>CM042686.1:83928526-86328526 GCA_023614405.1 Avena insularis
CTTGTGAGTAAAATCACATGAAGATTCTGATCGATTATACCATGATATGTATATATCCGTAGAATGTCCTATGCTCTAAATGTTATGAGCATATACCGTAATGATTCATAAGATGATCATTGGACAATAGTAAAGATATTCTTATGAGCTTTGGAAGAACTAAGAATATATAATGTATAAGTGACAAATAGTTAAAGGTAGTTCATTGTAAAGTGTTACATTGATACTAGTTTTGTCACAAGATACAAATTAAATTTATCTCAATTTAGACTATGGGTGTACAATATAATGGAAAGGATGTTCCATGATGGATTTGGATGAGTTCCAAAGTTGAGATATTGTGGATACTACAACAAAAGGCTAAGTATATAACTGCTATAGTAGCAAAAAGGAGGGCATTTGTGTTAAGTAGTTTGTTATCAAACTAGGTGTGGTTCAAAGTGGCTAATACTATGAAGATATATTGTGTGACAATAATATCAACATATTTTGAGCCGAATCAACTAAAGGTCTCACCAGAGACCAAATTTATACAATGCCATCTCATTTGAGAATGAGTGATGCGAGAGACGCAAAGACATGCAAATACACACGACCTGAAACCGTCAGATCCGGAGATTATGTTAACCACTAGCAATAGCGTGATATGCAACACCGTAAAGCCATAGGTGTTCAATACGCAAAGTTTTTCAAACTAGATTATTGACAAGTCAAGGAATATGCCCGAGAGGCAATAATAAAGTGGTTATTATCTTATTCCATGTTTATGATAAATGTTTATTTTATGCTAGAATTGTATTGATCGGAAACATCAATACATGTGTGTTTAATAAACAAAAGGGTTCCTAGTTATGCCTCTATAGACTAGCTTGTTGATTAACAAGATGATCAAGGTTTCCGATCATGGACATTGGATGTTGTTAATAACAAGGTCACACCATTGGTGGAATGATGTGATGAACATTCATCCAAGTATAGCATTACGATCAAAGTCATTATGTTTATATTGCTATAACATCACAAGTAATCTTTATCCTTAGACCATGAGATCATGTTAATTGCTAACACCTAAGAGTATCTTGATAACATCAAACGTCACACCGTAACAGGTGACTATAAAGATGGGTTCAAGGTTACGAAGGTGTTATGTTGAGGCTCATGGATCAAGAGTGAATTTGTCCATCCCGATGATGGATAGATATACTCTGGCCCTCTCGGTGATATCACATTGAAATAGCTTGCAAGCAAGTGATGTGATCACTAGAATGTTATATCACGAACGAGAAAGAGTGCATGTTGGTAACTAGATCAAACTAGGTATGGAGATACCATGATCGAATCTCGACATGTAATATAGGACAAAGGGATTTAGTTACTAGCGCTAAAGGTTCTCACGATCACAAGTCATCGTTGAATGTGTAGGAGTCAAGATGGATCTCTGTGTCCCGCTGATTATTGAGAGAGGGTCTCGATCATGTCTGCATTATTCAAGTGAACTGTGAGGTGACACACTTAAGTGGAGCACTGGCTACACCTACTTGGACAAATATGTTTTGTGAGTAAAAAAGATTTAAGAAAAATATGGAATTATTTCAATAGACACCTAAACTCAAGCTTTCGGTGTGAAATTGCTAAAAAATTGGTTCTACATGTGCTATTGAAAATGTCAGTGTGGGTTTTGTGAATGTTTGTTAATTAAAAGTACTCAATAAAAATTCTGAATAAAATAATAAAGAAAGTTTTATTAATGAGTAGTATATCAATTTGGATAATTTAATGCAATTTAAAGTGGAGACTTTAAAAGAGAATGAAGGGGCAAATTTATGTGGAGGAGTTACCATTACATGAATGGTGAGGCGAAGAGTCACCTCCTGGCGCGCCGCCACAGGCGAGGGTGGCACCCCCTCCCATAAAAGGGCCACCCCTCCTCACTTTCTCACACACACCTCCCAGAAGGATCTTCTCCCTCTAGTATTATTCCTGTTGTCTCGGATTACAGACATGTTCCAAGGGCTTTATCCGAAAAGGAAGTCACGTTTTCCGCCGCTTTTCTTTTTGGCTGGAGCCGCAGGGACGAGGTTGTCGGTAACCGGGACATGTGCGATCACTGATACCATTGCTTTGGCGGTGTGCTGGACTTGGTGGTGCCGAGCCTGACCTTTGCTGGACTTCATCAATAATCTTGAGATCGCGCGTATTACCACATCAACTACTGGTGTTCCTACCGCTAACAAAGTTGTCTTGAGGGTAAGTTCTCGTGGATGTATGTCCACCCATTGCTTTGTACCTAGTAGATAGATTCATGTTCACACTATAGGAATTTGGTTCTTCTAATAGAACGGTAACCTAGGACATGTACATGACATGGTTGAAGGGTTTTGTTAATTCAAAGGGTGCTAAAAGGGCATATAACTTCAATAGCTGTAAGCAGAGTTGGAATCTTCACCATGATGAAACTGTTAAAAGAGTTTAAATTCATCGGAGATGATGAAGATGCTTGCATTTGCAAGAAATTAAGTGGGAGCGCTAAGACATATTTCTAATACATTATGTAGAGGACATATTGTTGATTGGAAATGATGTATCTTGAATTGACACAAGTTAAGAATTTCATTAAAATAAGATTTCGATGAAAGACTTGGGCAAACCGGAATATTAGCATCAATATCTACATGGATAGATTAAAGGCGCTAATATGGTTAGCGTATATATATATAAGATATTGAAAGGGTTCAATATGAGATATTCAAAGGGTTCAATGTCACGATATTGAAAGGGTTCAATATGGAAACAACAAGAAAGGTTCTTGCTGCATGGAAAGGATTGTATCAAAATTCAAGTGTTTCAACACTTGGTGAGTAAAATCACATGATGATTTTGATCGATTATACCATGATATGTATATATCCAGAATGTCCTATGCTCTAAATGTTATGATCATATACCAGAATGATTCATAAGATGATCATTGTACAATAGTAAAGATATTCTTATGAGCTTTGGAAGAACTAAGAATATATAATGTATAAGTGACAAATAGTTAAAGGTAGTTCATTGTAAAGTGTTACATTGATACTAGTTTTGTCACAAGATACAAATTAAATTTATCTCAATTTAGACTATGGGTGGCACAATGTAATGGAAAGGATGTTCCATGATGGATTTGGATGAGTTCCAAAAGTTGAGACATTGTACGTTACTACAACAAAAGGTTTCAAACAAGATTATTGACTCTAGTGCGAGTGAGTGAAGAGAATATCAGAGGCAATAATAAAGTTCCATTATTATCTTATTCCATGTTTATGATAAATGTTTATTTTACATGCTAGAATTGTATTGATGGAAACATCAATACATGTGTGTTTAATAAACAAAAGGGTTCCTAGTTATGCCTCTCTTATAGAGCTTGTTGATTAACAAGATGATCAAGGTTTCTGATCATGGACATTGGATGTTGTTAATAACAAGGTCACACCATTGGTGGAATGATGTGATGAACATTCATCCAAGTATAGTATTACGATCAAGTCATTATGTTTATATTGCTATAACATCATCAAGTAATCTTAGTCCTTAGACCATGAGATCATGTAATTGCTAACACCTAAGAGTATCTTGATAACATCAAACGTCACACCGTAATCAGGGTGACTATAAAGGTGGGTTCATTACACCAAGGTGTTATGTTGAGGCTCATGGATCAAGAGTGGATTTGTCCATCCCGATGATAGTAGATATACTCTAGTCTCGGTGATATCACATTGAAATAGCTTGCAAGCAAGTGATGTGATCACTAGAATTTGGTTTACTATGTCAGTGTGACAAAGTCATTGGAGAGATGATAGCATTTATGATGCAAAGGATTATACAACATCAAAGCAACAAGCTCTGAAAAGAATACCATGTAAGAGAAAAATGGTCAGTACTTCTGAATAATGAGGATGAGGAGGATTTTTAGGAGACTCATGAGACTTCGAGAGTTCAAGGAGAGGAGACCAAAGAACTGTGCAAAACCCTTCCTTTAATGACATTGCTAATAACCCATGTGTGCATCACTTAGACGCCAAATGGGGCTCCCCCACATTAACGCCGAGTGTCATGCTTCAATGACTATTATCTTAAAAGAGGTGATACCTGCTTTACAGCTACAAGAAGGAAAGAAGAATCTCAAAAAGATAAGGAGATCAAGGAAAGAAGAATCCAACCTAAAAAGATAAGGTTGGTTCTTGCCGTGCTCATGTTTAGATCTTGTGAGTCTGCTCATGATCAAGATCATCATTATGCAATACATGTGGGTGTTTATGGGATCCATGGATATTGAGATGCTATTTCAGATTGATTATTGATTCTATTATGACTATGTTATTGCAGTTCTAGTTCTGAGTCTGCCGGTAGTTCCAAATGGGCCACCGAGTACCGCTAGGCGCTATCCAGAGTAATGGGTGGACATACATCCATGCCCAACTTCCTGAACCCAGGCTTTTTGTTCAGTGACTCACTTGGTTAGTGCTATTCGATCAAACTTGGATCAGATCGTGAGGAAGTCCTCACGAACTTAGCAGTCCAGGGTATGCATACCATGCATGCTCGATTCTTTTGATTTCTGTTTCTCGGATCATTGTCGGGTGCCACCCAGAATACCCACGCATTTAAATACCACCGAGTGGATGTATCTCGTGAGTAAGACCATGGGGAATAATTTAAAAGGAGCTCCTTCACTTTGGGCCCAACCTACTTTTCTTGGTTTTCACTTTCTCTCTCCTATTGTCGAGAGCTTCCCTCTCTCCTTCCTATGATTGACTTGCATCTTTTTGAGGGATTTGAGAGAGAGATCTAGATCTACAATCCCCACTTCAAACCAACCTTCTTTGTGAAGGAACTTGGATCTAGATCTTGAGAGTTTTGTGTTCTCCTCATTGTAATAAAAACTTCTCCTTTATTAAATAGCTTTTCAGAATTTGGTAATTTTAGAGTGAAGTACTTGCCTCTTGCATTTGGTATAGGTTTGAGTTCTCCTGAGATTCACCAAAATTTCAAGCCCTTGCTTGTTTCTTCTGGGTTCTGGAACCCTAGATGGTCAGTGTGGTTGGATTGTTGACCTTTTGTGGTCTTGTAGACTTTGTGGCCTTGTTGCCTGTGGCTTTGTAGCCTTTGTGGCATTATTGTTGGGAGCCCAATTGATGGAGATTGCCCTAATCTATCAATTGGATTCACCGACCTCAAGTGTCCCATACGACTCATACACATGCAATGCAGCTCATGGGTGAGAATAGGGTGAGCCTTCTGTATCCCTTTGTCTCTCGCATCTTAAATGGGTGAGCTAGATGCTGGGTATAGAGCCACCACACCTAGGTGAGCCACTTGTATGCACTTATACTTGTCTCCAATGGTAGACATTTTTTGGAAGTGAACTCAGAATCAAATCATCGCCTCCGCTATCCATAATGTGATCTCAACCGAGGGCCTTTATACTTATGCAATTGACAAATACTATCGATCCAAGTATTATATCTTGCTATCACCTTGTTGTTTATCTTTATATAGGTTGTTGGTGCACTTAGTGAACCTAGTGAATATAGGTTTTGGTGTTGATAAATTAAACATTAAGTTTTATTCCGGACATTACTTCATAACTATTACCAATATAAACGTAATGACTTGATCCCCCTCTATACTCTATGAATGTCCATTTCATTTCACCTAGGCGCTTATTAATCCATGCCTAATCATGGTGGAAACCTGATCATAGTGAGAAATTCTATGAAGCATCACACAAAAGATCTATCTACTAGGAAAGAAAAGAATGAGAAAAAAGGAACTTATAAATAGGAAAATAAAAGGATGTTGATGTAGCTTGCCGTGGTTGATTTGATATGGGGATTCTCAAGATCGCGATGAAGTCCAAGCAGGTACCTGCTGGCGCTCCATGATACACATGTACACAATGACAAGAACACTCAGCAGCGGATTTAAACTTGAGTTGCATGAGCAACACTGTAAGTAAGGCATGAAATTTCAGCTTATAACTTGTCAAGCATATCCTCATAGTTCACTCCTTTAACATTAACCACCTAACATGTATGCTTATGATAGACCATGAGAGAATAATACTACCATAATTTTGGAAGATCCTTATGAGACTGTGTCGCTCTTCTACTAAGGCCTTTCTTTACTTATGTTGAGTCTACCCTCCTTCTTTTATGCACCGCATTGAGAGGTGCATTCACCTCCATTCTTAGTTTAATGTGCATCCTGTCCACAAAACTTTGCCCCTTCACATTCTCTTTGATATTGTATGTTCTTAAATGCATTAAATTTAGTCAAATTTAATGAACTCTCTCATTAAGGTGTCCTATGCATTATTTTTATTCACAATTTTATTAAGGGACAATTAACAAACATTCTCATTATGTTTTCTATATGTGAAACAAACAAACATTTTCAATATTCATGAATCTTTTTTTGTACTTTTCATGTTACAACATAGAGTGCATGTCTTAGTTGTTAGAGATCAAATCTAGGTCATGCTATGTTAAAGTACTATGATCCCATCTATCAATGTTTTACAAACACTTTGATCAACATTATGATGGTGCATCACGTCACCTCAAAATTCATTCTTTTTATATGTGCCTACCGAGGACGTGTCTGATTTAAGCTTGGGAGGGTCTCAATCATATCTATTATTTTTATGAACCGTAGGGTCACATGATATCTACTTTATTATGTTTTGTCCACCACTTTGGAGCAAATATGTTTTACAGATTTAAGAACGCTAAATTATTAACAAGATGTAATGCTGAAATTGCACATGTAATATTTTCTGTTGTTTTTGGTTTCGTAAAATCTAGTATGAAATATTGTCAATTGGAGTTATAAAAATCTAATTAAAATTTTCACTAGAAGGAATACTTGAGTCCCAGGGGAGACGAAGAGTTTAAATCACACTGGTGGTGGCACGGCCAGCTCTATGCACCACCGTGGAGGTGGGCCCCTCACTCTCCATCGCCGCCTATATTGCCATGAGAGACCTCCCTAAGTACCCCATCAAAATTCCACTAAGAGTCTATAGACGCCATCTCCATCCCTAGATCGAGAGGGATCTAAAGCTCTTCCAAGAGCCGAGGGGAGAGATCAGGCCTTCTTCATCACCATGATGCCTCCGCAGTGATGAGGTGTTCCGACTGGGTCCATGTAGTAGCTAGATGGTTGGTTCTTTCCTTTGTGCTACCATGTTTGAGATCTTGTGACTGCTCATGATCAAGATCATCTATTTGTAAACATGTTGTGTACGAGGGATCCGCATGGATATTGAGATGCTATTTCGTAGATTGATTATTGATTCTATCATGTCTATTTTAGATTTTTTTTGTTTTCTATACTGCGGACCCAATAGTTGAAATAGCTTGCAAGCAAGAGATGTGATCACAAGAATGTTATATCACGGGAATGAGAAAAGAGTGCATGTCGGTAACGAGATAAAACTAGGTATGGAGATACCGATGATCGAATCTCGGACATGTAATATATCGCGGGACAAAGGGATTTAGTTACTAGCGTTAAAGGTTCTCACGATCACAGAAGTCATCGTTGAATGTGTAGGAGTCAGTATGGATCTCCAGGTCCCGCTACTGATTATTGATCGGAGAGGGGTCTCGATCATGTCTGCATTATTCGTGAACCGTAGGGTGACACACTTAAGGACTGTTGGGTCCGCAGCATAGAAAACAAAAAATTTCCTACGGTGTGAACTACACGCCAACATCTATCTACTAGGTACAAAGCAATGGGTGGACATACATCCAACGAGAACTTACCCTCATAGACAACGAGATTTGTTAACGAGTAGGAACTCGTGGTTGATATAATCGTACACTTGCCAATCTCAAGATCGTGATGAAGTCCAGCAGGTCCGGCTCCAGCACGTCCATCAGATCCAGCTCCGCACAGAAAGCAGCGCATGCGCATCGCACACACGTCCGGTACCCCGACAACCTCCGTCCCTCGCTCCAGCAAAGCAGCGGAAGCACCAACTCCTTTCCAAATAAAGCCACCGGGAACATGTATCTCGCTAATCCGAGACCATGGGGAAATAATACTAGAGGGGGAGAGAGATCCTTCACAAGGAGGTGTGTTTGAGAAGTGAGGAGGGGGTGGCCTTTTATAGGAGGAAGGGGGTGCCCCTCCTACCGTTCGCGAATAATGCAGACATGATCGAGACCCCTCTCCGATCAATAATCAGCAGCGGGACCTGGAGATCCATACTGACTCCTACACATTCAACAATGACTTCTGTGGTCGTGAGAACCTTTAACGCTAGTAACTAAATCCCTTTGTCTCGCGATATATTACATGTCCGAGATTCGATCATCGGTATCTCCATACCTAGTTTGATCTCGTTACCGACATGCACTCTTTTCTCCTTCCCGTGATATAACATTCTAGTGATCACATCACTTGCTTGCAAGCTATTTCAATGTGATATCATCGAGAGGTCCCAGAGTATATCTATTCGTCATCGGGATGGACAAATCCCACTCTTGATCCATGAGCCTCAACATAACACCTTCGTAGCACTGAACCCACCTTTATAGTCACCCTGTTACGGTGTGCCGTTTGATGTTATCAAGATACTCTTCCGGTGTTAGCAATTAACATGATCTCATGGTTTAAGGACTAAGATTACTTCGTATGATGTGATAGCAATATAAACATAATGACTTGATCGTAATGCTATACTTCGGATGAATGTTCATCACATCATTCCACCAATGATGTGACCTTGTTATTAACAACATCCAATGTCTATGATCAGAAAACCTTGATCATATTGTTAATCACCATGCTAGTCTATAAGAGAGGCATAACTAGGAACCCCTTTTTGTTAATTAAACACACATGTATTGATGTTTCCGATCAATACAATTGTAGCATTTATCATAAACATGGAATAAGATAATAACCATTTTATTATTGCCTCTCGGGCATATTCCCTTCAGTCTCCCACTTGCACTAGAGTCAATAATCTAGTTTGAAAAACTTTGCGTATTGAACACCTATGGCTTTCTGGTGTTGCATATACGCAATTGCTAGTGGTTAACATAATCTCCGGATCTGACAGTTTCAGGTCCGTGTGTATTTGCATGTCTTTGCGTCTCTACGCATCACTCATTCTCAAATGAGATGGCATTGTATAGATTTGGTCCTTTGGTGAGACCTTTAGTTCGTTCGGCTCAAAATATGTTGATATTATTGTCACACAATATATCTTAATGGTATTAGCCCACTTTGAACCACACCTAGTTTGATAACAAACTACTTAACACAAATGCCCTCCTTTGCTGCTACTATAGCAGTTATATACTTAGCCTTTTGTTGTAGTATCCGTCACAATGTCTCAACTTTGGAACTCATCCAAATCCATCATGGAACATCCTTTCCATTACATTGTGCCACCCATAGTCTAAATTGAGATAAATTTAATTTGTATCTTGTGACAAAACTAGTATCATTGTAACACTTTACAATGAACTACCTTTAACTATTTGTCACTTATACATTATATATTCTTAGTTCTTCCAAAGCTCATAAGAATATCTTTACTATTGTCCAATGATCATCTTATGAATCATTCTGGTATATGCTCATAACATTTAGAGCATAGGACATTCTGGATATATATACATATCATGGTATAATCGATCAACATCTTCATGTGATTTTACTCACCAAGTGTTGAAACACTTGAATTTTGATACAATTCTTTCCATGCAGCAAGAACCTTTCTTGTTGTTTCCATATTGTACCCTTTCAATATCTCATATATGTATAGCTAGCACAACCATATTTGCGCCTTAATCTATCCATATAGATATTGATGCCAAATATTCCTGGTTTGCCCAAGTCTTTCATCGAAATCTTATTTTAATGAAATTCTTAACTTGTGTCAATACAAGATTCATCATTTCCAATCAACAATATGTCCTCTACATAATGTATTAGAAATATGTCTCAGCGCTCCCACTTAATTTCTTGCAAATGCAAGCATCTTCATCATCTCCGATGAATTTAAACTCTTTTAACAGTTTCATCATGGTGAAGATTCCAACTCCGCTATGCTAACTTCAACTATTGAAGTTTACATGCCCTTTTATCACCCTTTGAATTAACAAAACCCTTCGGACCATGTCATGTACATGTCCTAGGTTACCGTTCTATTAGAAGAACCTTGTTTTGTTTATTCAACTACCATATACCAAATTATATGTAGTGGTTGCTACATTAATCCGTCAACACTATATATCGCTATGAAAGATCAAATCTTGTCATAGTCAACTCCTTGAACATTGTCGTAAACTTCTTTCCGACATGTCGACTATTTCATAGATGTTAAACATCCATGTATATTTCTTTATAGATCCAAACACGACCAATAGGCTTCACGCCTTTTTGGAGGGTCTTCCAAGTTCAGAAACTTGATTTCTCGTGTATGGATACTATCACGGATTCTATGACTTCTAGTCATTTTATGGAGTCAGGGCCCATCATTGCTTCTTTGCATGCAGTGGGTTCATCATTGTCAAAACAATAACGACTTCTGTTTCAAATCTTACTATTTGATTCTTACCGACCCACATGGTTCAATAGGAACTCTAATCTCCAAGATCACACCCTTTGTAATCACGAGAGCCATGAGCATTGTGGCCACCACCAGGACACTTTCCGGTGCTGCGCTACTTAGCACATATAGCTAAGGTTCAACAACCTTATCAAAGTTCTATTGTCCTCCCACTTAACTTTACGCGAAAAATTCCTTCTCAAGAAAGTTGACGTTCTAAGCGACAAACTCTTTTGTCCTCGGTGTTATGGAGGAATTCCCAACAAATTCTTTGGGATAACCTACAAAGACGTGCTTATCCGACTTTGGTTGTAAACATTTTACTTATGCATAGCATACCAAAATTTAAGAAAAGACAATTCGAGTTTTATCCCAAACCACAATTCATATGTTGTCATTTCATTGGATCACAATGGTGCTCTTTTCAGTGTAAAAGCGGTAGTGTCTAAAGCTTCAATCCTTAAAACATAATGGCAGTTTTATAAATGACACCCTTGATCTTACCATGTCAAACATGGTTTGATTTTATCTCTCGAATATGCCATACTCCTATGGTTTATCAGGAAACACAAATCATGGAACAATTCCTCAAGTCTTAGGTGTTTTTGCTAAACATGTAACTCAAATATCTTCCTTTATGATCGAATCATAAACTCTTTATTTTCTTGTTACAATGATTTTCCACTTCATCTTGAAAGTCTTTGAACAATTTTCAAATGTTTCATACTTCTTCCTTGTTAAGTAAATATACAGATATATTCACTCAAATTTTCGGAGAAAGCATATGAAGCAAAAAGATCCATCGCATATGGCTACACATAATGGACTATGCACATCAGCATGCACAATTTCCAATAAGCTAGTCATCCGTTCCTCTCTGGCCTATGGACGGAGTTTCAATTATCTCGAGGAAAGTCTCACATGCGTCAATTGATCAAAATCAAAAGACTCCAAAAACCATCAACATGGAGTTTCTTCATGTTTTCTTTCAAATATAATTTAAACAGATGTCACTTCATAAGTGATCTTTCAATCATTTGTCTTGCGACATTTCAGCAATAGTGTTTATGGATGTGATTTCTCCAACTATACTTGTAAAAGTTCATCCATCCTTTATGGAATACGGTAATTATTTGAACAACCATTGTTCTCATGATACCGGAACAAAATAACAATTATTTAAACAAATCTTGAAGGCTTGGTTTGATGACAAGGAAACACAATAACACTTTATTTGTTTTTGATGAACATCATCACTCATTCTCTTGCTGGTTACTTAGGCCATTGTAGTTCATGAATTGCGTTGTCCTATATGACACTTCATACCAACCAATTCGGTATCCAATACCGGTATCCAATACCTAAGAACCACATTGTTTAACAAGCAAGGAATATAGCCATAACATGTATATCTTCTATATACCTAAGTTGGACATCTCCAACCTTTTATTTTCTGCCAAATATTTTATAGATTCTCTTTCAGCAATTCCTTTTTCTTTTAAAAGAATCTGTCAACATCAATAGTGGTGTCACCAACATGACACATGGTACAAAGCATATATAGTCAAATACTAATACCTTTGGACTTGCACTTTGAAGTGGATCACCATCATCAAATGTTTGGTGTTCTTTCAAAAATCCATTCTTTAGTAATCTATTAGTGTAGTAAACATTTTACTTACATCTTCTATTCATCCTTATCATGACCACTTACATGATCAAGCTACTATAGCCTATAAGGAGGAATCGCGAGTATAATATCAGTTCCCAAAACCTTTTTGGTAGATTCGGATGCCTAGCATCTCCATCCTTCACAAATTCTCATACAATATGAGAACATGTATTTTGCTAAATTATACTCTATCATAATGCAACCAAAAAACATTGTTTCAGATATCACAAGATCTTTCACACATGATGGTTTCTGAAACAATTTTCAGATCCAATATAATCTTGATATTAAAAAAACCTTTTGAATATCAATAATCATGGAGGCAAACATGATACCTTTAGATACTAACATTGGAATTCTTACTCTTGATTTAATACTACTTATTAAACTTTATGGAGTAAATAGAGTTTGCTGAAAGTTTGCAATAGGACTTATAAACTTTAAATTGACATTCAAAACAATACGATACCAGTTCGTAAAGTAAATATCCAAAATTCTATAGTTCTATTATCTCAATTAAAACTAAGCATAAGGTAGTGAACAGACGCCAATGACTACAACAAATTATGCAAATTCACTTCGATTTAGTTTATGACAAATTGAGTTCGACTAATCCAAATTAGAAATGAACTCCCACTCAAAAACGACATCCCTCGTGCCTTTTTGGTGATTACATGATCCAAATCCACTACACCAAGTCTGATCATCATGTGAGTCGGTGTAGCTTCAAAGGCGAGCATCAATATGGTCATCACATCAACTATATGACTCATGCTTAACCTTTCGGTCCGTGTTCCAAGGCCATGTCTGTACATGCTAGGCTCGCCAAGTAAGAACCTTAGTATTCGCATGTGTAAAACTGTCTTACACCCGTTGCATGAAAGCGTAGAGTTGAGAACACCCGATCATCACGTGATGTCTCGAAACACGATCCATAGAACGGTGCATACTTAAGGAAGAACACATTTTATCTTGATATTTAAATGAGGGATCATCTTACAATGCTCTAAAGCGTAAACTAGCGAGATAAGATGCTAACATCTAATGTGTAAAGTGAGATGATATGGTCCATGCATTTGATCTCTATCATTTGCATCGTGGTATGATCTCTATCATTCCTTTGTGTGTAAGGCCAAGGTCTATGGAACTTACACATTGAATGTGTTGTAAGAGTATTTATCATACATCTACTTACAACAATACCATATCAAGACACTAGCCCAGCAAAGATCTAAACTAGACGCCTCTAATTTATCAATTGCAAGTTTTACGTGGCTTAGGGCTTTCGGAGATAGAACCGTTCTTACCTACGAACATGAACCACAACGAGGATAACTAAGTTATTACAACTCATTGTAAATCAGATATTGACTATAGTAGGAGAGACAGACACTCGCCAGCCACTTATGCAAAACAAGTTGCATGTCAGTCGTGGAACCGGTCTCATGTACGATGACATGTAAGGTTGGTCCGGGCCGCTTCATCCCACTATGCAACCAATATCCAAAATACATAGAAGATGCAATAACATGATCATAATCGCCCACATATCAACATATGTGTACTACCCATACTAAGCACCTATGCATAGATCAGGCTCTGATACCACTGTTGGGTCGACAACATAGAAAACAAAAAATTTCCTACGGTGTGAACTACACGCCAAGATCTATCTACTAGGTACAAAGCAACGGGTGGACATACATCCAACGAGAACTTAACCTCGTAGACAATGATCTTTGTTAACGAGTAGGAACTCGTGGTTGATGTAGTCGTACACTTGCGGATCTCAAGATCGTGAGGAAGTCCAGCAGGTCCGGCTCCAGTACGTCCATCAGATCCAGCTCCAGCACCACCAAGTCCAGCACCGCAAAGCAGCGGTGCATCCGTGATCGCACACACGTCCGGTACCCCGACAACCTCCGTCCCTCGCTCCAGCAAAGCAGCAGAAGCAGCAACTCCTTTCCAGATAAAGCAACTGGGAACATGTATCTCGCTAATCCGAGACCAATTTAATGCTCTCTCATTTAATAAAACTCTTTTATTATTTTTATTCAGAATTTTTTTAATTACTTTAATTAACAAACATTCACATAAAACCCCCTGCAACATTTCAATATTACATGCAGAACCAATTTCAGCAATTTCACCCGAAACAGTTTCGGTGTCTATTGAAATAATTCCAGCGCTTTCTTAAATCTTTATCCAAACATATTTGCTCCAAATGGTGTCGGTATCCCTTATGTGTCACCCTACGGTTCATGAATAATGCAGACATGATCGAGACCCTCTCCGATCAATAATCAGCCAGGACACGGAGATCCATATTGACTCCTACACATTCAACGATGACTTCTGTGATCGTGAGAACCTTTAACGCTAGTAACTAAATCCCTCTGTCCCGCGATATATTACATGTCCGAGATTCGATCATCGGTATCTCCATACCTAGTTTGATCTCGTTACCGACATGCACTCTTTTCTCGTTCCCGTGATATAACATTCTAGTGATCACATCACTTGCTTGCAAGCTATTTCAATGTGATATCACCGAGAGGGCCCAGAGTATATCTATCCGTCATCGTGATGGACAAATCCCACTCTTGATCCATGATCCTCAACATAACTCCTTCGTAGCACTGAAACCACCTTTATAGTCACCCTGTTATGGTGTGACGTTTGATGTTATCAAGATACTCTTCCGGTGTTAGCAATTAACTTGATCTCATGGTCTAAGGATAAAGATTACTTCGTATGATATTATAGCAATATAAACATAATGACTTTGATCGTAATGCTATACTTCGGATGAATGTTCATCACATCATTCCACCAATGGTGTGACCTTGTTATTAACAACATCCAATGTCCATGATCAGGAAACCTTGATCATCTTGTTAACCAACAAGCTAGTCTATAAGAGAGGCATAACTAGGAACCCTTTTTGTTTATTAAACACACATGTATTGATGTTTCCGATCAATACAATTCTAGCATGTAAATAAACATTTATCATAAACATGGAATAAGATAATAACCACTTTATTATTGCCTCTCGGGCATATTCCCTTCATTCAGCTCCAATATAATCTTGATATTAAAACAACTTTTTGAATATCAATAATCATGGAGGCAAACATGATACTTTAGTTACTAACATTGGAATTCTTACTCTTGATTTAATACTACTTATTAAACTTCATGGAGTAAATAGAGTTTGCTGAAAGTTTGCAATAGGACTTATAAACTTTAAATTGACATTCAAAACAATACGATACCAGTTCGTAAAGTAAATATCCAGAATTCTATAGTTCTATTATCTCAATTAAAACTAAGCATAAGGTAGTGAACAGATGCGAATGACTACAACAAATTATGCAAATTCACTTCAATCTGTTGGGTCCGCAGCATAGAAAACAAAAAAATTCCTACGGTGTGAACTACACGCCAAGATCTATCTACTAGGTACAAAGCAACGGGTGGACATACATCCAACGAGAACTTACCCTCGTAGACAACGAGCTTTGTTAATGAGTAGGAACTCGTGGTTGATGTAGTCGTACACTTGCCGATCTCAAGATCGTGATGAAGTCCAGCAGGTCCGGCTCCAGCACGTCCATCAGATCCAGCTCCAGCACCACCAAGTCCAGCACCGCAAAGTAGCGGTGCATCCGTGATCGCACACACGTCCGGTACCCCGACAAGCTCCGTCCCTCGCTCCAGCAAAGAAGCGGAAGCAGCAACTCCTTGCCAGATAAAGCCACCGGGAACATGTATCTCACTAATCCGAGACCATGGGGAATAATACTAGAGGGGGAGAGAGATCCTTCACAAGGAGGTGTGAGTGAGAAGTGAGGAGGGGTTGGCCTTTTATAGGAGGAGGGGGGTGCCCCTCCTTCATGGCCGGCGCATGGAGGAGGTGACTCTTGACGTCCTCCATTCATGTGGTGGTAACTCCCTCCACATAAATTTGCCCCTTCACATTCTCTTTTAAAGTGTCCACTTTAAATGCATTAAATTTCTCCAAATTTAATGCTCTCTCATTTAATAAAACTCTTTTATTATTTTATTCAGAATTTTGTTAATTACTTTAATTAACAAACATTCACATAAAATCCCCTACAACATTTCAATATTACATGCAGAATCAATTTCAGCATTTTCACCCAAAACAGTTTCGGTGTCTATTGAAATAATTCCAGCGCTTTCTTAAATCTTTATCTGAAACATATTTGCTCCAAATGGTGTCGGTATCCCTTAAGTGTGTCACCCTACGTTTCGCGAATAATGCAGACATGATCGAGACCCCTCTCTGATCAATAATCAGCAGCGAGACCTGGAGATCCATATTGACTCCTACACATTCAACGATGACTTCTGTGATCGTGAGAACCTTTAACGCTAGTAACTAAATCCCTTTGTCCCGCGATATATTACATGTCCGAGATTCGATCAGCGGTATCTCCATACCTAGTTTGATCTCGTTACCGACATGAACTCTTTTCTCGTTCCCGTGATATAACATTCTAGTGATCACATCACTTGCTTGCAAGCTATTTCAATGTGATATCACCGAGAGGGCCCAGAGTATATCTATCCGTCATCGCGATGGACAAATCCCACTCTTGATCCATGAGCCTCAACATAACACCTTCGTAGCACTGAACCCATATTTATAGTCACCCTGTTACGGTGTGACATTTGATGTTATCAAGATACTCTTCCGGTGTTAGCAATTAACATGATCTCATGGTCTAAGGATAAAGATTACTTCGTATGATGTTATAGCAATATAAACATAATGACTTTGATCGTAATGCTATACTTCCGATGAATGTTCATCACATCATTCCACCAATGGTGTGACCTTGTTATTAACAACATCCAATGTCCATGATCAGGAAACCTTGATCATCTTGTTAATCAATAAGCTAGTCTATAAGAGAGGCATAACTAGGAACCTTTTTTGTTTATTAAACACACATGTATTGATGTATCCGATCAATACAATTCTAGCATGTAAAATAAACATTTATCATAAACATGGAATAAGATAATAACCACTTTATTATTGCCTCTTGGGCATATTCCCTTCAGTCTCCCACTTGCACTAGAGTCAATATTCTAGTTTGAAAAACTTTGCGTATTGAACACCTATGGCTTTCTGGTGTTGCATATACGCTATTGCTAGTGGTTAACATAATATCTGGATCTGACAGTTTCAGGTCCGTGTGTATTTGCATGTCTTTGCGTCTCTACGTATCACTCATTCTCAAATGAGATGGCATTGTATAGATTTGGTCCTTTGGTGAGACCTTTAGTTCGTTTGGCTCAAAATATGTTGATATTATTGTCACACAATATATCTTCATAGTATTAGCCCACTTTGAACCACACCTTGTTTCATAACAAACTACTTAACACAAATGCCCTCCTTTGCTGTTACTATAGCAGTCATATACTTAGCCTTTTGTTGTAGTATCCGTCACAATGTCTCAACTTTGGAACTCATCCAAATCCATCATGGATCATCCTTTCCATTACATTGTGCCACCCATAGTCTAAATTGAGATAAATTTAATTTGTATCTTGTGACAAAACTAGTATCAATGTAACACTTTACAATGAACTACCTTTAACTATTTGTCACTTATACATTATATATTCTTAGTTCTTCCAAAGCTCATAAGAATATCTTTACTATTGTCCAATGATCTTCTTATGAATCATTCTGGTATATGCTCATAACATTTAGAGCATATGACATTCTTGATATATACATATCATGGTATAATCGATCAGAATCTTCATGTGATTTTACTCACCAAGTGTTGAAACACTTGAATTTTGATACAATCCTTTCCATGCAGCAAGAACCTTTCTTGTTGTTTCCATATTGAACCCTTTCAATATCTCATATATGTATGTCTGGCACAACCATATTAGCGCCTTAATCTATTGATATAGATTTTGATGCCTATTATTCCGGGTTTGCCCAAGTCTTTCATCGAAATCTTATTTTAATGAAATTCTTAACTTGTGTCAATACAAGATACATCATTTCCAATCAACAATATGTCCTCTACATAATGTATTAGAAATATGTCTCAGCGCTCCCACTTAATTTCTTGCAAATGCAAGCATCTTCATCATCTCCGATGAATTTAAACTCTTTAACGATTTCATCATGGTGAAGATTCCAACTCCGCTGTGCTTACTTCAACTATTGAAGTTTACATGCCCTTTTAGCACCCTTTGAATTAACAAAACCCTTCGGACCATGTCATGTACATGTCCTAGGTTACCGTTCTATTAGAAGAACCTTGTTTTGTTTATTCAACTACCATATACCAAATTATATGTAGTGGTTGCTACATTAATCCGTCAAGACTATATATCGCTATGAAAGATCAAATCTTGTCATAGTCAACTCCTTGAACATTGTCGTAAACTTCTTTCCGACATGTCGACTATTTCATAGATGTTAAACATCCATGTCTTATTTCTTTATAGATCCAAACATGACCGATAGGCTTGACGCCTTTCCGGAGGGTCTTCCAAGTTCAGAAACTTGTTTTCTCGTGTATGGATACTATCACGGATTCTATGACTTCTAGTCATTTTATGGAGTCACGGCCCATCATTGCTTCTTTGCATGTAGTCGGTTCATCATTGTCAAAACAATAACGACTTGCTTATCAAATCTTACTATTTGATTCTTACCGACCCACACGGTTCTATAGGAACTGTAATCTCCGAGATCACACCTTTTGTAATCACGAGAGCCATGAGCATTGTGGCTGCCACCGGGACACTTTCCGGCGCTGCGCTACTTAGCACATATAGCTAAGGTTCAACAACCTTATCAAAGTTCTATTGTCCTCCCATTAACTTTTCACGAAAAATTCCTTCTCAAGAAACTTGATGTTCCAAGTAACAAACTCTTTTGTCCTCGGTGTTATGGAGAAATTCCCAACAAATTCTTTGGGATAACCTACAAAGACGTGCTTATCCGACTTTGGTTGTAAACATTTTACTTATGCATAGCATACCAAAATTTAAGAAAAGACAATTCGGGTTTTACCCCAAACCATAACTCATATGGTGTCATTTCAACTGATCACGATGGTGCTCTTTTCAGTGTAAAAGCGGTAGTCTCTAAAGCTTCAATCCTTAAAACATAATGGCAGTTTTATAAATGACACATTTGATCTTACCATGTCAAACATGGTTTGATTTCATCTCTCGAATATGCCATACTCTTGTGGTTTATCAGGAAATCCAAATTCATGGAACAATTCCTCAAATCTTAGGTGTTTTGCTAAACATGTAACTCAAATATCTTCCTTTATGATCGAATCATAAACTCTTTATTTTCTTGTTACAATGATTTTTCACTTCATCTTGAAAGTCTTTGAACAACTTTCAAATGTTTCATACTTCTTCCTTATTAAGTAAATATACAGATATATTCACACAAATTTTCGGAGAAAGCATATGAAGCAAAAAGATCCATCGCATATGGCTACACATAATGGACTATGCACATCAGCATGCACAATTTCCAATAAGCTAGTCATCCGTTCCTCTCTGGCCTATGGACGGAGTTTCAATTATCTCGAGGAAAGTCTCACATGCGTCAATTGATCAAAATCAAAGACTCCAAAAAATCCATCAACATGGAGTTTCTTCATGTTTTCTTTCAAATATAATTTAAACAGCGATGTCACTTCATAAGTGATCTTTCAATCATTTGTCTTGCGACATTTTAGCAATAGTGTTTATGGATGTGATTTCTCCAACTAGACTTGTAAAAGTTCATCCATCCTTTATGGAATATGGTAATTATTTGAATATCCATTGTTCTCATAATACCGGAAAAAAAATAACAATTATTTAAACAAATCTTGAAGGCTTGGTTTGATGACAACGCAAAACACAATAACACTTTATTTGTTTTCGATGAACATCATCACTCATTCTCTTGCTGGTTACTTAGGCCATTGTAGTTCATGAATTGCGTTGTCCTGTATGGCACTTCATACCAACCAATTCGGTATCCAATACCAGTATCCAATACCTAAGAACCACATTGTTTAACAAGCAAGGAATATAGCCATAACATGTATATCTTCTATATACCTAAGTTGGACATCTCCAACCTTTTATTTTCTGCCAAATATTTTATAGATTCTCTTTCAGCAATTCCTTTTATTTTAAAAGAATCTATCAACATCAATAGTGGTGTCATCAACATGACACATGGTACAAAGAGTATATAGTCAAATACTAATACCTTTGGACTTACACTTTGAAGTGGATCACCATCATCAAATGTTTGGTGTTCTTTCAAAAATCCATTCTTTTGTAATCTATTAGTGTAATAAAAATTTTACTTACATCTTCTATTCATCCTTATCATGACAACTTTCATGATCAAGCTACTATAGCTTATAAGGAAGAATCACGAGTATAATATTAGTTCCCAAAACCTTTTTGGTAGATTCGGATGCCTAGCATCTCCATCCTTCACAAATTCTCATACAATATGAGAACATGTATTTTGCTAAATTATACTCTATCATAATGCAACCAAAAAACATTGTTTTAGATATCACAATATCTTTCACACATGATGGTTTCTGAAACAATTTTTAGCTCCAATATAATCTTGATATTAAAACAACTTTTTGAATATCAATAATCATGGAGGCAAACAGGATACTTTAGATACTAACATTGGAATTCTTACTCTTGATTTAATACTACTTATTAAACTTCATGGAGTAAATAGAGTTTGCTGAAAGTTTGCAATAGGACTTATAAACTTTAAATTGACATTCAAAACAATACGATACCAGTTCGTAAAGTAAATATCCAAAATTCTATAGTTCTATTATCTCAATTAAAACTAAGCATAAGGTAGTGAACAGACGCCAATGACTACAACAAATTATGCAAATTCACTTCGATTTAGTTTATGACAAATTGAGTTCGACTAATCCAAATTAGAAATGAACTCCCACTCAAAAATGACATCCCTCGTGCCTTTTTGGTGATTACATGATCCAAATCCACTACACCAAGTCCGATCATCATGTGAGTCGGTGTAGCTTCAAAGGCGAGCATCAATATGGTCATCACATCAACTATATGACTCATGCTTAACCTTTCGGTCCGTGTTCCAAGGCCATGTCTGTACATTCTAGGCTCGCCAAGTAAGAAACTTAGTATTCGCGTGTGTAAAACTGTCTTACACCCGTTGCATGAAAGCGTAGAGTTGAGAACACCCGATCATCACGTGATGTCTCGAAACACGATCCATAGAACGTGCATACTTAAGGAAGAACACATTTTTATCTTGATATCTAAAAGAGGGATCATCTTACAATGCTATAGAAAGCGCCAAACTAGCAGTATAAGATGCTAACATCTAATGTGTAAAGTGAGATGATATGGTCCATGCATTTGATCTCTATCACTTGCATCGTGGTATGATCTCTATCATTCCTTTGTGTGTAAGGCCAAGGTCTATGGAACTTACACGTTGAGTGTGTTGTAAGAGTATCTATCATACATCTACTTACAACAATACCATATCAATACACTAGCCCAACAACGATCTAAACTAGACGTATCTAATTTATCAATTGCAAGTTTTACGTGGCTTAGGGCTTTCGGAGATAGAACCGTTCTTACCTACGAACATGAACCACAACGAGGATAACTAAGTTATTAGCAACTCGTTGTAAATCAGATATTGACTATAGTAGGAGAGACAGACACCCGCCAACCACTTATGCAAAACAAGTTGCATGTCAGTCGTGGAACCGGTCTCATGTACGATGACATGTAAGGTTGGTCCGGGCCGCTTCATCCCACTATGCCACCAATATCCAAAATACATGGAAGAAGCAATAACATGATCATCATCGCCCACATATAAACATATGTGTACTACCTGCAAAGCACCTACGCATAGATCAGGCTCGATACCACCGTTGGGTCCATGACAGAAAACAAAAAATTTCCTACGGTGTGAACTACACGCCAAGATCTATCTACTAGGTACATAGCAACGGGTGGACATACATCCAACGAGAACTTACCCTCGTAGACAACGAGCTTTGTTAACGAGTAGGAACTCGTCGTTGATGTAGTCGTACACTTGCCGATCTCAAGATCGTGATGAAGTCCAGCAGGTCCGGCTCCAGCACGACCATCAGATCCAGCTCCAGCACCACCAAGTCTAGCACCGCAAAGCAGCGGTGCATCCGTGATCGCACACATGTCCGGTACCCCGACAACCTCCGTCCCTCGCTCCAGCAAAGCAGCGGAAGAAGCAACTCCTTTCCAGATAAAGCCACCGGGAACATGTATCTCGCTAATCCGAGACCATGGGGGAATAATACTAGAGGGGAGAGAGATCCTTCACAAGGAGGTGTGAGTGAGAAGTGAGGAGGGGCTGGCCTTTTATAGGAGGAGGGGGGTGCCCCTCCTTCATGCCGGCGCATGGAGGACGTGACTCTTCACCTCCTCCATTCATGTGGTGGTAACTCCCTCCACATAAATTTGCCCCTTCACATTCTATTTTAAAGTCTCCACTTTAAATGCATTAAATTTCTCCAAATTTAATGCTCTATCATTTAATAAAACTCTTTTATTATTTTTATTCAGAATTTTGTTAATTACTTTAATTAACAAACATTCACAAAAAAAACCCTACAACATTTCAATATTACATGCAGAATCAATTTCAGCATTTTCACCCGAAACAGTTTCAGTGTCTATTGAAATAATTCCAGTGCTTTCTTAAAACTTTATCTGAAACATATTTGCTCCAAATGGTGTCGGTATCCCTTAAGTGTGGCACCCTACGGTTCGCGAATAATGCAGACATGATCGAGACCCCTCTCTGATCAATAATCAGCCAGGACACAGAGATCCATACTGACTCCTACACATTCAACGATGACTTCTGTGATCGTGAGAACCTTTAACGCTAGTAACTAAATCCCTTTGTCCCGCGATATATTACATGTCCGAGATTCGATCATCGGTATCTCCATACCTAGTTTGATCTCGTTACCGACATGCACTCTTTTCTCGTTCCCATGATATAACATTCTCGTGATCACATCACTTGCTTGCAAGCTATTTCAATGTGATATCACCGAGAGGGCCCAGAGTACATCTATCCGTCATCGGGATGGACAAATCCCACTCTTGATCCATGAGCCTCAACATAACACCTTCAGAAAATCGAACCCATCTTTATAGTCACCTGCTACTTGTGACGTTTGATGTTATCAAGATACTCTTCCGGTGTTAGCTATTAACATGATCTCATGGTCTAAGGATAAAGATTACTTCGTATGATGTTATAAGAATATAAACATAATGACTTTGATCGTAATGTTATACTTTGGATGAATGTTCATCACATCATTCCACCAATGGTGTGACTTTGTTATTAACAACATCCAATGTCCATGATCAGGAAACCTTGATCATCTTGTTAATCAACAAGCTAGTCTATAAGAGAGGCATAACTAGGAACCCTTTTTGTTTATTAAACACACATGTATTGATGTTTCCGATCAATACAATTCTAGCATGTAAAATAAACATTTATCATAAACATGGAATAAGATAATAACCACTTTATTATTGCCTCTCGGGCATATTCCCTTCAGTTGGTATCAGAGCCTGATCTATGCGTAGGTGCTTTGCACGGGTAGTACACATATGTTTATATGTGGGCGATGATGATCATGTTATTGCATCTTCTATGTACTTTGGATATTGGAGGCATAGTGGGATGAAGCGGCCCGGACCAACCTTACATGTCATCGTACATGAGACCGGTTCCACGACTGACATGCAACTTGTTTTGCATAAGTGGCTGGCGGGTGTCTGTCTCTCCTACTATAGTCAATATCTGATTTACAACGAGTTGCTAATAACTTGGTTATCCTCATTGTGGTTCATGTTCGTAGGTTAGACCGGTCCTATCTCCGAAAGTGCTAAGCCACGTAAAACTTGCAATTGATAAATTAGAGGCGTCTAGTTTAGATCGTTGCTGGGCTAGTGTTTTGATACGGTATTGTTGTAAGTAGATGTATGATAGATACTCTTACAACTCACTTAACGTGTAAGTTCCATAGACCTTGGCCTTACACACAAAGGAATGATAGAGATCATACCACGATGCAAGTGATAGAGATCAAATGCATGGACCATATCATCTCACTTTACACATTAGATGTTAGCATCTTATACTGCTAGTTTGGCGCTTTCTATAGCATTGTAAGATGATCCCTCTTTTAGATATCAAGATAAAAATGTGTTCTTCCTTAAGTATGCACCATTCTATGGATCGTGTTTCGAGACATCACGTGATGATCGGGTGTTCTCAACTCTACGCTTTCATGCAACGGGTGTAAGACAGTTTTACACACGCGAATACTAAGGTTCTTACTTGGCGAGCCTAGCATGTACAAACATGGCCTTGGAACACGGACCGAAAGGTTAAGCATGAGTCATATAGTTGATGTGATGACCATATTGATGCTCGCCTTTGAAGCTACACTGACTCACGTGATGATCGGACTTGGTAGTGGATTTGGTTCATGTAATCACTAAAAGGACACGAGGGATGTCGTTTTTGAGTGGGAGTTCATTAGTAATTTGGATTAGTTGAACTCAATCTATCATAAACTTAGTCTAAATATACTTTACAAATTCTGTTGTAGATGGCACCGCCTGCTTTTAATTTCAATGTGTTCATGGAGAAAGAGAAACTTGCTGCGAATGGTAGCAACTTCACCAACTGGGCTATGAATTTGAGGATTCTGCTCACTACTGCACAAAAGCAATATGTGCTAGATGCGCCGCTAGGCCCCCCACCAGCTCCTGATGACCCTGACGAGGAAAAGAATGTCTATATAACTCGTCAGGAGGACCATAACTTAGTTCATTGCGGCATACTGTATGGGCTAGAGCCAGAACTTCGAAAGCGTTTCGAAAATGGCAATGCCTTTGATACCATGGGAGAATTGAAAATGATTTTCGATACCCATGCTTCCGTAGAGAGTTATAATGCTACAGAAAAGTTCTTTAGTTGCATGATGGAGGAAAACAACTCCGTTAGTGAGCACGTACTCAAAATGTCTAGGTACGCCGATAAGCTTGCATCCTTGGGAATAACGATTCCCATTGACTTAGGCATACCTCGTGTTCTCCAATCTCTGCCACCTAGCTACAAGAGCTTCGTGATGAACTATAATATGTAGGGCATGAAGAAGTCTCTTCCCGAGCTTCTGTCAATGCTTAAGACTGCAGAAGTGGAGATTAGAAAAGAACATCAAGTGTTGATGATCAATAAGACCACCGGTTTCAAGAAGGACAAGAAAGGCAAGCAGAAGGGAAAGAAGGGCGGCAAATCTGTTGCCGCGCCTGAAAAGAAACCCCGAGCTGGCCCTAAGTCCGATAATCGAAAAGTGCTACTATTGCAAGGGGACTGGCCATTGGAAGCGCATCTGCCCCAAGTATTTGGCGGACAAGAAGGCTGGCAAGGCAAACAAAGGTATATGTGATATACATCTTATTGATGTGTACTTGACTAGTACTCGCAATAGCACCTGGGTATTTGATATGGGATCGGTTGCTAATATATGTAACTCGGTTCAGGGGCTGCGGAACAAGCGACAACTAGCAAGGGATGAGGTCACGATCCGGGTCGGCAATGGATCAAGAGTTGATGTGATCGCCGTCGGAACGCTGCCTCTCCATATGCCGTCAGGATTAGTTATAAACCTAAATAATTGTTATTTGGTAGCTGCACTGAGCATGAACATTGTATCCGAATCGTGTTTGATGCAAAGTGGTTATTCGTTTAAGTCTGAAAACAATGGTTGTTTGATTTATATGAATAATATCTTTTATGGTCATGCACCTGTGTTGAATGGTTTATTTCTGTTGGATCTCGATAGTAGTATTACGCATATTCATAATGTTGATGCTGAAAGGATTAAACTTGATAATGATATATCTACATATATGTGGCACTGCCGTCTAGGTCATATTGGCGTTAAACGCATGAAGAAACTCCATTCTGATGGACTTTTGGAATCACTTGATTTTGAATCATTTGATACATATGAGCCATGCCTTATGGGCAAGATGACTAGAACGCCGTTTTCCGGTTCAATGAAACGGGCGACAGATTTATTGGAAATCATACATACTGATGTGTGTGGACCAATGAGTGTGTCGGCGCGAAGTGGATATCGTTATTTTGTTACTTTCACGGATGATTTGAGTAGATACGGGTATATCTATTTGATGAAACATAATTCTGAAACCTTTGAAAGGTTCAAAGAATTTCAGAATGAAGTGGAAAATCATCGTAACAGAAAGATCAAATTTCTGCGGTCCGACCGTGGAGGAGAGTATCTCAGTTACGAGTTTAGCACACATATGAAAGACTGTGGAATAGTTTCACAACTCACGCCTGCCGGAACACCACAACGTAATGGTGTGTCGAGCGTCGAATCGTACTTTATTGGATATGGTTCGATCTATGATGTCTCCGATCGACTTGCCACCGCTATTTTGGGGTTATGCACTGGAAACCGCTGCATTCACTTTAAATAGGGCACCATCTAAATCCGTTGAAAAGACACCGTATGAATTATGGTTTGGAAACAAACCTAAGCTGTCATTTCTTAAAGTTTGGGGCTGCGATGTTTATGTGAAGAAACTTCAACCGGATAAACTCGAACCCAAAGCGGAAAAATGCGTCTTCATAGGATACCCTAAGGAAACGATTGGGTATGCCTTCTATCACAGATCCGAGGGCAAGGTCTTTGTTGCCAAGAATGGATCCTTTCTTGAGAAGGAGTTTCTCGCGAAAGGTGTGAGTAGTCGGAAGGTAGAACTCGAAGAGGTTATTGAACCTTCTCTTCATGAAATGGCGACTAGCGCAGCTCCAGAAGTTGTTTCGGAGTTGACTTCACCTAATGAAGAGAGAGCTAATGATATTGATCATGAAACTCCGAAAGAGGACACTACCGAACCTCGCAGGTCAAGCATGACACGTGCAGCTCCTGAACTGTACGGCAATCCTGTTATGAATTTCATGATTGATGAAACAGATGACCCTGCGACGTATGAAGAAGCGATGATGAGCCCTGATTCCAAAAAATGGCTAGAAGCCATGAAATCCGAGATGGAATCCATGTACGAAAACCAAGTTTGGACCTTGGTGGACTTATCTCACGACCGAAAGGCCGTTGAGAATTAATGGATTTTCAAAAGAAAAACTGATGCTGATGGTAATGTAACCATCTATAAGGCTCGACTTGTCGCAAAGGGGTTTCGATAAATTCAAGGAGTTGACTATGATGAGACATTCTCTCCCGTAGCGATGCTTAAGTCAGTTAGGATTATGTTAGCAATTGCTGCATATTTCAATTATGAAATATGGCAGATGGATGTCAAAACTGCATTCCTCAATGGTAATATTGAAGAAGAGTTGTATATGATACAACCTAAGGGTTTTGTCGATCCTAAGGGTGCTGATAAGGTGTGCAAACTTCAGCGATCCATCTATGGACTGAAGCAAGCATCCCGGAGTTGGAATCTCCGCTTTGATGAGGTGATCAAAGAGTTTGGATTTGTCCAAACTTATGGAGAGGCTTGTATTTACAAGAAAGTGAGTGGGAGCAATGTGGCATTTCTGATATTATATGTGGATGACATATTATTGATTGGAAATGATATGGATCTTTTAAACAATGTTAAAAGTTATCTAAACAGCAAATTTTCGATGAAAGACCTTGGTGAAGCTTCATATATATTAGGCATTAAAATCTATAGAGATAGATCAAGACGCCTAATTGGGCTATCACAGAGTACATACCTTGATAAGATATTAAAGAAGTTTAATATGGACGGAAGTAAGAAGGGGTACTTACCTATGTTGCAAGGCAAGACATTGAGTAAGACTCAAAGTCCGCCACGGCCAAGAAAGAGAGATAATGGATAAGATCCCCTATGCCTCATCCATAGGCTCTATAATGTATGCCATGCTATGTACAAGACCGGATGTGGCACATGCTATTAGTTTGACTAGTAGGTACCAATCTGATCCATGTTCGGAACACTGGATAGCGGTCAAGAATATCCTTAAGTACTTGAGAAGAACTAAGGATATGTTTCTTGTATACGGAGGTGAAGAAGAGCTAGTCGCTAAGTGTTATGTCGATGCTAGCTGACACCGACCGGTTGACTCTAAGTCTCAATCCGGATCGTATTTCTCTTGAACGAGCAGCAAATGTTAGTTGGAGGAGATCCAAACAACCTGTGGTGGCTGGATCAACAACGGAGGCGGAATATGTTGCCGCTTAAGCTTACAGGAGGCAGTTTGGATGAAAGAGTTCATTATGGAACTGGGTGTGGTTCCCAGTGCGTTGGACCCGATGGTGATATATTGTGACAACAATGGATCCATAGCCAACGCAAAGGAACCAAGGTCTCACAAGAATTCCAAGCATATTAAGCGCCGGTTTCACTCCATCTGCAAGCATGTCAAGGATGGAGATATAAAGATTTGTAAAGTGCACATGGACCTGAATGTAGCAGATCCGTTGACTAAAGTACTCCCTAGGGCAAAACATGATCAACACCAGAACTCCATGGGTGTTAGATTTATCACTATATAAACTAGATTATTGTCTCTAGTGCAAGTGGGAGACTGAAGGAAATATGCCCTAAGAGGCAATAATAAAGTTGTTATTATGTATTCCTTGTATATGATAGATGTTTATTTTGCATGCTATAATTGTATTGATAGGAAACATCAATACATGTGTGTTTAATAAACAAAAAGGGTTCCTAGTTATGCCTCTCTTATAGACTAGCTTGTTGATTAACAAGATGATCAAGGTTTCCTGATCATGGACATTGGATGTTGTTAATAACAAGGTCACAGCATTTATGAAATGATGTGATGAACATTCATACGAAGTATAGCATTACGATCAAGTCATTATGTTTATATTGCTATAACAGCATACGAAGTAATCTTTATCCTTAGACCATGAGATCATGTTAATTGCTAACACCGGAAGAGTATCTTGATAACATCAAACATCACACCGTAACAGGGTGACTATAAAGATGGGTTCAGTACTACGAAGGTGTTATGTTGAGGCTCATGGATCAAGAGTGGAATTTGTCAATCCAGATGACGGATAGATATACTCTGGGCCCTCTCGGTGATATCACATTAGGATAGCTTGCAAGCAAGTGATGTGATCACTAGAATGTTATATCACGGGAACAAGAAAAGAGTGCATGTCGGTAACGAGATCAAACTAGGTATGGAGGGACCTATGATCGAATCTCGGACATGTAATATATCGAGAGACAAAGGGATTTAGTTACAAGCATTAAAGGTTCTCACGATCACAGGAGTCATCGTTGAATGTGTAGGAGTCAGTACGGATCTCCGTGTCCTGCTGATTATTGATCGGAGAAGGGTCTCGATCATGTCTGCATTATTCGCGAACCGTAGGGTGGCACACTTAAGAGTTACCGGACACCATTTTGGAGCACATATGTTTCAGACGAACGAATTGCAAAGTGCAGGAATTGTTTCAATAGAAACCGGAAATTGTTTCGGGTGAAATTGCAGAAGGTAGTTCTGCATGTGATATTGAAATATTGCAAGGGGCTATATGTGAATGTTTGTTAATTAAAGTAATTTAACAAAATTCTGAATAAATTTAATAAAAAGAGTTTTATTAAATGAGAGAGCATTAAATTTGGAGAAATTTAATGCATTTAAATCGGAGACTTTAAAAGGGAATGTGAAGAGGCATTTTAATGTGGAGGGGTTACAACCACATGAATGGGGGAGGTGAGGGGTCACCCCCCATGCACCGGCCATGGAGAGAGGGGGCACCCCCCTCCTCCTATAAAAGGCCACCCATTCCCTCCTTCATCCTCACACCTCCTTGTGAAGGATCTCTCTCCCCCTCTAGTATTATTCCCCCATGGTCTCGGATTAGCGAGATACATGTTCCCGGTGGCTTTATCTGGAAAGGAGTTGCTGCTTCCGCTGCTTTGCTGGACCGAAAGGTTAAGCATGAGTCATATATTTGATATGATGCCCATATAGATGCTCTCCTTTGAAGCTACACCGACTCACGTGATGATCGGACTTGGTGTAGTGGATTTGGTTCATGTAATCACCAAAAGGACACGAGGGGTGTCGTTTTTGAGTGGGAGTTCATTAGTAATTTGGATTAGTTGAACTCAATCTATCATAAACTTAGTCTAAATATACTTTACAAATTCTGTTGTAGATGGCACCACCTGCTTTTAATTTCAATGTGTTCATGGTAGCAACTTCACCAACTAGGCTATGAATTTGAGGATTCTCCTCACTGCTGCACAAAAGCAATATGTGCTAGATGCGCCGCTAGGCCCCCCACCAGCTCCTGATGCCCCTGACGAGGAAAAGAACATCTATATAACTCGTTAGGAGGACCACAACTTAGTTCATTGCGGCATACTGTATGGGCTAGAGCTAGAACTTCGAAAGCGTTTTGAAAATGGCCATGCCTTTGATACCATGGGAGAATTGAAAATGATTTTCGATACCCATGCTGCCGTAGAGAGTTATAATGCTACAAAAAAGTTCTTTAGCTGCATGATGGAGGAAAACAGCTCCGTTAGTGAGCACGTACTCAAAATGTCTGGGTACGCCGATAAGCTTGTGTCCTTGGGAATAACGATTCCCATTGACTTAGGCATACATCGTGTTCTCCAATCTCTGCCACCTAGCTACAAGAGCTTCATGATGAACTATAATATGTAGGGCATGAAGAAGTCTCTTCCCGAGCTTCTGTCAATGCTTAAGACTGCAGAAGTGGAGATTAGGAAAGAACATCAAGTGTTGATGATCAATAAGACCACCGGTTTCAAGAAGGAGAAGAAAGGGAAAGAAGAGGCGGCAAATCATTGTCGCTGAAAAGAAACCCCGAGCTGGCCCTAAGTCCGATAATCGAGTGCTACTATTGCAAGGATCGCCATTGGAAGCGCTTGCCCCAAGTATTTGGCGACAAGAAGGCTCGCAAGGCAAACAAAGGTATATGTGATATACAGGTTATTGATGTGTACTTGACTAGTACTCAGAGCACCGGGTATTTGATACGGATCGGTTGCTAATATATGTAACTCGGTCAGGGGCTCGGAACAAGCGACAACTAGCAAGGGATGAGGTCACGATGCGGTCGGCAATGGATCAAGAGTTGATGTGATCGCCGTTAACGCCGCCTCTCCATATGCCGTCGGGATTAGTTATAAACCTGAATAATTGTTATTTGGTGCCGACCAGCATGAACATTGTATCCGGATCGTGTTTGATGCAAAGTGGTTATTCGTTTAAGTCTGAAAACAATTGTTGTTCGATTTATATGAATAATATCTTTTATGGTCATGCACCTGTGTTGAATGGTTTATTTCTGTTGGATCTCGATAGTAGTATTACGCATATTCATAATATTGATGCTAAAAGGATTAAACTTGATAATGATATATCTACATATATGTGGCACTGCCGTCTAGGTCATATTGGCGTTAAACGCATGAAGAAACTCCATTCTGATGGACTTTTGGAATCACTTGATTTTGAATCATTTGATAGATGTGAGCCATGCCTTATGGGCAAGATGACTAGAACGCCGTTTTCCGGTTCAATGGAACGGGCGATAGATTTATTGGAAATCATACATACTGATGTGTGTGGACCAATGAGTGTGTTAGCGCGAGGTGGATATCATTATTTTGTTACATTCACGGATGATTTGAGTAGATACGGGTATATCTATTTGATGAAACATAAGTCTGAAACCTTTGAAAGGTTCAAAGAATTTCAGAATGAAGTGGAAAATCATCATAACAGAAAGATCAAATTTCTGCGGTCCGACCGTGGAGGAGAGTATCTCAGTTACGAGTTTAGCACACATATGAAAGACTGTGGAATAGTTTCACAACTCACGCCTGCCGGAACACCACAACGTAATGGTGTGTCAGAACGTCGTAATCGTACTTTATTGGATATGGTTCGATCTATGATGTCTCTGACTGACTTGCCACTGTCATTTTGGGGTTATGCACTGGAAACCGCTGCATTCACTTTAAATAGGGCACCATCTAAATCCGTTGAAAAGACACCGTATGAATTATGGTTTGGAAACAAACCTAAGCTGTCATTTCTTAAAGTTTGGGGATGCGATGTTTATGCGAAGAAACTTCAACCGGATAAACTCGAACCCAAAGCGGAAAAATGCGTCTTCATAGGATACCCTAAGGAAACGATTGGGTATACCTTCTATCACAGATCCGAGGGCAAGGTCTTTGTTGCCAAGAATGGATCCTTTCTTGAGAAGGAGTTTCTCGTGAAAGGTGTGAGTAGTCGGAAGGTAGTACTCGAACAGGTTATTGAACCTTCTCTTCATGAAATGGCGAGTAGCGCAGCTCCAGAAGTTGTTTCGGAGTTGACTTCACCTAATGAAGAGAGAGCTAATGGTATTGATCATGAAACTCCGAAAGAGGACACTACCGAACCTCGCAGGTCAAGCAGGACACGTGCAGCTCCTGAACTTTACGGCAATCCTGTTATGAATTTCATGATTGATGAAATAGATGACCCTACGACATATGAAGAAGTGATGATGAGCCCTGATTCCAACAAATGGCTAGAAGCCATGAAATCCGAGATGGAATCCATGTACGAAAACCAGGTTTGGACCTTGGTGGACTTACCTCACGATCGAAAGGCCGTTGAGAATAAATGGATTTTCAAAAGAAAAACTGATGTTGATGGTAATGTAACCATCTATAAGGCTCGACTTGTTGCAAAGGGGTTTCGACAAATTCAAGGAGTTGACTACGATGAGACATTCTCTCCCGTAGCGATGCTTAAGTCGGTTAGGATTATGCTAGCAATTGCTGCATATTTCGATTATGAAATATGGCAGATGGATGTCAAAACTGCATTCCTCAATGGTAATATTGAAGAAGAGTTGTATATGATACAACCTAAGGGTTTTGTCGATCCTAAGGATGCTTATAAGGTGTGCAAACTTCAACGATCCATCTATGGACTGAAGCAAGCATCTCGGAGTTGGAATCTCCACTTTGATGAGGTGATCAAAGAGTTTGGAGTTGTCCAAACTTATGGAGAGGCTTGTATTTACAAGAAAGTGAGTGGGAGCAATGTGGCATTTCTGATATTATATGTGGATGACATATTATTGATTGGAAATGATATAGATCTTTTAAACAGTGTTAAAAGTTATCTAAACAGCAAAATTTCGATGAAAGACCTTGGTGAAGCTTCATATATATTAGGCATTAAAATCTATAGAGATAGATCAAGACGCCTAATTGGGATATCGCAGAGTACATACCTTGATAAGATATTAAAGAAGTTTAATATGGACGGAAGTAAAAAGGGGTACTTACCTATGTTGCAAGGCAAGACATTGAGTAAGACTTAAAGTCCGGCTACGGCGGAAGAAAGAGAGATAATGGATAAGATCCCCTATGCCTCAGCCATAGGCTCTATAATGTATGCCATGCTATGTACAAGACCGGATGTGGCACATGCTATTAGTTTGACTAGTAGGTACCAATCGATCCGTGTTCTAACACTGCATAGCGGTCAAGAATATCCTTAAGTACTTGAGAAGAACTAAGGATATGTTTCTTGTATACGGAGGTGAAGAAGAGCTAGTCACTAAGTGTTATGTCGATGCTAGCTTTGACACTGATCCAGATGACTCTAAGTCTCAATCCGGATACGTATTTCTCTTGAACGGAGCAACAGTTAGTTGGAGGAGCTCCAAACAACCTATGATGGCTGGATCAACGACGGAGGCGGAATATGATGCTGCTTCAGAAGCAGCACAGGAAGCGGTTTGGATGAAGGAGTTCATAATGGAACTAGGTGTGGTTCCTAGTGCGTTGGACCCAATGGTGATCTCTTGTGACAATAATGGAGCCATAGCCAACGCCAAGGAACCAAGGTCTCACAAGAATTCCAAGCATATTAAGCGCCGGTTTCACTCCATCCACGAGAATGTCAAGGATGGAGATATAAAGATTTGTAAAGTACACAAGGACCTAAATGTAGCAGATCCATTGACTAAAGTAATCCCTAGGGCAAAACATGATCAACACCAGAACTCCATGGGTGTTAGATTTATCACTATATAAACTAGATTATTGTCTCTAGTGCAAGTGGGAGACTGAAGGAAATATGCCCTAAGAGGCAATAATAAAGTTGTTAGTATGTATTCCTTGTATATGATAGATGTTTATTTTGCATGATATAATTGTATTGATAGGAAACATCAATACATGTGTGTTTAATAAACAAAAAGGGTTCCTAGTTATGCCTCTCTTATAGACTAGCTTGTTGATTAACAAGATGATCAAGGTTTCCTGATCATGGACATTGGATGTTGTTAATAAGAAGGTCACAGCATTTGTGAAATGATGTGATGAACATTCATCCGAAGTATATCATTACGATCAAGTCATTATGTTTATATTGCTATAACATCATACGAAGTAATCTTTATCCTTAGACCATGAGATCATGTTAATTTCTAACACCGGAAGAGTATCTTGATAAGATCAAACGTCACACCGTAACAGGGTGACTATAAAGATGGGTTCAGTACTACGAAGGTGTTATGTTGAGGCTCATGGATCAAGAGTGGAATTTGTCAATCCAGATGACGGATAGATATACTCTAGGCCATCTCGGTGATATCACATTAGGATAGCTTGCAAGAAAGTGATGTGATCACTAGAATGTTATATCACGGGAACGAGAAAAGAGTGCATGTCGGTAACGAGATCAAACTAGGTATGGAGATAACGATGATCGAATCTCGGACATGTAATATATCGAGAGACAAGGGGATTTAGTTACAAGCGTTAAAGGTTCTCACGATCACAGGAGTCATCGTTGAATGTGTAGGAGTCAGTACGGATCTCCAGGTCCCGCTGCTGATTATTGATCGGAGAAGGGTCTCGATCATGTCTGCATTATTCGCGAACCGTAGGGTGGCACACTTAAGAGTTACCGGACACCATATTGGAGCACATATGTTTCAGACGAAAGAATTGCAAAGCGCAGGAATTGTTTCAATAGAAACCGGAAATTGTTTCGGGTGAAATTGCAGAAGGTAGTTCTGCATGTGATATTGAAATATTGCAAGGGGCTATATGTGAATGTTTCTTAATTAAAGTAATTAACAAAATTCTGAATAAATTTAATAAAAAGAGTTTTATTAAATGAGAGAGCATTAAATTTGGAGAAATTTAATGCATTTAAAGTGGAGACTTTAAAAGGGAATGTGAAGAGGCATTTTATCGTGGAGGGGTTACCACCACATGAATGGGGGAGGTGAGGGGTCACCCCCCCATGCGCCATCCATGGAGAGAGGGGGCACCCCCCTCCTCCTATAAAAGGCCACCCATTCCCTCCTTCATCCTCACACCTCCTTGTGAAGGATCTCTCTCCCCCTCTAGAATTATTCCTCCATGGTCTCGGATTAGCGACATACATGTTCCCGGTGGCATTTCGTTTGGAAGGAGTTGCTGCTTCCGCTGGATCGCTGGAGCAAGGAGGTGGAGGTTGTCCGGTGGCTTGAACGTGTGTGCGAGTGCGGATGCGCTGCTGAAGGGCCTTTTATAGGAGGAGGGGGTGACCCTACTTCATGGCCGGCACATGGAGGGGGTGACCGTTCACCTCCTCCATTCATGTGGTGGTAACCCCCTCCACATAAATTTGCCCCTTGACATTCTCTTTTAAAGTCTCCACTTTAAATGCATTTAAATTTCTCCAAATTTAATGCTCTCTCATTCAATAAAACTCTTTTATTATTTTTATTCAGAATTTTGTTAATTACTTTAATTAACAAACATTCACATAAAACCCCCTGCAACATTTCAATATTACATGCAGAACCAATTTCAGCAATTTCACCCGAAACAGTTTCAGTGTCTATTGAAATAATTCCAGCGCTTTCTTAAATCTTTATCTGAAACATTTTCGCTCCAAATGGTGTCGGTATCCCTTAAGTGTGTCACCCTACGGTTCGCGAATAATGCAGACATGATCGAGACCCCTCTCAAATCAATAATCAGAAGCGGGACCTGGAGATCCATACCGACTCCTACACATTCAACGATGACTTTTGTGATCGTGAGAACCTTTAACACTAGTAACTAAATCCCTTTGTCCCGCAATATATTACATGTCCGAGATTCGATCATCGGTATCTCCATACCTAGTTTGATCTCGTTATCGACATGCACTCTTTTCTTGTTCCCGTGATATAACATTCTAGTGATCACATCACTTGCTTGCAAGCTATTTCAATGTGATATCACTGAGAGGGCCCAGAGTATATCTATCCGTCATCGGGATGGACAAATCCCACTCTTGATCAATGAGCCTCAACATAACACCTTCAGAGTAATCGACCCACCTTTATAGTCACCCTGTTACGGTGTGACGTTTGATGTTATCAAGATACTCTTCCGGTGTTAGCAATTAACATGATCTCATGGTCTAAGGATAAAGATTACTTCGTATGATATTATAGCAATATAAACATAATGACTTTGATCGTAATGGTATACTTCGGATGAATGTTCATCACACCATTCCACCAATGGTGTGACCTTGTTATTAACAATATCCAATGTCCATGATCAGGAAACCTTGATCATCTTGTTAATCAACAAGCTAGTCTATAAGAGAGGCATAACTAGGAACCCTTTTTGTTTATTAAACACACATGTATTGATGTTTCCAATCAATACAATTCTAGCATGTAAAATAAACATTTATCATAAACATGGAATAAGATAATAACCATTTTATTATTGCCTCTCTTCAAAGACATGGTCCGAAGGGTTTTGTTAATTCAAAGGGTGCTAAAAGGGCATGCAAACTTCAATAGTTGAAGTAAGCATAGCGGAGTTGGAATCTTCACCATGATGAAACTGTTAAAAGAGTTTAAATTCATCAGAGATGATGAAGATGCTTGCATTTGCAAGAAATTAAGTGGGAGCGCTGAGACATATTTCTAATACATTATGTAGAGGACATATTGTTGATTGGAAATGATGTATCTAGTATTGACACGAGTTAAGAATTTCATTAAAATAAGATTTCGATGAAAGACTTGGGCAAACCTGGAATATTTGGCATCAATATCTATATGGATAGATTAAGGCACAAATATGGTTGTGCCAAACATACATATATGAGATATTGAAAGGGTTCAATATAGAAACAACAAGAAAGGTTCTTGCTGCATGGAAAAAATTGTATCAAGATTCAAGTGTTTCAACACTTGGTGAGTAAAATCACATGAAGATTTTGATCGATTATACCATGATATGTATATATCCAGAATGTCCTATGCTCTAAATGTTATGAGCATATACCAGAATGATTCATGAGATGATCATTGGACAATAGTAAAGATATTCTTATGAGCTTTGGAAGAACTAAGAATATATCATGTATAAGTGACAAATAGTTAAAGGTAGTTCATTGTAAAGTGTTACATTGATACTATTTTTGTCACAAGATACAAATTAAATTTATCTCAATTTAGACTATGGGTGGCACAATGTAATGGAAAGGATGTTCCATGATGGATTTGGATGATTTCCAAAGTTGAGACATTGTGACGGATACTACAACAAAAGGCTAAGTATATAACTGCTATAGTAGCAGCAAAGGAGGGCATTTGTGTTAAGTAGTTTGTTATCAAACTAGGTGTGTTTCAAAGTGGGCTAATGCTATGAAGATATATTGTGTGACAATAATATCAACATATTTTAAGCTGAACGAACTAAAGGTCGCACCAAAGGACCAAATCTATACAATGCCATCTCATTTGAGAATGAGTAATGCGTAGAGACGCAATGACATGCAAATACACACGGACCTAAAATTGTCAGATACGGAGATTATGTTAACCACTAGCAATTGCGTATATGCAACACCAGAAAGCCATAGGTGTTCAATACGCAAAGTTTTTCAAACCAGATTATTGACTCTAGTGCAAGTGGGAGACTGAAGGGAATATGCCCGAGAGGCAATAATAAAGTGGTTATTATCTTATTCCATGTTTATGATAAATGTTTATTTGCATGCTATAGTTGTATTGATCAGAAACATAAATACATGTGTGTTTAATAAACAAAAAAGGGTTCCTAGTTATGCCTCTCTTATAGACTAGCTCGTTGATTAACAAGATGATCAAGGTTTCCTGATCATGGACATTGGAGGTTATTAATAACGAGGTCACAGCATTGGTGGAATGATGTGATGAACATTCATCCGAAGTATAGCATTACGATCAAGTCATTATGTTTATATTGCTATAACATCATACGAAGTAATCTTAGTCCTTAGACCATGAGATCATGTTAATTGCTAACCTAAGAGTATCTTGATAACATCAAACGTCACACCGTAACATGGTGACTATAAAGGTGGGTTCGATTACTGAAGGTGTTATGTTGAGGCTCATGGATCAAGAGTGGGATTTGTCCGTCCCGATGACGGATAGATATACTCTGGGCCCTCTCGGTGATATCACATTGAAATAGCTTGCAAGCAAGTGATGTGATCACTAGAATGTTATATCACGGGAATGAGAAAAGAGTGCATGTCAGTAACGAGATCAAACTAGGTATGGAGAGACCAATGATCGAATCTTCGATATGTAATATATCACGAGACAAAAGGATTTAGTTACTAGCGTTAAAGGTTCTCACGATCACAGAAGTCATCGTTGAATGTGTAGGAGTCGAGATGGATCTCGGTCCGCTTCGATTATTGATGAGAGGGTCTCGATCATGTCTGCATTATTCGCGAACCGTAGGGTGACACACTTAAGGGATAGCGACACCATTTGGAGCAAATATGTTTCAGATAAAGATTTAACAAAGCGCTAGAATTATTTCAATAGACACCGAAACTATTTCGGGTGAAATTGCTGAAATTGGTTCTGCATGTAATATTGAAATGTTACAGGGGGTTTTATGTGAATGTTTGTTAATTAAAGTAATTAACAAAATTCTGAATAAAAATAATAAAAGAGTTTTATTAAATGAAAGAGTAATAAATTTGGAGAAATTTAATGCATTTAAAGTGGAGACTTTAAAAGGGAATGTGAAGAGGCATTTTAATGTGGAGGGGTTACCACCGCATGAATGGAGGAGGTGAAGAGACACCTCCTCCATGCGCTGGCCATGAAGGAGGGGCACCCCCCCTCCTCCTATAAAAGCCACCCTCTCCTCACTTCTCAAACACACCTCCTTGTGAAGGATCTCTCTCCCCCTCTAGTATTATTCCCCCATGGTCTCGGATTAGCGAGATACATGTTCTCGGTGGCTTTATATGGAAAGGAGTTGCTGCTTCCGCTGCTTTGCTGGAGCGAGGGACGGAGGTTGTCGGGGTACGGGACGTGTGTGCGATCACGGATGCACCGCTGCTTTGCGGTGCTGTACTTGGTGGTGCTGGAGCTGGATCTGATGGACGTGCTGGAGCCGGACCTGCTGGACTTCATCACAATCTTGAGATCCGCAAGTGTACGACTACATCAACCACGAGGTCCTACTCGTTAACAAAGCTTGTTGTCTACGAGGGTAAGTTCTCGTTGGATGTATGTTCACCCGTTGCTTTGTACCTAGTAGATAGATCTTGGCGTGTAGTTCACACCGTAGGAATTTTTTTGTTTTCTATACTGCGGACCCAACAGTGGTATCAGAGCCTGATCTATGCGTAGGTGCTTTTCACGGGTAGTACACATATGTTGATATGTGGGCGATGATGATCATGTTATTGCTTCTTTCATGTATTTTGGATATTGGTGGCATAGTGGGATGAAGCGGCCCGGACCAACCATACATGTCATCGTACATGAGACCGGTTCCACGACTGACATGCAACTTGTTTTGCATAAGTGGATGGCGGGTGTCTGTCTCTCCTACTATAGTCAATATCTGATTTACAACGAGTTGCTAATAACTTAGTTATCCTCGTTGTGGTTCATGTTCTTAGGTAAGAATGGTTCTATCTCCGAAAGCCCTAAGCCACGTAAAACTTGCAATTGATAAATTAGAGGCGTTTAGTTTAGATCGTTGTTGGGCTAGTGTATTGATATGGTATTGTTGTAAGTAGATGTATGATAGATACTCTTACAACAAACTCAACGTGTAAGTTCCATAGACCTTGGCCTTACACACAAAGGAATGATAGAGATCATACCATGATGCAAGTGATAGAGATCAAATGCATGGACCATATCATCTCACTTTACACATTAGATGTTAGCATCTTATACTGCTAGTTTGGCGCTTTCTATAGCATTGTAAGATGATCCCTCTTTTAGATATCAAGATAAAAATGTGTTCTTCCTTAAGTATGCACCGTTCTATGGATCATGTTTCGAGACATCACGTGATGATCGGGTGTTCTCAACTCTATGCTTTCATGCAACGGGTGTAAGACAGTTTACACACCTTGAATACTAAGGTTCTTACTTGGCGAGCCTAGCATGTATAGACATGGCCTTGGAACACGGACCAAAAGGTTAAGCATGAGTCATATAGTTGATGTGATGACCATATTGATGCTCGCCTTTGAAGCTACACCGACTCACGTGATGATCGGACTTGGTGTAGTGGATTTGGTTCATGTAATCACCAAAAAGTCACGAGGGATGTCGTTTTTGAGTGGGAGTTCATTTCTAATTTGGATTAGCCGAACTCAATTTGTCATAAACTAAATCGAAGTGAATTTGCATAGTTTGTTGTAGTCATTGGCATTTGTTTTCTACCTTATGCTTAGTTTTTATTTGAGATAATAGAACTATAGAATTCTGGATATTTACTTTACGAACTGGTATCGTATTGTTTTGAATGTCAATTTAAAGTTTATAAGTCCTATTGCAAACTTTCAGCAAACTTTATTTACTGCATGAAGTTTAATAAGTAGTATTAAATCAAGAGTTAGAATTCCAATGTTAGTATCTAAAGTATCATGTTTGCCTCCATGATTATTGATATTCAAAAAGTTGTTTTAATATCAAGATTATATTGGAGCTGAAAATTGTTTCAGAAACCATCATGTGTGAAAGATATTGTGATATCTGAAACAATGTTTTTTGGTTGCATTATGATAGACTATAATTTAGCAAAATACATGTTCTCATATTGTATGAGAATTTGTGAAGGATGGAGATGCTAGGCATCCGAATCTACCAAAAAGGTTTTGGGAACTGATATTATACTCGTGATTCTTCCTTATAAGCTATAGTAGCTTGATCATGAAAATTGTCATGATAAGGATGAATAGAAGATGTAAGTAAAATGTTTACTACACTAATAGATTACTAAAGAATGGATTTTTGAAAGAACACCAAACATTTGATGATGGTGATCCACTTCAAAGTGCAAGTACAAAGGTATTAGTATTTGACTATATACGCTTTGTACCATGTGTCATGTTGATGACACCACTATTGATGTTGATAGATTCTTTTAAAAGAAAAGGAATTGCTGAAAGAGAATCTATAAAATATTTGGTAGAAAATAAAAGGTTGGAGATGTCCAACTTAGGTATATAGAAGATATACATGTTATGGCTATATTCCTTGCTTGTTAAACAATTTGGTTCTTAGGTATTGGATACCGGTATTGGATACCGAATTGGTTGGTATGAAGTGTCATACAGGACAACGCAATTCATGAACTACAATGGCCTAAGTAACCAGCAAGAGAATGAGTGATGATGTTCATCGAAAACAAATAAAGTGTTATTGTTTTTTTCGTTGTCATCAAACCAAGCCTTCAAGATTTGTTTAAATAATTGTTATTTTGTTCCGGTATCATGAGAACAATGGCTGTTCAAATAATTACCGTATTCCATAAAGGATGGATGAACGTTTACAAGTCTAGTTGGAGAAATCACATCCATAAACACTATTGCTAAAATGTCGCAAGGCAAATGATTGAAAGATCACTTATGAAGTGACATCGTTGTTTAAATTATATTTGAAAGAAAACATGAAGAAACTCCATGTTGATGGATTTTTTGGAGTCTTTGATTTTGATCAATTGACGCATGTGAGACTTTCCTCGAGATAATTGAAACTTCGTCCATAGGCCAGAGAGGAACGGATGACTAGCTTATTGGAAATTGTGCATGCTGATGTGCATAGTCCATTATGTGTAGCCATATGCGATGGATCTTTTTGCTTCATATGCTTTCTTCGAAAATTTGATTGAATATATCTGTATATTTACTTAATAAGGAAGAAGTATAAAACATTTGAAAGTTGTTCAAATACTTTCAAGATGAAGTGAAAAATCATTGTAACAAGAAAATAAAGAGTTTATGATTCGATCATAAAGGAAGATATTTGAGTTACATGTTTAGCAAAACACCTAAGATTTGAGGAATTGTTCCATGAATTTGGATTTCCCGATAAACCACAAGAGTATGGCATATTCGAGAGATGAAATCAAACCATGTTTGACATGGTAAGATCAAAGGTGTCATTTATAAAACTGCCATTATGTTTTAAGGACTGAAGCTTTAGAGACTACCGCTTTTACACTGAAAAGAGCACCATCGTGATCCGTTGAAATGACACCATATGAGTTATGGTTTGGGATAAAACCCGAATTGTCTTTTCTTAAATATTGGTATGCTATGCATAAGTAAAATGTTTACAACCAAAGTCGGATAAGCACGTCTTTGTAGGTTATCCCAAAGAATTTGTTGGGAATTTCTCCATAACACCGAGGACAAAAGAGTTTGTTACTTGGAACGTCAAGTTTCTTGAAAAGGAATTTTTCGTGAAAAGTTAAGTGGGAGGACAATAGAAATTTGATAAGGTTGTTGAACCTTAGCTATATGTGCTAAGTAGCGCAGCACCGGAAAGTGTCCTGGTGGCGGCCACAATGCTCATGGCTCTCGTGATTACAAAAGGTGTGATCTCGGAGATTAGAGTTCCTATAGAACCGTGTGGGTCGGTAAGAATCAAGTAGTAAGATTTGATAAGCAAGTCGTTATTGTTTTGACAATGATGAACCCACTACATGCAAAGAAGCGATGATGGGCCGTGACTCCATAAAATGACTAGAAGTCATAGAATCCGTGATAGTATCCATACACGAGAAAACAAGTTTCTGAACTTGGAAGACCCTCCGGAAAGGCGTGAAGCCTATCGGTCGTGTTTGGATCTATAAAGAAATAAGACATGGATGTTTAACATCTATGAAATAGTCGACATGTCGGAAAGAAGTTTACGACAATGTTCAAGGAGTTGACTATGGCAAGATTTGATCTTTCATAGCGATATATAGTCTTGACGGATTAATGTAGCAACCACTACATATAATTTGGTATATGGTAGTTGAATAAACAAAACAAGGTTCTTCTAATACGGTAACCTAGGACATGTACATGACATGGTCCGAAGGGTTTTGTTAATTCAAAGGGTGCTAAAAGGGCATGTAAACTTCAATAGTTGAAGTAAGCATAGCGGAGTTGGAATCTTCACCATGATGAAATTGTTAAAAGAGTTTAAATTCATCGGAGATGATGAAGATGCTTGCATTTGCAAGAAATTAAATGGGAGCGCTGAGACATATTTCTAATACATTATGTAGAGGACATATTGTTGATTGGAAATGATGTATCTTGTATTGACACAAGTTAAGAATTTCATTAAAATAAGATTTCGATGAAAGACTTGGGCAAACCCGGAATATTAGGCATCAATATCTATATGGATAGATTAAGGCGCTAATATGGTTGTGCCAGACATACATATATGAGATATTGAAAGGGTTCAATATGGAAACAACACGAAAGGTTCTTGCTGCATGGAAAGGATTGTATCAAAATTCAAGTGTTTCAACACTTGGTGAGTAAAATCACATGAAGATTTTGATCGATTATACCATGATATGTATATATCCAGAATGTCCTATGCTCTAAATGTTATGAGCATATACCAGAATGATTCATAAGATGATCATTGGACAATAGTAAAGATATTCTTATGAGCTTTGGAAGAACTAAGAATATATAATGTATAAGTGACAAATAGTTAAAGGTAGTTCATTGTAAAGTGTTACATTGATACTAGTTTTGTCACAAGATACAAATTAAATTTATCTCAATTTAGACTATGGGTGGCACAATGTAATGGAAAGGATGATCCATGATGGATTTGGATGAGTTCCAAAGTTGAGACATTGTGACGGATACTACAAGAAAAGGCTAAGTATATGACTGCTATAGTAGCAGCAAAGGAGGGCATTTGTGTTAAGTATTTTGTTATCAAACTAGGTGTGGTTCAAAGTGGGCTAATACTATGAAGATATATTGTGTGACAATAATATCAACATATTTTGAGCCGAACGAACTAAACGTCTCACCAAAGGACCAAATCTATACAATGCCATCTCATTTGAGAATGAGTGATGCATAGAGACGCAAAGACATGCAAATACACACAGACCTGAAACTGTCAGATCCGAAGATTATGTTAACCACTAGCAATAGCGTATATGCAACACCAGAAAGCCATAGGTGTTCAATACGCAAAGTTTTTCAAACTAGATTATTGACTCTAGTGCAAGATGGAGACTAAAGGGAATATGCCCGAGAGGCAATAATAAAGTGGTTATTATCTTATTCCATGTTTATGATAAATGTTTATTTTACATGCTAGAATTGTATTGATCGGAAACATCAATACATGTGTGTTTAATAAACAAAAAGGGTTCCTAGTTATGCCTCTCTTATAGACTAGCTTGTTGATTAACAAGATGATCAAGGTTTCCTGATCATGGACATTAGATGTTGTTAATAACAAGGTCACACCATTGGTGGAATGATGTGATGAACATTCATCTGAAGTATAACATTACGATCAAAGTCATTATGTTTATATTGCTATAATATCATATGAAGTAATCTTTATCCTTAGACCATGAGATCATGTTAATTGCTAACACCAGAACAGTATCTTGATAACATCAAACGTCACACCGTAACAGGGTGACTATAAAGATGGGTTCAGTGCTACGAAGGTGTTATGTTGAGGCTCATGGATCAAGAGTGGGATTTGTCCATCCCGATGACGGATAGATATACTCTGGGCCCTCTCGGTGATATCACATTGAAATAGCTTGCAAGCAAGTGATGTGATCACTAGAATGTTATATCACGGGAATGAGAAAAGAGTGCATGTCGATAACGAGATCAAACTAGGTATGGAGATATCGATGATCGAATCTCGGACATGTAATATATCACGGGACAAAGGTATTTAGTTACTAGCATTAAAGGTTCTCACGATCACAGAAGTCATCGTTGAATGTGTAGGAGTCAGTATGGATCTCCAGGTCCCGCTGCTGATTATTGATCGGAGAGGGGTCTCGATCATGTCTGCATTATTCGCGAACCGTAGGGTGACACACTTAAGGGATACCGGCACCATTTGGATCAAATATGTTTCAGATAAAGATTTAAGAAAGCGCTGGAATTATTTCAATAGACACCAAAACTGTTTTGGGTGAAATGCTGAAATTGGTTCTGCATGTAATATTGAAATGTTGCAAGGGGTTTTATGTGAATGTTTGTTAATTAAAGTAATTAACAAAATTCTGAATAAAAATAATAAAAGAGTTTTATTAAATGAGAGAACATTAAATTTTTAGAAATTTAATGCATTTAAAGTGGAGACTTTAAAAGAGAATGTGAAGGGGCAAATTTATGTGGAGGGAGTTACCACCACATGAATGGAGGAGGTGAAGAGTCACCTCCTCCATGCGCCGGCCATGAAGGAGGGTCACCCCCTCCTCCTATAAAAGGCCACCCCCTACTCACTTCTCACACACACCTCCTTGTGAAGGATCTCTCTCCCCCTCTAGTATTATTCCCCCATGGTCTCGGATTAGTGAGAGACATGTTCTCGGTGGCTTTATCTGGAAAGGAGTTGCTGCCTCCGCTGCTTTGCTGGAGCGAGGGATGGAGGTTGTCGGGGTACAGGACGTGTGTGCGATCACGGATGCACCGCTGCTTTGTGGTGCTGGACTTGGTGGTGCTGGAGCTGGATCTGATGGACGTGCTGGAGCCGGACCTGCTGGACTTCAACACGATCTTGAGATCGGCAAGTGTACGACTACATCAACCACGAGTTCCTACTCGTTAACAAAGCTCGTTGTCTACGAGGGTAAGTTCTCGTTGGATGTATGTCCACCCGTTGCTTTGTACCTAGTAGATAGATCTTGGCGTGTAGTTCACACCGTAGGAATATTTTTGTTTTCTATGTTGCGAACCCAACATTGGTATCAGAGCCTGATCTATGCGTAGGTGCTTATCACGGAATTACTAGCGTTAAAGGTTCTCACGATCACAGAAGTCATCGTTGAATGTGTAGGAGTCAGTATGGATCTCCAGGTCCCGCTGTTGATTATTGATCGGAGAGGAGTCTCCATCATGTCTGCATTATTCGCGAACCGTAGGGTGACACACTTAAGGGATACCGATAGCATTTGGAGCAAAAATGTTTTAGATAAAGATTTAAGAAAGCGCTGGAATTATTTCAATAGACATCGAAACTGTTTCGGGTGAAATTGCTAAAATTGGTTCTGCATGTAATATTGAAATGTTGCAGGGAAGCAGCGGTGCATCCGTGATCGCACACACGTCCGGTACCCCAACAACCTCTGTCCCTTGCTCCAGAAAGCAGCGGAAGCAGCACCTCCTTTCCAGATAAAGCCACCGTGAACATGTATCTCGCTAATCCGAGACCATGGGGAAATAATACTAGAGGGGGAGAGAGATCCTTCACAAGGAGGTGTGTGTGAGAAGTGAGGAGGGGGTGGCCTTTTATAGGAGGAGGGGGGTGCCCCTCCTTCATGGCCGGCGCATGGAGGAGGTGACTCTTCACCTCCTCCATTCATGTGGTGGTAACTCCCTCCACATAAATTTGCCCCTTCACATTCTCTTTTAAAGTCTCCACTTTAAATGCATTAAATTTCTCCAAATTTAATGTTCTCTCATTTAATAAAACTCTTTTATTATTTTTATTCAGAATTTTGTTAATTACTTTAATTAACAAACATTCACATAAAACCCCCTGCAACATTTCAATATTACATGCAGAACCAATTTCAGCAATTTCACCCGATACAGTTTTGGTGTCTATTGAAATAATTCCAGCGCTTTCTTAAATCTTTATCTGAAACATATTTGCTCCAAATGGTGTCGGTATCCCTTAAGTGTGTCACCCTACGGTTCATGAATAATGCGTAGATGACTGAGACCCCTCGCCGATCAATAATCAGCAATGACCTGAGATCCATAACTCCTACACATTCAACGATGACTTCGTGGATCGTGAGAACCTTTAACGCTAGTAACTAAATCCTCTGTCTCATGATATACTACATGTCCGAGATTCGATCATCGGTATCTCCATACCTAGTTTGATCTCGACATGCACTCTTTTCTCGTTCCCGTGATATAACATTCTAGTGATCACATCACTTGCTTGCAAGCTATTTCAATGTGATATCACCGAGAGGGCCCAGATTATATCTATCCGTCATCGGGATTGACAAATTCCACTCTTGATCCATGAGCCGCAACGTAACCCCTTCGTAGCACTGAACCCATCTTTATAGTCACCTTGTTACGGTGTGATGTTTGATGTTATCAAGATACTCTTCCGGTGTTAGCAATTAACATGATCTCATGGTCTAAGGATAAAGATTACTTCGTGTGATGTTATAGCAATATAAACATAATGAATTCGATCGTAATGCTATACTTCGGATGAATATTCATCACATCATTCCACCAATGGTGTGACCTTGTTATTAAAAACATCCAATGTCCATGATCAAGAAACCTTGATCATCTTGTTAATCAACAAGCTAGTCTATAAGAGAGGCATAACTGGGAACCCTTTTTGTTTATTAAACACACATGTATTGATGTTTCCGATCAATACAATTCTAGCATGTAAAATAAACATTTATCATAAACATGGAATAAGATAATAACCACTTTATTATTGCCTCTCGGGCATATTCCCTTCAGTCTCCCACTTGCACTAGAGTCAATAATCTAGTTTGAAAAACTTTGGGTATTTAACACCTATGGCTTTCTGGTGTTGCATATACGCAATTGCTAGTGGTTAACATAATCTCCGGATCTGACAGTTTCAGGTCCGTGTGTATTTGCATGTCTCTACGCATCACTCATTCTCAAATGAGATGGCATTGTATAAATTTGGTCCTCTGGTGAGACCTTTAGTTCATTCGGGTTAAAATATGTTGATATTATTGTCACACAATATATCTTCATAGTATTAGCCCATTTTGAACCACACCTAGTTTGATAACAAACTACTTAACACAAATGCCCTCCTATGCTGCTACTATAGCAGTCATATACTTAGCCCTTTTGTTGTAGTATCCGTCACAATATCTCAACTTTGGAACTCATCCAAATCCATCATGAAACATCCTTTCCATTACATTGTGCCACCCATAGTCTAAATTGAGATAAATTTAATTTGTATCTTGTGACAAAACTAGTCTCAATGTAACACTTTACAATGAACTACCTTTAATTATTTGTCACGTATACATGATATATTCTTAGTTCTTCTAAAGCTCATAAGAATATCTTTACTATCGTCCAATGATCATCTTATGAATCATTCTGGTATGTGATCATAACATTTAGAGCATAGGACATTCCAGATATATACATATCATGGTATAATCGATCAAAATCTTCATGTGATTTTACTCACCAAGTGTTGAAACACTTGAATTTTGATACAATCCTTTCCATGCGGCAAGAACCTTTCTTGGTGTTTCCATATTGAACCCTTTTAATATCTCATATATGTATGTCTGGTACAACCATATTAGCGCCTCAATCTATCCATATAGATATTGATGCCTAATATTCTGGGTTTGCCCAAATCTTTCATCGAAATCTTATTTTAATGGAATTCTTAATGTCACATCCCAAGATTTTCCAAATCTTGTAATGTGAAAAAAAATAACAAAATGAATTTTTGTTGAAAATCAGGGTGAAAAGAAACTTTTGTTTCTAAAAGGAGACTTAAAATCCCATCTTGAACAAACTTTGGTTAAAGTTTGAATTCAACAAAAATCCAAATCAAGGGAAATGCATTCCTCAATGAATGTATCTGGAAATTTGAACATTTGGAAAGTAATCCAAAACCCTAAACCCTAATGGAAGGAAATCATTTTCCAAAGTATCTCCAAATCTATGGATTTGATCCATACCAAATTTGATCAACAAATAATCACAAAGGATCAAGAAAGACCTTAGAGATTGGTTTCACTTAGTTTGGAACCATAGACAAAATCTTGTGAATATAATAAGATAAGGAAATTGAAATTTCCAAAGCCTTTAAAGCCCTTACCAAAAGCCATACCAATTGGTAATCAATAATCCTAAAGGGATTTATAAAGATAAACATTTATCAAAGGAAAATAAATTGTTTTGGAAACACTGTTTTAGATCTTTTAATAAAAGACTTTGGTTTCAAATGAAAAGATAAGCCAAATTAATTTTTTGGCTTTTGAAATAAAATATTTTGTTTTGATAAAATGAGTAAAGGTTTATTTAAATAAAATAATAAGGATTTAAATATCCAATTTTATTTAAGTAAAAGCTTTTCCCATTTTAAATGAACACCAAGTATTTTATTACTACTTTGAAATCTTTTATTAAAAGGTTTTGCTTTGATTAAAATGAGTAAAGGATTATTTAAATAAAATAATAAGGATTTAAATATCCAATTTTATTTAAGTAAAGGCTTTCCCATTTTAATTAAACACCAAAACTTATTTATTTATTTAAATAAGTTTCCAAGTATTCTTTTATTTTTCAAATTAAAACCTTCTGGTTTGGTTTTGAAAATAATTGGAATTCAAATGGAAATTTTATTTAAATAAATCAAACACTATTAAACAACTAAAGATCCATTTTATTTAATTATTTAATGGATCCTAAAATAAATAAAAATATATTTTATTTTGAGATTTGGAATATGTTGCCAAACAGAACAAAATTCAAAGTGAAGTTTGCTGTTTGTTTGAATTGATTTGAGTGTGGTTTGATTGCTTGAATATTTGTTTGAAATTCAAAACAGAAAAGAATTAGAAAAAGGAAAAATAAAGCAGACAGAAAAAAAATAGGAAAACAGACCCAGCCCACTAAGGCCCAGTCCAGCCCAGACTTCTCCCCTCCCCCGAAGAAACCTTTTCTTACTCGGCCCGACCCACTCGGAGACTAACAAGTGGACCTCCTCCTCTCTCCTTTTCTCACTGCTGGACCCCACTATTACTGTTCTCCTTCCCCACCCGCGACCAGTTCTTCTCCTCGTTCTGCCGTTGATTCCTCCAGTGCAATTCACCTTAATGACGCGAGTAAAACCTGCAGTGATCACGCAGATGGTAACGCCTCCCTCTCCTCTATAATTCCCCTCTGGCACCCTGCGCTGGCACGCCTTAGACCGCCCCTAATTTCTTCCCGAGCTCCTCTGTCTCCGGTGAGCTCATGAGCGATTCCGCCAGCCAACGCTACCCCTTACCTCCTCGACCATGCTCTCGTGATCCCCACCTCCTGGCGATCATCCCGTAACAGCTTACCCCTGAGCGACCCAGGCGTCGACAACCACCTCGACCACTGCATGCCACCGTCTGCCTCTTTCTTCGACGAGCCCACGTAGATTCCGGTCACCCCTCTCCTCCCGAGAACACGATGATGATCTCCAAGCTCGAGACGAACCTAACAGACTCTCCGTTTGTCTTAGGGCCCCCAATCTTCGCCTTCAATACGTAGCGCGCCGTTCTGCTTTCTTCTCCGCAACGTTTCCGGTAAGCCTCAACCGCCCGAGCCCTCTCGTTCACGCCCATAGCTCACGTGATCTCCTCGCTCTAACCGGACTTCCGCTTGTCCTCTCGTGGTCCACTGACCGCTTTCGACCGTGGACAGAGCCAACCGTCGCCGCCACGAACTCCGGCGAGCAATCAAGGATAGCCCCGAGCGCCCCTTGACCAACCGCGAGTACATTAAGCATCACCGTGACCCCCTGAGCCCGGTGAGCAACCCCTCCTTCTCCCTCACCTCCTGTAGCGTCACCTCCGTCGTCGGACCGCTCTCCGCCGCCACGGTATACAAGAAGGCCGCCACTTCGTCAATGCGATGACAGCCGTTCGATCCAGATCGGACGAGTACGATAGAACCACTTACACGCGAATAGGTACGCTCTCTGGATCGCACGATTAGATTAGATCCAACGCACCGCAGCACTCGATCCGGCCGAACCGGTATCGACCAATGATATCACGCCGCGTGTCGCCTGTTAGGTTTAAAACAGAATTTGAAAACAGAAACTTTTGCAAACTTCAAACCCTTGTATCTTTGGATCCACACATCCAAATTTTACAAATTTGATGTCGTTGGAATCAGCAAGACAAGCTCTAACCAACCCTGCCCTTAGTTTAGCAAATAGTATCTGTTAGCTTGTTTGATTTTGCAGATTCTTTTGTGTGCTTGCTAACATTAGAAAAATCATTTAAAAATGATTCTTAGGTTCAAAAACCTTTGCAAATTGGTTTGTTGTGACCTTACTGACCCTAGGAACCAACCCATAGATTGGAAAATGATTTTTGAAAAGAATAGGATGGATTAATTAGTTTAGTCCATTTCTAGCTAATTAAAAACCATTGTTTTGTTTATGAAAATGCTTTCATAAAGAAAACTTTGAGAAAATGTTTTGGACCAAACCTACTGACCCAAACACCAAGTTTTGCAATAGCAACTCATTTGGTGAACCCTATAGGCTAATGCCCTAGTAAAACCATTTCTACACCACATAGAATGACACTTTGTTTTGCAAATGGTTTTATAGTGAAACCTTTTGCAAATGACTTAGCCACTTCACAAAATGACCAATAGGTGTGCCCAAATGTCTATGACCCATTAGGAACCCCTTTTTCAAACAAATCAAAGCTTGGCATGCTTGCATGCATTACTTGAACTTTGCCACTTTGGTAAATGACCAATTTGGATCTTACAAAGTTTAGGAATCTAATAGAGACCCTCTTTGCAAATGACTTTGCCATTTTGGTAAATGACCAATTTGGAACTTACAAAGTTCGAAGCCTAGTGAAGACCATCCTTACAATAGAACCAACCTTTGCATGCTTATGCATGACTTAGATCCCATTACTTTGTGTGTGAAAAATTGTTTGTTTGACTTTGTTATTTTATGTGTGTAGTTTTGCTTGATTGGTAGATTAAGTTTGTGCCTTGCTTGATTGAATTGTAGTGACTTGAAGAGTGTGAGTGTTGCAAGGACAAGGAGTGAACCTATACCCTCTACCAAAAAGGCAAGTGATATCTTCATGAATATTCCATACCTATATTTTATACTTGCATTAGATATATTTTGTTAGGACTTGCATGCTACTTTTGTCAATTGGTGATGGGAAATCCTATTTAGAATAGAATGCTAGAACTGCTAGGAAAATTCCCTAAGGATAAGTTGCCATGCCATGCTTAGCCTAGCTACTAGAAAACAAGGGTGGTTTATATATTCACACTATGGAAAAATATTCTAAGTCTTTGGACTTGTGTTTTATTTTAACAAAACAACTAAGTTAATGAATCACCTGGGTGGATTGGAAGGAATGGTTTTTGTTGAGTGGTTCACAAGGCCATGGACTTGGCTTGTGTATCTCACTTGTGGATGGCCACCCAGGAAACAAAGAGATTTGAGATGTCATATGTTGAGAAGCTTCAAGTGCAACCACTTGGCATTATGGGCTCTGCCATGATCTTAGGATGCTGGAACTTAGTCTCTTGGACAGTGGGTGGTAGATGGGTTGATAGGTTGGAGCGCGTCCATTTGACTAAGGAAAGGCTACTGAAGGATCATTCTTGGGAAACCAAGGCTTGTGGGGAAAGTGCACCACCTCTGCAGAGTGTAAAACCTAAGTACTTAGCCATGTCCCTGGTAAAGGACAATTTGAGCATCAAGATATGGAAACTTCAAGAATCTCATCACTCCAATTTCTAAATAAAACTTGTGGGTGAACAAGGGTTAAAAGGATCTTCAGTCATTGATTGGTAGATGCCCTGAGTGGATCTGGAGTCTTTGATTGATAGATGCCTTGGGTGTTTTGTGCCTTACAAAAACTTAGTATTTTCAAAAAGATAAGGAAAAATCTATTTTGAGCAAAGCAAGCCTAAGCTCCACCAGCCAAATGCATATAGTATTATAGTCCACTTAAAATATACTAAGGTATCACTTGCCAATACAATTCAAATGTATTGACCCTTGTGGCTGTAACTTATGATGTTGCAGGTTTGATTGATTTAGTGAAGATTGATTGATTAGGATTACAAAGTCTACAACCAACATCTGCCTGTGGCACTTTGAAGATAAAGGACCCATGACTATAGTTATTCCGCTGCAATGTAATGTAAATAGCCAATGAGCTATGTTTGATGTAATAAAATTATTTTATTCCTGGTTATAAAGTTGTATATGACCTTTGTTTCTTGATATTACATCTAAACTGTGGATGCTAGCTATTGATCTAGGGACTAGCATTGTAAACACAGGGGACTCAATCTTATTAAAGGTTGGGGACGCTACAGAATGGTATCAGAGCATTGTGTTGCCTGTAGGATTTGTAACCCTAGGATTGGAAAAAAAACCTTAGACAATAGGAGTTGTATTTTGTTCCAAAACTTATTTACAAAACAATCTTGTAAACTCTTTCCTCAATCATTTTTGGTTTCAACTCTACTTCTCTTCTACTTCAAAAACTTGATGGAAAAGCCTACCCCATGACCAAAGACTACACCATGTGCAAAGGACTTCTTCAACTTCATCAACTCTAATGACTTCAACTTCTTCAAGATCTTCAACATGTACACCAAGGACTTCAACTTGGATATCACTAAAGACTACAAGTCTTGAGTAACATTTCACTTGAAGACTAAGGAAACACAACTTAGAAGAAACCATGATCATCTTTGAAGATTTGTGAACAAGAGACAAGAATTCTCCAAGGATACAAAGATCTCAATCAAGAAGAATCAACCAAGAAGGATGGAAAGATCACAAGTAAACCATGTAGATGGACCACCATTTATAGATAAGTCAAACACACCAACTTATGTGGTGTAACAAAAATTATTTTGTTGCCTAAAAATGTGCTTGAAACTGTTGTTTGAGTGGAGTGTTTGTTTGTGATTGCTTGCACATTGCTTGTGTGAATTGTGATGTGTGTGATTAGGATTGATTCCCTTAGAAACCTTTTGTCTATTCTAATCCCCCTTCAACCCAAACAGATGACTTCTCCAAGAGACTCCAGCATCAAGGATGATGACATCAACAACAACCAAGAGGTCAACATGAGAGAACTCCTAGCAACCCAACACCAGTTGAACCAACTAACAACTCAGTTCATAGCCAACAATAGTGATAAAGACCCTACCTTGCAAATGTTTTTGGAAGAACAATCCCAACTGATGCTTAAGGTGACTAATCAAATGATCAGCATGGAAGAAAACTATCCCAAAAGAGTGTATGACAACAAGGATGACAAAGATGTTATTCTAGAAGGAACCCAAGTTAGAAATACTTGTGTAGTCATGGATCATGCAACCAAGGAGCATGAAGATCAATGCCCCAAGAAGAGAGAAAGATCTCCCACCTATGAAGAACAAGAACCAGAAGAACTCCTAGCTTTGGAGAAACCCAAGAAGAAGAAGAAGAAATGCCTCAACACTAGCAAGAAGGATATTACACAAGTGCAATGTTTCAAATGCAAAGAGATGGGACATTATGCCAATGAATGCCCAGAAAATAAGATGGACCAAATAAACAAACAAGAGCAATGACACCAAAGGAAAAGAAAGATATCAGCCAATTGATATGTTACAATTGCAAGAACCCAGGACACTATGCAAGCAACTGTCCAGAAAAGATGAAGAACAAGTTGATCAAGCCTATGAAGGATCTCAACCTTGGCCCATGAGTCAAGCATGGAAACAAAGGATGACTATGCAGAAGTTTTCCAAGAAGAAGTTTTCCAAGATTCCAAGCAAGCCAAGATGTAGTTTAGTTGGAAAAATTTTAAGGGTGGTAGTACCCTAGTTGCTTTTGAGCCAACTTATAACCCCTAGGCTTCCCAAATCTCGGGACGAGATTTATTTTAAGGGTGGTAGCCTGTCACATCCCAAGATTTTCCAAATCTTGTAATGTGAAAAAAAAAATAACAAAATGAATTTTTGTTGAAAATCAGGGTGAAAAGAAACTTTTGTTTCTAAAAGGAGACTTAAAATCCCATCTTGAACAAACTTTGGTTAAAGTTTGAATTCAACAAAAATCCAAATCAAGGGAAATGCATTCCTCAATGAATGTATCTGGAAATTTGAACATTTGGAAAGTAATCCAAAACCCTAAACCCTAATGGAAGGAAATCATTTTCCAAAGTATCTCCAAATCTATGGATTTGATCCATACCAAATTTGATCAACAAATAATCACAAAGGATCAAGAAAGACCTTAGAGATTGGTTTCACTTAGTTTGGAACCATAGACAAAATCTTGTGAATATAATAAGATAAGGAAATTGAAATTTCCAAAGCCTTTAAAGCCCTTACCAAAAGCCATACCAATTGGTGATCAATAATCCTAAAGGGATTTATAAAGATAAACATTTATCAAAGGAAAATAAATTGTTTTGGAAACACTGTTTTAGATCTTTTAATAAAAGACTTTGGTTTCAAATGAAAAGATAAGCCAAATTAATTTTGGCCAAACTTTTGAAATAAAATATTTTGTTTTGATAAAATGAGTAAAGGTTTATTTAAATAAAATAATAAGGATTTAAATATCCAATTTTATTTAAGTAAAAGCTTTTCCCATTTTAAATGAACACCAAGTATTTTATTACTACTTTGAAATCTTTTATTAAAAGGTTTTGCTTTGATTAAAATGAGTAAAGGATTATTTAAATAAAATAATAAGGATTTAAATATCCAATTTTATTTAAGTAAAGGCTTTCCCATTTTAATTAAACACCAAAACTTATTTATTTATTTAAATAAGTTTCCAAGTATTCTTTTATTTTTCAAATTAAAACCTTCTGGTTTGGTTTTGAAAATAATTGGAATTCAAATGGAAATTTTATTTAAATAAATCAAACACTATTAAACAACTAAAGATCCATTTTATTTAATTATTTAATGGATCCTAAAATAAATAAAAATATATTTTATTTTGAGATTTGGAATATGTTGCCAAACAGAACCAAATTCAAAGTGAAGTTTGCTGTTTGTTTGAATTGATTTGAGTGTGGTTTGATTGCTTGAATATTTGTTTGAAATTCAAAGCAGAAAAAGAATTAGAAAAAGGAAAAATAAAGCAGACAGAAAAAAAATAGGAAAACAGACCCAGCCCACTAAGGCCCAGTCCAGCCCAGACTTCTCCCCTCCCCCGAAGAAACCTTTTCTTACTCAGAAACTGACCCACTCAGAGACTAACAAGTGGACCTCCTCCTCTCTCCTTTTCTCGCTGACCGTTGGACCCCACTATTACTGTTCTCCTTCCCCATCCGCGCGACCAGTTCTTCTCCTCGTTCTGCCGTTGATTCCTCCAGTGCAATTCACCTTAATGACGCGAGTAAAACCTGCAGTGATCACGCAGATGGTAACGCCTCCCTCTCCTCTATAATTCCCCTCTGGCACCCCGCGCTGGCACGCCTTAGACCGCCCCTAATTTCTTCCCGAGCTCCTCTGTCTCCGGTGAGCTCCGCGAGCGATTCCGGCCAGCCAACGCTACCCCTTACCTCCTCGACCATGCTCTCGTGATCCCCACCTCCTGGCGATCATCCCCGTAGCAACAGCTTGCCCCCGAGCGACCCAGAGCGTCGACAACCACCTCGACCACCGCCACACCGTGCCTCTTTCTTTCTCCGACGAGCCCCACAGGTAGATTCCGGTCACCCCTCTCCTCCCCGAGAACACGATGATGATCTCCAAGCTCAGACGAACCTAACAGCACTCTCCGTTTGTCTTAGGGCGCCCCCAATCTTCGCCTTCGTCAAGCACAGAGCGCCGCCGTGTCTGTTTCTTCTCCGGCAACGTTTCCCGGTAAGCCTCAACCGCCCTGAGCCCTCTCGTTCACGCCCATAGCTCCGACGTGATCTCCTGCGTCTAACCCAGACTTCCGTTTGTCCTCTCGTGGTCCACAGCACCGTCTTCGACCGTGGACAGAGCCAACCGTCGCCGCCACGAACTCCGGCGAGCAATCAAGGATAGCCCCGAGCGCCCCTTGACCAACCGCGAGTACATTAAGCATCACCGTGACCCCCTGAGCCCGGTGAGCAACCCCTCCTTCTCCCTCACCTCCTGTAGCGTCGCCTCCGTCGTCGACCGACCGCTCCGCCGCCGGTAGCCACAATGCCGCCGACTTACGTCAATGCGATGACAGCCGTTCGATCCAGATCGGACGAGTACGATAGAACCACTTACACGCGAATAGGTACGCTCTCTGGATCGCACGATTAGATTAGATCCAACGCACCGCAGCACTCGATCCGGCCGAACCGGTATCGACCAATGATATCACGCCGCGTGTCGCCTGTTAGGTTTAAAACAGAATTTGAAAACAGAAACTTTTGCAAACTTCAAACCCTTGTATCTTTGGATCCACACGTCCAAATTTTACAAATTTGATGTCGTTGGAATCAGCAAGACAAGCTCTAACCAACCCTGCCCTTAGTTTAGCAAATAGTATCTGTTAGCTTGTTTGATTTTGCAGATTCTTTTGTGTGCTTGCTAACATTAGAAAAATCATTTAAAAATGATTCTTAGGTTCAAAAACCTTTGCAAATTGGTTTGTTGTGACCTTACTGACCCTAGGAACCAACCCATAGATTGGAAAATGATTTTTGAAAAGAATAGGATGGATTAATTAGTTTAGTCCATTTCTAGCTAATTAAAAACCATTGTTTTGTTTATGAAAATGCTTTCATAAAGAAAACTTTGAGAAAATGTTTTGGACCAAACCTCATGACCCAAACACCAAGTTTTGCAATAGCAACTCATTTGGTGAACCCTATAGGCTAATGCCCTAGTAAAACCATTTCTACACCACATAGAATGACACTTTGTTTTGCAAATGGTTTTATAGTGAAACCTTTTGCAAATGACTTAGCCACTTCACAAAATGACCAATAGGTGTGCCCAAATGTCTATGACCCATTAGGAACCCCTTTTTCAAACAAATCAAAGCTTGGCATGCTTGCATGCATTACTTGAACTTTGCCACTTTGGTAAATGACCAATTTGGGTCTTACAAAGTTTAGGAATCTAATAGAGACCCTCTTTGCAAATGACTTTGCCATTTTGGTAAATGACCAATTTGGAACTTACAAAGTTCGAAGCCTAGTGAAGACCATCCTTACAATAGAACCAACCTTTGCATGCTTATGCATGACTTAGATCCCATTACTTTGTGTGTGAAAAATTGTTTGTTTGACTTTGTTATTTTATGTGTGTAGTTTTGCTTGATTGGTAGATTAAGTTTGTGCCTTGCTTGATTGAATTGTAGTGACTTGAAGAGTGTGAGTGTTGCAAGGACAAGGAGTGAACCTATACCCTCTACCAAAAAGGCAAGTGATATCTTCATGAATATTCCATACCTATATTTTATACTTGCATTAGATATATTTTGTTAGGACTTGCATGCTACTTTTGTCAATTGGTGATGGGAAATCCTATTTAGAATAGAATGCTAGAATTGCTAGGAAAATTCCCTAAGGATAAGTTGTCATGCCATGCTTAGCCTAGCTACTAGAAAACAAGGGTGGTTTATATATTCACACTATGGAAAAATATTCTAAGTCTTTGGACTTGTGTTTTATTTTAACAAAACAACTAAGTTAATGAATCACCTGGGTGGATTGGAAGGAATGGTTTTTGTTGAGTGGTTCACAAGGCCATGGACTTGGCTTGTGTATCTCACTTGTGGATGGCCACCCAGGAAACAAAGAGATTTGAGATGTCATATGTTGAGAAGCTTCAAGTGCAACCACTTGGCATTATGGGCTCTGCCATGATCTTAGGATGCTGGAACTTAGTCTCTTGGACAGTGGGTGGTAGATGGGTTGATAGGTTGGAGCGCGTCCATTTGACTAAGGAAAGGCTACTGAAGGATCATTCTTGGGAAACCAAGGCTTGTGGGGAAAGTGCACCACCTCTGCAGAGTGTAAAACCTAAGTACTTAGCCATGTCCCTGGTAAAGGAAAATTTGAGCATCAAGATATGGAAACTTCAAGAATCTCATCACTCCAATTTCTAAATAAAACTTGTGGGTGAACAAGGGTTAAAAGGATCTTCAGTCATTGATTGGTAGATGCCCTGAGTGGATCTGGAGTCTTTGATTGATAGATGCCTTGGGTGTTTTGTGCCTTACAAAAACTTAGTATTTTCAAAAATATAAGGAAAAATCTATTTTGAGCAAAGCAAGCCTAAGCTCCACCAGCCAAATGCATATAGTATTATAGTCCACTTAAAATATACTAAGGTATCACTTGCCAATACAAGTCAAATGTATTGACCCTTGTGGCTGTAACTTATGATGTTGCAGGTTTGATTGATTTAGTGAAGATTGATTGATTAGGATTACAAAGTCTACAACCAACATACACTGTGGCACTTTGAAGATGAAGGACCCATGACTATAGTTATTCCGCTGCAATGTAATGTAAATAGCCAATGAGCTATGTTTGATGTAATAAAATTATTTTATTCCTGGTTATAAAGTTGTATATGACCTTTGTTTCTTGATATTACATCTAAACTGTGGATGCTAGCTATTGATCCAGGGACTAGCATTGTAAACACAGGGGACTCAATCTTATTAAAGGTTGGGGACGCTACACTTAACTTGTGTCAATACAAGATACATCCTTTCCAATCAACAATATGTCCTCTACATAATGTATTAGAAATATGTCTCAGTGCTCCCACTTAATTTCTTGTAAATGCAAGCATCTTCATCATCTCCGATGAATTTAAACTCTTTTAACAGTTTCATCATGGTGAAGATTTCAACTCCGCTATGCTTACTTCAACTATTGAAGTTTGCATGCCCTTTTAGCACCCTTTGAATTAACAAAACCCTTCAGAACGTGTCTTGTACACGTCCTAGGTAACCATTCTATTAGAAGAACATTGTTTTGTTTGTTCAACTATCATACATCAAATTATATGTAGTGGTTGCTACATTAATCCGTCAAGACTAAATATCGCTTTGAAAGATCAAATCTTGTCATAGTCAACTCCTTGAACATTGTCGTAAACTTCTTTCCGACATGTCGACTATTTCATAGATGTTAAACATCCATGTCTATTTCTTTATAGATCCAAACACAACCGATAGGCTTCATGCCTTTCCAGAGGGTCTTTCAAGTTCAGAAACTTGATTTCTTGTGTATAGATACTATCATGGATTCTATGACTTCTAGTCATTTTATGGAGTCAGGGCCCATCATCGCTTCTTTGTATGTAGTCGGTTCATCATTGTCAAAACAACAACGACTTGCTTATCAAATCTTACTATTTGATTCTTACCGACCCACACGGTTCAATAGGAACTCTAATCTCCGAGATCACACCTTCTGTAATCACGAGAGCCATGAGCATTGTGGCCGCCACCGGGACACTTTCGGGCGCTGCGCTACTTAGCACATATAGCTAAGGTTCAACAACCTTATCAAAGTTCTATTGCCCTCCCACTTAACTTTTCACGAAAAATTCCTTCTCAAGAAACTTGACGTTCCAAGTAACAAACTCTTTTGTCCTCGGTGTTATGGAGAAATTCCCAACAAATTCTTTGGGATAACCTACAAAGACGTGCTTATCCGACTTTGGTTGTAAACATTTTACTTATGCATAGCATACCAAAATTTAAGAAAAGACAATTCGGGTTTTATCCCAAACCATAACTCATATGGTGTCATTTCAAGGGATCATGATGGTGCTCTTTTCAGTGTAAAAGCGGTAGTCTCTAAAGCTTCAATCCTTAAAACATAATGGTAGTTTTATAAATGACACCCTTGATCTTACCATGTCAAACATGGTTTAATTTTATCTCTCGAATATGCCATAGTCCTATGGTTTATCGGGAAACACAAATCATGGAACAATTCCTCAAGTCTTAGGTGTTTTTGCTAAACATGCAACTCAAATATCTTCCTTTATGATCGAATCATAAACTCTTTATTTTCTTATTACAATGATTTTCCACTTCATCTTGAAAGTCTTTGAACAATTTTCAAATGTTTCATACTTCTTCCTTATTAAGTAAATATACAGATATATTCACTCAAATTTTCGGAGAAAGCATATGAAGCAAAAAGATCCATCGCATATGGCTACACATAATGGACTATGCACATCAGCATGCACAATTTCCAATAAGCTAGTCATCCGTTCCTCTCTGGCCTATGGACGGAGTTTCAATTATCTCGAGGAAAGTCTCACATGCGTCAATTGATCAAAATCAAAGACTCCAAAAATCCATCAACATGGAGTTTCTTCATGTTTTCTTTTCAATATAATTTAAACAGCGATGTCACTTCATAAGTGATCTTTCAATCATTTGTCTTGCGACATTTTAGCAATAGTGTTTATGGATGTGATTTCTCCCACTAGACTTGTAAAAGTTCATCCATCCATTATGGAATACGATAATTATTTGAACAACCATTGTTCTCATAATATCGGAACAAAATAACAATTATTTAAACAAATCTTGAAGGCTTGGTTTGATGACAACGAAAAAACACAATAACACTTTATTTGTTTTCGATGAACATCATCACTCATTCTCTTGCTGGTTACTTAGGCCATTGTAGTTCATGAATTGCGTTGTCCTGTACAACACTTCATACTAACCAATTCGATATCCAATACCGGTATCCAATACCTAAGAACCACATTGTTTAACAAGCAAGGAATATAGCCATAACATGTATATCTTCTATATACCTAAGTTGGACATCTCCAACCTTTTATTTTCTGCCAAATATTTTATAGATTCTCTTTCAGCAATTCCTTTTCTTTTAAAAGAATCTATCAACATCAATAGTGGTGTCATCAACATGACACATGGTACAAAGCGTATATAGTCAAATACTAATACCTTTGGACTTGCACTTTGAAGTGGATCACCATCATCAAATGTTTGGTGTTCTTTCAAAAATCCATTCTTTAGTAATCTATTAGTGTAGTAAACATTTTACTTACATCTTCTATTCATCCTTATCATGACAAATTCATGATCAAGCTACTATAGCCTATAAGGAAGAATCGCGAGTATAATATCAGTTCCCAAAACCTTTTTGGTAGATTCGGATGCCTAGCATCTCCATCCTTCACAAATTCTCATATAATATGAGAACAGGTATTTTGCTAAATTATACTCTATCATAATACAACCAAAAAACATTATTTCAGATTTCACAATATCTTTCACACATTATGGTTTCTGAAACAATTTTCAGCTCCAATATAATCTTGATATTAAAACAACTTTTTGAATATCAATAATCATGGAGGCAAACATGATACTTTAGATACTAACATTGGAATTCTTACTCTTGATTTAATACTACTTATTAAACTTCATGGAGTAAATAGAGTTTGCTGAAAGTTTGCAATAGGACTTATAAACTTTAAATTGACATTCAAAACAATAGGATACCAGTTCATAAAGTAAATATCCAGAATTCTATAGTTCTATTATCTCAATTAAAACTAAGCATAAGGTAGTGAACAGATGCGAATGACTATAACAAATTATGCAAATTCACTTCGATTTAGTTTATGACAAATTGAGTTCGACTAATCCAAATTAGAAATGAATTCCCACTCAAAAACGACATCCCTCGTACCTTTTTGGTGATTACATGAACCAAATCCACTACACCAAGTCCGATCATCACGTGAGTCGGTGTAGCTTCAAAGGCGAGCATCAATATGGTCATCACATCAACTATATGACTCATGCTTAACCTTTCGGTCTGTGTTCCAAGGCCATGTATGTACATGCTAGGCTCGCCAAGTAAGAACCTTAGTATTCGCGTGTGTAAAACTGTCTTACACCCATTGCATGAAAGCGTAGAGTTGAGAACACACGATCATCACGTGATGTCTCGAAACACGATCCATAGAACAGTGCATACTTAAGGAAGAACACATTTTATCTTGATATTTAAATGAGGGATCATCTTACAATGCTACAGAAAGCACCAAACTAGCAGTATAAGATGCTAACATCTAATGTGTAAAGTGAGATGATATGGTCCATGCATTTGATCTCTATCATTTTCATCGTGGTATGATCTCTATCATTCCTTTGTGTGTAAGGCCAAGGTCTATGGAACTTACACGTTGAATGTGTTGTAAGAGTATCTATCATACATCTACTTACAACAATACCATATCAAGACACTAGCCCAACAACGATCTAAACTAGACGCCTCTAATTTATCAATTGCAAGTTTTACGTGGCTTAGGGCTTTCGGAGATAGAACCGTTCTTACCTAGGAACATGAACCACAACGAGGATAACTAAGTTATTAGCAACTCGTTGTAAATCAGATTTTGACTATAGTAGGAGAGACAAACACCCGCTAGCCACTTACGCAAATTAAGTTGCATGTCAGTCGTGGAACCGGTCTCATGTACGATGACATGTAAGGTTGGTCCGGGCCACTTCATCCCACTATGCCACCAATATCCAAAATACATAGAAGATGCAATAACATGATCATCATCGCCCACATATCAACATATGTGTACTACCCGTGCTAAGCACCAACGCATAGATCAGGCTCTGATACCACTAGCATTTGTCACAAGTCTTACCCTCGTAGGTGCTTTGCACGGGTAAGAACTCCTAAGGATATGTTTCTTGTATACGAAGGTGAAGAAGAGCTAGTCGCTAAGTGTTATGTCGATGCTAGCTTTGACACTGATCCGGATGACTCTAAGTATCAATCCGGATACGTATTTCTCTTGAACGGAGCAGCAGTTAGTTGGAGGAGCTCCAAACAGCCTGTGGTGGCTGGATCAACGACGGAGGCGGAATATGTTCTTGCTTGAAGCGGCAGAAGCGGTTTGGATGAAGGAGTTCATAACGGAACTAGGTGTGGTTCCTAGTGCGTTGGACCCAATGGTGATCTATTGTGACAAAAATGGAGCCATAGCCAACGCCAAGGAACCAAGGTCTCACAAGAATTCCAAGCATATTAAGCGCCGGTTTCACTCCATCCGCGAGCATGTCAAGGATGGAGATATAAAGATTTGTAAAGTACACACGGACCTGAATGTAGCAGATCCGTTGACTAAAGTACTCCCTAGGGCAAAACATGATCAACACCAGAACTCCATGGGTGTTAGATTTATCACTATATAAACTAGATTATTGTCTCTAGTGCAAGTGGGAGACTGAAGGAAATATGCTCTGAGAGGCAATAATAAAGTTGTTATTATGCATTCCTTGTATATGATAGATGTTTATTTTGCATGCTATAATTGTATTGATAGGAAACATCAATACATGTGTGTTTAATAAACAAAAAGGGTTCCTAGTTATGCCTCTCTTATAGACTAGCTTGTTGATTAACAAGATGATCAAGGTTTCCTGATCATGGACATTGGATGTTGTTAATAACAAGGTCACAGCATTTGTGAAATGATGTGATGAACATTCATCCGAAGTATAGCATTACGATCAAGTCATTATGTTTATATTGCTATAACATCATACGAAGTAATCTTTATCCTTAGACCATGAGATCATGTTAATTGCTAACACCGGAAGTGTATCTTGATAACATCAAACGTCACACCGTAACAGGGTGACTATAAAGATGGGTTCAGTACTACGAAGGTGTTATGTTGAGGCTCATGGATCAAGAGTGGAATTTGTCATTCCAGATGACGGATAGATATACTCTGGGCCCTCTCGGTGACATCACATTAGGATAGCTTGCAAGCCAGTGATGTGATCACTAGAATGTTATATAACGGGAACGAGAAAAGAGTGCATGTCGGTAACGAGATCAAACTAGGTATGGAGATACCGATGATCGAATCTCAGACATGTAATATATCGAGAGACAAAGGGATTTAGTTACAAGCGTTAAAGGTTCTCACGATCACAGGAGTCATCGTTGAATGTGTAGGAGTCGATCGGATCTCGGTCCGCTGCTGATTATTGATCGGAGAAGGGTCTCGATCATGTCTGCATTATTCGTGAACCGTAGGGTGGCACACTTAAGAGTTACCGGACACCATTTTGGAGCACATATGTTTCAGACGAAAGAATTGCAAAGCGCAGGAATTGTTTCAATAGAAACCGAAAATTGTTTCGGGTAAAATTGCAGAAGGTAGTTCTGCATGTGATATTGAAATATTGCAAGGGGCTATATGTGAATGTTTGTTAATTAAAGTAATTAACAAAATTCTGAATAAATTTAATAAAAAGAGTTTTATTAATGAGAGAGCATTAAATTTGGAGGAATTTAATGCATTTAAAGTGGAGACTTTAGAAGGGAATGTGAAGAGGTATTTTAATGTGGAGGGGTTACCACCACATGAATGGGGGAGGTGAGGGGTCACCCCCCCATGTGCCAGCCATGGAGAGAGGGGGCACCCCCCACCTCCTATAAAAGTCCACCCATTCCCTCCTTCATCCACACACCTCCTTGTGAAGGATCTCTCTCCCCCTCTGGAATTATTCCCTCATGGTCTCGGATTAGCGAGATACTTGTTCCCGGTGGCATTTCGTCTGGAAGAAGTTGCTGCTTTCGCTGGATCGCTGGAGCAAGGAGGTGGAGGTTGTCCGGTGGCTTGAACGTGTGTGCGAGTGCGGATGCGCTGCTGAGTTGCGGCGCTCGGACTTCCTCACGATCTTGAGATCGGCAAGTGTACGACAACATCAACCACGAGTTCCTACTCGTTAACAAAGCTCGTTGTCTTCGAGGGTAAGTTCTCCATGGATGTATGTCCACCCGTTGCTCTATATCTAGTTGATAGATCTTGGCGTATAGTTCTCATCGTAGGAATTTTTTGTTTTCTATGCTGCGGACCCAACAGTGGTATCAGAGCCAGGTCTATGCGTAGGTGCTTTGCACGGGTAGTACACATATGTTTATATGTGGGCGCTGATGATCATGTTATTGCATCTTCTATGTACTTTGGATATTGGTGGCATAGTGGGATGAAGCGGCCCGGACCAACCTTACATGTCATCGTACATGAGACCGGTTCCATGACTGACATGCAACTTGTTTTGCATAAGTGGCTGGCGGGTGTCTATCTCTCCTACTATAGTCAATATCTGATTTACAACGAGTTGCTAATAACTTGGTTATCCTCGTTGTGCTTCATGTTCGTAGGTTAGACCGGTTCTATCTCCGAAAGCCCTAAGCCACGTAAAACTTGCAATTGATAAATTAGAGGCATCTAGTTTAGATCGTTGCTGGGCTAGTGTTTTGATATGGTATTGTCGTAAGTAGATGTATGATAGATACTCTTACAACTCACTTAACGTGTAAGTTCCATAGACCTTGGCCTTACACACAAAGGAATGATAGAGATCATACCACGATGCAAATGATAAAGATCAAATGCATGGACCATATCACCTCACTTCACACATTAGCATCTTATATTGCTAGTTTGGCGCTTTTGATAGCATTATAAGATGATCCCTCATTTAGATATCAAGATAAAATGTGTTCTTCCTTAAGTATGCACCGTTTTGTGGATCGTGTTTTGAGGCATCACGTGATGATCGGGTGTTCTCGACTCTACGCTTTCATACAACAGGTGTAAGACAGTTTTACACACGCAAATACTAAGGTTCTTACTTGACGAGCCTAGTATGTACAGACATGGCCTCGGAACACGGACCGAAAGGTTAAGCATGAGTCATATAGTTGATATGATGCCCATATAGATGCTCGCCTTTGAAGCTACACCGACTCACGTGATGATCAGACTTGGTGTAGTGGATTTGGTTCATGCAATCACCCAAAGGACACGGGGGATGTCGTTTTTGAGTGGGAGTTCATTAGTAATTTGGATTAGTTAAACTCAATCTATCATAAACTTAGTCTAAATATACTTTACAAATTCTGTTGTAGATGGCACCACCTACTTTTAATTTCAATGTGTTCATGGAGAAAGAGAAACTTGCTGCAAATGGTAGCAACTTCACCAACTGGGCTATGAATTTGAGGATGCTCCTCACTGCTGCACAAAAGCAATATGTGCTAGATGCGCCGCTAGGCCCCGCACCAGCTCCTGATGCCTCTGACAAGGAAAAGAACATCTATATAACTCATCAGGAGGACCACAACTTAGTTCATTCTGGCATACTATATGGGCTAGAGCCAGAACTTCGAAAACGTTTCGAAAATGGCAATGCCTTTGATACCATGGGAGAATTGAAAATGATTTTCGATACCCATGATGCCATAGAGAGTTATAATGCTACAGAAAAGTTCTTTAGCTGCATGATGGAGGAAAACAGCTCCGTTAGTGAGCACGTACTCAAAATGTCTAGGTACGCCGATAAGCTTGTGTCCTTGGGAATAATGATTCCCATTGACTTAGGCATACATCGTGTTCTCCAATCTTGCCACCTAGCTACAAGAGCTTCGTGATGAACTATAATATGCAGGGCATGAAGAAGTCTCTTCCCGAGCTTACCAATGCTTAAGACCGAAGTGGAGATTAGGAAAGAACATCAAGTGTTGATGATCAATAAGACCACGGTTTCAAGAAGGACAAGAAAGGCAAGAAGAAGGAAAAAGAGGCAGGCAAATGCGCTGCCGCTATAAACCGAGCTGGCCCTAAGTCCGACACCGAGTGCTACTATTGTGGGGATCGCCATTGGGCCTTGTGCCCCAAGTATTTGGCGGACAAGAAGGCGGCAAGGCAAACAAAGGTATATGTGATATACATGTTATTGATGTGTACTTGACTAGTACTTGCGGTGCTTTGGGTATTTGATACGGGATCGGTTGCTAATATATGTAACTCGGTTCAGGGGCTGCGGAACAAGCGACAACTAGCAAGGGATGAGGTCACGATGCGGGTCGGCAATGGATAAAGAGTTGATGTGATTGCCGTCGGAACGCTGCCTCTCCATATGCCGTCGGGATTAGTTATAAACCTGAATAATTGTTATTTGGTGCCTGCACTGAGCATGAACATTGTATCCGGATCGTGTTTGATGCAAAGTGGTTATTCGTTTAAGTCTGAAATCAATGATTGTTCGATTTATATGAATAATATCTTTTATGGTCATGCACATGTGTTGAATGGTTTATTTCTGTTGGATCTCGATAGTAGTATTATGCATATTCATAATGTTGATGCCAAAAGGATTAAACTTGATAATGATATATCTACATATATGTGGCACTGCCGTCTAGGTCATATTGGCATTAAACGCATGAAGAAACTCCATCCTGATGGAATTTTGGAATCACTTGATTTTGAATCATTTGATACATGTGAGCCATGCCTTATGGGAAAGATGACTAGAACGCCGTTTTCCGGTTCAATGGAACGGGCGACAGATTTATTGGAAATCATACATACTGATGTGTGTGGACCAATGAGTGTGTCGGCGCGAGGTGGATATCGTTATTTTGTTACTTTCACGGATGATTTGAGTAGATATGGGTATATCTATTTGATGAAACATAAGTCTGAAACCTTTGAAAGGTTCAAAGAATTTCAGAATGAAGTGGAAAATCATCGTAACAGAAAGATCAAATTTCTACGGTCCGACCGTGGAGGAGAGTATCTTAGTTACGAGTTTAGCACACATATGAAAGACTGTGGAATAGTTTCACAACTCACGCCTGCCGGAACACCACAACGTAATGGTGTGTCAGAACGTCGTAATCGTACTTTATTGGATATGGTTCGATCTATGATGTCTCTGACTGACTTTCCCCTTCTTACTTCTGTCCATATTAAACTTCTTTAATATCTTATCAAGGTATGTACTCAGCGATAGCCCAATTAGGCTTCTTGATCTATCTCTATAGATTTTAATGCCTAATATATATGAAGCTTCACCAAGGTCCTTCATCGAAAATTTGCTGTTTAGATAACTTTTAACACTGTTTAAAAGATCTATATCATTTCCAATCAATAATATGTCATCCACATATAATATCAGAAATGCCACATTGCTCCCACTCACTTTCTTGTAAATACAAGCCTCTCCATAAGTTTGGACAAATCCAAACTCTTTGATCACCTCATCAAAGCGGAGATTCCGACTCCGGGATGCTTGCTTCAGTCCATAGATGGATCACTGAAGTTTGCACACCTTATCAGCATCCTTAGGATCAACAAAACCCTTAGGTTGTATCATATACAACTCTTCTTCAATATTACCATTGAGGAACGCAGTTTTGACATCCATCTGCCATATTTCATAATCGAAATATGTAGCAATTACTAACATAATCCTAACCGACTTAAGCATCGCTACGGGAGAGAATGTCTCATCATAGTCAACTCCTTGAATTTTTCGAAACCCCTTTGCGACAAGTCGAGCCTTATAGATGGTTACATTACCATCAGCATCAGTTTTTCTTTTGAAAATCCATTTATTCTCAACGGCCTTTCGATCGTGAGGTAAGTCCACCAAGGTCCAAACCTGGTTTTCGGACATGGATTCCATCTCGGATTTCATGGCTTCTAGCCATTTGTTGGAATCAGGGCTCATCATCGCTTCTTCATACGTCGCAGGGTCATCTCTTTCATCAATCATGAAATTCATAACAGGATTGCCGTACAGTTCAGGAGCTGCACGTGTCCTGCTTGAACTGCGAGGTTCGATAGTGTCCTCTTTCGGAGTTTCATGATCAATATCATTAGCTCTCTCTTCATTAGGTGAAGTCAACTCCGAAACAACTTCTGGATCTGTGCTACTCGCCATTTCATGAAGAGAAGGTTCAATAACCTCTTCGAGTTCTACCTTCCGACTACTCACACCTTTCGCGAGAAACTCCTTCTCAAGAAAGGATCCATTCTTGGCAACAAAGACCTTGCCCTCGGATCTGTGATAGAAGGTATACCCAGTCGTTTCCTTAGGGTATCCTATGAAGACGCATTTTTCCGCTTTGGGTTCGAGTTTATCCGGTTGAAGTTTCTTCACATAAACATCGCATCCCCAAACTTTAAGAAATGACAGCTTAGGTTTGTTTCCAAACCATAATTCATACGGTGTCTTTTCAACGGATTTAGATGGTGCCCTATTTAAAGTGAATGCAGCGGTTTCCAGTGCATAACCCCAAAATGACAGTGGCAAGTCAGTCAGAGACATTATAGATCAAACCATATCCAATAAAGTACGATAACGATGTTCTGACACACCATTACGTTGTGGTGTTCCGGCAGGCGTGAGTTGTGAAACTATTCCACAGTCTTTCATATGTGTGCTAAACTCGTAACTAAGATACTCTCCTCCATGGTCGGACCGCAGAAATTTGATCTTTCTGTTATGATGATTTTCCACTTCATTCTGAAATTCTTTGAACCTTTCAAAGGTTTCAGACTTATGTTTCATCAAATAGATATACCCGTATCTACTCAAATCATCCGTGAAAGTAACAAAATAACGATATCCACCTCGCTACCGACACACTCATTGGTCCACACACATCAGTGTATGATTTCCAATAAATCATGCCTGCTCCATTGAACCGGAAAATGGCGTTCTAGTCATCTTGCCCATAAGGCATGGCTCACATGTATCAAATGATTCAAAATCAAGTGATTCCAAAAGTCTATCAGAATGGAGTTTCTTCATGCGTTTAACGCCAATATGACCTAGACGGCAGTGCCACGTATATGTAGATATAGCATTATCAAGTTTAATCCTTTTAGCATCAACATTATGAATATGCGTAATACTACTATCGAGATCCAACAGAAATAAACCATTCAACACAGGTGCATGACCATAAAAGATATTATTCATATAAATTGAACAACCATTGTTTTCAGAATTAAACGAATAACCACTTTGCATCAAACACGATCCGGATACAATGTTCATGCTCAGTGCAGGCACCAAATAACAATTATTCAGGTTTATAACTAATCCCGACGGCATATGGAGAGGCAGCGTTCCGACGGCGATCACATCAACTCTTGAACCATTGCTGACCCGCATCGTGACCTCATCCCTTGCTAGTTGTCGCTTGTTCCGCAGCCCCTGAACCGAGTTACATATATTAGCAACCGATCCCGTATCAAATACCCAAGTGCTATTGCGAGTACTAGTAAAGTACACATCAATAACATGTATATCACATATACCTTTGTTTGCCTTGCCGGCCTTCTTGTCCGCCAAATACTTGGGGTAGTTGCGCTTCCAATGGCCAGTCCCCTTGCAATAGTAGCACTCCCTATCAGACTTAGGGCCAGCTCGAGGTTTCTTTTCAAGCGCGGCAACAGATTTGCCGCCCATCTTTCCCTTCTGCTTGCCTTTCTTGTCCTTCTTGAAACCGGTGGTCTTATTGATCATCAAAACTTGATGTTCTTTCCTAATCTCCACTTCTGCAGTCTTAAGCATTGTGAAGCTTCGAAGAGACTTCTTCATGCCCTTCATATTATAGTTCATTACGAAGCTCTTGTAGCTAGGTGGCAGAGATTGGAGAACACGATGTATGCCTAAGTCAATGGGAATTGTTATTCCCAAGGACACAAGCTTATCGGTGTACCCAGACATTTTGAGTACGTGCTCACTAACGGAGCTGTTTTCCTCCATCATGCAGCTAAAGAACTTTTCTGTAGCATTATAACTCTCTACGGCAGCATGGGTATCGAAAATCATTTTCAATTGTCCCATGGTATCAAAAGCATTGCCATTTTCAAACGCGTTTTGAAGTTCGGCTCTAGCCCATACTGATGCATAATGAACTAAGTTGTGGTCCTCCTGACGAGTTATATAGACGTTCTTTTCCTCATCAGGGGCATCAGGAGCTGGTGGGGGGCCTAGCGGCACATCTAGCACATATTGCTTTTGTGTAGCAGTGAGGAGAATCCTCAAATTCATAGCCTAGTTGGTGAAGTTGCTACCATTCGCAGCAAGTTTCTCTTTCTCCATGAACACATTGAAATTAAAAGCAGGTGGTGCCATCTACAACAGAATTTGTAAAGTATATTTAGACTAAGTTTATGATAGATTGAGTTCAACTAATCCAAATTACAAATGAACTCCCACTCAAAAACAACATCCCTCGTGTCCTTTTGGTGATTACATGAACCAAATCCACTACGCCAAGTCCGATCATCACGTCAGTCGGTGTAGCTTCAAAGGCGAGCATCTATATGGGCATCATATCAACTATATGACTCATGCTTACCCTTTCGGTCCGTGTTCCGAGGCCATGTCTGTACATGCTAGGCTCGTCAAGTAAGAACCTTAGTATTTGTGTGTGTAAAACTGTCTTACACCCGTTGTATGAAAGCATAGAGTCGAGAACACCCGATCATCACGTGATGCCTCAAAACACGATCCACAAAATGGTGCATACTTAAGGAAGAACACATTTTATCTTGATATCTAAATGAGGGATCATCTTATAATGCTACCAAAAATGCCAAACTAGCAATATAAGATGCTAATGTGTGAAGTGAGGTGATATGGTCCATGCATTTGATCTCTATCATTTGCATCGTGGTATGATCTCTATCATTCCTTTGTGTGTAAGGCCAAGGTCTATGGAACTTACATGTTAAGTGAGTTGTAAGAGTATATATCATACATATACTTACAACAATACCATATCAAAACACTAGCCCAGCAACGATCTAAACTAGACGCCTCTAATTTATCAATTGCAAGTTTTACGTGGCTTAGGGCTTTCGGAGATAGAACCGGTCTAACCTACGAACATGAACCACAACGAGGATAACCAAGTTATTAGAAACTCGTTGTAAATCAGATATTGACTATAGTAGGAGAGACAGACACCCGCTAGCCACTTATGCAAAACTAGTTGCATGTCAGTCGTGGATCCGGTCTCATGTACGATGACATGTAAGGTTGGTCCGGGCCGCTTCATCCCACTATGCCACCAATATCCAAAGTACATAGAAGATGCAATAAAATGATCATCATCACCCACATATAAACATATGTGTACTACCCGTGCAAAGCACCTACGCATAGATCGGGTGTTCTCAACTCTACGCTTTCATGCAACGGGTGTAAGACAATTTTACACACACGAATACTAAGGTTCTTACTTGGCGAGCCTAGCATGTACAGACATGGCCTTGGAACACGGACCGAAAGGTTAAGCATGAGTCATATAGTTGATGTGATGACCATATTGATGCTCGCCTTTGAAGCTACACTGACTCACGTGATGATCGGACTTGGTGTAGTGGATTTGGTTCATGTAATCACCAAAAAGGCACGAGGGATGTTGTTTTTGAGTGGGAGTTCATTTCTAATTTGGATTAGTCAAACTCAATTTGTCATAAACTAAATCGAAGTGAATTTGCATAGTTTGTTGTAGTCATTGGCATTTGTTTTCTACCTTATGCTTAGTTTTTATTTGAGATAATAGAACTATAGAATTCTGGATATTTACTTTACGAACTGGTATCGTATTGTTTTGAATGTAAATTTAAAGTTTATAAGTCCTATTGCAAACTTTCAGCAAACTCTATTTACTCCATGAAGTTTAATAAGTAGTATTAAATCAAGAGTAAGAATTCCAATGTTAGTATCTAAAGTATCATGTTTGCCTCCATGATTATTGATATTCAAAAGTTGTTTTAATATCAAGATTATATTGGAGCTGAAAATTGTTTCAGAAACCATCATGTGTGAAAGATATTGTGATATCTGAAACAATGTTTTTTGGTTGCATTATGATAGAGTATAATTTAGCAAAATACATGTTCTCATATTGTATGAGAATTTGTGAAGGATGGAGATGCTACGCATCCGAATTATTTGGGATACAACCCGAATTGTCTTTTCTTAAATTTTGGTATGCTATGCATAAGTAAAATGTTTACAAACAAAGTCGGATAAGCACGTCTTTGTAGGTTATCCCAAAGAATTTGTTTGGAATTTCTCCATAACACCGAGGACAAAAGATTTTGTTACTTGGAACGTCAAGTTTCTTAAGAAGGAATTTTTCGTGAAAAGTTAAGTGGGAGGACAATAGAACTTTGATAAGGTTGTTGAACCTTAGCTATATGTGCTAAGTAGCCTTACCGTAAGTGTCCCGGTGGCGGCCACAATGCTCATGGCTCTCGTGATTACAAAAGGTGTGATCTCGGAGATTAGAGTTCCTATAGAACCGTGTGGGTCGGTAAGAATCAAATAGTAAGATTTGATAAGCAAGTCGTTATTGTTTTGACAATGATGAACCGACTACATGCAAAGAAGCGATGATGGGCCCTGACTCCATAAAATGACTAGAAGTCATAGAATCCGTGATAGTATCCATACACGAGAAAACAAGTTTCTAAACTTGGAAGACCCTCCGAAAAGGCGTGAAGCCTATCGATCGTGTTTGGATCTATAAAGAAATAAGACATGGATGTTTAACATCTATGAAATAGTCGACATGTCAGAAAGAAGTTTACGACAATGTTCAAGGAGTTGACTATGACAAGATTTGATCTTTCATAGCGATATATAGTCTTGACGGATTAATGTAGCAACCACTACATATAATTTGGTATATGGTAGTTGAATAAACAAAGCAAGGTTCTTCTAATAGAACTGTAACCTAGGACATGTACATGACATGGTCCGAAGGGTTTTGTTAATTCAAAGGGTGCTAAAAGGGCATGTAAACTTCAATAGTTGAAGTAAGCATAGCGGAGTTGGAATCTTCAGCATGATGAAACTGTTAAAAGAGTTTAAATTCATCGGAGATGATGAAGATGCTTGCATTTGCAAGAAATTAAGTGGGAGCGCTGAGACATATTTCTAATACATTATGTAGAGGACATATTGTTGATTGGAAATGATGTATCTTGAATTGACACAAGTTAAGGACTTCATGAAAATAAGATTTCGATGAAAGACTTGGGAAAACCCAGAATATTAGGCATCAATATCTATATGGATAGATTAAGGCACTAATATGGTTGTGCCAGACATACATATATAAGATATTGAAAGGGTTCAATATGATATATTGAAAGGGTTCAATATGGAAACAACAAGAAAGGTTCTTGCTGCATGGAAAGGATTGTATCAAGATTCAAGTGTTTCAACACTTGGTGAGTAAAATCACATGAAAATTTTGATTGATTATACCATGATATGTATATATCCAGAATGTCCTATGCTCTAAATATTATGAGCATATACCAGAATGATTCATAAGATGATCATTGGACAATAGTAAAGATATTCTTATGATCTTTGGAAGAACTAAGAATATATCATGTATAAGTGACAAATAGTTAAAGGTAGTTCATTGTAAAGTGTTACATTGATACTAGTTTTGTCACAAGATACAAATTAAATTTATCTCAATTTATACTATGGGTGGCACAATATAATGGAAAGGATGTTCCATGATGGATTTGGATGAGTTCCAAAGTTGAGATATTGTGACGGATACTACAACAAAAGGCTAAGTATATACCTGCTATAGTAGCAACAAAGGAGGGCATTTGTGTTAAGTAGTTTGTTATCAAACTAGGTGTGGTTCAAAGTGGGCTAATACTATGAAGATATATTGTGTGACAATAATATCAACATATTTTTGAGCCGAACGAACTAAAGGTCTCACGAGAGGACCAAATTTATACAATGCCATCTCATTTGAGAATGAGTGATGCGTAGAGACGCAAAGACATGCAAATACACATGGACCTGAAACTGTCAGATCCAGAGATTATGTTACATATGTGTACTACCCGTGCAAAGCACCTACACATAGATCAGGCTCTGATACCACTGTTGGGTCCGCAGCATAGAAAACAAAAATTTTCCTACGGTGTGAACTACACGCCAAGATCTATCTACTAGGTACAAAGCAATGGGTGGACATACATCCAACGAGAACTTACCCTCATAGACAACGAGCTTTGTTAACGAGTAGGAACTCGTGGTTGATGTAGTCGTACACTTGCCGATCTCAAGATCGTGATGAAGTCCAGCAGGTCCGGCTCCAAAGACGTCCATCGATCCAGCTCCAGCACCACCAAGTCCAAGCACTGCATAAGCAGCGGTGCATCCGTGATCGCACACACGTCCGGTGCGACAACCTCCGTCCCTCGCTCCAGCAAAGCAGCGAAGCAGCAACTCCTTTCCAGATAAAGCCACGGGAACATGTATCTCGCTAATCCGAGACCATGGGAAATAATACTAGAGGGAGAGAGATCCTTCACAAGGAGGTGTGTTTGAGAAGTGAGGAGGGGGTGGCCTTTTATAGGAGGAGGGGGGTGCCCCTCCTTCATGGCCGGCGCATGGAGGAGGTGACTCTTCACCTCCTCGATTCATGTGGTGGTAACTCCTTCCACATAAATTTGCCCCTTCACATTCTCTTTTAAAGTCTCCACTTTAAATGCATTAAATTTCTCCAAATTTAATGCTCTCTCATTTAATAAAACTATTTTATTATTTTTATTCAGAATTTTGTTAATTACTTTAATTAACAAACATTCACATAAAACCCCCTGCAACATTTCAATATTACATGCAGAACCAATTTCAGCATTTTCACCAAATGATTTAGGTGTCTATTGAAATAATTCCAGCTTTCTTAAATCTTTATCTGAAACATATTTGCTCCAAATGGTGTTGGTATCCCTTAAGTGTGTCACCCTACAGTCATGAATAATGCAGACATGATCGAGACCCTCTTGATCAATAATCAGCAGCGGGACCTGGAGATCCATACTGACTCCTACACATTCAACGATGACCTCTGTGATCGTGAGAACCTTTAACGCTAGTAACTAAATCCCTTTGTCTCGCGATATATTACATGTCCGAGATTCGATCATCGGTATCTCCATACCTAGTTTGATCTCGTTACGACATGCACTCTTTTCTCGTTCCTGTGATATAACATTCTATTGATCACATCACTTGCTTGCAAGCTATTTCAATGTGATATCACCGAGAGGGCCCAGAGTATATCTATCCATCATCGGGATGGACAAATCCCACTCTTGATCCAAGAGCCTCAACATAACACCTTCAGAGTAATCGAACCCACCTTTATAGTCACCCTGTTACGGTGTGACGTTTGATGTTATCAAGATACTCTTTCGGTGTTAGCAATTAACATGATCTCATGGTCTAAGGAATAAGATTACTTCGTATGATGTTATAGCAATATAAACATAATGACTTGATCGTAATGCTATACTTCGGATGAATGTTCATCACATCATTCCACCAATGGTGTGACCTTGTTATTAACAACATCCAATGTATATGATCAGGAAACCTTGATCATCTTGTTAATCAACAAGCTAGTCTATAAGAGAGGCATAACTAGGAACCCCTTTTTGTTTATTAAACACACATGTATTGATGTTTCCGATCAATACAATTATATCATGCAAAATAAACATTTATCATAAACATGGAATAAGATAATAACCACTTTATTATTGCCTCTCGGGCATATTCCCTTCAGGCAGACGGAGATGCAGGGTGCCGGTGGCCATCACTTCGACTCTCGAACCATTGCTGACACGCATCGTCACCTCGTCCTTCCTCAGGCGCCTTTTTCTCTGCAGATCCTGCTGAGAGTTACAAATGTGAGCTACAGATCTGGTATCAAATACCCAGGTGTTACTTCTGGCGCTTGTAAGGAATACATCAATAACATATATATCATATATACCTTTCTCCTTGGCGGCTATCTTGCTGGCTCGCTTGTCTTCAAGGTGACACAGACAAATCAGTTAAAGACATCATGGACAGTACACTATCTAATAGGGTTCGGTTATGATGTTCCGACACACCATTGCGCCGCGGTGTTCCGGCTGGCGTAAGCTGTGGGATAATCCCACAGTCCTTCAAGTGCATGTTAAACTCATAACTCAAATACTCGCCTCCTCGATCCGATCGAAGCTTCTTGATTTTCTTGTTAAGTTGATTCTCTACTTCTTTCTAAAATTCCTTGAACTTTTCAAAGGTTTCAGACTTGTGCTTCATTAAGTAGATATATCCATATCTCCTTAAGTCGTCAGTAAAGGTAACAAAGTAACGATAACCATTGCGTGTTGAGACGCTCATTGGTCCACATACATCTGTATGTATGATTCCCAGTAGGTCTACAGCTCTCTCCACTATCCCGAAGAATGGTGTCCTAGTCATCTTGCCCATGAGGCACGACTCACATGTATCAAGGGATTCAAAATCCAATGATCTAAGAAGCCCTTCTGAATGAAGCTTCTTCATGCGCTTTACGCCAATGCGACCAAGACAGCAATGCCACATAAACATGGGATTATCATCACTATGCTTACAATGTTTAGCATTAACACTATGGATGTGTGTATTACAATCAAGATCAAGTAAGAATAAACCATCACACACAGGAGCATGAACATAGAAAACATCATTCATATAAATTGAACAACCATTTGTTCTTGATTTAAATGAATAACGGTCTTGCAACAAGCAAGACCCACTCACAATATTCATACTCAATGCGGGTACATAGTAGCATTTATTCAAAACTAGCAATAGTCCTAACGGCAGACGGAGATGCAGGGTGCCGACGGCCATCACTTCGACTCTCGAACCATTGCCGACACGCATCGTCACCTCGTCCTTCCTCAGGCTCCTTTTACTCTATAGATCCTGTTGAGAGTTACAAATGTGAGCTAAAGATCTGGTATCAAATACCCAGGTGTTACTTCTGGCGCTTGTAAGGAATACATCAATAACATGTATATCATATATACCTTTGTCCTTGGCGGCTATCTTGCCGGCTCGCTTGTCTTCAAGGTACTTGGGGTAGTTGCGTTTCCAGTGCCCATCCCCTTTGCAGTAGTAGCACGTTGTGTCGGGCTTAGGGCCAGGCTTGGCAGTCTTTGAGGTGCTGGCAACTATCTTGCCATCCTTCTTGGACTTCTTGCCCTTCCATTTTCCCTTCTACCCCGACCTTTTGAAATTGGTGGTCTTGTTGACCATCAACACCGTGTGCTCCTTCTTGATTTCAACCTCAGCAATTTTGAGCATGGCGAACACCTCAGCAAGGGTTTTAGTCATCCCTTGCATGTTGTAGTTCATCACAAAACTCTTATAGCTAGGGGCAGCGAGTGCAGCACCCTATCAATCACGAGCTCCTCCGGGATTTTGCAATCCAGGGCGTTCAAACGCTTAACGTAGACAGACATTTTGACCACGTGCTCACTAATACTGCTATGCTCTTCCATTTTAGTAGAGAAGAAGAGCTCGGAAGGATCATACCTCTCTGCACGAGCCTGTGGAGCAAAGACGGCCTGGAGATCCTCAATGATCTCAAAAGCATTCATCTTCTCAAAATGTGAAGCTCCGGCTCCATGGCATAGAGCATTCCACTCTGGATGAGGGAGAAATCGTCTGCCTTGGACTGCCAGACATTCTTTTTGTCCTGGGAGGCGGAGTCTGTATGCTTAGCCAGAAGCTCATCCTCGATGACATAAGTCAACTTGTAGGGGACTAGGAGGATCCTAAGATTGCGGAACCACGCGGTGAAGTTGGTTCCATCAGTTTTCAGCTTGTCCTTCTTGAGGAAAGTGCTGAGGTTGAAGGTGGGTGGGCGAGACATCTACAATGGATTTACAAAGTGTTTAGACCATGTTCATAATAATGAGTTCAAGTTTTAATCATGTATTTTAACAAAAGAACTCCCACTCAAACGAACATCCCTCTACTCGTTTAGTGATCACATGATCCCTATCCCCTGCACCTCCCCTGATTAACACAGCCATCAGTGCAGTATCAAAGGTGGACATTCCCTAATGTCAATCACATCAACTATGTGATTCATGCTCGACCTTTCGGTCACCTGTATTCCGAGGCCACATCTTTGTAACGTGCTAGGCTTGCCAGTCCTAACTTGTGTGTATTCGCAGTGCAACATGGCTTACACCCACTGTATGTGAAGGTAGATATGTCTGACCCCTACTCACCGCAGGGTGCCTCATACTGAAGAACTTTCTTGGTGGTGCACACACAAGGGGGATACGATAACTAGAATACTACGAGGTATTATATTTTTATGCTACCGTCAAACATAAGTATATCAGCATAATAAGTAACACTTCAAAAGTAAAGTGTTATGACATGGTTACAGCATTATGATCATCATCAATGGCTTCAATGAAAGTTTCACAAACTTGTCATTGCCATGTTATAATACTTGCCCCTATGCAATAATAAAGATAGACGCTTCTATATTATCTATTGCAAGTTTTACGCGGCTTTAGGGCTTTCGCAGTAGAATCCCTTCCCACCTATGAACGTGGAGCCACAACATGGATTCAACGATTGCCGTTCTTCTTCCCTTTTCAGGGCCCTCCAATGTCAATGCCATATCAACTACTTCAGAGAGACAGACACCCCCCCTAAGCCACTTTGATTCGTGGACCAGTCTCGTGAATCACCACATGCGGTCGGTTGGGGGCCGCTTCATCAAACAGTGTCGCGATATGAACAATAACATTAAAGAGGGTAGCAACTAGAGAATCAATGCCCACATATCGCTATGTGTTCTATCCGCACGACATGTTTACCCATAGACCCGCTCTGATACCACTATAGGGTTCCATAGCAAAAAACAAAAAAATTCTATCTACTCAAACATTAATACCAGGATGTATACTATGTAGACATAAGTAACGGAGAAGGGATACGGTATTCATACCTTTGAAGACCGATGCACGCCTTACGCAGGAAGGCCTATATTGATGAAGACGAGCAGCACCCCAAGTGTGGTGCCTCCGAAGTTCATCACACGTCCGGTGTAGGAGACGTCAACCAGACTCCGATCCAGCCGAGCAGCAAAAGAAGTAGATGCCGGATCATAGATCACACGACGGTGGTGTGAAGGTGGAGAACTCACCCATGAGGTCCTCCCCAATATTACGGAGAAGTCCTCAATGGATGAAAGAGAGAATGAGAGGGAATGGGGTGATTCCAAAGGGGGAGGGGAGACCCTATATATAGTGGGAGGGGGCTCCCCACCCTAGGGCCAGGCAGTGTGGGACTAAACCCCACACCCGCCAGCCACATAGGGGCAGCCACTAGCCCTAGGTGGGCCCCATTGGGGTGGCCCACTAAGCCTAGGCCGGCTGGCTCCCTCTCCCCAGGCGCCATGCCTTATTGGGCCTCCCTTCGGGTGAGGCCCATTAGCATTATGATGCCTTTAATAATAAAATAAAATATATATTTAATATTAATTCTCCAATTAATATTCAAATACACATATTGTATTATTTCTTCACTCCGAAACATCTTCCGGACCCCTTCCGATCTCCATCGGATATTACTCGGAACTATTTCGGTTTCTCTTTCTCTATTTCTCCTACGATACCTCATCTACCCTAAGTGTCCCTACCCTTAATCGTGACATCCTTCGGCTCAGAAACACTCCGAACATGATCAAGACTACTCTCACATCAATGATCAATAGAGGGACCTGGATGGCCATGTGACCCCCGTGCGTTTCACGAATACAATCACTCGAACCGTGAGATAGTCGTTTCCCGTTCCCTTTGTCATATGATACCTAATTCGTTTGAGACTTGATCTTCGGTATCCCCATACCTTAGTTCGGTCTCGTTACCAACGAACTTGTTTACTCGTTCTTGTGTCGTTGCATTCCGTGACTAATTCACATGCTTGCAAGCTTCATTAATGCAACGTCACTGAGATGGCCACATGTATCTGTCCGTTACATGGACTAGACAAATCCTGGTCTTGATATGTACTCCTCTACGCATCCCTTCGGAAAACCTGAGTGGCACCTTTTTGATCACCCTATTACGAGATGATTCTTGATAACCATCTAAGCTTCTTCCGGAATGGTGATTTGCATTACCTCACAGTCAAAGGATCAGGTTTCAAGGTTCTCTATGTTTTATCATCAAAGGTGAACTTTGTAACTAGATCTCATTCAAGATATAACGGTCGGATGTTTGTCTATCATGTTATTCAACTAATAACATGACTCCATTGTCAATTGGCATAAATGCCCATGATCTTGAAACTTAGACCATCCTCATGACCAATGAACTAGTTCACTATAGGTAACTAGAGACACGGTTTGTTTACATACCACACGTGTATTAACGTTTCGTATTAACACAGTTATAGCATAGTATCAAATGTATTATGAACATATAGGAGTCACATCAAATAATACACTTTATTATTTGCCTCTAGGGCATAACTCCTTCAGTCTTCCACTTGCACTAGAGTATAAACAAAACTAGTTTACAATAGGCAGGAACCTAACGCCACTGGAATCTCGGTGTTGTTCGTGTTTTTCTTGATGGAGAGCTTTAGTCAAAGGATCTGTCATATTCAGTTCCATATCTACTTTGCAAATCTTGACTTCACCTTCGTCAACATTCTGTCGGATGATGTGAAATCTAAGCTTGATGTGTTTGGCTATGGAATGAGTTCTTGGTTCCCTTGCGTTTGCAACATCACCCGTCTTATCACAATAGATCGTTACGGGGTCTTGTGCATTTGGAAAAACTCCTAGTTCGATGACAGAATTCCTTAGCCAAATAGCTTTATTCGCTGCATCAGCCGCAACAATGTATTCAGACTCCGTTGAAGATTGTGCCACCACCAGCTGCTTCTTACTCTTCCAGCTTACCGTCCCACCATTCACTAGAAACACAAATCCTGTCTGAGACTTCGAGTCATCATGATCTGAGTTCCAGCTTGCATCCACGTAACCCATTATGTTTAGAGCTTCATCACTTCCTCCATAGATTAGGAACATATCCTTTGTTCTTCTCAGATACTTTAGGATATTCTTTACAGCTGTCCAGTGATCCGGTCCTGGATTACTTTGGTATCGGCTCGTCAAACTAAGAGCCAATGCCACATCAGGTTGTGTACTTAACATTGCATACATGATAGATCCTATGGCTGAGGCATAGGGGATGTAAGACATCTTTTCTCTATCATCATCCGTTACAGGACATTGAGTCATACTCATTTTGCAATTCTTCAACATGGGTGTAAAACCCCTTTTGGTGTTTTCCATTTTGAACCTTTTCAAAATCTTTTCGATGTAAGTACTCTGACTTAATGCAATCAGGTGCCTTGATCTATCTCTATAGATCTTGATTCCCAATATGTATGCAGCTTCACCTAGATCCTTCATGGAAAATTGGTTGCTCAAATATGCTTTCATGCTTTTCATAGGATCCACATCGTTTCCCATGAGTAATATGTCATCCACATACACTACTAAGAAAACAACTGAGCTCCCACTCGCTTTCTTGTAAACACAGAACTCTTGTTGATTTTGGACAAATCCAAAACTCTTGATCACTTGATCAAAACATTGGTTCCAGCTCCGAGATTCTTGCTTCAATCCATAAATGGACCGTTGAAGCTTGCATACCTTTCCAGCATCCTTAGGATCAACAAAACCTTCCGGTTGCATCATATACAACTCTTCATCAATGTGAACATTGAGGAATGCGGTCTTGACATCCATCTGCCAAATTTCATAGTCGAAATGTGCAGCAATTGCTATTAAAATCCGGACAGCCTTAAGCATCACTACGGGAGAGTAAGTCTTGTCGTAGTCAACTCCTTGAATTTGTTGAAAACCCTTTGCGACAAGTCGAGCTTTGTGAACGATCACATTACCATTTGCATCTGTCTTTTTCTTAAAGATCCATTTATTTTCCACGGCCTTGCAACTTTCTGGAAGATCCACCAAGGTCAAAACTTGGTTTTCATGCATGGATCCTATTTCAGATTCCATGGCTTCTAGCCATTTCTCGGAGTCAGCACTATCCATCGCTTCTTTGTAGTTTGCAGGTTCTTCCTGTTCATCTAGGATGACAGACATTACAAGGCTACTATACCAATCAAGAGTGGCATGAACCCTTGTAGACCTGTGAACCTTAGGAGTCTCGACGTTGTTGTTTGATCATCATCAATGGGCTCTTCCTCCATGTTGGAGAGCGGCTTTGGAACAGCTTCCGTTGTGCTACTCGGAATTTGGAGAGAAGGGTCAACAATTTCATCTAACTCAATTTTCCTTCCACTCACTCATTTTGCAAGAAACTCTTTCTCGAGAAAAGTGCTGGTTCTTGCGACAAATGTTTTGCCTTCGGCTTGGTTGTACAAAGTATACCCAGCGGTTTCCCTTGGATATCCCACAAAGATACATTTTTCTGATTTCGGTTCGAGTTTGTCAGGCTGTAGTTTCTTAATGTAAGCCTCACAACCCCAAACATTCAGAAATGACAACTTTGGCTTCTGCCCATACCATATCTCATATGGGGTTGTCTCCACGGATTTGGATGGTGCTCGGTTTAAAACAAAAGCGGCAGTTTCTAACGCGTACCCCCAAAAAGACATAGACAAATCAGTTAAAGACATCATGGACCGCACACTATCTAATAGGGTTCGGTTAGAATGTTCCGACACACCATTGCGCTGTGGCGTTCTGGCTGCATAAGCTGTGGGATAATCCCACAGTCCTTCAAGTGCATGTTAAACTCATAACTCAAATACTCGCCTCCTCGATCCGATTGAAGGTGCTTGATTTTCTTGTTAAGTTGATTCTCTACTTCTTTCTAAAATTCCTTGAACTTTTCAAAGGTTTCAAACTTGTGCTTCATTAAGTAGATATATCCATATCTGCTTAAGTTGTCAGTAAAGTTAACAAAGTAATGATAACCATTGCGTGTTGAGACGCTCATTTGTCCACATACATCTGTATGTATGATTCCCAGTAGGTTTACAGCTCTCTCCACTATCCCGGAGAATGGTATCCTAGTCATCTTGCCCATGAGGCACGGCTCACATGTATCAAGGGATTCAAAATCCAATGATCCAAGAAGCCCTTCTGGATGAAGCTTCTTCATGCGCTTTACGCCAATGTGACCAAGACGACAATGCCACATAAACATGGGATTATCATCACTATGCTTACAACGTTTAGCATCAACACTATGGATGTGTGTATTACAATCAAGATCAAGTAAGAATAAACCATCACACATAGGAGCATGAACATAGAAAACATCATTCATATAAATTGAACAACCATTTGTTCTTGATTTAAACAAATAACAGTCTTGCAACAAGCAAGACCCACTCACAATATTCATACTCAATGCGGGTACATATAAGCATTTATTCAAAACCAACAATAATCCTGACGGTAGACGGAGATGCAGGGTGCTAACAGCCATCACTTCGACTCTCGAACCATTGCCCATGCGCATCGTCACCTCGTCCTTCCTCAGGCACCTTTTACTCTGCAGATCCTGCTGAGAGTTACAAATGTGAGCAACAGATCCAGTATCAAATACCCAGGTGTTACTTTTGGCGCTTGTAAGGAATACATCAATAACATGTATATCATATATACCTTTGTCCTTGGCGGCTATCTTGCCGGCTCGCTTGTCTTCGAGGTACTTGGGGCAGTTGCATTTCCAGTGCCCATCCCCTTTGTAGTAGTAGCATGTTGTGCCGGGCTTAGGGCCAGGCTTGGCAGTCTTTGAGGTGCTGGCAACTATCTTGCCATCCTTCTTGGACTTCTTTCCCTTGCCTTTTCCCTTCTGCCCTGGCCTTTTAAAATTGGTGGTCTTGTTGACCATCCACACCGTGTGCTCCTTCTTGATTTCAACTTCATCAGTTTTGAGCATGGCGAACACCTCAGCAAGGGTCTTAGTCATCCCTTGCATGTTGTAGTTCATCACAAAACTCTTATAGCTAGGGGCAGCGAGTGCAGCATGATGACCCACAAGTATAGGGGGTGTATCGCAGAATTTTCGATAAGTAAGAGTGTCGAACCCAACGAGGAGCAGAAGGTGCTGGCTAGTGGTATGGATAAGGAATTCTCTGCAAATACTTAGCAAACGGATTTTTAGGGGTTTTCGATAAAGCAAGTAAACAAAGTACGAGTAAATAAAAGACAGTAGGAATAAATGCAGCAAGTGGCCCAATCCCTTATGCAGCAAAGGACAAGCCGGTTGTATTTCTTAAGATGACCAAACATTCTCGAGGACACATGGGAAGACTGTCAAGTACTTTCGCTTCATATAGCCGATTAATCTTCTCTAGCTTGCTAAGTGTTGTGTGGGTGAACCTGTGCTAATGTACCGCCCCATCCAAGACTAATACATACTTGTGATTATACCCCTTGCAAACATCTGTAAGTACAAGAAAGTAATTAAGGTAGAAACCTAACCACAACTTTAAACTCTAAGACCCTTACATCCCTTGTGCAATGGTTTCCTAACGGGGGTTTAGGTTTCTATCACTCCGGCAACCCCTACGATTAGTAGCCAAATACACAATGCATTCCCCTAGGCCCATATAGGTCAAGTGTCATGTAGTCGACGTTCACATGACACCACTAGAAGAAGTACACCACAACTTAAATAACAATCTATTGAATCTTTCTCAACACAACTCCACTACTAACAACAAGACTTCTCCCATGTCCTCAAGAACAAAACGAACTACTCACAAGACATCATATGGATCATGATCAGAGATGGAATAATGATGTATAACAATCTGAACATAAACAATAATTCAATGGTTCACTCAATAGCATCAACTACAAAGAGTAATCAACATCGGGAAAGTTTCCCCTATGAACTATGCAAGATTCAACGCAATTGTTACAACAATATGGAGATGGTGGTGAGGGTGTTGGTGGTGATGATGATGATGATGACCCCGATGAAGTCCAGCTTGATGGTGGTGTTGATGGCGACGATCTCCCCTCTCCGGGAAGAAATTCGTTGGCAGAAATCTGTCTGCCGGAGAGATCTTTCTCTCTCGATGTTTTCCGCCCCGCAGAGGCGGCGGAATCTTTCTCTGGTCGCTCCCCGAGTCTTAGGGTTTCGGGAGGATGATATACGCCAGAGGGGAGAGGCTGGAGTGGGCCAGGGCGGCCACACCACTCCTTGGCGCGGCCTAGGCCTACCTGCGCCATGGGGTGGTGTGGGCCCCCCTGTGGCCCACCTCCACTCCATCTTCTGGCATCCTGAGTCTTCTGGAAAAATAGAATTTTCCGTATATTTTCCCGGATTTTCTGATCTTCGCGAATTTTGCCTCCAAACAACACCTTTTCCATCAGAATCCTGATTGCAGCGGTCCATGCTCCAAAAGTCATCAACCATGCAAAAATAGCTGAAATAACATAAGTATCACCTCTCAATACAAAAATATATCAATGAATAATAGCGAATTAAGACATAGAATAGTGATGCAAAATGGACGTATCAACTGCCCCCAAGCTTAGACGTCGCTTGTCCCCAAGCAAAACTGAGCTCAATAAACATGACCTCAGGTTTATGGAGTGAAGAGTCGATAAAAGAATACGGACAAGAAGCATCACATTCATCAAATACATAGATCAAAATAGAAGACAACTCACTATTATACAACTCAACTTGCAATGAGTAAAGGAAACAGAATAAAGATACATAAAGTGAATCATAATCGGTAATGGCAAACTTAGCTCTTGGTCGAAGAATGGTTGAAAATTTGCTGGAGTTCACAAATAGCTGGTTTTCAAAGAAAGCTTTCAAAGTAGTAAACTTCAAGATCAGAGCAATGTGCAAAACAAGGAACATAAGAAACATGAATGCATAAATCATCATATGAATGAATGAAACACATCAACTCAAGGTACTTGCTGAGATAGAAGGGAATAGGTTTACTGAATCAACTACAAAGTAAAAGAAATGTCCTTCAAAGAGGGAAGCAGGGATTGCAAGTCTCATAAAGAGCTCCCAAAAATTATGATACTTACTAGCTTTCAGCTCTCATTGCCTCTATCATAGGCATCTTTAGGTGATTAAGGTTAAAGTGACACAACTAAGAGGATATGCTTGACAAGTTATAAGTTGAAATCTCAAGCCCCTTACTTATGAGTACCGATCCTCATGCTACTCAACTTCAGTCACGAGCAAGCTCTTGTCATTGTAAATATATGCGTATCATTGAGAACCGCCAACGGGGTACCCCTTGCACATGACACAGGAGCTATCCCATAATCAAAATGACAAGGCAAGGCATAAAGGAGCATCTCAGCGATCTTTTTATTTGCTATTTGCATAGGTTTTTATTGAGGATGCTTCATAGAATGCTCACTATAGTTATGCTGCAAGTTTCCAACATGATTAGGAATGGCTTAGGCTAGCAGCCTAGGCGTTTCTCTAACACACAAATAAACTCCATGATCTTACAAGTTCCACTTTTATTTCACACCGCCGGGATCCATAGGCAAAAGAACATGATATCAACTAGGTACAAGTACCAATGAAGTGTTGAAAGCGGTCCCCATGATACATGGTTCAGCTAACTTCAACTCATAAAGCGCAAGCATATACGCAACAAAGAAGGACCCAATGGTTCAAGTTTATTAAATGCAAGAAAGTAAAATGTGTCGTCAAGTTCGTGAGAGCTTTAATCACTAATTTTCACATAACAGTTTTAATTTGGGAGGTAGATAAAACAAGAATTTACTTGAAATAGCAATAATGCTACTAGGTAGGTATGTGGACACAAATGGCAAAGGTTTTGGTTTAAAGGAGGTGGATGCACGAGAAGAATACCCTCTCAGTACAGGTTTTTGGCTAGCAAGGCTGGGTAGCAAGTATAAGAGTTGAAGGAAACAAACAATCATACAAGTGATAAAGTCAAACATGCAATCTTCCTTGGAAGCACAAAAGATCTTAACTAGAGAATACTAGACTTATGAGCAAATCAAGAAAGAAAGATGATGAAATTATTTTCTCTAGAGTACTTCTATCTTTTTCTCTTCGACTCTCAAAAAGGTGTTGGTACTAACCGAGCCAGGTTTGCCAAAACCAACTAAATTAACTCAATGATCCCAGAGTGATACCAATACTAACAACAAGATCAATCATATAACCACGAATTGAAAACTAATATAAGCTATGCAAAAGAGTGAATGATAGAACTTCTCATTAATATTCCATAATGGCAACTCACACCAAGGGATACACATCTAACGAGAGAGGGGACACTTCCACAATGCAAACCATACTACAAAATAACTCCTCTATTCATGATATGACTCTACTAATAAGGTAAAAAGATAGAAGATAGTGATATGATACCGTGGCACTCCCCCAAGCTCGGAACAAACCAAGGGGATGCCAAACCTGATGACAAATTACTCCTTAGGTGGTGGTGGTATCCTCTCGATGAGCTCTCTGATCAGTTTCCCCAAGTCTTCAATCTCAAAGGTGAGATTACGAATAAGCTGCGAGTTTTGCTCAATGCGGCTCATGATCATGTCAGGTTGAGAATTCCAGCTCTTGCTATTCTTTCCCCACTCTTCCTCCTTAAAGTCTTCTTTTCCTGCATGGCTAGAACGAGGCAAATCCCAATTGGAGGGTAATTTCTCCTTGGGCATATTTTGGTATTGATGCTCATGGATAAGGGTATGGAAAGGATTCCTGGTGCGTGGAGGGAGTGACCATGGAGCCAAACTGTGACGAGGAGCTTTCCTCCCAGTCTGCATCCGTGCAGTCCTTCTGATCTTGGAAGGTTTCACCACTCCAATTCTTAGAATGGTGGTGCCGGTATGCGGACGTTGTCCTTGCTCCTCTTCACCTTCACTCTTGATCTCCTTCTCCTTCCCGGGGTTTTAGAGGTCTTCCCCCATGGGCTCCTTCCCTTTATCCTTGGCGAACACCATTGTGCTTCTAAACCTTCAAAGAGTATGTCCTAGCAGAAATAGATCGAAACAAAAACACGGCAAAAACACGATATACGAACCTCGGAAGATCCGGGGGGGTTATATATTACGAAGTTTCACATCAAAAGGAAGGTACTGGGAGAAAACAAGTCGGAGGCGGAGTCCTGGGTGGCCTCACCACCTGGTGGTCCGGCCAGGGGTGGGCCCGTGCCATGGGGTGGTGTGGGCCACCCCGGCTCCATTTCCGTCCCTTTTTCGCTTCGTAGCTTTCCTTATTGACCGAAAACTGCAAAAATATAGTTGGATTGTATTTTCACGGAACTTTTCTTACCAGAACTGTTACTTAGTTGGAAACGGACTCTGCAGGTCTCTGAATTTGGTCCTTAATGAATTTCTCTGGAGTTATAACTTGAAAGGCATCAACATCTTCATTGTAAGAATCTCCAGCAATATAGTGTTTGAGTCGCTGTCCATTCACTACTTGTGTAGTATTATCTTTTAGAGAGGAAATTTTTAGTGCTCCTGAACGGTATACTTCTTCAATGATAAAAGGTCCTTCCCATTTTGATAGTAGCTTACCTTCAAAAAAATCTGAGACGAGACCTATACAATAGAACTTTCTCACCAACGTGAAACTCTCTCTTAAGTATTCGCTTATCATGCCATCTTTTAACTTTTTCCTTAAAGAGCCTAGCATTCTCATAGGCTTCACTCCTCCATTCATCTAAAGAACTTAAGTCAAATAATCTTTTCTCACCAGCGAGCTTACAATCTCTATTTAGTTCTTTAACTGCCCAGTAAGATTTGTGTTCTAATTCTAAGGGTAGGTGGCAAGCTTTCCCATAAACCATTTTATAAGGAGACATTCCCATAGGATTTTTGTAAGCCATTCTATAAGCCCATAAAGCATCATTCAACTTCTTAGCCCAGTTTTTTCTAGACCTATTAACAGTCTTTTGCAAGATAGATTTAATTTCTCTATTTGATAACTCTACTTGCCCGCTAGTTTGGGGGTGATAAGCTGAAGCAATTCTATGATTAACATCATACTTAGCGAGGGTCTTTCTAAAACCGCCATGAATGAAATGAGAACCCCCATCAGTCATGAGATACCTAGGAACTCCAAAACTAGGAAAGATAACGTCCTTAAGCATTTTTAGAGAGGTTTCCCCGTCAGTACTTTTCGTAGGAATGGATTCTACCCACTTAGTAACATAATCAACGGCAACAAGAATATGAGTGTAACCCTTCGAAGGAGGGAAAGGACCCATAAAGTCGAATCCCCAACAATCGAAAGGTTCAATAACTAGAGAGTAGTTCATAGGCATTTCATTGCGTCTAGAAATATTACCCACACGCTGACATTCATCACAAGATAAAACAAATTTTCTTGCATCCTTAAAAAGGGTAGGCCAGTAGAAACCTGATTGTAGTACCTTTTGTGCAGTTCTATCTCCTGCATGATGTCCTCCATAGGCGCTATCATGACATTTACGCAATATCTCTTTTTACTCATATTCTGGAACACATCTTCGCATAATACCATCAACTCCTTCTTTGTATAAGTGTGGGTCATCCCAAAATAATGCCTCAAATCATAGAAGAACTTTCTTCTTTGTTGAGCTGCAAAAGTTGGAGGCAAATACTTGGAGACAATAAAGTTAGCATAATCAGCATACCAAGGGCTTCCTCGCGAGCTCACCTCCACTGCAGCTAACTGTTCATTCGGGAAACTATCGTTAACAGGCATAGGATCAAAAGAGATGTTTTCCAAACGAGATAAATTATCAGCTACAGGATTTTCGGCACCCTTTCTATCTACTATATGAAGATCAAACTCTTGTAAAAGCAGTACCCATCTAATAAGCCTAGGCTTAGCGTCCTTCTTTGTCATAAGATATTTAATAGCAGCATGATCCGTATGAATGGTTACTTTTGAGTCCACAATATAGGGCCTAAACTTATCACAAGCAAAAACAACAGCTAGAAATTCCTTTTTAGTAGTAGCATAATTCCTTTGAGAAGCGTCTAAAGTCTTACTAGCATAATGGATAACGTTTAACTTTTTATCAATATGTTGCCCAAGGACAGCCCCTACAGCAAAATCACTAGCATCACACATTATTTCAAAGGGTAAACTCCAATCAGGTGGTTGAATAATAGGGGCTGTAGTTAAATCCTTCTTAAGAGTTTCAAAAGCTTCCTTACAATCATCATCAAAAACGAAGGGTACATCTTTTTGAAGAAGATTAGTAAGGGGTTTTGATATCCTAGAAAAGTCTTTAATAAACCTTCTATAGAAACCAGCATGACCAAGGATACTACAAATACCTTTGATGTCTCTTGGGCATGGCATCTTCTCAATTGCCTCAACCTTAGCTCTATCAACTTCTATGCCTCTTTTAGAAACTTTATGAACAAGAACAATCCCTTCATTAACCATGAAGTGGCATTTCTCCCAATTAAGAACAAGATTAGTTTCTTCACATCTCCGCAAAACTTTATCAAGGTTGTGCAGACAATTATCAAAAGAAGTTCCATAGACAGAAAAGTCATCCATGAACACTTCTACAATTTCCTCACAAAAGCCATGAAAGATAGCAGACATGCACCTTTGGAAAGTAGCAGGAGCATTACATAAACCAAAAGCCATACGTCTATAAGCATAAGTTCCATAAGGGCAAGTAAAAGTAGTTTTTTCTTGATCTTGTTGTTTAACAACAATTTGAGAGAAACCAGAATAACCATTAAGAAAACAAAAATGGGTCTTTTTAGACAACCTTTCCAACATTTGATCAATAAAAGGAAGCGGGTAGTGATCTTTCTTAGTAACTTTATTGACTTTCCTAAAATCGATGCACATCCTATAGCCTACCACTATTCTTTAAGGAATAAGCTCATCATTATCACTAGGGACAATGGTAATACCTCCCTTTTTAGGAACACAATGAACATGAGTAACCCATTCACTATCAGCAATAGGGTAAATAATACCAGCATCAAGGAGTTTCAATACCTCATTCCTTACCACTTCCTTCACCTTAGGATTTAAACCGTTGGTGCTCCACTACTGGCTTCGCATCTGGTTCTATGTTGATAGAATGCTGACATATAGTAGGTGAAATCCCTTTCAAATCATCTAGAGTATAACCCATAGCTCCTCGGTGTTTCCTCAAAACCTCCAATAATCTTTCTTCTTCCTCCCCTGAAAGTTTAGCGCTAATAATAATAGGATATATCTTTTTATCATCAATAAAAGCACATTTAAGATCATCAGGGAGAGGTTTTAGATCGAAAACCGGATCCTTTTTAGGTGGCATCGTGGTACCCAAGTCTTCTATAGGCAAGTCGTGCTTAAGCATCATAGGTTGATCTCGGAGAATCATGTCAATCTCGTTCCTTTCTTCCATGAAGATTTCACTTTCATGTTCTTCCATAAATTGCTGCAAAGCATTGTTAGGAGCAAGAGAAATAGAAGCAAGTTGTTCAACCCTAAAATTCTCATTATGGGTTTCCTCTTCGCAAGGTTCTTTAGCAAATTTCGAAAAATTAAACTCATAAGATTCCCCATCAAACTTAGTCAAGATTTTCTCCCTCTTGCAATCAATAATAGCTCCACAAGTACTCAAGAAAGGTCTACCAAAAATGATAGGATAAGTTTTACTAGAAGCTGAACCAAGTACTAGAAAATCAGCAGGGTACTTAATCTTACTGCAAAGAACTTCCACGTCTCGCACAATACCAATTGGAGAGATGGTCTCTCTATTAGCAAGGTGAATAACCACATAAATATCTTCTAACACGCAAGGACTGATCTCATGCATAATCTCTCTATAAAGCTCATAAGGAATAGCACTAGAACTTGCACCAATATCACATAAACCATAATAGCAATGATCACCAATTCTAACAGAAAGCACAGGAACACTAGCCTTTTTAGTTCTATTAGGATGTGAAACAATATTAGAAGCATCCTCACAAAAGAGTATGTGCCCATCTTCTACGCTTTTAGTGACAAGGTCTTTCACAATTGCTACCACAGGTTCAATGTTTATTTGTTCATCAGGTTTTACAGTTCTTTTTTCACTTTTGGTGATTACATTAGTTATCATTGGATGGTCCTTTAACTTTTCGGGGGAGGGAATCTTCTCGATATCAGGTTTAGGTAAGATGGGGTTGATGATGCAATACTCAGCACTTCCAATAGGGCATAGTCAAGAATATCTTTGTAAGGTGCATGGTACTTGTTCCATCCCCTTTTTGGAATTTCGATATAGGAAGCAAAAGCTCTAAAGCAATTCGTAATAACTTGCAAATCAAGACCATAAATATTACTAATATTTTGAAAGTCATCAGTTCCCATAAAAGATTCAATGCATTCATAATCATAATTTATACCTGACTTTCTACCTTTGTCATTCTCCCAAGCTTCAGCACTGTCTTGAATACGGTCCAGAAGATCCCATTTAGCTTCTTCTTCCATGCGAGTGACTGATCCAGCACAAGAAGCATCCAGTAAATCTTTATCATGTAGAGGGAGCCTTGCATAAAAGTTATTGATAATAATATTGTTGGGGAGCTCATGAATGGGACACTTGAGCATCAGTAACTTCAATCTCCCCCAAGCTTGAGTTGTACTCTCTCCATCAAAAGGCCAAAAGTTGTATATTTGATTCCGATCTTTATGAATCTCACTAGGAGGATAAAACTTTGAATAAAAGAGAGGCACAATTTCCTCCCATTCCAGAGCTTGACCATTCTTCAGCAGCTTATACCATTCCTCAGCTCTTCCTTTTAGTGATAATGAGAATAACTTCTTCTTAACTTGATCTGTAGTAATACCTGCACACTTGAACAACCCGCATAATTCATGTATAAAGAGTAAATGATCACCGGGATGGACAGTTCCATCCCCAACATAGTAGGTATCCATAACACGATCAATAATTCTTGTAGGTATTTTGAAAACATCATTCTCAGCAGGTGGTGGCTTATCTACTACCTTAGCAGTGGTAGTAGCATTACCAAATAAGAAACTCAGCGAATTATCCAGAGCGAAAATAAAGCAACTAGCAGAAGTAAACAATACTCACAGTAGAAGTTTCCTTTACCAGTTCCACTCTCCAATAGCACTTCACTCCCCGGCAACGGCGCCAGAAAATAGTCTTGATGACCCATAAGTATAGGGGGTGTATCGCAGTATTTTCGATAAGTAAGAGTGTCGAACCCAACGAGGTGCAGAAGGTGCTGGCTAGTGGTATGGATCAGGAATTCTCTGCAAATACTTAGCAAACGGATTTTTAGGGGTTTTTGATAAAGCAAGTAAACAAAGTACGAGAAAAAAAGACAGTAGGAATAAATGCAGCAAGTGGCCCAATCCTTTATGCAGCAAACGACAAGCCGGTTGTATTTCTTAAGATGACCAAACGTTCTCGAGGACACATGGGAAGACTGTCAAGTGCTTTCGCTTCATATAGCCGATTAATCTTCTCTAGCTTGCTAAGTGTTGTGTGGGTGAACCTGTGCTAATGTACCGCCCCATCCAAGACTAATACATACTTGTGATTATACCCCTTGCAAACATACGTAAGTACAAGAAAGTAATTAAGGTAGAAACCTAACCACGGCTTTAAACTCTAAGACCCTTACGTCCCTTGTGCAATGGTTTCCTAACGGGGATTCAGGTTTCTGTCACTCCAGCAACCCCTACGATTAGTAGCCAAATACACAATGCATTCCCCTAGGCCCATATAGGTGAAGTGTCATTTAGTCGACGTTCACATGACACCACTAGAAGAAGTACACCACAACTTAAATAACAATCTATTGAATCTTTCTCAACACAACTCCACTACTAACAACAAGACTTCTCCCATGTCCTCAAGAACAAAATGAACTACTCACAAGACATCATATGGATCATGATCAGAGATGGAATAATGATGTATAACAATCTGAACATAAACAATAATTCAATGGTTCACTCAATAGCATCAACTACAAAGAGTTATCAACACCGGGAAAGTTTCCCCTATGAACTATGCAAGATTCAACGCAATTGTTACAGCAATATGGAGATGGTGATGAGGGTGCTGGTGGTGATGATGATGATGATGATCCCGATGAAGTCCAGCATGATGGTGGTGTTGATGGCGACGATCTCCCCTCTCCGGGAAGGAATTCCCCCGGGATAAATCTGTCTGCCGGAGAGATCTTTCTCTCTCGACGTTTTCCGCCCCGCAGAGGTGGCAGAATCTTTCTCTGGTTGCTCCCCGAGTCTTAGGGTTTCGGGAGGATGATTTACACCAGAGGGGAGAGGTTGGAGTGGTCCAGGGCGGCCACACCACTCCTTGGCGCGGCCTAGGCCTACCCGCGCCATGGGGTGGTGTGGGCCCCCTGTGGCTCACCTCCACTCCATCTTCTGGAAAAATAGAATTTTCCGTATATTTTCCCGGATTTTCTGATCTTCGTGAATTTTGCCTCCAAACAGCACCTTTTCCATCAGAATCCTGACTACAGCGGTCCATGCTCCAAAAGTCATCAACCATGCAAAAATAGCTGAAATAACATAAGTATCACCTCTCAATACGAAATATATCAATGAATAATAGCGAATTAAGACATAGAATAGTGATGCAAAATGGACGTATGACAACACCCTATCAATCATGAGCTCCTCCGAGATTTTGCAATCTAGGGCATTCAAACGCTTCACGTAGCTAGACATTTTGACCACGTGCTCACTAATACTACTGTGCTCTTCCATTTTAGCAGAGAAGAAGAGCTCAGAAGCATCATACCTCTCTGCACGAGCCTGTGGAGCAAAGTCGGCCTTGAGATCCTCAATGATCTTAAAAGCATTCATCTTCTCAAAATGCTTTTGAAGCTCTGGCTCCATGGCATAGAGCATTCCACTCTGGATGAGGGAGAAATCATCCGCCTTGGACTGCCAGACATTCTTTTCGTCCTGGGAGGCGGAATTTGCAGGCTTAGCCGAAAGCTCAGCCTCGATGACATAAGTCAACTTGTAGGGGACTAGGAGGATCCTAAGATTGCGAAACCATGCGGTGAAGTTGGTTCCATCAGTTTTCAGCTTGTCCTTCTCAAGGAAAGTGCTATGGTTGAAGGTGGGTGGGAGAGACATCTACAATGGATTTGCAAAGTGTTTAGACCATGTTCATAATAATGAGTTCAAGTTTTAATCATGTATTTTAACAAAAGAACTCCCACTCAAATGAACATCCCTCTACTCGTTTCGTGATCACATGATCCCTATCCCCTACACCTCTCCCGATTAACACGGCCATTAGTGCAGTATCAAAGGTGGACATTTCTGATGGGTCCGTGGCATGGAAAACAAAAAAAATTCTACCGCAAGAACAAACAAAACCTAGATCTAATCTAGATAAAAGCCAAGATCTAATCTTTTAGACATGAGCAACAAGATAGATCTGTACTAACCCTCGTAGAACCGAAAGCGTTACGAGATTAGATCTCGGGGTTGATGTAGTCGATCACTTGCCGATCTCAAGATCGTGTGGACGATACTTCCGACGCCGCGTTCCGGCAGCGCTTCCGCAGTCGGTCACACGTGCGGAGTCGAAGCAGACCTTCCTCTCCCCGTTCTAGCAAGCAGCGGAGGTAGTAGATCTTCTCCATGGAATCCCAGCAGCACGACGGTGTGGTGGTGGTGGTGGAGGAGAGAATTCTGCAGGGCTTCGCCTAAGCCGGAGCAGAGCGAAGGATGAGGAGAGAGGCGGCGGCTAGGGCTTGTTATGGGAGAGGTCTAGGGGGTGGCGCCCCCTCCCCTCTATTTAAAGGAGGGAGGCGCGCCATGGGAGGGGGAGTCCTAGTAGGACTCCCCTCCCTCCTTGGCCGGCGGGTTGGGAAGGGGGGAGGAGTCCTCCTCCCCCACGAATCCGTGTCTTGCCCCACAAGGATTCCTTGACCCTTTCTTGGTTTTCAAGCAAACACCAAGAACTCTTCTAGAACCTTCCAGAACATTCCGAAACCTTCTAGAATCTCCATACAAACACTCCGAAACCTTTCCTAACTTAGAAAATGATCCCCAATATATGAATCTTATTCTCCGGACAATTCCGGATCTCCTCGTGATGTCCCGGATCCAATCCGAGACTCCGAACAACATTCGATCTCCAACGCATATTCCATATCTACTTAAAACAACTTCGAACCTTAAGTGTGTCACCCTACGGTTCGTGAATATGCAGACATGATGGAGACACCTCTCTGATCAATAACCATCACGGATCCGAGATCCATAATGGCTCCCACATACTCAACGATGACTTCGTGATCGATAGAACCATTAACATACGAAACCAATTCCCTTTGTCACGCGATATTCTACTTATCCGAGGTTTGATCGTCGGTATCTCCATACCTAGTTCTACCTCGTTACTGATAAGTACTCTTTACTCATTCCATGTTATGTCATCCCTTGTGACCCAGTCACATGCTTGCAAGCTAACTAGATGACATTCCACCGAGAGGGCCCAGAGCATATCTATCCGTCATATGGATGGACAAATCCCAATCTTGGTCCATGCGCTTCAACACATACTTTCGTAATACCCAATGACACCTTTATAACCACCCGATTTAAGCGGTGTTTGATGTCATCAAAGTACCCATCCGGTGATGGTGATTAACATAACCTCATGGTCGAAGGATTAGGTTACTATGCATTTGAAAGCTTACAGCAATACGAACTTAATGACTTGATCTTATGCTATGCTTACTATGGGTGTGTGTCCATCACATCATTCTCCTAATGATATAATCTTGTTATTAATGACATCCAATGTCCATGATCAGGAAACCATGATCATCATTTAATCAACAAGCTAGTTCCACAAGAGGCTTACTAGGGACTCTTTTATGTTTACAAAACACACATGTATTAGTGTTTCCTTATAATACAATTATAGCACGGGATGTAAACATTCATCATAAACACAAAGATATAATAATAACCACTTTTATTATTGCCTCTTGGGCATATCTCCAACAGTCTCCCACTTGCACTAGAGTCAATAATCTAGATTACATGGTAATATACCTAACACCCATGGCGTTCTGGTGTTGGTCATGCTTTGCTCTAAGGAGAGGTTTAGTCAACGGATCTGCCACATTCAGATCAGTGTGTACTTGGCAAATCTTTATGTCACCATCTCGGACATACTCTCGAATAGCATGGAAACGTAGCTTGATGTGCTTCAGCTTGCTATGTGACCTTGGCTCCTGTGCATTAGCTATGGCACCTGTGTTGTCACAGTAGATGGCCATCGGGTCCAACACACTGGGAACCACGCCAAGTTCCGTAATGAACTCCTTCATCCATATGGCTTCTTGTGCAGCCTTCGAAGCAGCTATGTATTCTGGTTCAGTTGAAGATTTCGACGCAAAGCTTTGCTTGGCACTCCTCCAGCTCACTGCAGCACCATTCAAAATAAATACGTATCCAGACTGTGACTTCGAGTCATCTGGATCGGTGTTCCAACTAGCAGCAGTGTAACCGTTTACAACAAGCTGTTCATCACCTCCATAAGAAAGAACCATATCCTTAGTCCTATTCAAGTACTTTAGGATATTCTTGACCATTGTCCAGTGTTTCATTCCAGGATCACTTTGATATCTGCTAGTCAAACTAACAGCATGTGTTATATCCGGTCTTGTACACAGCATGGCATACATGATAGAACCTATGGCCGAGGCATAGGGAATATTATTCATCTTTTCTCTATCTTCTGCTGTAGCCGGACTTTGAGTTTTACTCAAGGTCTTACTTGACAACATGGGCACGAACCCTTTCTTGCTCTCTTCCATTCTAAACTTCTTTAGAACTTTGTCTAAGTATGTACTTTGTGAAAGCGCTATTAGGCGTCTTGATCTATCTCTATAAATCTTGATGCCTAGAATATATGCCGCTTCGCCAAGATCCTTCATTGAAAAACTATTATTGAAATAGGTTTTGACGCTATTAAGAAGTTCTATATCATTCCCAATCAACAATATGTCATCTACATATAGTACTAGGAATGCTACAGAGCTCCCACTCACTTTCTTGTAAATACAAGCTTCTCCATAAGTTTGTATAAATCCAAAGTTTTTGATTACTTTATCAAAACGTTGATTCCAACTCCGGGATGCTTGCTTCACATAAATGGAGCTGAAGTTTGCATACCTTGTCAGCATCACTAGGATCGACAAAACCCTTGGGTTGTACCATATACAACTCTTCCTCAATGTCACCATTAAGGAACGCCGTTTTGACATCCATCTGCCAAATTTCATAATCGAAATATGCAGCGATTGCTAACAAAATCCTCACAGACTTTAGCTTCGCTACTGGTGAGAAAGTCTCATCGTAGTCAACTCCTTGAATTTGTCGGAACCCTTTCGTGACAAGTCGAGCTTTATAGACGGTAACATTACCATCAGCATCTGTTTTTCTTTTGAAAATCCATTTGTTCTCGACAGCCTTATGGCCATCCAGTAAGTCCACCAAAGTCCATACTTGGTTTTCGTACATGGATCCCATTTCGGATTTCATGGCTTCTAGCCATTTGTTGGAATCTGGGCTCACCATAGCTTCTTCATACGTCGCAGGGTCATCAGTGTTGTCCACCAACATGACGTTCAACGCAGAGTCATACCACTCAGGAGTGGTACGAACCCTCGTTGACCTGCGAGGTTCAGCAGTAACTTTGTTCGAAGTTTCATGATCACCATCATTAGCTTCCTCTCCAATTGGTGCAGGCGGCACAAAAACATCTTCTGGTGCTACGCTACTCTCAACTCCGAGAGAAGGTTCAATAACCTCGTTGAGTTCTACTTTCCTTCCAGTCACTTCTTTCGAGAGAAACTCCTTCTCAAGAAAGGATCCATTCTTGGCAACAAAAACTTTGCCTTCGGATCTATGATAGAAGGCATAGCCAATTGTTTCTTTAGGGTATCCTATGAAGACGCATTTCTCCACTTTGGGTTCAAGCTTATCATGTTGTAACTTCTTTACATACGCTTCATAACCCCAAACTTTAAGGAACGACAACTTAGGTTTCTTACCAAACCACAATTCATGCGGTGTCGTTTCAACAGATTTAGATGGTTCCCTATTTAAAGTGAATGCGGCTGTCTCTAATGCATAGCCCCAAAATGATAGCGGTAAATCTGTAAGAGACATCATAGACCAAACCATATCTAAGAGAGTTCGATTACGATGTTTGGACACACCATTACGCTGTGGTGTTCCCGGCGGTGTCAACTACGAAAGTATTCCACATTTCTTTAAATGCATGCCAAACTCATAACTCAGATATTCACCTCCGTGGTCAGAACGTAGAAAGTTAATCTTCTTGTTATGATGATTTTCCACTTCACTTTGAAATTCCTTAAACTTCTCGAAAGTTTCGGACTTATGTTTCATAAAGTAGACATACCCATATCTACTTAAGTCATCCATGAAAGTGAGAACATAACGATATCCACCACGCGATGCTACACTCATTCGACCGCACACATCGGTATGTATTATTTCCAATAAGTCCATAGCTCGCTCCATTATTCCAGAGAATGGAGTCTTAGTCATTTTTCCCATTAGACATGCTTCGCATCTTTCAAGTGATTCAAAATCAAGTGATTCAAGAAGTCCATCAGAATGGAGTTTCTTCATACGCTTCACTCCAATGTGACCAAGAAGACAGTGCCACATGTATGTAGAATTATCATTCAATTTTATTCGTTTAGCATCTATGTTGTGAACATGTGTATCACTACTATCGAGATTCAATAAGAATAAACCATTCATCTCAGGTGCATTACCATAAAAGATATTACTCATATAAATTGAACAACCTTTATTCTCAGACTTAAAAGAGTAACGTCTGCCTTAATAAACAAGATCCGGATATAATGTTCATGCTTAACGCAGCACCAAATAACAATTATTTAAATTTAAAACTAATCCCGAAGGTAGATGTAGAGGGAGCGTGCCGACGGCGATCACATCAACCTTGGAGCCATTTCCAACGCGCATCGTCACCTCGTCTCTTGCCAATCTTCGTTTATTCCGTAGCTCCTGTTTCGAGTTACAAATATGAACAACCGAACCAGTATCAAATACCCAGGCACTACTACGACTACTAGTAAGATACACATCAATAACATGTATATCGAATATACCTTTCTTCTTGATGTTGTCGTTCTTCAGATCTGCTAGGTACTTGGGGCAGTTACGCTTCAAAGGACCAAAGATGCTTGCGAGAAGCACTCGCTTTCAGCTTAGGACCAGCCTTGGGCTTCTTAGCGGTGCAGCTTTCTTGCCGTCCTTCTTGAAGTTGCCCTTTTCTTAGGCTTGCCCTGTTTCTTTAAATTGGTGGTCTTATTGACCATCAACACTTGGTGCTCCTTCTTGATCTCCACTTCAGCAGTTTTCAGCATGGACGATAGTTCAGGCAACGTCTTGTTCATGCAGTGCATATTGTAGTTCATCACAAAGTTCTTATAACTCGGTGGCAGTGATTGGAGGACACGGTGAATCCCTAACTCATTAGGAATCGTTATCCCCAACTCTTGGAGTTTGTTTGCGTGCCCAGACATGGTGAGCACGTGCTCGCTAACGGAGCTTCCCTCTTCCATCTTGCAGGTAAAGAACTTCTCGGAGGCCTCATAGCTCTCCACGGCCGCGTGAGTCTCAAAAATGAGCTTGAGCTCCTTAATGATCTCGAACGGGTCGTGGTGCTCCGTTTCTAAACCGTACAGGATGGCACACTGAACCGTGGAGTAATGATTTTTCCGAGTGGCGTAAACATTCTTTACGTCATCGGTGGCATCATCTGCAGGTGGGTCACCTAGCGGTGCTTCGAGCACATAGGTCATCTGACCAGCCCTGAGGACAATCTTCAGACCACGGAGCCAGTCCGTGAAGTTGCTTCCATTGTTCTTAAGTTTTTCTTTCTCTAGGAACGCATTGAAATTGATGGAGAGATTCGCCATAATCTACAACAAATTTGCAAGTAGTTTAGACTAAGTTTATGATAAATTGAGTTCTACTTTAATTCTTAAATTAACTAGGTGAACTCCCACTCAAAACAACATCCCTCACATTGTCTTAGTGATTACACGAACCAAGTCCACTACACCAAGTCCGATCTTCACGAGAGAAGATGTAGTTTCATCGGCGAACAATCTTCATGTTCATCATATCACTTATATGATTCATGCTCTACCTTTCGGTATTCCGTGTTCCGAGACCATGTCTGTACATGCTAGGCTCGTCAAGATTAACCTTAGTTTCCGCATGTGCAAATCTGGCTTGCACCCGTTGTATGCACACGTAGAATCTATCACATCCGATCATCACGAGATGCTTTGAGACGACGAGTCTTAGCAACGGTGCCAACTAAGGACGAACACTTTATTACTTGAAATTTAGTGAGAGGGATCATCTTATAATGCTACCGTCATGATCTAAGCAATATAAGATGCATAAAGGATTAACATCACATGCAATTCATAATTAGTGTGATATGATATGGCCCTTTCTTCTTATGCCTTTGATCTCCATATCCAAAGCACGGACATGATCTCCATCATCACCAGCATTGCGTCAAGGTCAAGGCGCGCCGCTTCATGGTTGTCCATCATCACCAAGAACTATTACAACTACTTGGAATAAAGCTATTACAAGATGAATAGACACGTGGTCTTAACAGAATTAAAGACAACCATTAGTTCTGCCGGTTGCCATATTACAACAAGGATCATTGCATACATCAAATATAATCACAATCACATGATGGCCATATCACATCACAAAACCCCGGCAAAAACAAGTTAGACGCCTCTAATTTTCTTTGCAAGTTTTACGTGGTTTGGGGCTTTCGAATAAGAACGGATCTTACCTACGAAACTGAACCACAATGTTGATACAAGTGCTATCAAGTGCAAAGTGTAGATTGGATCTATACTATGATGGGAGAGACAGACACCCGCAAAGCCACTTGTGCAAAGCAAGTTACACGTCAAGCATGGAGCAAGTCTCATGTGTGATGACATGTAAGGTTAGCCCGAGCCGCTTCATCCCACCATACCGCAAGATGCAAAGTACACAAAGCAAAAGACGGCACGAGCACCAACGCCCACAACATCATTGTGTTCTACTCGTGCAACAAATCTACGCATAGACAAGGCTCTGATACCACTAATGGGTCCGTAGCATGGAAAACAAAAAAATTCTACCGCAAGAACGAATAAAACCTAGATCTAATCTAGATAAAAGCCAAGATCTAATCTATTAGACATGAGCAACGAGATAGATCTGTACTAACCCTCGTAGAACTGAAAGCGTTACGAGATTAGATCTCGGGGTTGATGTAGTCGATCACTTGCCGATCTCAAGATCGTGTGGACGATCCTTCCAAGGCCGTTAAGCGGCGCTTCGCAATCGGTCACACGTCTGAGTCGGCGAGACCTTCCTATCCCCGTTCCAGCGAGCAGCGGAGGTAGTAGATCTTCTCCACGGAATCCCAGTAGCACGACGATGTGGTGGTGGTGGAGGAGAGAATTCTGCAGGGGTTCGCCTAAGCCGGAGCAGAGCGAAGGATGAGGAGAGAGGCGGCGACTAGGGCTTGTTATGGGAGAGGTCTAGGGGGTGGCGCCCCCTCCCCTCTATTTAAAGGAGGGAGGCGCGCCATGGGAGGGGGAGTCCTAGTAGGACTCCCCTCCCTCCTTGGCCGATGGGTTGGGAAGGGGGGAGGAGTCCTCCTCCCCCACGAATCCGTTTCTTGCCCCACAAGGATTCCTTGACCCTTTCTTGGTTTTCAAGCAAACACCAAGAACTCTTCTAGAACCTTCCAGAACATTCCGAAACCTTCTAGAATCTCCATACAAACACTCCGGAACATTTCCTAACTTAGAAAATGATCTCCAATATATGAATCTTATTCTCCGGACAATTCCGGATCTCCTCGTGATGTCCCGGATCCAATCCGAGACTCCAAACAACATTCGATCTCCAACGCATATTCCATATCTACTTAAAACAACTTCGAACCTTAAGTGTGTCACCCTACGGTTCGTGAATATGCAGACATGATGGAGACACCTCTCCGATCAATAACCATCAGCGGGATCTAGAGATCCATAGTGGCTCCCACATACTCAACGATGACTTCGTGATCGATAGAACCATTAACATACGAAACCAATTCCCTTTGTCACGCGATATTCTACTTATCTGAGGTTTGATCATCGGTATCTCCATACCTAGTTCTACCTCGTTACTGATAAGTACTCTTTACTCATTCCATGTTATGTCATCCCTTGTGACCCAGTCACATGCTTGCAAGCTAACTAGATGACATTCCACCGAGAGGGACCAGAGCATATCTATCCGTCATATGGATGGACAAATCCCAATCTTGGTCCATGCGCTTCAACACATACTTTCAGAATACCCAATGACACCTTTATAACCACCCGATTCTGAGCGGTGTTTGATGTCATCAAAGTACCCATCCGGTGATGGTGATTAACATAACCTCATGGTCAAGGATTAGGTTACTATGCATTTGAAAGCTTCTGACAATCTGAACTTAATGGCTTGATCTTATGCTACGCTTACTATGGGGGTGTGTCCATCACATCATTCTCCTAATGATATAATCTTGTTATTAATGACATCCAATGTCCATGATCAGGAAACCATGATCATCATTTAATCAACAAGCTAGTTCCACAAGAGGCTTACTAGGGACTCTTTTATGTTTACAAAACACACATGTATTAGTGTTTCCTTATAATACAATTATAGCATGGGATGTAAACATTCATCATAAACACAAAGATATAATAATAACCACTTTTATTATTGCCTCTTGGGCATATCTCCAACAATTCCCTAATGTCGATCACATCAACTATGTGATTCATGCTTGACCTTACGGTCTCCTGTATTCCAAGGCCTCGTCTCTGTAACGTGCTAGGCTCGCTAGTCCTAACTTGTTTGTATTCGAAGTGCAACATGGCTTACACCCACTATATGCGAATGTAGATATGTCTGACCCCTACTCACCGCCGGGCACCTCATACCGACGAACTTTCTTGGTGGTGCACACACAAGGGGAATACGATAACTAGAATACTACGAGGGATTATCTTATTATGCTACCGTCGAAGATAAGTATATCAGCATAATAAGTAACACTTCAAAAGTAAAGTGTTATGACATGGTTACAGCATTATGATCATCATCAATGGCTTCAATGAAAGTTTCACAAAGGCTTCAATGAAAGTTTCACAAACTTGTCATTGCCATGTTATAATACTTGCCCCTATGCAATAATAAAGATAGACGCTTCTATATTATCTATTGCAAGTTTTACGCGGCTTTAGGGCTTTCGCAGTAGAACCCCTTCCCACCTACGAACGTGGAGCCAAAACATGGATTGAATGATTGCCATTCTTCTTGCATTTTTAGGGCCCTCCAATGTCAATGCCATATCAACTACTGTAGAGAGACAGACACCCCCTAAGCCACTTTGATTCATGGACCAGTCTCGTGAATCACCATGTGAGGTTGGTTGGGGGCCGCTTCATCAAACAGTGCCATGATATGAACAATAACATTAAGGAGGGTAGCAACTAGAGAATCAATGCCCACATATCGTTATGTGTTCTATCCGTACAACATGTCTACCCATAGACCCGCTTTGATACCACTATAGGGTTCCATAGCAGAAAACAAAAAAAATCTATCTACTCAAACACTAATACCAGGATCGATACTATGTAGACATAAGTAATGGAGAAGGGATATGGTATTCATACCTTTGAAGACCGAGGCACGCCTTATGCAGGAAGGCGTATATTTATGAAGACGAGCAGCACCCCAAGTGTGGTGCCTCCGAAGTTCATCACACGTCCGGTGTAGGAGACGTCAACCGTACACCGATCTAGCCGAGCAGCGGAAGAAGTAGATGTCGGATCGTAGATCACACAACGGTGGTGTGAAGGTGGAGAACTCACCCACGAGGTCCTCCTCAATATTACGGAGAAGTCCTCAATGGATGAGAGAGAGAGAATGAGAGGGAATGGGGTGATTCCAAAGGGGGAGGGGAGACCCCTATATATAGTGGGAGGAGGGCTCACCACCCTAGGGCCAGGCAGTGTGGGACTAAACCCCACACCCGCTGGCCACCTAGGGGTAGCCGCCAGCCCTAGGTGGGCCCCATTGGGGTGGCGCACTAAGCCTAGGCCGGCTGGCCCCCTCTCCCCAGGCGCCATGCCCTATTGGGCCTCCCTTCGGGTGAGGCCCATTAGCATTATGATGCCTTTAATAATAAAATAAAATATATATTTAATATTAATTCTCCAATTAATATTCAAATACACATATCGTATTATTCCTTCACTCCGAAACATCTTCTGGACCCCTTCCGATCTCCATCGGATATTACCCGGAACTATTCTAGTTTCTCTTTCTCTATTTCTCCTACGATACTTCATCTATCCTAAGCGTCCCTACCCTTAAGCGTGACGTCCTTCGGTTCAGAAACACTCCGGACATGATCGAGACTACTCTCACATCAATGATAAACAAAGGGACCTGGATGGCTATGTGACCCCGTGCGTTTCACGAAAACAATCACTCGAACCGTGAGATAGTCATTTCCTGTTCCCTTTGTCATATTATACCTAATTCGTTCGAGACTTGATCTTCGGTATCCCCATACCTTAGTTCGGTCATGTTACCAACGAACTTGTTTACTCGTGCTTGTGTCATTGCATTCCGTGACCAAGTCACATGCTTGCAAGCTTCATTAATGCAACGTCACCGAGATGGCCACATGTATCTGTCTGTTACATGGACTAGACAAATCCTGGTCTTGATATGTACTCCTCTACGCATCCCTTCGGAAAACCTGAGTGGTGCCTTTTTGATCACCCTGTTATGAGATGATTCTTGATAACCATCTAAGATTCTTCCGGAATGGTGATTTGCATTACCTCACAGTCAAAGGATCAGGCTGCGAGGTTATCTGTGTTTTATCATCAATGGTGAACTTTGTAACTAGATCTCATTCAAGATATAACGGTCGGATGTTTGTCTATCATGTTATTCAACTAATAACATGACTCCATTGTTAATTGGCATAAATGCCCATGATCTTGAAACTTAGACCATCCTCATGACCAATGAACTAGTTTGCTAGAGGTAACTAGAGACACGGTTTGTTTACATACCACACGTGTATTAACGTTTCGTATTAACACAGTTATATCATAGTATGAAACGTATTATGAACATATAGGAGTCATATCAAATAATACACTTTATTATTTGCCTCTAGGGCATAACTCCTTCACTACCATGTAGAGATCTGTTTGTAGTCCACTTCCCTAGGAAAAAGAAGGCCAAGCCTAATGATGATGATGGTATGATTACTTTAAAAGAAAACTATTTTGGAGTAGGCATTCCACTCCCCAAACCTATGTGATTGCCATCAAGATCAAGCTAATTGACCTTAACTAGAAGCGCTTCATGGGAAGCAACCCATGTGAAATAAATTTTCTCTAAGTTTTTATTATGTTTTATTTTTGTGTTAGTTTTTGTTTTCTTTTTCTTTTTAATAAAGAGTGTTCGAGAAGACCTATGGAAAAGAGGAGAAGAAATAAGGTAATCATCTATATTATATTTTACTAACACATGACCTAAGAAGTATTGCTGGATCATTACTTAGTGTTTTTGCTGCTATCTACCCTTTTGATAAGATGTGCGAAGGCGCAAGGAGCTACTAATCAAATTCTTGAGTTTGTTGTAGTTCACAGCATCGATAATGACCATTGGTACGGTCGGTGTGGCCCGTACCATGCTCCTGTACCACCTCAAGGAAAACAGGGATAGAAATTTTGATGATTGCCGAAGGAATCAGTGGCGATAACGACCACTGGTATGGCCGGACATGCCCGTACCGCGCGCCCGTACTGTACCCCCGAGCAAAACATCAGATTTTAGGCAAAGTCACCGCGGCGATAACGATCAGCAGTACGGGCGTGCCCGACCGTACCGCACGCCCGTACCGAGTGCACCGCCTGGGAGCATTCGTCGCCCCAAGGTAAGCCACCCGGTACGGGCGAGCTCCGGCCGTACCGCTCTTCCGTACTGAGTACACGGACGCCATAATTTGCCCGAGGAGGTAACCCAAAAATCCCAATTCATCTATTTTCTCTTTCTTCTTCCTCCAAACTTCAAACCACCTCCATTGGATCTTCAAATTTACTGAGTCTTTCTTTGATTCTTTGCACTCACTCGATCTAAGGTATTATTCTCCTCTAATCCCTTTGTGCAAAAGCTTGGCTTAGTCATTCATCATTGTTAATCTAGACATAGGTCTTGTTCTAGATTCAATCTTGGTACTAAGTATGCTTAGCATTGTTTTTAGAGGAGTTTCTTTTGTAGTTAGTGTAGAGAATCACTTATGCTATGTTTCTATTGGCCCAAAAAAAATATTAGCAATTTTATTTACTTTGTCTTGTTTTTATTTTTTAGATGAACACGAGGAGTCGTACATGTGAGATGGTTGCGGAATCTTCCGCTTCACCAGTTGATACATTAACCCCCGAGTCACTTGGCATCGAGTTCACCAAAGAGTTCCATCTTACCCATTTTGATCGTCACAAGATTCGAGAGATCAAGTCCACCAAGTGGGCGTGTCCTTATAACCTGAACCAACTTGGCATTCATCTGATTTCGATTTAATTTGAAACAATGTTGGTTTGTACAATTTTGTTTTTCAGGATGTTGCGACATACCGCCGCTTGACACTTGAGTTCTACAACACCTTGACACACACGGTGGATCCTTATGGTTGTTTCGAGGAACAAAGGCCTGGAGTTGATCGAATCAAATTCCGCCTTATGAACCGTGAGTATACTTTGACACTCAGCCAATGGTCTTAATGCTTTGGGTTTACCAACAACACCACCGATGTACACACAACTACCTTTGGTTTAGATTCTTCCCCTTCACAATACTTTAACTTGATGAGAATTCATGGACACACACCCAAGGGGAACCAAATCGATCATCCTGCCATTCGATATTTGTTATATGTTATTGCTAACACATTGCAGGCATGTGGTGAGTTTACTAGAGTTAATGAGGACATGTTGATCCTCGCAAAAGCTGCACTTATCAATTGTAATTCAACGCCAAATTTGGGCGCTTTACTTGTGTTTTATCTTAAGTATCAAGATCTTCAATCTCGAGGACCCATATGTGGAGGAGGAGTTGTGATCGTTCTTGCACATGCACTTCACATCAACCTAGGTAACATCCAATCGTTGACTGGTGGTAACCATCTCGGTACATCTATTCTAAGAGCATGTGGTATGATTTCTAAAAATCATGGTAGATATTTCTTCAATATACCTAGAGTGGATCACTTCATCCCTTTGCCTAACGGTTTATTCTCTATCGAGGATGGACATTTGTGTTATGACGCGCAAGTTGAAGCTAGTCTACCACAACAAGAAATACCCATGGGAGGAGGAGAAGATGAAGAAATAGAATAAGAAGGACCCGAATATGATGTGCAGCCACCAAACTACTAAACCACCTATGAAGATATCTATGCACTCGAAGGAAACATTCACACCATGAACAACCTCTCCATCAACCTTCGAGATGCCGCTGCAAGCCTCGCCACCCAGTTCCATGATTGGAGCAGCCAATGGAACACGAGAGATTATCCACCACCACCGTAATGAACAATAAAGGGGCTTGCAAAAGCCTGAGCTTGGGATGTGTTCCCCTAGCAAATTTATTTGTGTATTAACGAGGTTGTACTCCATCTCCTTATGAGCTTTGAAACACTCGTGTTGACCTGTTCCAACACTTTGCTTTTCCTTTGCTTTAGTTTTAGTTTATTTTTTTCTTTTGTTTTTATTTTAGCCCTTGCTTGGTCGCAAGTTATTTTATATTATTTAAACCCTATCCTCAAAAATACAAAAAGATTTTTCCATTTATCCTTTTTCGTAAACGTGGATTCATACTTTTCCTCTTTGCTTTGATATCATTCGAGAGTAATCGTGTTTGAGTTTTCAAGGAACACATCCCTATAAGGAAGAGGATTAGGAAGTTACTTATGAGAGGTATGTCCTATGTCTCCCACTTATGAAGTTTTAGTTGTTTATCTTAGTTGGTTGATTTGCTAAGATGCATGCTAGTGGGAAGTAATTTAATATGGTTAGAGTAAGGCTTTTTATTAGTATGATGATTAGTTGTTGAAGCTCTTGCTCTAGTTCTTTTAGTTAACTGAGTCTTGCCTTGGAAATAATAATGCCAAACAAGTATAACAAAAAAAAATCTGAAATATACAACTTTTGTGATGAATGATTGTCTTGAGAGTATACCTTTGATTATACTTAACCTCATAGATATTTTGACAGTCTCGACAACGCTCATGAAAGGAATTGTTTGATTGAAATAAAGTCTAGTGGTAATTGTAATGCATGCCAAAGCTAACCTTGTGGATCAAACCGCGGTTCTAGATCAAAATAAAAGAGAAAGATGTGAGACAACTTTGTTCTATGTCTATGACGCACACCTTTGGGATGCCAACAACTCTGCTAGCTTTTGAATGATCTACGGTATAACCCCGCATTTTGGCTATGAGTTCATGACATGATTGGCATCCATGTCAATGTATGGGCAAAAGTATTGGTACTCTCAAAGGTTATGCAAATACTAGCAAAAAAAACAAATATCAATCCTTGAAAAATGATATGAAAAGGAAAGAAAGATACAAAAAAATATCTATGAGGATCCACATAACAAGTCTTTGGCATGGTCTCATTACTACTTTACGAATTTTCTTGAAAGACAATAATTGGATTAGAAGTATTTTAGTTTGACTTGATCTATTGATGTGGGCGTAAATAAGACACTTCATTGTTATACTACTTGGGACATGAAACTCTCTTACTCAATTATGCTATTTAAACATCTTAGTGTTCTTTGGCAAGTTGAGAGTTAATTAGAGGAATTGGATTAATTGCTACACTTCTAGTTATTTATACTTATATTAAACTTTACTTTGATTATCTTGACTTACCGAAGCTTGTATAGTATTCTTGGCATCTCTCTAACTTTGATAAGCTCTGCAAATGAATGAAGTGTTGAGCACATACGACTACCTACTGTAAGCCAACCAAGGCATCAGTGCGCTTAACAACCACTAGTACGGGCGCAGTCCACCCATACCGCCCTCCCATACCAGGTGGCGACGGCTTTGTCTCGTTAAACCCTACAACTTTCGTGAAGACGCCTATATATTTTGAGGCTCCAGCCGCCGGCTGATGACCCACAAGTATAGGGGGTGTATCGCAGTATTTTCGAGGGAAGTGAAACCCAATTTATTGATTCGACACAAGGGGAGCCAAAGAATATTTATCAGCCTTAACAACTGAGTTGTCAATTCAGCTGCACCTGGAAACAATCTTGCTCACAGCAGTTTATCAGTAGCAACAGTTTTGTAGTAGGAATAGTAAAGTAATAGCAGTAGTAAAGCAAAGACAATAGTAACAAAAGCAGTAAACAGTGGGATTCGAGTGTGGTAGGCATAGTGATGGATGGACGGGCGTTGCATGGACAAGACAATTCACATAGCAATCAGAACATAGGGCAATTGCAGATAAATAAGATCAAGCATCCAAGTACTAGAAAATCCTAGGCATGTGTTCCATATATAGTCATACGTGCTCGCAATGAGAACTTGTACAACATGTTTTGTCCTGCCAGCCCGTTTGCAGCGGGGCCTCTAGGGAACTTCTGGCAATTAAGGTGCTCCTTTTAATAGAGCATCGGAGCAAAGCATTAACACTCCATGAACACATGTGATCCTCACATGAAAGCCTTTCCCTTCTGGTTATCCCGATTTCTGTCACTTCGGGGCCATAGGTTCCGGACAACGACGTGTGTATACAACTTGCAGATAAGACCCAAAACAATACTATCATAATGAATCAATAATAAGTTCAGATCTGAAATCATGGCACTCGGGCCCTAGTGACAAGCATTAAGCACAACAAGTTGCAACAAAGTCATAAAGCACTAATAAAATATACTAGGCACCATGCCCTAACAATCTGATGCCATTACATGAACGATCTCATCCAATCCCTACCATCCCCATAGCCTACAGTGGGGGATTACTCACTCATAGATGGGGGAAACATGGATGGTTGATGGAGAAGCAATGGTGATGATGATGGCGATGATCTCCTCCAATTCCCCGTTCTAGCAGGGTGCCAGAACGGAGTTTCTGGTGCTGTTTCGTGGAATCTGATGGTGGCGGCGGAGCGGAACTCCTTCTGGAAAAACGTCGAACCCCCCTGAAGTTTTTAGGTCAGAAGGCTCCTTATAGGCGAAGAGAGAGGCCGAGGGTGCAGGAGGCCCACACCACTGGCGCGGCTGGCCTGGCCGCGCCAGTGGTGTGGCCACCCAGGCTCTTCTCCGTCTCGTATTCAGCTCCTGAGTCTTCGGGTGAAATAGGATTTTTGGCATATTTTCCAGGATTTTTCCTGATAGTTGATTTTCTGCACAAAAAGTAGACACCAAGGCAATTCTGCTGAAAACAGCGTCAGTTCGCATTAGTTGCATCCAAATCACACAAGTATAGAGAAGAAACAATAGCAAAAGTGTTCGGGAAAGTAGATACGTTTTGGACGTATCACCTCCCCCCAAGCTTAGCTTATTGCTTGTCCTCAAGCAATTCAGTTGAAAACTGACTGCGATAAAAGAACTTTCACGAACACATTTGCTTCATATGATGTAAATATTCTCAGCAATGTGATCAACTACCTAGACAATTCATAATAAAGAGTATGCAACTGAGTCTACTTAATAGTTATTGCAAGCTATGAAGAGGTTCCAACTCAAGAATAATAATTAGCATGAAGCACAAACATAAGCAACATTACAATGCTCATAAAAAGGTATGATAGAGTGGTATCTCGCTTGCCTTTGATTATGAATTCCAAGGCACCTCTGAAGTTCAAGTGATGACTAGAAGTAAAGATATCAAAGATACAAGCATCAAAGTCATAACACAAATAATCAAGTATTGGAACAAACACAAAGAATGACAACTATGCTCTCAAGAAGGTGCTCAAAGAATAAGTGGAGACTCAACAAGTGGAAAAAAGGTTTTGAATAATTTTGAAAGGCTTCCAAATGCTGAAAGTATGGTACTCGTTAGCTTTGAGCTCTCATTGCCCCTATCATAAGCATCTTTAATGTGGTTAAGGTGAAAGTGACACAACTAAGAGGATATGCTTGACAAGTTATAAATTGAAGTCTCATGCCCCTTACTTATGAAGACCGATCCTCATGCTACTCAACTTCAGTCACAAATAAGCTCTTGTCATTGTAAGTATATACATATCATAGAGAACCGCCAACGGGGTACCCCTTGCGCATGACACGGGAGCTATCCCATGTTTGTAACATCCCAAAACTTCAATCCAAGTTTATCAAAGATCCAATCATCCAAAAATAGGGTTAACAAAAACTTTTCCATTTTTAAAAGGAAAGCATTCATATTATGTGCATTTAAATAGGAGTTGTTTGAATTTCCATGATTAAGTGATCCAATGCTTGTGAAATGTTTCTTAGGTGATTTAAACATCATCTACATCATTCCCAAACTTTTTCTAAAGAAAATCAAATCAAAAAGATTTAAAATGGAGAAATGGTCATTTTGCCAAAATTAACTCCCATGTCTACTTTTTCTATTCCTAGTACTCAAAAATTAACAGAAACAATTCTTGATCTTTGCACCCCTTGATATTACACATAATGAGGTACCAAGGCCCACCTTTTGATCTTCTAAAAACCCTCTGTAAACTATTTTAAATAACAGTTCAAAATTGAATCTTTATCATATGGGCAGATCCCACTTTTTCAAAAACCACTCAAACAAGCTCAACTTTCAAAACCCAAGCATCTGCAGACTCACCAGCACCAACTTAGCACACCCACCAAAAATCTTTTCAAAATTCAAAACTTGAGTTCTTGCGGCCATTTCATCGAACAGGTGGCAGACACAAATCAAACAAAAACCAAACACTATTATGAGCAGTGATTGAAGCCTAACTTGTTCCCTCTCTAGCTCACAACCATCTCAGTAGATCAGCTAGCAAGTTAAACCAAGCACTAGACTCACTGTAAGCTGGGCAATGACATCAATGGTGAACAGCCGAAGCTCACCATGCCACCCCAGTGGAGACAGCAAGCTAGGAGGAGATTTAGCCGTGCCAACCTTGTCTAGGAGGCAGCCCACCGTCCATCGCCACTCCCTGTCCGGCGCCCAAACCTTGCCAACCCCTGGACCACATGCACGGACCGCGCCCAGCCCGCCAGCAACCATGCCGAGCATGCGCTAGAGAGCCACCCTCGACCGACGCCCACAGACCGCGCGCCGCCCTCGCCGCTTGCATACATGATCGCCACCGACCCAGGAGACCGCCAGACATCCCCGTTCGCCGCCCCATGACGCACAGCCACCGCTCGTCGTCGAAGACGCCGCCTCTGCCGCGCAGAGCATCGCGTGTTCCAGACCAAACCGCACCGCCCCACGTCTCGCCACCATGTCGTTGAGCATCACCAGGGAGCACCGCACCGCCCCCTACCGTCGCCCATGCCGATAGCCGTCTGTACCATCGACCACGACGAGCTCACCGTGCGCCCCATCAGTCCCCTCTTGCCACTATAAATAGAGGCCACCCCAGCCGATTTGAGCACACCATCTCACTCACCACCTCTCACACTCACTCCCCACCGCCAGCCGGAGCCGCTCGAGCACCAGAGCGCCGGAATTGTAGCTGGAGCCGCCGCCTCGGGAGGAGAAGGGCGTCGTTGATCCAGGCCGTCCCAGGAGAAGCTGCCGGTACCAGGAGGTTCGCCATCGTCGACTTCGTCGTTCGCCCGCCTCGCCGACCCTCGCCTGAACCCCAGTGAGCCCCAACAACCCCCACTGGCCGTGCTAGGGTTCTGTCTCGCCGGCGTTGCCCAACATCGACGATGACCCTCAGTCGTTGGATTAGAACCAGATCGCACGGCCACGTTGCATACCGCCGTCAAGACCGCTTGCCAGCGGCGTGGGGTCCTCGCTTAAGTTAGTACACGACGCCGCGTGGAGCACAGTGGGCCGGCCCATTTCGTTCCCGCGCGCGTTGGAAATTCAAATTAGGATTTTTCTTTTTAGTTAGAATATAGTTTATGTCCTGTGTTTCAAAAATCAATTCTGTGAGTTTGACAAATCCAAATTGCTTGAAACTAATTTTGTCTGAAAGGTATTGAAATGCTCTATCCAAGCCCGTTGGATTTAATTCAATTAGATTTATAGATCTCTCCTAATAAAAATGAGAAGACAGAAGCTTTTACAACTTGCAACATTTTTATAAAATCAACCAAGTCAGCTTTTGAGTTGATTCCAACTCTCAAAAATCACATTTCATCATATTTATCCAAATATGTAATAATATTAAGGTTTACATGCAGTGACTTTGGACTAGTACCAAAATAATGCTATATAGGCATTTCTAGTCACTTTAAATCATTAAATAATAAACTTAAACTAAAGTAATATTGATCCAACCTTTAAATCTCATTCCCACCTGTGGAATATGTGGTGAGGACATGTGTCCACATGATCTCATATTTTGGTGGTGAATATTAAATTTTAGTTAACATTTCAATGAGTAGAAATTACTTTTCTAAAATAAAAAGATTAAAACTATTGAATTAAAACTTGTAATGTTTGTGATGATAATAGATCATCAATTGTGTGCTTTAGAATGCTACTTAGCCTAGTTAAGTATTGTTTGGTGATTGTGCACTCCCTATGTATTTCTAGACGATAGCACCGACCAAACTCTCGAGGAGGAGGAGTTCTACCAGGAAGAAGAAGAAGAAGACAACTTCAACCACTGCACCAACCAAGGCAAGCCACTATTAGCAGGGCAAGCTAACCCTTGCAAAATTACCTTAGCAAGCTATGGTTAGCAAGCTAGAATAAACTAGATGGTTTAGCAAAGATGCCTTAAGCATGCTTTAATCACACCCCTTTTCACTATTAATGCCCCAAGTCTCATGGACAAGTTTTACCCCACCTTAGATTATACAAAGTTCTCTACTTAAAATTGAAGGTAGCATAAAAAGTATAAAACTTGACCTACTTAGAAACCTTTAGATATCATTCTATGGCATGAGATTGATCCCATCTTTCCACCTTAGTGAACACTCTTAACTTACTAGTTTAGAGTAGGTCAAAAACTTGAGTCACTTTAGATGGGAATACTTGGTGAAAATGAGTTATGAAAACCTTGGAATGATGAGTCATTCTATTGAGATGTTTTAACATGTGTTACAAAACACAACTGGTTTATGATGTGGAAAATTATAAGGCATGAGCCTTAACCCCTTTTATAAAACTGATGGTTGGATTCGGATGCGATACCATTCCAAATTTTACCGTACAACCACATTACCTGAATTGGGTAAGGCTTAGCTAGAAATTTATATGCATTAGTATTAGTTCCCTCACGGGAGAGGTTTGAGCTGAGGCTACCTCTTAATGTTGTCCACCTATGCAAAGGCCCAAGATGGTGATGGTCATGGTTGGGAGGCCATGCTCATAGGAGAGGTGCTTATACTAGGGTGTGTAAAGGAAGGTTATGTTTGATTATCTGCATACTAAGTATGATGATTCAGGGTTATCCCAGCGGATGTATCGAATCTTGTGGTGAAAGTGTACCACCTCTGCAGAGTGTCAAACTATTCAATAGCGTCTGCATGTTATGGACATTGGAATGGCCACAATGCTTTCGTTGTCGATGTTTTCCAAATAACTTGAAATGAATGATGATCTTTGACTTGACCACAACAGGTTGTGTTGATGATAATAGCTTACCAACTTAAGTGACTCGAATTTTATTTTATCTTTCTTCGCTTCTGAACTTAGCTTAGGCTTCAAACTTAACTTGATAGTTAACTTAGATTCAGTATTTTAATTTAGGATATTACTACTTGTTAGTAGTAGTTTGCGAGTACTTAAAGAGTACTCATGACTTTTGTCCCTGGCTATTATCATGGCGGGACTATGAAGGAGATTATCGGGATGATGGTCGCAGGATCGGCTATGATAACTAGGACTATCACGCCTTAAGCATTGCTGTGCCCCCAAGATGGACCCCACTGCTACGCTATCTTTTATTTCCGCTGCTTGTTGTATTAAGACCTGGATCATGAGATCCATATTTGTGTAAGACCTTATGTATGGTTTGTAATGGATGATGTACTATGATATCCAATCCGTTATGTCTCGCAAAAATGGTAATCCTGGGATTGCGAGGTATGGCATAACGGGCACCTGGGATTAAAAATCCGGGTGTTGACAAGTTGGTATCAGAGCCATCCTGACCATAGGAGACCCTAGTTTAGAATGGACGTCAAACCCAAAAACTTAGCTTCAAAACCAAAGTGAGTATTTATGAAAAACTATCTCCTCCCTTACCTTTGGAATTTTCTTCCTCTCAAAAAATTCATGTTACTCAAAATTCTTACACTACTACTTAAAATTTTGACACACTTGATCACTTCACTAACTTCCTCATCCTAAATTCTTGTAGAAGGAGACTCAGTTTAGCAAGTTTTACCAGTTGGGAAACGGAGGTCAGTTGATCTTCGAGAGGGATCTCGATTCACCGCCGAGTCATCACTGGACGCCCGCACCGGAGTTTCTTGAGCTCAACTTCCAGACCCCAGGAGGAGACCTCGGTGGCTAGTCACCGCAGACCTTCGAGGAAGCATCGAGGCACCAACTTCCGGATAATTCAGTTCTGTGAGAGAGAACAACGCTAGATGGATTAGCCAGGGCAATGCATGAAGCTCTCGCACGTCTATGTGCCCTCAGCGTCAACAAGACCCAAGGAACCCGGTTTGCCCACTATGCGAGACGTGACTTCATGGGAATGCCAATGGAGATGCTAGGTCACCCCGAGTTGAGGCATCAAGTGGAGAACCTTGACTTCTTGCTTCATGACCGACAGCAGGAACTGGACAATGCCCGAGAGTTAGCTAACCAGAACCGTGCCATTGTCGACCAGAAGGCCCAGACTTTCGCACTGCTTGTCCAAGACCGCCAGTCTCTTCGTCGCCAGCGTGCCAAGAAGGATCGCACCATCGCCCGTCTTCGCAAGAAGGTGGCAGACCTCGAGAAGACCGTCAAGGAGCAGGAAGCTCAGCTTGTAGCAAAAGAAGAAGAAGATGAGGGTGAAGACATCCAAGGAGATATGGATTCTTACCTCAGCAACGATGATGACTTTCTGGAGGAGGATGCCGTGGACTTCTACACTAAATATGAAGACTCGGACTTCATCGACGATGAGTAGATGCACTAGAGCACTGTCGTAGCATGAGATGTATCATCTCATTGTATCGTAGCTTGCAGAATGGTTCTTCAAACCATCTGTTTTCCCTTTTATTGCTGTGGTGTGTGTTTTATCGTGTGCTTGTTTGCATGAATGAAAAAGCAGTTAGTTGAGAAACCTGAGTCTAACTCAAAGTTTTAGCTTTGAAAACCTCAAAACCATGAACCTTAGAATTTCCCTCTTACCCCTATATCTATCTAAATCTCCAGATGCCTCGTGGAAACCAAGGAGGAAGCAGCTCGTCGCAGGACCCAATGCTGCAGATCTTGCAGAATCTCATAGCGGATCGTGAAGCAAGCAGGTAACGTCAAGCCAACTTAGCAACACTGCAGCAGATCGCCCAGATGGCTCTCAACAACCAAGGGCATGGAAATCAGGATCACCAAGGATCCAAACTCAAAAACTTTCAGAACACAAATCCCCCAATTTTCAACTAATCTAAGAACCCACTAGATGCTGATGACTGGTTGCAGACCATAGAAAACAACTTAGAGGTTGCAGGAGTGGATGCAAATGAGAAAGTTCTATTCGCCACCCACTATCTGGCAGGAGATGCAAGAGCTTGGTGGAATAGCATCCGCACTATGAACCAAGGTCAAGTGATGACCTGGGAAGCATTCAAGGTCAAGTTCAGCCGCACCCACGTGCCGCAAGGTCTTGTCAACAGGATGAGAGATGAATTCCGTGAGTGGAAGCAAGGAAGAATGACGGTGGTAGAGTACCGTGACAAATTCCTGTCACTTGCCAGATATGCACCCGATGAGATCAACACGGAGGCCAAGAAGAAGGAGAGATTCTTGAACGGACTGCATGATGAGATGCAGACTGTCCTCGTCAACATCCGTTTCGATGATCTCGAAGAGCTAGTCGACTCTGCCATTCAGATGGAAGGGAAGATTAACCAGGCAAACGACAACCGCAAGCGTCGTATGATGCAGCAGTCTGGATCCAACAGTCACCAGAAGTACCGTCCAACCCTTCACCAGATATGCACCAAGGAACAACCGACCCTCGAATTCTCGCCCAAGCTACCCCAACCGTAGCGGAGGCAATGTGAAGTCCGGAGGAAACAATCACAACTCCGGTAATGCCAATCATTTCAACCGTGCACCTCCAAAGAGCAACAACAACAACAACAACACGGCACCCAGAACTGGCAGCAATGCTATACCGGTCGCAGCCAAAGACAAGTCCCAGATCACCTGTTTCGAGTGTGGAGTGAAAGGTCACTACTCCAATGAGTGTCCCAAGAAGGCTGCCGCCAATGCTAATGTGAATGCCCCAGCTCAGCAGCAGCGTCGTGTTCAGCCAGGAAGGAGGTTTGCCCCAGGGAACCCGCACAACCGCAACGGTCGTCTCTTCCACATGAACGCAGAAGAAGCCCAAGAAGCGCCAGATGTAGTGCTGGGTATGTTTTCTGTCAACTCAGTTTTAGCAAGAGTATTGTTTGATTCTGGAGCATCGCATTCCTTTGTCACCGAAGAATTTGTATGCACTAGTAAGATTCGCCCAACCAACTTGAAGCATGTCATGATAGTTCAAATCCCCGACTCAACTACCAAAGCTAGAAAAATTTGCAAAGTTGTACCTATCAGAATACATGGGATAGATTTTTATGCCAACCTAATTGTACTTGGAACCAAAGGATTGAAAGTAGTACTAGGCATGGACTAGATGTCAAGGCATCAAGGACTGATAGACTGTGCTAAGAAAAACATCACCATGAGCAGTAGTTCTGGAGTAACAGTAGAACATATCTCTGAAACCTTGCCCCGTCAATTCAAGTGCAACAAGAGTGTAGCCCTGCCTACCATTGACCAAGTCAGAGTAGGCTGTGAATACCCCGATGTATTCCCAGATGAATTGCCAGGTATGCCCCCGGATAGGGATATTGAGTTCATTATCGAACTAATCCCCAGAACCAGACCTATAGCCCAGAGACCTTATACCATGAACCCCTCAGAGTTAGTGGAACTGAAGAAGCAGTTGGATGCCATGTTAGCAACAGGCTTGATTCAGCCAAGCGCATCGCCTTGGAGATCACCAGTGTTATTCATCGACAAGAAAGATGGAGGCAACCGTCTGTGCACAGATTACCGAAAATTGAATGATGTCACCATCAAGAACAAGTACCCCTTTCCAAAGATAGAGGATCTATTTTATCAGTTGACTGGAGCTCAGGTATTCTCAAAGATTGATCTTAGGACTGGTTATCACCAACTTAAGATTCATGCAACGGATATTCCGAAGACCGCCTTTACTACTCGCTATGGTTTATACGAGTATACGGTTATGTCTTTTGGATTAACCAATGCCCCTGCTTATTTCATGAATCTCATGAATAAGATCTTTATGAATTTCCTAGATAAGTTTGTAGTTGTGTTTATCGACGACATCCTTATCTACTCCAAGTCCGAAGAAGAGCATGAGCAACATCTGAGAATCATCCTAGGAACCCTGAGAGAGCATCAGTTATATGCCAAGTTCAGCAAGTGTGAGTTTTGGCTGAAAGAAGTAGGATTCCTAGGTCATGTTGTGTCTGCCGGAGGAGTCTCTGTTGATCCTACCAAGATCAAAGATGTAGAAGAATGGGAAGCCCCAACCAATCAAACCCAAGTTCGTTCATTCCTTGGATTAGCGGGATATTATTGCAAGTTTATAGAAGGATTCTCGAGCATATCCCGACCAATGACCCAATTGTTGAAGAAGGACAAGAAGTTTGAATGGACGGACAAGTGTGAAGCCGCTCGGAGCTGAAGAAGAGATTGATATCAGCCCCAATTTTGATCATGCCAGACATCAAGAAGCCGTTTGATGTGTATTGTGACGCATCCAAGATTGGCCTAGGATGTGTATTGATGCAAGAAGGCAAAGTCATCTTATCGCGACAATCAAGCAAAGCATGAGCAGAACTATCCGACCCATGATCTTGAGCTAGCAGCCGTGGTTCTGGCGTTGAAGACATGGCATCACTATTTGATGGGTAATCGCTGTGAGATTTACTCAGATCATAAAAGCTTGAAGTATATCTTCACCCAGAAGGAGCTAAATATGAGGCAAAGAAGATGGATAGAGTTAATCAAGGATTATGAACTTGACATTCACTATCACCCCGGCAAAGCCAATGTGGTAGCGGATGCTCTTAGCAGATTGCCGTGTAGGCTTAACACCATGATCAAAGAGAAGCAACCAAGTTTGTATGACGAGCTGGAGCAGTTTAGGACTGAAGTAGTTAGCAAAGGATTCCTAGATAGCATTGAACTTCAACCCACTTTGTTTAGCCAGATCAAGGAAGCCCAGAAGGGAAATGAGAGTATCAACGGGATCAAACGTCGTATTGGTACAGGCAAAGTACCTGGATTCACCGAAGACGAAGAAGGAGTATTGTGGTACAAAGGACGTTTCTGTGTTCCAGCAGATTTAGAACTGAAAGAAGTTATCATGAAGGAATCTCATGATACCCTTTATTCTATCCACCTCGGAGGAACAAAGATGTATCAAGATTTGAAGGAGCAATTTTGGTGGCACAAGATGAAGCGAGAGATCGGAAGCTACATCGCCAAGTGTGACATTTGTCAAAGAGTCAAAGCAGAGCATCAGAGACCTGCAGGATTGTTGCAACCATTGCAGATTCCGAATGGAAATGGGATTCCGGAATGGACTTTATCACAGGTTTACCTACTTCTAGTAGGGAAATGACTCAATCTGGGTCATAGTTGATAGACTATCTAAGGTAGCCCACTTCATACTGTCAAGACAACCTACCAAAGTGCAAAACTAGCGTAGCATACATTGCTAGAATTGTTAGTCTGCATGGAACCCCAAGACCATTGTATCGGATCGAGGAACCCAGTTTACTTCAAGATTTTGGCAGAAAGTCCAGAAGGTTTAGGAACCAAGTTAAATTTCAGTACCGCTATCACCCGCAAAATGATGGACAGACCGAGAGAGTCAACCAGATTCTTGAGGATATGCTTAGAGCCCGTGTGTTGAATACGGATCAAAATGGGAAGACGCCTACCATTCGCAGAGTTCTCATATAACAACAGATTATCGAGCTAGTTTGCGATGGCACCATTTGAATTCTATACGGTAGAAATTGTCGTACCGTCTTAAATTGGTCGCAAGTAGGAGAGAGTCAAATCTTTGGACCCAACATTCTCCGAGAAGCCGAAGAGAAAGTTCACAAAGTCCGTGAGCACCTCAAGACCGCCCAATCCAGACAGAAGAGCTATGCTGACAAGAGAAGGAGAGACCTGACTTTCAATGTCGGAGATTTCGTATATCTCAAGGTTTCACCCTTGAAGGGAACTCAACGCTTTAGTCTGAAGGGAAAGTTAGCCCCCAGATATATCGGACCTTTCAAGATTCTGAACCGTCGAGGAGAAGTATCGTATCAGCTGGAATTGCCTGAAGAGATGCCAGCCATCCACAATGTGTTCCATATCAGGTTACTCCGCAAATGCCTAGAAGTGCCGGAGAAGATTGAAGTTTTCAAGAACATCGATCATAGAGCTATGGAAATCAACAATGACCTGACCTATCGGTAAGTGCCCATCTGTATCTTAGAAGAGGCCTACAGGACCACCAGGACTAGGAGTATCAAGTTTCTCAAGATTCAGTGGAGCAACCATACCGAGGAGGAAGCCACTTGGGAACGCGAAGATTACATTAGGACAGAGTTCCCAGATCTTTTTAGTTCCTAGTTTTCTTTGTAAATCTCGGGACGAGATTTTGTTTAAGGGGGGAAGGTTTGTAACATCCCAAAACATCAATCCAAGTTTATCAAAGATCCAATCATCCAAAAATAGGGTTAACAAAAACTTTTCCATTTTTAAAAGGAAAGCATTCATATTATGTGCATTTAAATAGGAGTTGTTTGAATTGCCATGATTAAGTGATCCAATGCTTGTGAAATGTTTCTTAGGTGATTTAAACATCATCTACATCATTCCCAACTTTTTCTAAAGAAAATCAAATCAAAAAGATTTAAAATGGAGAAATGGTCATTTTGCCAAAATTAACTCCCATGTCTACTTTGGCTATTCCTAGTACTCAAAAATTAACAGAAACAATTCTTGATCTTTGCACCCCTTGATAGTACACATAATGAGGTACCAAGGCCCACCTTTTGATCTTCTAAAAACCCTCTGTAAACTATTTTAAATAACAGTTCAAAATTGAATCTTTATCATATGGGAAGATCCCACTTTTTCAAAAACCACTCAAACAAGCTCAACTTTCAAAACCCAAGCATCTGCAGACTCACCAGCACCAACTTAGCACACCCACCAAAAATCTTTTCAAAATTCAAAACTTGAGTTCTTGCGGCCATTTCATCGAACAGGTGGCAGACACAAATCAAACAAAAACCAAACACTATTATGAGCAGTGATTGAAGCCTAACTTGTTCCCTCTCTAGCTCACAACCATCTCAGTAGATCAGCTAGCAAGTTAAACCAAGCACTAGACTCACTTAAGTCAAGGGCAATGACATCAATGGTGAACAGCCGAAGATCACCATGCCACCCCAGTGGAGACAGCAAGCTAGGAGGAGATTTAGCCGTGCCAACCTTGTCTAGGAGGCAGCCCACCGTCCATCGCCACTCCCTGTCCGGCGCCCAAACCTTGCCAACCCCTGGACCACATGCACGGACCGCGCCCAGCCCGCCAGCAACCATGCCGAGCATGCGCTAGAGAGCCACCCTCGACGCGCCCACATCAAGGTTGCCTCGCCGCTTGCATACATGATCGCCACCGACCCAGGAGACCGCCAGACATCCCCGTTCGCCGCCCCATGACGCACAGCCACCGCTCGTCGTCGAAGACGCCGCCTCTGCCGCGCAGAGCATCGCGTGTTCCAGACCAAACCGCACCGCCCCACGTCTCGCCACCGTGTCGTTGAGAATCGCCAGGGAGCACCGTACCGCCCCCTACCATCGCCCATGCCGATAGCCGTCTGTACCATCGACCACGATGAGCTCACCGTGCGCCCTATCAGTCCCCTCTTGCCACTATAAATAGAGGCCATCCTAGCCGATTTGAGCACACCATCTCACTCACCACCTCTCCCCACCTCCACCGCCGGAGCCGCCGAGCACCAGGCGCCGAATTGAGCCGCCGCCTCGGGAGGAGAAGGGCGCCGTTGATCCAGGTCGCCCCAGGAGAAGCTGCCGGTACCAGGAGGTTTACCGTCATCGACTTCGTTCGCCCGCCTCGTCGACCCTACTTGAACCCCGGTGAGCCCCAACGACCCCCACCGCCGCGCTAGGTTCTCTCGCCGGCGTTGCCCAACGTCGACGATGAACCTCAGCCGTTGGATTAGAACCAGATCGCACGGCCACCGTTCTCCCATACCGCTTCGCACCCCCCTGTGCCACTGACGTGTGGGGTCCTCGCTTAAGTCAGCCCGCGACACCGCGTGGAGCGCAGTGGGCCGGCCCATTTCGTTCCCGCGCGCGTTGGAAATTCAAATTAGGATTTTTCTTTTTAGTTAGAATATAGTTTATGTCCTGTGTTTCAAAAATCAATTCTGTGAGTTTGACAAATCCAAATTGCATGAAACTAATTTTGTCTGAAAGGTATTGAAATGCTCTATCCAAGCCCGTTGGATTTAATTCAATTAGATTTATAGATCTCTCCTAATAAAAATGAGAAGACAGAAGCTTTTACAACTTGCAACATTTTTATAAAATCAACCAAGTCAGCTTTTGAGTTGATTCCAACTCTCAAAAATCACATTTCATCATATTTATCCAAATATGTTATAATATTAAGGTTTACATGCAGTGACTTTGGACTAGTACCAAAATAATGCTATATAGGCATTTCTAGTCACTTTAAATCATTAAATAATAAACTTAAACTAAAGTAATATTGATCCAACCTTTAAATCTCATTCCCACCTGTGGAATATGTGGTGAGGACATGTGTCCACATGATATCATATTTTGGTGGTGAATATTAAATTTTAGTTAACATTTCAATCAGTAGAAATTACTTTTCTAAAATAAAAAGATTAAAACTATTGAATTAAAACTTGTAATGTTTGTGATGATAATAGATCATCAATTGGGTGCTTTAGAATGCTACTTAGCCTAGTTAAGTATTGTTTGGTGATTGTGCACTCCCTATGTATTTCTAGACGATAGCACCGACCAAACTCTCGAGGAGGAGGAGTTCTACTAGGAAGAAGAAGAAGAAGACAACTTCAACCACTGCACCAACCAAGGCAAGCCACTATTAGCAGGGCAAGCTAACCCTTGCAAACTTACCTTAGCAAGCTATGGTTAGCAAGCTAGAATAAACTAGATGGTTTAGCAAAGATGCCTTAAGCATGCTTTAATCACACCCCTTTTCACTATTAATGCCCCAAGTCTCATGGACAAGTTTTACCCCACCTTAGATTATACAAAGTTCTCTACTTAAAATTGAAGGTAGCATAAAAAGTATAAAACTTGACCTACTTAGAAACCTTTAGATATCATTCTATGGCATGAGATTGATCCCATCTTTCCACCTTAGTGAACACTCTTAACTTACTAGTTTAGAGTAGGTCAAAAACTTGAGTCACTTTAGATGGGAATACTTGGTGAAAATGAGTTATGAAAACCTTGGAATGATGAGTCATTCTATTGAGATGTTTTGACATGTGTTACAAAACACAACTGGTTTATGATGTGGAAAATGATAAGGCATGAGCCTTAACCCCTTTTATAAAACTGATGGTTGGATTCGGATGCGATACCATTCCAAATTTTACCGTACAACCACATTACCTGAATTGGGTAAGGCTTAGATGGAAATTTATATGCATTAGTATTATTTCCCTCACGGGAGAGGTTTGAGCTAAGGCTACCTCTTAATGTTGTCCACCTATGCAGTGCCCAAGATGACTGATGGTCATGGTTGGGAGGCCATGCTCATAGGAGAGGTGCTTATACTAGGGTGTGTAAAGGGAAGGTTATGTTTGATTATCTACATACTAAGTATGATGATTCAGGGTTATCCCTGACAGATGTATCGAATATTGTGGTGAAAGTGTACCACCTCTGCAGAGTGTCAAACTAATCGAATAGCCGCGTCATGATTATGGACGATTGGAATAGCCATCTGTTTTCGTTGTCAGATGTTTTCCAAATAACTTGAAATGAATGATGATCTTTGACTTGACCACAACAGGGTTGTGTTGATGATAATAGGTTCCCAACTTAAGTGACTCTGGAATTTTATTTTATCTTTCTTCGCTTCTGAACTTAGCTTAGGCTTCAAACTTAACTTGATAGTTAACTTAGATTCAGTATTTTAATTTAGGATATTACTACTTGTTAGTAGTAGTTTGCGAGTACTTAAAGAGTACTCATGGCTTTTGTCCCTGGCTATTATCATGGCCAGACTATGAAGGAGATTATCAGGATGATGGTCAGCAGGACGGCTATGATAACTAGGACTATCTCGTCACAACATTGCTTGTGCCTCAAGATGGACCCCATCGCTCGCTATATCTTTTATTTCCGCTGCTTGTTGTATTAAGACCTGGATCACGAGATCCATATTTGTGTAAGACCTTATGTATGGTTTGTAATGGATGATGTGCTATGATATCCAATCCGTTATGTCTCGCAAAAATGGTAATCCTGGGATTGCGAGGTATGGCATAACAGGCACCTGGGATTAAAAATCTGGGTGTTGACATGATCAAAATGACAAGGCAAGCAGACAATGAGCATCTCAGCGATCTTTTTATTTACTATGTGCATAAATTTTTATTGAGGATGCTTCATAGAATGCTCATTATGGTTATGCTGCAAGTTTCCACCATGATTAGGCATGGCTTAGGCTAGCGGCCCAGGCGTTTCTCTAACATACATACAAACTCCATGATCTTACAAGTTCCACTTTTATTTCACACTGCCAGGATCCATAAGCAAAAGAACATGATATCAACTAGGTACAAAGTACCTATGAAGTGTTGAAAGCGGTCCCCATGATACATGGTTCTGCTAACTCCAACTCATAAAGCGCAAGCATATGCACAACAAAGAAGGACGCAATGGTTCAGGTTTATTAAGTGCAAGAAAATAAAGTGTGCCATCAAGTTCGTGAGAGCTTTACTAACTAACTTTCTCATAACAAGAAAACATTTTATTCAGAAGAAAACAAGGCATATTGAATATGCACGGAAGTAGCAAATGATGCTAATGGGTAGATACGGTGGACACTTTGGAAATATTTGGTTTAGGAAGTTGGAAACATGAGTAAAACACTAAGTGGAAGTGAAGGCTAGCAATAGTAAGGGAGCGACAAACGAGAGAGCAATAGCTGTCATTATCATGCTTGCAACAAAACAAGACTACTCATGGCATGAAAGTGATTCAAGATCCTCAAGGCAAAATAATTCATCGAGGCTTAACTGAGTATTACAGTCATGTGCATGCATGAGCATGTGCCAAGTAAATCAAATGAAACATTCAGAGGAGGATACCACGGTGTCATACCAATTTATGAATAGAGTAATGCAAGCAAACATTCATGAAACATGCTAAAATTTATTAGCGAGCTGGAGCTAATCATAAGAAAGCAAAAACTATTAATCATCCAAAGAAAACATACACTCTACATGAACGGACTAAGCAAGCTCACAAACATGAGTATATGTACAAAAATGAAAATAAATAGAGTTTGTTACCAGCCTCTTACCACGCCTCAAGTTGTCATTAATCCTCATTATTGCTCTTCACTTGTGTGGCTTGAATAATAATATGAAACCAATAATCCACTGAGAACTGCCGAACCCTGTAGCAAACTCGCAAAAACCAAATAAGAACGACAAATATTTTTGGTGTTTTCGATTTTTAAATAAGAACCAAAAGAGAAAAACAAGCAAAGCAAAATCTTTTTGGATTTTTCGAATAGTTCAAACAAAGCAAAAAGGGAAAAAGCAAACCAAGGCAAAAAGAAGAAGCAAGCCAAAGAGAAACAACAAAAATATTTTTGGTCTTTTTGTGTTTTTAGAAAGCAAAAGCAAAGAAGAACAAAGTACCGACACAACATGATATGGAGATGAGTGCGGTGTCGGCGTACCTCCCCCCAAGCTTAGGCTTTTGGCCTAAGTGGGTATCAATCCCAAGCTGGCCAGGATGAAGTGTCACCGGGGTATGACGAGGAGGTACCCTCGTCCTGGTGCGAGCCCGAGTACGCCCCTCCGTAATATGCGGAGTAATCATAGGAGGGCACATCCTCCTGGTGCTGCTCGTGGAAACCCAGCAAGTGAAGCTACTCATCCACCTCCTCCTTGGAGAGCGACCACGGTCTCCTGTCAACACTAAACAAAGCAGGATGTGGCAAAAGGATCTCCCTTTCATCCCCGTCAGTGAAAAGCATCGTATATACTAGATTGTTCAAATCAGAGGTAGCAGTGACAAAGTGATGAGTTTTCATGGCAACAAGGTCGAGCCTCTGTGGTGCTAGCATAGCATCATCAGGAGCCACTGAAAGATCTAATGCATCAACTATACGCGAGGCAATGATGCCCCCATAGATAGGCCCCCTAGCAGCTAGGAGGCAAGCAATAAGCGAGCCAAGATTATACCGAGTATCGTTGTTGACCGCAGCATCAAGGAAAGCTAAGTGATAGTTGGAGATATTACTAGTGTTCTCCCTACCCAATACACTAGTGGCAAGATAGTATGCAAAGTATCTAAGAGCAGGGAGTTGGATATTTCTTATCTTTCCACGCTGCGCCATGCGGTCATCATCATTGGTCACCCCTCGGTAAAGCTCCAACAAATCAGCGGGTCTCCCTTGAATTTTCTTCATGGTCCCTGTCATACGCACACCTACAATACTACAAAATCTCTCCAAAGGCATGGTGAAGGGCATATCATAGATTTTAAAGGAGACAGTGGAATGATAGGATGTGTTAGTAAATGAGAAACTCTCAACAAAAGTTTTGGTGAGCATAGCGTACTGTGCACTCTCATCTTGCATATAAGAGATTAGGCCTACCCTCTCAATCAGTAGCAAGAAATCATCAAGAATACCTACAACTTGCAAGAAAGTAAAACAAGGAAAAGAGGATGGGTGAGCATCCCCATCATCCCTTTCACTGCCAATACGAGTTGCAATGAGATCTTGATTGTATGATGGCCTAGCTTGAGAGGTTGTTCTCGAGGGCCTCGACCTCCTAGGTGCATCACTCTCAAATATTTCTCCAAAAGTATGGTTGTTCATGCTTGGTATTCTGAAATTTAAACACCTATTAAACAAGTGATTGCAAAGTAAATATAATAAAGGATTCTACTCATAGGGACTTGCAAGAGGCCTAAACATGCATCAAATCTATATATCTAAGCATCAAACAAGCTTACAAGCTCTCATAACCAGTCACCTACAGGAGCAAAATACTCAACATATAATCCACTAAACACAAATCTACTTGGACAAGGGGAGGAGTCACATACCAAGGAACATTTCTTCCAAATTTTAGCAAGAAAGATGGGCTGAGCAAGGAGATCGAAGAAATCGAGAGAAAGCACAGAAAGAACGCGATTTTGAGCTATGAACTGGAGCTTACTCGGGAGAGAGAAGAAAGTGGCAGGTGAGAGAAATAGTGGGGGGCAGGGGTGGCCCACACCAGGGCATGGCGCCACCCAGGGCTGGCCACGCCACCACATGGTGTGCCTGCCTAGTGGCCCCCCCTGTACCTACCAGGTACTTCTCTGCCCCTTTTTTCACGTAAAAATTTAATATGAATTTTCTGTAATTTTTCAAGACACTTTATTTTTGGGCAATTTTCAGAAATAGAAGAATGATTTTTCTGACAGACAATTTTTTTTTCTTTTGGAAACATGATGCAAGGACAAAACAAGGCTAGAACTACAGAAGTTCTAACATGTAAGCAACTAACAACACAAAGAAAACTAAACAAAAGCAGAAACTAAAAATGCAAAGGGTAGAAATAAACAGAGATAATCATAATGAAAACATTGTTTTGTTCAATGGATTCCTTTTTTTAGCAAGGTTAATCAAGTCTTGCTACCAAAACAATTGCATATGGGACAAAACTTTGTACTCCACTAATTACTATGTTACCTCAACCTTGATAGCAATGGTCCCAGTCATAATAGTTTCAATTTTTTCTCTTGGTATGGGACAATATATTTCTCCAACTTGAATGCCTTCAACATGTTCAATTGAATTCAGTCCATAAGTCCTTTCAATCTTCTTGGGGAAATTGACAGTATGTTCCTTGTCATTAACATTGAAGGTCACCTTTCCTTGATTACAATTAATAACAGCTCCTGCAATATTAAGAAAAGGTCTCCCAAGAATAATAGACATATTATCATCTTCAGGCATTTCAAGCACAACAAAATTAGTTAATATCAAGCAATTGTGAGCCACCTGAATAGGTACATCCTCACATATCCCCACAGGAATAGTGGTAGATTTATCATCCATTTGCAAAGATATATCAGTTGGTATCAATTTTTCAAGCTGAAGCCTTTTATAGAGAGAGAAAGGCATAACACTAACTCCAGCTCCCAAATCACACAAAGCAGTTCTAACATAACTGTTCTTAATACATCAAGGGATAGTTGGAATCCCTGGGTCTCCAAGTTTCTTAGGAACCTTAGCATTGAAAGAATAATTAGCAAGCAGAGTAGAGATTTCTTCATTAGGGATCTTCTTTTTATTCGAGACAGTATCCTTCATATACTTTGAGTAAGGAGGCAACTTAATAGCATCAGTCAAAGGAATTTGCAAGAATAAAGGCTTCATCCACTCACAAAACTTATTGTAGTGTTCATGTTCCTTTGACTTGTGTTTCTTATCAGGGAAAGGCATAGGTTTTTGGACCCAAGGTTCTCTTTCACTACCATGTTTCTTAGCAATAAAATCTTCTTTAGTGTATTTAGTAGTCTTAGTGTGATTTTCAGGTTCTTCTTCAACTTTTTCTTCATTAGGCACTTCATTTTCTTCATTACCACTTTCAGTTTCAGCATCAGAGATAGATATACTATTAGGATCTATAGTAGGTTCAGAGGGTTCTACAACAGTTTTATGTTTCTTTTTCCTTTTCTTACGAGTAGAACCACTATTTTCAGCTTGTTGAGAATCCTGCTCAATTCTTTTGGGATGCCCCTCAGGATATAGAGGATCCTGGGTAGTAGCACCACTTCTAGTTCCAATTTCATAAGCATGTTTTTCTTTAGCAGCATTAACTAGCAAGTCGTTTTGCACTTTAACGAGTTGATCTATTTGAGTTTGAACCATTTGAAAGTGTTTAACAATCATTTTAACATCATTAGAGGTTCTTTCCACAATATCTTTCCACTCAACAATAGCTCTAGTGTTTTCCATTAGATGATTTTGCACCCTTTTATTAAAGTTATCTTGCTTAACAATAAAGATATCGAATTCTTCTAAGCATTGATCAGGAGGTTTAGAGTAAGGGATATCACCTTCATCAAAGTGTTGGAGAGAGTGTACCTCAATAGTGGATGAATACGGAATAGGCTTACATAATTCTTCTATAGGAGATAAATTCTTGACATATGCAGCTTTAATTCCCTTCTCCTTAAGACATTTCTTAGCTTCCTTCATCACTTCATCGTTTAATTCAATAACTCCCCTCTTCTTTGATGTTGGAATAGGCACAGGAATAGATGGTTCAGGTACAATTACTTCAGATATAGCTTGTTTAGGAGGAGTCCAATCTTCATAATTCTTGCTTATTTTAGCCATTAATTCCTCAGCTTCCTTAGGAGTCCTGTTCCTGAAAACACAATTAGCACAACTATCTAGGTATGTCCTAGATTCCTCGGTTAGTCCATTATAAAATATATCAAGAAGCTCATTCTTAGGTAATGGACTTCCAGCCTATGCATGAATCAAAGCACAAAACCTTGCCCAAGATTCAGGTAATACCTCTTTTTCTCCCTGTTTAAAATCAAAAAGTTCCTGCAAAATAGCATGTCTAGCACTAGGAGGAAAATATTTCTGCAGAAAAGTACTATTCAAGCACTCAGGGCTATCAATAGATCCAGGAGGTAAATTGCTAAACCAAGTTTTAGCTTCTCCTTTCAGTGAAAAAGGGAAAATCTTAGCAACAAAGTAAGTACGCATCTTAATATCATCAGAAAACAAGCCACTCATGGTAGAAAGTTCATTCATATGTGGCACCGCACTTTCATTCTTAGTCCCACAAAAAGGTTCATTCTCGACAATAGCTATGTAAGATAGATCGAGAGAGAAATCATAATCTTCATCTATAATGTTTATGGGAGAAGCAGCGAATCTAGCATCAAGAGATAATTTGGGTCTAATAGTACGCCTCTCAAGGAGACTCTTAGCAGCGCTCCTATCATGGGTGTTCATACATTCTTCAATAAACTCATCAGTCATCTCAACATAATCTTCTTCAGCATCATAACTCTTACTAGACTCAGGTGAGCTAATAGGTGTGGCAGTGTCTTCATTAGGAGTTTCGGTATTTCCAGCTAAAGTTCTAGCAATCGTAGAATCTAGGAAAGGACCTAATGAACCACTCTTATCAAGCACAGTAGAAGAAGCATCATAAGTATCAGAAGTTTCAGATTCAGTGGTACTAGCAATGTGTGTAGCATGTGTATGTGGTGGTGTAAGGAACTTACTCAAAACAGACGGTGAATCAAGAGCGATAGAGGTGTTCAGAACCGTACCTTTTCTTGTAGTGGATGGTAAAATAGGAACCTTGCCATCACGAGACTTACCCATGACGGATGCATAGCAGCGAACAATAGAGAACCCAAGTGAACTTGATAAATAAAGCTATGCTCCCCGGCAACAGCGCCAGAAAATAGTCTTGATGACCCACAAGTATAGGGGATGTATCGCAGTATTTTCGAGGGAAGTGAAAGCCAATTTATTGATTCGACACAAGGGGAGCCAAAGAATATTTATCAGCCTTAACAACTGAGTTGTTAATTCAGCTGCACCTGGAAACAATCTTGCTCACAGCAGTTTATCAGTAGCAACAGTTTTGTAGTAGGAATAGTAAAGTAACAGCAGTAGTAAAGCAAAGACAATAGTAACAAAAGCGATGAAAGGGGGTTCGAAAAGCGGTAGGCATAGGGATGGATGGACGGGCGTTGCATGGACAAGACAATTCACATAGCAATCAGAACATAGGGCAATTGCAGATAAATAAGATAAAGCATCCAAGTACTAGACAATCCTAGGCATGTGTTCCATATATAGTCATACGTGCTTGCAATGAGAACTTGCACAACATCTTTTGTCCTGCCAGCCCGTTTGCAGCGGGGCCTCTAGGGAACTACTGGCAATTAAGGTGCTCCTTTTAATAGAGCACTGGAGCAAAGCATTAACACTCCGTGAACACATGTGATCCTCACATCAAAGCCTTTCCCTTCCGGTTATCCCGATTTCTGTCACTTTGGGGCCATAGGTTCTGGACAACGACATGTGTATACAACTTGCAGATAAGACCCAAAACAATACTATCATAATGAATCAATAATAAGTTCAGATATGAAATCATGGCACTTGGGCCCTAGTGACAAGCATTAAGCACAACAAGTCGCAACAAAGTCATAAAGCACTAATAAAAGATACTAGGCACCATGCCCTAACAATCTGATGCCATTACATGAACGATCTCATCCAATCCCTACCATCCCCATAGCCTACAGTGGGGGATTACTCACTCATAGATGGGGGGAACATGGATGGTTGATGGAGAAGCAATGGTGATGATGATGGCGATGATCTCCTCCAATTCCCCGTCCTAGCAGGGTGCCAGAACGGAGTTTCTGGTGCTGTTTCGTGGAATCTGATGGTGGTGTCGGAGCGGAACTCCTTCTGGAAAAACGTCGAATCCCCCCGAAGTTTTTAGGTCAGAAGGCTCCTTATAGGCGAAGAGAGAGGCCGAGGGGTGCTGGAGGCCCACCACCTCGGCGGCCTGGCCTGGCCCGCGCCAGCAGGTGGTGTGGCCACCCCAGGGCTCTTCTCCGTCTCGTTTCTGGCTCCTGGAGTCTTTGGGTGAAACAGGATTTTTGGCATATTTTCCGGGATTTTTCCTGATAGTTGATTTTCTGCACAAAAAGTAGACACCAAGGCAATTCTGCTGAAAACAGCGTCAGTTCGCATTAGTTGCATCCAAATCACACAAGTATAGAGAAGAAACAATAGCAAAAGTGTTCGGGAAAGTAGATACGTTTTGGACGTATCACCGGCCAGAGGGCCGCCATTCTCAGATTGCATCACAACACCCCCAAAGGAGATCCACACCATTGTTCATCCATAGTTCATCCATTGTTCATCACTTCCACCATCCATCCCTCCACTAGCCATGGCCATTGCTTTGTACTTTTAGATCTCCTTGTGATTTGGCGACCATTGTAAGAATATTTGATTTCAATCTAAGTATTTGCATGATGTTTTCTATCTCCGATCTATTTGTTACGAGTGAGTAGTCCTCATGGCCTAATGGTTGTAGAGAAACCTTGCAGCAATTATGTGCATCTAGATCATGGGAGAATTGTAGTTTGTTTGGATTCCTAATTTGTATCTTTTGTTTCTTCGTCTCTCGCCTCGATCTATGGACTTGTAGGTACTGAAGATCCCATATATTGATAGAGGCTTGAGGTGATATACTTGGCTAGTGGCAATCTCATAGGAAACTCGGTGACAGAAAGGGAAGTACGGCCTTCGCTTAGCACCCCATTCGTGATCAACAACAACATCACCACTTCAAGCTTTAATTTGTGTTTACACTTAATAATCATTTGCAAATCATGGCTTTGGTGTGTTATCGGTTCGATTAAAAGTCTATTGCTATGCCCACTACATCACGGGGGCTCTAGAATATTAGGATGTGTTGCCCACAAAATATTATCTCAATACAAACACTATATATGACTATGGTTATTATTACCTTTCATCCCATTTGATGTGCAGCGGCAGGTGGATCTTCAACCCTGGCCTATCTCCATCCATTGATTCAACCCCATTATAAAGTAACCTAGATTGGTCTGGTCAACTAAGGTAAAACGAACAAACAAAGTCTTGTAAATGTGTCCTTTCTTATTACCTTTTAGCAGTGCTTTCCAAGGTATGATTAAACCTAGGTCTTCTAGGGAAAAAGCTATTATACTATATCCGTGAATATGGATCGAATGTATCAATAGGTCGAAAGCAATCTAATCTAGTAATGTGGGACTAAGAATAGTGTCTTGTACCATCGACGTGACTCGTGAAGACATAACATGGTTAGTCCCGCCTCTAGGACTAGTACATGTGCCCATTGATGATCATGTTTTCCTAATCATGACATAGTTATTGTAATGAGGATGTCATATTGTTGGCAAAAAAGGATGCTGAACCGACACAATCATATGACAAACTAAGAGACCTTTTCATCATAGAGTTGTTTGTTTTGTTGTATCATTGTTTTGTACACTTGTGTCCTTAGATCATGAGAATATTTTGTGACTTCATACATGAAGATTTTCTTTGGTTGCTAGTAAATGGTACTGTAACTGGGTGGCAATAAAGGTTGCATCTGGGCACTACTGACACGTATGTCTAGAAGCTCAATGGTTCAAGAGTGGGATTTGCTCCTCTGATGATAGAGATATACACTCCAGTCCCTCTCGGTATTATGATATCCATTATCGTCTGGATAGACACAACGTGATGTGAATAATAGGGATATCATAATACAGAAACAAGAAAATAGAACAAACCGGTAATGAGGTTAAAGTTGTATAGTGATCAAGAGTTTATTCACAAAGATACCTCTATATATCACCTTGAGTATTGTTACGTATCACGGAGCAAAAGGAAACATGTACGATGACAATAGGTTCTCTCGACTGTTTTGCGTTTATGTAGGAGTCAATATGGGTGTCCAGACCATGCTATTGATTATTGTTCAGAAAATGGTTTTGCGGACATGTCCACATAATATCAAACCTGCGGGATCACATGCTTAAGGGATCTTATTTATGTAGAGTATATCAAGCATATGTGTATGAAACAAATACTACGGAATAATTCCAGATCATCGAAAGAAGTTTCAAGGAGAAAATCGGAAGTCATTCTGGTACATAAAATAGTTCTAGGAGGAAAAAGACCGGAGGAGCAGCCCACCTGAAGGGGGTGGCGCATGCAGGGGCGGATCTACATGTGCCCTTAGGGATGCACATGGCACAGGGTAAAAACAAAATCTTTTGTAAAATAACAAAATTTCACCATGTGTGCCACCCCTTAAACATGATTTTTGCCAATTGGGGCAACACCATGCACCCAGATCATTGGTTCTCTAGCTCCGCCACTGGGCGCATGGGCCAGTGGGGCCCACCATGCCACCCATGGGGTCACCCAGGGGCTATGCCAAACCTTTCTAATTTGGATAGTGCTATTTTAGGAAAGTTCGGATATGATCTTCTATTAGAGGTATGTGATTATCTTGCAATAACATGAAGATATCATATCTTTTAAGTAAGGAAGGAGATGATACGAATTAACTAATGAGATCATAGCCTACCTAACAAAGAGAGGAGGGGCCACCATAGCCGGCAGCTGTCCTAGCAGAAACACTAGGTGCCAAACCGCTCCCATACCTTACCCATTCCCTTGGGCCTTGTCTACCTCCTCTCTCTCTCTCCCCCATACACGCCCTGCAGGGATGCTCAAATACTTCAGCAAGGATGAGCTCTAGGTGGCGAAGCTCTACTAATCAGGATCACTGTACGCATGGATATCGGCAGAGGGATCATCCATTTGATCCTTTATCTAGTTCTTCATCAACTCATTCAGCAACCAACGAATCTCTGCTGCATTGTTGATGAGTCCTAGGTCTACCTCTCGCATGATTCTACATAGATTGGTCTTGGTGGTTTCGATAGAACGATTTTTTTCTTTTTCCTATGTGAATCATAATAGTTTGTGTGCCAATTGCTTCTTAGCCAAGCGATGCACCTGCTCCTCGGCCCTCCTGGCGAACCTCATACCCTTGGGTGCTCTGTAGATGTGCCACAACTCGATCCTCTCCGTAGTTGAGGTGTTCCCTCACCCCGTAGTGTTGGACTGTCATGTAGTAGTAGGTGTGTGCCGCTAGCTCCGGGTGCCGAAACGTGCCAATCTAGTACTTGGTACCATTGAGAGTGATCTAAGCCCCCATGTAGGGCTCTATGTTGATTTGTTGTGCACACCACAGTATTTTGGCTCCTACTGCCACATATACTACTAGCTAAAAACAACAAAAATCAATATATGTAGCAATTTTAACATTTTAGACTACACACTTTAGACTAACAATTTATCTAGCAATTATAACATTTTAGACTACACATTTTGGACTAACAATTTATCTAAGGGATTTCTATTTTCGTGCCCTTGTTACTTAGTTGTACCTAGTTTTCCCCAGCCGCTGAACTTTTTCTCACTTTTATCCATGGGCTTCTCTGAAACTCCCACATAGAGCTTGAACGGAGCTGCCATCAGGTTGACCGTTATGCTGACGTGTGGGGACATACCGTGTGGGATCGTGTGGGGCTGGTAGGTCGGGACCGTGTTATCCTGACGCGTGGGGTTGCGACGTGTGGGACCGTGTGGCGCCGGTAGGTCGGGACCATGTTATGCTGACGCGTGGGACCATGCCATATGGAACCGTGTGGGGCCGGTAGGTCGGGACCGTGTTTAGTAGTATGCACGAGTGGGTTATGTCTCTCTCGTCCAAATTGGTAGTTTTCTTTTTTATCATTAATTGGCAGTTTTCAACGCGCCTTTTTCCTCTCTCGCTAATAATTATGTGTTTTTTCTCAAATTGGTAGCAAATCTAGATAAGCTTCTCACTTCAATCACTCGTTCCTTTTGGCCCTCGTTTTTCACCAGTCTGGTAGAAAATCTAGAGCAGCAAATCACACCATTAACATACATACATTCAGAAAACAAAACAAATATAGATAAACAGCGCACATCAGCTAATATAGGATATATTAGCGATAGATAGTAGGATAGTTAATGAGGTTCAACACATTTGGTACTCAGCAGCCAACACACAACATATAAAAATAAAATAAGCTACTTTACAGCAGTAGCAACACACACGTTCAGCCCCTCCTGGCCTCCGCCTCCTCCCTCTGGCGATTCTCCCACTTCTTAGTGCCCAGTCTCTTGATATTGGGCACCTTGGGCTTGATTGGAGGCATGCGACCCTCTGTGATGGCCACCTACTGGAGGTTGCAGAGATGAATGCCAAGCGCCATGTGCTGAGCGAAGAAGGCGTCGATCTTCACGGTCGCGCCAATGTTAAGGTGGAAGGAGCTCAAGTCCTCGACATGCCTCACGAGGGAGTTGAAGTCGGTGGCACCTAGTATCCTTCTGCATAAGGGGTACCTATAGACATCGCTAGCAAAGTAGGCGTTATACTAGCTGGACTGCAGCCTCCTCAGCACCTGACGAGTCTGCGTGTGCCTGGACACATCATCGCTGCAGACATCGCTGTTGTGCACTCGTTGGAACAAATAGTAGCATGCATGATAATGACACGATTGAGATCCCTTGATTACCAGGATTGATTATTTGTATACATTAACTGATTGAGATCCCATGATTATTTGCATAAATTAACCGAGTGAGTTAAATTCCCGAGTCCACAAATCTCAAACAAAATCAAATACTGATTCCAACTAAAGATCGGGGCTAGTATTAACTAGGGAATCCCTTAAATACAACTCGAAGCACAAATAAAATAGGATTGAAATGTGAATAGGAGGATTCATAGAAACACAAGATCACACACAAGAGGATTAGCTGATCTAAGAAGATCGATCTAGCATCCTACAATTGAAATGTGAACAACCGAACCCTAATAATACAAGATCTAGCATCCAACGATGGGAATGGGAGAAGAGCAAGGGAAGGGGAGCAAACCCTAATTACCTGCGACCATGGGTCGATGATGCTGGTGTCATAGGGTTTCACCGGACAAATGTACACCTTCCTCCTCGTAGGGGTCCCAATCGAGAGGGATCTGCACGCGACCGACAGGGGCATCCTCGCCAGCGGCTATGTTGGAAACGTGGATGAGGATGGAGGCTTCCTTTGATGCCTCAACGGGGGCCTGGACAGAGACAGGGGCCTCCTGGTCGGCGGCCTTGGAGGCAACGATGTCCACTGCATCCTTCTTCTCCATCTCTAGAACGGTTAGGGTTTTCTTCGGGGTTTGCAGAAGGTGATGGGACAGTGGAGACTGTTGCGTGAGTGAGCGAGTGAGTGAGTGAGTGAGTGAGTGAGTGAGAGTGGGCAGGCAGAGAGGGAGAGGGAGAGGGGCTCAATAATAAAGGTGAAGGTAAGGGACATTTCGTTGCACCGCGTACTAACCTCGTACACTACTGCACCGTGCACCGTGACACACATCCTTTATTACACCATGCACCACGACACGCATACGATAAGTCACGTTTTCCACTCGATTCAATCCGTGGCACGTTAAGCATACTCATTTATCCGCTTAAGAGTAATAATGGCATGTTAGTTGTACTCACTTTTACCCTCGGGTACTAACCCTGACGCGTGCAATATACTCAGTTTTACCCTCGAGTGGTTGGTTAATACAGTCAACGAATGTGGTTTATTTGCTAATTGGGTCATTTTATACGCAACTAATTCAAAAAAAATCAAAACATAGTGGCACCTACTAATGGAGTCTTCTTATGTGACCTATGATGGCTCAGTGTACGGCGCCAGAAAAATGTTGGTGCGATGTTGATGTAGAGCTCGTTGGGAACCCCAAGAGGAAGGTATGATGAGTACAGCAGCAAGTTTCCCTTAGTTATCAAACCAAGGTTTAATCGAACCAGTAGGAGCAAGGAAACACCCCAAAGGTGTTGCTAGCAGAGCCTTGGCAGGGCGCACTACCGGTGCTAGTAGCAACATGGAGACCTACACAACACAACCACAGAACTTTGTCACCAACTTGCGATGAGGTTGTCAATCTCATCGTGTTTTGCTGAAAACAAAGGATTAAACGTATCGAATGGAAGGAAGTAATAGTTTGCAGAAAGTAAACACAAAGCAGTAAACAGTTTGTAGATTGTATGTAAAGAAAAAGGACCGGGATCCATAGTTCACTAGAGGTGGCTCTCCTTAAGATAGATAACATGCTGGGTGAACAAATTACAACGGCGCAATTGACAAACATCGAGAAAGCAATACATGCATATACTAATCATCTTGACTCCTTTGGAACTTGATTGGGCATTACAACATTATACATAGACCGCCATCCAACTGCATCTATAACTAATAATCCACCTTCAGGTTATCATCCGAACCCCCTCCGTATTAAGTTGCAAGCAACAGATTATTGCTTTACGAACTGCGTGTAAAGTAAAAAATACGATTGTTCTATGAACAAAGGATTGTTGTTTTCTCCCTAGTAGCAATAGCACATCTAGTACCTTAGAGATTTCTGTCACTTCCCAGTTACGGAGGCATGAACCCACTATCGAGCATAAATACTAACTCTTGGAGTTGCTAACATCTACTTGGCCAAGATAGCTACTAACAACGGAAAGCATGCAGGATCACAAATAACAAAGACATGATAGAATCAATAATCAATCTGAAATAGCATCTCAATATCCATCGGATCCCCGTAAACACAACATGCAGAATTACAAATAGATGATCTTGATCATGAACGGAGCTCACAAGATCTAGACATGAAAGCACAAAGGAGGAGAACCAGCCATCTAGCTACTACATGGATCCGTAGTCCAAGGATGAACTACTCACGCATCACACCGGAGGCTTGCATGATGATGAAGAAAGCCTGTGGTGAATTCTCTCCGGCAGGGTGCCGGGAAGAGCTTCAGATCCCTCCTGATCTAGGGATGGAGATGACGGCGGCTACAGACTCTTTCGTGGATTTTTGATCGGGCACTTAGGTTTTTCGTCTCGAGGGCGTCTTATAGGCGGAAGGAGAGGCCGAGGGGGTGCCTGGGCTAGCCACACCACCCCTTGGCGCGGGCCAAGCTGGCCGCGCGGCCAGGTGGTGTGGCTGCCCTCTGGCCCTTCTTCGTCTCGTATTCTGGCATCTGATGACTTTCGGAAAAATAGGCACTTTGGCTTTTGTCCCGTCCAATTCCGAGAATATTCATTTTCTGACTTTCCTGGAACCAAAAACAGCAGAAAATAGGTAGCTGGCACTGTGGCTCTTGTTAATAGGTTAGTCCAAGAAATCATATGAAAAGTACTCCAAAGTGTGGACAAAACACAATAAAGTGGATAAAACCAAGCATGGAACATCAAAAATTATAGATACATTTGCAATGTATCAACATCCCCAAGCTTAACTCCTGCTCGTCCTCGAGTAGGTAAGTGATAAAAAGAAAGAATAATTTTTGAGTTGGCATGCACCTTCAAAGACTTGATCAAAGTATTTGTAAAACATTCAAAGCTAGGATCATAGTACTTCAATCATAACATGAAAGACAAAGTTCTACCAATAAGATAAAGAGACTATGATGCAACATGAAAACGCACAAACAAAAGATTCATGAATAACAATGCTTTGCAAGACGTTTGTTTGTTTCACATAAAGAAAACATTGCATAATAGTATTCAGCTTGTCCCTCATAGAGTAGCAAAACATAAATGCATAGGACACCTTCAAAGTTCATAAGAGTGAGTAGATACAAATAGTTTAAAACAAGCAATATCAAGTTATGCATCAATCAACTAGTCTTGGGACAATGCACATAGAACTAAGAATGGCCACTATGCTCTCAAAGTATGTGCATAAAGGTAGAAGGTGGAGACTCAATGTAATGGTGGAAGAAAAGCCTTTATAAAAGGAAGTAGGGATTCAAGTCTCATAAAGAGCTTCCAAAAATTATGGTACTTATAGCTTTCAGCTCTCATTTCCCCTATCATAAGCATCTTGAAGGTGATTAAGGTTAAAGTGACACAACTAACAGGATATGCTTGACAAGTTATAAACCGAAATCTCATGCCCCTTACTTACGAAGACCGATCCTCATGCTACTCAACTTTAGTCACAAGTAAGCTCTTGTCATTGTAAGTACATGTGTATCATAAAGAACCGCCAACGGGTACCCCTTGCACATGATACAAGAGCTATCCCATAATCAAAATGACAAGGCAAGCAGAAAATGAGCATCTCAGCAATCTTTTTATTTGCTATTTGCATAGGTTTTTATTGAGGATGCTTCATAGAGTGCTCATTATGGTGATGCTTCAAGTTTCCACCATGATTAGGCATGGCTTAGGCTAGCAGCCCAGGCGTTTCTCTAACACACATACAAACTCCATGATCTTACAAGTTCCACTTTTATTTCACACCGCCGAGATCCGTAAGCAAAAGAACATGATATCAACGAGGTACAAAGTACAAGTGCAATGTTGAAAGCGTTCCCCATGATACATGGTTATGCTAATTTCAACTTATAAAGCGCAAGCATGTATGCAACAAAGAAGGACCCAAAGGTTTCAAGTTTATTAGATGCAAAAAAAGTAAAGTGTGCCATCAAGTTCGTGAGAGCTTTAATCACTAGTTTTCTCATAAAAAATTTAATTTGGAAGGTAAACAAAAGCATGAATATACTTGGAATAGCATAAGCTAGTAGGTAGGTATGGTGGACTCTTTGGAATAACTTGGTTTAAGGAGCTAGATGCATGAGTGGAACTCATACTTGGTTGTGGAGGCTAGCAAAAGACTGGGAGCGACAAACTAAGAGAGCAATAATGGCCATAATCATGCAGAGCGACAAAACATCGTTGATCAAAGCATAAAGTGATACTACAAGTTGAAAACTAAAGGTTCATAAAGGCTATTGTGACTTGAGATAGTCATAACATGGTGCGAGCATGCGCCAAGTCAACCCAAATAAAGCATCAAAGGAGAATACCACTATACTATGCTTTAATGTGCTAAAACAACGCATGATTCATCCAAGGCACATTAAGCAATCTCAATTGTTTATAACAAGTCATGCTACAGAAAATAATACTAAGCATAAAGCCAAAACAATATCAAGCATGGCATGACAAAGCATAGGCCACAGTCAAAAATGAGCTCTTTTTACCACATAAGTATGAACTTTCCTACTCTTTTCCAAACCAAACCAAACTATTTGCAAACCAATGTGTGAAACAGGGGGTCCAACCAATTTATTCAGAAAACTAAGCAAACGAAAAACCAAAACCAAAACGAAAAGGAAGATGCTCCAAGAACAACACAACTGTGCATGAAACAATAAAAATGAAGCATTTGGAAGAAACCTGGAATTTTTATTGCTGAAGAAGGGGATACCTTGGGCATCCCCAAGCTTTGACGCTTGTACTTCTTGGATATTTTTGGGGGTGACACGCGTGGCATCCCCAAGCTTGAGCTTTAGTCCATCCTTCATCTCATTACTCATTCCTTCCATACACCTGAAATTTTTCCTTCATACAAAACTTCACACAGTCTTTATTAGCAACATTAGTGCACTCAAGATAAATAAGTCTTAAGGTTCAGTTCTAACACCAAATAAACTTCCATTAGAACACTAGCTACTGTAGCACTTCCCTCAAAAATCTCAATTCCCCAAAAGAACTCAAAAAGGAACAAACAAGAAGCAAATGCAGAAAATGGCAGAAATCTGTGAAAACAGACCAGCAGGTAAAGACGAATTGTTTCGAAGACCTTCTATTGCTCAAATCAAAAAGTGTTGAACTCACGAAAGTTAGACAACAACCTGGGGCAGAAGCACAAAAATCCACGCCTCAAAAAGATGTTCAGAGATTTTACACGAATTTTTTACGGTGAAGCACAGAAATCTGTTTCGGGACAGCAACTTTCCCAATCATTACTTCTCTCTCATTAGAGGTTACTCTTGGCACAAAAAGCAAATAAAAAGGATAAGGAGCGGTTATTACCAAAGTAATAACTTCCAAGACTCTTCTAAAACTTTTGGGTTATCTCCCAATAAGTACTTTTCTTTAACGCCTTTAAGTTAGGCATAAGAAGCAAAAAGAAGAATCAAGTGTTCTCAAATGAAGAAGCATTAAAACCAAATTTCTTGCCCTTACCTCTCTTAGTTTTATTCTTAACCTTGGGGAAAATATGGTTGTTTGGTGGAGAAGAAAGGTGCATGGTCCCCTTTCCCACATCTATTATTGCTCCAAGAAGTTCTAATAGGGATCTTCCAAGTGTAATTTGTCCTTTTCCTGCACATTCAATAACAAGATAATCAGTAGAAATCATTTTCCCAAGGATATTTGTAAACACTCCTTCAGCTATTCCAAGAGGTAATATGGTAGCATTATTAGCAAGAGATATTTCGTTTCCTCCTTGAGTAAGCCCCCAAGTATTCAGAGATTCATAAATATCCTTGGGCATAAGACAAAATTTAGACATGATATCACAGCGGGCTTGAAAAGTTTCAGTGTTTATCTCAATATTTACTATAGGGAGCCACTTTGATGGTTCAGAATTTATGGGAACATAATTGTGATTCTCCCTAAGTGTATTATAGCAATCTTTTAAGCTAGTAGTGCTAGCCTCAAGAGTGTTCAATATAGCAATTATTCATGCGAAAGAAATATCAGTTTGGCAAGGCAAGTTGTAAGTGAGGATCAATTTCTTTATAGCATTAATAGCATCATCCTCATTACATTGGAGGAAATCTCCTCCCACAACAGCATCTAAAGCATATCTATAGGAAAGAGCAATTCCAAGGTAAAAACTGCTAAGGAACAAGCTTTGAGTCATTTTAGGCTCAGTTTTTTTCATGTAGATCAGAGATTCTAGACCAAGCTTCCTTAAAATTTTCCTCAATTCCTTATTTAAAAGTGAAAATCATTTCCTCGGGTGACATAGTGATTGGAGCAAGGCTAGACATAGTGGCAACATAAGAAAGGAACTAATTTTTTTATGTTTTTGAAATAAGAAAGCAAGCTAGTAAAACTAATTTTTTTTGTGTTTTTGATAAAGAAACAAGTAAACAAAACAAAAAGAAACTAAGCAAAACAAAAATAACAAAGTAAAGAGATTGGTTATGAGGGACTCCCCTTGTGAAGATGTCCTTGACTCCCCGGAAACGGCGCCAGAAAAATGCTTGATGGCTCAGTGTACGGCGCCAGAAAAATGTTGGTGCGGTGTGGATGTAGAGCTCGTTGGGAACCCCAAGAGGAAGGTATGATGAGCACAGCAGCAAGTTTCCCTCAGTTATGAAACCAAGGTTTAATCGAACCAGTAGGAGCAAGGAAACACCCCAAATGTGTTGCTAGCTGAGCCTTGGCAGGGCGCACTACCGGTGCTAGTAGCAACGTGGAGACCTACACAATACAACCACAGAACTTTGTCCCCAACTTGCGACGAGGTTGTCAATCTCACCGTGTTTTGCTGAAAACAAAGGATTAAACGTATCGAATGGAAGGAAGTAATAGTTTGCAGAAAGTAAACACAAAGCAGTAAATAGTTTGTAGATTGTATGTAAAGAAAAAGGACCGAGATCCATAGTTCACTAGAGGTGGCTCTCCTTAAGATAGATAACATGCTGGGTGAACAAATTACAGCGAGGCAATTGACAAACATCGAGAAAGCAATACATGCATATAATAATCAAATTGACTCCTTTGGAACTTGATTGGGCATTACAACATTATACATAGACCGCCATCCAACTGCATCTATGACTAATAATCCACCTTCAGGTTATCATCCGAACCCCCTCCAGTATTAAGTTGCAAGCAACAGATTATTGCTTTATGAACTGCGTGTAAAGTAAACAATACGATTGTTCTATGAACAAAGGATTGTTGTTTTCTCCCTAGTAGCAACAGCACATATAGAACCTTAGAGATTTCTGTCACTTCCCCAGATTACCAGAGGCATGAACCCACTATCGAGCATAAATACTCTTGAGTTGCTAGCATCTACTTGGCCAAGATAGCTACTAACAACGGAAAGCATGCAAGATCACAAATAACAAAGACATGATAGAATCAATAATCAATCTGAAATAGCATCTCAATATCCATCGGATCCCCGCAAACACAACATGCAGAATTACAAATAGATGATCTTGATCATGAACGGAGCTCACAAGATCTAGACATGAAAACACATAGGAGGAGGACCAGCCATCTAGATACTACATGGATCCGTAGTCCAAGTATGAACTACTCACGCATCACACCAGAGGCTTGCATGATGATGAAGAAAGCCTCTGTTGGGTCCGCAGCATAGAAAACAAAAAAAATCTACGGTGTGAACTACACGCCAAGATCTATCTACTAGGTACAAAGCAACGGGTGGACATACATCCAACGAGAACTTACCCTCGTAGACAACAAGCTTTGTTAACGAGTAGGAACTCGTGGTTGATGTAGTCGTACACTTGCCGATCTCAAGATCGTGAGGAAGTCTGAGCGCCGCAACTCAGCAGCACATCCGCACTCGCACACACGTTCAAGCCACCGAACAACCTCCACCTCCTTGCTCCAGTGATCCAGCAGAAGCAGCAACTCCTTCCAGACGAAATGCCACCAGGAACATGTATCTCGCTAATCCGAGACCATGGGGGAATAATTCTAGAGGGGGAGAGAGATCCTTCACAAGGAGGTGTGAGGATGAAGGAGGGAATGGGTGGCCTTTATAGGAGGGGGTGCCTCTCTCCATGGTCATGCATGGGGGTGACCTCACCTCCCCCATTCATGTGGTGGTAACCCCTCCACATTAAAATGCCTCTTCACATTCCCTTTTAAAGTCTCCACTTTAAATGCATTAAATTTCTCCAAATTTAATGCTCTCTCATTTAATAAAACTCTTTTTATTAAATTTATTCAGAATTTTGTTAATTACTTTAATTAACAAACATTCACATATAGCCTTGCAATATTTCAATATCACATGCGTAACCACCTTCTGCAATTTCACCCAAACAATTTCCGGTTTCTATTGAAACAATTCCTGCGCTTTGCAATTCTTTTATGCAAAACATATGTGCTACAAAATGGTGTCCCAGAACTCTTAAGTGTGCCACCCTACGTTCATGAATAATGCGTACATGATCGAGACCCTTCTCCGATCAATAATCAGCATCGGGATCCGAGATCCGTCTCGACTCCTACACATTCAACGATGACTCCTGTGATTGTGAGAACCTTTAACGCTTGTAACTAAATCCCTTTGTCTCTCGATATACTACATGTCCGGGATTCGATCATCGGTATCTTCATACCTAGTTTGATCTCATTACCGACATGCACTCTTTTCTCGTTCCCGTGATATAACATTCTAGTGATCACATCACTTGCTTGCAAGCTATCCTAATGTGATATCACCGAGAGGGCCCAGAGTATATCTATCTGTCATCTGGATTGACAAATTCCACTCTTGATCCATGAGCCTCAACATAACACCTTCATAGTACTGAACCCATCTTTATAGTCACCCTATTACGGTGTGACGTTTGATGTTATCAAGATACTCTTCCAGTGTTAGCAATTAACATGATCTCATGGTCTAAGGATAAAGATTACTTCGTATGATGTTATAGCAATATAAACATAATGACTTGATCGGAATGCTATACTTCAGATGAATGTTCATCACATCATTCCACCAATGGTGTGACCTTGTTATTAACTACATCCAATGTCCATGATCAGGAAACCTTGATCATCCTGTTAATCAACAAGCTAGTCTATAAGAGAGGCATGACTAGGAACCCTTTTTGTTTATTAAACACACATATATTGATGTTTCCGAATCAATACATTTCTAGCATGTAAAATAAACATCTATCATGTATAAGGAATATATAATAACAACTTTATTATTGCCTCTCAGGGCATATTTCCTTCAGTCTCCCACTTGCACTAGAGACAATAATCTAGTTCACATAGTGATAAATCTAACACCCATGGAGTTCTGGTGTTGATCATGTTTTTCCCTAGGGAGAACTTTAGTCAATGGATCTGGTACATTTAGGTTCGTGTGTACTTTACAAATCTTTATATCTCCATCCTTGACATGCTCGCGGATGGAGTGAAACCGGCGCTTAATATGTTTGGAATTCTTGTGAGACCTTGGTTCCTTTGCGTTGGCTATGGCTCCATTGTTGTCACAATAGATCACCATCGGGTCCAACGCACTGGGAACCACACCCAGTTCTGTAATGAACTCTTTCATCCAAACTGCCTCTTGCACCGCTTCTGAAGCAGCAACATATTCCGCCTCCGTTGTTGATCTAGCCACCACAGGTTTTTTGGAACTCCTCCAACTAACTGTTGCTCCGTTCAAGAGAAATACGTATCCGGATTGAGAATTAGAGTCATCCAGATCGGTGTCAAAGCTAGCATCGACATAACACTTAGCGACTAGCTCTTCTTCACCTCCGTATATGAGAAACATATCCTTAGTTCTTCTCAAGTACTTGAGGATGTTCTTTACCGCTATCCAGTGTTTCGAACCTAGATCAGATTGGTACCTACTAGTCAAACTAATAGCATGTGCCACATCCGGTCTTGTACATAGCATGGCATACATAATAGAGCCTATGGTCGAGGCATAGGGGATCTTATCCATCATCTCTCTTTCTTCCGTCGTAGCCGGACTTTGAGTCTTACTCAATGTCTTGCCTTGCAACATAGGTAAGAACCCCTTCTTACTTTCGTCCATATTAAACTTATTTAATATCTTATCAAGGTATGTACTCTGCGATAGCCCAATTAGGCGCCTTGATCTATCTCTATAGATTTTAATGCCTAATATATATGACGCTTCACCAAGGTCTTTCATCGAAAATTTGCTGTTTAGATAACTTTTAACACTGTTTAAAAGATCTATATCATTTCCAATCAATAATATGTCATCCACATATAATATCAAAAATGCCACATTGCCCCCACTCACTTTCTTGTAAATACAAGCCTCTCCATAAGTTTGGACAAATCCAAACTCTTTGATCACCTCATCAAAGCAGAGATTCCAACTTCATGATGCTTGCTTCAGTCCATAGATGGATCGCTGAAGTTTGCACACCTTATTAGCATCCTTAGGATTGACAAAACCCTTAGGTTGTATCATATACAACTCTTCTTCAATCTTACCATTGAGGAACACAGTTTTGACATCCATCTGCCATATTTCATAATTGAAATATGCAGCAATTGCTAACATAATCCTAACCGATTTAAGCATCGCTACGGGAGAGAATGTCTCATCGTAGTCAACTCCTTGAATTTGTCAAAACCCCTTTGCGACAAGTCGAGCCTTATAGATGGTCACATTACCATTAGCATCAGGTTTCCTTTTGAAAATCCATTTATTCTCAATGGCCTTTCGGTCGTGAGGTAAGTCCACCAAGTTCCAAACTTGGTTCTCGTACATGGATTCCATCTCGGATTTCATGGCTTCTAGCCATTTGTTGGAATCCGGGCTCATCATCGCTTCTTCATACGTCGCAGGGTCATCCATTTCATCAACCATGAAATTCACAACAGGATTGCCGTACAGTTCAGGAGCTGCACGTGTCCTGCTTGACCTGCGAGGTTCGGTAGTGTCCTCTTTCGGAGTTTCATGATCATTATCATTAGCTCTCTCTTCATCAGGTGAAGTCAACTCCGAAACAACTTCCGGTGCTACGCCACTCGCCATTCCATGAAGAGAAGGTTCAATAACCTCTTCGAGTTCTACCTTCCGACTACTCACACCTTTCGCGAGAAACTCCTTCTCAAGAAAGGATCCATTCTTGGCAACAAAAACCTTGCCCTCGGATCTGTGATAGAAGGTATACCCAATTGTTTCCTTAGGGTATCCTATGAAGACGCATTTTTCCGCTTTGGGTTCGAGTTTATCCGGTTGAAGTTTCTTCACATAAACATCGCATCCCCAAACCTTAAGAAATGACAGCTTAGGTTTGTTTCCAAACCATAATTCATACGGTGTCGTTTCAACGGATTTAGATGGTGCCCGATTTAAAGTGAATGCAGTTGTTTCTAGTGCATAACCCCAAAATGACAGAGGTAAGTCAGTCAGAGACATCATAGATCGAACCATATCCAATAAGGTACGATTACGACGTTCCGACACACCATTACGTTGTGGTGTTCCGGCAGGCGTGAGTTGTGAAACTATTCCACACTCTTTCATGTGTGTGCTAAACTCGTAACTTAGATACTCTCCTCCACGGTCAGACCGTAGAAACTTGATCTTTCTATTACGATGATTTTCCACTTCATTCTGAAATTCCTTGAACTTTTCAAAAGTTTCAGACTTGTGTTTCATCAAATAGATATACCCATATCTACTCAAATCATCTGTGAAAGTAACAAAACAACGATATCCACCTCGCGCCGACACACTCATTGGTCCACACACATCAGTATGTATGATTTCCAATAGATCTGTCGCCCGTTCCATTGAACCGAAAAACGGCGTTCTAGTCATCTTGCCCATAAAGCATGGCTCACATGTATCAAATGATTCGAAATCAAGTGATTCCAAAAGTCCATCAGAATGGAGTTTTTTCATGCGTTTAACGCCAATATGACCTAGACGGCAGTGCCACATATATGTAGACATATCATCATCAAGTTTAATCTTTTTAGCATTAACATTATGAATGTGCGTAATATTACTATCGAGATCCAATAGAAATAAACCATTCAACATAGGTGCATGACCATAAAAGATATCATTCTTATAAATCGAACAACCATTGTTCTCAGATTTAAAGGAATGACCACTTTGCATCAAACACGATCCAGATACAATGTTCATGCTTAGTGCAGGCACCAAATAACAATTATTTAGGTTTATAACTAATCCCGACCCGTATCCTGACCTCATCCCTTGCTAGTTGTCGCTTGTTCCGTAGCCCCTGAACCGAGTTACATATATTAGCAACCGATCCGGTATCAAATACCCAGGTGCTACTGTGAGTACTAGTCAAGTACACATCAATAACATGTATATCACATATACCTTTGTTTGCCTTGCTGGACTTCTTGTCCGCCAAATACTTGGGGCAGTTGCGCTTCCAATGGCTAGTCCCCTTGCAATAGTAGCACTCGGTGTCAGACTTAGGGCTAGCCCGGGGTTTCTTTTCAGGCATGGCAACAGACTTGCCACCCTTCTTTCCCTTGTGCTTGCCTTTCTTGTCCTTCTTGAAATTGGTGGTCCTATTGATCATCAACACTTGATGTTCTTTCCTAATCTCCACTTCTACAGTCTTAAGCATTGACAGAAGCTCGGGAAGAGACTTCTTCATGCCCTGCATATTATAGTTCATCACGAAGCTCTTGTAGCTAGGTGGCAGAGATTGGAGAACACGATGTATGCCTAAGTCAATGGGAATCGTTATTCCCAAGGACACAAGCTTATCGGCGTACCCAGACATTTTGAGTATGTGCTCACTAACGGAGCTGTTTTCCTCCATCATGCAGCTAAAGAACTTTTCTGTAGCATCATAACTCTCTACGGCAGCATGGGTATCGAAAATCATTTTCAATTCTCCCATGGTATCAAAGGCATTGCCATTTTCGAAACGCTTTCGAAGTTCTGGCTCTAGCCCATACAGTATGCCGCAATGAACTAAGTTGTGGTCCTCCTGACGAGTCACATAGACATTCTTTTCCTCGTCAGGGGCATCAGGAGCTGGTGGGGGGCCCAGCGGCGCATCTAGCACATATTGCTTTTGTGCAGTAGTGAGGAGAATCCTCAAATTCATAGCCCAGTTGGTGAAGTTGCTACGATTCACAGCAAGTTTCTCTTTCTCCATGAACACATTAAAATTAAAAGCAGGTGGTGCCATCTACAACAGAATTTGTAAAGTTTATTTAGACTAAGTTTATGATAGATTGAGTTCAACTAATCCAAATTACTAATGAACTCCCACTCAAAAACGACATCCCTCGTGTCCTTTTGGTGATTACATGAACCAAATCCACTATACCAAGTCCGATCATCATGTGAGTTGATATAGCTTCAAAGGCGAGCATCTATATGGGCATCATATCAACCATATGACTCATGCTTAACCTTTCGGTCCGTGTTCTAAGGCCATGTCTGTACATGCTAGGCTCGCCAAGTAAGAACCTTAGTATTCGCGTGTGTAAAACTGTCTTACACCCGTTCCTATGAAAGCGTAGATTCGAGTACACCCGATCATCACGTGATGTCTCGAAACACGATCCATAGAACGGTGCATACTCAAGGAAGAACACATTTTTATCTTGATATCTAAAAGAGGGATCATCTTATAATGCTATCAAACGCGCCAAACTAGCAGTATAAGATGCTAACATCTAATGTGTAAAGTGAGATGATATGGTCCATGCATTTGATCTCTATCACTTGCATCATGGTATGATCTCTATCATTCCTTTGTGTGTAAGGCCAAGGTCTATGGAACATACACGTTGAGTGTGTTGTAAGAGTATCCACCATACATCTACTTACAACAATATCATATCAACACACTAGCCCAGCAACGATCTAAACTAGACGTCTCTAATTTATCAATTGCAAGTTTTACGTGGCTTAGGGCTTTTGGAGATAGAACCGTTCTTACCTACGAACATGAACCACAACGAGGATAACTAAGTTATTAGCAACTCGTTGTAAATCAAATATTAACTATAGTAGGAGAGACAGACACCCGCCAGCCACTTATGCAAAACAAGTTGCATATCAGTCGTGGAACCGGTCTCATGTACGATGACATGTAAGGTTGGTCCGGGCCGCTTCATCCCACTATGCCACCAATATCCAAAATACATAGAAGATGCAATAACATGATCATCATCGCCCACATATCAACCATATGTGTACTACCCGTGCTAAGCACCTATGCATAGATCGGGCTCTAATACCACTGTTGGGTCCGCAGCATAGAAAACAAAAAATTTCCTACGGTGTGAACTACACGCCAAGATCTATCTACTAGGTACAAAGCAACGGGTGGACATACATCCAACGAGAACTTACCCGCGTAGACAACAAGCTTTGTTAACGAGTAGGAACTCGTGGTTGATGTAGTCGTACACTTGCCGATCTCAAGATCGTGAGGAAGTCCGAGCGCCGTAACTCAGCAGCGCATCCTTTTCGCACACGTTCAAGCCACCGGACAACCTCCACCTCCTCGCTCTAGCGATCCAGTGGAAGCAGCAACTCCTTCCAGACGAAATGCCACTGGGAACATGTATCTCGCTAATCCGAGACCGTGGGGGAATAATTCTAGAGGGGGAGAGAGATCCTTCACAAGGAGGTGTGAGGATGAAGGAGGGAATGGGTGGCCTTTTATAGGAGGAGGGGGGATGCCCCCTCTCTCCATGGCCAGCGCACGGGGAGGGTGACCCCTCACCTCCCCCATTCATGTGGTGGTAACCCCTCCACATTAAAATGCCTCTTCACATTCCCTTTTAAAGTCTCCACTTTAAATGCATTAAATTTCTCCAAATTTAATGCTCTCTCATTTAATAAAACTCTTTTTATTAAATTTATTCAGAATTTTGTTAATTACTTTAATGAACAAACATTCACATATAGCCCCTCGCAATATTTCAATATCACATGCAACCACCTTACGCAATTTCACCGAAACAATTTCCGGTTTCTATTGAAACAATTCCTGCGCTTTGCAATTCTTTCATCTGAAACATATGTGCTCCAAAATGGTGTCCGTAACTCTTAAGTGTGCCACCCCTACGGTTCATGAATAATGCAGACATGATCGAGACCCTTCTCCGATCAATAATCAGCGGCGGACACGGAGATCCGTCTTGACTCCTACACATTCAACGATGACTCGTGATCGTGAGAACCTTTAACGCTTGTAACTAAATCCCTTTGTCTCGATATATTACATGTCCAAGATTCGATCATCGGTATCTCCATACCTAGTTTGATCTCGTTCTGACATGCACTCTTTTCTCGTTCCGTGATATAACATTCTAGTGATCACATCACTTGCTTGCAAGCTATCCTAATGTGATATCACCGAGAGGGCCCAGAGTATATCTATCCATCATCTGGATTGACAAATTCCACTCTTGATCCATGAGCCTCGACATAACACCTTCGTAGCACTGAACCCATCTTTATAGTCACCTTGTTACGGTGTGACGTTTGATGTTATCAAGATACTCTTCCGGTGTTAGCAATTAACATGATCTCATGGTCTAAGGATAAAGATTACTTCGTATGATGTTATAGCAATATAAACACAATGACTTGATCGTAACGCTATACTTCGGATGAATGTTCATCACATCATTCCACCAATGGTGTGACCTTGTTATTAACAACATCCAATGTCCATGATCAGGAAACCTTGATCATCCTGTTAATCAACAAGCTAGTCTATAAGAGAGGCATGACTAGGAACCCTTTTTGTTTATTAAACACACATGTATTGATGTTTCCGAATCAATACATTTCTAGCATGTAAAATAAACATCTATCATGTATAAGGAATATATAATAACAACTTTATTATTGCCTCTCAGGGCATATTTCCTTCAGCCTCGAGGGTGAATTCCCCTCTTCGGCAGGGTGCCGAGAAGAGCTTCAGATCCCTCCCGATCTAGGGATGGAGATGACAGCGGCTACAGACACTTTCGTGGATTTTTGATTGTGCACTTAGGGTTTTCGTTCCGAGGGCATCTTATAGGCGGAAGGAGAGGCCAAGGGGGTTGCTGGGCTGGCCACACCACCCTCTGGTGCGGGCCAAGCCTGGCCGCACGGCCAGGTTGTGTGGCCGCCCTCTGGCCCTTCTCCGTCTCGTATTCTGGCATCTGATGACTTCCGGAAAAATAGGCACTTTGGCTTTTGTCCCGTCTAATTCCGAGAATATTCATTTTTTGACTTTCCTGGAACCAAAAACAGCAGAAAACAGGTAGCTGGCACTATGGCTCTTGTTAATAGGTTAGTCTAAGAAATCATATGAAAAGTACTACAAAGTGTGGACAAAACACAAGAAAGTGGATAAAACCAAGCATAGAACATCAAAAATTATAGATACATTTGCAATGTATCAACCTACCACCTAGAAAACCATAAGAAACATAGAGCAATCAGTTTTACCATAAACCACCACTTCTCAAATCACCTACTAGCTATGAAGGTGTATGGCTTTCTACTCAAATCCTTTTCCAAAATATCCTTCCCAAAAACATAGTTTGTCTGAATGACGCCATAATTGTCACACTCATGTATATTTGAATTGCAAATAACTCGATGTAGGCCAAGATGTATTTCATTGTATAAACACGCATTTTCTATTTTTAAGTCTGTTTCTATTTTCTATTTGAATCCCTTAGTCTGTTTTGCCCTTGGTTTTTTGATACTACTCAGTTTTTCCCTCTCTCACAAAATTGGGTTGATCCTTTGTGATCCAACGGGCAGGATAACCCTTGTCTATTTGTTCCACCTCTCTATCTGTTCCACTGATACTTTACCTCCATAAACAATTGAAAATGAAGGGAACATGTTCAAAGGACAACATTATCATGTCGAGAGTGTAATTTAAAAGTGTTCAAGAGTTCTATAACTTGGTATATGCATGAGACATAAAGATTTTAGTATAGGGACCCCTTTAGTTTATGCATTACTTTTCACACTCTAAAAATTGTAAACTCTCAAGATTTTCTTCAGACAACATTATCCTATCCAAAGTGTAATTTGAAAGTGTTCAATATTTGTATAATTTTGTATATGCATGAGACAAAAAAAAATTGGTTTAGGGATCCCTTTAGTTTAAGAATTTCTTTTCATGCTCTAAAAATGGTAAACTCTCAATATTTTCTTAGGACAACATTATCATGTCTAGAGTGTAATTTGAAAGTGTTCATGAGTTGTATAGTATTGGTATATGCATGAGACAAAAAGATTTTAGTTTAGGCATCCCTTTAGTTTATGCATTACTTTTCACTCTCTAAAAATGGTAAACTCTCAAGTTTTTCTTAGGACAACATTATCATGTCCAAAGTGTAATTTAAAAGTGTTCAAGAGTTGTATAATTTTGGCATATGCATTAGACAAAAAGATTTTAGTTTAGTGATCCCTTAGTTTATGCATTACTTTTCACTCTCTGAAAATGGTAAACTCCCAAGATTTTCTTAGGACAACATTATCATGTCCAAAGTGTAATTTGTAAGTGTTAAAGAGTTAAATAATTTTGGTATATGCAAGAGACAAAAAGATTTTGTTTAGCGATCCCTTTAGTTTATGCATTACTTTTCACTCTTTTGAAAATGGTAAACTCCCAAGATTTTCTTAGAACAACATTATCATGTCCAAAGTGTAATTTGAAAGTGTTCAAGATTTGTATAATTTTGTTATATGCATTATAAAAAGATATTTTAGTGAATGCATTACTTTTCACCTCTAAAAATGATAAACTTTTTTTTTTAAATCAAGAGTTGTATAATGTTTTTAATTTGAAAGTGTTCAAGAGTTGTGTCATTTTCTTTCTTATTTCTTATACTTCCATCTTCCTAAATTTTAAAATTTGACTTTCACCTTATAGATTCACTTGATTGCAACCGAGAAACTAACTCGATAAACAAATTGAATTTTTCCTAGGAACCCAAACTAGCATTAAGAATCATCGGAACAGCCACTATGTCAACTGCTTTATCCACAGCAAGCCCCCCAAGCTCCCGAGTTGCATAATCGATTCCTCCAATCAGCCTATCAATGTATACATTGATCCACTCAAAATGCTCAAAATACCCGCATTTGTTTAGAATCTAAAAAGAGAAACATGAACCCTAAATCCCAAAATTCAAGGGAATAACAAGAAAATAGATAGAAATCAGAACAAGTTAGTACGAATGGGAGGACGAAGTGAAGCTAGACATCACTCGCCGGCCGGGGAAGGGTTACCGTCGCTAGAGAAGAAGACAAATGGGGTGCAGGAAAAGAAAGGAGAGCCAACAGCACAGGCACGGCCACGGGGCTGGCTCGGGCTCCCATCTTGCAATGCTAAACTGGGTAAGTTGTGGGTCTAGTGCTCACGTGTATAGGCTATGGGTCCCACGCTGATCTGGATAAGTGGAGAGAGGTGTCCACTATGGGACCTACCCAACACGTCCTCACTCGTCAGCATGTAACGGTAAGACTGGCGGATAGACTCTGTAAGAGTTTCAGACAAGAGGTTGGGCAAAAGTGACAAAAACTTTAGCGACTGGGGAAAACTAAGCACAACTAAGGAACTAAGGACACGAAAATAGAAATCCCTTTATCTAACATATATAGAGAAATTCTATCATTTCTAACATTTTAAACAAACATTTCTAACATATGAAGAGCAATTCTAATATTTTAACTACATATTTAGACTAACATTTGTAACGACACATTTCTGAAACTTTGGATTAACATTTCTAACTTCCCTAAAATAATGTAAAAACTACCCTAAAATGACCCGTGGCACATATCTCTGGCGGATCGGCGCCGGACATAGCGACGAGGGATGGAGACGTCGGTGAAGCGGAATGGAACAGAGCTACGCAAGCGTCGGGTGGGAGGACTGGCGTGGATCAGAGATGGTGGCGGTGTGGTGGGGCGACATTAGCGTCGGCTAGGGCGAAGTGGCGTGAGACGGTGCGAAAGGAGATGGTGACACTGACACAGATCTAGGGAGGAGTGAGCAGAGGAAGGAGTGGAGGGGCTATTGAAAAGGTGGAAACACGGACTGATGGTTTGAGCAAGGCCACACACGAATTAGGGGAAGACGAGTGGATAGGGCAGGGGTGTGTCAAATATTTTTAGTTTATAGAAATTTTTATAATGTGGTGTTTATTTACACGAACGCCACATATAGCCACCGTAGTAATGTGGCTTCTCCAAAAACCAAGGGCACTACTATTTTTTCGTAACATAAAGGGGTCCTGCATATTGCGGGGATTCACTTTTATCTGAATGCCACCGATAGTGAAATAGCAGCAGTTTTTCATTTTTTTTGAGACAACGCCACTATTTTTGGATATATGGGTTGCGTGTAATAAAAGTGGGGCGCCATTGATGTATATTATAGGACGAAGACTTTGATGCCTGCTCTGTTCTTTCTGATTTCTCTTTTACAGGGCCAAAATTCTATGCTGATGCCACTTAGAAAAAGGGAGAAGAGCAGCTTCAGCTACAATGGTGATTGGAATTTACTATGCTGAACATTTTCCTGAAGGAAGAGCTAATATGTTTATTAGATTCAATCTCCTTTGCAGGCTGAGGCTCATGCCATGCTCCTGGCTGCACACTTTGCTTTAGCCATCAAGCTTAAGGATCTAGTCTTCTTTACAGACTGGCTCAACTTTGCAAAAGCTGCGGTGGCACCATGGACAAAGGACCCGCAATGCTATGGGAAATTAGAAGGCATGCTATTCAATTTTAGAACCTTGTTCACCCCTTGCAGGCTTTGATCTTCCACATACCCAAAGAGATTAATGGAGTATCTCATAATCGCGTGCAACATGCCAAAAGATCTCTTAGATCAGTGCCTCCTTATTCTTGTAGGAACACAACTCATAGAAACTCTCCATGTCCAGTGCTTGCCGCTATCACTTTGATTTGGCACCTAGACTATGTAATTCACGATGTGCAATACCTGTGAGCTGAATGTCATTTAAGGTGTGTTATGCACCCTTAACATTCAAAAAAAATCAACGCCTTAAGAAAAATGAAACGTTGATATATATATTATAGGACAAAGACTTTGCTACCTGCTTTGCTTACTGTAACGAATCGAAAGAGAAAGAGCGAGACAAATGAATGGAATGAATCCTTGTATTGATTGATGAAGATTACACATATATATAGGGGTTGAAACGACGTGGTTAAGTCGGTTCCCTGGAGACGATGCTCCAGGAGAATAACCGCTTAATGACGGTTCCTTTACAAGCAGGGATTAACGCATTTAATTAAAGATTAATTAAATTCTAACACTCCCCCTAATCTATGATTGTCCTCATGAATCTTCATCATCTTTAAATAGTCTCGTCCCAAAACCCTGTGGGAAAAATGTGAGGAATTGAGTAGGATATGCTGTTAAAACTCCTTCAAACCCATTGGGAAAAATAAGGAGAAAATGATACAGCATATAATGATTACTGTCTCTGTTAACTCGATATGAAGTAAATCCATAGAATATATAGGTCAATAAATATGTCGTTTATACCTTCCTAAAAACCCTGATAGGGAAAACAGATAGTATGACATATAATCTTATATTGATATTACCTCATTAAAAACCTTAATGAGAACCTGAATTGTAAACTCATCAAGGGAAAAGGAGTGTAATATGATGCTTTGAACATGTATAGTTCAGGAAGACACTTCCCCTGATTCTTGCAAACCTCGAAGCCGTCGCATACCAATTCCATGAATATATTTCTGAAATGTTGAAGTTGGTAGAGACTTCGTAAACAAGTCAGCGAGATTATCGCATGATTTGACTTGGAAGATGTTTATTTCCCTACTCTTCTAGAGTTCATGGAGATAAAACAACTTAGGGGCAATATGCTTAGTGATATTGCTCTTGATGTATCTTGTTTGCATCTGTGCAACACAAGCTGCATTATCTTCGTAGATAATGGTAGGTGATTCGATAGAACCAATTCCACATGACTTTTGTATGTGATTTATCATTCTGCGAAGCCACACACACATTCGCGTGATGCCTCATATAATGCAATTATTTCAGAATGATTGGTAGAAGTTGCAACTAGAGTCTGTTTCGAAGACTTTCATGATATAGCAGTTCCACCATGTAGGAACACAAAGCCGGTCTACGATCTGGCATTATGGGGATCAGATAAGTAGCCAGCATTAGTGTATCCGATCATACTGGAGTCTAGATTTCTCTGAAATTGAAAGTATAGGCCAAGATCCTTTGTGCCTTGGAGATATCAAAAGACATTCTTGACTCCCGACCAATGGCGTTTGGTGGGAGCTGTGATGTGTCTAGCAAGTAGATTCACTGCAAATGCAAGGTCAGGTCTCATGCAATTTGCAAGATACATTAGCACTTCAATGGCACTGAGATATGGAACCTCGGGTCCCAACATCTCTTCTCCATCATCCCTTGGTCTGAACGGATCTTTCTCTACGTCTAGAGAACGAACCACCATGGGAGTTTTAGATGGATAGGATTTTTCTATATTGAATTTCTCTAATATTTTCTGGATATAGGCAGCTTGGTGTACCATTATTCCTGAGGGAAGTTGCTCGAGTTGGAGACCCAAGCAAAATTTGGTTTCACCCAAATCCTTCATCTCAAATTCTGTCTTTAGATGATTGCGTGCTTCATCAATATCTTGTGTGTTGCCAATGATGTTGAGATCACCGACATACACTGAAATGATGCAAAATCCTGAAGAGGACTTCTGAAGACACATGGGAAGTCATCACTATTGGAGTAATCCTTCTGAAGAAGGAACTCACTAAGTCGGTTATACCACATCCGTCCCGACTGTTTCAAGCCGTACAAAGACTTGTTCAGTTTTACACAGTACATGTTGTGTTTTGCGCTTGCATCCGGGACAGAGACTCCGTCAGGAACCTTCATGTATATGTCCGAATCTAGTGACCCGTAAAGATATGCGGTCAAGACATCCATCAACTGCATAGATAGACAATTTTGCACTGCCAAAGATATTAAATATCGGAAAGTGATACCACTCATTACCGGAGAATATGTCTCATTGAAATCAATGTCGGGTCTCTGCGTGAAACCCTGTGCTACGAGCCTTTCCTTGTATCTCACCACCTCGTTGTTCTCATTCTGTTTCCGAAGGAAAACCCATTTGAATCCCACAGGGAAAACTTTGGGAGGTGTTGGTCTTGCTTTAGTGAATATCTTCCTTTTGTTAAGCGAGGCTAATTCCGCTTGTAGTGCATCCTTCCATCGAGGCCAGTCGGAGCGTTTTTCACACTCAACGATAGTCCTTGGATCATGATCATTGAGAAGGGTATTTGCAATTGTAGCAAAAAAATAATTGTCGACAATCGTAGACTTACGGTTAAATGATTCTCCAGAATCGATATAGTTGGTGGATATCTCGTGCACCCTTGGTGACTCTTCGTGATTTCCCAATACGCGTGAGTCTAGGTGTTCCGATGTCCCAGCCAGTGTGTGCAAGCTAGAGCTGGGTTGTGGAGGTTGCCCTTCCACTGGGTGTATACTATCCATAACATGTTTATCAACGTTGAGTTGACTTGCATTTACTGATTTTGAGGATTTTCTCATCTCTCTCTCCTTTGCTGCTTGCGAGAAGCAGGTTCTGGATCAGATGTCGTACTACTCCCCCTCTTTTTCGAAATGGGGAGTTGAGTGGTTTTAGTTGGTACCTCCACTCTTTCGAGCGCATTTCTAGCCGGAATCAAGGATTTTGTAACACCTTTTAGATCAGTAAATGAATCTGGCAGATTATTTGCAAGATGTAGCAAATTAATGATTTTCCGAACTTGGAGTTCGGTCTCTTGGGTATGTGGATCAGAGGTTGAAATGGCGATAGCATTCCAATCAATTTCTGGGTATTCTTTCTGGTACTTGAAATCCCGCCCTAATACCGGAAAATGTTCCTCATCAAATATGCAATCAGCGTGACGGGCTGTGAATAGATCCCCAGTAAGGGGTTCCAGGTACTTAATAATCGACGACGATTTGTACCCCACATAGATCCCTAGTTTTATGTGTGTGCCCATGGATGTCCGCTGAGGTGGTGAGATCGGAATGTATGCAGCACATCCGAACTTACGTAGATGGGAAATTCTAGGTGCATTTCCACGTACCAATTGCAGAGGGGAAGTACTGTGATATGCAGTAGGTCGCAATTGGATTAAGTCAGCAGCGTGTAAAACTGCGTGACCCCAACACGAGGTTGGCAAGCTGCAATTCATTAACAAAGGTCTTGCAATGAGTTTGATCCTCTTTATTAGGGACTCAGTCAAACCATTTTGAGTGTGGATATATGGAACAGAGTGCTGAACTTCAATCCCCAAGGCTATGCAATAGTCATTGAAGGCGCGTGAAGAGAATTCTGCAGTATTGTCCATGCGAATTGATTTAATTCGACTTTCTAGATAATGGGCATGTAACTTAATTACTTCCCTCATTATCTTGGCAAATGCATGGTTTCATATGGAAAGAAGACACACATGTGACCATCGTGTAGATGCGTTAATCAAAACCATGAAATACCTGAATGGTCCAGATAATGGTTGGATAGGACCATAAATATCACCTTAAATCCGTTCAAGGAATTGAAGTGGTTCAACTTGTATTTTGAGGTGCGAAGGTCTCAAAATTAGTTTCCCTGTGGCACATGATGTACACACAAAGTCTCATGACCGAGGAAATTTTGACTCTTGCAAATTATGACCAATGGAATTGCTAGTAATCTTCCTCATCATCCCGATGCCGGGATGGCCTAGCCGATCATGCCAAGTTTGGAATGCGTCAACATTCTGAAAGATTACCTTGTAAGCAACATGTTCTACGGGCGTGATGTACGTATAGTACAGTCCGGACGACAGAGAAGCAATTTTTTCAAGTACTTGCTTGCCATATCCGTAATCTTTTGTAAAGAGTAGATACTCTTCTTTGTTGTCTTCATGGGTTTCAATGTGAAAACCATTCTTACGGATATCTCGATAACTGATTAAGGTACGTGACGAATCGGAATACAACAAGGCATCCTCAATTGTCACTTGTGTACAGTTTGGGAGGATAAATATGGCACGTCCAGTGCCAACAATTACCGTATCGCGTCTAGCGGTAGTCAAAATATCTCTATTCATATTTTTTAGAGTCTGAAAATATTTCAACTCCCTCAGTATGGAGTTTGTGGTAGCACTGTCCACAAGGCATAGTTCCTCTTCCATCGGATTGTCCCCGTAGAGAGCTATATATAAAAATGAAGAATTTTTAATAAGAAAACCTTATTTAGATACATAGAAAACAATCTTTATTATATCAAAGTGCTGATACAATGTAAATGACAACAATACTTATGTTCTATTACAACATTACGAATGGACATGAATAAGGTGATCACTAAGGAGATAGTGGGGACTAGTCGAAGTCTCCAAACACGTCGTTTGAGACGTACTCAATCATCATGTTCTCCGTGCTCGTAGGGTCCTCGGGCTACTGGATAGTCATGGTGTTGCTAGGTCTAGGAGGAGCATCTTGCGAACAACCAGCTCCATTGGTGCCATCTGGATGAAGGTTGAAGTTGGCTTCAAACCTTTTCCCTTGAGGTGCCTTGCGTCCTTGGGATTGCTGGTAGAGAATCGCCGGATGTTTTGGGATTTTGCACTTGTTAGTAGGATGCGTGTAGCATCCACACTTGTCACAAAGCCTAGTTTTGTCATACTTTGGCTTTGTGGTGCCTTTTCCACGGTCCAAGTTTTGAGGCTTCTTATTCTGGTTGCGCTTACGCTTACCCTTGAAGTTCGATTGGTTGTCGTTGAAGGCACCACCAAACTTGCTTCCGTTCGCGACATTCATACGAACTTCCGGCAAAGGTTAGGAACCAACCGGACGCTGAGAGCCATTCTTAGCAAGAAGCTCATCATGCTTTTCAGTCTGAAGTAGGATATGAATAAAGTCTGAATAGACCTGGTAGTCACGAGCGCGATATTGCTGCTGGAGGAGCCTTTCAGATAGAAGCATAGTGGATAGAGTTTTTTCTATCTTTTCCACATCTATAGGTTCCTTCCCGCAAAAACGTAGTTTCGAACTTATCTTATGAACCTCATGATTGTAACCCCCGACAGACTTGAAGTCCTGAAATCGGAGATGGGTCCATTCATGGAGTGCTGCGGGCAGGACAACTGCCTTCTGTTGTTCATACCTCGTCTTGAGGGCCTCAAACAAAGTAAGTGAGGATTCCTCTTCCAAATACTTAGACTTAAGATATGGATGAATATGATGCCTTATGATGTATAAGGCGGTATATTTTTGTTTATCTCTCAGCGGTGCGACTCCAGCCGGAAGAGGGTCTTCTGGGTTCTGGATGGCACGCACTATCCCACGGGATGCATGAGCGATCTTGATGTCCATGGCCCATGTAGGATAGTTGTGGCTGTTAAGGTCGAGTGCATCGAACTCTTTTCCAGCCATCGGTTACCTACATGGTAAACCAGAGAATATTAATTTACATTTGGGAAATTAAAATCCGTCATGGTCATGTTGTAATGAACTATGCAAAATTAATGATTATTTCAAGAAGTGGGCTTGAAATTAATAGTGTGAGGCGCGGCGGGGCCGCTCGTCAAGGTCCTCTCGCCGAAGCAACGGGCGCGGCGGGCCTCGGCAGCAGCGCGACGCCGGTCGCCGGACCGGCACCGGGGCGGTTGGGGATGCCTAGGCCGCGGAAACGGCCCATGCCGTGGCGGCGCGGCCGGTATCCGCCGGCGCCGTGGCGGTGGCCGATGTAGCCGCCAACGCCATATTTCCGGTAATCGAAGCGACGGCGAAGGTACAGGGGTAGGCAAGTCATCTTCGAGTTCTCACCTTTTCTTGTTCTTACTCCGGTGATCGCCGGAGTTCGCTCTCGCTGGGAGCGTGCTGATAACGTGTAACGAATCAAAAGAGAAAGAGCGAGACAAATGAATTTATGAATCCTTGATGAAGATTACACATATAGTATATAGGGGTTGAAACGACGTGGTTAAGTCGGTTCCTTGGAGACGACTCTCCAGGAGAATAACAGCTTAATGACGGTTCCTTTACAAATAGGGATTAATCCATTTAATTAAAGATTAATTAAATTCTAACACTTACCATCAATGCCTTAAGAAAAATGAATATATTTCTTATTCGCCTGATCAGATTAGATCAGGAATTAATAGCAAATGTTATGTGTACATGTCCAGAGCTCGGACTGAGGCAGAATTTCATCTGAACGTGTAAAACAACACAGTGAGCGGTACATCCACCAAATAATCCAGCCGGCGACGGCAGTAGGCTCAACTAGAAAATTTAATCAGAAGGCCGGCAGCTGGACCCTGTCTTTGCAGTTGCCCGTCATTGTGGGCAGCGGGCAGTCGATGAGGTTCTCCCCGGCGCGGTCGACGCACTGCTACACCTGGAACAGCTGCGTCTCTCCGGCGACACCCCTGTTGCACTCGAGGTTGGCCGTGAACCCGGTCCCCTCCTTGATGGCGTCCCTGATGCTGCTGAGGAAGTAGGTCTTGTCGTCGGACGGCACGATCCCGGCGTCGGCGAGGATGGCGGTGAGGTTGTGCTGCGCCTTGAACCCGAGCGCCGCCGCGAAGTAGCCGTGCTGGCCCAGGTCGGAGCACGTGCCGTGCTTCTTCCACTCCTGGCTCCAGAAGTCGAAGCTCTTGCCGCTCTTGCACGCCAGCGTCGGCCAGTTCGCCTCCAGCTTCTTCAGCAGGTCAGTGATCGCCGCGATCTTGAGGGGCTCGCCGTTGTTGCAGAATTCCGGCCAGCACTTCTTCCTCCGCTGTGACCATCTCCAGGGCGGCGGCGTCGACCTCGTGGCGGGTCTTGCACTTGGCGTAGTTGGGCCACAGCCCGTGGATCCCGAAGTCTGTCGCCGGCTTCCCGGTGTCCGGGACTCCGGGAAGCAGCACCCCTTCTTCGTGTCACAGAAGGACCCACTTGCTGAACGAGGTAGAAGAAATCGAATTCCTCGGCAGAGGAGACGGCCACGAGCGAGAGCAGGAGCAGAACCGAGAGCGCAACAAGCTTCATCTTCGCCTAACTTACAATTATTTGGTGATGCCTAGTTGCAGCTAGCGTGCAGCTACTTATAACAAGATGCGAGAACAACATAAACACGCCACATGTATATACAGATCGTACGATGTTTGGGATTGGAGAAATGGGCATCCGGTGGAAGGGGGAATATGCCATGCATTATCGGCCGGGCTTAATTTCGTTGAAACAACGTGCTCACGAAAGGAACATACATGTGTTCGGTCGTCGGAGATATTTAGGGCAGGTACAATGATCTTATCTTAGTAACGTCATGTAGGATGATTGCTGAGTTAGAGGAGGGAGAAAAAAAAAAGACATCTGTCTTATCTTAGCTAAGAGATCATCTCTTAGTATAATATGTCTCACCACATATTTAAAAATATTTGTCACTGGATATAAGACTAAAAAAATAACCCATTGTACACCATGTTTTACCATCATATCAAGATTATGTGGTATGTATAAGATAAGACTGCCTTATCAACCACCGTACATGCCCTTAAACGCCTAGATGCAGTTGAAGCCCGTCGAGATAGGGAAAACAAGTTTAGATAAGATGCCAAGCCCGGATCCAATCGGTTAGGAGCCTACGTGTCTTCCTGCTCTCGTTCCGGAAAAGTCATCCTTCTCCATGGAAGGTAGGTGCAGTACAATAACAACGAATCTGTGAGAATAATGCTGTAGTTGTTGGATTATTTCTGTTTCGCAACCCCTGCCGTCTGACCTGTCTCGAGGCTGCTCTACAAAGAGGAAGAAAACTAGAGTTAAAGGCACACAAGAAATTGACACAGGGAATAAGAAGAAGCTCTTTATTGATCTCTCTGTAAACTGTACGTATCATGATGGCTCCTCTATTTATAGACTATTGAGGATAACGATAACCACATGGGCTAACCTAGGCTTTTCCAAAACCTTTTATAGAACTTTTTGAAATCTACTCTTGGTAGAAGTACCAAGGAATCTTACCTTATTCAAAACCCCAACCTTTTCAAATTCCTCTCTTTACCTCAAGCTAGGCTTGATGGTATCCATAGTAGTAGTTTTGAGATGTTTGCAAGATGAATTGCCTTGGTCTGTTGTTTGACTTGCTTTCTTAGGAAATTAGAGTGAGCTATCCTAGGATCTCACCCTCTACTATCAAGCTAATTTAAGAACACAAAACTTAAGCAAGTTTCCAAAGCTTGCTTTGATCCTTAGTCACTAAAGTGACCATCTAATCCTTTAACCAGATCAATTTAGAGTTATCCCCTTCTAGTAGCTTCCAAAGCAATGAAGACCAACTCTAAGCATGGATCCCTACTACTCAATCTAAACATCAACCTCACCCACTTGATGATGAATTTTACACCTTGCATCCACTCAAAACTACTCCCTTTTGTATCCTAGTCAAAAAACCCAAATCTGCCAAAATATGACAGTCTTGGAGATTTATCAATATCACATCTTTGGGTCTTCACCTTTCTCAGCCCTTGAATCTTTTTGCAAATGCACTTGAACCATCTTATAAAACATCCTAACGACTTCCAAATCACATTCTTTTCCTTGTCTAGATCATCCTTTGACCCACTTGTTCTTGATGGTTTTGTAGGCAAGAAAATAATCTTTTCAGCAAATCTTATCAACATGCCTACTTTGATAGAAGCTCATATCTCCATGTTATCTTGTTTTGATAAACTCTTTGCATGGTTGTGCTCTACTCATGAATTTCTATCCATCCATACTTCCCTTGTTCCAATTGGAGCCATGTGCTCCTTATAATCACATGGTTTTGGAGGCTAAACAATAATCTACTTTGACACCCTTATTTTTAGCAAAGTTTGGCATCAATTCTGGGAGCACTCAATCATGATCTAGGTCAAACTTATGTACCATGCTGGTCTAAATAACTTGATCTATCTATCCATCTAGCCCATGATCCAAGGGAAGCTCTGAGCTCCTTAATCCAGCAAGGTTTTGATGGTATAAAAATACTCTAGACCAAGATCCTTTTCCCTACCTTCTTTCTTGTTTTCTTCAAAATCAATTTTGATATTCAAAACCCAAGGAGTGCATTTGATGGCTACACCATGTGGGCATCACCTACCTTGGACATAAAAATTTAATAAAGGCTTTTCCATAATTATTTCGGCCTAAAGCAATTTATTTCTCTTCTTTTACCAAAATCTCAAAACTCCTTCAATTGACGAAAGTTTGTTTTTATCCAAAAAAAAACGTTTCTAACTTTACGCACATTTGAGGCCTATATACTAATCCCTATCTTCTCCCTTCAAAAATAAATATTTTTGAAGAGTTTTATTATTTATTTTTGCCTATTTTCTTAAATAGCGGAAATGAGAAAATAAATTATGTTTGGGACCATCTCAAACCAAAAGCCCACCTTTTCCATCTGAAAAATCTCAAATGAACTCAGTAAAACAGATTCACCACTTTCTGAACATGTGTTATAAAAAGGATCTAAAATTATCAGAAAAATCCCAGATAATTTTTCAAGGTGTGTCTTACCCCATCCATCAACCAAAACCATTACCCTCTCTTGCCAAGGTCAAAATATAAGAGTTACCCCATGATCATCAACTATGGCCAAATTGGAGCCTAATCATTTCTTCAACTTCAAATAAATGCTAACCATCATCACCCCACATCTTTGATCCCCACAACCACCACCATCACTCTCAGGTTGTGGGATACTGTGGTGCTACAGTACCCATCCCCCTCACTCTTGTAAGTTTTTGTTTGGAGGCGGAGAAAAGAAGGAGACATGAATATCTTGCCAAAGTCACCTAGCATCTACTCCTTGCATCCTGGAAGGAGCAAAGAGGGACTATACACTCCACCGTGTCATCTCTACCGCCCCTGAGGGCCAATCCTCTGCTGCCTCGGGTGTAAGAGCCATAGACCACCACAACCCCTTCCCCTAGCTCATTTGTCCCCTCACCTCACTCCTTACCTCCCTAGAGCCCCAGAGCTCCTCTCAATCTATATCTAGCCCAGAAGAAGGAGAAATTCCACCACCAGCCATTGTCAAGTTCCTGCCTGTGTGGTCTCCTCTGTGCCCCTACTCTTGCATGTCACTGTGCTGAGACCCCCAGACTCCCCTGCATATAATCCCCTCTTCTTTCTTGCCTAGGACCTGCTCCACAGGTGGCACCATCAAGCTCCTCTTGGTCGAATTTGCATGAGCCTCTTCCTGGCAACAAAACTTCTACTCCCACTCCTTTATGAAGTTGTTGTCGACCACCACATCTCCCCAGCACCTCCCTGGCGTCTCCCTGTCCCTAGGTGAGATCATCGACATTCTCCAACCCCATCTAGGGTTTCTCTCACCGCTGTCGTGTCCATAGGAAGAGGAAGACCCAGCGCCCTCGAATCCCCTTTAAATCGGATAGCCAGCGACCCTCCTTACCCCTTCGCTTGTTTCTAGTCACTGAGAGACGGGGCCCGCCACAGCCCATTTGGAAATCATCTCCCGCGCGCGCCGGCGAGCGAGGTGGGCCAGCCCAGCATGGTGTTAGGTGTGGCAGTCAGATCTGGCCCGCTAGGCAGTTTTAGTTTCAGAACCTTTAATCTTTTCCCGTATCCATTTATTTGATTGTTAGGATTAAATGCAAAGGAAAATGGTAAATAAATGGAAAGATCAAGATCTAATTTTTACCATGTTCTCTCGTGTTTTCTTTAACATGTAGCACCCTTAACTTGCCCAGGATAACTTTTATCATTTTCTAAAATTTTAATCTCCTAAACATTGTTTTTTCCAATCAATAAATCATAGAGGGAGAAGTACAACTCCAAATGGGTTGATGCCACCTTGTACTGTAAGGTACTTGGTATACCTTGCATGTAGCCTTGACCTCACTCCAAAAACCCTTATCGTTTTGTTGTAGTAAAAATAACAAAAACAATATAACTATGCCTTTAGATATTTCCCCAAGACATAGAGATTTCATTAACCTCATTCCACCTCTCAGTATGCATGCACCCCAAGATCTATCAAATCCCAGGAGTTCAGAATTTATTGAGCTCATGGTGAATTAAACTCTTCTGTTTGGGGTTTCTTCACCAAATAAATCACCTCTGTAGATCTACAACTCCAAACATAGTGAATCTAGATCCTACTAGAAGGTATTTGTAATACATATCATTGTCCTTGGTCGCATACTGTTTGTACCTATCAAACAAAAATGATTAAAAAGACAAATTACCGATAGAACTGACTTTGGGATTTTCCCAAGGGCATTCTGGGAATTATTTTGGACCGAAACCAACGAAATCCTAAACTCAAAGATCTATAAAACCTCTGATGACCAATTTATTTGTCTCCCAGATATTTTCTGGTGAATTACTCATGAAAAAGGATTATCCCCACTAGAAAATCCACAACTAAATAAATAAAATTGATAAAATACTTTTGGTGGCTTGGCTATTTCAATACCTATCTATTGATATCATTTTTGTACAGTGGTGTCATGCAGAACATGGCCTTGGTATTAAACCCCTTATTTAAGTGGTATTTTACAAGTAAGTCTTAAAATAAGATCCACAAAGGCAAATCAAGTAATTCCAATTGTTATGAACTTAAGTTACCAAAACCTACTGAAGGTTATTGGTGTCTCATTCTTTTGTTTGTTGTAATGTACTGGTTCTTGTTTGCCTTGTGTTGATTGTGTCCTTGTTTGTTTGCATGCGTGATCCATGATGGCAATAGACGCGATTATACTGACGTCAAGAAGAGGAAGATATTGGTTTTTATGGTTTTCTAAGAAGAAGCCCAGGGACACATTGCCATATTGATGGTCACAGCCAAGCCACCTACCTGCTTATAAGCCTTGTCCTACTATTTTACTTATGCATGTCTTATCTACTTGGTTATGCAAACTGCATTGTTTTACTATATGATGATCTATATATGGTGATGTCTTGGCTCCTCCAAGTCATTACACATTTGTACTACTAAGTACAACCCCCTTTAGGACACCTACTTGCCCCTAGTATTGTAGGTGGTGTATAACAGCATACCCCTTGGAGACCCCGTTTTAGCCAAAGCAAAACTATAGGATGGGAAGACCCCAGATAAGTTTACAACATGTTTTATGGTAAAACTTTAGTGAGGTTTAACCTGCCAAGAGAAGTTTGAGAAAGAAAAAGGTTTTAGTTTTTCAAGTGATGCTGAAGTGAAGAAGGAGGAAAATGTTTACAAAAACGCACACGTTTCTTTGCAGCTTTAGCTAAAACAACAAAACTGTGCAACCACATTACCCTGGAATGGGACGGGACTTGACTTGAAGTTTGACAACTCTGGTATGGGATGCCTCGCAAGTACTCATAAGGTATCACATCTTTCGAATGTCGGGTTTTCCTTAAGGTTCATCTGTCGAAGCAATGACCTGAGGGAGGTCAGAACCGGCCTTGTAGGCGGCCGGACGATACTATGAGCCTCTCATTGAAAGTGCCCACTCTCGGGGAGTCGGAATGCGCTCCGGTTGGTCCGTTGGTACCCGACGTCCCGGTGTTGAGAGGAACAACTCGTAGGGTAGGGCCTATGCCAGAGTGGCATCCTGAGAGTCTTGATCGGTTACTCGACCCACGATTCATACGGGATCAGGGTAGGATACCCAAATGGTGTGGATAAAGTGTACAACCTCTACAGAGCATAAATCTATTCAAATAGCTGTATCCACGATCATGGATAGTTGGACAAACTATTGTAGAGCGGTGCTGGTTTCGATTTATAAAAAGGAATTTAAAATGGAAAGAGTTTTCAAAACAGAGTGGTCTGGAGGACCACAGAGGAAGTGACGTGATCTCGGAGGATCACAGAAGATGAGAAGCCCGGTCGAGTGAGGACCGGGAGATGAAATTGGGTGACCCAATCCTAGTGGTTTTCCAAACTTTTCAAATGTATTCAAAATGTTTTACAAATTTTTTTAACAAATATATAGAGATGTTATATCTGTTGGAGATATACCCAAGAGGCAATAATAAAAGTGGTTATTATTATATCTTTGTGTTTATGATGAATGTTTACATCCCATGCTATAATTGTATTATTAGGAAACACTAATACTTGTGTGTTTTGTAAACATAAAAGAGTCCCTAGTAAGCCTCTTATTGAACTAGCTTGTTGATTAATAGATGATCATGGTTTCCTGATCATGGACATTGGATGTCATTAATAACAAGGTCATATCATTAGGAGAATGATGTGATGGACACACACCCATAGTAAGTGTAGCATAAGATCAGGTCATTTAGTTCGTATTGCTACAAGCTTATCAAATGCATAGTGACCTAATCCTTCGACCATGAGGTTATGTTAATCACCATCACCGGATGGGTGCTTTGATGACATCAAACACCGCTTCATAACTGGGTGGTTATAAAGGTATCATTGGGTATTCTGAAAGTATGTGTTGAAGCGCATGGACCAAGATTGGGATTTGTCCATCCATATGACGGATAGATATGCTCTGGGCCCTCTCGGTGGAATGTCATCTAGTTAGCTTGCAAGCATGTGACTAGGTCACAAGGGATGACATAACATGGAACGAGTAAAGAGTACTTATCAGTAACGAGGTAGAACTAGGTATGAAGATACCGACGATCAAACCTCGGATAAGTAGAATATCCGTGACAAAGGGAATTGGTTTCATTTGTTAATGGTTCTATCGATCACGAAGTCATCGTTGAGTATGTGGGAGCCGTTATGGATCTCCAGATCCCGCTGATGGTTATTGATCGGAGAGGTGTCTCCATAATGTCTGCATATTCACGAACCGTAGGGTGACACACTTAAGGTTCGATGATGTTTAGGTAGATATGGAATGTGCGTTGGAGACCGAATGTTGTTTGGAGTCTCGGATTGGATCTGAGACATCACGAGGAGATCCGGAATTGTCCGGAGAATAATATTCATATAATGGAGATCATTTTCTAGGTTCAGAAATGTCCCGGAGTGTTTATATGGGGGGTTCTAGAAGGTTTCGGAATGTTCTGGAAGGTTCTAGAAATTTCTATGGAGTTTACTTGAAAACCAAGAAAGAAAAAGGGGAAACTTGGGGGGGAAGGAAACTCCCCCTAAGTCTCCCTTGTGCGCCGGCCCTAGGAGGTGGGCCTAGGGGTGGGAACCCTAGGCCGCACCCCTCCCTCTATATATAGAGGGGTGGAGGCGCCACCCCCCCTTGCCCCTCCACTCTTGCCCTAGCCGCCTCTTTCCTCCTCCTTCCTTCTGCTCGGGCTTAGGCGAAGCCCTGCAGAATTCTCTACTCCACCACTACCACCACGTCGTCGTGCTGCTGGAATTCCGTGGAGAGATCTACTACCTCTGCTGCTCGCTGGAACGGGGAGAGGAAGGTCTGCATCGACTCCGCACGTGTGACCGACTCATGCAGCGCTGCTAAGCTTGGGAAGGATCGTCTACTCGATCTTGAGATTGGAAAGTGATCGTCTACATCAACCACGAGATCCGATCTCGCACAAGGCTTTCGGATCTACAAGGGTTAGTACAGATCTATCTCGTTGCACATGTCTAATAGATTAGATCTTGGCTTTTATCTAGATTAGATCTGGGTTTTGTTCGTTCTTGCGGTAGAAATTTTTTGTTTTCCATGCTACGAACCCATCAGTGGTATCAGAGCCGTGTCTATGTGTAGATCTGTTGCACGAGTAGAACACAATGGTTTTGTGGGCGTTGGTGCTCGTGTCGTCTTTTGCTTTGTGTACTTTGCATCTTGCGATATGGTGGGATGAAGCGGCTCGGGCTAACCTTACATGTCATCGCACATGAGACTTGCTCCACGCTTGACGTGTAACTTATTTTGCACAAGTGGCTTTGCGGGTGTCTGTCTCTCTCACCATAGTATAGATCCAATTTACACTTTGCACTTGATAGCACTTGTATCAACGTTGTGGTTTTAGTTTCGTAGGTACGATCCGTTCTTATTCGAAAGCCCCAAACCACGTAAAACATGCAAAGAAAATTAGAGGCGTCTAACTTGTTTTTGTAGGGGTTTTGTGATGTGATATGGCCATCATGTGATTGTGATTATATTTGATGTATGCAATGATCCTTGTTGTAATATGGCAGCGGCGAGAACTAATGGTTGTCTTTAATTCTGTTAAGACCTGCGAGTCTATTCATCTTGTAATAGCTTTATTCCAAGTAGTTGTAATAGTTGCTAGTGATGATGGACAACCATGAAGCGGCGCCACTGACCTTGACGCAATGCTGGTGATGATGGAGATCATGTTCGTGCTTTGGAGATGGAGATCAAAGGCACAAGAAGAAAGGGCCATATCATATCACACTAATTATGAATTGCCTATGATGTTAATCCTTTATGCATCTTGTATTGCTTAGATCGCGACGGTAGCATTATAAGATGATCCCTCTCACTAAATATCAAGTAATAAAGTGTTCATCCTTAGTTGGCACCGTTGCTAAGACTCGTCGTTTCGAAGCATCTCGTGATGATCGGATGTGATAGATTCTACGTGTGCATACAACGGGTGCAAGCCAGATTTGCACATGCGGAAACTAAGGTTAATCTTGACGAGCCTAGCATGTACAGACATGGTCTCGGAACACGGAATACCGAAAGGTAGAGCATGAGTCATATAAATGATATGATGAACATGAAGATTGTTCGCCGATGAAACTACATCTTCTCTCATGAAGATCGGACTTGGTGTAGTGGACTTGGTTCGTGTAATCACTAAGACAATGTGAGGGATGTTGTTTTGAGTGGGAGTTCACCTAGTTAATTTAAGAATTAAAATTGAACTCATTTTATCATAAACTTAGTCTAAACTACTTGCAAATTTGTTGTAGATTATGGCGAACCTCTCCATCAATTTCAATGCGTTCCTAGAGAAAGAAAAGCTTAAGAAGAATGGAAGCAACTTCACGGACTGGCTCCGTGGACTGAAGATTGTCCTCAGGGCTGGTCAGTTGACCTATGTGCTGAAGCACCGCTAGGTGACCCACCTGCAGAAGATGCCACCGATGACGTAAAGAATGTTTATGCCACTCGGAAAAATCATTACTCCACATTCGATGTGCCATCACATGCGGTTTAGAAAGCGGAGCTTGAGCGCTTTGAGCACCACGACCCGTTCGAGATCATTAAGGAGCTCAAGCTCATTTTTGAGACTCACGCGGCCGTGGAGAGTTATGAGGCCTCCGAAAAGTTCTTTAACTATAAGATGGAAGAGGGTAGCTCCGTTAGAGAGCACGTGCTCACCATGTATGGGCACGCAAACAAGCTCCAAGAGTTGGAGATAACGATTCCTAATGAGTTAGGGATTCACCGTGTCCTCCAATCACTGCCACCGAGTTATAAGAACTTTGTGATGAACTACAATATGCACTGCATGAACAAGACATTGCCTGAACTATCGTCCATGCTGAAAACTGCTAAAGTGGAGATCAAAAAGGAGCACCAAGTGTTGATGGTCAATAAGACCACCAATTTCAAGAAACAGGGCAAGCCTAAGAACAAGGGCAACTTCAAGAAGGACGGCAAGAAAGCTGCTTTTGCTAAGAAGCCCAAGGCTGGTCCTAAGCCGAAACTGAATGCTTCTCTGCAAGGGTGCAGTCCTTTGGGCGTAAGCGCCCCAAGTACTGGCGGATCTGAAGAGGCAACATCAAGAAGAAAGGTATATTCGATATACATGTTATTGATGTGTATCTTACTAGTAATCGTAGTAGTGCACAGGTATTTGATATCTTGGTCGGTTGCTCATATTTGTAACTTGAAACAGGAGCTGCGGAATAAGCGAAGACTGGCGAGAGACGAGGTGACGATGCGCGTTGGAAATGGCTCCAAGGTTGATGTGATCGCCGTCGGCACGCTCCCTCTACATCTACCTTCGGGATTAGTTTTAAATTTGAATAATTGTTATTTGGTGCTTGCATTAAGCATGAACATTATATCTGGATCTTGTTTATTGCGAGACGGTTACTCTTTTAAGTCTGAGAATAAAGGTTGTTCGATTTATATGAGTAATATCTTTTATGGTAATGCACCTGAGATGAATGGTTTATTCTTACTGAATCTCGATAGTAGTGATACACATGTTCACAACATAGATGCTAAACGAACAAAATTGAATGATAATTCTACATACATGTGGCACTGTCGTCTTGGTCACATTGGAGTGAAGCGTATGAAGAAGCTCCATTCTGATGGACTTCTTGAATCACTTGATTTTGAATCACTTGAAAGATGCGAAGCATGTCTAATGGGAAAAATAACTAAGACTCCATTCGCTGGAATAATGGAGCGAGCTACAGACTTATTGGAAATAATACATACCGATGTGTGCGGTCCAATGAGTGTAGCATCGCGTGGTGGATATCGTTACGTTCTCACTTTCACGGATGACTTAAGTAGATATGGGTATGTCTACTTTATGAAACATAAGTCTGAAACTTTCGAGAAGTTTAAGGAATTTCAAAGTGAAGTGGAAAATCATCGTAACAAGAAGATTAAGTTTCTGCGTTCTGATCGCGGAGGTGAATATCTAAGTTATGAGTTTGGCATGCATTTAAAGAAATGTGCAATACTTTCGCAGTTGACACTGCCGGGAACACCACGGCGTAATGGTGTGTCCGAACATCGTAATCGAACTCTCTTAGATATGGTTCGGTCTATGATGTCTCTTACAGATTTACCGCTATAGTTTTGGGGCTATGCATTAGAGACAGCCGCATTCACTTTAAATAGGGCACCATCTAAATCCGTTGAAATGACACCGTACGAATTGTGGTTTGGAAAGAAACCTAAGTTGTCGTTCCTTAAAGTTTGGGGTTGCGAAGCGTATGTAAAGAAGTTACAACCTGATAAGCTTGAACCCAAAGCGGAGAAATGCGTCTTCATAGGATACCCTAAAGAAACAATTGGGTATACCTTCTATCATAGATCCGAAGGCAAAGTTTTTCTTGCCAAGCAGATCCTTTCTTGAGAAGGAATTTCTCTCAAAGGAAGTGACTGGAAGGAAAGTAGAACTCGACGAGGTTATTGAACCTTCTCTCAGAGTTGAGAGTAGCGTAGCACCGAAAGATGTTTTTGTGCCGCCTGCACCAATTGGATAGGAAGCTCATGATGGTGATCATGAAACTTCGAACGAAGTTGCTGCTGAACCTCGCAGGTCAACGAGGGTTCGTACCACTCCTGATTGGTATGACCCTGCCTTGAACGTCATGTTGGTGGACAACACTGATGACCCTGCGACGTATGAAGAAGCTATGGTGAGCCCAGATTCTGACAAATGGCTAGAAGCCATGAAATCCGAAATGGGATCCATGTACGAAAACCAAGTATGGACTTTGGTGGACTTACCGGATGGCCGTAAGGCTGTCGAGAACAAATGGATTTTCAAAAAAAAAACAGATGTTGATGGTAATGTTACCGTCTATAAAGCTCGACTTGTCGCGAAAGGGTTCCGACAAATTCAAGGAGTTGACTATGATGAGACATTCTCACCAGTAGCGAAGCTAAAGTCTGTGAGGATTTTGTTAGAAATTGCTCCATATTTTGATTATGAGATTTGGTAGATGGATGTCAAAACGGCGTTTCTTAATAGAGACATTGAGGAAGCGTTGTATATGGTACAACCCAAGGGTTTTGTCGATCCTAAAGATGCTAACAAGGTATGCAAACTTCAGCGCTCCATTTATGGACTGAAGCAAGCATCCCGGAGTTGGAATCAACGTTTTGATAAAGTAATCAAAAACTTTGGATTTATACAAACTTACGGAGAAGCTTGTATTTACAAGAAAGTGAGTGGGAGCTCTATAGAATTCCTAGTACTATATGTAGATGACATATTGTTGATTGGGAATGATATAGAACTTCTTAATAGTGTTAAAGCCTATTTGAATAATAGTTTTTCAATGAAGGATCTTGGCGAAGCGGCATATATTCTAGGCATCAAGATTTATAGAGATAGATCAAGACGCCTAATAGCGCTTTCACAAAGTACATACTTGGACAAAGTTCTAAAGAAGTTTAGAATGGAAGAGAGCAAGAAAGGGTTCGTGCCCATGTTGTCAGGTAAGACCTTGAGTAAGACTCAAAGTCCAGCTACGGCAGAAGATAGAGAGAAGATGAATAATATTCCCTATGCCTCGGCCATAGGTTCTATCATGTATGTCATGCTGTGTACAAGACCGGATATAGCACATGCTGTTAGTTTGACTAGCAGATATCAAAGTGATCCTGGAATGGAGCACTGGACAGCGGTCAAGAATATCCTAAAGTACCTAAATAGGACTAAGGATATGGTTCTTTCTTATGGAGGTGATTAACAGCTTGTTGTAAGCGATTACGATGCTAGTTGGAACACCGATCCGGATGACTCAAGTCACGATGGATACGTATTTATTTTGAATGATGCTGCAGTGAGCTGGAGGAGTGCCAAGCAAAGCGTTGTGGCGAAATCTTCAACTGAATCGGAATATATAGCTGCTTCGGAGGCTGCACAAGAAGCCATATGGACAAAGAAGTTCATTACTGATCTTGGCATGGTTCCTAGTGCGTTGGACCCAATGGCCATCTACTGTGACAACACAGGTACCATAGCTAATGCACAGGAGTCAAGGTCACATAGCAAGCTGAAGCATATCAAGCTACGTTTCCATGCTATTCGCGAGTATGTCCAATATGGTGACATAAAGATTTGCAAAGTACACACTGATCTGAATATGGTAGATCCGTTGACTCAACCTTTCCCTAGAGCAAAGAATGACCAACACCAGAACGCCATGGGTGTTAGGTATATTACCATGTAATCTAGATTATTGACTCTAGTGCAAGTGGGAGACTGTTGGAGATATGCCCAAGAGGCAATAATAAAAGTGGTTATTATTATATCTTTGTGTTTATGATGCATGTTTACATCCCATGCTATAATTGTATTATTAGGAAACACTAATACTTGTGTGTTTTGTAAACATAAAAGAGTCCCTAGTAAGCCTCTTATTGAACTAGCTTGTTGATTAATAGATGATCATGGTTTCCTAATCATGGACATTGGATGTCATTAATAACAAGGTCATATCATTAGGAGAATGATGTGATGGACACACACCCATAGTAAGTGTAGCATAAGATCAGGTCATTTAGTTCGTATTGCTACAAGCTTATCAAATGCATAGTAACCTAATCCTTCGACCATGAGGTTATGTTAATCACCATCACCGGATGGGTGCTTTGATGACATCAAACACCGCTTCATAACTGGGTGGTTATAAAGGTGTCATTGGGTATTCTGAAAGTATGTGTTGAAGCGCATGGACCAAGATTGGGATTTGTTCATTCATATGACGGATAGATATGCTCTGGGCCCTCTCGGTGGAATGTCATCTAGTTAGCTTGCAAGCATGTGACTAGGTCACAAGGGATGACATAACATGGAACGAGTAAAGAGTACTTATCAGTAACGAGGTAGAACTAGGTATGGAGATACCGACGATCAAACCTCGGATAAGTAGAATATCGCGTGACAAAGGAAATTGGTTTCGTATGTTAATGGTTCTATCGATCACGAAGTCATCGTTGAGTATGTGGGAGCCGTTATGGATCTCCAGATCCCGCTGATGGTTATTGATCGGAGAGGTGTCTCCATCATGTCTGCATATTCACGAACCGTAGGGTGACACACTTAAGATTCGATGTTGTTTAGGTAGATATGGAATGTGTGTTGGAGACCGAATGTTGTTTGGAGTCTCGGATTGGATCTGAGACATCACGAGGAGATCCGGAATTGTCCAGAGAATAAGATTCATATAATGGAGATCATTTTCTAGGTTCGGAAATGTCCCGGAGTGTTTATATGGGGGGTTCTAGAAGGTTTCGGAATGTTCCGGAAGGTTCTAGAAATTTCTATGGAGTTTACTTGAAAACCAAGAAAGAAAAAGGGGAAACTTGGGGGGAAGGAAACTCCCCCCAAGCCTTCCTTGTGCGCCGGCCCTAGGAGGTGGGCCTAGGGGTGGGATCCCTAGGTCGCACCCCTCCCTCTATATATAGAGGGGTGGAGGCGCCACCCCCTTGCCCCTCCACTCTTGCCCTAGCCGCCTCTCTCCTCCTCCTTCCTTCTGCTCAGGCTTAGGCGAAGCCCTGCAGAATTCTCTACTCCACCACCACTACCACGCCGTCGTGCTGCTGGGATTCCGTAGAGAGATCTACTACCTCCGCTGCTCGCTGGAACAGGGAGAGGAAGGTCTGCATCGACTCCGCACGTGTGACCAAGCAGCGCCGCTGCGGAAGGATCGTCTACTCGATCTTGAGATCGGAAAGTGATCGTCTACATCAACCACGAGATCCGATCTCGCACAAGGCTTTCGGATCTACAAGGGTTAGTACAGATCTATCTCGTTGCACATGTCTAATAGATTAGATCTTGGCTTTTATCTAGATTAGATCTGGGTTTTGTTCGTTCTTGCGGTAGAAATTTTTTGTTTTTCATGCTACGAACCCATCAATATCTACAAGAGAAACTATTTTAGAAAAGAACCTCTCATGTAGCCCTACTACTACCACAGCCATATTACATACCCTCTTATTATTTTTCACTTAAGGTGGTTGGTGAGTACATTCAAAGTACTCACTGGCATTGTACCTGGCTATTAACTTGGTCAGATTCGAGAAGTAAGTGAAGAAGAAGGTGACGTTGACGGCTATGCGAGATAGGACGTTCTCCTAGTCAGCTACCTATAGGTTAAGGCATGTCTCGGGCTCGATGCTTTGATAAAGTTTCGTCTATGATGGTCGATGTAGTCATTATGGAAATTGAGGTATGACTTGTATCCTCTTAAGTAAGAGATGTTTACTTTGATACTTATCGGTTATGTTCCACGACAGACTGATCATGGGATCATGGTGATATACATAACAAGGATTCTTGGAGGATTAATCCGAGGCCTCACACCTACCAAACGCAACATAAATTTGAAGATTATGGACTCACAAATCCGTTGATAACACAATTTTTGGAACCACCAAAAATTAACAAAAAGTAAGGCTGCAGGCCTCCCAATAAGGAGATGGCAACATGAGCTCAAACTAGCAGGAGAATAGGAAGAACTCAAGAATGATGAAAGAGGAGAGCCGCCTTGGTGATCCACGTGTGCTACTACCTTTGAAGCTGCGACATGAATCGACTCTCCCCGATGTCGCCACCACTGCTTCAACCCATCAGCTAGAAGGTCTAAAAGAGGCGATGGAGGGATGCACGGGGAGGAGGCAGAGAAGGCACAGAGCCAGGGCAATTTTGCAGAGGAGACAGGCAGTGGCAGAGCACTGGCTGCTCACCACAGCTATCTAGATTGTGGACAAAGGCAGGCATTTTTTTCTTGGTATAGGAGGACTTCACCAACCTTGTCCTGTGGAATCTGTGCAACTAGGTCGGCACAAACGCGCTCATGAGAGACCAGACAACGCGTCCATGTGCTGACAGGTGGGCCTAGACAAAGCAAAACAGCCCGGACAAAGCCCAGCTCTTCAATTCTAGGGGGCATCTCTAAGAGCTCTAAGCTCCCTGGAATTGAGGAGTTGTTATTGTTCCGACAATTGTCTCTACCTATTTGTGTCTTGGTGGCTACTTATTTTCTAGAAAATCAGTGCGCATTGGTGTGTCCATGACGGTTCGTGTATAGGGTGGTTCCCTCGGTCAACTCAATCGGCCAAAACGGAAGCTCTGGCCAAATTACCGTGATTCGCCGCTCCATACCCGTATTCGCAGGTCAGGAGATCGGGCAAACGGCGGCTGGGGCGCCGGCCTTGTGCGACTGCATCCGCTTCCGCGCCGGCTACCAGGCATGGCACGCCACCGAGCTTGGTCTGCACAAGCTCGATGTAGCAGATGAGCTCAGAGAAGAGAGGTTGGTCTAGGACGAGGATCCCACCCAGTCGTCGCTACCGTGTATCTCATGCTGCTGGCCGGGTGGCCCGCCTCCATGGTACCTGCTTGCAACGAGCTGCCTCCGTGGCTCCACACCCGCCGGCCTGGGCGCAGCCCTGGTTCCTCCGCTTCAACTGCTCCCGACCTCAGCGCACCATGGCCATCCGTTCTCCACATGAGTTCTAGGAGCTAGAGTCAATGCGTTTTTTTGTTTCTTTTGCTTTTATGTAAACATGATTGTCTAAGGCAATTAGATGTGCAAGTTGATTAGTTTCACCAATTAATTTTTCCGATCTAGAATTGCTCCATCGGTTGAGGCACTCACATGTCCTTGTTGATTTTTTTTTGTACATGTTGTGTTCCCGGTCTAGATCCAAATGTTGGAATTTTCTTGTGCAAGTATGTTCCGAATTTAGAGAAATTGTACCCTTTCGGTTGGAATTTCTAGCACATCATCCTACTCCCATCCCCTAGCCCCAAGCGCCTGATCCAGGCCTAGTTGGTCGCCACCCGCCCCATAGACAACTCCTCCAACATGATTCCCCTGCTCCGTCATGCCAGGGTTTCCAAACCCTAGCGGCGGCGACTGTTCTTCGGGTGACACCATAGAATGGCCACGTCAGCCATAGTCTGATCCACCTTTTATCCGCGGTCAATCTTCATGGTGTATGGTGGATGGTAGATCGATCCGTTCTCCTCCACCTTCGCCCTCTTCGTTATGCACAACAGATGACTAGGGCCGTGATGGAACGAGCGCCCACAATCTTCATTGGTGAGTCCTAAATCTCTCTCTCTCTCTCATGGGAGCAGCAAGCAAGCCTCGATGGAGAGAGCGCTTCCAGCAGGCAGATCAAGATGCAAGTGGGGTGATCTAAGTTTGCCCCTGTTACTTGACCTCTGGCATGGCTGGGAAATCGCAGGGACAACTTCCTGAACCTATAGGCTCCTAGGGCTGGTCCGCTGATGCTCCATGATTGGCTTGAATGCACATATACATAATGTCCTATTGTACTAGTTGTTGTCGGCTGCTATTAGCTAGGTTCAATAAGTCATCTATTTCTTAGAATGTATTCCTCAATTGCTTTTATTGTTACTGTAATATTAAAAATCATCACTGCGGTAATGAAACTTTCAAAAATAGAATCTTGGAAAATATCCGTAAGAATTTGGAAACTAAATTCTAAATCATGAGCAGTTTGTGTTAGAAATACTGCAACATTTTCTCCAAAGTGAACTTGACTAGTTGGACAAGAACATTAATGAGATGGATTTAGGTCTTGAATACATCTAATTGATCAAGTGTACAGAATGCCAATTAAATTTGGATCTTTATAGTAAATACTATACAATGGAGCCCGATGTGGGTCGATTCATATGAAGTTTCCTCTCTTTCGGTTCCTATGAAGTTTTCTTATTTTTTCTAGCATGGGCACTCTTTGTTAATAGATCTCATTATATGCCCTTTTCCGACAAAGTACTAGAGTCTCATTTTATGCCTTTATTCCGACAAAGTACAGAGTTGATACATCGTAAAACTGAATCATACTCGAATTAGCTTTTATATGCCTTATGATGGAGATTTTGCTCAAGATCCTGCGATCAAACAATTCATCCGTGATAAGCATTAGCGACTAACAAGATTATATCATGAACTCAAAAGAACTATTCTTTGTTAGGTATTTACTGATTTGTAGGTTCTCTTAGGTAAAGAGATCCTTGAACAAACTGTGTTCACAGTGAACCTTGCAAAAATTATTTTAAGGGTTAATATTGCACTTATTGTCCTTACTTAGATATGAAGTTATCCTGTCCTATGTGATTTATTTGTTTTGTTTTGTGAATATTATTAGTGCAAGGTCCGAGCGACACCCGGCGTATTCATCATTTCTTTTGCCAACCCCTTTTATTTATATGAATATACTTCGTACGACTCCTGTCTAAAACAATTGTTCCGATGTGAAATAGCATATCATTGTTCGATATCTGTCAATATAAGTTTACTAATTCCGTACTTTTTGATTGCAAGACCACCTAATCGATAGACTTTGCAGATATTGTTCAAGTCATCGAGTTTGTGAAAGAGTACTTGGAAATTTAGGTACTTTATGGCCACTATTATCATTTATGTGGTTGAGGATGAAGTGGTTTCTGATCAATTTAGGGAAACATCTTTATCTTTTGTTCTCCTTTCGTAGTTACTATTGAAAATATTGTTTCTCCTCTTGGCAAGCAGTTTGATTTTTCATTGCATTGGCATGCTCATTGGTTATGTTCTCGGTGTAATAAAGAATGATTGAAATTTGTTGCTTCTGAAAATTTCAAGTTCGAAATGATTCTCCTCTTGTCCATTTGTAGGTATCGATGACCATATTATATTTCCATAAATTGATAGGAGTTGTGACATTATTTCATAGGGTTCCAACTTATGACAACTAAGAGCATATTTGAACAATTTATAATTCTGTATTTTTAGTTTTAGATATAAAATGTTGGGTTAGTTTTTAGATATAAAGTTTTACATAACCATTCTAACAACTTAAAATTATACTATATTGTAAATATAAAAGTGCATCACAGTGTCCCGTGTTGTGGTCTTCCTTGTAGGCATGTACAATTTGAAACACCCAAAATTTTGCCACAAGATGTAGCTTGTCTGACTGAACTTCTTCTCGGGACACTGCCATCAAGACCTGATGAAGCACGGCACATGCCACGACATACACACGCCGGCCTCCACTGTACTGTGAACAAGCCCAAGCACAACGAACTGAAAGTAGACAACAAACAAACACCCTTGCCACAGAATTTAAACGACATTAAAAGATGATGGCGCGGCAGAGCGCGTTGGGTCCATCTAGTAGAGCTCTTCTATGCCGTCGAGATAACACTACCATTATTTGCACAAGTTAAACAAATTATTATTTCATTCGTCCGAAAATAAGTGATTTGAATTTGCCTAGATTCGCATGTTATACACACTAGAATTATAAAGAGTATCATACATGTCACCTCTTGAATAAAATTTTGTGTGGCACTATAATTAATAAAGAGATATGTGCTAGTGGTATCATAATACAATTTTAGTATGTGGAACTAGATAATTTAATGAAAAATATATCTTATATACAAAATTGCATTAAAATTCAACAAATTATTAAATATGATGACATTATAGTACTACTAAATGATAAGTATTATACAAATAGTGTCATACACTGTACCATATGAATGATACACTAGAACCAGCCTAAAACACGTCTAAATACATACAGATTTAATAAATCCAAGTCACTTATTTCCGGATGAAGGGAGTGTAAAATAATGAAGAAGTTTTTGAAATATATAACAACCATTCGAAGTAAAAATAATTAGCGGCTAAAAGACATAGGTTGCTTAAGTTCAAATCGTTACTATTACAGAAAAATTCAGTTGTTGATTAACACATGGACACTTGACTTCCCGACTGTTATCAACAACGGCATGCCGGCTCCGGTAATGGAGCGGCGACAGCGGCGCGTCGGCAGCTCGCTCTGGCAGCAGTAGTGGTCGTTAGGTGGTCCAAAGACCTCAATGTAATTTTTATTATGTACTTTTATGAACTCATGAAATAGATCCGGACCTTTTTTCCCGCAAAAAAGAAAAAAGAAAAAAATCAGTTGATTAACACATGGGATACTTGACCGGTCTTGCGAGATGTTGCAAATGACGATGGACTTCCAGAGTGGTGGCACCACCAACAAATCAAATCAGGACTTTGCGTTCAGTTTTCATCGGAATCAAAGCGAGGCATCCAGGTCTGTAGGCGTCTCATAGGCAAGCTCTAGAACAAGGGGAACTGGACCTTGTCGCTGCACTTGCGTCCCTGCACCGGCCCCGGGCAGTCGATGGGGCGCGTGCCGGTGCGGTCGACGCACAGGTACACCTCGAACAGCTGCATCTCGCCGGCGACGCCCTTGTTGCACCCGATGCTGGGCTTCGACCCCGTGGCCTCCGTGACGGCCTCCAGGATGCTGCTGAGGAAGTACGTCTTCTCGTCGGACGGCACGATACCGGCGTCGAAGAGGATCCGCGTGAGGTTGAACCGGGCCTTGTACTGGAGCGCCGCCGCGAAGTAGGTGTGCTGGTCCATGTTGGAGCAGGTGCCGTGCTTCTCCCACTCGTGGCTCCAGAACGCCGTGCTGTCGTTGCTCTTGCACGACAGCGTCCCCCAGTTCCGGTCCATGTCAACCCGCAGGTCCCTCACCTGGAACGGGCTGAAAGTGTCGGCGGCGTTGCAGGATTCCGGCCAGCACTGCTTGGTCTTGTTCTTCTCGCCGGCGGGGCGGCATGCGGCGTAGTTGGGCCAGAGGCCGTGGATGCCGAAGTCGGCCGCCGGCTTCACGTTGCCCGGGAAGCAGCAGCCGTTCTTGGTGTCGCAGAACGAGCCAGGCCACTGCACTCATAAACAAACGGATCGATGCGTTCCGACAAACGACCTGACGAGCGAGGCAATGGTTAAGAAACGATGGAGTTATACCTGCTGAACGTGGTAGAAGAAATCAAAATCGGTAGCTGACGAGGAGGAGGAGACGAGAAGGAGAAGAAGCAGCAGGAGGACGACGAGGGAACAGCAACGGATGGCCATTGCTTGCTCTGAATCTCTGATGCTGTGGTGGTTTCGGTCTTTCGGAGCAATTTCGCTGTACTTCGAATGAATGCTACAACCCGACTTTGCATTTCATTTATAGGCGCAGCGTGAGTATTATCTCGTTATATATAACGACCATGGAAAATCGCGTACAGATAAGTATGATGATCCAAATATTGTAAGATCAGTTAGGAATGGTGTTCATACATATGGGTTCACTTAATTATGATCCGACGCGGGATCAGAAATGCTAAACAAACGCTGACGTAGCCCTTTGGTGCAATGAGATTCACGAGGACCAAGGCCCAAAACAGCCCGGGTTGTTCACTCATGCATGAAAAATTATGAAGCCAAAGCTAATAGCTTAATAAAAGATCAGAATATATATATATATGATCATTGGCCACTTTACAGTTTGCCAACAATATTGTAGCCTGTGGAATGAACGAACACGAGCCTCACGAGGCAATAATTTGGCAAGGAAACTGAAACAGAGGAGTATGGGATGTGGTTGCTGGATCAGTTGGCATGCTTTGCTATTCAAACAATAATTTAGCAAGCAAAAGGAAATAGATGAGTATGCGAATTTCTGAATTTCACTGTCGGTGGAGCTGGTTTTGCACTGCAATTCACAGAAGTATAGAAACAAAAAGTTGTGCCCATTATGGCTGGCTGCAACTAGGAAACATTTGCGTGGTGAGACACCGCGCCCATGGGGTGACGTCGGCCGATGCAAGGGTCCTGTATAAACGCTGCTAAATAGATAAACAACATTATTAAAAAGACTGTCGTATTTACAGAGCATGGATTACATATTTCTACGGGAGTACAGGACTACATAATCGATAAAGCTAATTTACATAAGTAGTGGTTTAGCTAGCTAGTAGTATAATATACATTGGCGTGTGGGGCGGCGCCTGTGTAGGATGATTACGATCCATGAAAAGAATGAGCAGATGTATCGGTAGATAGTATAGATGGAATGGTCCATTTGTACAGAAGGAAAACAACCATTATAGATTCCACATCATAGAACACTGAGTTGTTGACATAAGGGCTCGTTTGGATGCGGGGGATCCCGAGCGGATCCGCGCGTTTTCCCCGGCCGAGTAAACCGCGGGCCGGATATCCCCTGGGTGAGCCCACCTGATCATTTGGTTGTCCACGAGGGAAGGAAAATCGGGCCTATCCACGCCCTTCCCCGGGATATCTCGCCACTAGTCAGGAGGTCGGGGAGGAAATCCGCGCGCGACAGGGTGACGAGCGACGCGGTTCGACTCGCTGGTGCCACCATCCCGCAGTAGGCCGCCGCCTCCAGTCCCGCCGTTGACCATCTACCTCCTCTGTCCCTCGCGGTCCCTCGCCGTCCTCCCGCATAGTCTCCAGCCGGATCCCACCGTCCTCGTCCGCCTCTGCCAGCTCCCGTCCGCGCCCGCAAGATCAACGACGCCAAGAACCTCCGAACCGGCCTCGTCACCGCCAGCAAACGCCCTCCTAGGCTGACCTCAACTCCTCCCCGCCAACGTCCCACAGGGTGAGCCTCCCGTGATTTTCCTGAAATTCCCTCAGATCTGGGCTACTAGGGTTCACATTCTGACGAAGGAGCAGAGGTGGCAGCTGCTGGCCGTGTGGGAGGGTACAGCGGGAGGCAATTCATGTTCAAGTTTCATTCACGGTTGATCTCTAGTAGGAATTCTTCTTGTAATCCAACTGAATTTCTTATGTAGTTTTGCACGTGTATATACTTTCTTGCTGATACATCGGGTTTTATATCACTGAAACAATTGAGAATTGTTTCTACGTACAAGTTTTCTGCAAGATTGCCTAAATTAGACTGATGTAAAAACTAAATAATATGTAGCATTTCATGTTGATTTTTCTGGAAATAATGTGTGTAGCATCTCCACGGACTTCTCTTGGAAATAATGTGCAGCACCTTGTGTGTTTTTGTCTCAGAGTAATGTGCATCATCTTTAATATTTTTCTGCAAATAAGCTTATGCCACTCTGCACTCAGCTCACAACTTCCAGTTTCTTGCAGGTATTTTCTAAATTGAAAACAGATTCTTAGGTCCAGCTCAAGTTTTTCCCGTGTTAACCTTATTGATTTTCTCTTCAATGCATGATTCACTATTAGAAGAACTAAGCTAACAAAATTGGTGACCTGTTGTTGGCAGTGCGAACAACCCATGTACTTTATCATGCTACTTGTATGTGTCCCTTTTGCTTATACCATGAAGTGTAATTCAATTCCTTTTAATAATTTTGTGTTTGTCAATTGGATAACTCATTTTTGTTACTATGCCGTGCTTACCATTGCAATTCCCATGTAATACTTAAACCATTTAAGTAAGTGTCCTTTATTGAAAAAAAAATGGTGTGCTTCCCATTGCAATGCATATGAGTACCCATATGGCTTATAGTTATGCACATGAGTGACTTCTAACCATAATTCTAGTTGGTACATGCAGTTATGTTCTTGTTCTTCTGAGCTGATCATGCTGAGATACTTTTTGGTCAGGTTTGCTTTCTTCTCTCAGCATATTTTATTGGTAGGGTAAGTTTGGTAAATGCTAATATAAATAGTGGAATCATGTCTCTTAAACAATGTTGTTTCATTGGGACATGGGAGTGCTGATTGCTTGGCAATGATGCCGAATTGTTGCTAATACACATATGAATCTGTTCTATATATATGTATACAATTTCTTTTATTTTTCTATACAGTAGAGTCATTATATTGTCAATACCTTTTGCTTTGCAGGTTGTTTAATGCAAGCGGACAAAACTCTTCATAGGAATTGACGGTGTGAGTTCAAGTAGAGTGACGATGTTCCAACGGCAGTTTAGCAACAGTAATTCGCCATGGGTCAAATACTTTGACTTGCTGGACTTTGAGCTGTAATTAGTATTTCCACTTTTGAAATGTAAATAGCCAGTTTTATCCTTGGTGCTATGCTATCTGTATGACAGCGTAATTACATGTATGATATATTGTATGCATGTTTTCAGATAATATTTTGTTAATTTCTTACCTTTTATGTATTTTAGTTTCCTGAAATTTCTGAATTACTTTATTTTTCTAGAATTTTGCAAATAATTGGGAATCATTTTTATTTGAAATTCTATGGTATGTGTGAAAATACAGAGTAAGCTGTGATAACTTTCTAGTATTATGATCTATTTTTTAATTTATTGTCAAGTTCCCTTCCGTTTCCCTTGTGACCAAATGGCAGCGAGGGTTTTTCCCATGCCGGGAGATCTTCCCCAAGGTGGACGTGGATCCCATGTGCACAAGGAAGTCCTCTCCGAGGGGTTTAGTACCCAGGGTTTTATACCCCTGACAACCAAATGAGCCCTTAAAGAGAACATAATAGCGCGCCAGACTTAACTAAATCTAACACGTGACATGATAAGTCTAACACATCCCAGCCCATGTTATCCCATGCTTGCTGCTGCTCCTGCTGATTTCCTCCTTCCCAAGTGGGCTTGTCCTCTGGGTTTAGAATTCTCCCAGCAAAGATCCGTACATGATGGAATTTCTCCTGGGTAAGAACCCAGTGTCTTCCTGGCAAAACAAAAGCTTGGACAAAAGGAAAAAGCTCTTGTTGTACAAGACCGTTAGACTCAAAATAAAACTGATAGGCGCGGATACGGCGATTGAGTCCATAGATTTCCAATATTTGGTGCTAGCCATGTGAACATTATCTAAACACTTACTCCCCTCCACGGGTCGTCCTACCGGAATAGGCTACCCTCTTGAGTAGGCGATTTGGATGACCAAACCACCGCAGCGAATATCTCTTAAATGTGTCGTTCTTTGGCGGCGGAAGTGATGAATGAGGAGGGCACCATCCTTTCCCGAATAAAGAGTTTGCCAAAACCATGGCAAAATAGCGGATGGTCGGGTTCTGGATTGTGGCAGTCTTGCTCTGCAGATATTGGAGGTTCATGTGGACAGAAATTTGCTCCCAAGCAGCCATTGCCTCAATGAGGACTTCATTAGTAGTATCGAGTTCTCCTTCATAAGAGAACCTGAAACAATTACACAATTCCTGAAAAGTGAGGCTCTGAGGGGTGTCGTTAAGTGTAAAGCTCACAGCGAAATGTTGTTGGTGTGTGGCGATGTTGTCGTAGAAGGTGGATAGGAACTCATGAGTGGCGCGCTTGTAGGTGTCCACGTTAATGGAGTTGAAGACCTCCATGCCAGCGTTCCTGGCCATGGTGTTGAAATCCTCTGGCAAACCATTGTACGAGAGGAATTCTTGACAAACCCACTTCGTGGGTAGCACTACACATGCACTGACCCTCTTGTAGTCCTTGTCGAGAGCCGCCTTCAAGGCGTCGCCCTCCACACACAAGCGCTTGCCCTTCAAGTCTGATGAACCGTAGGTTTCACCGCAGCCAAAGACGTTCCCCAAATTCATTGTACTACAAAATTTCAACACAAAACTATGGGCGTAAGGTTTCTATGACGTATACAAACGATTCCATGCAAAATCTTTGAATCCTAACATGTATAATCAACGGGAATCTAAAAATATTATGAACTCATCTAGATAGCCAGTGTGAGAGATTTACGCATGGATGTCTAAAAATAAGACATGGATCAGATGAGAAACTTACCGATGTGAAGATTCCCCCACTCAAACGGACAAATTGGTGAAGAATCAGTGATTCTATATGATTAGGGTTGAAGTTTGAGAGAGAAAGAAGAAGAATGGCTGGTTGGGGGCTCCCAGCCAACTGTCGTCGTCTTCATGGGGAACGCACTCGGTATGGGCGGATGGTATGGGTGGGTCCCGCCCATACTGGTGATCATTACCGTTGGATACGTTGGTTAGGGTTAGGGAATCTTACCTAGGCTTGTTACAGGCGCGCGATACGGGCGGATGCGGTCGCACCAGTGGTTGTTAACCAGCCAGTAAGCTTCGATGCTTTTCTCCGTGTTTCGGTACGAGGGCGTGGTAAGGTCAGATCCAACTAAATAGGCGGTCGTTAAAACTTATGCCTTAGGCAAAGAAATTCTTCGTTTGTTGCACCTTTTAATACGGGCGTGCGGTATGGGCGGACCCCACAGTACTAGCCCTTGTTAAGTTTTCAGCTGCTTTTTTTTGTTTCTCCTCTACTTTATCTTTTTCAAACTTCCACCATAAGCTTTAAGTATCAACTTTGATTAGTTCCACCCTGGGACTTTGAGGGAGGGAGTACCTCCCTTCTTCCTATATAAAGAGGGGCACCCCTCTCCCCAAATCCATCCCATCAATTGGCTATTTTGTCTCTCTCCCTCTCTCTCTCCCCCATCTCCCTCATGTGTGTTTCCCAATATTAAAATTGCATATGGAGATTGGGGTTTCTCCACCATACGCACGCCATCATGCTACTGGACTCGGTTCGAATAAATCTTCTTTCGCTGCTTTGCTGGACATGAGCCCGGGAGATGTCTCTGCACCATATGTGTGTAAGGCCATGAGGCACTACCACTTGTTGTGCTTTGCTTGGAGCTTAGAGTTTGGACGTCGACATGACCATGAGGTTGGCTACGTCGTACAAGGAGCAATGGGTGACTTCCGAGGAGCTTCACGACCTTGAGGTCAGCAATGGGTGATACCCCACAGTTTGGAAATGTTGCAGACATGGTCGGGACCTTCCAGTACCAATGATTATCAGAGGGACCTAGATGGTCATGTTGACCCTGTGCATTCCACGAATCTTTTGTCGCTGAACCATGAACGTCGTGTCATATTCCTTTTGTCTCTAGATACTTGCATTGCCTGAGATCTGATCATTGACATCATTATGTTGTGTTCAATATTATTACCAATAAATGCTATTTGACTCGTTCTGACAAGTGATATCCCCTGATCAAATCACACGCTGCGCAGCTATTGGATATAACTTCTCCGAGTGGGCCCTCAAGTATCTTTTCCATCACGCGGATGAATAAATCCTACTCACGACACATAATGCCTCTACATGTTCCCCCGAATATCTGAACACACCTTTATGATCACCGTATCACCAGGTGACGTTTGATGCTATGTAAGTATCGTCGGGTAACAGTGATTGATATGGTCTCACAGTTTAAGAAATAGGACACTAGGTCTTCTCTAATCATTGTAACTTGAACTTCGTGACATGATCAGGTCATGATGCTTAGGTTGGGTATTACTCATCATCTCATTCTCGTAATAAGGTGACTCCATTATTAACCGGCATAAATGCCACATAATCAGCAAACATTGATCATCTGTTGACCAATGAACCAGTGGCTAGAGATTCATCGGGAACTCCTTGTTGTTTATATATCACACGTGTATTGACATTTCCTTTCAATACAATTATAGCATGATACAATACTTAATCATAAACTTTATAAAATATGAAAATAATCCATATTATTATTTGTCTCTAGGGCATATTTCCAACACTTCAATAACGATGGACTACACAACGTGAAGATGACGAGATCTACAAACTCGAAGGTGGCATTGATGTCTACTTTTGCTTCCTATAACAGTAGCAAGTTGGGGCTAGAGGCGACTGGTGGTGGTGGCACTCCGGCGGCGTCGTGCGCTCGTTCTGGTCTTCTACGAGAGGGGAAATATAGTCAAGGAGACGTGACAGTGCAAGGTGATGGGAATGGAGGGGGAAGAGGCAAGGGGGATGACACAATCGGTGATACCGAGATCGATCTGGGGGCTCCATCGGCGAGCTTGATGGTGGCGGTTAGGGTTTTCCAATTTTTCATAAAATAATAATACAAGGAGGGGTGTGAGGCTTATGTGGATGGATATTACATGTAAAGGGGTCAAAGGGGTGAACAGATCAAGCGGAGATGGTGGCTTGCAGCTCGGGATCCATACGGACTCACGGGAAAGATTTCCATCGCGAGGAGGGAGACAATAGGGTAGGACCCACACGTTAGTGAAAGGGAGGAGGCACGTGATATTGCGGCTATCCGTTGGATCCCGGATGGACCGCTAGTGGGCTAGCCACCACGCTGCACTGCGTTACGTGCGAGAGAGGGGAGATGGGTCGGCTAGGATGGCCCGGATAGGTTAGGGTGGTTTTTTATTTTCCTTTTCATTCTTTTTCTTATTCCTTGATAACTTTTGCCATGTAGCTCCAAATTGAGCAAATCCACTTTGTAAATTTTTCTAAAAATAAAAATAATGTTTTAGGACTACTAGGGATCTTATTCCTATCCATAGTTCTAGTCCCTTGATATCAAATAGACTAACTCAATAGGATATCAAATACAAGAGGATATCAAATGCACTTAGCCTATGCATCAACATATGACTAGAACAATTTTAGACATGAAGGATGCATGCAATAGGAAAAAATAAGACCCCACCGATGCAAATAGAGACTCGCCACCAGAAACACTCCCAGTGGGGACAATACCTTGACTCTGAATAAGGCTTGTGTAAAAATGGCGCCACTAGTAAGGTAATAGTGAATAAACTGTTGGGAATATGCCCTAGAGGCAATCATGTATGATGTTATTCCCAATATATTCATAAGGTTATGGTCCATGTATGAACTGCTGATATGTATCATCGAATATGTGATTTGATTGTGGAACTATATATTCATGTTGTTCATACTAATTATCCTTGGTCATTGAGGTTGTGCTGGACACACAACTTAGACCAATGTGAAAGTCGGCAGATGACTAGGTTCCACTTGTCATGGGCATGGGGATGCTATTCCGACTTACACGGATTCGGCTAAAGAGTTTAGCGAGTCGGACTGACCCACATTGAGATGCAACGAACAAGTCGTCATTTGCATGTCTCAATCAATGTAATCCTTAGACTTGAGGTTATTGCACAATCCGAGTTGAGGATCACCGACTTAGGTTCTGTCAAACGTTGTTCCATCACTGGGCAGTTATAAAGGCGGAGTTTGGGTCGACTGAGAATCAAGCCACGCGATGTGAATAACCGAGATGGGATTTTTCTCCTCCATCCGAAGAGATATTCTCTGGGCCCTCTCGAAAGATATGATTCGGAAAGCATGGCCATGCGCGTCTCGGATTAAGTGTTAACCGAGGCAGCCGACTAAGAGTTAGTCGGATGAATCACTTATCTCAGATCGAGAAAGAGAGTCGGACTATTTAAGGGATGAAGATCATTCGCCTATAGTCCGACAAGGTATATTGTGAGGCAAAAGGGACTCAGGCGAAAGTCGCATTGGAAGGTATGTCGTCATGACTTATTGGTACTTGGGAGTTGTCACGTTCTGCTAGGAGCCGCTACCAACTGATCGATCACGAGTAAGACTCGGAATCGTGTCCAGGTTACCATGAGCCTGTCGAGTCACACACTTAAGAGCGGGAGCAAGTTTGGGTTAGACCCAAACAGGAAACCTATTTGGGTTGGACCCAAATAGAGACATGGACTTAGTCAGCAAGTGAGACTTGCAGTGGCTAATATAGGCCTTTTAGTGAATGGGCCACAAGAGAGTGGAGCCCACTTTCACTCCCTATATAATCTGGGGCACAGGTGCTTAGAGCACAAGGTTAGGTCACTCCATGTGTTGGAAACCCTAGCCCCAGTCCGTCCTATCACCGTCGTACCGGACCTAGCAGTCCATCGTCGGCGCTCCTCCTCATACGTGTGGATACCGGCGGAGGTGCTGTACGTTCAGCACTTCGACGATCGTGAAGAAAGTACGGATCGTGGATCGTGGAATCGGAACGGATCGCGAGGACTGCACTGCATCAAGCGACGTGCTTCATCAATTCCGCAACTGCGCGTCTAGTGGTAATCCTCGTGGCCTTCTACCTGAACTGGATCTTGGGATCACCGCGTAGGGAAAAAGTTTTGTTTATCTCTCCGTGGCCCAACAGTGGTATCAGAGCGTTAGCTTCTGGTTTTAGGCTCGAGATCGCGCATATGTGATATGCGGTTGGCGTTAGATTGGATCTAATTGCAGTTTTGGTGGTCGATCTATGAGATAGATCGGTTTTGTACAAAGTTGATTGGATCAACTGTACTCGGGGGAATGGATGATCTGGTTTCCGTGATCTAACTGCTAAGGTCATGGAACGACATACCCCTACCGGTCGGTTTCCGCCATCGGGGTAGACTGTGACACGAAAACCCGGATGCGGTGATCGAAGATCAAAGGGTTTGATCAAAACAGAGTCCGGATCGGATTTGGGTAAAATTGTTTTATCCGATAATGAAATCCATGTCCGGAATGCAGATGAGATCTGCATTTTTGGAAAAATCGTTGGGACCACCGGCTTCGCCCTGTCGTAGCACCTTAGTTGTTGTTGCGAGTTTCACAACGCCGGTAGATATCGTATCTATGCATAACTTGTTTTTGCAGGATGATGTTGTGAATGGTATGGCTTATGTGCATGTGATGTGTGTAATCCATACATGATCTGCGTATCATGGTTTTTGTCAGCCGGCTGGAGCCTAGGTGCTGTCATCTTATTGTATAACGGCCTGCGTGTTGGATTCTCTGTGTAATTTGCATTACTAGCTAGTGTAGCTGTTTGGAGAATCTGGATGGCATGCAAGTCGGTGTACAAGTCGGATACATGGTGTAAGACGGCACGTGACAAGAGTTGACACGAGTCGGATTACAGGCTTTATGGAGATGGAGATCGCCATGAAGAGAGCCATACCATTTCACATTATAATTGCCTTATTTTGTGTTATTGTTATGTCTCTGTTTTACCTCTATTAGATAGTTGGTAGAAAGTAATCCCTCAAAGAAGGTCTAGTCGGTTTCCCCGCCAGTGCTGCACCATCACAAGTCGGACATTTTTGATAGTGGGCTCATAAAATTGAGGTGCTATCAATTCTTTCCGACTAGGTGGGTTCGAGTCGGACTCTTACAGCGGAAGCACTTGGTAATCTAGACAGGTCTATCACAACGGTTGTGGGACTTGGGAAAAGTCGATGGGGCCGGGCATGTGATGCCACCCATCCAACAGAGTCGATGAGATAACGATTGACAAGGAGTTGTCTACCTAGATCACTTGACGGCTAGCAGTGATGCTAAAGCTCACTAGTCGACTTGCTTATTTAGGGTCCTGAATCACTAAGTAACCATCGGAGGGGTGTTGGTTCTAGTGGGAGCAAAAATATTAAAAAGTTTAATATGCTTGCTCTTTTATGAATACATGTCTTAAGTGTTTTTGCATATTTTCTGTTGTAGATCAATGGCACCTAGCAGTCTTCCTCAGATTTCCGGTTTTGCTTTGAGAACCATCTTAGGGAAAGATAAGCTGAATGGAACTAATTTCACCAACTGGTATTGTAATCTGAGAATTATTCTCAAACAAGAAAAGAGGGATCGTGTCCTAGAAAACCCACTTCCAGCTGAGCCGAATGAGAATGCGACTGTCGCAGCCACCAATGCCTACCGTCGGATTTGTGATGAATCCACGGAGATTAGTTGTCTTATGCTTGCTCACATGGAACGGGACTTGCAGCAATAGTTCGAGAATGTTGAGGCCTACGATATGATCGAAAGCCTCAAAAGTATGTTCCAGGCTCAGGCAAAGACTGAGAAGTATCAAGTCTCTCAGGCTTTGTTGAGCTGCAAGCTTAAGGATGGCGATCCACTGAGTCCGCATGTGATCAAGATGGTTGGTTACGCGCAATCTCTGGAAAGACTTGGCTACCCCATTAGCGAAGAGTTCACTACAGACATAATTCTGAACTCTCTTCCTAGTGCGTATGGCCAGTTCATATCGAACTACCACATGCATGGTATGGATAAGAAGCTCACTGAATTACATGGGATGCTCAAGCAGGCTGAGGCGGATCTCAAGAAAGGTGCCAGTCAAGTGTTGATGGTACAAAACAAGGCTAAGTTCAAGAAGAGTTCTTGGACTAAGAAGAAGAAGGCAAAGTCAGGAGGTAAGGCAGAGGACCCAGTCCAAAGCGCTTCCTCGGGGACTAAGCCATCTCCTACAGCCAGATCCACTTGCTTCTACTACAAGTCGGATGGCCACTGGAAGAGGAATTGCAGCAAGTACTTGGCTGATAAAGCCAAGAGCGGAGGTGTGACTTCTGGCTCAGGTACGCTTGTTTGCAATGTTATAGACATTTATCTTGCTGATGCACCTGGTAGTTCTTGGGTATATGATATCGGATTAGTCATTCACATCTGCAACTCGTTGCAGGGACTGGTAAGAACTAGGAGCGTGGCAAGATGTGAGGTTGACATTAGAGTCGGAAACAAAGCAAGAGTTGCTGCGTTGGAAGTCGGCACGATGCAACTTCATTTACCTTACGGATTCTTAATGGAGCTGAATAATTGTTATTATGTTCCAGTGCTTAGTCGAAACATTATTTCTACCTCATGTTTGATGAGACAGGGCTATGAGTCAAATATTAAGAATAATGGTTGTTCTTTATATTTGAATGATATGTTTCACGGCTTTGCACCCATCGAGGACAGATTATTTATTCTGAATCTTGAGGGTGAATCTGTCTTTAACATAAATGTGAAAAGGTTAAAACCAAATGATCTGAATATGACTTACTTTTGGCATTGTCGGCTTGGTCATATAAGTTGGAAACGCATGAAGAAGCTCCATGATGATGGACTCCTAACTTCGTTCGACTTGGAGTCGTTCGAGACATGCGAATCCTGCCTTCTCAGCAAGATGACCAAGACACCTTTTGCAAAGAGTTGTGAAAGGGCGTCCGACTTATCGGGACTAGTACATAGTGATGTATGTGGCCCAATGAGCACGACAGCCAGAGGTGGTTATGAGTACTTCATTACCTTCACTGATGATTTGAGTAGATATGGATATATCTACTTGATGAAACATAAGTCGGAAGCCTTTGAAAAGTTCAAGGAATTCCAGAATGAGGTACAAAATCAACTTGGCAAGAAAATAAAGTTTCTTCGGTCGGACCGAGGAGGCGAGTACACGAGCCATGCGTTTGATGACCATCTGAAGAGATGTGGAATAGTTCCCCAGCTCACTCCTCCAGGAACACCGCAGAGAAACGGTGTATCGGAAAGGAGGAATCGGACCTTGTTGGACATGGTACGATCAATGATGAGTCGGACAGGTCTACCTTTATCATTTTGGGGATATTGTCTAGAAACTGCAGCGTTCACACTAAACAGAGTACCATCAAAGTTGGTAGAAAAGACATCGCATGAGATGTGGACTGGCAAGAAGCCAAGCTTGTCTTTTCTCAAGATTTGGGGTTGTGAAGCTTTTGTCAAGCAACTTCAGTCGGACAAGCTTACAGCTAAGTCGGATAAGTGTATTTTCGTGGGGTATCCGAGGGAAACCTTGGGTTACTACTTCTACAACCGAGAAGAGGGCAAAGTGTTTGTCGCTCGAAACGGTGTCTTCCTTGAGAAAGAGTTTCTCAGTCGGGGAGTCAGTGGGAGCACAGTGCAACTCGAAGAAATTTGAGAGGTACCGGCCAGTAGCGAGTCGACAAAAGCCTTAGAGGTTGAGCCGGACGTGGTATCTGAGCTAAAAACTGCACCGACACTGCGAAGATCAGCCAGATTGCGAAGTGTTCGTGATGTGATGCTGTTGGACAGTGATAAGCCGGCAACTTATTCGGAAGTGATGGTGGGTTCTGATTCTGAGTCATGGCTTGGAGCCATGAGATCCGAGTTAAAGTCCATGGATGAAAATCAAGTTTGGAACTTGGTTGATTTGCCAGACGGTGCAAGACCCGTCGAGTGCAAATGGGTCTTTAAGAAGAAAACTGATATGGATGGAAATGTTTCTATCTATAAGGCACGGCTTGTCGCGAAAGGGTTTCGAAAAGTTCAAGGAGTTGACTATGATGAGACTTTCTCTCCTGTAGCGATGTTTAAATCAGTTCGGATCATGTTAGCTATAGCAGCCTATTTCGATTATGAGATATGGCAGATGGATGTCAAAACGGCTTTCCTTAATGGAAATTTAACCGAGGACGTGTATATGATACAACCCGAGGGTTTTGTCAATCCGGCTAATGCTGACAAGGTATGCAAGCTTCGGAAATCCATTTATGGGTTGAAGCAAGCATCTCGAAGTTGGAACATTCGCTTTGATGAGGTAGTCAAATCGTTTGGCTTCATCAAAAGTGATCATGATTCTTGTTTATACAAGAAGTTTAGTGGGAGCAAAGTGAACTTTCTGATCTTATATGTGGATGACATATTACTGATTGGAAATGATGTCCAGATGTTGCAAGAGACCAAGGAATTATTGGAAAAGAGTTTTTTGATGAAAGACTTGGGTGATGCGACTTACATACTAGGAATCCGGATCTATAGAGATAGATCATGGCGGCTCATTGGATTGAGTCAGAGTACATATTTGGACAAAGTGTTGAAGAAGTTCAACATGGAATCGTCTAAGAAGGGGTTCTTACCGATGTCCCATGGCGTAAAACTTAGCAAGACTCAGTGTCCTTCGATAACTGATGAGCGAAGTCGGATGAGTGCAATTCCGTATGCTTCTGCAGTCGGATCCATCATGTACGCTATGATTTGTACTAGGTCGGATGTTTCCTATGCTCTAACTGTTGTGAGCAGGTACCAAGCTGACCCTGGAGAAATCCACTAGGCAGCAGCTAAAAATATCCTAAAGTACTTGAGAAGGACTAAGGATATGTTCCTGGTTTATGGAGGTGAGGATGAACTCAGTGTAAAGGGTTACACAGATGCGATTTATCTCACTGACTCGGATGATTCTCGTTCGCAATCCGGATATGTGTTTGTAATAAACGGAGGGGCTGTGAGCTGGAAGAGTTCCAAGCAAGAGACGGTGTCTGCGTCTACGACAGAGGCTGAGTATATTGCTGCCTCGGAGGCGGCAAAAGAAGCCGTTTAGATGAGGAATTTCCTCATGGATCTTGGTGTGGTTCAGGGCTCGTCCAATCCGTTAGACGTGTATTGTGACAACAATGGTGCTATTGCACAAGCCAAGGAACCTAGACAACACCAGAAGAACAAACATATACTCATGCGGTACCACCTTATTCGATTCATGGATCAAGGTGATATCAAGTTATGCAAGGTACACACGGATGCAAACATTGCGGATCCGTTGACAAAGCCACTTCCACAGCCAAAGCATGAGGCGCACCTGAGAGCTATGGGCATTAGGTGCCTAGACATGTGATGTCGGATGATTGACTCTAGTGCAAGTGGGATCATGGGAATATGCCCTAGAGGCAATCATGTATGATGTTATTCCCAATGTATTCATAAGGTTATGGTCCATGTATGAACTGCTGATATGTATCATCGAATATGTGATTTGATTGTGGAACTATGTATTCATGTTGTTCATACTAATTGTCCTTGGTCATTGAGGTTGTGCTGGACACATAACTTAGACCAATGTGAAAGTCGGCAGATGACTAGGTTCCACTTGTCATGGGCATGGGGATGCTATTCCGACTTACACGGATTCGGCTAAAGAGTTTAGCGAGTCGGACTGACCCACATTGAGATGCAACGAACAAGTCGTCATTTGCATGTCTCAATCAATGTAATCCTTAAACCTGAGGTTATTGCACAATCCGAGTTGAGGATCACCGACTTAGGTTCTGTCAAACGTTGTTCCGTCACTGGGCAGTTATAAAGGCGGAGTTCGGGTCGACTGAGAATCAAGCCGCGTGATGTGAATAACCGAGATGGGATTTTGCCCCTCCATCCGGAGAGATATTCTCTGGGCCCTCTCGGAAGATATGATTCGGAAAGCATGGCCATGCGCGTCTCGGATTAAGTGTTAACCGAGGCAGCCGACTAAGAGTTAGTCGGATGAATCACTTATCTCGGATCGAGAAAGAGAGTCGGACTATTTAAGGGATGACGATCATTCTCCTATAGTCCGACAAGGTATATCGTGAGGCAAAAGGGACTCAGACGAAAGTCGCATTGGAAGGTATGTCGTCATGACTTATTGGTACTTGGGAGTTGGCACGTTCTGCTAGGAGCCGCTACCAACTGATCGATCACGAGTGAGACTAGGAATCATGTCTAGGTTACCATGAGCCTGTCGGGTCACACACTTAAGAGCAGGAGCAAGTTTGGGTTAGACCCAAACAGGAAACCTATTTGGGTTGGACCCAAATAGAGACATGGACTTAGTCAGCAAGTGAGACTTGCAGTGGCTAATATAGGTCTTTTAGTGAATGGGCCACAAGAGAGTGGAGCCCACTTTCACTCCCTATATAAGCTGGGGCACAGGTGCTTAGAGCACAAGGTTAGGTCACTCCATGTGTTGGAAACCCTAGCCCCAGTCCATCCTATCGCCGCCGTACCGGACCTAGTAGTCCATCGCCGGCGCTCCTCCTCATACGTGTGGATACCGGCGGAGGTGTTGTACGTTCAGCACTTCGACGATCGTGAAGAAAGTACGGATCGTGGATCGTGGAATCGGAACAGATCGCGAGGACTTCACTGCATCAAGCGACGTGCTTCATCAATTCCGCAACTGCGCGTCTAGTGGTAATCCTCGTGGCCTTCTACCTGAACTGGATCTTGGGATCACCGCGTAGGAAAAAAGTTTTGTTTATCTCTACGTGGCCCAACATAAACATCATCGTCTAACTAACCAATATGGTAAGGTCCTAGGATTTTACCCTTGAAAAGGTCTAATATCCACATAATGGCTTCAACAAGGAGATATCTAGGGAGCCACCATTGTTAGGTACAACCACCGAAAATCAGACCTAGGGTTTTCGCCTATTATTCCAAATCCTCTAGTTAACTCTCAACTTTCCAAGAAACACTAGGCAATTTAATACATCAATTTAAGTGTGAGAGATCATGTCAAAAGAAGCATAACAATCAAGTGTCTAATTGACATCCAAATCAATGAATCAATTCTATCAAAACACTTCTTCATGTTTGTTGCCTTTCAAGAAAATTCATATAATAGTAACGATACCATGCCAAAGACTTATAGGGATCATATTGGGTTTAATAATAATTTCCAGTTAGAGTCATTAATGGCTCTTGCAACCTTTTTGCACAACCCTCAAGAGTACCAATACTTTTTTCCACATGTAGCTGGCTACCCATGTCATCAACTCATATCCGAAATCAGGATTTATTCCTAGATCGTTCGAAGGCCAGCGGAATTGTTGGCATCCCAGGGTGTGCATCATCAGTTTTGTTAGACAAGCTTTGGAGAAATATCATACCTTTTAGATCCATATTTTAGTTTTGGCATGCATCTCAATCACTACTAGACTTTATTTCGATCAAACAACTCCTTTAAGAGTGTTATCTAGACTATCATCAAATCTATGGAGTTGAGTATATTTAAGGTTAAACTCTTAGGACAATCAAAACATCACATAAGTCATAATTATAGACTTTTTCTTGTTGTAATTATTTGGCAAATTTATTTCCAAGGAGGACTCGCTCAACTATAAGAATTAGAGCAAAAGCTTACTCAACTACTTACCCATATACATAGAAAGCCTTACTCTAATTATTTGAATTACTCCCACTGGCTTAATACCTTAACAATACTGCTAATCAGCATGAACATTTCAAATTTCTAAAGTGGGAGACACAGGACATACCTCTCATGAGTGACTTCATAATTATCTTCCATATGATGTATTCCTTCAAACTCAAAGGTAGATCACTCTCATTAATAATATTAAAACAAATAGGCAAACGAAAATCCATATTTTAAGAACAAGGGTAAAAGGAAAAATCTTTTTTGTATTTTTAAAGATTGGGTTAAAACAATAGAAAAGGATTGGTGACAAAGGAAGATACTAAAAACAAACAAACGAAAAAGAAAACAAAAACAAAAACAAAAGAAAAAGTGAAGTGTTGGAATGAATCCAACATGAGCGTTTCAAAGCTCCAAAGGAGCTGCAGTACAATTTCATTATTACATAAATAAATTACTTAGGGAACACATCCCAAGATTAGGCTTCTACAAGCCCCGTTGTAGCTCATTGCGGTGGTGGAGGATAGTGGCCCAAGTTACATTAGCTGCTCCAATCGATCGGATGGGAGGAGAGGCTCGTGGTGGAGTCCCGAAGGCTGATGGCGAGGTTGTTCGTGTTCTGAATGTTTCCTTGGAGCACGTACACATCTTCATAGGTGGTGTAGTAGTTCGGTGTCTACTTATCTTGTTCGGGCCCTTCTTGCTCTTCTTCTACTTCTTCCTCTCCTTGTGGTTCAGCTTGTGGTGGTAGGGTTGCCCGGATAGGTTAGGGTAGTTTTTTACTTTTCCTTTTTATTCTTTTTCTTATTCCTTTGATAACTTTTGCTATGTAGATCCAAATTGAGAAAAACCACTTTGATTTTTCTAAAAATAAAAATAATGTTTTAGGACTACTAGGGAACTTATTCCTGTCCATAATTCTGGTCCCTTGATATCAAATAGACTGACTCAAGAGGATATCAAATACAATCATCCTCTGCATCAACATAATGAGTAGAACAATTCTAGACATGAAGGATGCACACAATCGGAAAAAAAATAAGATCCCACCGATGCAAACAGAGACTCGCCACCAAAAACACCACATGTGGGGACGATACCTTGACTCTGAACAAGATTGTGTAAAATGATGCCACTAGGAAGGTAATAGTGCAAGAACACAGTCGTCATCTAACTAACCAATATGGTCAGATCCTAGGATTTTACCCTGGAAAAGATCCAATCTCCACACAATGCTTTCAACAAGGATATGTCTAGGGAGCCACCATTGCCAGGTACAACCACCAAAAATCAGACCTAGGGTTTTCGCCTCGGACATGACACAAAAATCCAAGATCGCCGCGAAGAAATAAGTCTTCATTGTCACCACCACTTGGCAAGAACTGCTGCAAAGTATTGATCGTCGGGCACACATAGCTAGTGGTCTCACTCAATATGAGAATATAGAACCTTTGGCCATCGACCTATCTTGACATATGCCCACCTCCACCATAACCATGGTAAATCACAACTAATAGCCATAACTGACATACAGTATGGAGCCGATGCAAGTGGATCTTGGAGTTGTCAACGGTGCCCTACTATCAGTGGTAATGATGGCGCCACCCTGGGCCCCTGGATTCACTGTAGGAAGCCGCAATCAACCTAAAGCCAGGGCCAAAATAGTGTGCGCCTGATCTGCCGCACCATCCACATGGGCACGGATCTTGGACGACCTCGGTAAGAGAAATGGCATGTTGCGCCGTGAACGCCGACATCTAGATCATTTCCATAGAAATCTCCCACCAACGGATGAATTGGATCTCGGTGGCATGTGGTAGAATATCAGATGCTAGGGCAAAGGAATAGGAAGGGAAGACTCCCTGCCGTCGATGTCCGCCGTTAGAGGGGTAAGGGACTATGGGGAAGGGCCCTCCAGCAGTGTAGGTTAGGGTCCCCCATGTTGCCCTTCCCCTCCTCCCCTAGCAACTTCTTGGAAAAATCTAGGCAAAGCCTCTGACATATTGGCTTTGTTGTGGAAGTCGGGCATCGTCCATGAGTGGTTGATATTAGTGTGTTGAGGCAGCGGTCTTGGTAACCATGGTGGACAGAAACTCCATCGGGCATGGGGCGGTGCTTAGCAAGGCTTGAGCGACAATCTTTCGTTGTTAATGTGATGAGGTTGTCAGTTGACGTGTCTCGAGAGTGAGAGGTGGTATGTCGGAGTGGCGATCCCAAAAGGTGGTGTAGTAAGTCTACCCGGGGCATGGTCGAGCAGTTGGATATCGGGCAGTTGTTTCAAAAGTATGGCGGTTTCGAAAGTGTCCTAGAGTGTTGGTTTCTTCACCCACGTTGGAGCATCCCATGACTGCTTCTCCCATAATTGTCACAACGACTACCATCTGGTATGGGTGAGAGGGTGTATGGTTTCGACGAGTCTTTGGCAGTTGTCTTTTGTATCGTCCACTGTGTTGTCGGCGTGTTTAAGCTTACCCTGGTTGTACTGGTATTACGCACCGGTTATATTGGTCTTGGCTCTTTTTCCATTAATTAGATGAACATTTTTTATTAATTATAATGAAAAGGTTATCTTTTTGCTTGGTAAAAAAAACCCGTTCTTTAATTTTCTTATATAATTGCAAAGGTGAGCAATCCTCTTGCGGTCTTCTTGGAAAAAAAAAAAAGCCTAACTGGGTGCCAATAATTGATCTTCTCTATTTACCTCCTGTTATTATATGATCCTCCTAACTCACGTTGCAGAAGAAATAACCCCATGTTCTACAGCATTATTCGCATAGATTCGTTTGTGTTGTACTACCGCACCTACCTCTTCCGTGGAGTAGGATGACTTTTCCGGAATACGAGAGAGCGCAAGACGACACGTAGGCTCCTAACCGATTGGATCCGAGCTTGGCATCTTATCTAAACTTGTTTTTCCTATCTCGACGGGCTCCAACTGCATCTACGCGTTGTTTACATCTCCGACGACCGAACACATGTTTGTTCCTTGCGTGCGCACGTCGTTCCCACGAAATTAAGCCCGGCCGATAATGCATGGCATATTCCCCCCCTTCCACCGGATGCCTATTTCTCCGATCCCAAACATCGTACGATTTGTATATACATGTGGCGTGTTAATGTTGTACTCGCATCTTGTTATAAGTAGCTGCACGGTAGCTGCAACTACGCATCACCAAATAATTGTAAGTTAGGCGAAGATGAAGCTTGTTGTGCTCTCGGTTCTGCTCCTGCTCTCGCTCGTGGCCGTCTCCTCCGCCGAGGAATTCGATTTCTTCTACCTCGTCCAGCAAGTGAGTAAAAAATCTTCCACCAATTCACAATCGGAAGGCCGCATGCATCTCGTGTGGATTCTGACCGTTATTACAATGCTAAAGTTGCCAGATTCCTTCCAGAAAAGCGATGGATCTAACGATGTTTTTGTTTGTTCTGTAGTGGCCTGGGTCCTTCTGTGACACGAAGAAGGGGTGCTGCTTCCCGGACACCGGGAAGCCGGCGACGGACTTCGGCATCCACGGGCTGTGGCCCAACTACGCCAAGTGCAAGACCCGCCACGAGGTCGACGGCGCCGCCCTAGAGATGGTCACCAAGAGGAAGAAGAAGTGCTGGCCGGAGTTCTGCAACAACGGCGAGCCCCTCAAGATCACGGCGATCACGGACCTGCTGAAGCAGCTGGAGGCCAACTGGCCCACGCTGGCGTGCAAGAGCGGCAAGAGCTTCGACTTCTGGAGCCAGGAGTGGAAGAAGCACGGCACGTGCTCCGACCTGGGCCAGCACGGCTACTTCGCGGTGGCGCTCGGGTTCAAGGCGCAGCACAACCTCACCGCCATCCTCGCGGACGCCGGGATCGTGCCGTCCGACGACAAGACCTACTTCCTCAGCAGCATCAGGGACGCCATCAAGGAGGGGACCGGGTTCAAGGCCAACCTCGAGTGCAACAGGGGTGTCGCCGGAGAGACGCAGCTGTTCCAGGTGTACCAGTGCGTCGACCGCGCCGGGGAGAACCTCATCGACTGCCCGCTGCCCACAATGACGGGCAACTGCAAAGACAGGGTCCAGCTGCCGGCCTTCTGATTAAATTTTCTAGTTGAGCCTCCTGCCGTCGCAGGCTGGATTATTTGGTGGATGTCCGCTCACTGTGTTGTTTTACACGTTCAGTTGAAATTCTGCCCAGTCCGACTTCTGGACATGTACACATAACATTTGCTATTAATTCCTGATCTAATCTGATCAGGCGAATAAGAAATATATCCATTTTTCTTAAGGCATTGATGGTAAGCAAAGCAGGTAGCAAAGTCTCTGTCCTATAATATATATCAACGTTTCATTTTTCGTAAGGCGTTGATTTTTTTTTTGAATGTTAAGGGTGCAGAACACACCTTAAATGACATTCAGCTCACAAGTATTGCACATCGTGAATTACATAGTTAGGTGCCGAATCAAAGTGATAGCGGCGAGCACTGGACATGGAGAGTTGCTATGAGTTGTGTTCCTACAAGAACAAGTAGGCACTGATCTAAAAGATCTTTTGGCATGTTGCACGCGGTTATGAGATACTCCATTAATCTCTTTGGGTATGTGGAAGATGGAAGCCTGCAAGGGGTGAACAAGATTCAGAAATTGAATAGCATGCCTTCTAATTTCCCATAGCATTGCGGGTCCTTTGCCTGTGGCGCCACCGCAGCTTTTGCAAAGTTAAGCCAGTCTATAAAGAAGACTAGATCCTTAAGCTTGATGGCTGAAGCAAAGTGTGCAGCCAGGAGCATGGCATGAGCCTCAGCCTACAAAGGAGATTGAATCTAATAAACACATCAGCTCTTCCTTCAGAAAAATATTCAGCATAGTAAATTCCAATCAGCGTTGTAACTGAAGCTGCTCTTCTCCCTTTTTCTAAGCGGCATCAGCATAGACTTTTGGCCCTGTAAAAGAGAAATCGGAAAGAACATAGCAGGCATCAAAGTCTTCGTCCTATAATATACATCAATGGCGCCCCACTTTTATTATACGCAACCCATATATCCAAAAATAGTGGTGTTGTCTCAAAAAAAAATGAAAAACTGGCGCTATTTCACTATCGGTGGAATTCAGATAAAAGTGAATCCCCACAATATGCAGGACCCCTTTATGTTACGAAAAAATAGTAGTGTCCTTGGTTTTTGGAGAAGCCACATTACTACGGTGGCTATATGTGGCGTTCATGTAAATAGACGCCACATTATAAACATTTCTATAAACTAAAAATATTTGACACACCCAGGCCCTATCCACTCGTCTTCCCCCGATTCATGTGTGGCCTTGACTCAAACCATCAGTCCGTGTTTCCCCCTTTTCAATATCCACTCCTTCCTCTGCTCACTCCTCCCTAGATCTGTGTCGTTGTCACCATGTCCTTCCCCACCGTCTCACGCCACTTCGCCCTAGCCGACGCTAATGTCGTCCCGCCACACCGCCATCGTCTCTGATCCACGCCAGTCCTCCCACCCGACGCTTGCGCCGCTCCGTTCCGTTCCGCTTTGCCGCCGTCTCCATCCCTCGTCGCTATGTCCGGCGCCGATCCGCCAGAGATATGTGCCACGAGTCATTTTAGGGTAGTTTTTTTACATTATTTTAGGGAAGTTAGAAATGTTAATCTGAAGTTTCAGAAATGTGTCGTTACAAATGTTAGTCTAAATATGTAGTTTAAAATGTTAGAATTGCTCTTCATATGTTAGAAATGTTTGTTTAAAATGTTAGAAATGATAGAATTTCTCTATATATGTTAGATAAAGTGATTTCTATTTTTGTGTTCTTAGTTCCTTAGTTGTACTTAGTTTTCCTCAGTCGCTAAAGTTTTTCTCACTTTTGTCCAACCTCTTGTCTGAAACTCTCACAGAGTCTATCCGCCAGTCTTACCGTTACGTGCTGACGAGTGGGGCCGTGTTGGGTAGATCCCGTAGTGGACACCTCTCTTTACTTATCCAGATCAGCGTGTGACCCACAGCCTATCCACGTGAGCGCTAGGTCCACAACTTACCCAGGTTAGCATTGCAAGATGGGAGCCCGAGCCAGCCCCACGACCATGCCCTTGCCGTTGGCTCTCCTTTCTTTTCCCGCACCCCATTCTTCTTCTTCTCCAGCGACGGTAACCCTTCTCCGGCCGGCGAGTGATGTCTAGCTTCACTTTGTCCTCCCGTTCGTACTAAATTGTTCTGATTTCTATCTATTTTCTTGTTATTCCCTTGAATTTTGTGATTTAGGGTTCATGTTTCTGTTTTCAGATTCTGAACAAATGCGGGCATTTCGAGCATTTTGAGTGGATCAACTACTTCCTCAGCAGCATTAAGGATGCCATCAAGGAGGGGACCGGGTTCACGGCCAACCTCGAGTGCAACAGGGGTGTCGCCGGAGAGACGCAGCTGTTCCAGGTGTACCAGTGCGTCGGCCGCGCCGGGGAGAACCTCATCGACTGCCCGCTGCCCATGACGGGCAACTGCAAAGACAGAGTCCAGCTGCCGGCCTTCTGATTAAATTTTCTAGTTGAGCCTCCTGCCGTCGCAGGCTGGATTATTTGGTGGATGTGGATGTACCACCGTGCCTACCACCTGTGTTGTTTTACAGGTTCAGTTAAAATTCTGCCTCAGTCCGAGCTCTGGACATGTACGTAACACTTGCTATTAATCCCTGATCTGATCAGGCGAATAAGATATACTGTATTCATTTTTCTTAAGTCGTTGATAGTAAGCAAAGCGGGCAGCAACACTCGTTAGTGATCCCAGGCCGTTTTCCAGCGAAAATAGCCGACGGATGGACGAACATTCGGCCTCCCCCCCCTCCCCAAAAAAAAAACCTGGCCCCCATCGAACAGAAATCGGTGAGAATTTTTGAAAGATATTCTTCCCGCCAGCAAAAATACGTCCAAGTACAACAGTTCGGTGACACAAAATAGACACAATTCGGCGATCAAACTACATAGAAGGCGCGGGGATCGAACGGCATGATACTGTGTTGTGCCGGACGGCGGCTCGTCGACGTTAGAGGCAGAACTCGGAGATTTAGTAGACGACGTCGCAGGCGTAGAGCTCGGCAAGGCTGCAGAAGAGGTCACTGGGGTAGAGCTCGGCGCCGATGTTGGCGTCGCTGTTGCGGTGGCCGTCGCCGGCAACCCGTTCAGACTCGCGTCGCGCTCCGCGTTGTACCACGCCTTGACCTGGTCGTGCATCATCTCATGTCCGCCCCCATCAAGAACGCTAGATCGGTGTTACTTTTTTTCGTTGTGACATTGGACTTGAGCAGGTCAATCTCAACACACTGAGTTTACAGCAGCACCTTCCACCTCTCGTCGAACTTCTCATCCCTCTGTGCGGCGTGGGTCTTCGCGTTGGCCATGCACTTATCGATTGGAGCTTGGAGCCTTTCGTCGGGCGGTCCCATAGACTTCATCGCCTTGGCCTTCTTATGGCTGAACTCCTGCCGACCCTCGATCACTAGTGGCGCCGGAAGGAGGGAAAACAAAAAAGAAAGGGAGGGAAATCAGCTTCCATCGCCGACAGCCCAGGCCTGCCCACCTTTTTGATTCACCCAACGCTCCCAGACGAACCCCGGTGCGCTAGGTTCAGCATGTGTTCGTCGGATGGATTTAGGGCCAAATTCGGACGAAAACGAAGAGCTGGGGGCACCACTAGGCCATTTTTCGCTATCCGGATGAAAAAACAGCTCCTAGAGGGTTCTCGGAGGCATGAATGGAGATGCTCTAATATACATCAACGTTTCATTTTTCTTAAGGCTTCGATGGTAATCAAAGCAGGCGGCAAAGTCTTCATCCTATAATATACATCGACATTGGGGGTGCACCATTTATATATCCGGAAATAATGGCGGCATCTCAAAAGGTGAAACGCCACTGCTATTTCACTGCCGGTGGCATTCAGATAAAAGTGAACGCTGCCAATATATGGGATCCATCTAGGGTAAAGAAAAATAGTAGTGGCGTTTGTTATTTTGAAACACCACTATAGTAGCTACCGGTGGCGTCCGCGTAAATAGACGTCACCACTCACCGGTATAACCATTTATACAAACCAAAAGAAATGACATGTCCTAGTCCTATCCACTCGTACTTTTCTTCTCCATGCGCGGTCTTGACTTGAACCTCCCGTCTGCGTTGCCCTCTCTTCCAATAGCCCCCTTCACTCCCTCCTCCACTCACTCTACCTTAGATCCGCGCCGCCGTCACCATCTTTGTCCGTGTCGTCTCACGCAGCTTCACACCACCTGACGTTTGTGCCACCGCGCCTCCACCATCTCTATCCCGCACCGATCCGCCCGAGGTGTGGGTCACAGGTCATTTTAGGATAGTTTTTTAACATTATTTCAGGGGTAGTTAGAAACTTTAGTCAAAAATTTTAGAAATGTGTAGTTTTACAAATGCTACAAATGTAAGTTTAAATGTGTAGTTGGGAATGTTAGTCTAAAATATGTAGTTTAAAATGTTAGAATTGCTATGTTAGGAATGTTAGTTTAAAATGTTAGAATTGCTCTACACATATGTTAGATAAATGTGTAGTTAGATAAATAGTTAGTCTAAAATGTTAGTATTGCTACATATGTTGATTCTTGTTGTTTGTAACTAGTAAGTATATCGCAGCGGGAGCCAAAACACTGTGGTGTGCGCAGGAAACCAAAAAAAATCCCGACATGAGAGGCTCACATCACTCTTGATGGTATCAAGTACCAGCTTGGCATGTTTCAGTACGTGGAGCTGGTGGCGCGCACCTATGACTGCATGGTAGTCCAGCACTACAGGGCGAGGGAGCACCTCAACTACAAAGAAGATCAAGTCATGGCGCATCTAAAAAGAGAATCCTCTAGTTACTTTTTTGCCTAGCTTTAGGTCAATTGTGGTTGTTGATGCGCCTAATCCAAGGGCCTCTGGGTGGTTCCATCGCTGTCGTTGAAGGCAGGGGCCATTTGAAGCTTCAAGATCCACTTGCATTGGCTCCTTATGATATGACAATTACGGCTATTAGTTGCGATTTCCATGGACCGGGCGGAGGTGGGCATGTCAATATAGGTTGATGGCTAGAGGTTCTCCATGCTCACATTGAGTCAGGCCGCTAGCTAGGTGTTGGCGATGAGAAGGATCAAGAAGGATGTGGTGTATACGTGATACATTCTAAATGTATCTTCTTTTCCAAGTACTTTGCTCAATGATTTGCTGCGGAATCTCACCATACTTGAATAAAATTGTTGAATCTGACATTGTTTTTAGCATAAGTCTTCTTTATGTATGTTTTTGTGGGAAATTAAATCGGAAAAATACCATGTAAGTTTTTCACTAGAACAAGGACCCAAGAGCTTTGGAATCACACAAAAGGAGCCAGGCAGCCCAAAAGAGCCTTGGTGGTGCGTGCACCACCACAGGTCGTGCCACCTAGGCCCTTTTGGCCCTAGAGCATCACCTCGCCTCCTCCTTTCGTGTATCCCTATATATAACTGAAAAACCTAGGTGCCCAGGAGCACGGAGCTTTTCGCGAAACAGAGCGCTGCCAAATCCATGATGTTTGTTTCAGGAGCCAGATTGGTCCTTCTCTCCACGCCGGAGAGGGGGATTTCGATGCCTCCTTCATCACCATCATCACCAACGTCATCCCCAACAACCATGTGCTCACTCTCCATCATCATGTGTGAGTAGTTCTCTGTAGGCATGTGAGGTGGATGAGTATTAGATGAGATTGATCATGTAACCATCCATATGTATCGAGATTTTAGGTGTTTATCTTGACAATATTCTTGTATGAGTGTTGATGCACCTTTGTTACGTTTAATGCTTGTTACAAGGGCCCTAGTCACATGATTTCAGTACTGAACTTTTATTGCTGCATCATATATATGATTTTCGTATATGTCTACAAAGTGTATTGCCTATTATTATATTGCACCTACGAAACCCTGAAGTGACAGTTAGGGGAAACAAGGGGAATATATGATAGTTTGTGGATATTGTGTGTTCATGGATTGTTAACACATTGTTTCAGGCTATTCGAAAGGATATACCTTAATTACCTATAGTTTCAAGTTGCCCCTAGTGAAATGGGCAGGTGGGACAATAGATGTTATACAAATTCTCTTGGTTAGTATGCATAACTATATTTGGAACACATACCTACACAACAACTGAATTAGAGATGAATGTCATGTTATTTAGATTATATTGTATGATCAATAGCATGCATGCAACACCCTACTATCACCTCATTCCTACGCTTTTAGCCATTTAAAGTTACAAGTCACTATTTACGGTGAAAACTGGAAATCTGCTGCTATTGTTCACTGTTTGCTTTACTATTTTGATTCAACTGCTATAATCACCACTTGTTTCTTGAGTATATTGATACACATGTGTGGTTTAGTGTGACGTATCAATTTCTAAAATCTTATTGATATTCTTGTGTTCCCCTTGAGTTCGAATTATAATTTTGGGTAATACTTCCCATAGAAGATTTCAGTGATCCCCTATATTTGTGGGCATCAAGACATTTCCTGGCGCCGTTGCTGGGGAGCCTAGATTTATTGGTAAGATCACTTGTTATTATTTGCTTGTTTTTCTTTTGTTTCTCATCATGTGAAAGGATAAGGATGTTGCTAAGAAGGTTATTGTGCCTTCCTCTACAAGGAGAGGTATGGTCTTGCCTTCTAGATCACACTTTTCGCCTAATACTGCTGCTACTCATGTTACTAGAAAGGAAACTACTATTCTAGCAAGTTCACCATTATCTAGAATGTATTCTAATACTAAAGATGATTTGTTGGATGATGGCAAGGATAAAGAGGGGACGCCTGATTTACTAAGTCTTTGTCCAATGATGATATGGAATCTGAATATGATGAAGATGAACTTTATGATGAAAATGATACTGCAACTAGCTTTAAATCAACACCTTCCGAAGAAGATATTGCTTTTACTAAATCTTTCATGAACATTGATTTAGCTGATTTGGATAATTTTGATGCTAGCATGAGTACCTCACGAGGGGAGTTATTTCATGTTGCTAATAAAACTTATGCACCTGACATATACATTAAAGATAAAGACTATGAGTTCAATGTTGATTCTGAAATAATAGAAAGAGTTGAAGTATATAAGTTCTATAGGTTTCCTTATGAACATTTAACCAACCTTAATGAACTAGCATGCCTATTCGGAAAAGGTAAAATCCAACAATGCTATTATTTCTTAAAATTGTTTCCTTTCTCCTTAGGAGGAACATCATAAGCTTGGTATAACTCATTAGTGAAGGGGATCCGTAGCAGAAAACAAAAAATTCTTACGTTGGAACCCCAAAAACTGCCTAGGATCTATCTATGTAGTAATGCGGTAATAGCCAATGCGTAGAGAATACATACCCTTGTAGACCGTACGCGGTTAACTTTCCGAGGGGAACATGGTTGATGTAGTCGTACTCGTAGCCGACCTCAAAATCGCGAAGCTCCTCGCAGGTCACCCCTTGCTCCTTCTTCATCGTGCATAAGCTTCGGCTCACGACATTCAAGCGTCCCAAGTGTTGCGCCTCGTGTCTTCATACACATCCGGTGCACGATGAGACTTCCGGCTCTCTGATCCCGCTGGGAGTACGAAAGTTGATATCTGGCTAGGAATCCCTGCAGCAGAACGGAGTACTGCAGGTATGCCTTGTTCACACATCCCAGACTTGGGGCCATGGTCACAAGGGCTAGACAGAGGGAGGGAGAAAGTCAACTAAAAGACTTCTCAAATTGTGTGTCTAATCCCACCCATGGGCACCCCTTTATATAGGCAAAGGGGGTGTGCCCTCCCCATTAAGTTAGCCATGTGGGACTATTAGTAAGGAAAAATCCCAGGTATTTTTGTCCTAGCCGGTTGGGCCAAAAACCAGCCCAATAGCCAAAACAGAAAATAGCAAACAACAGGAAAAGAGGGCCGTCGACCGGGTGGGCCTTGGGCAGCCCATCCCGCGCCCTGTCTGGCTCCCACCGGTCGTGCCCCACCTGGGCAGGCCTTGCCTTGCTGGCCCAGAGGCAGCGGCATGCCAGAGGCACAACAACAGCTGGCCGCCACGCCATGCCCAACAACTCCTCATGGGCCAGCAAAGGGACGGTGGGCCAGATCCGCCAAGGCCCAGCCATGAGGAGAGGCTGGTCCGTGGGCTGATCACACCGTGGCCTGCCCATGCGGGCGCGACGCCACCAAGGCAAATTCTGTGTGGCGGCTTTTATCTGTCGCCCACGTGGGCTTTTGGCTGTTTCCTTTTTCCCTTTCTTTTTCTGCAGCTTTTCTTCTAGGCCTTTTCCCTCGGGATTTGGTCTAATATAAAAGTTGCCTTTTATAAATCTTAATTTAAATATTATTTAGGATATATTAATTCGTAATAAACATATAATAAATGTATATTTAAATTCCCATTTATTCGAAAACACTTTTCCGGTCTTTTCCTTTATTCTTTCTCCGAACAACTTCGGATCTCTCCACGGAACATTTTCGGCTTTCTCTTTCTCTACTGTGATTCTGTCTTACGAATGATCGCTCTCATTGTACCCTTAAGTGTGTCCTCTGACAGCTTGGGAATGCTCTAGACATGATCTGTATCAATGATCAACAGAGGGACCACGGATATCCATGTGACCCCTATGCATTCCTGATGACAATGTCGTTTGAACCGGTAAATGTAGCTTCCAATTTCCTTTTGTTTCTTGATGCGACTTTTCCGAGATCCGATCATTGGTATCCCATACCTTGTTCAATCTCGTTAACAACAAGTTCTGTTTTCTTGTTACCGTGATATTACATCCCCGTGATCGAGTTACATGTTGCAACATTTATGAATGTAATCTCACCAAGCCGGCCGTATGTATATTTACCTGTCATGTGGGTGAACAAATCCCGGTCTTGCAGTCACATGTCATCTACTTTTCCTTTGGAATACCCAACGTACACCTTTATGACCACTGTATTATCAGATGACGGTTGATGCAGTCTAAACGGCATCGGGAAACAGTGAGTAATATGAGCTCATGGTCTAAGGAAAAGGAGTCTAGATTTAGCTGTTGCAACAATGAACTATATGACTTGATCATGTCGCAATCCTTCGAGGAATGTCCATCACATTATTCTCCAATGATATGACCCCGTTGTCAATTGGCATAAATGCCCATGATCTTGAAACCCAGATCATCCTCATGACCAACGAACTAGTATGAATAGAGGCTACTAGGGACTTGGTTGTTTCATACCACACATATACCAATGTTTCTACTTGGCACAGTTATAGCACAATATGAAACTATTATAAACTAATTGAGATATGACAATAAAAACCTATTTATTATTTGCCTCTAGGGCATATATCCTTCAGTCTCCCACTTGCACTAGAGTACAAATAATCTAGCTCGCATTTTACTCATATAAACCATATACTATATGCGTTTACAGATCATGCATGCTCATGGGAAACATCATGTCCATGTTCTGTTTTACCAGATCATTATGTCTTTTGCAAATCGTTAATGTCTTCCTAATTTTGATATTCACTCCATTATCTTATAATGGGTCAAAGCATTTGTTTGGCAACAAAGTGAGGCTTTGTTTCTAGTGTTTATAATGACGGTCGTTTTCACTGTTGTCATCTAAACTTCGAAACACACTTTGATATCCTTTGTGTATATATTGTAGTCATGGCAGCAGAACGAGGCCGGATTCTAAGAGCTTACAGTGACTTTAGATCAACCTCGAGGGCTTTCTCATGGGCACTGGGCCCTGGGATACAACATTCTATGTTAAAAGCGACTAGCCCCGCCATAACATTATACATCACATCAGATGGAGCCTTTCTACTTCTGTATCTATGTAGATCCTAGTGCATGAAATGCAACTATGCCACTTACTTTGCTTCTTGCCATTTAAGTACAAACTTAATTCTGGTTCAGTGATCAACTCAGGAATCACTTAAAGACACGTTCTTATAGTTAAGGCTTTGTCCTACCAACCAGAACCTCGGGTCACATTACGTCGAGTATACAACATGGTTGTATGGAAGAACCTATGACTGAGGCATAGGAGATGCAATGCATCTCTTTCTTTCAACCATAGTTGTAATACTAACTCAATGCTTCATACAACAAGAACTTATTTCTTACCTTGTTCCATTCTGAGCTTCTTCAGAATCTTGTCTTAGGACATTCTGAACATCTTTCAGAATCAAGTCCAGGAAGCATTCGACATTTAGTGTTTACTAAACTCACCAATCTATCTCGATAGATCTCTTTGTTCAATAACTTTCAACTTCATCCTTATTTACCTTATTAACACCAATCACATTATTCACATATTTCGCCCACATATCCCAGAATGATTTCACGCTCCCAGTCAAATATTGCATCCATATTTGAGATCCAGGGATTTCACTTAGCTGCCACTCAAAATATGCCAGCTACATATTATGATTTATCCAAGCTGATTTGCTCCCACTCAAATCTAGGTCCTCTCGATAATATTGGGCATTCCAAATTTCTTTGATCATCATCAAATCGAGAATTCCACTAACGAGATTTCAATGACCATTCATTTCTCGTAATTAGGTCCATCACGCTTCTTTGTAATTCGTAGGTATGTCTTGTTCAAAACATGACAAGTGGATCAACAATATAATTCCACAAACTTGTAGAATATATTGTTGAATCCTACTTTCTTTAGTAAAAGTATTTAAAACTTTATGATCATTATCAACAGTTTCTCCTCTATTTGTAGAGTCTGGTATCACGAAACAAATTTCGTTGCGCCACTCAACAATCCGGAGGTAAGGTCAAATGCCTTGTTTTGATATTTTACTTTCTTCCACATGTATCTTCATCAAGACACGTCAACTTAGGACAATAGCAGGTTTTCCCCTTGTGCACAATGCATTCATAGCTTCCTAAGAATGCTCTACAAAGACTTGTTTATTCGCCACGATTTCGACTTATCGAAATCTCCAGAAACTCGAACTTGCCATAACACTTATAGTATTGTTTCCACAAATCTTTTAGATATTCCTTTGTATTTCAAATGAGGGTTTGCTTATTTCGATCTCTAACTCTAAACGATAACTATAACCCCGATAAGAGATAATATGTATCTAATACAAAATGATTATGATGTTTAGACATTTCAACACAGTTTGAATTCTTCCAATTATCATAATTTGTGAAACATCTTTCACATGTCCCTTTTATGCTTAACTTGAATACTTTAGTCATGTTGATCAAATCAAAGAGACTTGTTAATTCAATATCCTCTTTAATGTGAACTCATTTGAACAATTCAAATCGTTTCAAACTCATGTTTCATTAAGTAAATACGCTTATTCACTTAAGTCCACAATTAACAAATGATTTCCACTACTTGTCGATACATCACTATGTATAAGATTCAATATTTCTTTGCATATCACCGTTTTACCAGAATGCGGATTTTTAGTCATTCTACCCAACAAGGCATGGTTTTGCAAAGTCTCTAGATCAAGCATCTAGGACCCCGATCTTCATTTACAATGAAGAACATGCAATAACCAAAATGACTTAAACTATAGTGTCATTTCATCCTTAAACTTTGGATATCTTTTAGCATTCTAATCCTTTATAAATGTTTAAACTATTATCATTAACATAGTGATGAGAATAACTTGTTTATAATTGTAATGTGACCATAAGGTATTGTTCATAAGAATAGTACAAACTAGCTTGTAATTTGTTCATATGAATAATCGTCTCACCAAAAGCAATACACACAAACAGGGATTAAAAATTTATATTCAAGTCCACTAATTCAAATGATAAACTTTGAGGAAAGAGGTGATGTCGGCCATCAACTGTTTTGCTTGCCGTCATCAAGTGACGTTGCCTAAAAAATAGCAATGCTCAAGCAGATCCTCCTGTTTTCACAAAACGGGACAAGTATCAAATACTTTGCAAACTGCAACGAGTTTTGCAAGAACCACATTTGTAATTTGTATATCTTACATATACCTTTTCATCCATGACCTCCATTTGCAATCAAGCCGTTCTAAGAGTTCTCAACTCTAATGCAAGATCGCTAAGTATTTTTCCAAACATTCTCTTTTCATCCATGATGGAGGAAAACCATCCAACGGCTCATACTCTATGTGCCTTATTCTGTAGAATACAAAATGTAGCCCAACTATCTATCGAATGGACAACGGCTTATTGGATGATTATGGAGAAAACACAAACATTCCGGAGTCATCGAATTATCTCCTAATGGTTATTGTATCAAGAAGAGAAGATCACCTTTTACGAGGATACCCCTTAGGCGTGGGTATTAATCTATGAAGTTGGACCCTTTTGCTAAGTTCAAAATTAATCAATATATTCCCATGGTAGCAAAGGACCTCAATGGGATAGGCCAAGAACTACTAAGATATTTGCAAACAGACATCTAGACTAAGTTCATAATAAGAGATCAATTTATAATTGGTCTCCACTAAAGTTGTCATCCCTGGACGATTTTAGTGATCACATGATCCCTATCCTCTGCACCTCCCCCGATCATCACGACCATCAGTGCATTATCAAAGGTACACATTCACTAATGTCAATCACATCATCCATGTGACTCATGCTTGATATTTTGATCTCTTGTGTTCCGAGGCAATGTCTGTACATGCTAGGCTCGCCAAATCTAACTTGTGTGTATTTGCTGTGCAACATGGCTTACACCCACTGTATGCGAACATAGATATGTCTGAGCTCGATCATCACCGCCGGCCTCATAACGAAGAAATTTCTTGGTGGTGCACACACAAGGGGAACACAAAACATTGGAATTAAATACGGATTATCTTATTTGCTACTGTTGAGTATCTAATACTAGCACACAATAAGATGTAAAATAGGTATCAACATCATATGTATAATGTGATATGGTATGGTCCTTCTTGCGCCTTGATATCCATCGAGCGCTCTGGCATTATCTCCATCCTGCCATCGGTTTGACGCCAAGTCCATGATGCCTCCACCAGGTCGTCCATCGAAACGATGACTATTACTATACTAGTTAGTAACAAAAAAGTAAACTACTTTTGTAGGGGTTCCACGCATAAAAACAATAAATTTTACTCTATGCCCCTGAACCCCTAAAGCTTCTAGGACCTATCTATTAGTAATACAGTAATGGGAGGGGCTTTTCGCGAACTTACCCTTGAAGACCGAAAAGCATTGTCAGCGCTCAGCAGAGCGTGGCTGATGTAGACGAGCCGAAGCTGACCTCAAGGTCGTGATGAAGTCCTTGCGCTCCTTCTGCCTCCAACAACTTGAGTGCCTCAAGTGCGACACCTCGCGGTAAGTTACACACGTCCGGTGCCTGATGACGACTCCCGCTTCCTTGATCCAGCAGCAGTTGTGGAAGTAGAGCTCCTGGATCCGAATCCCACAGCACGACAAAGGCCCGCGTAAAGATGTCTCGTCAAGAATCCTGCACTTGGGACCACGGTCACGAGAGAGAGAGGGGGAGAGAGAAAATATCAATTGGAGGTCCTCCCAAAAGTGGGGAGACCTTTATTGATTATTGGTTGTATTTTTCTAGGCCAAATACCCCACTTTATATAGGGGGAGGGGAGGTACTACCTCCCCTCAAGTCCCGGGGTGGGACTAATGGAGAGGAGGGGGTGGGGTGGCCGCCGGCCAGCCCCTAGTGGGCCCCGCGGGGGGGGCTAGGCCCAGCCGGCCTCCCCCTTGGCCCCTCTCCCTCTCTCCTTTCCCCTAATGGCCCCCTCCCTCCGGAATTGGCCCATTAAGCCTTTTTGACCTTTAATTGAATTTTCTCTTTATTAAATAATTATGAATAAATGATTAAATCAACATTTAACATTCAGTCACATGTCATTCAATCTCCGTGGCCATGGAACACCTTCCACCTCCACTCCGGACATCCTCCGGACTTACCCAAACCCTTCTGCTTTTCTCCCTTCTTTTCTTCGGCGATTCTACCGATCCTATAAACACTCTCTAAGCATCATCAAGCCCTTAAGCGTGATACCCTACGGTTCAGGAACACTCCAGACATGGTCGAGACACTACCGCACCAATGATCGACAGAGGGACCTGGATGGCCATGTGACCCCTGTGCGCTCCACGAAGATCTTTCGTCGTTTGAACCGGGACAGTCGTGTCTTATTCCCTTTGTCACTCGATACTTGCATTGCCCGAGATCTGATCAATGACATCACCATGTCGTGTTCAATCTCGTTACTGTACAATGCTACTTGACTCGTTTCGACAAGTGATATCCCCATGATCTAATCACACGCTGTGCAACTATTGGATATAACTTCTCCGAGTGGGCCCTTAAGTATCTCCCCGTCACATGGACGGACAAATCCCGCTCTTGACATATATTGCCTCTACGGTTTCCTCCGAGTACCTGAACACACCTTTATAACCACCGTTTTACCAGATGGCGTTTGATGTTATCTAAGCACTCTCGGGAGATAGTGATTGATATAGCCTCACGGTCTAAGGAATAGTCTACGAGGATCCATTTCTAATCATCTTAACTTGAACTTCGTGACATGATCGGGTCACGATGTTTAGGTTGGGTATTGGTTCATCATCTCATTCTTCGAATGAGATGACCTCATTTCCAACTGACATAAATGCCACATGATCAGGAAACATGATCATCTGTTGACCAATGAACCAGTGACTAGAGTTTCACTGGGAACCCCTGGTTGTTTGTATATCACATGTGTATTGATGTTTCCACTAAATACAGTTATAGCATGATATAAAACTTAATCATAAACTATATGAAATATGATAATAGTCCTTACTACTATTTGTCTCTAGGGCATATTTCCAACAGTCTCCCACTTGCACTAGAGTACAAATACACTAGCTGCATTTGTTCTAAATCATTGGCACCATATACCCGGTACCCTGAACATGCTTTCTCATGGAAGAGGTTGAGTCTTGGGTCTGTACTTTACAGTCCCAAATCCTTTGCAACTTACTAATGTCACCTTGATTAACATTAATACTCTATCATCACATGATAACATCTATGTGTATGTATCGTCGCTATGGCAGCAGAACGAGGCCTGATTCCAGGAGCCTACAGTGACGTTAGATCAACCTCGAGGGCTTTCTCATGGGCACTGTGCCCTGGGACACATCATTCTACGTTAGTTTAACTAGCCCCGCCATAACATTATACAACACTTTAGATGATACCCTTATCTATTATTATAAATGTATTCATCGAAACACCAGTGCACTCTGTGCAACTTTCGATGTTATGTTCACCTTGCTTCCTACTTGAATTTAATTGGTACCTACAGGAGTTTCCAACATATTCCCTTATAACATAACTCTTTATGCTTTAAGATATGTTATCCTTTATGGATTTGGAAAATATGTCTACAGTTCTCTACTAGACACTATGGGCAAACTTAGCTTAACGTTCCGTGATTCGAACTCAATCACTTTCAAACGTTCATTATTTGGATCACATATTATGCTAAGTTATCATCATGGTTTTCTAAGATAGAACCTATGTCTCAACATAGTGGATGATGATCATCCTTTTCTTTCTTTCAACCGTTGATGTCAAACTTAATGCTATTCCTAATTTGAGTTACTAAGGACTAGTTCCTTAATTAACTTCTATCCTGAAACCTTTTTCAGAATCCCTTAAGGAATACTACATAATATCATAATACACTTATTATTAACTTCTACATCTTATGAATCATCATTCATAAGTATTTGCGCCTTTCATCCTTAACATATTTAAGAATTGCTCTTATAAGATCCCACTCAAAATATGTTCCCACATATTTGAATTTGAGTCTTACATTGCTCCCACTCAAAAATATGTCAATTACATATTGTTTCAGGAAGACTTTCATATCTCTCACTCAATTTTATGCAAATTGCATATCTCCTTACTATTTGAATAACTTCAAAATCCTTTGATCAAATATCAAACTTGGAGATTTATTATGAGATGCTTGTACTTTACTAGTTTTAAATCCAATTGACATTTAGCACACATGAATCAAATTCATTTGAATTTGTCCAATACTTGACAAATTGTGCTTTAGTTATTTACCCCCTTTTCCTACTATGGCTTTGCAGTCATTTGGGAAAACTCAAGTAACCCCTTTTACTTGTGAGATTCAGCAACGAATTGCTTTCTAATCTCAAGGGAATTTTCCTTTTAGGATTTCTCATAATTCTAGTTTACCATTATTTCCTTTGTAGTTAGTAGGTATGTCATATTCCAAAAATCATGACAAGTGATTCACAAATGTCTCCATACAAGATATGAATTTACATTTTGAATCCTACTTCATGTAGTGAAAAACAATAGTGGAGGGAAAAACACAATGATCAAAATCATTGATTCTTTCCTTCTGTGAAGAGAATCGTTTAGGAACATTGTCTGTTGCGCTTCTCAACACTCTGATGCAGGGTTTTGAATCCTCATCATGTTTTTCACTAATTTCCATTTGCTTCATAATTGAGAAACATCACTAGAGGTGAGCTTTCTCAAGAATGCACCAAAATCCAAGCAATACAAGTTTTGCTTTCCTTTTGGTCTCAGTTATGGATTTCATATTCGAAAGTTTCCAATGAATACTTTACAAGGACTTATTCGCTATTGTTTTGGTTATATCGAATAACCCCAAAACTTTCATGAATTCTAATGATTTACCAATTCTAATTGAGTGCTAACTTTTTCTAAGCTAATGGTCTCTACATTTACACTACAACGATTTATTTGGTGCCTTCTATTCAACCCCCTTTGATATCTAATATCACATTGTGATGCTTTGTATTTTGATGTTTCAAAATGCTTTGCATTCGATAATCACTTTTATGCCATTCTTATAAAGTTGAATTTCATTACTATTGATCAAATCATAGTAATTAGATTCTCCTTTATATATTTATACCCATTGTTGATGAAACACTTTGATCAAGTCAAATAGTTTCATATTCATGTTTTCTTTGGTAAACTACTTTACACATTTAAACAATCAATTAATGATAATTACCATTTTCGTTAAAACACAATACATCGACTATGTATTCTATTTAACAATTCATCAAACACTTTGTATTCAAGTAATACACGGTGTTCAAGTTAATTTACCGAACTTAGGCATGATTTATATGTGATAAGAAATCGAATAACTTTCACATATTATCACATAACTTTGAATTTAAACAATGGTTTCATTCACTAATGAACATATCATTAAATTGGAACAACTGTTTGTTACAAACTGATATGAATAACCGTCTCACGAAGTGTGAGACACACTAAATAAGTTCAAATCTCTTGATTACAATAATCATCCTAAACACGAACTAAGTGATAAATGTCGAGGGAGAGTGTCGTCGGCCGTCATCATCATGCTCGCCATCAAAACACAACGTCACCTCCTCTCTAGCAAGCACCTCTCATGCAGAAGGACCTGTTTCAGTAAAACAGAACAAGTATTAGATATACTTAACACTGCAATGTGTTTGCAAGATTATAACATTGATAAAACTGTATATAAAATATATACCTTTGTCGTTGATGACCTGAGCGACATCTGGTTCAACCAACACATTCCTGAGATGTGTCATGAACCGGTGGAACTCCATTTCCATGTCGCCCCTCATTATGCAAGTCCTGACTTGTGCTTGGTAGCTTGGTGGCAGCGACCGCAGCATAGCAACATTTGCAAAAGAGCCTGGAATCCAGATGTCCAGGAAGTATGTTGGCCTCATGTACACATCATGCATGTGCTGCAAGTGGCTGTCCAGTGACGAGTTCTCCTCCATCTTAATGGAGAGGAAGTACCCCATCAACTCATGCTCCCAAATGCGTGTCTGATCCACGAAATGTGTCCTAAGCTGCAGTTGACGTCACCCACGAAAGGCCACAGCTCGTCCACCATTCCGAAACGCATCACAACTGAAATATAGGAGGCCATCTCCCGACGGAGATAGCGGTCTTTCCACTCCTCTAGGGTCTCAAGGTCTGTGGACGGATCCAAATCCATCCCGTCGAGTATGTAGTCGACCATGTCGTTCTCGCTAAGGAGAACATGGAGACTGGCAACCCAAATGGAGAAGTTCGATCCATCTAATCTGAGCTTCTCTCCTTCTAAACATTCAATTGTCAACACAAAAGAGCCCATCTACATTTATAATTGCAAAAGGAATTTAGACTAAGTTTATAATTAAATGAGTTAATAATAACTCCACTCAGAAACACCTATCCCCAGTGAGGGTTCCTAGTGATAACACGACCCCTATCACCCACATCTCCCCCGATCATCACGGCCATCAATGTGGGTTCAAGGGTGGACGCTAAACGTCGGTCACATCATTCATGTGACTCGTGCTCGATCTTTCAACCATCCACGTTCCGAGGCCATGTCTATACATGCTAGGCTCGCCAACTCAACCTTAGTGTTTTCGCTGTGCAACATGGCTTACACCCACTGTATGTGAACGTAGATATGTCTGACACCCAGGCCTGTAACCTTGGATCGCCTCATACCGAAGAACTTTCTTGGTGGTGCACACTAAGGGGGAACACAATCGTTGGTAATTTTAACAGGGATCATCTTATTAGGCTACCGTCGAGTATCTATACTAGCACACAATAAGACATACAAACAATAACATTGAATGTAAATGCTATGTGATATGGTCCTTTACGTTGTGATCTCCATCCGTCGTCACCCGGTTCCGGCGCCAGGGTTCCGGTGCCGTAGACACCAGGGTACCGGTGTCTTCCGGCATGGTAGTTCGTCACCTTCGTGACTATCTACTATTATGTAACAAAAGGTAATCACTTTACCTTTGCCACAACCATATCACAAAGCAATGCCCCCCTGCAAAACAAAGTTAGATGCCTCTACTTTATCTTTGCATGTTTTACGTGGCTGAATGGGCTTTCGTACAAGAACCGTTCTTACCTACAAACTTTCAGCACAATGCTGATCAAGTAGTTGTCTCTACTACACCCCTTTCGGGGCCCTCCGTTGCAAATGGTATACCAACTAATGCGAGAGAGACAGACACCCTCCTAAGCCACTTTATACGGTACAAGCCGTATGTCAAGCGTGGACCAGTCTCGCGAATGAACGCGTAAAGTCGGTTGGGGGCCGCTTCATAAAGCATTACTGCAGTATGCACAAGTACACGTGGGAGGGTAACAACTAAAAGATCAATGCCCACATGCTACATCTCATGTGTTCTACCCGTACTAGCATTACTACGCATAGATCTAGCTCTAATACCACTGTAGGGGTTCCGCGCATAAAAACAATAAATTTTACTCTAAGCCCCTGAACCCCTGAAGCTGCCAGGACCTATCTATTAGTAATACAGTAACGGGAGGGGCTTTTCATGAACTTACCCTTGAAGACCGAAAAGCGTTGTCAACGCTCAGCAGAGTGTGGCTGATGTAGACGAGCCGAAGCCGACCTCTAGGTCGTGATGAAGTCCTTGTGCTCCTTTTAGCTCCAATGACTTGAGTGCCTCAAGTGCGACACCTCGCAGGGAGTTACACACGTCCGGTGCCTGACGATGACTCCCGCTTCCCTGATCCAGTAGCAGTGAAGATGTCTCTCGCTCGTGGATCCGAATCCCGCAGCGCGACGGCGCTCCGCGGTGAAGATGTCTCTCGCTCGCGCAGTCCAGACTTGGGACCACGATCACGAGAGAGAGAGGGGGGAGAGAGAAAATATCAATTGGACGTCCTCCCAAAAGTGGGGAGACCTTTATTGATTATTGGTTGTATTTTTCTAGGCCAAATACCCCACTTTATATAGGGGGAGGGGAGGTACTACCTCCCCTCCAGTCCCGGGGTGGGACTAAAGGAGATGAGGGGGTGGGGTGGCCACCGGCCAGCCCCTAGTGGGCCCCGCGGGGGGGCTAGGCCCAGCCGGCCTCCCCCTTGGCCCCTCTCCCTCTCTCCTTTCCCCTGATGGGCCCTCTCCCTCCGGAATTGGCCCATTAAGCCTTTTTGACCTTTAATTGAATTTTCTCTTTATTAAATAATTATGAATAAATGATTAAATCAACATTTAACATTCATTCACATGTTATTCAATCTCCGTGGCCATGGAACACCTTCCACCTCCACTCCGGACATCCTCCGGACTTACCGAAACCCTTCCGGTTTTCTCCCTTCTTTTCTTCGGCGATTCTACGATCCTATAAACACTCTCTAAGCATCATCAAGCCCTTAAGCGTGATACCCTACGGTTCAGGAACACTCCAGACATGGTCGAGACACTACCGCACCAATGATCGACAGAGGGACCTGGATGGCCATGTGACCCCTGTGCGCTCCACAAAGATCTTTCATCGTTTGAACCGGGACAGTCGTGTCTTATTCCCTTTGTCACTCGATACTTGCATTGCCCGAGATCTGATCAATGATATCACCATGTCGTGTTCAGTCTCGTTACTGTACAATGCTACTTTACTCGTTTCGACAAGTGATATCCCCATGATCTAATCACACGCTGTGCAGCTATTGGATATAACTTCTCTGAGTGGGCCCTTGAGTATCTTCCCGTCACATGGACGGACAAATCCCGCTCTTGACATATATTGCCTCTACGGTTCCCTTTGAGTACCTGAACACACCTTTATAACCACCGTTTTACCAGATGGCGTTTGATGCTATCTAAGCACTCTCGGGAGACAGTGATTGATATAGCCTCACGGTCTAAGGAATAGTCTACGAGGATCCATTTCTAATCATCGTAACTTGAACTTCGTGACATGATCGGGTCACGATGTTTAGGTTGGGTATTGGTTCATCATCTCATTCTCCGAATGAGATGACCTCGTTTCCAACTGGCATAAATGCCACATGACCAGGAAACGTGATCATCTGTTGACCAATGAACCAGTGACTAGAGTTTCACTGGGAACCCCTGATTGTTTGTATATCACACGTGTATTGATGTTTCCACTCAATACAGTTATAGCATGATATAAAACTTAATCATAAACTATATGAAATATGATAATAGTCCTTACTACTATTTGTCTCTAGGGCATATTTCCAACAACTTTACCTTCGTAACGACCAATGCCATATCATAATCACATGCCCTCCTGCAAAATAAAGTTAGACGCCTCTACTTTATCTATTGCAAGTTTAACGTGGTTGTTACGGCTTTCGCAATAGAACTGTTTCTAATCTACGAACTTTCCAACTACAACACGGATCCAATAGTTGTCTATACTACACCCCTTTCGGGGCCCTCCGTTGTAAATGATATATCAACTATTGAATGAGAGACAGACACCCGCTAGCCACTTATACGGTATAAGCCGTATGTTAAGTGTGGAACCAGTCTCTCGTACGAATACGCGTAAGGTCAGTCCGGGCCGCTTCATCAAACAATACCGTGATATAAACAAGTACACGTTAGAGGGTAACAACTAAGGGATCAATGCCCGCACAATACATGTGCGTACTGGCCATATATAACTCCTACGCATAGATCGGCTCGGATACCACTGAAGGGGATCCGCGGCAGAAAACAAAAAAATTCCTACGTTCGAACCCCAAAAACTGCCTAGGATCTATCTATGTAGTAATGCGGTAACAACCAATGCGTAGATAATACATACCCTTATAGATCATACGCGGTTAACGTTCCAAGGGGAACATGGTTGATGTAGTCGTACTCGTAGCCGACCTGAAAGTCGCGAACCTCCTCGCAGGTCACCCCTTGCTCCTTCTTCATCGTGCAGCAGCTCCGGCTCACGACATTCAAGCGCCCCAAGTGTTGCGCCTCGTGTCTTCGTACACATCCGCTGCATGATGAGACCTCCGGCTTCCCGATCCCGCCGGGAGTGCGGAAGTTGATATTCGGCTAGGAATCCCTGCAGCACAATAGTGTACTACTGGTGACGAGGGTTTAACTCGTCAATGCCCATTGTTATGGACTTGGGTTTTGGAGAAGGAGGGAGCGTTGGAGACATCTATCGGCTAGCAAACAAGCACACATGGGACAAAGGATTTACCCAGGTTCAGGCCTCGTAGAGGTCCCTACTCCTACTTGTCTGCTCGTGGAATTATTGAGGGAGTCGAAAGTTACAACGGTGCGCAGATGCAATCTGGCGAGGGTTTGTGGAAACTAGGGTTACGTGTGTGCTCCTCGCTGCCCCCTCCTAACCTTTATATAGATAGGCTAGGTCTCGGGTAGCAGGTCGAGTCGGTTACAAGTTAGGGTTTTTCCCTTCAAACTTTCTATCTTTAGCTTCTTCTTGTCCTTCAAGCAATCGAGAGTCCGTAGGTTACTCGAGTCCCTCCATCCAGGCCTTGCCGACACCGTGGGACTGTATGTATTTGGACCGTATATACCAAGCTCGAGCACATGTAGGGTATACCCATGTCAGTAGCCCCGAGTGTCCAGTGGAATCGCAGATTCGACTGGGGACTTTTTGAAGCCTTCGAGTGCCTAAATGAGTACATTTCGATTGCTTTTATTTGTGTCATAGGGATTGTTGATATACGTGCCTGATATAGCCGAAGTATCGTTATCAGTTAACCACCTTAGGGTGAAACAACGCAATCTACTCAAATTCGAGTCCCCGGACTCGAATCCGGAAAAGTGCTGGTGTAATTCGACTCAGGCCGCGGAGGTCTTACTGGAGTCGAATTCCAGTTATATGGGTGTGAGCACTTGACGCGTCCGTCGAGGCATGTTCATCGTGCCTGTAAGTACGGATATGTTTCTGGTAGTGCGCAGTTAAATGCGTTGCCAGGCCTTATTCAGGTCTTACCTTCATGCCGTAGGCGCGGCATACGAGTTTTATCATCACGGAGACGATTCGGGTAACCCAGGAGATGCAGTCTCTTTGTAGGGGAAAAATTATGAGGCGGTGTCGCCATGATTTTCGAGTGTGGATGTTATCAACACATAGTTTTTTGTACAAATAATCATAGGGTGCGTGACCAGCGCTCCCTATGGGAGTAGCCCCCGAGTGCCTGGTTGAGTCGAAGACTCAGGCAGGGACTAAAGAACTTTTGCATCGCTGCCGCCTTTTTGCTCGCTTGTTTCAAATGATGACTCAGGCAGGTATTAAAATACTTTTGCAACTGCTGTCGTCTTTTGCCTGCTTGTTTTAGTCGATGGCTCAGGCAGGTATTAAAATACTTTTGCGACTGCTGTTGTCTTTTGCCTGCTTGTTTCCGGCGCTCCCTATGGGAGTAACACATGTCCATAATCGAACTGTGTTTTGAGTGGTTGGGTTTGCTTTTGTAATTGTCCATGTTCCTGCAACAAGAAAAAGAAAAGTCGTAGGGTGCGCGGCTAGCGCTCCCTATGGGAGTAGCCCCTGAGTGCTTGGTAGAGTCGAAGACTCCAACAAGAACTAAAAATAGTCGAAGTTTTCCATTGCATAGCCTTGATGACGCCAAGGTCGACGCCAGGCGACCTTAGTTGCCCGCGTGAGCGATTTTGACGGGACGTGACGAGCGGTGGGTCCCACTTTCTGACTTTGATTTGACTGGGCATGCGTAATCTTATTTTTAACTGTGCCTCCTCGATTTCCACGCGTAATGGTAGAAGTGTGGGGACGGTTCGCGCTTCCTCTTCTCCACGTGTCCAACGCGATGCGTGCCACGCGTCCAATAGGGTTTTTGTCAGTCGTTGGATTGCATCTCCCAGGGGTTAAGTAGCGATGCTGTGACGGTAATTTCCCATCTGTGCTCTTTCTTCCTTGCTGCCATCGCCATTGCTGTTGCTTTTCTACTTTCCCCTGCGCCCATCTTCTCCACGACGCTGGACCAGCTCCATTCGTTCCCGAGCTACTTCCTTCGCTCACATCGCCGCCGCACAATGGGGAAGAAGAAGGGAGGCGCTGCCGCTGATTCTGCGGCCACCCTCGCTGCAGTAAAGAAGAAAGGTGGTTCGCCATCGCTGGCACCAAAGGCCGCCGCCGGAAGAAGAAGGTCGCGGCACCACAGGACCAATGGCGCATGGCGCCCCTCTATCATCAAGGCGTCGGATCTCTGTCTTCTTCGCCAAGACGGAGTTATTTCTGCAGCACTCGCCAATTCGCGCATCCCCAGCGATGAGACCATTCATGTGCCTCCCGCTGGTTTTCGAGTGATGTTTCTTGCATTCATCATTCGCGGTCTTTCCTTGCCTCTTCACCCCTTTCTTCGGGGTCTTCTTTGTTTCTATGGGCTCCAACTCCATCAGCTGTCCCCAAATTCGCTCCTCCACATCACTTGTTTCATCACTCTCTGCGAGTGCTGGCTCAAAATTGAGCCACACTTTGGTCTTTTCAAGCGCATCTTTAAATTGAAGCGCATCCGCATCCGCTCTTTAGTTTATGACGAGGCGGTTGCGTAATCCACGCCCGACCCATGCGCCACCTACTTCGATATCAAGCTTACCAAGTCCGTCCAGGGATGGAGGGACAAATGGTTCTATGTTCGCGACCAGAGGGCCAAGGACGAGCACTTTGGACTCGTGCCTTTCGATCCCGCGACTCCCTGCAAGAAGATGCGTTCTTGGAAGAACGTGATCATGCCTTCCGAACTCGCAGAGACAGACGTGCTATATCAGCACGTCTGCGACCTCGAGAGTCGCATAGGCACAGAAGAGGGAGGCTGCGCCCTTGTCGTCACGTCCAGCCTCTCCAGGCCAGGGTCCATCCCATGTTTCAATGGGGTGGCGCTAATGATGCCACTCGCGTGTCTGCTGATGGCATGTCCGTGAGTGAGGTAGATAAGAGGGTGCGACTGGTCACAAAGTACACCCTCAAGGATGTGCTTCCGAACGAGCCAGTCATTCCTCCTTTCGATGCTTCGAATCCTCCTCCTGAGGTACAGTTGTGCTACGTAGTAGCTTATTTTATCGATTGCGTTTTCTGTTGCTTATCTGTTATGTTTGCTGATCTTTACTGTTTGTATGCTGGAGTGGGAGGTGTCGCCTTGCATGCCTCCCCTCCCTGAGGGGATTATTCCCCGTGAAGCTTTGGAAGAGGATGAGTCTGAGTCGACTGTCCCTTCCGATGTGGAAGAGGAATCCCCCGAGTCCGAGAGCCTGGATACTCGCAAGCATTCGCGTAGCGGGGATTCCAACGCGTCGACTCCTTCAACTCTAGGAGGCGCGGCTGTTGGCGCGGAGTCGCCAATTCCCGCCGTTCCTGTGAGGACTGTGGCACCGTCTTCTCGCAAGAAGATGCGATTGCCCAAGGGTTCTTCATCGGAGTCGGCGGAGGCCACGTTTGATCTTGACAAATTTGATTGGTAATTTTGCTAGCGCATTCATTCTTCTCTGTTTTCTGCTTGTTGGCTTTGTTCTGGAGTTTGCCCTTTCTGAGTGCGGATTTTGTCTTGTAGTCAAGAGGCGTCGTCATCTTCTGGCGACGTCGAATATTTGAAGGAATCGGGAGTCGCGACTTCAAGGGCCAAGGTAGAGGTCGAGCGCGCTCCTTCTCTGGCGGCGGCCCACTCCAAGCACAATTCTTCGAGCTCTCCTCACGTAGGGGAGCATAGAGTAGTTGCTCGGACGACGGTTCAGCGAACTTCTTCGGAGTCGCTGGAGGACCATGTAAGTATAGCTTTCCTTCTTTTTTTAATGTGGTAGTCAATGCCTTCTGCTTCCCTCTGCTGACTCCTTGTTTTGTGCGACAGCTCCTTGTAAAGGAAGCCACATAGGTGGCGGAGCAGGTGATGGCGATGGGTTGCCAAAGATGCGATGTCGAGACGCCACCACGCGTGGTCGAGAGTAAGTGTTCTATACTTATTCTTTTCGTCTTCTCTCTTTTTTGGTATAATCGACTGACGGCCAATTATTGACTGCCATGTAGCTGAGCATAACGCTTTATTGCGCGATGTCGCCACGTTGGAGAAGACACTAGCCGCAGCTGTGAAGGGGCGCGATGAGGCAATCGCGGCTCGTGATGATGCCTGTGGCCAAGAGGATCTGGCGCCTCCTTTGCGCTAGGGAGAAGTTGTTCAAGAGCAATCGTTCTCGCCGCCAAGGCCCTCTCGTACCTTTTTACCGGTAGATATTTTATTGATGTTCTTCTTCCTTCAGAGGTGCCGTGGCACTAGAAGTTTGATCCATGTGTGTATTTTGGTGTAGATGCTGGTGGCTTGAGTTTTGATCCACAAGCCCTTGGTCGCGATGACGCTCTGGCGGGCGCGGTATCTGCGGTCGAGGATCGTAGCGCCGCTGTCCAAAATACACTGTCCAAGGCCAAGGCCACCTTGAGTCGCCTCCGGGAGGAGCTGATGCCGAAGGCGGAGCTAGTCGACAATGTGGAAGAGCTGGTGGAGTCGCTTGCTGGGGGTGTGCCTGCCACGTACAAGAACTCCCTCCACGTAGCTGGCACGACCATGTCGCTTGCCATGGTGCAAGCCCACGGAGTCGAAGTAGATCCTTCATGTGTCAAGACGATGCTCATGCGCAGATGGTCAGCAGGTAGTATTTGCTCCCTTTACGACTGCCTATGCCAAATATGGCCATTCCTTGATAAACACTATTGCCAAGTACTCGGAGGAGCTCAATCAGGCAAAGAAGGCGGCGAAAACTTCGGCCTCGGTAGAAAGTCGGGCATCCGACATCGCCACGGACTTGATGAAGCCCCCTAGGTCATCGAAGTCGAAGAAGCTAGTTGCTTCGTAGTTAGTTTCTTTGTAATAGTTGATGGATTGCTCTTTTGATTGGAGAACATGCCTGTTGGCGAATGTGTTTGTAGATACTTTTTTATGCTGATCCTGAATGCATCTGTTACTTTTGACTTTTGAGTTGGTCGCCTTATTTGCCTCTGGCTTGATTTTTGGTAGGGTACATCAAGTGGTCCTGTGGGGGAACCCCGGACTCGCCATCTCTTGAGGATACAGTGGCACCACCATGCTCCGGTAGAGGAGCTGTCCTGCTGCTCGCGACTTCGTGATCGCTAAGCAACCGGAGCGTGAATTGCCCATGATCGCGTAGCGCCGGACGTGTGAGGTTAAAGGCTGAAAAGCCGCCGCCCTTGAGCAATATCTCGCTGGCGAGGTGACGAATCGGGCGACCAGTTTAAGTGTTAGTTTGCTCATCCTCGCTTTTTCCTTTGTAGTTAATCGCAATGGTACGTTATACTCATGCCGTTGATGCTGCTTCGTAGTTGTTAGCGCACGCCATCCGCAGGAGGAGAGGGATAGGATTGCCATCCGCCTTCATGATCTCACCCAGAGCAACTTCGGAGAGTGGATACTGGTAGATCATGATCGCGATCACAGCACTTCGCAGGATCGCGCCTCACGAGTGCTGCTCTTTCTGAAGAAGTCGCAGTCGTGTTTGAAGAACATCTATCGGGCGATGTTCCCACTAGATGATACTCCATCAAGCCTGCCGGCTCTCCTGACCAAATTTCAAGATATGTCCGCTGTCATGAAAAGCGTGAGGCAACAGTTGGTGGCTGGTGCCAAGGTCGCCCTTTCCATGGTGCGCTTGCACGTGCTTGACGTGATGTCGCCGCCATTTCCTCCGGGCCACCGTGCCACTAGTAGGATCTTCCTGAACATGGTGCCGCACTATTAGGCGGTGGATCGCCCAAATGAGGAGGTCGTCGACTTCTTCGAGGAATGTACTAATGTTCTTCTGTTGCAAGGGTAGCCAAATATGTATCCTGCATATAAGTGTACTAGTGTTGTAAAGCTTGTATACATTTGTAGATAATTTACGGTTGAATGTGTACAAATAGCTTTAAGCGTGGGGTGCGTTGCACTTCTGCGAGTCCTTTTCGTTAGCCTGGCCATCCTTGTATCGTTCCCTTGTCAACTCACTGTCAAAAGTGCGTTGCAGCCGGGTTGAGTTTGTGTTAAGGGGTTCATTGATGTGCCGCCTACTCAGATGTCGCGTTATTGTTCAAGAACATATGTGTATAGGTATGAGCCCCGAGTATGAAAGTTGACAAAATAAAGGAGAACACGGAGTTTTGGGGCACTTAGCTTTTATTTAATCAAGAACAAGAAGTACAATGTGCGGCTAAGTAGCCTTGGCTGAATAGCCTTATTTGCGATGCAAAAGTAAAGAAAAACGACTATAGAAGCGCCGCCTTGTGCGACGCTCCAAGGGTTGGAGTGTGCGACTCTGTCTCTAAATCTTGAAGGCGATAGCGCCACCGGGATTACTTCGCAATCACGCACGGTCCTTCCTGTGGGGACTCGAGCTTGAGATGCCCTCGCTTTTCGTCGCAGACTAGGTCACCTTCGAAAGGATCCGGGCGGCCTTCTGCTATGGTAGTTGAGCAGGTTATTATTGTAGATCGTAGATCTTTCATGCGATTTCTCTTGCTTCCAAGGAGGTCGACGAGTCTTAAAGTGCGAGGATGACTCGTCAGTAGGCGATTACGCTGCGGGCGCTTTGTACCGCACTCGGCGGGTAGTACCGCCTCGCCTCCGTGTACCATAAAGAATGGTGTGTAGCTGGTGGCGCTGTTTGGAGTTGTACGCAGCTCCGTAGTACGGATTGCGCTCGTCGCCAGCAGCCCGCGCTTGTTCGAGTGGTCGAGGAGTCGCTTGATGCCGCTTCATGACGAGCCCGCTTGTTTTTCCACCGACCGCTGGTCTGTGGGTGTGCTACTGAGGCGTAGCTGATGTTGATCCCCAGGTTCTCGTAGAATTCTTGGAACTCCTTGGATGTGAAGTTCGTTCCGTTGTCGTTGATGATGCTGTGCGGCACGCCGAAGCGGTAGACGATGGACTCGAAGAACTTGACTGCGTTGTGCCCTGATTGCTTGATCACTGGCATGGCCTCAATCCACTTGGTGAATTTGTCGACTGCGACCAAGAGGTAGACGTAGCCTCCTCGCGAGGACCTTGGAATTTTGCCAACCATGTCGAGTCCCCACTGGGCGAAGGGCCAGGCCAATGGGATAGGCCGGAGTTCTATGCCTGGTGCATGTGGCTTGTCTGCGAATCGCTGACAAGCGTTGCACTTTTGGACTATAACCTTGGCGTCGCGCATGGCCGTGGGCCAGTAAAATCCAGCTCGTAGAGCTTTGGCAACGAGGGCGCGACTGCCGGCGTGGTGCCCGCAGGTCCCTTCATGGATGTCGAGGAGGACTGCTCTTCCATCGGCTAGGGAGACGCATCGTTGTAACACGCCTGATGCTGCTTATACGCTCGATTCGCTGATAACGGCGAATGCCTTGGAGCGTCGCGTGATGTGTCGTGCGTCTGTCGGGTCGTCCGGTAGGCGCTTGCTGAGGAGGTACGTAATGTACGGCTGCGTCCAGGATTGTTCGATCATCATGACGCTCATTGGTCCCTCGAGTCCTATGTCGAGCTCCAAGTCATCAAGTGTTATTGGCTCATTGGGTGGCGTAGCCCCCGAGTCCGTTGCTGCGCTTGTTTTCTTCTCTGCGGCCTTTGGCTTGATGGAGCGTTCGCATATGCGCTCGAGAAATACCCCAGGTGGTATAGGTGCGCAGGTGGAGCCTATGTTGGCGAGTGCGTCTGCCTCCTCATTGCTTTCGCGGCCTATGTGCCGCAACTCGCAACCATCAAAGTCTCCTTCAAGTGTGTCGTAGAGGTCACGATATGCGATCATGTTGTCGTTCAGTTCGTCGTACTCGTACATTGTTTGGTTGACGACCAGCTTGGAGTCGCCATATATGATTAGCCTCTTTGCGCCGCAGGCTTTTTCCATCCTCATCCCGTGTAACAGGTCCTCGTATTCAGCCTCGTTGTTTGAGGCTGTGAACTGCTTTCGCAGGACATATTTCAGCTTGTCCCCTTGAGGCGATGTCAGTATGACACCTGCTCCTGCTCCATCTTTCCTCTTGGACCCATCGAAGTGCATTGTCCAGAGGTAGGACATGTCTGGCTTGTCCGGGAGTTGTTTTTCCATCCAATGTACGAGGAAGTCAGGGAGAACTTGCGACTTGATTGCGTTGCGCTTTTCGTATGTGATGTCTCGTGGAGACAGTTCGATTCCCCAAAGCACGACTCGTGGAGACTGTGGCGTCGGGGTTATTGAGGATATGTCCCAATGGGGCGTCGTTGACTACCACGATTGGGTGTTCCTGGAAGTAATGGCACAATCGTCGGGCGGTCATAAAGACGCCGTACGCCAGCTTCTGGTAGTGCGGGTACCGCTGTTTTGTTGGCGTGAGGACCTCGCTGAGGTAGTATACCGGGCGTTGTACGCCATGGACCTTGTTTTCCTCGGCCCGTTCGACTACGAGCGTTGTGCTAAACACTTGGTTGGTCGCGGAGGTGTACAGCCGCAGTGGTTCCCTTTCTCGTGGAGTTACCAATACTGGCGAGGTGGATAGCAGGCGCTTGAGGTCTTCGAATGCTTCTTGCGCTTCGTTGGTCCACTTGAATTTGTCAGCTTTGCGGAGGAGCTGATAGAAGGGGAGCACCTTTTCTCCCATTCGACTGATAAATCGACTGAGAGCCGCGATTCGCCCGGCTAGTTGCTGAACGCCTCTTATGTTTTTTGGCTTCTCCATGGCCAGTATGGTTTTTATCTTTTTCGGGTTTGCCTCAATCCCTCTCGCGGAGATGAGATACCCGAGCAGCTGCCCAGAGGGTAAGCCAAAGGCGCATTTGTCCAGATTGAGCTTTATCCGGTAACGATCGAGATTGGCGAAGGTTTCACGCAAGTCGTCGATTAGAGAGGCTTCTTCCTTGGTTTTGATTACTATGTCGTCGACATAGACTTGGATGTTGCGACCTAGTTGCTCCTTGAGGCAATCCTGCATGCACCGCTGGTACGTGGCTCCTGCGTTTTTTAGCCCGAAGGGCATTGTGTTGTAGCAGAACACACCGAAGGGCGTTGTAAACGCAGTCTTCTCCTGGTCTTCCTCCTTCATTCGAATTTGGTTATAGCCTGAGTAGGCATCGAGGAAGCAGAGGCGCTCGCATCCAGCGGTGGAGTCGATGATTTGATCGATCTGTGGTAGCGGGAAGTGATCTTTTGGGCAGTGCTTGTTTAAAGAAGTGAAGTCCACGCACATCCGCAGGATATCCGTGTCCTTTTTTGGCACCAGCACCGTATTGGCGAGCCAAGTGCTTTCCTTGATCTCGCGTATGAATTTGGCCTCGAGGAGTCTGTTGATCTCCATTCCGACCGCTCAGTGCTCGTGGCTCGCATACGCTGATTGTTTGCTTGACTGGCCTTGCGTCGGGGTTGACATTGAGTGCGTGCTCGGCGAATTCCCTGGGAACTCCTGGCATGTCCACAGGACACCAGGCGAAAATTTCTCAGTGCTCACGGAGGAATTCGACGAGCGCGAGTTCCTATGCGGGACTCAAGTTGTTGGCGATGAGGGCTGTTTTAGCGAGTTCTGATGGATGGACCTGCACCTTCTTTGTGTGCACAGATGACTCGAAGGAGAGGTCAGGTGAGCTTGGCCTACTCAGGGGGGCAGACTGTTTTCTGTCGTTTCCTTCAATCGTGCGATCTCCTCTTGCATGCCGAAGGACTGGGAGATTCTGTTGAATTCCCTGTCGCAACTGTCAGATCGCTCGAAGTTCCTATTGATCATGATGACGCCGTTAGGGCCTGGCATTTTCATCTGCAGGTAGGCATAGTGGGGTACTGCCATGAACCTAGCGAACACAACGCGTCCGAGGATGCAGTGATATTGTGAGGTCCAGTCGACGACCTCAAAGTCGATGCGCTCGCGCCGGAAGTTCCTTGGCGTGCCGAATATGACGTCGAGGTTGATTTTGCCCAAGGGGTATACTCCTTTCCCTAGGACGATGTCGTGGAACATTGTGTCTGATGCCTCCAGGCAGGTTATAGGGATCCTCATTGCTCACAAGGTACTTGCGAATATGAGGTTGATGCCGCTTCCGCCATCCATGAAGACGCGACTCATGTCGAAGCCTCCAATTTGCGCCTCGAGTACGAGGGGGCAATCATCTGGGCGAGGTACTTGAGGCGGGTGGTCGCGTTTATCGAAGGTAATGCACGACTCACCGCCACTGAGGTACTTAGTGGTGGATGGTGGCGAGTGCATGGCCAAGTTGACTTGGCGAGTGATGGCCTTCTGCACCCTATTGGAGGGACGCCCCTTTTGGATCATCATGGTACCCATGGCCCGTGGGTATGGTTCGCCTCCGTGGTGCTGGTCCGGTGCGGCTCCGTTCGGGGTGGCCCAGGTGGTGGTGGTGGTGGTGCGCCATGTGCCACGGCGCCTGGAGCGGCTCCGTAGCCTCTTTCGACTGCATTGCGGTTCATCCGAACCAACCCCTCATGTAGCTTGAGGAACTCGCGGTAGTCCTTGAGGAGGTGGTTGGACTTTCTCTTGCCATCATGCTTGTCGATGTAGAAGTGTACCGTGCATGGCCCGGATAGTTTGTCCTCGATGGAGGTCGCGGGTGCTTCATCGCAAGTGCGGTGTTGCCACACTTGCGTGGTTTCCCGGAGTCGCGGTATCCGCTGTTGCGGTTATCGTCGCGTCTATCGGCGTAGCCGGCTGCGACCATGTTGACGTCATCGCGATCGTCGTAGACGCGCATGCGACGCTTACTACGGCGGTCGTGTCTTCGTTCGAGTTCTGCCTCCTCGTCAGAGTGAACGCAGTTCTTCACCGAATCTTCTCCATCAGCCCACCGATTCGCGATCTCTATCAGGTGGTCGATGGTCTTGGGCTTTGAGCGCCTAGATCCTCCCTGAGTTCCATGCGGCGGACACCACCATTGAATGCATCAATCATGCGGTCTTCTGAGATGTTCTCCGCGGAATTCTTGATGATGGACCACCTTTGGATGTAAGAGCGCAGCGATTCGCCAGATCTTTGCTGGCAGCATCTGAGTTCTTTGATTGAAGCGGGGCGTTTGTACGTGCCCTTAAAGTTGTGCACGAAGCTGTAGACCAGCTCATCCCAGCTGCGAATGGATCCATGTGGGAGGTTATTGAGCCATGCTCGGGCGGTGCCCTGCAGCTGTAGCTGCAAGCATTGCATGGCAGTACTTCGACTGCCTCCGTGTAGCCTGACGGAGGAGATGTGATCCTCTAGCCAGATCTTGGGGTCCTGCAGACCGTCAAATTTTGGGTTCTCCGATGGGAGTTTGAACCCTTTAGGCATTCGTTTTTGCCTGATGGATCTGCTGAAGCATCTGGCGCCGCAGAGCTCCCCATCTTCTTCTTCCGAATCATACGACCGAGCACGTCGTGCCTTTGACTTGTCGATCTTGCGCTGCGTGAGTTCATCGCGTGCATCGTAGTCGCGATCGTGTCGCCGTGAGCGGCGGCGCCGAGACAGGTCATGACCGCTATCATCGGACGGGCGGCGAGTAGCGCTTTGCTAACGCTTTGCCCTTTTTTGGGTCTGGTACTAGTTCTTTGTCGAGGGCGGCCTCGATTAGCCCCAGACCCGCGATCGTAGATCGGTGCATGGCCGTTCGGGGATCTCCAGCTGGTGGCTGGTTATTGAGAACACTACTAGGGAAACCCTTATTTGTGGCGCACGTAAATTGGTTTCTGTGGCCCATGCCTCGTGCGCCACAGAATTTGCGCCAGTAAATTGGTAATTCCGTGGCGCCACAGAATTTGGGCTTCGTGGCGCATGTGCTCTGTGGCCACAGAATTTGGGCTTTCTGTATGTGGCGCATGTGCCATGAAGTGTGCTTTCTATGGCGCATGTGCACACATGCGCCACAGAAACGTTACAAGATGCGCCACAGAATGTTTTTTCGGTATTTTTTTTAATTTCTAACACAGCCCAAAATACAGTGCATATACAGGTTTTATACAGGATTTATACATAGATAGTAATTAATAATCTGGACAAACAGTAGATGCAAACATATACATTACTATGTCATCAAATATTAGATCCCAACATACATGCATACATATAGTCATAAGTGCCACATTTTTACACAAGTATAAATTAGTTCATCATCTAAAGTTACAAATGAAGTGGTCACCGCCACCTACACTATGATGAAATATAGTAGAGCCGCGACGATGGTGAGCAAGAGCATGAGCACGACCGCGGTCTTCATCTTGTTCTTGTTCTTCCTCGACCGGTAGTTCCTCCACTTGGCCTCCGCCTCCTCTCTAGTCGCGTATCCTTTGTAGCAGTTGCCGCTGAACTTGTGCACTTGTTTCTTGCAGTCCTCCCACTCCTCGTAGATCCCTGGAACCCGACCCTCGAACACCACGTAGTACGTCATCTCTATAGACACAAGGCATATATTAGTGCATAATGCAACATATAAGACATATTGCATCGATATCACAGAAGCAAGTTCAACGATAAAATACGACAAAACACACACACACATCCGTCGATACAAATTATTACAAAGCAATTATAGTTCACGACACCTGGGAACACGACACAATACACACATGTGTCCATGATCAATGAGCCTACTTGCCGGACGGTGCTGGGAACGGTTTGTAGCAGTCTTTCATCGTCCACGTCCTTCGATCACCCTGCGCATCTAGGAGTTTTTCGATCGCCCTCTTAGACGGCTTCCAGCGTACGTTTAAGCACCCCCCCATGGTTTCGACATCTTCCTTGATTATCTCCGATAACTTCCTTTGGATGCGATGGAAGTGTTCTCTAAGATCAGCATCGCTGATTTCCCCTATATATCTTGCAGACCACTCTTGACAAAGGTCTGGGCACTTGATCTGCTCTGCATCCCGGACCAACCTGTGAAGGTGATGGAGGGCGTAGAAGCTATCCCTCACGCTGCCAGCCGGCTGCTTGACGCAGGGGAACTCGGACACGTGCTTGAACCCGTGTCTTTTATCCGTCTTGACAAATTCCCCTTTCTTTACGAAGGTGCCTCCCTTTTGGAAGTATCCCTCCATAGCATCATCGAGAACAGCTTTTATTCTGGCCCAGTTTTTCTTGTACGTGGTATTCGACGAGTCGAAATACTGGGCTACTGAATACGTCGGGTAAATGGCGATGGTTACAGAGTAGTAGTCCCTGCTCAACACAATTGAAACGAATGTTGGAAAGGATAAGCAATGGAAGAAATCTACAAGAAAGCATTAGTTACGACGGCGACGAACGGATGTGTGTGCTTACTCGGGAAAGACGGACAGAAGAATGGTGTTCTCTTTGTATCTGAGCATGAAATTCTGAAGGTACTCCACCGCCCGGGTCCGTGTCGCTGATCCTTCCACCAGCTGGCTGTCGCGCATGTAGTAGGGATCCACTACCGCAACTTGCGGGAGTAACTCTCTCTTGATCTTCAACTGTTGATTGATCGAGAATAGGCGGACCAAGTTATAGTCCAGCCGTCTGAGGTGAAACAGTTTGAAGACGTCCTCGTACGCTATGAAGAACAGACTTGCGGGTTCCTCATGGACAAAGTCTGGGTCCTCTGGCACGTTGACGACGCACACCGGGTAAGTTGGATCTTTCTCCTTGAGAAGGGTTTGCTCAACATATAAGATATGACTATGCAAAGAGTGCATTGATCCACTTGCCAAGCGTAGTAGATCAGGAGGTAGTATCGGTTTCCCAGCTTCATGAACTCGCGTCAAGCCATCTGGACGGGGTGGTATCACGCTGTCATGCCGTATCTTCTGAGCTGGCTGGCTCATAGAGGCACCCGGGGCAGTTTTAGGTTTCCTCTTCCTGGCCTTCTTCTTTTCAGCTTGTTCTGGGGGTGTTACCCCTACCCCGTTGACCGTCTTTTTCAGCGTGGTAGGGCTGAAAATGGTAGCCGGTTTCTGTATAGCTGCATCGCCGGCCTCCGGAGGCGTGTCTTCTTCCTGAGATAAACCCTTGAAGACTAGCTGGCGCTACAAGGGTACTGCATTGGGACACCTAGGTTCATCGTCGTGACCACGGGAGGCTTCTTCATCAACCTCAATAGGAGGCATATACACATCCTTGCTGCAGGCGCCAGTGTTGATGTAGGCATCGACGTCGACATCCTCATCCTGATCATTGTCATAGTTGTGGTCATCATTGTCATGGTAGTGGCCGTCATCATGATCAAGTGGTGCCATCTCAACGTCCTTAGTTACTGGCAGCGGTTGCGATGCCGGCGGTTGAGGTGCAACGGCCTTGGTTTTGGATGGTCGGCGCGGTAACAGTTTTCGTCCCAACAGTTCTTGGTGGCAGTTGGTGTTGGCGACGAGAACCGGTTCCTCCCGGGTGACGACGAATGGCGGTACCTTAAGCTTCTTCTGGGTGGTGGTAGCGGCGGCGACCGCCGGTTCCTTCGGGGCGCGCTTCGCCGAGGGCCGGATGGGCATGGGCCGGCGGACCGAGGTGCCGCCTGCGGGAAGCTTTGGCCCATTAAGATCCCCGGCCCCCCCAAGACGAATCTGGGACTTCGGCCATGGCATGACCCAATTGGTGCATTCGTGGAGGGGAGTGTTGTCCTCGGCTCCCGGAGGGTTAAAGGGCGGGAGGATGTCGCGGTACTCCGGCACTATGTAAGTCAAACTGACCCTCATGATGTCTTTGCCCATTTTAACGTTGTGCATAACCTCCGTGCTCTTTGGGCGAATCACCTGGCCCGCCGCAACCTCCTTCAACTCGCCGCCGGGCACCATGCTATGCAGCACTACGCAAGGCGTGTCCTGAGTCAAAACATGTTTGGGATGATGAGATGACAGTCATCAAAGGCATAGTTAAAAAAAATTACGCGCAGACTAACTAATTAGTTACCACTATGATGGCGTCGAGCTCGGCTAATGTGGAGACAAGGGCGGCGGGCGGCCTATCAATCTTCGGCTGCTCGGGTGCATCATCGTGCATCGCCGCCCTATCATCCTCGGCCGGCTGGTCGGGTGCGTCCAACTGGAGGAGCGGCTGCGGCCCGACGGCGTTGGGCTGTGGGGTCACGAGTTTCGACGAGGCGGGCCTGTTCCTGCTCGAGTTGCTACCGGTGCAGGCGGGCACGTGTATCGGCCCCTATTGACCTCTCGCATTCCAAGCACTTATCCCCTCCCACAAATTAGGAGGGATCAACGACTTTATCATCTCGTTGACCTGGGACGCCACTATGTCGGGCAACTGCGCTTTGACCTATTGTAGGTCCTCCACCTGCTTCTTCAGCTTCTCAACCTCGGGGCGTGCCGCGCCCGTCACCCTCCTCGCCTTTTTGGACTTGGCGTCCGAATCGTAGTAGTCCCGTACCTTCATGTTCAAACCAAAGCCGGACACACGGCCAGCTGACGTCGGCGGGAGATCTAACTTCCTTTTCTTCATCGCGTTCGTCGCCCGGTTGAAAGCCGTGTCCCACGGCTCCGTAGACCCCTCGGACGACTGCGGGTTCTTAGCCAAATCCTTCAACGCTTCGTCCTTCGGGAAAAGGAAATTAAGGTGAACCCAATTAGAATTTTGTCTCTGTTATCTAATTAGATCAACTCAAGATATAAGCGGTAATGAAATTCCTTACCAGCTTTTCCTCGAAGGCCTTCATGGTCGGATCGTTGGTAACAAATTCCCCGGTCTTCCAGTCGAGGAAGTAGCGGGACCGGACATAGTTCCTCGTCTGTACGTCCGTTATTTTGTACCACGGGTTGTCTTTTCCCAGACGTATATACTCATTGTCCTCCTTCTCCCAAATCGGCTGTTTTCCTCGGTAGCCACCGCTTCCGAGATGGTTCTTACCTATGTTCAGCTCTTGCATTTCCCTCCCCCAGGCGGTCCATTCTCGAGCCACCTCCGTGTTGAAGGACTCCTTCAATGCATCGAAGTCTTCTCTAGGGAGATGCGGCTCTTCCTTACTTATCTTCTCCCAACTGTCACCCTTGTTAATCTTCTTCTTCACCCGGAATCTCCAGCTGCTCAAGGCGGTGCTCATCTTCGTGATGGCATTAGCTTCCGCCCTTTTTTTGGAGTCCTCGTCCGGGAACTTGTATCTTTGGTGAAGCTTATCGAGCATGGTTTGGAGTATAGCCGTATTCTCCGGGCTTCTGATGTCCTTAGTGTTGATTGAAACACTCTCCCGGACGATGCACCCTATTTGCATGCTGAACCCGGAGGCCGCCTTCTTCGGCTCTAATGGTAGGCCAGATTCCGAGACAGAAGTGAACTCGTGCAGACGCGTTGGCGCACTTGCTCCTTCGGGCCTCCTTGCCGCCGCCTTCTTCCCGGGCGGTCGGATTGGTGCCGCTACCACTTGCGTGGTCGCCGCCGGTGGTGTCGTCGTCCTCCCGGCCATCGGTGGTGCCGTAATCATCAGTGGTTTCCTCCCTGCCACCCTCATAATCATCGGCGGCTTCCTCCCGGCCACCCTCATAACCAGCAGCTCCGGCGGCGGCCTCTGCCTCCTCCATCTCCTCGTTCCAGAATGACTTGTTGTGCTCTCTCGCTTGTTCTTCAATGCTCATGTGCTTAGAAGTGCCGGGCTCATCCGCGTTTCCCGACATGTTTATTGGCGCTTTATATAATGAGGCAAAAAGTTAGCACAAAAGGCAAAAAAGTATAGTACAGTCCCATTTCTCCCAGAATGTTGATTAACTTCTGTTTCGGTTGAGAAATGGGCACTCCTAGGTAGTAGAATAATTAGCAAAGGTCATGCCCAAAAATTCAAAATTTCGGCATGACCTTTCTAATTTTTCTACTACATAGGAGTGCCCATTTCTCAACCAAAACGGAAGTTAATCAACATTCCGGGAGAAATAGGACTCAATGAAATCCCTGCAAAAACATATCCCCCCCAACATATATATATCACCCCATATGGTGCTCAGTAGCACCCCAGGTCATGAATAGATACAATTTCTGGATGTATAATCAGAAAACAGCTACTAGATTTGTATATGAAATGCGATGACTCATCTACTGCCAACCTTTTATTCAGGACAATGCCAACAAGAGACTTGATCTCCTGGAACACAATGCTTTTTGGGGTTGCAGTACTTGAATAAGATCACAACATACACACATATTCAATTATCCTTATATGAATAAGCTAGGACCCAAAGATCAGCAACTATCAGTGCACAAAATACAATACTCTTAAGAAAATCTCCAGTAAAACAGAGGCATTGATAATAATGGCAAATCCCAAAAGACCAAGGAATTATAATGAGAAACTTATTACTATATAATAATGGCAAACCCTAAAAACAGAGACTTCATATGCTAACTCATGTATAAATAATAATACATTACAAATTTAGAGTCCTTCAACCACTAAGACAACATGCATGAATATAGGTCATGTGCAAGTGAGAGCAACATATGACAACTGAATAGCTATTAATCATAGAGATTAAAATAGCCATGAGATCAAAATCCAAGTATTTTTGCACTATGGTACATCTATGGATTTTTTATTTCCTAGGACCAAGTAAAATCAAGTGTTGTTCTTTTTTTATTTCCTAGGACCAAGTAAAACCAAGTGTAATTTGTTCATAATCTTTAGTTTCTTAACCTTTCAAAACATGTCAGGCTTCTATTCAGATTTAGTCCCCTTGGAAAATTTTGTCCCCTTGTTCCACTATGCAACAATCCTTCTCAAAATAGTAGTAAAATAAATCATTACTTATGTTTAAATCATTTACAATGAAATCAATACTAAATAGAAGAATATTTTAGAACCATAATAAGAATTGAGACTTGAACTGCTGGTGGAATGATACTTGTGTTGTTTTGATGAAATCAAGTCTTATACTAAATGGCTGTACTGAATGGAGGTCCCAAATCTTGTACTGAATGGCTGTACTCAATGAAATCATATCACCTAATCTACCCTAAAGAACCCTAGCCAACGAGTAGGAGGAGGGGGAGGAGGAAGGGGGAGGGGGCCTTACCGGCTGGTGCTCCGGCTGCGGGCGCGAGGTCGACGGCGTGGGCCTCCTCCTGGTGTGGGCCTCCTCCTCCTCTCTCATGCACGGGTGCGGGCACAAGGTCGACGGTGTGGGCCTCCTCCTGGTGCGGGCCTCCTCCTCCTGGCGTGGTGCTCTTCCTCCGGTGGCGGCGTGGGCAGGGCTGCCTGTGCTCCTCCCAGGCTTGCGGAGGAGGGGACGGTGGTGGGAGGGGACGGCGTGGGATGACACGACAGATCGAGAGTTGCAATGTTGATAGAGGGGGAGGGGAAGGGAGTGGTGTCGTTTTTTTGCTAAGTGTAAACATTCTATGGCGCATCCAACCAACAGATGCGCCACAGAATTGTAGAATTCTGTGACGCATCCCACCAATAGATGCGCCACAGAATTCTTTGACTAGATTAAATAAAAAGAAAGTCACTACTATATTGACAACAATAGAGAACTAACCCAGTGGTTTGCTGCTGTTAACCTGGAACCTAGGGTGGCTAGGTTCGAATCCTAGTTGCCCCACATTTTTTAAACTTTTTTTAAATTATTTTTGTTAATTACATTTAATGAAAGAAAACACTAGGGATTTTCTATTTCCATATCCTTAAATATCACTCACATACATATATCACTCACATACATATATGCTTGTTCTCTCACATAGACACACATGTGATACACAAAAAAGTCTTTCTTTGTCCCGGTTCCAAGCTAGCTAGCTTTAGCGTCTCTTCGCAATCTTCTTGCCCTTCTTGTTGGCGGTTGAATACTTTATGCCAACCACCTTGAGATTTCTTTGCGTGAACGGACAACCTTTGGTGGGTAGGGAGGTCTTCCTTCTTACTTTACTAGTAGTAGGCATGTCAAAGTGCTTGTCGAATTCCTCCTCGATCTTCGGATCACCGTTCTTATCCAAGTCTTCCTTGTTGGCGTCTCCTTGCATTCCGATGATGCTCCTCTTGCCCCTCCTCACGACAACATGGCTAGGTCTTGATGGGTCGGTGATGAAGAAGAATTGGTCAACTTGGCTGGCGAGTACCCATGGCTCATTTTTCGCGGATGCGTTCTTTGACTTGGCATCAGGTATAACCATGGTGGTGAAATACCGGCCTTCTTTTTCGACGTTCTTGGCCCATCTCACACGGAACATTGGCACCGTCTGTCCATAGTAGTTGAGCTCCCAAATCTCCATGATCCTTCCAAAGTACCGTTCCTTGATAGTAGCCTCGTCATCGGCGAAAGATAGCATAGTTACTCCTGAGTTTTGGTATTCGCTATTCTTGTCCTTTTCCTCGGTGCCGAATCTGTAATCGTTGATGTCGTACGCTTGATAGGTCTTTACGTTTTGCCCGGGGCCCCGTGATAAGGCAAATATGAGTTTTTCTTCTTCCGTAGACGGTGTTATGGTCTTTGCGAGAAGCTCTTGTGTTTTCTTGAACCAGCGGCCGAAGCTCGAGTTGTGCTCTCTGGTTACGTCTCCATTATTCCTTGTTCGGCCCAGGTCGATGTTACTCTGCTCGACTACGCGTTTGTGCTCATTCACCCAAGGTTCGATCAATGTCAAGTGTTGTAGCACGACCCGGTGAGCCCTGTCAAAGTCGTCGCATCGATTCTCGATGCCGACATGGAGTGAGCGGGACCCCTCACGGTGACCCTCTCCAGCGAGCCTACCAAGGTGTCTCCTGGTTGGCATACCAACATCCTCGTCCTTGCTCCTTATATAATTCTGGTAGAAGGTGATGCACTCGTATGTTAGGAAGCCCTTGGCCATGCTTGCGTCTGGCACCTGCTGCGAACGTATCCTTTCATGACACTGTTCTGCCTTTCGAACGGCATCATGTTGTGCAGGAACGTTGGGCCGAGATGCTTGATGTCATCAACGACATGGAGACATAGATGCACGCAAATATCACAGAATGCGGGCGGGAAGTAAATTTCGAGCTCGCATAGTATCACCACGATCTCTTCCTGTAGCCTTTGGAGCTGCCTCACGCCGATCGACTTCTTGGTGATGATGTCGAAAAAGTTGCACAGGCCAAACAGCATATCACGTACGTGCTCGTCCATTATCCCTCGGATCGCGACGGGTAGTATCTGCGTCATCAGCACGTGACAGTCGTGAGACTTCATCCCGGTGAACCTCTTCTTCATTGTGTCGAGATATCTGCTTATCTTCGATGAGTAACCGTGAGGAACTTTGACTCCTAGGAGGCACCTGAAAAACTGATCGAGCTCCTCCGGACTAAGCGTGTAGCATGCAGCTGGAAGCACCACAGAGTTCTTCTTAGCCCTTTTGCGGAGACGTTGAGTCCCTTCCGTCTGATCATCATCATCATCGTCGGCTTCATCACCACTACTGGGGGCTTGTAGTTCTTTCCTAATGCCAAGATATTTCAAGTCGTATCTTGCTTTCGCCCCATCCTTGCCCTTTTCCAAATTCCAAAGAGTGCCAAGCAGACTCTCCGTAATGTTCTTCGTAATGTGCATGACATCGAGGGAATGTGGCATGTGGAGGTACTTCCAGTACTCCAAGTCGTGGAAAACAGACCTGGCTTTCCATACACCCAGCAACGGCTCTACCGCCCTCGGTCGCTTCATTTTTCCTGGCGAAGGGCACTCCTCCCAATTTTTCAAAAGCTCATCGATTTCTACGCCACTCCTCGGCAACGGGGCTCTGTCAGGCTCCTCTTTACCATTGAACAGATCACCACGTTTCCTCCACGCGTGATCCAAGCGAAGCCAGCTTAGAGCACCTGGGAACACGGTTTTCGAAGACCCGGGATCCCTTGGTAGCTGGAGATGCGGGGTATTATCCATGCACCTGACATAGCCGCAGAATCCGTGGCCGACTTGGCAAGCTACATATGCGTAACCAGGATAGTCGTGCACCGTCGTGAGCAACGCGACTCTCATATCAAAATAATCTTCCTTGTAGGCGTCCCACGTACGGGGTGGATTATTCCACAACAATTCTAACTCCTCTTTCAGCAGCCCGAGATACAGATGTATGTCGACACCTGGTTGTTTCGGCCCCTGAATGAGAATACACATGTGTATGTACTTCTGCTTCATGCACAACCATGGGGGAAGGTTGTAAGGCCATACAAACATGGGCCAGGTGCTATGCGTGCTACTCTGGTTGCCAAACGGATTGAGTCCATCAGTGCTCATACCCAGCCTGACGTTCCTTGCGTCGTCCCCGAACTTCTGCGGGAAGGCGAGGTCCAATGCTTGCCACTGGGTGGCGTCTGCGGGGTGTGTCAGGATATAGCCCTTCTCCGGATACTCTTCGGGCTTCTCCCTTTCCGAGTGCCATTGCATGAGCTTTGCTTCCTTAGGGTTCACGTAATACCGCTGCAGACGGGGAGTGATAGGAAAGTACCATACCACCTTTCGAGGAACCTTCTTTTTCCCAACCTTGTATCACTTGGCCGCACTTCGGACATGTCGTGCTGTTCTCATACTCGTCCCGATACATTATGCAATCGTTGATGCAGGCGTGGTATCTCTTGTGAGGTAGGTCAAGAGGGCACACGACTTTCTTGGCCTCCTCGATACTACGTGGCAATGTGTTCCCCTCCGGAAGACGGTCGTGCCAGAATTCCATGTTCTCGCTGAAGCTAGTGTCGGTCCATTTGTTATTCGACTTCAGCTCCAGAGCATCAAGCGTTGCCTGGCGTGTATCCTGGGGCCGGCATCCAGGAAACAACGGAGTCATCCCGTCTTTCTTCATTTGCGCCAGCTTGGCTTTCTCCCTTTCAGCAGCCCTGGCGTTGCTCGTCTGCTTGTGGAGCAGTTCTTGAACATAAATGTCCTGAAAGGCCGATCGAGGGATCTTCGTGTCCGCGGATCCATCTTCTTCGTCATGATGATCTTCTCCGCTGGCATCTCCTTCATCATTATTATGGTCTTGTCTAGGAGACTCTTCGTCTTCTCGCCGCCCGCCCTCGTCTTCACCCGCACCATTTGCTGTCGGCTCGAAGAAACCGCGTCGAAAGGTCTGCTCCGAGATTCGAATCAGGGTCGATCCACCTATCGAGTTTGCATGATCGATGTGGGCATCTTATCTGGTGCATGTTCCGCCGAATCATGTTCCGCCGCATCTTTCTTGTATCTAGCGATTCGACCGGAGTCCATCGCGAGAACCATGGTTAATTATTGCCTGCAAGAAAGTATGTTTATTAATACCGCAACATGCGTGTGCACACACACCCACAGAATGACACACACACACGCATGCATATGCATGGTCGCCGGAAAAAATTGGCATGACCTCCCCTAAAACTAGGACATATGGGTGGTGCAAAAATTTGCCGAAACGGAAATAAATCAACATTTCGGCAAACATCCATGCACCACGCCGGCACAAGCAACAACAAAAAGAATATTCGCACATATCCAAATATGCATGCACCACGCCAAAAAGCTTCTTGCATAGCATAAGCATCGTATCACCATACGAATCACGCCACATGTAGCATTCAAGCTCTTCCCCTACAACAAACATACATACACACCGCCACGCCAAAACATGCATATGCATGTCTCTCCAAGCTATACTCACCTAGTAGATCTCGGACGAGAACGCGGTCGGTTAGATGTGGGAGAGGAGGAGATTATGGAGAGGCTCACCCTCACCAAATATATACCAACAAATCTAGGTTAAACAAACAAAATAAAGCAAAATATGAGCAAAATGGCCTAGGAGAGAGAAGGGGGTCGAGCTAGCTAGAGGTATGTAGGAGAAGGGGATGGAGTGGGTGGGAGAAGGTGGGAGATGCCACAGGATGGGCCATGTGCACAAATTCAGGCATGGCTCGATCGCGCCATGTGCACTTCTGTGGCGCATGTGGTGTTAGGCGCCACAGAAAAGCCACATTACAGGCGCACTAGCCTGATCGCCACGAAGTTGGCTGCCGCCAGCGGCAATGATTGGAGTGGGTCCCTCGGAATTACGTGGCGACGGCACGCGGATGCGCCAGTGGCGCTCGTGGCGCATCCGTGCCCGTGCGCCACAGAATTTGCTGCTTTCTGTGGCACATTGGCGCACGTGCGCCACAAAAATTAGTTTTTGTGGCGCATGGCATTTCGTGCGCCACAGAATAGGGGTTCACCTATAGCATGTTTCCTAGTAGTGGAAGGTACATGGTGGCTGCTGTCACCACGGCCTGTGGTGTCCTGGGAACCACGTTGCCTCTCGTGTCGACTGTCATAGAGCCGAAGTCGAGGACTTTCGCGACGTCTATGCGTTCTTGTTCGGTGAGGTGAGCCATCCACGATTGCCTCTTCCTGGCGAGATGCTCATTGCCTCTTGAGGAGGATCCTCCGTAGGAGGAGAGCCCAGCGCGATGAAGGCTTGACTCGTCCGCCGCCTTTTTACGCGCCTCAAGTTGCGCGATCGCTTGTTTTTGGCCCTTGAATTCCTCTTTTAGGAGCCAGTGGTAGCCCATCAGCAGTTCCTGCAGGGACTCGAAGGGTAGAGGTGCACCTCGTAGGGCTTCGCGGCAGCGTTCCCACTCTTGCTCGTTGAGCCTGATCACGACGCGTTCGCCGGTTTGCTCGTTGATTATGCTGGGAGGTTTGGATGCTCCTCCATTGCCGTCGTTGGCGGTGTTGGGCGGGTCGATGTCGTTGCCGGCGTTACCACCGTTGCTGCGATTGGGTGGATCGGTGCTGTTACCGGTGTTGCCACCGTTGCCGCGGTTGGCGGGGGTGTCGCCCGCGTTGATGACGACGCACATGAGGTGATTTGGGAAGCTGTTGCTTCCACAACTTTCAGATCCGGAACCGTGGGTTCCATCTTCAGTGGCCAGATCGCTTAGATCTGAGTCACGACTGCTATCGTTGACCATGTTCCCAACTGCCGCCGGAGCATTGAGCTTGCTGAGGGTGCCGATCAATGGAGGGAACCATGATGCTGGGGCAATCGCCAGTGCTGTCGGCTGATCGGGCATGCAAAGCGTGCCCATCTGACCAACTTGGAAGCGGAAGCTCCCAATCACCAGGCTGATTCCGTCGCCCACGGACTCGAAGGCCGGGTGAGTAGCCGGTGTGTGGACGATGAAGTCGAAGGCGCCAAAAAGCTGGCGAATCTCCGCTATTGCAGAGTTGTAGATCTCGTTTGACGGGGCCGAAGAAGCCACAACATCAGCACTCCCAATTCCCACAGACGACGCCAATTGACGAGGGTTTAACTCGTCAATGGCCATTGTTATGGACTTGGGTTTTGGAGAAAGAGGGAGCGCTGGAGACATCTATCGGCTAGCAAACAAGCACACAGGGGACAAAGGATTTACCCAGGTTCAGGCCTCATAGAGGTCCCTACTCCTGCTTGTCTCCTCGTGGAATTATTGAGGGAGTCAAAAGTTACAACGGTGCGCAGATGCAATCTGGCGAGGGTTTGCGGAAACTAGGGTTGCGTGTGTGCTCCTCGCTGCCCCCTCCTAACCTTTATATAGATAGGCTAGGTCTCGGGTAGCAGGTCGAGTCGGTTACAAGTTAGGGTTTTCCCCTTCAAACTTTCTATCTTTAGCTTCTTCTTGTCCTTTAAGCAATCGAGAGTCCGTAGGTTACTCGAGTCCCTCCATCCGGGCCTTGGCGACACCATGGGCCTGTATGTATTTGGACCGTATATACCAAGCTCGAGCACCTGTAGGGTATACCCATGTCAGCAGGTATGCCTTGTTCACATAGCCCAGACTTGGGGCCATGGTCACAAGGGCTAGAGAGAGGGAGGGAGAAAGTCAACTAAAAGACTTCTCAAATTGTGTGTCTAATCCCACCCATGGGCACCCCTTTATATAGGCGGAGGGGGTGTGTCCTCCCCATTAGGTTAGACATGTGGGACTATTAGTAAAGGAAAAATCCCAGGTATTTTCGTCCTGGCCGGTTGGGCCAAAAACCAGCCTAATAGCCAAAACAGAAAATAGCAAACAACAAGAAAAAGGAGCAGTCATCCGGGTGGGACTTGGGCGGCCTATCCTGCCCCCTGTATGGATCCCGCCGATCGCGCCCCACCTGGGTCGGCCTTGCACGCGGCCTGCCAGAGGAAACGGTGGCAGCCAGGAGGCGTAGCGGCCAGGCGGGCCGGCCACGCCCCGCGGCCCAACAACTCCTGCGCGGAGCCAGCCAGGCAGGCGGACCCGGGTGGGCCAGATCCTGCTGGCGGCCCAGCCGCGAGGAGAGACGGGTCCGGGTGGGTCGTATTGGCGACCGCGGCCTGCCCGTGTGCGATGCATCGCCCAGCTGCGCGCAGCCCTGTGCGGCGGCTTTTATCTGCCGCCCACGTGGGCTTTTGGCTGTTTCCTTTTTCCCTTTCTTTTTCTGCAGCTTTTCTTCTAGGCCTTTCCCTCGAGATTTGGCCTAATATAAAAGTTGCCTTTTATAAATCTTAATTTAAATATTATTTAGAATATATTAATTCATAATCAACATATAATAAATGTATATTCCGAAAACACTTTTCCGGTCTTTTCCTTTATTCTTTCTCCAAAAACTTCGGATCTCTCCGCGGAACATTTCCGGCTTTCTCTTTCTCTACTGTGATTCCGTCTTATGAATGATCGCTCTCATCATACCCTTAAGTGTATCCTCTCATGGCTCGGGAATGCTCTAGACATGATCTGTATCAATGACCAACAGAGGGACCAGGGATATCCATGTGACCCCTATGCATTCCTGATGACAATATCGTTTGAACCGGTAAATGTAGCTTCCAATTTCCTTTTGTTTCTTGATACGACTTGTCCGAGATCCGATCATTGGTATCCCATACCTTGTTCAATCTCGTTAAAAACAAGTTATGTTTTCTTGTTACCGTGATATTACATCCTCGTGATCGAGTCACATGTTGCAACATTTATGGATGTAATCTCACCAAGCCGGCCGTATGTATCTTTACTTGTCATGTGGGTGAACAAATCCCGGTCTTGCAGTCACATGTCATCTACTGTTCCTTTGGAATACCCAACGTACACCTTTATGGCCACCGTATTACCAGATGATGGTTGATGCAGTCTAAGTAGGCTCGGGAAACAGTGAGTAATATGAGCTCACGGTCTAAGGAAAAGGAGTCTAGATTTAGCTGTTGCAACAATGAACTATATGACTTGATCGTGTAGCAATCCTTCGAGGAATGTCCATCACATCATTCTCCAATGATATGACCCCGTTGTCAATTGGCATAAATACCCATGATCTTGAAACCCATATCATCCTCATGACCAACGAACTAGTATGAATAGAGGCTACTAGGGACTTGGTTGTTTCATACCACACATGTACCAATGTTTCTACTTGGCACAGTTATAACACAATATGAAACTATTATAAACCAATTGAGATATGACAATAAAAACCTATTTATTATTTGCCTCTAGGGCATATCTCCTTCAATTAGCTCCCAAGTTAATCACTAGCAAAGAAGCATGCATATATTTGTTCTATAATAAGTATTTCCCTACTGATAAAATACATGCCATGATTACTGAAATTAGTAACTTTGCACAAAGTAAGGAAGAAGGTATTCCTCAAGATTGGGGAGATATTGTGCTCTTCATAGGATACGCCTTGCTCATGGTTTCAATGATATTGAATTGCTTGATATATTTTATAATGGACTAATCGAAAGATCTAGATCTTATCTAGATAGTGTTGCAGGTAATATTTCTTGGCACATGACTATTGAGGAGGCCAAGGGGTTGTTAAACATTATTTATAACAATCATTGTGATTGGCACATTGAAGAAGAAGATAAAATTGAAATGATTCCTAATAAGAGGGTATTCTCAAGTTAACTAATGAAGTTATGAAGGAGGTGTAGGGGTTCGCGCATGAAAACAATAAAAAATTTCCTACACCCAAAGCCTCAGTTGCCAGGACCTATCTATTAGTAATGCAGTAATGGGAGGGGCATTTCGTGAACTTACCCTTGAAGACCAAAAAGCATTGTTAATGCTCGGGAGAGCATGGTTGATGTAGACGAGCCGAAGCCGACCTCAAGGTCATGATGAAGTCCTGACAGCTCCCGCGGTTCCAACGACTGCTATTGCCCCAAGTGTTGCACCTCGCAGGGAGTTACACACATCCGGTGCCTGGAGATGACTCTCGCTCCTCCGATCCAACAGCAGTTGAGGAAGTAGAGCTCCTGGATCCGAATCCCGCAGCACGACGGTGCTCCACGGTGAAGAAGACTCTCGCTCGCGTGATCCGGAATCGGGACCACGGTCACGGGAGAGAGAGAGAGAGAATCAATTAGAGGTCTCCCCAAAATAGAGGGAACCTTTTATTGATTATTGTGTATTTATTTTGCCAAAATACCTCTCTTTATATAGGGGGACCCCCTAGCTAACTAGCTTAGCCATGTGGACTAAACAAGGGATAGGGGGCTGCCGCTGCTAGCCAGGGCCCAAGTGGGCCCCATGCAGGGCGCCTTGGCCCATGCGGCCATCCCTCTCTCCTTCCTCCCCTTGGTCTTTCCCTCATGGGCCCTTTTCCCTCCGTATTTGGCCCAATTAGGTATTTGACCCTTTTTTAATTCTTTTTCTTTTATTGAATAAATATAATTGAATGATTAAATCAATATTCAACATTCACTTACATATTATTCAATCCCCATTGATGTGGAACTCATTCCTTCCGGTTTTCTCTCTTCTCTTTTCTTTGGTGATTCTACCGATCCTAAAACACTCTCTGAGCATCATCAATCCCTAAAGTGTGATACCTCACAGTTCGGGAACAGTCTAGACATGGCCGGGACCCTTCCGCACCAATGATCAATAGAGGGACCTGGATGGCCATGTGACCCCTGTGCATTCCACGAAATCTTTCATCGTTTGAACCATGAACGTCATGTCATATTCCTTTTGTCACTCGATACTTGCATTGTCGAGATCTTATCAATGACATCACCATGTCATGTTCAATCTCATTACCGAAAAATGCTACTTGACTCGTTCCTACAAATGATATCCACATGATCAAATCACACGCTACGCAGCTATTGGATATAACTTCTCCGAGTGGGCCCTCGAGTATCTTTTCCATCACGCGGATGGACAAATCCCGCTCTCGATGCATATTGCCTCAATTGTTCCTCCGAATACCTGAACACACCTTTATGATAACCATTTAACCAAGTGACATTTGATGCTATCAAAGTACCCTCAGGTGACAGTGATTGATATGGCCTCATGGTCTAAGAAATAGTACACTAGCTCTATTCTAATCACTATAACTTGAACTTCGTGACATGATCGGGTCACGATGCTTAGGTTGGGTATAGCTCATCATCTCATTATCATAATTAGGTGACTCCATTTCCAACTGGCATAAATACCACATGATCATGAAACCTTGATCATATGTTGACCAATGGACTAGTGACTAGAGTTTCACCGAGAACTCTTGGTTGTTTATATATCAAACATGTATTGACATTTCCTTTCAATATAGTTATAGCATGATATATAACTTAATCATAAACTTTATGAAATATGATAATAATCCTTATTACTATTTGTCTCTAGGGCATATTTCCAATAGGAGGCTTCAAAGTCTATTAAAGAAAGGGGTATTAAAACTTCTCATTTGAAAGAGCTACCTGAAATGGGTGTTAAATTACCTATTGATGAACCATGTTTTCCTATCCAAGTACATGATATATGTTATGTTGAAGGTAATGGAAAGGTATCACCTACTACTGAAATATCATATGTTGATCATTCAAATGACTTTTCTTATCGTCAAAAAGCTATTGAACATGATATTGACGGGGATTTAATAGAGAACTCTCATAAAATTAAAATTTTCATGAAATAGTAAACTCTTGTGTGGATTCTATTAAAATGACTATTAAGCATTGTAAAATGATGAATAATCAAGTTGAGCAAATGATTTCTCTTCAAATAAGATTATACGAGAAGCTTCTTGCTGAGAAGAGGCAAGTATGTGGAGTTAATACCAGGGGAGCCTCTAGCACTCAGGATCCCGATTATCTTGAGGGACATCCAAAGATAAAAGAGAAAGATGCTCTTAAAAAGAAGTATTTGTAGGAAAATCTCCCAATGGAAGTGAATTTAATGGGAATTCTGAAGAACAAGAAAATAATGTATCTAGTTCTAATGCTGAAACTGAAGAGAATAATAATGAAGATGATGATGTGGAAGTATTTCAATATAATGAAGGGCCACATGGAAATGAAAATGATGAAGAATCTGAGATCATTGTAAGGGAAGAAATCTTCAAGAGACAAAATTTAAAATAACAAAACCCCACCTCAACCAAAAGGTAAAGAAAGGGATCCATGGGTGCAGATACCCATACCATATCCCCAAGAGGTAATAAAAACTTTAGATGATTGAAGGTTTGAAAAGTTTATTGAATTGATAAAAAGTCTATACTTGCAAATCCCTTTAGTTGATGCCATTAAAATTCCTCCTTATTCTAAAGACATGAAAGATATTGTCACTAATAAAAGAAAAATACCTAATGAAGCTATCACTGCCATCCTTGATGACTATTCCTTTGAGGGGAAATAACCTGAAAAGCATGGAGATCCAGGTATTCCTATTGTTCCTTGCAGAATTGAAGACACATATGTTAAATATGATTTATGTGATTTGGGTGCTGGTGTGAGTGTCATGCATTTATCTTTATATAAGAAACTAAATTTAAACAAGTTAGTCCCCACTAAGGTTTCCCTTCAAATGGTTGATAAATATACTGCTATTCCCATTGGTATATGTGAAGATGTTCCTATTATGATTGCTAACGTGCAAATTCCTACAGACTTTGTGATATTAGAAATGTATGAAGATGATAACTTGTCCATTATCCCCGGTAGTGAAAGGTTCTGTAGCAGAAAACAAAAAATTCCTATGTTGGAACTTCCTAACGCCCAAGCTCTATCTATGTAGTAATGCAGTAATGACTAGAGTGTATAGAATACATACCCTTATAGACCGTATGCGGTTAACGTTCCGAGGGGAACATGGTTTAAGTAGTCGAACGTGTAGCCGGCCTCAAGGTCGCGATGCTCCTCATAGGTCAACCCTTGCTCCATCTTCATCGTGCAGCAGCTCTGGCTCGCGACATCCAAGGTGCCCCAAGTGTGGCCCCTCATGGTTTCGTACACGTATGGTGTATGATGATGACCTCCGGCTCCCCGATCCTGTCGAGAGTGCGGAAGTAGATCTCTGGCTTGGAATCCCTGAAGCGCAATTCTGTGTTGCAGGTGCACCTTGTTCGCACAACCCATACATGGGGCCATGGTCAGAAGGGAGAGAGAGGGGAGAGAAAGGCAACCAAAGGCCTTCTCTAATTTGGTGTGTCTAATCCCACCCATGGGCACCCCTTTATATAGGGGGAGGGAGGTGTGCCCTCCCCTTTGGGTTTCCCATGTGGGACTAATCAAGGGAGAGAGGGGGAAGGCGCCATGGGCCTCATGGGCCAGCCGGCTAGGGGTGGGCCCCACACTGCACACCACCCAAGGCTGGCTGGGTGGGCCCCATGTGGCAGCTAGGCCTTGGCCCCTTTGGCCCTTGGCCCTTCCCTCTTGCGGTTTTCCCTCATGGGACCTTTTCTCTAGGAAGTTTGGCCCATTAGTGGAATACCCCTTCTAATTAGATTTAATATTATATTTAATATTAACTACATTAATTAACATGTAAATACATATGAAAAATCCTATTTGACCCAAAACACCTTTTGGTTCCCTTTCGATTTCCTCTGAACAACTTCGGAACTTTCCCGAAACGATTCTGGTTCTCTCACGGAACTTTTCTGGTTTCCTTTTCTCTTTCATATGTTGATTACAACTTACAGAGGATCTCTAGCTCATCGTACCCTTAAGTGTATTTCCCCACGGCTCGGGAATGGAACAGACATTATCTCCATCAATGATCAATAGCGGGACCGGGATGCCCATAATGACCCCTGTGCATTCCATGATTATAATGTCGTTTGAACCGTAAACGTCGTTTCCCATTCCCTTTGCCACTTGATACCTAGTTCACCGGAGATTTGATCTACGGTATCTCCATACCTTTGTTTGATCTCATTACCGATGAACTTGTTTTCTCGTTCCCATGTTGTTGCATTCCTTGACCTAGTCACACGCTTGCAAGCTTCATTAATGCAATGTCACCGAGATGGCCACATGTATCTATTCGTTAAATGGATTGGAAAATCCTGGTCTTGATATGTACTCCTCTACGTGCTCATTTGGGAAACCTGAGTAGCTCCTTTTTGATCACCCAGTCATGGTATGATACTTGATACCATCTAAGCTCCCTCTAGAACGGTGATTTGCATTATCTCACAATCTAAGGATTAGGTTGTGAGGTTTCCTTAGTTTATCATTAATGGTGAACTTTGTAACTAGATCTCATTATGATACAACTGTTGGGTGTTTGTCTATCACATCATTCAACTAATGATATGATCTCATTGTCAATTGGCATAAATACCCATGATCTCGAAATCCTAGATCATCCTCATGACCAGTGAACTAGTTCGCTAGAAGTAACTAGAGACTTGGTGAAAGGGCATTTCCTATCCTAAGTGATTTTGATGTTTGTTGACAACACATGTGTTGGACTAATCGTTTGCTAAGTGTGTCTCAGGTTTTAATGAAGGAAAAGGCATTCGGTTCCCCTACAAAAAGTTCTCTCAAGATATAGTTATTCTAGGGCTTTTTGCTTGAGTCGTAGGAACACTATACTATCAAGAGGGGGTCCGCTTTCGAAAGTTTGGGTGGAATCATCTCTGTTTTGCAAAACATCAAGCCTTCCCTCTAGTGGAGATCTCGGGAGGTGTCCGCCCTTGTGGCTATGGCATAGGGCTCTATGCGGTTCGGTAGTACCAGATTTCCCAACCGGTACTACCACTCAGCAACCGGTACTACCGCTCGGCGGTATCGTGGGAGTCTGAACCTCTTGGCGAGTTGTGCCTCCCCTCTGTTCTCCCCGGTACCACCAAGCGGTACCACCACCCCCCTATCCAGCAGTACCGCTCTGATGCGCGGTACTACTACTTGGCGGTAGCACCGCATCTTCAAGCCACTGCTACCGTGGGAGGCAGAAGCCACGCCACAGCGACTAGTGCCAACCTGGTACCTGATCCGGTACCGCTATCATCCAGTACTATCGCTCTTGGGACCGGTACTACCGGTTGGCGTCTGGCTACAACGGGCAGATTCCTCTTAAGGGTATAAATAGAGCCTTCTTCTCCAACGAGAATTTTGACTCTTTTATCTCTCTCCTCCATTGTTCTTGATCTTCATTTCTACTAGATATCCCTCCCTAGCCCTCCAATCTCCTTGATACTTTGGGGCTTGGTGGAGGAGCTCTAGATCTAGGTTTTCACCAAAGAAAAGTTGATTCCCCCGTGTTTTACTTTGTGGATCTTGTTACTCTTGGGTTCTTTGAACCCTAGACGGAAGAGGTCGATCTCAGAGCTCAGGCATTTGTTGTAAAGCTTCGGGATTGTGTTGGGAGACTCTGAGTGTGGTGGAGGTCTTCTCAACAAGTTTGTAAAGGATTCGGTTGCCACCTTCAAGGTCACCGCATAGTGGAACGGGTGCTTGCCGTGAGGCGGGTGCTTGGGAGAATAGGGTGAGGCCTTCTGTGGCGCTGGTGGTCTTAGTACCACCCACCCCTCCAATGGAGACATACTTCCCCTCAAAATGAAGGAACTTCGGGAAAACATCTTCGTGTCTACTCTTGGTTACTTCTATCCTTTACCCTTTACTTATTGTTACTTGCTTACTTGTTTGTCCTTTAAGTTCTCTCACCTAGTGCACATCTAGAGAACTTACTTTGTGTTTAGCCTTAATTTGAAAAGGAGTTAAAATTTGAGTAGTGCCTATTCACCCCTCTAGTCGCTTATACCGACCTTTCAATTGGTATCAGAGCAAGGTGCTCTTTTTGGCTTAACCGCCTAAGAGAAGTATGAGTGACTCTAGGGGGAATGAAGCCACCTCCGAAGTAATACCCGTCTCTAAGAGCGAGATATCCGCATCCATGGATACGCTTCGTCAAGAAATGAAAGACTTGCTTGAATTATATCTTGGTAAAAAGCAAGTTGTTGTTGCCGACGCCATTGATAATCCATCAAGTGGCTCAAAACCGGTGGAAGATCCTCACAAGGAATCTCCTAACGGTGATGAGGGCAATAAGGCTAAAAGCAACCCCATGGGAAACATTGCCACTACCACTTAGTTACAATAATGTGAAGGAGTTATGCCCTAGAGGCAAATAATAAAGTGTATTTTTGATGTATCTCCTATATGTTCATAATATGTTTCATATTGTGCTATAACTATGTTAATACGAAACGTTAATACACGTGTGGTATGTAAACAAACCGTGTCTCTAATTACCTCTAGCGAACTAGTTCATTGGTCATGAGGATGGTCTGGGTTTCAAGATCATGGGCATTTATGCCAATTGACAATGGGGTCATGTTATTAGTTGAATAACATGATAGACAAACATCCGGCCGTTATATCTTGAATGAGATCTAGTTACAAAGTTCACCATTGATGATAAAACGCAGAGAACCTCGCAACCTGATCCTTTGACTATGATTAATGCAAATCACCATTCCGGAGGAAGCTTAGATGGTTATCAAGAATCATCTCGTAACAGGGTGATCAAAAAGGTGCCACTTAGGTTTTCCAAAGGGATGAATAGATGAGTACATATAGAGACCAGGATTTGTCTAATCCATGTAACAGATAGATACATGTGGCCATCTCAGTGACGTTGCATTAATGAAGCTTGTAAGCATGTGACTTGGTCACGGAATGCAATGACATGAGAACGAGTCAAAAAGTTCATTGGTAACGAAACCGAACTAAGGTATGGGGATACCGAAGATCAAGTCTCGAATGAATTAGGTATCGTATGACAAAGGGAACGGGAAACGACTATCTCATGGTTCGAGTGATTATTCGTGAAACGCACGGGGATCACATGGCCATCCAGGTCCCTCTATTGATAATTTATGTGAGAGTAGTCTCGATCATGTCCGGAGTGTTTCCGAACCAAAGGATGTCACGCTTAAGGGTAGGGACGCTTAGAGTAGATGAGGTATCGTAGGATAAATAGAGAAAGAGAAACCAGAATAGTTCCAAGTAACATCCGATGGAGATCGGAAGGGGTCCGGAAGGTGTTCCGGAGTGAAGGAATAATATAATATGTGTATTTGAATGTTAATTGGAGAATTAATATTAAATACATATTTTATTTTATTATTAAATGCTTCATAATGCTAATGGGCCTCACCTGAAGGGAGGCCCAATAGGGCATGGCGCCTAGGGAGAGGGGGGCAGCCGGCTTGGGCTTGGTGGGCCACCCCAGTGGGGCCCACCTAGGGCCGGCAGGTGTGGGGTTTAGTCCCATACCGCCTGGCCCCTGGGTGGTGCGCCCTCCCCCTTCCCACTATATATAGGGGTCTCCCCTCCCCCTTTGGAAGCACACCATTCCCTCTCATTTCTCTCTCTCATGCATTGAGGACTTCTCCATAATATTGGGGAGGACCTCGTGGGTGAGTTCTCCACCTTCACACCACCATCGTGTGATCAGCGATCCGGCATCTACTTCTTCTGCTTCTCGGCTAGATCGGAGTCCGGTTGACGTCTCCTACACCGGACGTGTGATGAACTTCGGAGGCACCACACTTGGGGTGATGCTTGTCTTCATCAATATACGCCTTCCTGCGTAAGGCATGCCTCGGTCTTCAAAGGTATGAATACCGTCTCTCTCCTCCGTTACTTATGTCTACATAGTATAGATCCTGGTATTAGTGTTTGAGTAGATAGATAATTTTTGTTTTCTGCTATGGAACCCTTCAGTGGTATCAGAGCGGGTCTATGGGTAGACATGTCGTACGGATATAGCAATATGTGGGCATTGATTCTCTAGTTACTACCCTCTTTTAATGTTCTTGTTCATATCGCGGCACTGTTTGATGAAGCGGCCCCCAACCGACCTCACGTGGTGATTAACGGGACTGGTCCATGAATCAAAGTGGCTTAGGGGGGTGTATGTCTCTTTGCAGTAGTTGATATGGCTTTGACATTGGAGGGCCCTAAAAAGGGAAGAAGAACGGCTATGATTGAATCCATGTTGTGGCTCCACGTTCGTAGGTGGGAAGGGATTCTACCACGAAAGCCCTAAAGCCCCGTAAAACTTGCAATAGATAATATAGAAGCGTCTATTTATATTATTGCATTGGGGCATGTATTATAACGTGGCAATGACAAGTTTATGAAACTTTCATTGAAGCTATTGATGATGATCAAAATGCTATAACCACGTCATAACACTTTACTTTTGGAAGTGTTACTTATTGTGCTGGTATGATTATATATTCGATGCTAGCATAATAAGATAATCCCTCATAGTATTCCAGTTATTGTATTCCCCTTGTGTGTGCACCACCAAGAAAGTTCTTCGTTATGAGGCCGACCGTGATGATCGGGGGTCAGACATATCTATGTTCGCATATAGTGGGTGTAAGCCATGTTGCACTGCAAATACACACAAGTTAGAACTGGTGAGCCTAGCATGTTACGGAGACATGGCCTCGGAATATAAGAGACCGAAAGGTCGAGCATGAATCACATAGTTGATGTGATCGACATTAGGTAATGTCCACCTTTGATACTACACTGATGGCCGTGATGATCGGGGGTGGTGCAGGGAATTGGGATCATGTGATCACTAAACGAGTGGAGGGATGTTCGTTTGAGTGGGAGTTCTTTTGTTTTAAGTTTGTTAACATAATTAAAACTTGAACTCATTATTATGAACATGGTCTAAACACTTTGCAAATCCATTGTAGATGTCTCGCCCACCCACCTTCAACCTTAGCACTTTCCTCGAGAAGGACAAGCTGAAAACTGATGGAACCAACTTCACCGCATGGTTCCGCAATCTTAGGATCCTCCTAGTTCCCTACAAGTTGACTTATGTCATCGAGGCTGAGCTTCTGGCTAAGCCTGCAGATTCCGCCTCCCAGGATAAAAAGAAAGTCTAGCAGTCCAAGGAGGACGATTTATCCATAATCCAGAGTGGAATGCTCTATGCCATGGAGCCGGATCTTCAAAAGCGTTTTGAGAAGATGAATGCTTTTGAGATCATTGAGGGTCTCAAGGCTATCTTTCCTCCACAAGCCCGTGCAGAGAGGTATGATGCTTCCAAGCTCTTCTTCTCTGCTAAAATGGAAGAGCATAGCAGTATCAGTGAGCACATAGTCAAAATGTATGGCTACGTTAAGCATTTGAACACCCTAGATTGCAAAATCCCGGAGGAGAACGCGATTGATAGGGTGCTATAAGAGCTTTGTGATGAACTACAACATGCAAAGGATCACTGATACATTGCAAATGTATCTATAATTTTTGATGTTCCATGCTTGGTTTTATCCACTTTCTTGTGTTTTGTTCCAACTTTGGAGTACTTTTCATATGATTTCTTGGACTAACCTATTAACAAGAGCCACCAGTGTCAGATGCCTGTTTTCTGTTGTTTTTGGTTCCAGGAAAGTCAGAAAATGAATATTCTCGGAATTGGACGGGACAAAAGCCAAAGTGCCTATTTTTCCGGAAGTCATCAAGTGCCAGATTACGAGACGGAGAGGGGTCAGAGGGCGGCCACACCACCTGGCCGCGCGGCCAGGCTTGGCCCGCGCCAGGGGGTGGTGTGGCCAGCCCAGGCACCCCCTCGGCCTCTCCTTCCGCCTATATATTGCCCTCGGGACGAAAACCCTAAGTACCCGATCAAAAATCCACGAAAGAGTTTGTAGCCGCCGTCATCTCCATCCCTAGATCGGGAGGATCTGGTCGTTCTGGCACCTGCCGGAGAGAATTACCACAGAAGCCTTCTTCATCACCATGCAAGCCTCCGGTGTGATGCGTGAGTAGTTCATCCTTGGACTACGGATCCATGTAGTAGCTAGATGGCTGGTTCTCCTCCTTTGTGTTTTCATGTCTAGATCTTGTGAGCTCCGTTCATGATCAAGATCATCTATTTGTAATTCTGCATGTTGTGTTTGCGGGGATCCGATGGATATTGAGATGCTATTTCAGATTGATTATTGATTCTATCATGTCTTTGTTATTTGTGATCTTGCATGTTTTCCGTTGTTAGTAGCTATCTTGGCCAAGTAGATGCTAGCAACTCCAAGAGTTAGTATTTATGCTCGATAGTGGGTTCATGCCTCTCGTAACTGGGAAGTGATGAAATCTCTAAGGTGCTAGATGTGTTGTTGCTACTAGGGAAAAAACAACAATCCTTTGTTCATAGAACAATTATATTGTTTACTTTACACGCAGTTCATAAAGCAATAATCTGTTGCTTGCAACTTAATACTGGAGGGGGTTCGGATGATAACTTGAAGGTGGATTATTAGTCATAGATGCAGTTGGATGGCGGTCTATGTATAATGTTGTAATGCCCAATCAAGTCTCAAAGGAGTCAAGATGATTAGTATATGCATGTATTGCTTTCTCGGTGTTTGTCAATAGCCCCGCTGTAATTTGTTCACCCAGCATGTTATCTATCTAAGGAGAGCCACCTCTAGTGAACTATGGATCCCGGTCCTTTTCTTTACATACAATCTACAATCTTTTACTGCTTTGTGTTTACTTTCTGCAAACTATTACTTCTTTCCATTCGATACGTTTAATCCTTTGTTTTCCGCAAAATACGGTGAGATTGACAACCTCATCACAAGTTGGGGACAAAGTTCTGTGGTTGTGTTGTGCAGGTCTCCACGTTGCTACTAGCACCGGTAGTGCGCCCTGCCAAAGCTCAGCTAGTAACACCTTTGGGGTGTTTCCTTGCTCCTACTGGTTCGATTAAACCTTGGTTTCATAACTGAGGGAAACTTGCTGATGTGCTCCTCATACCTTCCTCTTGGGGTTCCCAACGAGCTCTACATCAACCACGCACCAGCACTTTTCTGGGCGCCATACATAGAGCCATCAAGCATTTTTCTGGCGCCGTTGTCAGGGATCGAAGAAGAATAAGAAACTCCCACGTCAACTAGACGCCATTAAAAGACATTTTTCTGGCGCTGTTGCCAGGGAGTCAAGGACATCTTCACAAGGGGAGTCCCTCATAACCAATCTCTTTACTTTGTTATTTTTGTTTTTCTTAGTTTCTTTTTGCTTTGTTTGCTTGTTTCTTTATCAAAAACACAAAAAAATTAGTTTTACTAGTTTACTTTCTTATTTGAAAACCCAAAAAATGACTACTCTCTAAAACACTAAGTTGTGTGACTTCAATAGCACCAACAACAATGATTTTAAGAGCACACCTATTTCTCCACCTATGCCTGAAAATACTTTCTTTGAGATAAAATCTGCTTTACTCAATCTTGTTATGAGAGAGCAATTTTCTGGTATTGGTAATGAAGATGTTGCTTCCCATCTAAATAACTTTGTTGAACTTTGTGAGATGCAAAAGCATAGGGATATATATGGTGATATTATTAAGCTGAAATTGTTTCCTTTCTCTTTGAGAGGAAAAGCTAAAGAATGGTTGAATTCCTTAACTAGGAATAGTATTGATTCTTGGACTAAATGCAAAGATGCCTTTATTGGAAAATACTATCCTCCTGCTAAGATTATATCTATGAGAAGTGAAATAATGAAGTTTAAACAACTTGATAATGAACATGTTGCTCAAGCTTGGGAAAGAATGAAATCTTTGGTAAAGAATTGTCCCACTCATGGACTGACTACTTGGATGATCATCCAAACTTTTTATGCAGGATTGAACTATTCTTCAAGGAACCTATTGGATTCTGCTGCTGGAGGTACCTTTATGACCATCACTTTGGGTGCTGCAACAAAACTTCTGGACAATATGATGGTTAATTATTCTGAATGGCATACTGAGAGAGCTCCACAAGGTAGGAAGGTAAATTCTGTTGAGGAAACTTCCTCCTTGAGTGATAAGATTGATATTATTATGTCCATGCTTGTTAGTGGGAAAGCCCATATTGATCCAAATAATGTTCCTTTGGCTTCTTTGGTTGCTCAAGAAGAGCAGGTTGATGTGAACTTCATAAGAAATAACAATTTTGGCAACAATGTTTATGGTAATAATGCTTATAGGAACAATTTTGGTAACAACAATTATAAGCCATATCCTCCCAACGATGGTAATGCTTATGGGAATTCTTACAACAATAATAGGAGTACACCCTCTGAACTTGAAGTTATGCTTAAAGACTTTATTAGTAAGCAAACTGCTTTCAATAAAACTATTTAGGAAAAACTCTCTAATGCTGAAAGAAATATAGCATATTTAGCTAAAGCTCAATCTACTTTGAATAAAATGGCTGCTAAACCTGAATCTAATGATAATCCCTTTGCAGCTACTAATGCTATACAAGTAAGAATTGATGAAAATGTTAGACTATTAGCTGAATTACATGCTAAGTGGGAAAGAGAAGATGAAATTGCTAGAAACATTAGTGTTTCTACTATCACCACCACTAGTGTTAAGGCTAGTAATAGTTTTACTACTTTAGATGATAAATTTGACTTTGATCTTGATGGTTGTAATATCTCTGAAGTTATTAAGTTCCTACAAAAGCTTGCTAAAAGTCCTAATGCTAGTGCAATGAACATGGCCTTCACTAAACACATTACTGATGCTCTCATAAAGATTAAAGAAGAAAAGATGAAACCTAAAGCTTCTATTCCTATAAAACAAGAAGATGTCTAGGAACCCATCATTAATATGAAAGTGAATGACTTTGATTTCAAAGCTTTATGTGGTCTTGATAGTAGTGTTTCTATTATGCCTAAAAGGATTTATGATATGCTTGATTTGCCTCCTCTTGAAGATTGTTATTTGAATGTCCCACTTGATGATAATGCTAAAAAGAAACTCATGGGGAGTCTTAATGATGTTCTTATTATGGTCAACGATTCCTATGTCCCTGTTGATTTCTATGTTTTGGATGTTGAATACAATGCTTCTTGTCATATTACTTTGGGAAGACCTTTTCTTAGAACTGTTGGTGCCATCATTGATATGAAAGAAGGCACCATTAAATATCAACTCCCACTCAAGAAAGGTATAGAACACTTCCCTAAAAATAGAGAAAAGATTTCTTTTGCTTCTCCTATGAAAACAAAATTTGGTCTTAATTCTTCTTCATTTGAGGACACTTGATTCTTTCTTTGCTTCTTATGCCTAACTTAAAGGCGTTAAAGAAAAGTACTTATTGGGAGATAACCCAAAAGTTTTAGATGAGTCTTGGAAGTTATTACCTCTGTAATAACCTCTCCTTATCCTTTTTATTTGCTTTTTGTGCCAAGATTAACCTCTAATGAGAGAGAAGTAATGATTGGGAAAGTTGTTGTCCCGAAAAAGATTTTTGTGCTTCACCATAAAAATTCATGTAAAATCTCTGAATGTCTTTTTTAGGCGTGAAGTTTTGTGCTTCTGCCCCAGGTTGTTATCTAACTTTCGTTAGTTCAACACTTTTTGATTTGAGCAACAGAAGGTCTTCAAAAAATTCGTCTTTACCTGTTGGTCTGTTTTGACAGATTTCTGCCATTTTCTGCATTTGCTTCTTGTTGGTTCCTTTTTGAGTTCTTTTGGGGAATTGAGCTTTTTGAGGGAAGTGCTATAGTATCTAGTGTTCTAATGGAAGTTTATTTGGTGTTAGAACTGAACCTTAAGACTTATTTATCTTGAGTGCACTAATGTTGCTAATAAAGATTGTGTGAAGTTTTGTATGAAGGAAAAATTTCAGGTGTATGGAAGGAATGAGTAATGAGATGAAGGATGGACTAAAGCTCAAGCTTGGGGATGCCACGTGTGTCACCCCAAGAAATATCCAAGAAGTACAAGAGTCAAAGCTTGGGGATGCCCAAGGCATCCCCTTCTTCATCAATAAAAATTCCAGGTTTCTTCCAAACGCTTCATTTTTATTGTTTCATGCACAGTTGTGTTGTTCTTGGAGCGTCTTCTTTTTCTTCTTCGTTTGCTTTTTTTGCTTAGTTTGCTGAATAAATTGGTTGGACCCCCTCTTTCATACATTGGTTTGCAAATAGTTTGGTTTGGTTTGGAAAAGAGTAGGAAAGTTCATGCTTATGTGGTAAAAAGAGCTTGTTTTTTACTGTGGCCTATGCTTTGTCATGCCATCCTTGTTATTGTTTTGTCTTTATGCTTAGTATTCTTTTCTGTAGCATGACTTGTTATAAACAATTGAGATTGCTTAATGTGCCTTGGATGAATCATGCATTGTTTTAGCATATTAAAGCATAGTATAGTGGTATTCTCCTTTGATGCTTTATTTGGGTTGACTTGGCGCATGCTCACACCATGTTATGACTATCTCAAGTCACCATAGCCTTTATGATCCTTTAGTTTTCAACTTGTAGTATCACTTTATGCTTTGATCAATGATGTTTTGTCGCTCTGCATGATTATGGCCATTATTGCTCTCTTAGTTTGTCGCTCCCAGTCTTTTGCTAGCCTCCACAACAAAGTATGAGTTCCACTCATGCATCCAACTCCCTAAAACCAAGTTATTCCAAAGAGCCCACCATACCTACCTACTAGCTTATGCTATTCCAAGTATATTCATGCTTTTGTTTACCTTCCAAATTAAACTTGTTATGAGAAAACTAGTGATTAAAGCTCTCACGAACTTGATGGCACACTTTACTTTTTGCATCTAATAAACTTGAACCATTGGGTCCTTCTTTGTTGCGTATATGCTTGCGCTTTATAAGTTGAAATTAGCAGAACCATGTTTCATGGGGAACGCTTTCAACATTGCACTTGTACTGTGTACCCCGTTGATATCATGTTATTTTGCTTACGGATCCCGGCGGTGTGAAATAAAAGTGGATCTTGTAAGATCATGGAGTTTGTATGTGTGTTAGAAACTTTGGTCAGCTAGCCTAAGCCATGCCTAATCATGGTGGAAACTTGCAGCATCACCATAATGAGCACTCTATGAAGCATCCTCAATAAAAACCTATGCAAATAGCAAATAAAAAGATCGTTGAGATGCTCATTGTCTGCTTGCCTTGTCATTTTGATTATGGGAAAGCTCCCGTATCTGTGCAAGGGGTACCTCGTTGGCGGTTCTTAATGATACACATATACTTACAATGACAAGAGCTTACTCATGACTGAAGTTGAGTATCATGAGGATCGGTCTTTGTAAGTAAGGGGCATGAGATTTCGGTTTATAACTTGTCAAGCATATCCTCTTAGTTGTGTCACTTTAACCTTAATCACCTTAAAGATGCTTATGATAGGGGCAATGAGAGCTGAAAGCTATAAGTACCATAATTTTTGGAAGCTCTTTATGAGACTTGAATCCCTACTTCCTTTTAAAGGTCTTTCTTCCACCATTATATTGAGTCTCCACCTTCTATCTTTATGCACCTACTTTGAGAGCATAGTGGCCATTCTTAGTTCTATGTGCATTGTCCCAAGACTAGTTGATTGATGCATAACTTGATATTGCTTGTTTTAAACTATTGTATCTAGTCACTCTTATGAACTTTGAAGGTGTCCTATGCATTTATATTTTCTACTCTATTGAGGGACAAGCTGAATACAATTATGCTATGTTTTCTTTATGTGAAACAAACAAACGTCTTGCAAAGCATTGTTATTCATGAATCTTTTGTTTGTGCCTTTTCATGTTGCATCATAGTTTCTTTGCTTATTGCTAGAACTTTGTCTTTCATGTTATGACTGAAGTACTATGATCCCAGATTTGAATGTTTTACAAATACTTTGATCAAGTTTATGATGGTGCATGTCACCTCAAAAATTATTCTTTCTTTTTATCACTTACCTACTCGAGGACGAGCAAGAGTTAAGCTTGGGGATGTTGATACATTGCAAATGTATCTATAATTTTTGATGTTCCATGCTTGGTTTTATCCACTTTCTTGTGTTTTGTTCCAACTTTGGAGTACTTTTCATATAATTTCTTGGACTAACCTATTAACAAGAGCCACAGTGCCAGCTGCCTGTTTTCTGCTGTTTTTGGTTCCAGGAAAGTCAGAAAATGAATATTCTCGGAATTGGACGGGACAAAAGCCAAAGTGCCTATTTTTTCAGAAGTCATCAAGTGCCAGAATACGAGACGGTGAGGGGCCAGAGGGCGGCCACAACACCTGGCCGCGCGGCCAGGCCTGGCCCGCGCCAGGGGGTGGTGTGGCCAACCCAGGCACCCCCTCGGCCTCTCCTTCCGCCTATATATTTCCCTCGGGACGAAAACCCTAAATACCCGATCAAAAAGCCACGAAAGAGTCTGTAGCCGCTGTCATCTCCATCCCTAGATCGGGAGGGATCTGAAGCTCTTCCCGGCACCCTGCCGGAGAGGGGAATTCACCCTGGAGGCCTTCTTCATCACCATGCAAGCCTCCGGTGTGATGCGTGAGTAGTTCATCCTTGGAATGCGGATCCATGTAGTAGCTAGATGGCTGGTTCTCCTCCTTTGTGCTTTCATGTCTAGATCTTGTGAGCTCCGTCCATGATCAAGATCATCTATTTGTAATTCTGCATGTTGTGTTTGCGGGGATCTGATGGATATTGAGATGCTATTTCAGATTCATTATTGATTCTATCATGTCTTTGTTATTTGTGATCTTGCATGCTTTCCGTTGTTAGTAGCTATCTTGGCCAAGCAGATGCTAGCAACTCCAAGAGTTAGTATTTATGCTCGATAGTGGGTTCATGCCTCCGTAATCTGGGAAGTGACAGAAATCTCTAAGGTACTAGATGTCTGTTGCTACTAGGGAAAACAACAACCCTTTGTTCATAGAACAATCGTATTGTTTACTTTACACGATTCATAAAGCAATAATCTGCTTGCAACTTAATCTTGGAGGGGTTGGATGATAACCTGAAGGTGGATTATTAGTCATAGATGTAGTTGGATGGCGGTTTATGTATAATGTTGTAATGCCCAATCAAGTCTCAAAGGAGTCAAGATGATTAGTATATGCATGTATTGCTTTCTCGATGTTTGTCAATTTCCCCGCTCTAATTTGTTCACCCAGCATGTTATCTATCTAAGTAGAGCCACCTCTACTGAACTATGGATCCTGGTCCTTTTCTTTACATACAATCTACAATCTTTTACTGCTTTGTGTTTACTTCTTGCAAACTATTACTTCTTTCCATTCGATACGTTTAATTCTTTGTTTTCTGCAAAACACGGTGAGATTGACAACCTTATCGCAAGTTGGGGACAAAGTTCTATGGTTGTGTTGTGCAGGTCTCCACGTTGCTACTAGCACCGGTAGTGCGCCCTGCCAAAGCTCAGCTAGTAACACCTTTGGGGCGTTTCCTTGCTCCTACTGGTTCGATTAAACCTTGGTTTCATAACTGAGGGAAACTTGATGTTGTGCTCCTCATACCTTCCTCTTGGGGTTCCCAACGAGCTCTACATCAACCACGCACCAGCACTTTTCTGGGCACCATACACAGAGCCATCAATCACTAAGACCCTTGCTGAGGTGTTCGCCATGCTCAAAACTGCTGAGGTTGAAATCAAGAAGGAGCACACGATGTTGATGGTCAATAAAACCACCAATTTTAAGAAGCCGGGGCAAAAGGGAAAAGGCAAGGGCAAGAAGTCCAAGAAGGATGGCAAGATCGTTTCCAGTACCTCAAAGACTGCCAAGCCTAGCCCTAAGCCCAGCACTACGTGCTACTACTGCAAAGGGGATGGGCACTGGAAATGCAACTGCCCCAAGTACCTTGAAGACAAGTTAGCCGGCAAGATAGCCGCCAAGGACAAAGGTATATGTGATATACATGTTATTGATGTGTTCCTTACAAGCGCCAGGAGTAACACCTGGGTATTTGATACCGGTTCTGTTGCTCACATTTGTAACTCTCAGCAGGATCTGCAGAGTAGGAGGCGCCTGAGGAAGGACGAGGTGACGATGCGCGTCAGAAATGGTTCGAGAGTCAAAGTGATGGCCACCGGCACCCTGCATCTCCGTCTGCCGTCTGGATTATTTTTGGTTTTGAATAAATGCTACTATGTACCCTCATTGAGTATGAATATTGTGAGTGGGTCTTGCTTGTTGCAAGATCGTTATTCGTTTAAATCAAGAAAAATGGTTGTTCAATTTATATGAATGATATTTTCTATGTTCATGCCCCTATGAGTGATGGTTTATTCTTACTTGATCTTGATTGTGATACACACATCCATAGTGTTGATGCTAAATGTTGTAAGCATAATAATGATAATTCCATTTTTATGTGGCATTACCGTCTTGGTCACATTGGCATAAAACGCATGAAGAAGCTTCATTCAGAAGGGCTTCTTGGATCATTGGATTTCGAATCCCTTGATACATGTGAGCCATGCCTCATGGGCAAGATGACTAGGACACCATTCTCCGGGACAATGGAGAGAGATGTAGACCTACTGGGAATCATACATACGGATGTATGTGGACCAATGAGCGTCTCAACACGCAATGGTTATCGTTACTTTGTTACCTTTACTGATGACTTAAGCAGATATGGATATATATACTTAATGAAGCACAAGTCTGAAACTTTTGAAAATTTCAAAGAATTTCAAAAAGAAGTAGAGAATCAACTTAAAAAGAGAATCAAGCATCTTCGATCAGATCGAGGAGGCGAGTATATGAGTTATGAGTTTAACATGGACTTAAAGGACTGTGAGATTATCCCAGAGCTTACGCCAGCCGGAACACCACAGCGTAGAGGTGTGTCGGCACAACGTAACCGAACCCTATTAGATAGTGTGTGGTCCATGATGTCTTTAACTGATTTGTCTGTGTCTTTTTGGGGATACGCGTTAGAAACCGCTGCCTTTATTTTAAACCGAGCACCATCCAGATCCTTGGAGACAACTTCATATGAGATATGGTATGGCCAGAAGCCAAAGTTGTCGTTTCTAAAAGTTTGGGGTTATGAGGCTTACGTCAAGAAACTACAGCCTGACAAACTCGAACCCAAATCGAAAAAATGTATATTTGTGGGATATCTAAGGGAAACCGTTGGGTATACTTTCTACAACCAGGCCGAAGGCAAAACAGTTGTCGCGAAAGCCAGGACCTTTCTCGAAAAAGAGTTTCTCGCTAAAGGAGTTGGTGGAAGGAAAATTGAGTTAGATGAAGTTGTTGACCCTTCTCTCCAAATTCTGAGTAGCGCAACGGAAGTTGTTCCGAAACCACTCTCCAACATGGAGGAAGAGCCCAATGATGTTGATCAAAACAACAACGTCGAGACTCCTGAGGTTCGCAGGTCTACAAGAGTTCGTGGCACTCCTGATTGGTACAGTAGCCTTGTGATGTCTATCATCCTAGATGAACAGGAGGAACCTGCAAACTACAAAGAAGCTATGGATAGTGCTTACTCCGAGAAATGGCTAGAAGCCATGAAATCCGAAATAGGATCCATGTATGAGAACCAAGTTTGGACCTTGGTAGATCTTCTAGAAGGCCGCAAGGCTGTGGAAAATAAATGGATATTTAAGAAAAAGACAGATGCGAATGGTAATGTGACCATTCACAAAGCTCGACTTGTCGCAAAGGGGTTTAGACAAATTCAAGGAGTTGATTACGATGAGACTTATTCTCCCGTAGTGATGCTTAAGGCTGTACGGATTTTAATAACAATTGATGCACATTTCGACTATGAAATTTGGTAGATGGATGTCAAGACCGCATTCCTCAATGGTCACATTGATGATGAGTTGTATATGATGCAACCGGAAAGTTTTGTTAATCCTAAGGATGCTAGAAAGGTATGCAAGCTTCAGCGGTCCATTTATGGATTGAAGCAAGTATCTCGGAGCTAGAACCAACGTTTTGATCAAGTGATCAAGAGTTTTGGATTTGTCCAAAATCAATAAGAGTTCTGTGTTTCCAAGAAAGAAAGTGGGATCTCAGTTGTTTTCTTAGTAGGATATGTGGATTACATATTACTCATGGGAAACGATGTGGATCTTATGAGAAGCGTGAAAGCATATTTAAGTAGTTAATTTTCCATGAAGGATCTAGGTGAAGCTGCATACATATTAGGAATCAAGATCTATAGAGATAGATCAAGGCGCCTAATTGCATTAAGTCAGAGTACGTACATCGAAAAGATTTTGAAGAGGTTCAAAATGAACAATACCAAAAGGGGATTGGTACCAATGATGAAGAATTTCAAAATGAGTATGACTCAATGTCTGATAACGGATGATGATAGAGAAAAGATGTCTTACATCCCCTATGCCTCAACCATAGGATCTATCATGTATGCAATGTTAAGTACACGACCTGATGTGGCATTGGTTCTTAGTTTGACGAGCCGATACCAAAGTAATCCAGGACCGGATCACTGGACAGCTATGAAGAATGTCCTAAAGTATCTAAAAAGAACAAAGGATATGTTCCTAATCTATGGAGGAAGTGATGAAGCTCTAAACGTAACGGGTTTCGTGGATGCGAGCTGGAACTCAGATCATGATGACTCGAAGTCTCAAACACGATTTGTGTTCCTAGTGAATGGTGGGGTGGTAAGTTGGAAGAGTAACAAGCAGCCGGTGGTGGCGTAGTCTTCAATGTAGTCTGAACACATTGTTGCAGCGAATGAAGCTGTTTGGCTAAGGAATTTCGTCATCGAACTAGGAGTTTTTCCAAATGTGCAATACCCCGTGACGATCTATTGTGATAACACGGAAGCTATTTGTGGCATCCCGCTAAAACCACTACTAGAAAATCGTTGTGTTTTTGTGCATTGCATCATCATGACCGCATGCTCATGTCATCATGCCACATTGCATTTGAGCATCGTCATCATCATGCATGGTCTTGCCTAAAACTATTTTCAAAAATCCTACCTTTGTTTTCTAAATACTCCGTCTTTAATTTCAAATCAAAAATCCGGTCTCTTCCGGATATTTTGTTTTGTCTAAAAATATTTTACAAAAGGCTTCTAAAACAAAACCCATAAATAAAAACTTTTTATATAAAACTAGGGGAGGCAGCCAACCGACCAGGCCCAAGTGGCCCAGCCGGCCAGCCACCTACCGCCCCTAGCAGACAAACCCTAGCTACCCTGGAGGCACACCCCGCTGCCACACACACACCGACCGGAGCCCACGACGCATGCACACAGCGTGCGGCGAAACCCAGCCCGACCGACACAGTGCACACACACCCAGCACATACGTCGTGTGCACAGCTAGCCACCAACCACTCCCTGGCCATTTTGCAGCTAGCCCCCTCCACCGCCTTGGTCAAACGCCATCGGGTCCACGTCATCCTCCCGAGCAACCAACACGAGCCCGACGCTCCCCTCGATCGCCACCAACCCCCACCTGGCTCCATTCCCCTCGCCGCCGCTCCTCTTCTTCGCCTTCCCCCTGGCACGACCCGCCCTGCCTCCCATCGCCAGGCGCCGCCCAGGTGCTCCCGCCTTTCTCTCTACCCTACCGCCAGGGACATGGTCCCCTCCTACATCGTGCCGCCGCCGGTTGCAAGTGCTCCAACCATCGTCCTCTAGCCCCACCCCGCGCGTGGTCTCCCTAGCTTCCCCGGAGCTCCGCCCGGTTGCCGCGACCTCCCCCTCGTTCTGCGCCCGCGACCGCAGTTGCATCCTGAGCCGCCGCCGCCCTCCATGCTCCTTGATCTGACCGCCGCCGCCGCCGGGGCCCTCTTAACCGCACCTTCCGCACCTGCGTCACTGCTGGCGGATCCGTTGCCGCCGAGGTCGATGCGTCGTCATCATGCCGTCAAACCGCTGCCACCGTGTTCTGAAGACCCAGCTACTGGTGCTGCCGCTCCGTGGCGTCTCCATGTCCTTGTCCCTGTTCAAGTCCGTCTCTGTACAAAGCTCGACCACTGCTGCACGTCTTCGAGCTCGCCGGTGCCCTACGCGAGGCCGCCTCGCAGAGCCGCCACCACCGCCGCTTGGATCCCGCCGACCTGCCCGCGCACGTCACGACCTCGTCCTCCGTTTAGCTAACGCGTGCCCGTGACCTTTTGCAATGCTCGTGTCTATGGTGCTCTCTACAGGTGGTTCAGTGAGCACCTATGTGATAACCACCGGGACGCGATTCCCAAGCCGCACCATGATGCTCTCCGAAGACCACTAGTGTTGAGACCAAGACCATCATCGACAAGGCTGCAACTGAGAACCACTCCACGTCCACTTGACAAGATCTTCTCCATCACGAATAACACGATGTTGCCCGGTGATCCATGTCGTCGCCAAGATCGTCTACAACCAAGACCGACACCTGAAGATGGACCATTGGACTACGCAAGACCACCGGTGCTTGAACCCGAGAGAACCACGCCGAGAATCCGCGATACCCGAAGATCGACACCGGACCGATACATCAAGACCTCCTTCATGGGACATCAAGACCCCGGTTCTGAACCTCGAAGCCCAACGCCAAAGACCGAACCCAAACCCTCGGAACCCCAAGTTCGTCGATCCGACATGTGTGACCCTTATCTGAGATCCCCCTTATTTTTTACAAAATATGACATTCATCTTGTTGCATATCAATTGTACATGCTTGCATGCATATTTTGCGGGTCCAGGTTGTATAGTCGATTCACCTCATAATTAAATATGGAGACTATATGTGGGCTATATTTGTCTCATATCGTCTCCATTTAAATTTGCATAGCGAACCGATGACATGCTTTGTATTGATAAATCAACATTTAAATTGCGGGGTATCTAAATAACTGGAACTGATTAATTAATTGTCGGGACCCCGGTTCCGCTTAATACTGCCTAATCGCACCGCATCTGCATCATATCATAATCATGCAGGATCTTCTGCCGTAGTATTAAATATTGCATTCGGTGTTTCTTCTAGTGTTTGCTTCTTCGCGGAATAGGCCGATGAGTTGATGCGAGTATCGACAAGTTCTCCGGATATGATCCTTCGGCAGTGTTTCCCAGGCGAGCATTCTCCCCCTTTCTACCTATTTTGCATTTATAGTCTTCACTTTCTCCTATTGATCTATTGCTACCCATATTGCGATGCTTTAGTTTCCGTGCCCCATTTATATTCCTTGCAGCCTCTATATTACCATGGACACATCCTATTGCCTATTGTTTGGTAGATGGTCGGCCTTGCGAGTCGTAGTTGCTTGCTCATGAGTTGCTTTGCGTTGTTGTCGTTCCACCATTGACGGCAAGTTGGCACATGATAAATGGTGGAGATGCTTAATGGTGGAGATGATCATGACTTTGAATGCAACTGTTAAAATGCTGGGAATAGATATAACTAATGCAGAGGCATCGGTGGGTAATAGATGTTATTTGGTTTTTCCACGCTCACTTGTGTCCCGTAGGACCCCGAGTACTTGATACCTGTTCCTTGACTATCGCACTATCCGCATATGGGACCATGAATCCCCTTAGCCAGAGCTTGATTCATTTCTTATTTCTTGGGGCCACAAAGTAGTTTGGGGCTTTATTACTATCTTGTACGTATGCCATGCTTTACTGCTTTATTTAAGATTGTGCGTGGAGCACCTGTACTGTTTTGGATCGTGCCACGTTTTCGCGGTATCGACAAGCCCAGTCACACTTTCGGGTTCCCAGTCGTTTATAGCCGTCGTCACAAACCCTGGGTCCGTTCCGGAGCCGGCCAACTTCATTGCGGGTAGCTTAGTGGGGTGCCCCCCTGAAATATTTTATGAATCTTGTGATTGCTTTGTCGTGAAATCCTCGTTGGGTTTTGAGTTGGTTTTTCCGAGGTTTATCGTGTGTGTGTTGCTATTTGTGCACCCCTGCAGGGTAAATCTTTCTGAAAGCCGTGTCCGAGGTTATGGATGACTTGGAGCACAGTAGTTCGATCATAAACAAGAATAACTAAAGTAGTGCTATAAATTTGACTTATTATGTGACTAGTAATCAGCTTCACTACAATGGAATGGATAATAAAAGTGCCAACAACTGGTGGAACTGGGGTGTATCGTGTCATGTTATACCTGCCTAGTAAGTATTGCCACTCCAATGGAATGAAATAAAAGTGCCAACAACTGCTGGGTTTGGGATGTCACATGTTAGTTGTATCTGACTAGTAAGTACTACGACTACAACTGAATGGTTAACTAAAACTGCCCACTACTTATGCTATCAGGATGACTCATACTATCTATATCTGACTAGTAAGTGCTTCAACTATAATGGAATGAATAAAACTGCCAACTGTGTGAGTTCCTCAGTTTGACTTCCTCATTTGGTCTCGAGGGGGAAATACCAGGATGGGTATGATTGGTGTTAGTATAAGGTTGGTTCCGAATAGGTCTTTCTTATCCCTCTCTAATAGCCGACAGTTGAATCGAGTCTCTATAGGTTGTTTAGTGCATGCTTCGTTGCTGCTTCAGTCCACCATACCTATGTAGGCGAGAGCCGCCGAATTCTAGCCTCGCCGTGTACTGGCCTTAGTAACGACGCTACTCTTTTTCCCTTCACCCTTTGTCGGCACCCCTTTTGTTTAGCAGGTACGAGTTCGACGTCGTTAGCGGGGTTACCCTTCCGGCTTGGCCTGGGCAGGGTTATGGACGCCATTGGTTATTCTTCAGGGCTCTTAGCCCCATTTGCATCTTATCCGTACTCGGATGTTGTATCGTTTTCAAGGTGATTTGGATCTTTGTACTGTATATCTGTATTCTTGACTCATGGAGTTGTTGTTGTATATAAATGTTCTGTGGGTTACATCATGGACTAATGTGTAATGGTATTACTTCGTTTTCCACCCGCACGCAAGTACCTGGTGGGCGTCCTTGAATCGTTTCTATGCGGGTTTGGCGGGAAGCGCTAAAATCTGCATAGGGCCGATTCGAGGGTGTTACACTATTGCAAACGCTGAGGGGATATGCCGAATGGGGTATGCCCAGTAGGACGTTCCGATTGGGTCAGAGGCTTAGCGAGTGGGCTTGCAGGACGGTGACTGGAATGTGACTGAAGAGAAGGCCTGGCGATTGGAGACTAGAGGCCTAGAAGCGTACTCGAAGCCCAGTCGGATTAGGTCAAAGCCTCCGAATCCATATCTTGTTCAGTTGTAAATTGTAAACCCTAGCAAGGTGCCTCCTATATAAACCTCCCTATGGTACTCTGAGGACTTACGTTCCATCATACACCCCTTCAAACGACTCGCTGCTTAGACATCGAGCTTGCCACCCCTATAACTCGCTCTCCATCAATCTAATCTAGCATGAGTAGGTCTTTACCCTCCGGGGGGCCGAACCTGTAAACCCATATGCATCCGCCCCCATCTCGCACCGCAGATGGCCGCCATCTCTCACCCCGATTCTATCAATCGCTGCATATGGCAGCGAGTGCCGTGGTCATTTCCACGATAGTGGCGCCCACCGTGGGGCCCAGCCGGACTGGCCTGAGTTCTGCGGTGAGACCCTACTCGCCGATTGATCGGCCGATCGCCACCAGCTGCATGATCGCCATCGGCGGGATCTTACAGATCCTGCCCAGCAGCTACATCCCGACATCATGCCCGGTCACCCACAGCGTGATAATGTCGGTCGGCTCCATCAACCTGATCGTCGGCTTCACCAGCGCAGTCGACCCAGCAGCAATGGTGATCGTTGGCGGATCACCGCCACGCTGTGATCTGCTCTCGAAAGAGAAGGTCCACTCCATCAGGAGCCTCGCCACCGAGTACGACTCAGCCGCCAGCAACATGGCCAAGACCAACGCTGCCGCAGACGACATGGCCCTCCATGACGATGCCGACTCCGCGACCCTGCCTCGGTCGACGGATCTATCACTGCAGCATCACGGGAGGACTCCATCATGTGGCTCTCCAACCCTGAGGACTTCGAGGATTCCTCCATCCTTGGGATCTTCGATTCCGACTCCGGCTTGGAGTCCCCCGAGGACTTCCGTGCCAGATCCAATCACTTCAACGTGATCTACATGGAGGGCAGCACGGTCGCCCCGCCAGATCCATTCTCTACACCGATCCCTCCAACCGCAACACGGAGGTGGAGGAAGCCCACCTGCGACTGGAGGAGGCGCAGCGCAAGGAGCTAGCCGAGCGCGAGAAATTCCGCCTCGAGCGGGCAACGACGCAGGAGCTATTGCTCTACCACCAGCGCCGCATCAGGACCCGCCTGAACTCCAACATCCAGGGTCGCGTCCTAAACTTCAATGACGAAAGAGACCCCGCACGCGCGGCTGAGCGCGAGTACTGCGAGAACGCGCCACCAGGTGGCAGCACCCGGCACACCAGCGACTGGGGCCCCATCACCACCCATTGGTCGCACGCCCCTGCCGGACCAGCCACAGATCATAATCTCACCACAGCCCGCGACGCCAACGGACTCCCACTGTACTCCACCCCAATGGACAACGTCGTCGTGGCTGACGCTGAAGTCACCAACCTCGACGTCCAGGGAGACGCGCTGTAGATCCAGTACGCCAAGGCCCTACTCGCCAGGGCCGTCGAGCAACAAGCCGCGGGGGCGGATATATTCCTACTCATCGGCAAGCAGGGCGGCCTCAAGCGGCCACCCAACCGTCACCAACGCCGTAACCTGCCCACCACTGCCGCCCCTGGCGCACTAGCCACGGGACGCCAACCCCGCGCTCTCCACCAACGAGTCGTGACCGGTGAATAACATGGTCGCCGCCAACGGGCAACCCATCGATGCCCGAACGCACATCATCAACAACCAGGCTTGGTGGGCGCGCCAGCCCAACGACTTGAGGCACACCCTCACCAACCGCGGCGACCCAACCAGGGCTCGCTCGGTCAATCGGTCCCGGTGCTGCCGGACCTATGATCCGAGGTGAGAAGTACCCCGCCAACTTCAAGGCGGCCAAGGAGATTGAAAAGTACGACCCAACGTACGACCCAACGGTGTGGCTCGACACATACCTCATGGCAATGGAAATCGCCGGCCACACCGACCCGCTAGCCGCTCTCTACCTTCCCCTGATGATGGAGGGTGCGACCCGGCAATGGATCAACACCCTCCCTGCCGATAGCATCGACTCATGGGAGGACATGCGGGACGCCTTCGTTAGGCACTTTGAGGGTTCCTACACCCGCGCCACCACCATCATGGACCTAGAACAATGCATCCAGGGACAACGCGAGTCAACCCGCCACTAGATCCAAAGGTGGCAGGAAATATGGATCAACGCCTCCGGCATCCACCCGGACATGGCGATACACTGCTTCAAGAATGCGTGTCGTTACGAACCCCCGGCCGCCAAGATCAAGACGGTCTACCGGACGCTTGACAACATCCCCGACCTCCTCGAAATCGCCAAGCTCTACGCGGAAGAAGACCCCAACCAGGACTCTGACGACGAGTCGGGAGGAAGACACCATATCAGCGCCCACGACAGCGGGCGACAGCCCGACATGCGTTACAGCAACACTCACATCATCGGCAAGCGCCGTGGTGATGGGCGAGTCGACTTCATTGCCAATGCCGGCTATGGCCAATGCGACCTCAATAACTTCCGCCACGACGGAGGTAACTACCGCGCCAACAACACGGCGAGGCCAAAATTCAATCCCGCGGCCCTGCTCAACCAACCCTGCGTCAACCACAGCAGGGAGGGGAAGCCCGCCACCCACACTACCGCAGACTACCAATCCCTCAAGGAAATCGAAAAGGCAAGGCGGGCACGGGATGACCCCAATAACAACCCACCAAGGAACAACGGAAACACTGGCGGCTTCGGCAACGCCGTCAGATCGCTCCACACCTTCACCGGGCTCGGCACCAAGCGCGAGAAGAAAGTGCTCACCCGCGCAGTCGCCGTCAATGTGGTGACACGGGTCGATATCCCCCGCTTCCTCAACTGGTCTGAGCAAAGCATCACCTGGAGTCTCCAGGACCACGCGCCCAAGATAGAGTACCCAGGAAGAGTCGCCCTGGTGGTCAGGCCCAAAGTAGCCGACTACTGGCTGCCCAAGACACTGATTGACGGCGGGAGCTCCATCAACATCATGTACCTAGACACGTTCAAGAGGCTCCAGCTTCCAGAATCAGCAATCGATCTGACCCTGACAACCTTCCACGGCATCGTCCCCGGTCGAAAGCCGTACCCGATTGGAAAAGCGACGCTGCCAGTCACCTTCGGCACACCAGCAAACTACCGCACCGAGCGGACCGTGTTCGAGCTGGTGAACTTCCGCAGCCCCTACCACTGCGTCCTGGGATGCCAAACGTTCGCCAAATTCATGGCGACCCCCACTACGCCTACAACATGATGAAGCTTCCAGGGCCAAGCGGCATCATCACCGTCCACGGCGACCCCGATATGGCCGTGGAATGCGAAGACAAAGGCGCTGAGCTCGCTGATGCTGTCATCACCGTGGATACTAACCACGCGGAGGAACTCCCGAAATACGCGGGCAACATCAACAAGGACGACCCCACCATCCTAAAGAAGCCAACCGCTGCGAGCTCCATGTTCGAGGCGACCACGCACACCCGCACCGTCGAGCTCATCCTAGGCGACTCCAGCCAGACAATCACCATTGGGGCGCACATGAGCCCCACATAGGAAAGCACGCTCATCGAGTTCCTCCGTGAGAATCGCGACATCTTTGCATGGAAACCATCTGACATGCCCGGTGTCCTGAGGGAACTCGCTGAGCACAAACTCAACGCCAACCCCAAAATGTGACCAGTAAAGCAGTCGCTGTGGCCCTTCAATGAAGAGCGTCGTCGAGCAATCGCCGAAGAAGTATAGCACCTACTAGCCGCAGGCTTCATTCGGCCAATAAAATACTCCAAGTGGCTGGCAAACCCAGTGCTGGTCCTGAAAAAGAACAACACGTGGAGAATGTGTATCGACTACACCAAACTCAATAGCGCCTGCCCGAAGGAGGAGTTCATCCTACCGCGCATCGACCAGATCATCGACTCGACCGCGGGATCAGAGTCGCTGTGCTTCCTCGACGCGTATTCTGGCTATAACCAGATCAAAATGGCGGTCGAGGATGAGGAGAAGACGGCGTTCATCACGCCATTCAGCGCCTTATGCTACACGGCCATGATGTTCGGCCTCAAGAACATTGGCGCCACATACCAAAGTTGCATGCAGGAGTGCCTCGCGAGCCAAATTGGCCGCAACATACACGTCTACATCGACGACGTGGTGGTAAAATCCACCTGCCAGGACGAACTGCTCGGTGACCTGGCCGAAACCTTTGCAAACCTGCGGAGGTACAACATCAAGCTAAACCGAGGAAAGTGTACCTTCGGCATCCCCACCAGATAGCTCCTGGGATACGTGGTCTCCAAATGAGGCATCGAGGCCAACCCCACCAAGATCGATACCATCGTGTGACTCGGGAAACTTGAGTGCCTACGTGATGTCCAGAAGTTGGCCGGGCGAGTCGTGGCTCTCAGTCGCTTCATTCCCCAGCTCAGTGAGAAGGCAATGCCCCCCTACCGCCTGATGCGTAAGAACCCCATGTTCCAATGGGACGCGGAGGCGGACAACACACTCAAAGCACTCAAAGAAGTGTTACTCGTGGCTCCACTCCTCGCCGCCCCAGTCGACAAAGAGCCAATGCTCGTCTATGTGGCAGCCTCCACTCGAGTCGTCAACACCGTGATGGTCGTCGAACAGCCAGAGGAGGGAAAGAAGCGCCCCGTGCAGCGCCCCGTCTACTACATCAGCGAAGTCCTGATGGACTCAAGATAGCGCTACCCGCAGTACCAGAAACTGGTATATGCGGTATTCCGAGCTCAATGGCGACTCCCTCACTACTTCCAGGAGCACCCAATCATGGTCGTCTCCTCCGCACCACTGCAGGACATAATACGCAATCGCGAGGCAACAGGGCGAGTCGCCAAGTGGTCTGTCAAAATTGGCATCCACAACATCAAGTACGAGCCCCGCAAAGCGATCAAGTCGCAAGCCCTGGCTGATTTCCTTGCAGACTAGGAAGAAGCACAGCAGCCGGAGAAGCTCCCATACCTCCACTACTGGTCGCTTCACTTCGATGAGTCCAAGAATGCCGATGGTGCCGGGGCTGGGGTCATACTGACCACCCCTAAGGGAGACAAGCTCCGCTACGTGCTCCAGCTTAACTTCAAGCCCTGCACCAACAACATGGTAGAGTACGAGGCCCTCCTTCACGGCATGCGGGCTGCCAAGGATATGAACATAAACCGCCTACGGTGCTACGGTGACTCCGACCTAGTCGCCGGCCAAGTCGTCAGGACCTGCGATGCCGTCTCCTCGACAATGATAGCATACCGCCAAGCGGTAGACCAGTTGGGAGGACACTTCGACGGCTACTCAGTTGAGTGGATCGACAGGCGAAAGAATGAGGAGGCAGATGCCCTTTCCCGCATCAGGTCGGCTCGGCAAACACCACCCGTAGGCGTCTTCCTCGACATCATCCACAAGCCTTCGGTCTCCCCACCGAAGGAGATCGACATCAGGATACCACTACAACCCGAGTCGGACCTAGTCACAATGATCGTGGAGCCCAGCGACTGGATGGCACCATATGTCGCCTTCCTCGAGCACAAGATCCTCCCAAGCAACGAGACGGAAGCGCGAATGATCGTGTGCCGCTGCAAATCCTTCGTCATCATCAACAGCGAGCTCCACAAACACAGCATGACCGGCGTGTTCCAGCGCTGCGTACAGCCAGAACAAGGCCGCAAGATCCTCCAGGACATCCACGCCGGCGACTGCGGCCATCACGTCGGTGCCAAGTCGTTGGTCGCCAAGGCCATGTGGCACGGCTTCTACTGGCTCACCGCGCACGCCGACGCCACCGACATCGTCCAATGATGCATCGGGTGCCAGAAGTACGCCAACCAGACGCATCTCCCTAGTTCGGCACTCAAGACCATCCCCATCACCTAGCCATTCGCCGTATGGGGCATGGACATGGTCGACCCATTCAAGAAGGCCCCATCCGGCTTCACCCACCTCCTGGTCGCGGTCGACAAGTTCACCAAATGGGTCGAAGCCAAGCCGATCAAAAAGTATGACGGCAAGTGGGCCACCAAGTTCCTTCGCGGGCTCATCTACCGGTACGGCTACCCGCACAGCATCATAACGGACAACGGCACAAACTTTGCCAAGGGCGCCATGGCAGAATTCTACGAAGAACATAGCATACGACTCGACCTCGCCTAAGTCGCCCACCCAGAGTCGAATGGCCAAGCAGAATGCGCCAATCAGAGCGTCCTCCACGGGCTCAAGCCACGACTCCAAGTGCCCCTAAAGCAAAACCCAGGATGCTGGGTCGAAGAGCTCCCCCTCCGTAATATGGGGGATCCGCACCTCCCTCAACCGCTCCACGGGGTTCACACCCTTCTTCATGGTATACGGCGCCAAAGACGTAATGCCAACCGACCTGGAGCACGACTCACCTCGAGTCGCCAACTATGTCGTGGCGACAAACAAGATCGCCCGCCAAGACAGCATCGACCAGATCGACGAGGCATGTGACCTGGCTCGCTCTCGCACCGCCATCTACCAGCAGGGACTCCACCGCTACCACAGTCGCCGAGTCCAGACATGCACCTTCTAGGATGGCAACCTGGTCCTACGACTGGCCTAGGACAAGAAGGGCATGCACAAGCTCTCCCCCCCCATGGGAGGGGCCATTCGCCATAGGGCGTGTCCTCGGCAACGACGCCTACTACCTCATCGACATACGAGGCGATGGCCAGCTTGAGGTCGGGAGGCCATGGAATGTAAACCTTCTCTGAAAGTTCTATACATAGAACTCAAACTTGTACCCAGATGATATATAATGAAATCCATTTGGATCGCACAAATTGGGTCCACTCGCCATACTCTTGTGCCATTCGCACTCGTACATTTAGCAATATGCTACCTACGAAAGTCAACCCTTGGTCAAGCGACCGGCACAGCTAAGTAGTGCGACCCAAGGGCACCGACAATATTCGGGCTTTGTGTCGTCCACGAATACGCCAACCCGGAGCCACCATCAGAGTCGCCCCGCTCGACTGGCCTACCGGGCCAAGATGACCGACATACGCTTCCCACAGCGACCTATCCTCCCCATCCTCATGCAAAGCGACTCAAACGGTTAAGTACCACGCATGGGGACTTCGCAAACAGAAACCCTCACGTGGCTCGGGAACAGACCAAGTAAGAGAGTTGCCTTGGACTCGCCACGCGACTAGCTCTCTGAATCAGGGGAAGAGATGCGTTACAAACAACGCACTAACAACCCACAATAGGAACGCGCCCAAAATGGCTAAGTACCACGCTCGGGGACTCGCCTAAAAACAACCCTACTCGCGCTCAGGGACTCGCCCCTTCGGAGTCGCGAGAGACAACCAACACAAAAATCCAAAGCAAACACATATGTACACAAACGAGTTATACCCCACTAAAGGGCGGACGTGCTTGAGGACTCGCTCAAACAAAAGTTAAACATACCACATAATTAACCATGCATTGCGAGTCGATTGACTCCTCTTACTTCCATACACAAATATTGTTCATATTACAAAAGTCACCACTTGGCATATCTTACAAATTTCCCCAGGGCAGCTAGCTATTTCGCAGGCCCTGATGAAGAAGCACCACCCCCACCCTTGACACGGACGAATGGTTGCCATGGGTTCGTCGGGTAGGTCGACAACAACTTCGACAGCGCCGACCGAAAGAGTTGCTCTGACTTCAGGTCACGATGTTCCGTCTCAGGGTCGCACGACGCCACGACCGTCTCCTGGTACGGCAGCAAGTCCCCCATCTCCAGCACCTGATCAGCGAAGGGGGCAGCCTTGGCGGTTAGCCTCAACACCTCTGACATCTCCACCGTGCTAGTCGCTGAAGGGTAGCCGCTGGTGATGTCGTCGAGGTCGAAGTCGTCGGGGAAATACGCGAGCCCCGGGCTCAACGCCGTGGTGGCCCCGCGCCTGAAAGCCGAACGCGCCATCCATTCTACGACGCTGGGTACCTCCTCCAGATAGCGCCATACTTCAGTCAGTCCCCCAGGTATAACCTCGGTGGGGGACACTCCTTGAAGAACCGCCTGGGCACACAACGCCGAGGCGGTGGCCGCGTTCACCACCACGGTCACACACTGCGAGGCGTCGAAGGTCTGCACCACTGGATCGCTTTTCCCTATCACAGCTGCAACGTCAGACGTCAGTGCCACTACGGATTCCCCCACTCGGGGACTCACCGCACATATCAAAGAGAAGAGCAACGACTCACCAAGGAGCTTCCGGCAGTTCGTGGTGACGTGCTTCTCCAAGGCAGCAAGATCACTCTGCAGCCCAAGGATGATTGAGTCTGCAGCCTTCCGCTCCTTTTCAGCCGCAGCGGCTATGGCCTCTGCCCTATCCTCAGAAGATATCACGACATCTTTCACCTCCTCCAATTCCTTCACCAGCAAATCGATACGCCCATTCGCCACGTCCAGCTCGGCAACCGGAACATACCCTTCTCGGGCTTTGGCAGTGGCAGCCGGAAGACCATCTGAAAGGAATAGAAACAACAGTTAGCATTCCGTAAACACCAGCAGCTCGCAATCGCCAAATAAAACAAGTACTCACCGGCAGTCTCCTGGAGTCGCCGGTTAGCCTCCTGCGCCACGCGCAGATCACGCTCTAGATGCTCCTTTGCGGCCTGCCGATCAGCCGATTCCCTCTATAAGCCCTACAAGCAGAATGAACAATTAGCAACTACAAAAACACAAATTTAGTGCCTAGCCGCTGAAATTCAGCGACTAGACACTCAAGGACTGGCAACTAGAAGAAATTCAGTGCCTAGCCACTGAAATTCAGCGACTAGACACTCGAGGACTGGCGACTAGAAGAAACTTAGTGCCTAGCCACTGAAATTCAGCGACTAGACACTAGGGGACTGGACGTACCTAAATGGTGGCACCATGCATAATGTGAAGTTCACTGGTGTTCGTCGAAGGGACCACGAAGGAGGTACGCCCGCGACGAGGTCCAATGTCCTCATCGACGATCTCCGACATCTGCGGAGACTGGTTTTCCGCCACAATTGGAAAACCCCCTCGCCATGAAGCGCAGGAACGACGTGGACGCCCTCGCCGGGGCACTGGTTGCTGGAGCCGGTGGTACTGTCATCGGAGCCCCCTCAGCTGGCTCCGATTGAGCAGCTGCCACCACCTCGCCGCTGGTGGCAGGGTCACTCCCCTTGATGTTGTCTTTTGTTGCAGCTTCGTCGGGCTCACCCTTCTGCTTCTTCGCGTCCTCAGCAGGCGCAACTTCCGCAGCAAGCTTCCTCTTCCTAGGGGGATCGCCTTCCCCCATGGTGACGGCCGACGGAATTTTAGCCACTGAGGGGCGACCTATCTTCTTAGCGTCGTACCTGCAAAACCTCCAAAGTCAGCAAAGAAATCATACAAAAATTCGCCCAAGAATTGGAAAGGAAAACTCAAGACTTACTTGGCGACCGGAAGAACACGTAACCCCATGTTGATATGGGTGGGCTTATCTAGCTCCGGGCGCAGCTTGCGCGTGAGGCCTTTCTCTAAGACATCCGAAGCCCATGACACCGCGGGAACCTCCGGCTCAGAAGACGCGGTCGTCCCCGAAGGTTGCGGTGACTTCGCGCCGCAGCTTCAGGTGCCTTCTGCTCCGACTCCACTGAAGTTGTCGGTGCGATCACCGTGAGTGGAACTTCCACCGCCACTTCAGTGTCTTTAGACTCCGATCCCGTCATCAGAGTCGCACTCTCTGGGATATTGTGTGAAGTCTCGGTCACGTCGTCGTCGGATTCGTCATCCGACTCGAACACCACTACCGATCTGGACAGTGATGCCGGCTTCGAAGCTAGCTTCTTCGTGGGTGACTTCGGTTTACGCGCGGGCTTCGCTGGCGTGGCCGTCCGCCGAGAATTGTGCTATTGCAAGATCTCGTCGTCTTATTTGCGCTCTTCAAGACTACGACTCGCCTGGAACTCGTGCTACTTCTGCATACGAGTCTTGCGAGCCGCGGGGGCTGGGGGAGGAACCTCCATCTCTTCCTCTTCGTCCTCAGAGGATTCTCCTTTGCACCGTCTTCAAGATCCTGGGGGACCTCTTCGTCGAGTGGGAGGAGCTAGCCCTTGAGAACCTGGAACAACTGAGAGTGGCCATGAATACGTATCAAATGATGCGGCTACAAAAATACACCAGGGGAATCACGACTGAAGATAAATTCGGAGAAAGAAACTTACTGTGGGAGCTTCATTCTTCACAGGCACGTACGGGGTGACCCCGGCCGACGTGGTTGTAAATTCCGCGTCGGTAATATTTTTCAAGGAGGCTTTATAATCTTCAGCGTCCCACGACTCCTTGCTGGTCCGGGAAGGATCATTCTTCCTGATGTACTCGTACATCCAGTGCGGCCGGGCTGCCAATGGAACCAGACGCCGCCCGAGCCAGCAGTTGTACAGGTTGATCGAGGACAGTCCTTGGTCCTTCCTGATCGTCAGGGAGCTTGTCCGTTGCTAGCCGACGGGGCTCGCTTCTCTCCACGATGAATTCCGGCAACGCCACCTCGCCGGAGGGGGTGGACTCCTTCACGTAGAACCAGCTCTTCTTCCATTCGCTCGCGGCCTTTTTCGGCAACAGAAGCTTGACGAAATTGACCTCCCGCTTCAACTGAAATGTGATGCCTCCGGCCGCCAAGATCGGGCCGCCGGACCCTTCGCGCCTGATGCAGCCATGGAACAGCTCCAACCATAGTGGGAAGTACGGCCTGCAGCCGAGGTAGCACTCACAAAAGGTGATGAAGATCGCCAGCTATTCGATGTTGTGCGGGCCGAGATCCGACGGCTTGATCGATAATATGCGCAGAACCGTCGGAAGAACAACGAGGTGGGGAACCCCAAGCCCCTCTCCAAATGGCTTGGGAAGCAGATGAACTCGCCGGCACATGGCTTTGGCTCGACTTCGGAAGATGCGGAGATCCGCCAATTCCCCTTATAGAGGACCCCGGTGTCCTCAAAGGACTTGAGCTGCACCGCGGTTCACTTGGATTTCTGCCACGGACCTTTCGAAGGCGCCATCAGGAAGGAAGCAGGGTCGCTTGGTCTAGGGAGTCTAGATTGTGGGAATACAGAGGGAATGGATGCGCAAGGATGGAGAATGTGGGGAAGAATCTACAGGACTGGTCCCTCACTCCCCTTATAAGGAAGCGCTGCCCGCCAATCTCGGGGTAGCCGTTACTCGCAGTAATTGCGCCAAAGTTACTGTTGGACTACCCAATGGATAGTTTTGACCAAGTTGACGGTCCAACTCCTTCACTCGACTCGCCTACAGTTGTGCCCTGTCTAGTCAACGGGGCAACGACTTGGTAGCGATTGCAGTCGCCAAAGCTACGACTGGAAACCCGGTGGAAAATTTCCTTGGTTTCAGCAGAGTCCATTGCCGATTCGATTGGGCATCCAAATTGGACTCGCCTACTCCAACTTCCAAATGAACACCTGCGTTTGAATCAACGATGGCCTCGGGGACCACTGATGGGGATATGCCGAATGGGGTATGCCCAGTAGGACGTTCTGATTGGTTCAAAGGCTTAGCGAGTGGGCCTGCAGGACGGCGACTGGAATGCGACTAAAGAGAAAGCCTGGCGATTGGAGACAGGAGGCCCAGAAGCGTACTCGAAGCCCAGTCGGATTAGGTCAAAGCCTACGAATCCATATCTTGTTCGGTTGTAAACTGTAAACCCTAGAGAGGTGCCTCCTATATAAATGTCCCTAGGGTACTCTGAAGACTTACGTTCCATCATACACCCCTTCAAACGACTCGCTGCTCAGACGCCGAGCTCGCCATCCCTATAACTCGCTCTCCATCAATCTAATCTAGCAGGAGTAGGTCTTTACCCTCCGGGGGGCCGAACCTGGGTAAACCCATGTGCATCCGCCCCCATCTCACACCGTAGATGGCCGCCAGCTCTCACCCCCGATTCTATCAATCGCTGCCTATGGCAGCGACTGCCGTGGCCATTTCCACGACAAATGCAAAGGAACCAAGGAATCATTCCGCAACCAAACACATCAAGCTTAGATTTCACGTCATCCGGTAGAATTTTGATGAAGGTGAATTCAAGATGTGCAAAGTAGATACGGAACTGAATGTGGCAGATCCTTTGACCAAAGCTCTCCATCAGGAAAAGCATGAACAACACCAAGATTCCATTGGTGTTAGGTTCCTGCCTATTGTAAACTAGTTTTATTTGTACTCTAGTGCAAGTGGGAGACTGGAGGAGTTATGCCCTAGAGGCAAATAATAAAGTGTATTGTTTGATATATCTCCTATATGTTCATAATACGTTTCATACTGTGCTATAACTGTGTTAATATGAAATGTTAATACACGTGTGGTATGTAAACAAACAGTGTCTCTAGTTACCTCTAGCAAACTAGTTCATTGGTCATGAGGATGGTCTAGGTTTCAAGATCATGGGCATTTATGCCAATTGACAATGGGGTCATATTATTAGTTGAATAACATGATAGAAAAACATCTGATCGTTATATCTTGAATGAGATCTAGTTATAAAGTTCACCATTGATGATAAAACATAGAGAACCTCGCAACCTGATCCTTTGACTGTGAGGAAATGCGAATCACCATTCCGGAGGAAGCTTAGATGGTTATCAAGAATCATCTCGTAACAGGGTGATCAAAAAGGTGTCACTCAGGTTTTCCAAAGGGATGCATAGAGGAGTACATATCAAGACCAGGATTTGTCTAATCCATGTAACGGATAGACACATGTGGTCATCTGGGTTACGTTGCATTAATGAAGCTTGCAAGCATGTGACTTGGTCACGGAATGCAACGACATGAGAACGAGTAAACAAGTTCATTGGTAACGAGACCGAACTAAGGTATGGGGATACCGAAGATCAAGTCTCGAATGAATTAGGTATCGTGTGACAAAGGGAATAGGAAACGACTATCTCACGGTTCGAGCGATTATTCGTGAAACGCATGGGGATCACATGGCCATCCAGGTCCCTCTGTTGATCATTGATGTGAGAGTAGTCTCGATCATGTCCGGAGTGTTTCCGAACCGAAGGATGTCACGCTTAAGGGTAGGAACGCTTAGTGACATGGGTATACCCTACAGGTACTCAAGTTTGTCATATACGGTCCAGATACGGCAGAATTCCACGGCGTTGCCAAGGCCCAATACAAAATTCGGGTGACCTACGGAGACTCCGATTGCTTGCAGCGCAAGAAGAAGCTTAAGATAGAAAGTTCAAAGGGACGAACACTAATCTATAACCGACTCGACCTGCTACCCGAGACCTAGACTATCTATATAAAGGCTAGGAGAGGGTGGCGAGGAGGACAATCACAACCCTAATTTCCACAACCATTGCCAGATTGCCTCTACGCACCCTTGTAACTTTCGATTCCCTCAATAATTCCAAGAGCAAAAAAGCAGGAGTAGGGACCTCTACGAGGCCTGAACCTGGGTAAACCTTGCGTCCCTATGTGCTTGTTTGCTAGCCGATTGATGCCTCCATCCCTCCCTCCTTATCCAAAACCCAAGTCCATAACAATGGGCATTGACGAGTTAAACCCTCATCAATTGGCGTCGTCTGTGGGAACTGGGAGTGCTGATGTCACGGCTTCTTCGGTCCCATCAACCGCGATCTACAACTCTGCAACAGCGGAGATTCGCCAGCTCTTTGGCGCTTTCGACTTCACCATCCACACGTCAGCCACTCGCCCAGCTTTCGAGTCCGTAGGCGACGGAATCGGCTTAGCGATCGGGAGCTTCCGCTTCCAGGTTCTTCAATTGGGCACGCTTCACATGCCTAACCAGCCGATGGTACCCGCGATTGCTCCAGCATCATGGTTCCTGCCACCAACCGGCACCCTCAACGAACTCAACGCCCCGGCAACAGCTGGAAGCACGGACATCGACAGTAGTCATGAATCCGATTTGGGTGGCCTGGCCTCAGAAGATGGAGTCTGTGGCTCCAAATCTAAAAGTTGTGGGAGCAACAGTGTCAACACCTGGATTTTTAATCCCAGATGCCTGTTATGCCATACCTCACAATCCCAGGATTACCATTTTTGCGAGACATAACAGATTGGATATCATAGTACATCATCCATTACAAACCATAATAAGGTCTTACACAAATAAAGGATCTCATGATCCAGTCTTAATACAAACAAGCAGTGGAATAATAAGCATAGCAGTGGGCTCCATCTTTAGTGTCACAGGCAATGCTGACGATGGGAGATGATCCTAGTTGTCGTAGATGTCCTGTTGTCCATCCTCCTGCTAGTCCTCCTCATAGTCTGGCCACGGGAATAGCCAGGGACAAATCCATGAGTACTCTTTAAGTACTCGCAAACTATCACTAAAAAGTAAGGTAGTTCTAGTAGGAATCCTAAGCTCTAAGTTTATTTTCAAAAGGCCAGATTTATCTAAACTGAGTTCAGAAGTAAAGAAAACTAAGTAAATGTTCTAAATCACTTTAAGTGGGAACCTAGGTTTCATATTCACAACCCTGTTGTGGTCAAGTCAAAAATCACAATTCACTTTGCAAGTCATTTGGAAAACATCTGAGTACAGAACAATATGGCCACCCCAACTATCCATGACCACAGACGCGACTATTCGAATAGTTTGACACTCTACAGAGGTGGTACACTTTCCCCAAAAAAAATGATACATCCGTCAGAGATAACCCTGAATCATTATATTTAGTATGCGGATAATCAATCATAACCTTTCAATTACACACTCTAGTATAGGCACCTCCCCTATGAGCTTGGCCTCCCAGCCATGGCCATCTGCCATCCTGGGCACTACATAGGTGGACAATTCACACTCACGAGGTAGCCTCAGCTCAAACCTTTTCCGCGAGGGAACCCATACTAATTCATATAAACTTCCGGCTAAGCCTTACCCAATTCGGGTATTGTGGTTGTACGGTAAAATTGCAATGGTATCGCATCCGAACCCAACCGTTAGTTTTTATAAAGGGCTAAGGCGCATGCCTCAACATTTTCATCACCAAATCCATTTGTGTTTCTCAACACATGTCAAAACATTTCAATAGAATGACTCATCATTCCAAGGTTTTCATAATCATTTTCACCAAGTATTCCCATCTAAAGTGATCAAGCTTTATGCTTAGCACTAGCCACTAAGTTAAGAGTGTTCACTAATGAGGGATGCTAATCTCAATCTCATGCCATAGAATTACATCTAGTATAGGCCTAGTTTTATACTCTTTATGCTATCTATACTACTTTCCAATACTCACAAAGCACTAACTAAAAGTAAAGAACTTTGGTAAAGTAAAAGAGTAAAGCTTGCAAGTAAAACTTGGGATGGGTATCAATCAAAGGTATAATCAAGCATGCCTAATGCATCTTGCTTAGGTTAACTTGCAATTAGTGATGGCTTGCATAGGTATAAGACTTGCAAGTGTTAGCTTGCCAATAATAGCTTGCCTTGATTGGTGCAGTGATTGAAGTTTTCCTCCTCTTCTTCGGGGTAGAACTCCTCCTCCTTGTAGCTTGGGTCGGTACTATCGTCTATAAATAAATACGGGGTACACAATCACCAAACAATATTTAACTAATTCTCTTTAGCACACTAAGGCTCACACTTGATGATCTAACATCATCACAATCATCACATGAATTAAAGAACTAGTTTTATTTAGTTTATTTGAGAAAAGTAATTTCTACTCATTGAAATTAATTAAGATTTAATATTCTCCAATTAAAATATGGGATCATGTTGACAGTCATCACCACATATTCTAATACATGGGAATGTGATTTAAAGAGTTGGTAATATTTTATAAAGTTTAAGATTACAATTTAATAGATTTAAAGTGACTAGAAATACCCTAATAGCATTCCTTTGGTACTAGTCCAATGTCACTGCAAGAAAACCTAGATATTTTTACATATTCAGATAGATATTATCAACTGTGATTTTTGAGAGTTGGAACCAACTCAAAAGCTATTGTGGTTGATTTTTGAAAAATGTTTGAAGTTGCAAAAGTCTCTGTCTTGTTATTTTAACTAAAGATTACCTCTAATTCCAAATGATTTAAATCCAACGGTCTTGGATAGATAATTTAATTACCTTTCTAGCAAAATTTGAATCATGCAATTTGGTTAAGTGAAACCCTCTAGATTGATTTTTGAATCTATGGATAGAAACTAGTCTAAACAAAAATGGAAAAACAATTATTTGAATTTCCAGGCCAGCGCGGGAAGTTAAACGGGCCTAGTCTGCCTTACAACAGTAATGGGTGCAATGTATGGGGTCCACCAATGGAGTAACTTCATAAAACGGTATCGGTGAATCTAGGTCGTGCGATCTAATTCTAATCCAATGGCTAGGAGTCGTCGTCGATGACGAACTGCTCCGGCAAGGAATCAACCCTAACACGGCGGTAGGGGTCTCGCGGGGCTCACCTGGGCTCCAGCTAGGGTCGGCGATGGGGGCGGTCGACGTGGTAGACGGCGGCGGTTCGAGGCGCAGTCACGGTAGGGCTTGGGGTGGTCGAAATCGACGGTGCCCTTCTCCTCCAGCAGCTGTGGGCTTTGGCCAAATTCCGGCGAGAGAGAGCTCGCCTTGCTCCGGGAAGAAGTGGGGGAGGGTTAGTGAGAGGTGGTCAGTGGAATGGTGTGGAGAAATGAGGCAGGGGTGGTCTCCTTTTATACTGCAGCGAGGAGACCAAACGGTGTGGGCGCGAGCTTGTCGGTGACGACACTACAGGCGGCTATCAGCATGGCGGTGGCTAGTGGACGGTGCTGTGTTCCCTGGCGGTTCTTATGGTCGTAATGGCGAGGCGTGGGGCGGTGTGGTTCGGTCGGGAGCGTGCGGTGCTCCGCGCAGACGCAGAAGTGTTTGTTGCGGCGTGCGGGAGCTACGGGTCGCGTGGCGGCGAACGGGGTTGTCTGTTGGGTTGTTGTGATCATGGCGGGCATGCGTGTGTGTGGTGAGGGAAAGGGGCGGTCTGGGCGAGCTGGTCGGGTGCGGCGAGCTGACGCGCTCTGGACATGGCACAGAGAGGCTAGGCGCGGCGTAGCTAGGGTGGTCCAGGGCTCGGCTGGGGTCGTGGTTTGGACAGGGGGTGCAGTGGACGAGGCGTGTCTGGTGCGTGTCATGGGCGAGGCTGGCGAGGCTCCTGGCGTGCTGCCCACTGTCGGCCGGCAACAACCAAAAACGGGCGGCGCTCCACTGTGCATAACGGCCAAAGGGGGATGGTCTGGGTGTTGCTCGACACCAGAGGGGACAAGGGAGTGAAGTAGAGACCAAATGGTCGAGGATCACTATGCACAACAGTGAAGTTAGACAGAGGTTAAATTAGTGTAAGCAAGGTGTTTGTGAAAATGGTCGCATGAAACTTGCTTTGGAATTTTTGATTCAAAATTTTGAGTGATCTTAAGTTAAGCTTGAGAGTCTATGTTTGCTTGGAGAGGTCAACGGGAGTTGATTTGGTGGGTTTTTGAAAAAGTGGGATCTTAACATATGAACTAGATTCAATTTTAAACTATCCATTAAATTGATTTGAAAGATGTTTTTGTAAGTTTGTAATGTGGGCCTTGATACACTTTTACTTGGTCTAGCAAGGGGTGAAAAGAAGTAGAAATGTTTCTGTTAGAATTCTCCTTCTAGGAACACACAAAGTGACCTAGTGGTTAACTTTTGTCAAAATGACCATTTGCTTTATTTATTCATATTTGGTTTCTTTTTCTTTTGATTTCCCTTGTAATTGGCCTAGAGGATGTAGTATTCATCTTTAAACCATTCCACATCATTTAGAACAATCAAGCATGGCATAAGCACTCAAATCTACACTAATGCAAACACATATGCATTCATATTCATATTATTAATACTAGCAGAATGTCCATGCGTTGCTACTGCCTCTTTTTTTTTAAAGTTAAAGTTTCTGCACAATGCCCATTAAAATTAGTAAATCAAAGCTCCAAAACGGTTACACGGTAGAAAAATCCATAACAGTTCTACATTCAGGGATGCAAGAAAAGAGTATACAAACTTGGATAAATATATGGAGCACTACTTCAATCTGTGAAGCCTTTATATATCTTGCATCAATATATTTGTTTTATAAAGTCCACTAAGGTAGCTCCGCAAAGGAAATAATATATTCGTGTAATGGCAATAGTAGTGGCATCGCATACTATTTAATCCATCCGTGGCGAAGCAGGCTTTAACAGAGAAGTGCATTCAGATCACCATTCTTATTTCTTAATAACCATCAGTCACATGATTAGAATATCCAAATGACAAAGCCAACTATTTCAACTGGTAATCTCAACATGAAACCAACATTACAACCATTCCTAAGAAATTATGCACTGCTCATGTCTAAAGATGACAAATACTATTAATTGACATAGAAGTACTATATATGATGATGGTTTAGACCAATGGCGGCCATGGTTGTGGCGAACAACCGTCCTTGGGCAACCACGATGCCGCCCACACCCCCAATGGTGACGCCCATGAGCAGCATTCTCAGCAACTTCTAGGTCTTGTCGCTTTTCTCAGCGGCTTCCTCCGCACCGCCTTTGCTAGCGGTGTTGGTCTAATCATGCATTTTGCAACATGGTTTGTTAGTAGTAATTTAAACATGAACGACGCAAATTGATGAGCCGTCAACATAATTGTTTGATGATATATTGTTATTAGCTGAGATTGACGAAAGTTAAGAATTATCAACACCATGACATGTGCTTCCCCTAAAAAAAAATGTGATGCCTTTGCATGTTCGCTACCACGGAGCAGCTGATTTAAGACAATGCAACTAAATTAGACAACTCGTAAATGTGACTATGAAAACAGTTTACGGTACAATTTTTCTGATGATTAACCGAATTCCCACATGTTAAAGTTTAACGAATTTGACATTATTTTCATGTCTTTTACCTGGGTGGGAGTGAACTCCCATTGAAATTGTTCCTCGTCTGCATGAGTGTGTTGCTGCCTGTCGTTGTACTCAACACACCTGGCCGGGGACATCATGAGCAGGGACGTATAGGTACACAACTCCTCCGCTGTATTGTCTGGCAAGCGCCCGTCAGAGGACTGGCAAAGCGTGCAGTGTCTTAGATCCGAGTACTCTGTGGCTGCGACGTCTCGGTCACTCATCAGTCTATCTCTACCATCTGGTGGAACAGAGCATCCATCTTCATCCGTCGTCAGTCTCACCACTGGACATTCAATCCTAGCTGAGTTTGGATACGGTGGCCATTTCAACAACTGCGCAGTGAACATCTGATGGATCGTTAAAAACCTAAGAATCAGGATAAGTCAAATTTGAGTAATTCGAATTCTTTTCATGGGCTTATGGCCAACGCAAATGCCCTGAAAAAGTTCACGTGCTGTAGAAAATTGAAAGACTAAAATCAGCAGTAGCGAATAGCTCATCAGCACAATCAAATGCAGATATTGCATTGAAGGAATATCAAAATCATCTTTGTTTTTCATGTACATAGAGGACTACATAAAACAAAAACAAATGGGGTGACTTGTGCACCCTCACGCCAGACAAATACTAACATTATGTCAGCAATCATGTTTTAATAGATTTGTCCCTTTGTTATATAATTGAATGGACTCTGAGAAAACTATAGGTAATTAATGGATAACTCGTGGATAGTTCCAGCCGAATCACTATCCGGATGTCTCAAACCGGAAATACTCTAGAAGGAATTACAGAACCATTGCACCTTGGCTTGTCGCTGCTCCACCACACCATCCTCTACAGGAGCGTCAGTGCAGTCGAGCTGTTTCTGAAATCTGGACGGGCAGCAGGGTTGCATCAGTGTACTCCTGACTCTCTAAAAGAAGGGTCGCTAACCTTGCCTCCACACGCTGCCTGAGGAACGTATGATCATAAATCTCCATTGCAGCGGGTGTTGGTTCACATGAATAATTATCAGAGAACTATATCTCTTAATTAGAAGGGAAATTCGATAAAATCCAGAACGGCAAAGAGAGGAGACACAAAGCAGAGGGCACAACGCCGGTGGCTCAGATATTGAAGGAAGAAAACGGATTCAGAAATCAACACACACACACACACCTATCAGGCAAGGGGCATGGGAGGACCGGCGGCATCAGTTACGTCGAGGTTGCAGAGGCACCATCTGTCTTCCCCGTCCCATTGCCGATCTCCTGACATCCCATCCCCATCCCTCTCCATCTCTCCTCCTTGAGGTTGGGGGCAGCGCCGCCGGCCGCACGCGATGCAGGGATGGGGACAACGCCTCCAGTCAATCTCGAGGCAAAATTAACAGCGCCACCGGTGGATCTCTAGGCGGAAATAACGGCGCCACTGGTAGATCTTTAGGCGGCGCCCGCCGCCGGGTTCGAGGCTTCGAGCTGTCCATTGAGGGATCAGGATAAGCAAGAACGCCTCAATCAGCTGCAGTATGATCGAGTTCGACCTCCAGCACCAAATCTTCAACCATTTAAGTTGTTGTTTCCTTCCATTATTTATTATATTATAGTGTAATTTAAATGTGGGTCTGCGTGAATGTGAGATCAAAACAAAATACAAGGGCAAAAGAAAATCACTCTCGGCACGTTGATGAAAGGTTCTGCTACTTGCACCTTGATGTGGTTTTCCTGGTGTTGTTGTCCATGCTCAACGGGTATTTCGCCTGATTACATTTAAATCTGGTCAACATGAGGATATTTTGGTTCCTCAAAGAAGCTGCATTGTGCATTCTAGCCTGTGAAATTTGGTGCAGTTGCAGCGTGTGAACTCATGCACTTAAAACTTTGAGCTTGAACTTAAAATAGTTCAAGTCCAGCAGAGCCAAAGAATTATTTATAGAACAGAAGACATAAAACAGAAAGAATTTCTTTGGTTCCTCGGTACAACTCACAGCCTGCGCACCACTGCAGTCCACGTAACTGTTGACCACCACGACGTGCTCTTGCCGGCATGTGCGGCCGCACACACCTTGAGCAGTGACACGTTTGTGTATGTGTCCTACACAACAACCTCGTTCAGCATCTGTACGACCATCCGCACTACGAACGAGGCAGTTCGGCCGAGCATGCGTACCCTTCAGCAGCGTGTTGTACCAGACGATATCCCCCTAGATGGGGATTTTGTACCCTTCAAGGAGGATGTGATGAAGCAACCCGCGCCATCTTGGCCCGAGCCGACGGAGGGCCACAGAGCGGCCTCCATGGAGAGTTGCAGGGCGCGCGAAGGAGCATCCAGGCGACATGGAGGAGAACATGAACCTTCCAGGCGCCGCCACTGCCGGAGCTCCGGTGCGCCGCGACGGAGCAGGGGAATTGGCAGGCGCGTGGCTCGTTCCTCTCCTTATCTTCTCTGTTTATTTTTTTCTCGCGAGAGGATACGGTATTGCGGTGTGCGAGTCGGGCTTCGTACGAAAATTCGTTTGGACTGGGTTACTTGGCGGTGGCATTGCCCCGTAATTTTCTACCAGAGGAGGGGTAAAATCGGAAAGAAAAATTCGGACGGAAGTTTCAGTGGACAAACCTACCACAAAGAAAATTATAGATAGAGAAAAGTTTTGTTAACCCTAAATTGGATGATTTGAACTTGATAATCTTGATTAGAAGTTTTGGGGTGTTACAAAAAGCTTCCCCAATCACTTCATGTGCGTCGTCATCAATGCGGGCAATACCGGCATCAAACACGAAAACACCGGCACCGATACTAGTCCGTCCAACGGTAGAAACGGTGGTCCTACCAACGGCGCACCCACCAACGGCGACCCCGTCAACAATGGGACGGACGGGAACCCGAACTCCATGACGGATAGGCGCACCACGGAGCGCATGCTTCTCAAACTCAATGACAACGAGTGAGCTTGCTGCCGCGAGGCTCTATAGGGTAATCCCCTCCCCCTGGGCGCGCCGCAGCAGATGTTGATGGGTTACCATTGGCTGATTAACGAGGAGTTCAAGCGCCAGCAACAAGTGGTCGTGCAACTCGACGCGTGCAGAAAAGCAGCGGACGAGTCGAGTCTTCGGCGAGCTCAACTTTCCTCTCACGGAGGATCCTCCTCCAAAGGTACCGACTACGTGGCCGCCAAACGACGATCCCGACTGGCCCACCTCGCCGACAAGGAACGCGAAGAAGCCGCGAAAGTCCTCAACTTCGGCTCCATGGCGGTGGACATACGAGGTAATGTGCTCCCGAAGACATCGCAAGCTGCGGTGACAGCGGCCACCATGTACCTCCTCAGCAACCAGCCACCGGCTGGAGATCCACGAGCTGCCATGCACCGATCTATGATCGCGGGCCTCGGGCTAATCAAGGCTACCCTCGACAAAGATCCAACACTGGAGCCGAAGAAAAGCAAGGCTCTGGCCAAACGTTATTCCTCACCTTCATCTAGCGATGATATCCACGACCTGTCTCGACGTCATCGCTCACGGTGGCACGATCACGACTACGACGTGCGTGATGACATCACGCAGCGCAAATTCGACAAAATGCCATGCAATGCCTACAGCTACAGCTGTAGGGCGCCGCTCGTGCATGGCTCAATAACCTCCCGCGCGGATCCATTTGCAACCGGGAATAGCTAGTCTACAGCTTCGTGTGTAACTTCAAGGGCACTTACAAAAGGCCCGCATCAATCGAAGAGCTGAGAAGCTGCCACCAGAGATTTGACGAGTCGCTGCGCTCGTATATCCAGAGGTGGTCTATCATTAAGAACTCCACAGAAGACTTCTCCGAGGATCGTGCAATCGACGCGTTCAACGGCGGTGTACGCCGCAGAGAGCTCAGGGAGGAGTTGGGCCGCTCGAAGCCCAAGACAATCGACCACCTAATGGAGATCGTGAATCGGTGGGACGATGGAGAGGACTCGGTGAAAAATCGTGCCTATTCCGACGACGACGAGGACCTCGGACGCAGACACGACCGCCGAGGGAAGCGTCGAATGTGCGGATACAAGGACCACGACGAAGTCGACATGATCGTAGCCAGCTATGCCGACAAACGCGGCGACAATCGCAACAGCGGATATTGTAGCGGTGGATACCACGATGCTGGGAAAACCACGCAAGTGTGGCAGCGCCGCATTCGCGAAGAGGCGCCCGCAACATCCATTCAGGACAAATTGTCCAAACCATGCAACGTGCACTTCTACATCGACAAGCACGATGGCAAGAAAAGTCCAGCCACCTTCTAAAGGATTGTCGTGAGTTCCTCAAACTCCACGAGGGTCTGGCCTAGATGAATCGCAACGTGATCATCCAGGGCTATGGAGCTGCCCCCGGCACTGTGGCACATGGAGCTCCTCCACCACCGCCCGGACCACCACCACCTGCGGCTGCACTAGCCCACAATCATGGAGGCGAAGCGTACCCCCGACCACTTGGGAACATGGGGATGATCCAAAAGGGTCGCCCCTCCAATCGGGCACGAAAGGCAATCACTCGCTAAGTCAATCTGGCGATAAACTCTCCGCCATCCACCACTGAGTACCTTAGTGGCATTGAGTCATGTATCACCTTCGAAAAAAGCGACCACCCACGTCAAGTACCTCTCCCGGGTCACTATCCCCTGGTACTCGAAGCACGGATCGGGGGGTTCGAGATGAGTCGCGTCTTCATGGATGGTGGAAGCGGCATTAACCTCATGTTCGCGAGTACCTTGCGAGTAATGCAGATCCCCCTGACATGCCTAGAAGTCTCGGATATGACGTTCCATAGCATCGTCCCAAGAAAGGGAGTGTACCCCCTGGGCAAGATCAGTCTCGACGTCATCTTCGGCATGCTACAAAAATTTTGGCGAGAGCGCATCGACTTTGAAGTCGTCGACTAGCCCTCACAGTACCACTGCATCCTCGGACGTGTCACGTTCGCGAGGTTCATGGCGGTACCACACTACGCCTATCTGTAGATGAAGATGCCAGGACCAAACGGCGTCATCACAATCAACGGAAGCTTGAGAGGTCCGACACTTGCGACCGGGAATTCAACAGAATCTCCTAGTCCTTTGGCATGCAAGAGGAACTCACAAGATTGAAGGAGTCAACAAACAACAGTTTGCCTCCACTGAGCAGGCCAAGCTCACCCGACCTGTCCTTTAACTCATCGGTGCACACAAAGAAAGTCCAGGTCCACCCAATGGATCCGACCAAGAGCGCCCTCATCGCCAACAACTTGAGTTCCGCATAGGAACTCGCGCTCGTCGAATTCCTCTATGAGCACTGGGAAATCTTTGCCTGGTGTCCAGCAGACATGCCAGGGGTTCCCAGGGAATTCGTCGAGCACTCACTCAACGTGAATCCAGACACAAGGCCAGTCAAGCAGACAATACATCGACTGTCTGAACCAAGAGCCAAAGCAGTTGGTATGGAGATCAACAAACTCCTAGATGCAAAATTCATACGCGAGATCAAGGAAAGCACCTGGCTCACCAATACAGTGCCTGTGCCTAAAAAAGACACAGATATCATGCGGATGTGCGTGGACTTCACCTTCCTGAACGAGCACTGCCCAAAGGATCACTTCCCGTTGCCAAGGATCGATCAAATAATCAACTCCACCACGGGATGTGAGCGCCTCTGCTTCCTCGATGCCTACTCAGGCTACAATCAGATTTGAATGAAGGAGGAAGACCAGGAGAAAACCGCGTTCACAACACCATTTGGTGTGTTCTGCTACAACACGATGCCCTTTGGGCTAAAAAATGCGGGAGCTACCTATCAGCGGTGCATGCAGCCTTTCCTTAAGAACCAACTTGGTCGCAATATCCAAGTCTACATCGACGACATCGTCATCAAAACCAAAGAGGAAGCCACGTTAATCGACGATCTCCACGAGACCTTCGCTAACCTTGACCTCTACTAGATCAAGCTCAATCCGGACAAATGCGCCTTCGGCGTACCACCTCACTAGTTTTGGTAACGCCTCGTGAAAAGGAGCCATTGCTGCTATATATCTCTGCCACCAACCAGGTGGTCAGCACTGTCCTCATGGTGGAGCAAGCCGAAGAAAACAAAGTCCACGGGGTCCAACGCCCAGTCTACTACCTCAGCGAGGTGCTCATGCCAACAAAATAGCAGTATCCGCACTAACAGAAGATGGCGTATGGCGTCTTCATGACATCCAGGCAACTGCGTCACTACTTCTAGGAGCACTCAATCATGGTAGTGAACGACGCCTCACTCGGGCACATACTCAATAATCCTGACACCACTGGGCGAGTCGCGCTTTGGGGCATAGAACTGTCGCCACGCGACATCACATACGAGAAGCGCGACGCGATAAAGTCGCAAGTTCTCCCAGATTTCCTAGTACACTGGATGGAGAACCAGCTCCTCGACAAGCCAGATATGTCCTACCTTTGGACAATGCACTTCGATGGGTCCAAGCGAAAAGACGGAGTTGGCGCAGGTGTCATACTGACATCACCCCAAGGAGACAAGATGAAATATGTTCTGTGCATGCAGTTCACGGCCTCCAACAACGAAGCAGAGTACGAAGCCTTGATCCACGGGATGCGGATGGCGAAAGCCTGTGGCGCCAAGAGGCTCATCATCTACGGTGACTCCAAGCTGGTGGTCAACCAAACGATGCACGAGTGCGACGCACTAAGCGACAACATGATCACCTATCGTGACCTCTACGACACACTCGAGGGAGACTTTGACGGCTGCGAGCTATGACACGTAGGCCACGAAAGCAACGAAGAAACAGATCTACTTGCCAACATCGGCTCTACCTGCGCCCCCATACCACCTAGAGTATTCCTCGAGAGCATCTGTGAGCGCTCCATCAAGCCCAAGGCTCCAGAGAAAAAAGCCAGTATGTCAACGGACTCGGGGCTACGCCACCCAGTGAGCCAATGGCACTCGACGACATGGAGCTTGACATAGGACTCGAAGGTCCAATGGAGGTCATGATGATCGAGCCATCTTGGACACAGCCATACATAACATACCTGCTCAGCAAAAGGCTGCTAGATGACCCGATTGATGCGTGACACGTAGCGCGACGATCCAAGGCATTCGCCCTCATCAACGGCGAATTGTACAAGCGCAGCATCACAGGAGTACTTCAACGGTGTGTCTCCAACAGGGACGGAAGGGCCGTCCTCCTTGACATACATGAAGGTACTTGCGGACATCATGCTGGCAGTCGCACCCTCGTCGCTAAAGCTCTACGAGCTGGATGCTACTGGCCACGGCACGCGACGCCAAGGACATCGTCCAACGCTACATCGCCTGCCATCGATTCACTGACAAACCACACGCACCTGGCGCAGAGCTCGGGCCAATACCATTGGCTTGGCCCTTCGCACAATGGGGACTCGGCATGGTCGGCAAGCTCCCAAAGTCCTCGCGAGAAGGCTACGTCTACCTCCTAGTCGCAGTCGACAAATTCACCAAGTGGATCGAAGCCACGTCGGTGACGAACCAATCAGGAGCCAGCACCGTCAAGTTCTTCGAATCCATCGTCTATCGCTTTGGGGTGCCACATAGCATCATCACGGACAATGGGACAAACTTCACCTCCAAGGAGTTCCAGGAATTCTGTGAAAATTTGGGTATCAACATCAGCTACGCCTCGGTGGCTCATCCCTAGACCAACGGTCAAGTCGAAAAGGCCAACGGACTCGTCTACGGTGCAATCAAGAAGCGACTCCTTCGGCCACTCGAACAAGCCGCTGGATGCTGGCCCGATGAGCTACAATCCGTACTTTGGAGCCTACGCACAACTCCAAACAGCACCACGGGCTACACTCTGTTCTTCATGGTGACAGTGATGAAGCAGTGCTACCCGCAGAAGTGCGCTACAAAGCCCCGCAGTTGGTTGCATACAGCGAGAAGGAGTCAACTCTCGCACTCAAAGACTCTGTCAACCTCCTTGACGAGGCACGCGAGATCGCAGCGGAGAGATCCACAATCTATCAGCAGAACCTCTGCAACTACCACAGCAGAAGGCTACACCCCAGATCCTTCATCGAAGGAGACTTGGTTCTGCGACTGAAGCAGCAAGGGCACCTCAAACTCGAGTCCCCTTGGGAAGGACCTTATGTGATTACTGAAGTAATCCCAGGTGGCGCATATCGCCTCAAAGACCTGGAAAGCGGAGTCGCGTACTCCAACCCTTGGAACGTCGTGCAGCTGCGTCGTTTCTACCTCTAGTCGTTTTTCATTACAAATAAGGCTATTCAGCCAAGATACTTAGCCACACATTGTACCTCGTACTATTCTGCGAATAAATAAAGCTAAGTGCCCCAAAAGCTTGTGTCTCTTTCTATTTCCTTGCAATTTTATCACTCAGGGGCTGCGCCACCCTTTACATTTTCGTTCTGCAAACAAACTGTAGTATCCTGAGTAGCTGACATACTATCAATCGAACCCTTGATAAACACCAACCCAGTTGCAACGCACCTGACAGGTTGGCAAGGCGCTGAGATAAATACATGTCAGGCTAACGAAAAGGAACTGCAGAGTACAATACACTCGAAAATTATACAAGCTAGCAAGCTCTTCACATATCAATGGGTATTAAATACACCCAACACAATCATACGAATTTTACAACACTTATACATCTATGTGCAGGATACAAATTACGCTACTGTTGCAAAAGATGAACATTCGTCTGCTCTTCAAAGAAGTTGATGATGTTCCCCGCTGGCCGATCAACCGCCTGGTAGTTCGGTACCATGTTCCATGTCATCCCTTCTGGCGGCGACGACGGCCTAGCAACAACAGACGCTATGTCCACATCTTGCCGATGCAGTCGCACTAGCGACAGGGCAACCTTCGCACCCACGACCATTTGCTATCGCACACACTCGCAAACCGCGCTTATATCTTGAAATTTCGCCAGAAGAGCCAACAGGCTTGAAGGGACGGTGTCTAGCAGAAACATCGTCTGATAAATGTGCCTAAGGCACGATTGCGCCTTCTTCAAGCATTGAATCACTCGAGATGAATGATCCTGCAGGGTCGCCAACGCGACTGCATGGTCGTGGTCTACCCAAAAATATCCACTAGCCTACAGCTGCTCCTGGGTCAGGTTATTCATCCGAATGGCCACCCGGTCCTTCTCATCCTGTGAATGACGAACGCTAACAACTACACCAAGCAAGCAGCAAGTGTAAGGACAAGGCATCGCCGCGACTGACTAAAAGACAAGATGAGAAGACAGAGAGCTAATATTTAAACTGCTCGTTCAACTGCGCCACTTCATCCAAGAGATACTTCTCGTGGGCGGTGGCCTTCTCAGCTTTCGACTTCCACACATCCGCGTTTCGCAGACGATGGGCAACTCACGCTCCAACTGCTTAATGCGGTCGCCCAGTCGCGAAAGCAACGACAATGCCTCCACCTTTGAATGCGGTTGCGCCATGTTTTCATTGGTGGGAGGAGAATCATGAGGACCACTCGAAGGACCCTAGGTACATTCAAGCAAGAGGCAAATGAGACCAATTATACATCGATAAAATGGAGGATTGCATTCAAATTCGATAAAAGTGTCAAGGGGCATCCCCCACATGCGGACCAACAAAAGAAGCTACACCTATTACAAAGGGTAACTACGGAGAAATATGCTTCTTCGACTTAGACTTCAACTTCGGGGGCTTCATCACATCTGTGGCAGTCTCTGACGCCACATACTTGCCGGTGGTAGCCCAAGATGCCATGGTCTTCGCCGCCTTCGCTTGCTGCCGCTCCTCAGAGTATTTTGCGACTGTCTCGATAAGCTGAGGCCCATATTTACCGCAGCTACTAGCAAAGGGAGCAAACACTACCTGCTGGCCATCGGCGCCGACAGGCATCGCCTCGGAGATCACGGCGAGATCCAACTCCATGCCATGGGCTTGCGCCATCGCGAGTGCCATGGTGGCACCGACAAATCGCTGGGAGTTCTTGAAGTCCATAGGAATACCTCCAGCGAAGGATTCCACCAGGTCGTCAAGATTGTCGATTAGGTCGGCCTTAGGAGTCAGGTCCTCCTAGAGGCGAATTAGTACACCCTTGGCCTTCCCTAGCGTCTCTTGGAGGGAGACACCACGATCCTCGACTGCGGCCACGGCACCAGCAAGTGCATCCTCACGACACAACGCCTGGGCGTCAAAGCTCAGACCAGCAACATCTGAAGAATACAAGGTGTCAACATAGGGATTAGCAAAACAAATAGGGACAATACAAATGAAACAGCATAAATACCTGAGAGCGCCTTCGCAGTAAAAAAAAGTTTGTTCCGCGAACAACTTCTCCCTCTCGGCAGTAGAAGCGCGTAGGTCTTCCTCACGCCTCCGCGACTCCTCTAGGGTTGCGATTGCCTCATCCCAGCTCTTCTCCGCCGTAGCAAGCCCCTTCTCGAGGGACATAAAGCGAGGAAGAAGTTCATTATGCTTACCTTCAAGGGACAAAGCACGGTACATGAATCTAAAAAATTAAATACAAAAGAAAGTGGAGAAGAGAAGATTACTACAAACCTTCGACTGCATGGTGGAGATTGTCCAGCAAGGCGTGCTTTCGACCCAAATCAAGGACCTTCACTGCAAGGCGAGTAGCATCCTTCACGATGGGCTACATCAAAAGGAAAACAAAGCTATAACGTCAACAAAAAGCACAAACTCCACAAATTGACTGCCAACGGCAAAAAAGATACTCACATGTTCCTCCAGGGACTCCGAAGATGCATGTCGGGCAGTCGTCTGTGCAACCATCTGGTGCTCCCCAGCATGTGGGGAACTCAAACAATTGGCGCCGAAGTGGGCTGCCATTGGAGGAGAAGGAGACCATGCGGCTACCCCCTTGGTCTTGGAGTCTGCGACTCCAGACTCTTTCACAAATTGGACGTCGTTAGAAGATGACGACACCGTTTGACTGTAAAACATGACCGGCACCACTTCAGAAAAGCAACTTCAAAGAAAACAAGACGAACTCGCGGATATTAAAACTCACCAGTTGAATTTGTCAAGGTCAAAGGAATCATCCGATGACTCCTTTGGCAACCGCAGCTTCTTCCGAGCGGGAGGCGTGCATAGACACAGCGGCAATCGGCTCCTCTGAAGCAGCAGAGGGACCCTCCGGTGTCGTCGGCAAGGAAGCGTCATAATCCTTGTTGTGGGTGCGCTTGCGAGTGTTGTGGCCACTAGACTCGGGGGCTTCCTCTTCTTCTTCAATTGGGACGGTCGAGTCCGACTCGTCCTCTTCAACAGCTTCACGTGGGATAACCCCTTCAGGCTGAGGAGGAAGGCTGGAGGCCACTTTCCAGTCCTATAATCAGAAGAAACATCAGTACATGTCAAACACTTAGCAACCAATCGAAAATGCAGACTACTTCACATGAAAACTCTACCTTAGGTGGAGGATTGTTGGCGTCAAAAGGAGGCACGACTGATTCTCCTGGGAGATCCTCCTTGGCGGTGTACTTGGTCACCAGTCGCAACCTCATGTCTACCTCACCCGCAGAAATGCCCTCCGTGGATATGCGAGTGACATCGTCAGCACCGATCCAGCGGTACATCGGATGGACTCTAGCCTACAGAGGCTGGATACAGCGGCACAACCACGTGTGAATGAGTGCAGCGCCACCCTCCTCTTTGCCTATGCGGCCTTCGAGGTTGCAGACACACTGATACAGCATCTCTGTCTCCTCGGACTTGCCAGGCATCACGACATTCTTCCAGGAACGCCTCCTCTTGCAAGACGCCATGGGATCAAAGGGTACGGGCCCATAGTGCTCTCCGTCGGCCTTCTGGTCGCGGACATAGAACCACTTATCTCTCCACCCTTGGACAGACGTGGTGAGATTTATATCAAAGTAGGTGACGAAGGAGTCAACGTGGATCCCGCAGCCTCCTACGTCATAGACTACCGAACCAGACGCCAACTGACGCTTGAGCTTAAAAAGCTTCTTGAAGAGACCAAAGTGTGGCTCGATTCCGAGCCAGCACTCGCACAAGGTGATGAAACAGGCAATGTGGAGAATCGAATTTGGGGACAGCTGGTGCAGCTGGAGCCCATAGAAACAGAGAAGGCCCCCTGACAAAGGGATGCAGGGAAGAGAGACCGTGGATGATGAACGCAAGGAACATCACCCGGAAGCCAGCAGGAGGAACGGGAATTACCTCCTCGCCAGGTACGCGGGAGTCGCCTTCCACGGGAGGAAGTGCTCCATCTTGGCGAAAAGTGAACAACTCTGCGGACTTTATGGTGGATGGACGCCAGGACCCATTGGTGATGCGAGTCCCTGCTCCTTTATTCTTCCCAGCACCGGTGGTGCTAGTGCCCATGGTGGCGGCGCCTCCCTTCTTCTTGGTGACGGCAATGGAGGTCGCAGATCCAATAGCAGAACTTCCTCTCTTCTTACCCATCTTCCGATGGCGATGCGAGCGCAGGAAGTAACTGGGGAAAACACGGAGCTGGTCCAGTGCCACGAAGAGGAGGTGTGCAAAGAAGCAGAAAGAGCAACAATGGCGAAGGAGGCACGAGCAAGAAGAGAGATGAGGAAACATTACCGCAGCTACGCTACTACTTAACCTCCTCGCGGATGTCATCCAACGGCCAGCAGAAACCCTATTGGACGTGTGGCGAACATCGCCATCGATGCGTGGCGAAGGTGAATCACGAACCGTCCCCCACTACTCCCATTACATGCGGAAATTGAGGAGACACAGTTAAAACAGAAGATTACGCACGCCCAGTCATATCAAGGTCAGAAAGTGGGACCCACTGCTCGTCACGTCCCGCCAAAAGCGCATCTCAAGTCATCTCACAAGACCGACATCATCAATTCCAGCAGAAGAACATTTTGACTACTTTAGTCCATGCTCGAGTCTTCGACTCAACCAAGCACTCGTGGGCTACTCCTAACAGGAGCGTTGGCCGCGCACCCGAAAGAATTTTTATGCAAGTATACAAGCTTCACGAAAACCCTTCACTCGAATCAACGATTCGATTGTGAACTACGGGTTACTCCCATATGGAGTGCTGGAAGCACATTCGACCGAACCAAGCAACAAAAGATGACAGCAGTCGCAACATGTTTTTAGTCCCCACTCGATTCTACGACTCGAATAGGCACTCGGGGGCTACTCCCATAGGTACCGCTGGTCGCGCACCCTATGATTATTTTTTCCTGGTACATCGTACTGTGTATCGATAACATCCACACCCGAATGCTATGGTGACTCGCCCCGTATTTTTTCCTACAAAGAGATTACATCTCTTGGGCCACCGAATCATCTCCGCGATGACAAAATTCGGATGTCGCGCTTACAGCGTGAAGATAAGACCTGAATAAAGGCCTGGCAACGCATCTGCTGCGCACTACCAGAAATATACCCGTACCTATAGGTATGATGAACATGCATTGATGGACGCGTCGAGTGCTCATATTTATACACTAGAATTCGACTCCTGCAAGACCTCCACGGCATGAGTCAAATTACGCTAGCATTTTTCCGAATTCGAGTCTAGGGACTCAAGTTTGAGTAGATTGTATTGTTTTTCCCTAAGGCAGTTAACTGATCCCGATACATCGGATAAATCAGGCACGTATATCAACAATCCCTATGACATAGACAGAACACTCAAAAATATGCTCAGTCATGCACTCGAAAGACTTCTTTAAGTCTCTAGTCGAATCTGCGATCCCACTGGACACTCGGGGGCTACTGACATGGGTATACCCTACAGGTACTCGAGTTTGGCATATACGGTCCAGATATGGCAAAAGCCCACGGCGTTGCCAAGGCCTAATATAGAATTCGGGTGACCTACGGAGACTCCGATTACTTGCAGCGCAAGAAGAAGCTTAAGATAGAAAGTTCAAAGGGACGAAACCTATTCTGTAACCGACTCGACCTGCTACCCGAGACCTAGCCTATCTATATAAAGGCTAGGAGGGGGCAGCGAGCAGGATAATCACAACCCTAGTTTCCACAACCATCACCAAATTGCATCTACGCACCCTTGTAACTTTCGATTCCCTCGATAATTCCAAGAGCAGACAAGCAGGAGTAGGGACCTCTGATGTCTATGCACTTCTATTCTTGTAGACAGTTGTTGGGCCTCCAAGTGCAGAGGTTTGTAGAACAGCAGCAAGTTTTCCCTTAAGTGGATCACCCAAGGTTTATCGAACTCAGGGAGGAAGTGGTCAAAGGTATCCCCTCTCAAGCAACCCTGCAATCAAGATACAAGAAGTCTCTTGTGTCCCCAACACACCCAATACACTTGTCAGGTGTATAGGTGCACTATTTCAATGAAGAGATAGTAAAATACAAGTGGTATGGATATTAGACAACGGTGCCAGAAAATACTTTGATGGCATGGAAGAGACTAAAGGCAAACTGAAGTAAAGATGGCAACAAGCAAACATGTAACATATCTAGTTGCAAACAGTGTTTCAATGCTTAGAAACAAGGCCTAGGGATCATACTTTCGCTAGTGAACACTCTCATATAAATATATTCTCTTCATGATACTACTCTGAACTACTCTCCAGTTGGACACTCTAATCCATGGTAGGGCTATAACAGCACACCTCAAAGTTTGCTTTCCCCATCTAGATAACCCCACACTATCACCTTGAGCTCTAGATCGTTCCAACAAACACCACAATTTCATAGAAACATCCAACTCCAAATATAACTCATAACAAGTATTTGTAATCTCTAGCCTAAGTGCCACCATGGTGTGCACGTTGTCACTTTCACACACATGGCGAGAGCTGAGATCTATTAAAGCAGTAGCAAAGTAGATCTACTTGATTACAAAGCTCATGATCACAATATGATCATGCATAGAGAGAGAGAGAGATGAACACATAGCTACCGGTAGAACCCTTAGCCTTAAGGAAGAACTACTCCCTCCTCATCATGGGAATCAGCAACGGTGATGGAGATGGTGATGGAGATCGATGGAGATGGCTCCGGGGGCACTTCCCCATCCCGGCAGGGTGCCGGAACAGAGACTTTCTGTCCTCGAATCTCCCCTTCAGTGGCGGCGGTGCTGCGGAACTTTTCGTGGCTGGAGGCTTGATGATTTAGGGTTTTTGCATCGGGAGGATCTTATAGGCGAAAGGGGAGGCCGAGGGGGTGCCTGGGGTGGCCAGACCACCCCCTGGCGCGGCCAGGTGGTTTGTCTGGGCCCCATCCCCTCTCCGTCTCGTATTCTGGCTCTTGGTGTCCCTCGGTGAAAAACTGACTTTGGCTTTTGTCCCGTCCAATTCCGAGAATATTCATTTTCTGACTTTCCTGGAACCAAAAACAACAGAAAATGTGCAGGCACTGTGGCTCTTGTTAATAGGTTAGTCCAAGAAAGTGTATAGAAAGTACTCCAAAGTGTGGACAAAACATAAGAAAGTAGATAAAACCAAGCATGGAACATCAAAAATTATGGATACGTTAGCAACGTATCAACCTCTACGAGGCCTGAACCTGGGTAAACCTTGCATCCCTGTGTGCTTTTTTGCTAGCCGATTGATGCCTCCAGCGCTCCCTCCTTCTCCAAAACCCAAGTCCATAACAATGGGCATTGACGAGTTAAACCCTTGTCACTTAGGGTAGATGAGGTATCGTAGGAGAAATAGAGAAAGAGAAACCGGAATAGTTCTGAGTAACATCTGATGGAGATCGGAAGGGGTCCGGAAGGTGTTGCAGAGTGAAGGAATAATATAATATGTGTATTTGAATGTTAATTGGAGAATTAATATTAAATACATATTTTATTTTATTATTAAAGGCTTCATAATGCTAATGGGACTCACCCGAAGGGAGGCCCAATAGGGCATGGCCCCTAGGGAGAGGGGGCCAGCCGGCCTAGGCTTGGTGGGCCGCCCTAGTGGGGCCCACCTAGGGCCGGAAGCTGCCCCTAGGTGGCCTGCGGGTGTGGGGTTTAGTCCCACACCGCCTGGACCATAGGTGGTGCGCCCCGCCCTTCCCACTATATATAGGGGTCTCCCCTCCCCCTTTGGAAGCACACCATTCCCTCTCATTCTCTCTCTCATCCATTGAGGACTTCTCTGTAATATTGGGGAGGACCTCGTGGGTGAGTTCTCCACCTTCACACCACCATCGTGTGATCCGCGATCTGGCATCTACTTCTTCCGCTGCTCGGCTGGATCAGAGTCCGGTTGACGTCTCCTACACCGGACTTGTGACGAACTTCGGAGGTACCACACTTGGGGTGTTGCTCGTCTTCATCAATATACGCTTTCCTGTGTAAGGTGTGCCTCGGTCTTCAAAGGTATGAATACTGTCTCTCTCCTCCATTACTTATGTCTACATAGTATAGATCCTGGTATTAGTGTTCGAGTAGATAGAAATTTTTTGTTTTCTGCTACAGAACCCTTCATAATTCCCCGCTTCCTATGCCACATATCAATCATCGTGGTCCACCACCTAAGCTTGATGTATCTAATTTTGCCAATTGGCAATATCTCATGCGCTCTCACTTCAAAAGTTCTAGTGTTCATCTTTGGAAGGTTGTGGAGTTCGGCTTCTATCCACGTGACCCCTACAACATGACTCCCACCGAGGAAATCAACAATCAACTCAATGCCACCGCAATTGCAATCCTCTAAGATGCATTGACTCATGAGAAAATGACTCACATTCGAGCTTATGACACCGCCAAGGAAGCTTGGAATGCTCTTCAACATGTATATCTTGGCAATCAAAGCATTCAAAACTCCAGGTTTGAAGAAATGCACTATGAAGCCGATGCTTTTGTTGGGAAGGAGGATGAGACTCCCGAAGATCTCTCTCAAAGGTCACGGCTCTTTCAATTAGGATGATTGATCATGGGAGTAGGGATGTGGATGACAAGTGGATCAAGCGCAAGTTCATGCAAGCCATCTTGCCCTTCCAACGAGAGTTGGCCAACAACATTCGCTCAAGATAGGACTTCTATGCCATGTCCTCCCATGAAGTGTTGAATGAGTTTGTGGCTCTTGGAATCATGAACAAGACTGTTGATGATGCTCTTGCTCATGCTCGGAGAATGGACTCTCCTACTCTTGCTTTGAAGGCCAAGGCTCATGTCTATGAAGAAGATGTTGACTCATTGGGAAGATTGAAGGTGATGATGAAGACATCAAGTGTGCTCTCCATGATCAATTGGCTCTAGTCTCTAGGAGGTTTTGGAAGAACCAAGGGAAGGGCAATTTGTCAAATACTACCACAACTACCTCAAGATCCAAGTTGAGGTCATGTTACAATTGTGGAGAAACCAACCATTTCATCGCCGAGTGCCCATATGAGAAGAGAGAAGACCATGGTGGAAGACTTATATTGAAATCTAAGTTCAAGCCAACTCCCAACAAGAACTTCGTCAAGAAAGTCCAAAACAAGAACTTCCCCAAAAAGGAGCCGCAAAAATATGTGTTAGTGGCTCGTGAAGAATATGAAGAGAATGGTGACAATGATAGTGATGATGAAGACGATGGAGAGATTGTTGGTGTGGCCGCTATTGCTACAATTGCCACCACCTCCGCTACCACCACCTCAACCTCTTCACCGACGTCTCTCTTCGATTCTCCCAATGAGAACAAGCGGACATCCAAGTCTACGTGTCTCATGGCTACTACAACTCCATCAACCTCTTCACCAACATCCCTCTTTGACTCACCCAATGAGGACAAGCTCGTCACCAAGGCCACGTGCCTTATGGCTAAAGCCTCTATGGTAACCCCTCCATCCACTATCCTCTCTACTATTAATACATCTACACTTGATGATGAGATGAGTCAAGATTAAGAAGGATATAGTGGAGTCCACTAGTTGCTTGAATTACCTAGAGGGTGAAGCTAAAATATGTGTTGAGTCTTTGATGAGTCAACTAGGTGAAGCTCATGACATCATTTACGAGAGGGATGATTCCATCTCAGAAATGTTTGAACATGCTCGGGAGGCCGCCATGGAGATTTCTGCCTTAAACGATGCTCTTGAGGAAGAACAAAAGAAAAGAGTTGCTCTTGAGAAAATCTATGTTGCCCATGAAGAATCTTTTAACTTGAATATCTCGAAACTTGTTATAGAACGTGATCATTCTATTGCCCTAACTAATGTGCTTAAAAGGGAAAAACTTGAGTTTGGGGTTGGTCATGATAGACTAAAGGAAGGAATAGAGATACTCAAGAAGGACCATCAAGCCTTGTTGAGCAAATTCTCTACTCTTTCAAAGTCACATGAGCAACTTCAAACTCAAGTGACAAAAAATGGTTCAACCTTGTCGTCTAGTAGTGTTTCATGTTCTACTAACTCTTGTTGTGATCATGGAGATCTTTTCGAGGAGAACAAGAAGTTGAAAGATACCATTGATAAAGGTCGTGTCTCGTGCATACATGGCGAGAAAAGCCTCAATGACCTTTTGAGCAATCAAAGGGACAATGTGGATAAAGAAGGACTTGGATTTGCATCCAAGTCAAAGAAGAAGAACAAGAACAAGAAAAAGAAGAAGAAGACGTTGACAACTCCCCCTTCCAAAATGATCACTTTTGTGAAGGAAGGGGAGATGGCAAAAGAGAAGGAGCCAAGTATCCTTAAGGGTGGAGATGAACCCTCTCACAATGATTTTGCAGGAAAATATAATCCTTCCAATGTTCTTATGAAATCTTATGATGTTCATGTCTATGATAAATATGTAGGCGCCTCTTATGGTGATGATTACCATTGGGCCATTTGGGTTCCTAAGATACTTGTGACTAACAAAAGAGGACCCATTCAATGATGGCTATCTAAAACCAAGAATTGATCTCTTGTAGGGCTATGCTTCTGGTGGGAGAAAATGGGTGGTTGATAGTGGTGTCACGAGTCATATGACCGGAAGTAATGAGATGCTTGATGAAACAAGACCTAATACTTCCAATATGTGTGTCACTTATGGATATGGATCAACTTCTAAGGTATTGGGTTTGGGTAAGGTAGTGGTCACTCCAGGTATATCCATAGTGGACATTATGCTTGTCAAAACCCTTTCGGACAATTTACTTTCCGTTCATCAACTCACGCTTATGGGCTTTAATGTGTACTTTACCCCGAAGGTTGTGGTTCTCATGTGGAGCAAGACTCTCTCTATAGCCTTTGTTGGGTATGCCTAGAATGGTTTGTATGTGGTAGATTTTGATAAGAAACCCACACCATACGCGACATGCCTAATGGCTAAAGGTGACGTGGGATGGCTTTGGCATCGTCGTCTTGCCCATGTCAACATGAGGTCTTTGCAAAGTCTCCACATGGGAGGCCACATCCTTGGTTTAAAAGATAACGTGTGTTTTGTCAAAGATCATGTGTGTAGGGCATGCATCAAAGGAAAGCTCCATGAGACGGCACACCCCCCAACTACAACTATCTACTCCGATGGGATCTTGGAGCTCCTTCACATGGACCTCTTTGGTCCACCATCCTTTGATAGTCTTGGGGGGAAGTATTGTTTGGTTATTGTTGATGACTACTCAAGATACACATGGGTATATTTCTTCAAGAAGAAGAGTGATACTCAACAAACCATCATCAATTTTGCCAATGAAGTGCAACGTCAACATAATAAGAAGATCTTGGCCATTAGAAGTGACAATGGGACTGAGTTTAATAACTACACCCTTGATGAGTTTCTTGGTGATGAGGGGATCAAGCATCAATATTCCGCTCCTTATACCCCTCAACAAAATGGTGTGGTGGAAAGGAATAACTGGACTCTTATGGATATGGTAAGGACCATGATTGTGAAGTTCAAGTCTCCTTATAACTTTTGGGCCAAACCAATCTCTACCGCATGTCATATTGCTAACCGGGTTTACCTTCGCAAGTATTTGGATATGACTCCATATGAGATCCTCACCGGCAAGAAGCCAAGTATTCACTATCTTCGAGTGTAGGTGCAAGTGCTACATTTTCAAGAAAGGTAACTAGTTATCTAAGTTCGAGACTCGCACTATTGAAGGTATCTTTGTTGGCTATGCATCGAAATCTCACGCCTATAGGGTCTATAACAAGTCCACCGGACAAGTTATAGTATCCTCTAATGTGAAGTTTGATGGGCATAATGACTCCCAAGTGGGGCAAACTGATCTTGGTGATGTAGGTGATGAAATTCCTCCTCAAGCCATAAGAAGAATGGGTGTGGGATTTTTCCGCCCCATTGAGGAACCCCTTGTGGTGGAAGGAGAAGGACAATGCTCTACTCAAGTGTATCTCTCACCTACTCAAGATCTACATCAACTCCATAGCCATCAAGATGCCATTGTTTAAGAGATAGCTCATGATCAAGGCCAATCTCAAGCTAATGAGGGGTGTTCTTCACCCCATAATAACCAAGATAAAGATCATGAAGGTTATTAAGGCCAAAATATCGAGCAAGCTCAAAGAGAGGAGCAAGCTCCATTTCAAGGTCAAGACGAGGATCAAAATAGTGGTGATGGCCAAGTAGCCTCTCAAGAATCCATTGAAGAAGGTCATGCTCGTCGTGAAGCAAGAAGGATCGCCAAGCTCATCCGTGAAGGAATTACTCTTGAAACTGTTGTTGGTGATCTTGAAAGGGGCATTTCTACCCGTAACCAAGTGGCTAACTTTGTTGGCCACAATAGTGTTATTTCTTGTGTAGAGCCCCAAAAGGTGTATGAAGCGCTCTAAGACCCGGATTGGCTTGAGACCATGCATGAAGAACTTCACAACTTCGAGTGCAACAAAGTGTGGTCATTGGTGGAAAGACCCAAGGAGTGTCGTAATGTCATCGAGACAAAGTGGATATTTAAGAACAAGCAAGATGCAAATGGGATGGTTATTCGCAACAAGGCAAGATTGGTGGCTCAAGGCGAGGGTGTCGACTACGGTGAAACGTTCACCCTGTTGCACGTCTTGAATCCATTTGTATCTTGCTTGCATATGCATCTCATCATAACTTTAAGTTACAACAAATGGATGTTAAGAGTGCATTTCTTAATGGTCCCATAAATGAGTTGGTGTATGTCAAGCAACCTCCGGGTTTTGAGGACCCCAAGTTTCCAAACCACGCCTACAAACTTGATAAGGCACTCTATGGCCTTAAGCAAGCCCTATGTGCATGGTATGAGCACCTTAGAAAGTTGTTAGTAGACCGTGGTTTCGAAGTAGGGCTAATCGACCCCACTCTTTTTACTAAGAGAGTTGGAGCAAACTTGTTCATATGCCAAATTTATGTTGATGATATTATATTTGGTTCTCCTAACAAAGCCTTCAATGATGTCTTTGCTAAGCTAATGAACGATGAGTTCGAAATGATGCTTCCTTGGATTTGAAGTGGAGCGATTGATTGGAGGTATCTTCATTAATCAAGCCAAGTACATTCAAGATATGCTCAAGAGGTTCAAGTTGACGGACCTAAATGGAGCCAAGACTCCCATGCCTCTCAAGTGTGATCTCACTCTTGATATAAAGGGTAAAGATGTGGATCAAAAGGTATATCAATCTATTATTGGTTCTTTGCTTTATCTTTGTGCATCTAGACCGGATATCATGTTAAGTGTGGGTATTTGTGCATAGTTTCAAGCCGTCCCAAAAGAAAGCCACCTAGTGGCGGTCAAGCGAATCTTTAGATATTTAGTTGATACCCCAAACGTTGGCTTATGGTACCCCAAGGGCTCAAGCTTTGTTCTTCATGGTTTCACGGATTCGGATTGGGCGGGAGATAAAGTTGGAAGGAAATCAACCTCTAGGGCTTGCCAATTCCTTGGTAGGTCCTTGGTGTGTTGGTCATCAAAGAAACAAAATTGTGTCTCCTTCTCCTCCACCGAAGCCGAGTATATTGCGGCCGCTAGTTGTTGTGCTCAACTTTTGTGGATGAGGCAAACTTTGAAGGATTACGGTGTCACATGTGACAAAGTGCCTCTTCTTTGTGATAATGGAAGTGTCATCAAGATCGCCCACAACCCGGTGCAACACATAATAATGAACCATATTGATATTTGTCACCATTTCATCCGGGAGTATGTGAACAATGGCGATATTGACCTCTCATATGTGAGCACCAAGAAGAATCTAGCGGATCTATTCACCAAGCCCCTTGATGAGAAGAGATGCCGAGAGTTAAGGCATGAGCTAAATATCATAGATTCGAGTAATGTGGCTTGAGATCATGCACCCATACCCATGCTTCATATGTTATTCCATCTAGATGTAGGCATGGATATAGGGGGAGTGTGGTCCTAATTCATTGGGCCATCCCTCCCCCCATTATGCCCAAAGCGACACAAATCATTCTCTTAATATCATTATGTGATGTGTGAGCTTCAATGATGAGTTTTGGTAATGGACCCAAGATACATCTTCGCGGTACCAAGCCAAGTATACTCATACATGGTGGCCTAGGCCACCACCCTATACTTTGAGAGGTCGAGCTTTCCTCTTGTTTGTCATCCTCTGGTTTACATGTTTTTGGTGACTTGCACTCCCATTTGGTTCTTTTGTGTTTTTTCCTCTTTTAGATTGCAATAGTCCCTTTATAAGTTTGGAATCTCAACCCAAGCCCCCTTCTCTATATCTTGAAGCCCCGTCTCTTCCGCACAAGAAACTTCCACCTGAATCTGGCATTTTTCTTTCAGTGCAACTGACTACCGGACATACTGCAGATTACCATACCTAACTAGTTCCTGTGTTGCTTCCTAGAAACTGTTCTGGTGTGGTACTACCGGGTCGTCTAGCGGTAGTCCCGGTCACTGGTACTACCGGTTCCCCTAACCGGTACTACCAGTCGGCGTTCCAGCTATAGGGTGGATCGGGGGGTGAGGCACCGCCTGTGCCTCATTTTCCCCCAACTCCCCCTTCACGCTATCGCCGCCACCGCTGGGGAAATTCGCCGCTGGAGTTCGCTGTTGCCTATTCCACCGGATTCTCACCGGATCCTACCACCTTGCGGGCTCCTCCTCCCTATCCACCTCCATGGACACCGGTACAACCTCCCCTCCCCTTCTTTTCTTGCTTCTTCCCATGAGTCTAGATCTAATCGATTCATGTATTTAAGCTTGTATCTAGGGGTTTGTACTGTAGGGGTTCCGCGCATGAAAACAATAAATTTTTACCCTACGGCCCTGAACCCCTAATGTTGCCAGGACCTATCTATTAGTAATACAGTAACGGGAGGGGCTTTTCGCGAACTTACCCTTGAAGACTGAAAAGCGTTATCAATGCTCAAGAGAGCATGGTTGATGTAGACGAGCCAAAGCCAACCTCAAGGTCGTGATGAAGTCCTTGCGCTCCTGCGGCTCCAACGACTTGAGTGCCTCAAGTGTGACACCTCGCGGGGAGTTACACATGTCCGGTGCCTGACAATGACTCCCGCTTCCCGATCCAAAGATCGGTGGAAGTAGAGCTCCTAGATCCGAATCCCAAAGCACGACGGCGCTCATGAAGATGTCTCTCGCTCACAGATCAACTTGGGACCGCGGTCACGAGAGAGAGAGAGAGAGAGAGAGAGAGAGAGAGAGAGAGAGAGAGAGAGAGAGAGAGAGAGAGAGAGAGAGAGAGGGAGAATATCAATTGGAGGTATCCCCAAAAGTGAGGAAACCTTTATTGAATATTGTGTGTATTTATCTAGCCAAATACCCCCACTATATATAGGGGGAGGGGAGGTACTACCTCCCTCAAAGTCCTAGGGTGCGACTAAAGGAGAGGAGAGGGGGAGGGGTGGCACCACCGGACACCCCCACGGGCCCCGCGTGGGGGGCTGGCCTACTAGGGCACCGGCCACCCCCTCTAGCCCTTCTTCCTCTTGCCTTTCCCTAATGGGCCCTTTCCCCTCCAGGAATTGGCCCATTAAGCCTTTTTGACCTTTTAAATTGATTTTGTCTTTATTAAATAATTATGAATAAATGATTAAATCAATACTTAACATTCATTCATGTATTATTCAATCTCTGTGGCTATGGAACACCTTCCACCTCCACTCCGGACATCCTCCGGACTTACCGAAACCCTTCCGGTTTTCTCTCTACTATTCTTCGGCGATTCTTCCGATCCTATAAACACTCACTAAGGATCATGAAACCCTTAAGCGTGATACCCTATAGTTCGGGAACACTCCAGACATGGTCGGGACACTCCCGGACCAATGATCGACAGAGGGACCTGGATGGCCATGTGACCCCTGTGCGTTCCACGAAGATCTTTCATCGTTTGAACCGGGACGGTCATGTCTTATTCCCTTTGTCTCTCGATACTTGCATTGCCCGAGATCTGATCAATGACATCACCATGTCGTGTTCAATCTCGTTACCAACAATGCTACTTGACTCGTTCCGACAAGTGATATCCTTGTGATCAAATCACACGTTGCGTAGCTAATGGATATAACTTCTCCGAGTGGGCCCTTAAGTATCTTTCCGTCACGTGGACGGACAAATCCTGCTCTTGACATATATTGCCTATACGGTTTCCTCCAAGTACCTGAACACATCTTTATAACCGTTGTATTACCAAGTGGCGCTTGATGCTATCTAATCACTCTCGGGAGACAGTGATTGATATAGCCTCACGGTCTAAGGAATAGTCTACGAGGATCCATTTCTAATCATCGTAACTTGAACTTCGTGACATGATCGGGTCACGATGTTTAGGTTGGGTATTGGTTCATCATCTCATTATCAGAATAAGTTGACTCCATTTCCAACTGGCATAAAAGCCACATGATCAGGAAACTTGATCATCTATTGACCAATGAACCAGTGACTAGAGTTTCACTGGGAACCCTTGGTTGTTTATATATCACACGTGTATTGATGTTTACACTCAATACAGTTATAGCATGATATAAAACTTAATCATAAACTTTATGAAATATGATAATAGTCCTTATTACTATTTGTCTCTAGGGCATATTTCCAACAATCTCCCACTTGCACTAGAGTACAAATAAACAAGCTGCATTTGTTCTTAATCATTGGTACCATATATCCGGTACCCTGAGCATGCTTGCTCATGGAAGAGGTTGAGTCTTAAGTCTGTACTTTATAGTCCCAAATCCTTTGCAACTTACTAATGTCACCTTGATTGACATTAATACTTTATCATCACATCATAACATCTGTGTGTATGCATTGTCGCTATGGCAGCAGAACGAGGCCTGATTCTAGGAGCCTACAGTGACTTTAGATCAACCTCGAGGGCTTTATCATGGGCACTGTGCCCTGGGACACATCATTCTACGTTAAAAGTGAACTAGCTCTGCCATAACATTATACAACACTTTAGATGGTACCCTTATCTATTATTATAAATGTATTCATCGAAACACGAGTGCACCTTGTGCAACATTCGATGTTTTTGTTCACCTCGCTTCCTACTTGACTCTAATCGGTATTACGGGAGTTTCCAACATATTCCCTTATAATATAACCCTTTATGTTTTAAGATATGTCATCCTTTAGGGATTTGGAAAATATGTCTGCAGTTCTCTATTTGACACTATGGACTATCTCAACATTCTGTGATTCAAACTTAATCACTTTTCAAACATTCTTTATTGGATCATATATTATGTTAAGTTACCATCATGGTTTTCTAAGAGAACATATGTCTCAACATAGTGGATGATGATCATCCTTTTCTTTCTTTCAACCATTGATGTTAAACTTAATACTATTCCTAACTTGTGTTATTAAGGACCAATTCCTTAATTAACTACTATTCTGAAACCCTTTTCAAAATCTCTTAAGGAATACTACATAATATCATAATACACTTATTATCAACTTCTACACCTTATAAATCATTATTTATCGGTACTTGCGCTTTTATTCTTAACACACTTAAGAATCACTCCTATAAGCTCCCACTCAAAATATGTTCCCAACATATTTGGGTATGAGTCACTACTCCTACTCAAACTATGTTCCTACATATTTGAATTTGAGACTTATATTGCTCCCACTTAAAAATATGTTATTCACATATTGTTTTAGGAAGACTTTCATAGATCCCACTCAATTTCATGCAAATTGCATATCCACTCACTATTTTGAACAACTTCAAAATCCTTTGATCAAATATCAAATTTGGAGGTTTACTATGAGATACTAGTACTTTTACTAGTTTTAAATCCACTAGACATTTAGCACACTTGAATCAAATTCATTTGAATTCGTCCAATACTTGACAAATTGTGTTGTTGTCATTCACCCCCTTTTTCCACTATGGCTTTGCAGTCATTTGGGAAAATTCAAGTAACCCCTTTTACTTGTGAGATTCAGCAACGAATTGTTTTCTAATCTCAAGGGAATTTTGCTATGGGATTTCTCATAACTTTAGCTTACCATTATTTCCTTAGTAGTTCGTAGGTATGTCATATTGCAAGAATCATGACAAATGATTCACAAATGTCTCCATACAAGATATGGGATACATTTTGAATCCTACTTCATGTAGTGAAAACACCAGTGGGGAAAACACAATGATCAATATCATTGATTCTTTCCTTTGTGAAGAGAATCATTCAGGAACTTTGTCCATTGCGCTTCTCAACACTCTGATGCAGGGTTTTGAAACCTCATCGTGTTTTTCACTATCTTCCATTTGCTTCATAATTGAGAAATATCACTGGATGCGAACTTTCTAAAAAATGTACCAAAATCCAAGCAATACGAATTTTGCTTTTCTTTTGGTTTCAACTATGGATTTCATATTCAAAGTTTCCAATGAATACTCTACAAGGACTTATTCGCTGTAGTTTTGGTTATATTGAATAACCCCAAAACTGTCACGATGATCCATACCAGATATGGAGCCGATCTCACGAAACCAAATGGTTCACTATATATTCTAATTGAGTGCTAACTATTTTTAACTAATGGTCTCTAATCTACACTATAACGATTTATTTGGCGCCATCTATTCACCCATTTTGATATCTAATATCACATTGTGATGCTTTGCATTTTGACATTTCAAATGCATTGCATTCCACAATTTATTTTATGCCAATCTTATAAAGTTGAATTTCATTACTATTGATAAAATCATAGCAATTGGATTCTTATTTATCTTTATACCCTTTGTTGATGAAACACTTTGATCATATCAAATAGTTTCATACTCATGTTTCCTTTGGTAAACTTCTTTACACATTTAAACAATCATATAATGATAATTACCATTTTGTTAAAACACAATACATTGAATATGTATTTACTTTTAACAATTCATTAAAACACTTTGTATTCAAGTAATACACGGTGTTCAAGTTATTTTGCCGAACTTAGGCATAATTTATATTTGACAAGAAATCGAGTGACTTTCACATATTATCATATAACTTTGAATTTAAACAATGGTTTCATTCATTAATGAACATATCATTAAGTTGGGTATTTTCAAAGGCATTTCAATATTTTACAAATGTTCATGTATTATCAATTAGTTTCATAACAAGGATAATTCACATATAATCAAACAAGATATGAACACAAATAGAAATCATTCATAAAAGTGGAACAACTGTTTGTTACAAGCTCATATGAATAACCATCTCACAAAGTGTGAGACACACTAAAGTAGTTCACAATCTTTTGATTACAATATTCATCCTAAACATAAACTAAATGATAAATGTGGAGGGAGAGTGTCGTTGGCCATCATCATCATGCTTGCCATCAACACGCAACGTCACCTCCTCTCCAGCAAGCACCTCTCATGCAGAAGGACCTGTTTTTAGTAAAATAGAACAAGTATCAAATATACTTAACACTGCAAATGTGTTTGAAAGATTATAACATTTATAAAATTGTATATCAAATATATACCTTTGTCATTGATGACCTCAGTGACAATGGGTTCAACCACCACATCTCTAAAATGTGACATGAACTCGTGGAAATCCTGTGTTTCTGTGTTGCCTCTCATAATGCAAATCCTGACTTGTGCTTGGTAGCTTGGTGTCAGCGACCATAGCACAACGCCTATTGCAAAAGATCTCGCGAACCAGATGTCCAGGAAGTATGCCAGACTCATGTATGCATCATATATGCTCAACAAGTGATCGTCCAGTGAGGAGCCCTCCTCCATCTTTCTGGAGAGGAAATCCCCCATCAGCTCATACTCCCATATGCGCACTTGTTCCACGAAATGTGATCTCAGATGTGCCATAACCATTCAGGGATTAAGACTTCCCACAATTGGCCATAGCCCATCTTCCATCCCGAGGCGCGTCGTTACTGATATGAATGTGGCCATCACACGACGATGGCAATGAAGATCCCGCTGCTCCTGGGTCTCATGAAAATAGGGTGGCTCCAAGTACATATCATAGATAATGTAGTCAGACACTTTGTTCTCGCTAAGGAGATCATGAAGGTGCATGACCCATGCAGAAAAGTTGGATCCATCTAACTTGAGCTTTTATCCTTTCAACCAATTTTCAATAGGGAAGGTAATCTCGGGGAGAACCATTTTCTACATTTATAATTGCAAAAAGGAATTTAGACTAAGTTTATAATTAAATGAGTTGATAATAACTCCACTCAGAAACACCTATCCCATGAAGGGTTCCTAGTGATAAGAGGACCCCTTTTCCCCACATCTCCCCCGATCATCACGGCCATCAATGTGGGTTCTAGGGTGGACGCTAAATGTCGGTCACATCATTCATGTGACTCGTGCTCGATCTTTTGACCACCCGCGTTCTGAGGCCATGTCTACTACATGCTAGGCTCGCCAATTCAACCTTAGTGTATTCGCTATGCAACATGCCTTACACCCACTGTATGTGAACGTAGATATGTCTGACACCCAATCATCACGGCCTGCCTCATACTGAAGAATTTTCTTGGTGGTGCACACTAAGGGAGAACACAAGCATTGGTAATTTTAACAGGGATCATCTTATTAGGCTACCATCGAGTATCTAATACTAGCACACAATAAGATATACAAACAATAACATTGAATGTAAATGCAATGTGATATGGTCCTTCATGTCGTGATCTCCATCCGTCGTCACCAGATTCCGGTGCCATAGACACCAGGGTACCGGTGTCTTTCCGGCGTGGTAGTCCGTCACCTCCGTGACTATCTACTACTACGTAACATAAGGTAATCACTTTACCTTTGCCACAACCATATCACAAAGCAACGCCCCCTGCAAAACAAAGTTAGATGCCTCTACTTTATCTTTGCATGTTTTACGTTGTTGAATGGGCTTTCGCACAAGAACCGTTGTTACCTATGAACTTTCAGCACAACACTGATCAAGTAGTTATCTCTACTACACCCCTTTCGGGGCCCTCCGTTGCAAATGGCATACCAACTAATGTGAGACAGACAGACACCCCCCTAAGCCACTTTATACGGTACAAGCCGTATGTCAAGCGTGGACCAGTCTCGCGAATGAACGCGTAAAGTCGGTTGGGGGCCACTTTATCAAGCATTACTGCGATATACACAAGTACACATGGGAGGGTAACAACTAAAAGATCAACACCCACACACTACATCTCGTGTGTTCTACCCGTACTAGCATTACAACGCATAGATCTAGCTCTGATACCACTATAGGGGTTCTGCGCATGAAAACAATAAATATTTACCCTATGCCCCTAAACCCCTGATGTTGCCAGGACCTATCTATTAGTACTACAGTAATGGGAGGGGCTTTTCCCGAACTTACCCTTGAATACCGAAAAGCGTTGTCAACAGGAGAGCGTGGTTGATGTAGATGAGCCGAAGCCAACCTCAAGGTCGTGATGAAGTCCTTGCGCTCTTGTGGCTCCAATGACTTGAGTGCCTCAAGTCTGACACCTCGCAGGGAGTTACACATGTCCGGTGCCTGACAATGACTCCCGCTTCCCCAATCCAACAGCAGTTGCGGAAGTAGAGCTCATGGATCCGAATCCCGCAGCGCGACGACGCTCTACGGTGAAGATGTCTCTTGTTCACGTAGTCCGAACTTGGGACCACGGTCACGAGAGAGAGAGAGAGAGAGAGAGAGAGAGAGAGAGAGAGAGAGAGAGTATCAGTTGGAGGTCTCTCCAAAAGTGAGGAAACCTTTATTGAATATTGTGTGTATTTATCTGGCCAAATACCCCCACTATATATAGGGGCAGGGGAGGTACTACCTCCCTCAAAGTCCCGGGTGGGACTAAAGGAGAGGAGAGGGGGAGGGGTGGCACCGCCAGCCACCCCCATGGGCCCCGCGTGGGGGGCTGGCCCACTAGGGTGTCGGCCACCCCCTCTGGCCCTTCTTCCTCTTGCCTTTCCCTAATGGGCCCTTTATCCTCCGGGAATTGGCCCATTAAGCCTTTTGACCTTTTAAATTGATTTTCTATTTATTAAATAATTATGAATAAATGATTAAATCAATATTTAACATTCATTCATATATTATTCAATCTCTATGGCTATATAACACCTTCCACCTCCACTCCGGACATCCACCGGACTTACCGAAACCCTTCCGGTTTTCTCTCTACTATTCTTCGGCGATTCTTCCGATCCTATAAACACTCTCTAAGCATCATCAAACCCTTAAGCGTGATACCCTACGATTCGGGAACACTCCATACATGGTCAGGACACTCCCGTACCAATGATCGACAGAGGGACCTGGATGGCCATGTGATCCCTGTGCGTTCCACGAAGATCTTTTGTCGTTTGAACCGGGACGGTCGTGTCTTATTCCCTTTGTATCTCGATACTTGCATTGCCCGAGATCTGATCAATGACATCACCATGTCGTGTTCAATCTCATTACCGAACAATGCTACTTGACTCGTTCCGACAAGTGATATCCCTGTGATCAAATCACACGTTGCGCGGCTATTGGATATAACTTCTCCGAGTGGGCCCTTAAGTATCTTTCTGTCACGTGGACGGACAAATCCCGCTCTTGACATATATTGCCTATACGGTTTCCTCCAAGTACCTGAACACACCTTTATAACCACTGTATTACCAAGTGGCGCTTGATGCTATCTAAGCACTCTTGGGAGACAGTGATTGATATAGCCTCGCGGTCTAAGGAATAGTCTACGAGGATCCATTTCTAATCATCGTAACTTGAACTTCGTGACATGATCGGGTCAAGATGTTTAGGTTGGGTATTGCTTCATCATCCATTCTCAGAATAAGTTGACTCCATTTCCAACTGGCATAAATGCCACATGATCAGGAAACTTGATCATCTGTTGACCAATGAACCAGTGACCAGAATTTCACTAGGAACTCCTGGTTGTTTATATATCACACGTGTATTGATGTTTCCACTCAATACAGTTATAGCATGATATAAAACTTAATCATAAACTTTATGAAATATGATAATAGTCCTTATTACTATTTGTCTCTAGGACATATTTCCAACATGTACTGCATGTATCCTTCCTATATCCACTCCATTCATGTAGAAATCACGTTTTGGGGACTTAGTGCCATGGATTTTTGGTCCGCTTATACCGGATTCATGTGAGCTCCTGACCGACCGGTAGTACCAGGAGATTCTCCGGTACTACCGCTCGCGTGCGGTACTACCACTCGCTGACTCCGGTACTACCAGACCCGACCGATTTCACCTTTTTCCCAAGACGTGACTCCTATGTGGTTTCTTTTTCTTCGGGTTCTTGTGCCCTTATCTCCCTGCTATTCTTCCTATTGCTTTCACAGGTGCAGGTGGTTCTGGGGGTGCTAGGAAGCGCTCCAAGTCACACCATGAGATTGAGGAGGAAGGGTCAGAGTCATAACAGGAGGTCTTGCCTCATCCTAGTTCCCGCATGAAGTTGAAGTCTACTCGGGGTGGTCGTGGAGGTGGTTCCAAGCGGTCCTCCGGCAGTGGGGAGGCACCTCCTCCTCCATCTTCGAGTCGCACCAAGATCTAGAGTTCTGGGCCATCAGGGCCAAAGCTGTTGTGTGATTTGTCTGATGCTGACTTTGCTGCCTTAAGGTATGAGAATCCATATGTCATGAATCGTGGCCGTGACAGGGAAGATAGTTTGTTCTACACCGAGTTTCAAGAGTGTGTGTACAGCGAGGTCATTATGAACAATGACAAGATTGTTGTGGCATAGAAATGGATTGACATGGCTCATGTGAACAAGAATCTTGGCTACTTTGGGGAAGCTAAGGAGATTTGCACCAATATTGGCTTGCTTCCCATCATGCAATTCCAGCAAGACTATGATCCTTCTCTCATTGCTCAGTTCTATGCCACTGTCCACTTCAAGAAGAATCAGACAAGGACCTTCATTTGGATGACTTAGGGTTTTGTGAAGAAGGCTACTTTGGCTGAGTTTAGTGCCATTCTAGGCTATGAGGATCGTGGCATTGACCATCCGTGCGTCTTTCATTGTCATAATAATGAGCACCCCATGAAAAAGGAAGTCCTTGTTCCTCTTTATATTTGAGGTCGTGGTGTTACTGGTAAGATCAAGGACCTCCTCCCCACGTATGATATTGTGAACCGCATCCTTCATGAGACCGTTGCTCGGGGAATCAAGATGAGATTCATGGCTTCTTTGTGGATATCATGTTCCACACCTATTCCAACCGTGACACCGGTGTTCCTCTTGATGTTATGAATTGCATATTGAATGAGATGGTTGTTGCCACTTGCACTAGGCGTGTGCCTCCTTTTGCCCCGTATATCATGGCTCTTATCATCTCCAAGAGCGAGTGTGTCTCTCAGAACCTCTCCTCTCTCTGGCTTGTCAAACATAGGAGCAAGGCCTTGTTGATCAAGAAGCACGCTAAACCTCGCAATGCAACTAGTCAAGAGGTGGATGAAGATGGCAATGTGGTTGAAGCGGACTCGGGTGATGAAGATAGTGGTCGTGACCAAGACTTTGTTGTATCTTGTCGCGAGCATGTGCAGCCCTCATGGGCAAAGAGGATGGAAGCTAAGATCAAGAAGGTGTTTTGCTTCCAAGTTGAAAACCAGAAGCGCATGTGTGAAGCCCATGTCTATGCCAAGAAAGTTGCTGCTCATCAGAAAGAATTGATGGAAGCCCAACAGTTGACCGTCTCTGAAGGCTCCGAGAATAACATCACTCCGAAAGAGCAACGGATCTCCAAGCATAGCAATTGGGAGTTTGATGATGCCTCTTCCTCCTTCCGTGCTCCGCCATCCCATGGTGATGATGAGGAGTGATCTTAGGGGCGCTAGTCTTGTTCTACTCCCTTTTTGGCGTCTTGATGCCAAAGGGGAGAAGGATCGTAGGGTATGGGATTTGCATGGGAAAGTCACAAGCTCGTTCTTGCTTTGATCTTTGGTTGCTTGTGAACTTTTTATTACCGCATATTATTCATGAACTCTTTGTGCTAACTATTTGTGCTATGTAAGTCGAGACTATGTGGTTATCTTGTGGATCCATCGTATGTGTCTTATGGGTATTATTATATGGATTCATCTCGCGGGTGAATGTTATCTATTGTATTATCATTCTAGTTTTCATCACACATTGTGCAAAGGTATGAACTCCTCGCTTTTCTATCTATGTCTTTGCACTTTTGGTTGACTTGTAAAATAGAGTGGGAGTGTTGATCCTAGATTGTACTAGCAACTTGTGCACATATCTAGGGGAGACCATATCTATTTTTCAAACCATGTGCTCTATCATAATATTTATCATGCAAATGTGTGTTGTCATCAAACACCAAAAAGGGGGAGATTGAAAGGGCATTTCCTATCCTAGGTGATTTTGATGTTTGTTGACAACACATGTGTCGGACTAATCGTTTGCTAAGTGTGTCATGCAAATGTGTGTTGTCATCAAACACCAAAAAGGGGGAGATTGAAAGGGCATTTCCTATCCTAAGTGATTTTGATGTTTGTTGACAACACATGTGTCGGACTAATCGTTTGCTAAGTGTGTCTCAGGTTTTAACGAAGGAAAAAGCATTCGGTTCCCCTCTAAAAAGTTCTCTCAAGATATAGTTTTTCTAGGGCTTTTTTGCTTGAGTCGTAGTAACACCGTACTATCAAGAGGGGTCCGCTTTGGAAAGTTTGGGTGGAATCATATCTATTTTGCAAAACCTCAAGCCTTCCCTCTAGTGAAGATCTCGGGAGGTGTCCGCCCTTGTGGCTGTGGCATATGGCTCTGTGCGGTCCGGTAGTACCGGATTTCCCAATCGGTACTACCGCTCAGCAACCGGTACTACCGCTTGGCGGTACCGCGGGAGTCTGAACCTCTTGGAAAGTTGTGCATCCCCTCTGTTCTCCTCGGTACCACCAAGCGGTACCACCCCCCCCCCCCCCCCGTCCAGCAGTACCGCTCTGATGCGCGGTACTACCGCTTGGTGGTAGCACCGCATCTTCAAGCCACTGCTACCGTGGGAGGCAGAAGCCATGCCACAACGACTAGCGCCAACCCAGTACCTGAACGGTAGTACCGCTGTCATCTGGTACTACCGCTCTTGGGACCGGTACTACCAATTGGCATCTGGCTGCAACGGGCAGATTCCTCTTGAGGGTATAAATAGAGCCTTCTTCTCCAACGAGAAGTTTGACTATTTTATCTCTCTCCTCCATTGTTCTTGAGCTTCATTTCTACTATATCTACCTCCCTAGCCCTCCAATCTCCTTTATACTTTGGGGCTTGGTGGAGGAGCTCTAGATCTAGGTTTTCACCAAAGCAAAGTTGATTCCCCTGTGTTTTCCTTTATGGATCTTATTACTCTTGGGTTCTTTGAACCCTAGACGGAAGAGGTTGATCTCGGAGCTCGAGCATTTGTTGTAAAGCTTCAGGATTGTGTTGGGAGACTCCGAGTGTGGTGGAGGTCTTCTCAACAAGTTTGTAAAGGTTTCGGTTGCCACCTTCAAGGTCATCGGATAGTGGAACGAGTGCTTGCCGTGAGGCGGGTGCTTGGGAGAATAGGGTGAGGCCTTCTGTGGCGATGGTGGTCTTAGTACCACCCACCCCTCCAACGGAGACGTACATCCCCTCAAATGTAAGGAACTTCGGGAAAACATCTCTGTGTTTACTCTTGGTTACTTCTATCCTTTACCCTTTACTTATTGTTACTTGCTTGCTTGTTTATCCTTCAAGTTCTCTCACCTAGTGCACATCTAGAGAACTTACTTTGTGTTTAGCCTTAATTTGAAAAGGAGTTAAAATTTGAGTAGCGCCTATTCACCCCCTCTAGTCGCGTATACCGATCTTTCACTTGGTTTGTTTACATCCTACACGTGTATTAACGTTTCGTATTAATACAGTTATAGCATAGTATGAAACGTATTACGAACATAAGAGATATATCAAACAATACGCTTTATTATTTGCCTCTAGGGCATATCTCCTTCACGTAGACCATTCCTAAGTACTACATGGGCTATTATCAATTGCACTGAAAGCAAACTGACATTTAGTGTAAAAGGAAAATAGCATACTATATATTTTCCAAAGAAGAACTTCAGAGAGCCAATAAAGAAAAGTGTGAATGCCATTGAACCAAGGGTTCTTATAGTGGGAAGCATACAAATACCAGTTCCTCCTCCAAAGCCAAAGTATAAAACAATAATGGTTGGTACCATGCCAATATATTGTGAGGTATCATGAAGATTTCTCTCATAACGATAACAAAATCATTGTTTCTATCTTTATCATAGAGCTAATGAGACTTGATGAACTTTATTACTAATATGCTAATAATAATAAGATGATGATTTCCATTGAATCGTTGCTATAGTAGTATGGAAGTTTATTTGAATTATTTCACTTTCTTTAAGTTTCTTTAATTATTTAATGCAGGTTTTTGACAGTTTTTGAGTTCTGAAAAATCCTACATAGAAAATATTTTCCAAAAAATTTGAGAAAATTCCCAGGTCATTTTTCTACAAAGAGGATCCATCATGCATAAGGACATTGCCAAAAAGCAAGCAGGAGTTTAGGGTTTAGAGTTTAGGAGCACTGGTGGCACGACCACCCATGTAGCACATGCCAGCTGCCCTTCTGGGCCCATAGAAAGAGTTAGGTGGGATTCAAGCTCCCAGGTTCTTCTCCTCCACTCAGAACCTGACCAAGTACCACTCAATTTTTTTCTCTTGCTCCTTTGCTGCTCCATTTTCGATCTCCAAGTCTGGGCACCCTTTTTCAAATCCCTTTAGTGGGATTACTCCTTAGTATGTGACTCCTCTCCTCATCCAATTTATTTTTACTTGATGCTTTGCATTATGAGAAAATTACTGCTCTAGGTGTCACCTCTCATGCATGAAAAATCCACGGATTTGAAGTTTTTGAGTTGAAATGATGCATAGTCTTGCTTGGTAGACCCTCCATGAGTATTCCTAAATGGCTATAAGTTCCTACATCTAATTATTTAGTGATTTTTGTTAAAGTGCTCCAAGGTTTATTCCACCATGAACAAGGGCAAGGGCGTCCTTGGTGCTCTAAATCCAAGATCTAGAAGAGCCTCTTCTATGGTCTCCATCCACCTTGATGAAGCCCAACAGTGGGAGGCTGATATGCTTGAAAAGGAGGAAGAATTGGCCATGCGTACCACAAGGTGGCCAGATGATGAGGTGCTAAAGGGCCTGGGCATAGAGGATGACTTCAACCATTTTGCCACTAAGAAGAACTTATTCGGGTTTGCAAGCTGATGGCTCAATGCACGGCGCCCAGAAAAATGCTTGATGGCGGTGTTGATGTAGAGCTCGTTGGGAACCCCAAGGGGAAGGTATGATGAGCACAGCAGCAAGTTTCCCTCAGTTATGAAACCAAGGTTTAATCGAACCAGTAGGAGCAAGGAAACACCCCAAAGGTGTTACTAATCGAAGCTGGTAGGCGCACTACCGGTGCTAGTAGCAACGTGGAGACCTGCACAACACAACCACAGAACTTTGTCCCCAACTTGCGATGAGGTTGTCAATCTCACCGTGTTTTGCAGAAAACAAAGGATTAAACGTATCGAATGGAAAGAAGTAAAAGTTTGCAGGAAGTAAACACAAAAAGTAAAAAGTTTATAGATTGTATGTAAAGAAAAGGACCGGGATCCATAGTTCACTAGAGGTGGCTCTCCTTAAGATAGAAAACATGCTGGGTGAACAAATTACAGCGGGGCAATTGACAAACACCGAGAAAGCAATACATGCATATACTAATCATCTTGACTCCTTTGAGACTTGATTGGGCATTACAACATAATACATAGACCGCCATCCAACTTCAACTATGACTAATAATCCACCTTCAGGTTATCATCCGAACCCCCTCCAGTATTAAGTTGCAAGCAACGGATAATTGCATTTCGAATTGCGTGTAATATAAACAATACGATTGTTCTATGAACAAAGGATTGTTGTTTTCTCCCTAGTAGCAACAACACATCTAGTACCTTAGAGATTTCTGTCACTTCCCCAGATTACCAGAGGCATGAACCCACTATCGAGCATAAATACTAACTCTTGGAGTTGCTAGCATCTACTTGGCCAAGATAGCTAGTAACAAGGGAAAGCATGCAAGATCACAAATAATAAAGACATGACAGAATCAATAATCAATCTGAAATAGCATCTCAATATCCATCGGATCCCCGCAAACACAACATGCAGAATTACAAAGAGATGATCTTGATCATGAACGGAGCTCACAAGATCTAGACATGAAAGCACAAAGGAGGAGAACCAGCCATCTAGCTACTACATGGATCCGTAGTCCAAGGATGAACTACTCACGCATCACACCGGAGGCTTGCATGGCGATGAAGAAGGCCTCCAGGGTGAATTCCCCTCTCCGGCAGGGTGCCGGGAAGAGCTTCAGATCCCTCCCGATCTAGGGATGGAGATGATGGTGGCTACAGACTCTTTCGTGGATTTTTGATCGGGCACTTAGGGTTTACGTCCCGAGGGCATCTTATAGTCGGAAGGGGAGGCCAAGGGGATGCCGAGAGCGGCCACACCACCCCCTGGCACGGTCCAGGCCTGGCCGCGTGTCCAGGTGGTGTGGTGGCCCCCTGGCCCCTCTCCGTCTCGTATTCTGGCACTTGATGACATCCGGAAAAATAGGCACTTTGGCTTTTGTCCCGTCCAATTCCGAGAATATTCATTTTCTGACTTTCCTAGAACCAAAAACAGTAGAAAAGGCAATGGTACACTGTGGCTCTTGTTAATAGGTTAGTCCAAGAAATCATATGAAAAGTACTCCAAAGTTGGAACAAAACACAAGAAAGTGGATAAAACCAAGCATGGAACATCAAAAATTATAGATACATTTGCAATGTATCACAAGCCACCCTCAAAAGACTTATGCTAAAATAAGTCGTGAATTCCTCGCTACTTTTAGGTTTGTTCACCAAAAGGAGAAAGTAAGAAAGAAAGGTAAGGGTGTCGCAAGCTCATTCAATATGAGATTCATGATGAAAGACAAGAGATATATTATGTCCTTAGATGAATTTTGCACCGCATTGCCTGTCCCTAATACTGGTAGCTAGGAGGAAATTCCTAGTGATACTGATGCTAGCCTTAGGGCCTTCTAGAGGACTATAAGTGTAGATGTGCCTGAGGAACTTCATAGGGGTAAGCTTTCACATATTCAGCACCCTACACTTAGATATTTTACATTGTTTCTTATTAGAGGATTTCTTGCTAGAAATAATAATACTGCTTGCATCGTTCCCGTGATATATTTGGTGAAATATGCTAAGGAAGGTAGAACTCCTAGTTATATTTTGGGTATAATTCTTTCAAGAACCTTGGCATTTTCTGTATCGCATAATAGTATCACACCCCTATTTGCTGGAGCCATAGCTACTTTGATTTGTGAGTATATTAAGGATGAAAGATGATTTAAAAATGTTGGCACTATAATTAACGAAATTAATCTCTTTGATATGAATATGTTGTATAACATGAGAATAATGAGATGGTGGCATGACGGTGTCTATATGTATCAGTGCATGGTGAAGCATGGCCGGTTTGAGTCTATGGTCCTTCCTCATCTTGACTATTTTGATAGGTTGTCGAGCAAGTGGACAGTACCAAAATTGGAGGAGTCTTCATGGGATGATACTCTTGCACCACCTTCATACCCATCATGGGATGATACTTCGGCACCACCTGAGTACTACACATGGGAGGGCTCCTCCTCTCAGTGGGGCAATGATATTGCACCATAGGAGGACATGCCATGGGCGCCAGTGCCCTACTACGACGATGGATCAAGTGGCTAGGGTTCACACCCCGAACTACCTGAGCTACTAGCTTTCACCCAAGCTTGGGGGAGTATGAGTTAATCCCTTACTTTTGATTGTTTATACCATCCTTGTATTGTTTAAGTTGTAGTTCGATTTCCTAAAAAAATGAAAACCATAACAAGATTTTCGTTTTTGATAAGCATGCTAGAAGTTGTAGAAATCTGCATGACATTGTTCACTGTTTTATTTTTCATATTTTTTATGCAACTCTAGTTAGTCTTAAATTTCTATAGAATCTGAAATTTACATCCCCCACATGCACAAAAATTGGTAAAAAATCCTGGGATGTTTAAGTAGGGCAAAATTTGGCTGCATCGCTGCAGTAATTTGTTGACAGATTTTGATTTTCATCACTAAAAGTAGCTAGTTGAACTCAAGAATGATCCCCAATGAACCTAATGATGATATATGGGTCGAAGCCATTATAAACAGTCATGTTTACACTCTATGATAAATTTATTTGATGAAAAGTTTGCAATACATTTCATTAAAAATGTTGAAAATGAAGTCTTGAATGAACCAAGTTATACTCTTTTGACTCAATTATATATGTGAGTGTATTGTGCAGTTTAAGTTGGGAGGGGGATATCAACAATGATGAATCAGCATCTATGAATTGATAAAAGAGTTATGACACCTTTGCTACTTTTATGTGTGCATTTTAACAACAGCAAGTGCTAGTGCATGGCTTCATTAATAATTAGGGAAGTGGTAATGGATGTTCATTTTGCATGTGTTCTTTTCGATATACAATGATGAAAATGAGATGATATTGAGTAACATTGTTTAATCTTGATTGAAATATAGTAGTTCTGAACAAAGGTCTATGCATCCCACTATGCTTGTTATTGTAAACATGGCACGTATTCAATGATAAATATTTATATTCCTATGTGTCTTTAAAATATAAGGGTTGATGCTCGTATGATAGTCCAGTCTTTCAAATGGTGAATCTCATTGTAGATTCGTATATAAGTCAGTTGATAGTATCTTTAGTTGACAACTCAACCTTATTTCTAGCCTTTAAACCAATTCCACCAACATGGCCATCATTGTGTTGGTGGGCAAATACCCATGAGCCAAAATCCTGGAAAAAAAGAGAATAAACCCAGTGAGCTGGCTATTACAATATGGTTGAAATATGTGAAGTGCAAAACAAAATGAAATATGAAAAATGATGCAAATTTATATTTTTGTTGAAGGTCACAAAAACATCTATCGCTCATCTAGGGTGCTAAGCTTAGAAGCATGTGCCTATCATCCTATCCTACCTATTTTCCTTCTTAAAGTTGCCAACTAAAGATACTAGCTACTTACTCATGTACGAATCTTCTATGAGTGTTTAAATATTGAAAGAATGGATGGGTACAGCATCACCTAAGTATTTAGTTTGTAATGCAAGTATGATGAATTATAAGTCAAATAGTTGAAAGAATCAAATGTCTCAAAGACCTTACTCGTGGTTCAATCAAAAGTGACGTGAGAACTTTGTTCACTGCCACTACCAATTGATCTTTCCTAAATAGTGTTGCCATATATCATCTTACTTGTAACATGTATAAATATTTGGCCACCGGTAGAATGGACATCTGATAATACTTTGCTATTCATTAATAGAGCCATGTTCTAAATACTTGTTGTTATTAAATTGTCATGCATCCATAGAGCAAAGTTCTTGTCAAAGTCTTTTATCACTTCTTCACTACGTCTGAGTTGCTTGAGGACAAACAACAAGCTAAGCTTGGGGAGCTGATACATCCCAAATGTATCTACTTTTCCAAGTACTTTGATCAATGTTTTGCTCCAGAATCTCACCATACTTGAATAAAACTGGTGAATCTGACGTCGTTTTCAGCAAAAAATCTTCTTTCTATCTATTTTCGCAAAAAATTAAATCAATAAAATACCACGCAAGTTTTTCACTGGAAGGACCCTGAAGCTTTGGAATCACACAAAAGGAGCCAGGAGGCCCAAAAGATCCCTATTGGCACATGCACCACCACAAGCCACGTCACCTAGGCCCTTTTGGCCCTCGAGCATCACCTCGCCTCCTCCTTTCGTGTACCCCTATATATATATACCTGAAACACCTAGGTATCTAGGAGCACAGAGATTTTCACAAAACAGAGCGCCACCAAATCCACGATGTTCGTTTCGGGAGCCAGATTGGTCCTGCTCTTCACGGCGGAGAGGGGTATTTTGACGCCTCCTTCATCAACGTCATCCCCAACAACCATGTGCTCACTCTATATCATCATGTGTGAGTAGTTATCTGTATGCATGTGAGGTGGATGAAGGTGATCATGTAATCATCCATATGTATCGAGATTTAGGTGTTTATCTTGAGGATATTCTTGTATGAGTGTTGATGTACCTTTGCTATGTTTAATGCTTGTTACTAGGGCTCGGGTGACATGATATCAGTACTGAACTTTTATTGCTCCATCATATATATGGGTTTGGTATCTATATGCAAAGTGTATTATCTATTATTATGTTGAACATGCAAACTCAAAAGTGACAGATAGGGAAAATAAGGGCGATACATGATAGTTTGAGGATATTGTGTGTTCATGGATTGTTAATGCATTATTCTAGGATATTCGAAAGGATAGACCTTAATTACCTGTAGTTCCAAGTTGGCCTCGGTGAAATGGACAGGTAGGACAATCGATGTTATGCAAATTCTCTTGGTTAGTACGCATAACTATATTTGGAACACATACCTACAAACAATTGAATTAGAGATGAATGCCATGTTATTTGTATTATATTATATGATCAATATCATTCACGCATCACCCTGCTATCACCTCATGCATACGCTTTTAGCCATTGAAAGTTACATGTCACTATTTCTGGTGAAAACTAGAAATCTGCTACTATTGTTCACTATTTGCTTTACTGTTTTGATTGAACTTCTATAATCACCAGTTGATTATTGATTATTGAGTATTTTGATACACATGTGTGGTTGAGAGTGGTGTATCAATTTCTAAAGTCTTATTGATATTCTTGTGTTCTTCTTGAGTCAAACCATAAATTTGAGTAATACTTCCCATAGAAGATTTTGGCGATCCCCTATACTTGTGAGCATCAATGCATATATGTGGCGATCAACACTTTACAATAGCTCTTGCCAAGTTGTGGTGACCATCATATTCTTAATTCTTGGCGGTGCTATTTGAGTTTCGTGTCTCAATGTTCGGGGTGAAAATACAAGATTTGACCTTCGATGGTTGTACGTGGCAATGACGTCTCCCTAGCCATCTCCTTATTGAAGGAATTGTGTGGAGATTAGATCTTCTCCATAGTGAAATCTTAGGATCTGATCATGATGGTTAGTCCAGAAAAGGAGGTGTTTGTGCACTATTACCTTCCTAGAGATGTCGTTTTTGGAGAAGCTTCTTCGTAGTTAAGGTGTCATCCCAACTGGTGGTGTTTTTGTTGTTGCAAGTCTTTGTTTGCTTCGGCGGGTCTTCTTTTTCTTTCGTTTTTAGACTGTGTGCATCCTTCATATCTAGACTTGTTATAGTCATTCTGTTGACACAAAGGTTGGGTGTAATTAATATCCTCCTACTATTAACATATCCCCCTTATAAAAAAGCGGGAGGAGGGGAAGGTTGGTGTGGCATGATCACTGGATCAGGATGTCACGACGCTAATTTGTGAGCAACATGGGAGTGGATTGATGAACCTAGACGTCTTTCTATTGTAGCCTTATGAAGGGTATGTTTGCTACAAGAGTTGTTGGAAATATACCTAGGGGCGATAATAAATGTGTTATTATTAATATTTACATTATCATGATTATATTTATTGTTCTATGCTATAATTGTGTTACTTATGGAATGATTGCTTCGGAAGAAAACCTAACAATTTGTGTTTTTTGTCTTACAGCTAAGGCAGATGCCTAAAAGCTAGTCAAGACGTGTATAAGCTGCCAAAAGTTTGTCCATCAAGCCCATGTTCCGGCTGAACAGCTGAGAACAATTTCGATTACATGGCAGTTCGTGGTTTGGGGGCTTGACATGGCAGGGGTGTTTTCGTACGGCACCATGTGGTTTTACTCACCTTCTTGTGATGGTGGATAAATTCACTAAATGCGTGTAAGCCAAACCCATCAAAAAAATATGAAGAAACAACCACCAGATTCATCGAGACAGTCATCATCCGATTTGGTCTCACACACAGTATTATTACTGATAATGAGACTAACTTCGCACAGGGATACTTGGCAGCATATTATGAGGACCAAGGAATCCGACTCAATCTTGTGTCGGTCGCACATTCACAGGCTAATGGACAAGTTAAAAGAACTAATGGTCTTATCTTATAAGGCCTCAAACCTCGCCTCGAGTCCCCACTCCATCGTGTTGCGGGGGCTTGGGCGAAAGAATTACTATCTGTCCTATGGAGTCTTAGAACAACTCTCAATCGTTTAACGTGATACACACCTTTTTTCTTGGTTGATGGAGCTGAAGTCGTCCTCCCAAGTGATCTGATCCACAATTCCCCGCGGGTTGCTGCTTATATCGAAGAGGATGTCTAGTTGTCTTGACAAGATGGTCTCGATTTACTCGAGGAAGTTTGTGTCGTTGCTGAGTAGAGATCTACAGCCTATTACGCAAATATGATAGTCGTTGATCATCTTACAAACCATCATTTGTCGAGCCCGGACATCTATAGCTAGCACATGTGCAAGGATAATTTTACCATCAAATTTTTTTCGAGGCCACCTAGTGACTTGGGGGTGTAAACACCCTATTGCTACACCTCCTCGGATCTCCCTCCCCCCCCCCCCCCCATCGTTTGTTGAGCCCGGGCATCTTTAGCTAGCGCATGTGCAAGGATAATTTTACCATGAGATATTTTTCTTTGGGTAGGCTTCACAGGATCAACAACCATAGCTGCACGGAGTACGGTAGAATTCCCCGGTACGGTCATTAGGGAAGTCCCCCCGAGGATGACTCCCATAAAATTCTTGCGAGAGCTGGAGAAGCGTATACGGGTAAAGCACCGTATCCATATAACTGCCTGCCACCTACGCTCCGCCATCCATTCCAAGTTTAGGGACCTAGGTTATAGTATCCCTATCAAAGAGCTAACGAAGGGGATGAGCGGAAGAGGTCGCTCATCGGACGAGTTCAACTTGCGGAGACTCTTGGAAAATATGGACTAAAAACTCCCCAAGTTAGCGTATTATGGGGGACCATCAAGCACATCCGGCAAAGATCAAGGGGGATCTCGTTGTTGCATAGCTCAGGTCAAAGCAAGGTGCATTAGGCGTTCAACAAGCAGTCTCACGATCGGGCATGAGTGTCGTGAAGAAGAAATTGTATACTCCCTTTGGTTGAGGCCACCTAGTGATTTGGGGGTGCAAACATTCTACTACTGCGCCTCCTCAGATCCCCCCCCCCCCAATGTGTATTAGCTTATCCACACAATAAAAAAGAGGGGGAGAGGTCGAGCGAGAGCACGTGATAGAACAGGGAGACAGTGAGGGTGGAATTGATGAGAATTACCGGTGACTATGCTTAAGCATGAAGGTATTGTAGGTCGGGATGTATCTAGGGTATTGTCCACCCGAGGCTAGAGAACCCCCCTCCCGCCCCCTTATTTGGAAAAAATTTATTAGGACCATGAGAGAAAGCGAAAAATCAAGATACGTAAATGGAAAGTCTTGATTAAGGAGATAAAGCACGTCTAGGATGGTTGCAAATCTATGCCATCGCACTTGATTAGCCACATCCACCTCTTCGCCAAATTGCAGGGCAGGACACATGCCACACCTAAATAATCTCTAAGGCCACCCTTGCTATTGAGCACATCAATCACCAAAAAGAATAGCACAGAGGAGATGGGGTCTCATGGTGAAGACCGTGGACGTGCCAAAACTTCTCCCCGTCACAATCATTGACAGGTACACGACTGATGGTGGCGGAGAACAAGATTAACGTGAGGCGAAGTACTACAGGGTGTTAAACCCATGGTAACGAAGAATCTTATGGAGAAATGGATGAATATGAAGTTTTAGCAATATCAAATTTTAGCATAACAAGGTTGATGCGGGAGTGTTGTGGAATGTGGATAAATCCTTGGAAGAGTATTTAGTTATCCAAGATTGCACGTGCTTGCACAAGCACACTGGTTCTGAGTCTACAAGCGTGTTGGGGGGCAAGAGAGGCAAAGGGCCATAGCCATGAAGACATTTTTCTCAACACTGTGAACCAGGCTTATGGGCCACAAATTGTCAATACCACTGCACTTTCCACTTAAATTCTTAGGAAGGAACGTGATATAAGCCCACTTAGCTCCAATCACCGACTTTGCAGGTTTAGGCTACGGTGACTGATTGGACCGGTCCATTGCAGCTTGAGCTGATTTCACGGTGAGAAATGCACAGAGTGTGTATCGGAGAAGCAGGGTTTCGCCAGTCGTTTTGATGCATTTCTATCACTTTATGTTGCCAAATCCTGTAACGTGTTCGGCCAACTGATGGAAAAGTTTAAATTAATCGGATAATATTTTAAATATGGTCCTGTACGATATAGATAATATCGTGTACGATATCCTGCATCAAGTCAAGATGGCCGAGTTGGTCTAAGGCGCCAGTTTCAGGTACTGGTCCGAAAGGGCGTTGGTTCAAATCCCACTCTTGACAAATATTTTTCAAATTTTATTTTTTCGTCGTCTCTCTCTCTCTCTCTTTTGATAACGCAACAAATCCGATTTCTCCAGTTCCCAATCTTCATCAGCAATCCAAAAGGCCAGTCTTACATTTCCTTTCGGACCAACATTCATCTTTCGCACCCAGCCGACCACTACCCAAATTGTCTCTGAATTTTCTGCAAGAACTCTCCATCTTGGTATGTGCAGCCGTGCAGGAGCTTAAGTTAGGCCTCCAAGAGGATCTGTGCATAAGTGCATCGTCAAGCTCGGATGTCTGCAACCGTCGGCATCAGAATTTTTCGCCGCCTCTTGGATGGCCATTTCCCGTCACTGTCCTCGCCCAGAGAGTCCGTATGGACAGAGCGACAGATGTCAACAGAGAGATCTTAGCACCAAATGCTCGTCGCTTTCGTAGTAATTGGGCCTGTTCTGCTTAATTGATCTAGCAAAATAGTTCCTCTGCTGAACCTATCATCTTGCTAACTTATGGCCTGCTGCCACATTTTTCTTCGGCTGCTGATACGTATCCAAAAAAAATCCAAAACCTGCTTATTGTACACCTAGGTGTTGCTGTCTATTCCCATATAGTTAGCAGAGTCCTTTTCAAATGTGGACTTACTTCTCGAAGATGAATCGAATGAATTTGTGTTTGGTTGGATGTTGGCTCCTTCCTTCAAGCAAGGTCACTTCGTCTCATTCCGGTCTGAAGTTTGGCCTCAAGATGACAGTTTAACTGAGCACTTGTCAATGGACTTGACTCTCTTTTTTCCTTGTATCGTTTTTTTTTTTTCGAAATCACTTGTATTACTCAAAAACGTTAGATATTACAATCGCTGCCAAATGTGCTTGAGAGGCCTTCTAGACCAGAAGCGAGCCACACTGCAGTTCTGTAACTAGTTCTAGCATAGTTTGCCATAAAGTTACTACTATTACGGAAAATGATACCGTTCATCCGGGGGATCGCGCGACCTGCGTCCCCCGGCTCCTGCGGCTTACGCGTGTCCCTCTCGCTAGGTGTCACCGACGGGTGTGGGGTCCACTACGATCTTATCCCCACAGCGAGTCAGCGAGTCTCCTCCTCCACTCCTTTTCAGCTCTTTCTCCCTGCATCCATGGCGGCCCGACCCCTGCTCCTTCCCGGCGCCCCGTCCTTCTCCTCCCCTAGGTAGCGCCGCCGTGCTTATCCCCACCACGCCGCCCGGCCCCCCGCCCTTCTCCTCTCCTAGGTAGCGTCGTCGTGCTTATTCCCACCATGCCGCCCGGTGCTTCCCGTAGATGATACCGTCGGCAGCCGACGGTGCTTCCAGCGGCGGATAGAGTTGCTCCCAACCAGGGACGCTGCTGCTGCAAGGGGTAGCTGGGGATGCTATGTATGGGGGCTGGCGATGCTACCTACCACCGGTGGATTTGCTACTGGCGATCGGCATCGTTGCTACAAGGGTACGAGGGCGCTGCTACCGACGGCCGGCATCGTTGCTACAAGGGTACGAGGGCGCTGCTACCGACGGCCGGCATCATTGCTACCGGTGACAGGCGAATTTTGCTACAGACACCCGGCGTCGGCGGGGAGATTTTGCTACCTACGGCTGGAGGATTTGCTCCATTGGTATGAGGGTGCTTCTACCGATGGCGATGCTGCCGGTGGTGCCGCCGGAGGTAGAGTTGTTGCGGGTAGAAGGACGGGGTCGCTAAGTTGGTGGGCGGCGTTTGCTACCACCGTGGACGGCGATTGCTATGATACTGTAAAGCTTTTGCTACAATATTGTAAAGCTTTTGCTACAAGTTCTCAGGCGAGGTCTCTCGGCTAAAGTCTCCAGCCATGTATCGGCAAAGTCATTTTTTTGCTACATTAGAAGAACTTTGTTGCTACAACCGTCTTGTGCTTTTGCTACAACAGTGTCAACTTTTTGCTACAAGGTCTCCGGCGAGAGTCACCAGCGAGTTTTTTCCGGCGAGGTCGTTTTTGCTACATTAGCATATTTTTTTTGCTGCATGGTCTCCGGCGAAGTCTCCGGCGACACGTTTCTATTTTCTGAAACGAACCTTTTTTTTTGCTTCGGAAGCAAAAGCGGGGACATATGCAGCAAAAAGATTTGCTTTGCAGCAAAGGAAGAATTTGGGCCGATTTAGTGGACACGTGTCGCGCAGGGGAGGAGGACGATGGGAGCCCTCCCATCGTCCGGGGACGCGTAGCAGTTGCCTACTATTATTCTGACATCTCTTAATATGAGTAACACAAGATTGGCGAACCTTTAGCAAGTTGTTTTTGGTCTCCTCCACCGTTGTCGAATAGACAAAGCCATTTCTCTCCTTATTGTTCAAGAGCTTGCATATCTCCAAACTGTCAACTTCAATTGCCAATGGTTGGTTGGACCAATGCAAAGCTAAGGATAAACCCTTAAGAACAGCTTTTAACTCAGCATCCAAAGCATCTCTACAAGAGAATAGTTGGCGACATGATAAGAGAATAATTTCACCCTCGTGGTCCCGTAGTATGACACCAGCACCTGCGTCCCCATTTGCTCCGAGAGAGCCATCAGTGTTTAGCTTGTACTCCCTCCGTTTCAAAATATAAGACGTTTTAGCTTTGTGAAAAGAGTGTATATAGACTCTTTTTAGTGTGTAGATTCACTCCAAAACTAAATGAACCTACACACTAAAGATGTCTAGATACGTTTCATTCACGAAGCTAAAACATCTTAAATTTTAAAACGGAGGGAGTACCAGCCAATAGGAGGTGGAGACCATCATGGAGAAATACATACTGGTTGTACACAATGCACTTGCTTATCATCAGGATCAAGGATGAACTTTCCCTTCACAATATCCCTCATGTGAATGATGCTCAATTTGCCACAGTGAGTCCATGTAGCTCATCAGGAAACGCCGCGATGCTTCCTTTGACACTCTGGCACTACACTCTATGTTTGACCTCCTTAACTGATGCAAACGCTGCTTGTCTTGCTCGGTTTTGTGGCATCAATAGAAGGGACGCTCTGACGAATTGCGCGCTTGTCCTTTGATGGAGTGCTAGAGTAGCAGCACTTTGACTGTATTTATCACTTCTGTCAATCTGTCATTAGCAGTGCCTACACTCCTGGAGACTAGTAATTCCAGACCTGCGTGATATCTTGATCACATAACTGGTTTCTTCCTAGGAGGAGTGCTTGAGTTGCCTTCTTTTGGCCCTATCACCAGAAACCTTCTAGAATTGGTGGACCCTCATTAACACACCCTCATTAAGGGGCTATATACAAGTTCACTGTCGATCATAGATTCATAAATGAAGTTTGACATTAGAAGACGACCTTGAGTTTGGGATTTGAGGTCGCTGGTATTTCAACATCACTGAAAGCTAGTAGTGCTAGCTAGTACTTCAATTGTTTGAAACAATGTATTTGCTCCATGATCAACTGTGTACTTATCTACTAGTACTAGGATAAACCAACATACAAAGGCAAGGCAGGATCATCTTGTTTAGAATTCAGGTGGCAAGCTTGATGCGATCTCTTCTTGGTTTTCTGAATTCAGGTGGCAGTTTGCGGAACCGACACAGCGCTCTTTCGAAGGAATCATATGATCGACCTCCTGATTAGCAAGACAACTGATCTGTCCAAACGTGGGTTCAGTCAAGTCGGTTGGGCCTGAAAGGTCACGAGCCCATCTCACCGCATCAATTGGCTTGTCGGGCGTACACATTCTCATCTTGACCTCTTCTCTGCAACTCTGTCCACAAGACCATTGAAGGCTCTTGCCTACCAAGTGTTGAATTTTTTGGCGCAGTTCATGTGGGCTCAGGTGCGCTGTTCGTTCTAGTAGTATTCTATTTTTGGGCACTGTGCGGGTGAGCACCCTGGAACCTATGCTTTTGCTCTTTCTGCTGTCAATTGCAGCACATAGATCCATTCCAGATATGAACCTCCGCGAAGTGGCTGTTGATTTCACGCGAGATTTCTGTGTAATACCATGTGAACAGATTGTTCCAAAACGTGGCCGTTCCAGAAGATACGCCAGGGTTTAGTGTATCATAATACTACTACTAGTATTGTCCCATCTCAATCTCTATCGATTTACGTGTCGTGCCCAGGCATTGACATGCTAGCGGCATTCAGATTACGTGAGAACGACACTGACACGGCTGGACAGGACAGTAGCGCCTAGAGAGAGATACGTCTTGCGCACACTGCACACACGAGAGAGGTGTTAGAATTAGTATTAGTTTGTATTACCGTATGTGTTACAGAGTCCAGAGACTCACCGTTTCCTAATCATATACGAGTCATGTACGTAGTAGCTAGGTGCCGCATCGCACCAATATATATTCACGATCGCTGAGACTCGGGATTTATCATATTTTGCTACCTGATCGCTAGATTTATCATATTTTGCTACCTGATCGCTAGTTTAATATGGTATCAGGCCGGCTCTTCCGCCTCATATCCTAGATCGCTCCAACCGTCCCCGAAGCTGTCGCTTCGGCCTTGCCTCCTCCCTGCTCCTGATAGGTTCCATGACGACCTCGACGAGCTCGCAGGTGATCAACCTTGGGGCACCGCCGTCCGACAAGCTCACACGGCAGAATTACCCCGGGTGGCGCGCACAGATCCTGCCCCCGATTCGCGGAACTCGCCTCTTCGGTCTACTAGATGGATCCGATGCTGCTCCGCCTGAAACGCTAGTCATCGAGCCCGCAGACAAAGCTACTGACAGAGCGGCGAAGACGACGCCAAATCCTGAGTACGACGCATGGATTTCAAGGGATCAGATTGTCCTCGGTAATCTTCTCCAAGCGCTCTCCTCTGAGGTTCTCCCTCATGTTCAAAGGATTGAGCACGCTGCCGGTGTCTGGAAGGCGATAGAGGAGATGTTCGCCTCCCAGAGTGAAGCCAAGATCACAAATTTGCGGATTGCCCTCGCAAACACCAAGAAGAAGAATCTCTCTACAGCAGCCTTTCTCACCCAGATGCAGCAGATCGTTGATGAACTTACGTCTGCTGAGTGCAACGTCACGACTAGGGAACATGTTTCCTTCATCCTTGCCAGTCTCGGTGCTGGTTATGATGCCATTGTCGCTGCCCTTGACGTGGCAACCACCCCTATTTCATTGAGCACTCTCTATGCGCAGCTGCACGCGTATGACCAGCGTCAAGAGATGCTTCATGGCTCCTCTGATCATACTTTTGAGACCTCTGCCAATGCTGCCTCTCGTCAACGCCGTGGCGGCCCCAACAATAATAGAGCTCGTGGAGACTGTGGTGATCGCCATGATTGCCGTGATGACCGCTACAATAATCGGCGTGATGACAGATACAATGACCAGCGTGATGATCGTCGTGACGACCGTCGAGATGATAGGCATCATGTCTATGGTGGTTATGGTCGTCGTGGTGGTTGTGCGTCTCCGGGAGGGGGACGTGGACGTGGCCGTGGTCGGCGTCGCACTTCTCCTTGGGTTGGTGCGATTTGCCAAATTTGCAACAAAGAAGGCCATGTCGCTAAAGATTGCTGGTCACGTTTTGATGATGATTATGACTATGGTAATAAAGAGGTTCATGCTTCCTATGGAGTTGATACAAATTGGTACCCGAATACCGGTGCCACTCATCACATCACCGGGAGCTCAATAATTTGACGGTTCGTGATGCTTACCGTGGCAATGACAGAGTCAACACGGCCAATGGACAAGGTATGGTTATTTCACATGTTGGTCACTCAAGAATTCATACCCCTACACAAGATTGTCGACTCCGCAATATTTTACATGTCCCTACTGCATCCAAAAATTTGATGTCCGTCCATCGCTTCGCGTATGATAATAATGTGTTCATCGAGTTTCACCCTTTCTTCTTTTTGATTAAGGACCAGGTCACACGGAAAACAATTCATAGAGGACAATGTGTTGGCGGCCTTTATCCCCTCATTTCATCTGTGGAGTCACCACAATCCCAGAATCATGTCTTTCTCGTCGTCAAGCCGTCCCAATCGAAGTGGCATAGTCATCTTGGTCATCCCTCCTTTGATATTGTTAGGCAAATCATTAGCAAGAATAAACTTCCTTGTCTTAGAGATTCTAGTAATTTATCAGTATGTGATCCATGTCAGCAAGCTAAGAATCACCAGTTACCATATCCTATTTCTACTAGTATATCTACAATCCTCCTTCAATTAGTCTTCTCTGATGTATGGAGTCCTGCACCTACTTCTGTTGGTCGTCATGACTATTATGTAAGTTTTATTGATGATTATAGCAAGTTTACTTGGATCTATTTGCTTAAGAAAAAATCTGATATCTTAGCTGCTTTTATCAATTTTCAAACTCTTGTTGAACGTAAGTTTGATAGAAAAATCCTTACTGTTCAGTCTGATTGGGGAGTAGAGTATGTTAAACTCAACTCCCACTTTCAAACTCAGGGAATTTCTCACCATGTTTCTTGTCCTCATGCCCATCAACAGAACGGTGCTGCAGAAAGAAAACATTGTTGAGGTTGGACTTGCACTTCTTGCTAATGCCAGTATGCCTCTTAAGTTTTGGGATGAAGCCTTTCTTACTGCCACATATCTCATCAATATGCTCCCTAGCAGAGTCATTAACAATGACACGCCAATGCATCGCCTTCTTGGTACTCGTCCAAAATATTCCTCTCTTCGTGTTTTTGGTTGTGCTTGCTGGCCTAATCTTCGTCCCTATAATAAGCTTAAACTAGCTTTTCGTTCTACACAATGTGTCTTTCTAGGCTACAATCCTCGCCACAAAGGAGTCAAATGTCTCGAAGTTTCCACCGGTCGAGTTTATATATCTCGAGATGTTGTCTTTGACGAGGGTGTGTTTCCTTTCAAAAATCTGCATCCTAATGCTGGTTCTCTTCTCAAACAACAAATTCTTTTGTTGGATCCTTCTCTTAGAAATTTTGAACAAGGGGATGATACTATTGATGATTCTCACATGGGAAATAATCATACTACTAATCCATTGTCTAGCCCTGTTTGCACCAGTTTTCAGGATACAACTCGAAGAAACAGAGTACCATGCGAAAATTTGAGTCAAAACGGAGCCTCCAGCAGCTCAAATCGATCTGATGAGTTCTCAGGTGAAAATAACAGAGACACGCAGTCCCATACGGAATTTCTGGACAGGTCATTGGGATCGGCCCATGCGTCACCTGCCGCTGGTCACCACGCGCCCGGTCCCCATCTCCCGTGACACGACGCACCATGTCTCCACTCGCCCGGTCCACGCCTGGTCGGTCACGTCCTGTGCGATTTTCTGTGGCTGAACCAGACAGCGCACCATCCAGCTCACACACCACAGAAGGAGCCACGGGATCTGATGCGCCTGGTGGTAGTAGACGCGGTGCGCTTGGTGTCGCTCCTTCGACAGAAACCACCAGCTCAGGTTCTTCTGCCTCACCCAGTACGGCGTCCAGTGGATCTTCTGTAGCTCCGCCAATTGAACACCAACATGTGTTGGTACCAGGACGTCCTACCTACTACACGTGCATCTAAAAGAATTGCTAACCTGAAACAGTACAAAGACGGCACAATTCGCTGGTGTCTCTCCGCTGAAACTGAAGAACCAGCGAATCTTGAATCTGCGCTGACTGATCCCAACTGGAGAGGCACCATGAATGAGGAGTTTGATGCACTCCTAAGAAATAAAACGTGGAGGTTGGTTCCACCCCGAGCAGGCATGAACATTATTGATTGTCGCTGGATTTATAAAGTTAAACGCAAAGCAAATGGATTGATTGATAGGTACAAGGCTAGACTGGTAGCCAAGGGTTTCAAACAACGGTATGGTATTGACTATGAGGATACTTTCAGTCCAGTTGTTAAAATTGCAATTGTTCGTCTTGTCTTGGCAATTTCTGTTTCCAGGGGATGGAGTTTGCGACAGTTGGATGTTAAGGACGCGTTTCTTCATGGTGTTCTGGAAGAGGAAGTCTATATGAGACAACCACCAGGGTATGAAAACAAAGGCAAACCAAACTACATTTGCAAACTTGACAAGGCGCTATATGGTTTAAAACAAGCTCCTCGAGCATGGTACTCTCGGTTGAGTTCAAAATTGGTCGATGTTGGTTTTGTTGCCTCCAAGTCTGATACATCATTGTTTATATATCACAAGTCCAATATCACCATCTATATGCTTATCTATGTTGATGATATCATAGTTGCTAGCTCCACCCAAGCTGCAACTGATGCTTTGTTAAGAGATCTAAGTAAAGAGTTTGCTCTAAAGGATCTTGGTGATCTTAATTTCTTCTTGAGCATTGAGGTACAGAAAATAGATAATGGAATTGTCTTGAGTCAGGCGAAATATGCACAAGATATTCTGGCAAGAGTTGGCATGACACATTGCACAGGCATGCCTACTCCCTTATCTTCCTCAGAAAAGGTCACTGCACATGTTGGAGACTTGTTGGGTCCTGAAGATAGTACCAATTATAGAAGCATGGTAGATGCTCTACAGTATCTCACATTGACAAGGCCAGATATCTCCTATGCAGTTAATAAGGTTTGTCAGTATCTACATGCTCCTACTACTGTTCATTGGACTGCTGCCAAACGAATTCTTAGATATGTCAAGCATACTATGACCACTGGTCTGACATTTATGAATCTACATCTACACTGTTGAGTGCCTTCTCCAATGCAGACTGGGTTGGTTGTGTAGATGATCGTCGATCCACAGGAGGGTTTGCCGTATTTTTTGGACCGAACTTAATTTCTTGGAGTGCTAAAAAGCAAGATACTGTTTCTAGGTCCAGTACAGAAGCTGAATACAAATCTGTAGCTAATGCCACGGCAGAAGTCATATGGATACAATACTTGCTAGCTGAATTGGGAGTTCAGCTGACTCAGACACCCTGCTTATGGTGTGATAATCTGGGAGCTACATACCTGTCAGCAAATCATGTCTTTCATGCACGAGCCAAACATGTTGAGATTGATTTTCACTTTGTCAGAGAACGAGTGCTGAAGAAGCAATTGGAGATTCGGTTTATTCCTTCCAAAGATCAAGTTGCTGATGGATTTACAAAGCCACTTCCACATCGTGGCTTTGAAGACTTCAAGCATAATCTCAACGTGTCCAAGTTATGATTAAAGGAGCGTGTTAGAATTAGTATTAGTTTGTATTAACGTATGTGTTACAGAGTCCAGAGACTCACTGTTTCCTAATCATGTACGAGTCATGTACGTAATAGCTAGGTGCCGCATCACACCAATATATATTCACGATCGTTGAGACTCGGGATTTATCCGAGTACACATATTTTGCTACTGATCGCTAGTTTAATAAGAGGCTGTCTAGAATCGTCGTTGATGAACCCTAATCCTGACGCGATTAAGTTTCAGAATCGTTAACACGCCTGGTTGACTTATTTAAACGGTTTGTTTTTGCTGCGGCCATGCTTGATGCTTCAATTCATTGGAATGGGCCGGAAACAGTGGCTACTATGTGGACGCATGAAGATGTCGATCGTTGGCCGGCCGGCCGGCCCAACCCAATCATGGGAGCCGAGGTCAGACCACACAGCTGGGGTCGAGAGGTGATGGCTCCGCGGCCCCACGCGCTGAGAACAGCAACGGAAGAAGGAGACGCCATGACAGATGAGACACGGACATGGCCGAGCCGGCCGACGGCGACGTCCCTCTCGATGGTCAGCCTGCCTAGTCCGCCGGGTGCAGCGCACTTACCGACTGCCCGTGTGCACGCCCATGCTCAGAGTCGGCGTCTAGAGACCGCCTCGGCAGGGGAGGACTCACTCGTCAGGTCTGCCAGATCGGAGGCCGGCGCAGGATGGGTGTGAGTCCTGATAGATAGATAGATAGATAGATAGATAGATAGATAGATAGATAGATAGATAGCGTTAATTGGAGTAGAAGCCAGCAGCCCATGATGACCGGCGATGTCCTTTTGTCAAGAACATGCATGTACGTACGTACTATACCACCTCGCGCGCGTCGATCATGTGCACATACAGATACAGGGCCGGCATATGTAGCGACCAGACGAACGAGGAGCAGCATATCGATCACTGCACGCGCGCGTCATGCACATAGACTACTCATAGTCATGGCTCCGACCTCCGACCATCTTGCTGTCCTTCTTCATGTTCATCATGGGCCAATGTCTCCATCCTTCATTCGTTACATCACTCACGTACCACTCCATTTATTTCCGCCGGATACGTTCGTACATGGCTGCATCCACTGCACCGGGCCGTACGTCGGGATTTTACAGGAATTGAACGAGTGTCAAAAAAATATCGCAAAAAAAAAAAGAACGAGTGTCAAAAATGTTGAATCCCACTCTGGTCAACATTTATCTAGGGAGAGGAGCACTAGACCCTCGGGTAGCTCCTCCCAAGGCGACACGCGGAACCCTAGCCGCAAGGGACCTAGCACTGCCCCTCCTCCTTCCTACGTCGTCGTCGGAGGAGGAAGAGGCCAGGCTAAGCATGTGCCACGGACGGCGACTGCGGGTTTAGCTCCTCGCGAAGCGGCTATACCTCAGGAAGATTCAGTAGATGGCATCCTCGTCGGCTTCGGCCTCTCTCGACGGCTCGGATACTCAGGTGACACAACGGCGGGTCTCCGCTCCCATGTGGAGTGATGCCGCTCGGCGGTTTCTGGCAGAGCAGGTGGTCACAGGCGCGGCGGCATCCTCTCGGCCGGTCGGCTTCGGGCCCGTACGGAGTCTCTGGTGCTTCTCCTCTGTGGCCTCTCCCGGCGGTGACTTTGGCCGTTTCCGACCTTTCCGCGGCAAGGAGCCGGATCCTTGATGTTCGATTTGGACACTCCAGATCTAGCTACAAGTTGTGGCCGACGGGCCTGGGCAGCGCAAAGTTCAGTGAGACGAATGATGTCGAGTGGGATGGTGGCCTCGATGTCGACTTCGGTTGGCGATGAGGAAGGTGGACAGCCACGAGTATTCCAGTGCCTGCGCTTCGATCTGTGGCTCGGCTTGTTCTAGCTGTGTCTCGATATTGTGCCGGTGTGCTTGGCCTAGAGGTGTCGAGCTAGCTTCAGCATGGATGGTGGTTGGCAGGCTTCGGCGCTCATGGTGGAGGTTCGTGGGCAGCCATTTTAGGTTGCAGGTTATTGAGCTTCTCCGGGAGAAATCCTTGCTCAGGTTATGGCTGGAGCTGGCGATGGTGATCCTACGGGTGTCGCATACTTGGAAGCATCATCGAGGTGTGCTCACTCCTTCTCCTGCGGCCTTGATTCAGGAGGATTCGGGATCGGACGATGGAGGCGTTACTGCGTCTCTTTCCTTCTTGGGGGCATCGCCTCGGAGTCGCCTACTGATGGGGGGTCAGTGAAGAGGGCTTGTTGCCCAGGCAGTTGTGCTAGGTCCAAGTGTGCATTTTGGCAAAGATGATGCCTCGAGCTAAAGATGTGGGTTGCGGCTAGGCTTCGACAGTCGGTTATTCCCGACATGTCCGGTAGCTTCTTCTGCTTCATTGTGTTGTTGTGGAGTCAGAGTTGCGGTGGAGCGTGTCCAGGCGACGACGATGACCGGCCATCGATGGATCATGCAGAGTACTTGGTCGGCACAAGTCCAACATATTTCCCTTCTTAAGCTCGTAGTTAGAGTCGAAGCTATCTGTCCTTGGCGCGTGTGCCCTCTGTGAGGCTCTGTTTGGGAAGTTGTTGGTGAGGTCGGAGTCGGTGGCTCGAAGAGGAGTGACGACGATGACGCTTCATGGAAACCTCGACGCGGGTCTCCTTGTGTGTCTATGCTTCATCTGGGTAGCCATATTAGTTGTGGTAGTGTGACCAACGTGGTTATGTTCGTATTGATGTGTTTGTACGGGTTTCTTCCGGTTGTCCTGCAAATGAACCGGTCAATTCTTTTCAGACTTTAAAAAATAAAACGAGGCAACATTCGTTTTGTTAAAAAAGAAGAAGATGTTAGTTATTAATCTGGCGCTGACTTGATCTATCCCCACTCCACATCGACTTATCTTGTCCGAATTAATCGGGTCACCGTGAATTGATTAAACGAAGACGAGCAAGTCTTTGAACTAATCGCGCTGCCATTGTACTAGTACGTACTACTACTAGTTAACTTGGAGGAGACCTGTGGCAGGCTAAAGTCAATGCCTGGAGCCATCGGCTAATCGGCCTCAGGCTGAATTCCAGTTCGATCGCGACGCCGATGTGCGGTGATGTGCAATCTAACGGCCTAAGCGTAATTAATTAGGACTCCTTCCTGAAAGACGCATGTCGTGTCAATTCACGAGTCAGCAGGCGCAGTGCGTGTGTCGATCATTCTAGCCGTACGTGTGAAACCTCGCGACCTGTTTTCTGAGTTTCCGGCGTGGTTAGCCTCGTTTCTGTTTTGGTTACGAAAGTGCCGTGCAAATTTGTGGAGTAGCGCTATCCTGGAGCAAATTAATTAACTAGACCGTGATTGTAGGCGGTACGTACGGTAGAGAGAGTACACGAGGTACCGCTGAGCTGCACGAGCGCGTGCGGCGTGGTAGGGTATGCATTACGCTATCCCGAGCTCTGACCAAGCCTTGCTCGTTCTGAACTTGTGATCGGCCGAGCTGGAGAGGAACCCGGCCTCCGATCGAAAGGCAGGTCGTCGTGTTGACAGCGTACGTTCTCCAAGTGATCCGAACGGCTCAACGAGCACCGGATTGTCAGCACTTAGCAGCCACTACAGTATCCTAACACCGTACCGTACCATGGATCGACCTTGTGCTAAGTAAGAGTTGTGCACGGCCACAGTAATCCTTCAGAAAAGCTGAAACCACTCTGGCGCTGTCGTCTGACGGAACTGTTCCATGTAGATTGTACCGCTGCGATCCATGGTTATTTACAATGTGGTATTACTCCAGAGGAGATCAATGCTTTGCAATGCAGGATAGCGGTACAAACGTGCGATCGATCGATGATGAAAACGTGGCGTGTCCGCTGCTGGTTTCGCGGAACGCGCAGCCGGGTTTAATCCGCAGGCATGGGACAGTAGGACGTCCTAGGCATCGTCTAGGGCACATCAAGTCTCTGGACAGGGACTGGACTGGAGATCAGAGCACATGCGTGTACGTACATGAGTATATCTCGGTTTGACCCAGTCTTAGCTAGGCATGCCGATATGGCACTGCCATTGAGCAGCGTTCACACGACATGGACGAGGGGACTCATCAGTGACCTAGTACGAGCGTGTAGTACAGCAGCAGCAGCAGATCTAGCGCTCTGGTGCCACCAGTTCGCCCTTTTTCTTTCTGCCATGTGCGGCGAGTGAATAGCGGCCCACGAGAAAGAAAATCTATGGCGACACCGGACTGGAACACATGAGGCTACAGGATACCGAATGCGGCATTTCCGGAATTGCATGTCAGTATGTCACGAGGAATTTCTTCCAAGATATCGCCTAGTTCTAGGATAATATGGCATTGGCGCATTGCAATGCAAGTTTGCGACTACCACAGGAACACATACCAAACAGAACATTAGATTAGACGACTAATATACCATGAACAAACGGAGTAAATGTACCATGAACACAAAATTCTTCTAAAAAAAGTTGTCAACGTGAAGACAAAACTTAGAAGTTACGGTTAACGACACTCGGAGTCGATTGCCGGAATGAAACCACGTCATCGTTCCTGACCTTTTCTGCGTAGAAATCGTAATATTGACAAGCTAGATTATCAAGAGGCCGGTGACAAAAGGAATATAACAGGTTCCACATTTTACACTGCCTCGCCTTACAAGGGAGACACGGATCTACTCATCTTTGATCACGGAAACGAAAAACTTACAACAAAGAGTCGTGCTAAACGGTGATGTGAAGCTAGTCCTTTAAGAAAATTTCAAATGGTTGACCCTGTACAGTAAATTTGACGAAATTTGTTTCAAAAGCTCGAGATATCAACACAGAATTGAGGAGATACAATTAACGAAACCTGGAGCTAACTGTTAGAATGGAATGATATCATCGTCGTGCATCTTTTCATATGGAGCTTATTTTCAATCGAAGCTTTGTTGAATTCATTACAATGGCTTAGGGAAGGAGTGCGTCAATATAGACGGAGCCCGTTTTTGAATTTTTCAAAAGTTGACATTTTAAAGTAACGAAAAAAATCTGAAAAAAATATTTAGATGTAGATAATGATGACTTCTAGCTGTGTGCAAAAAATCAATGCGAAATATTCTGTATTTCAAGCTGAGAAAAAATGACAAATTTCCAGATCTAAGACAGTGGACAGTGCAAAATTCGAATTCTTCAAAATTGTCAGAATTTTATTTTTGTGTAGGCCAGGATACAAACTATTTCACGCTGAAAATTTGCAGAGCTGTAGATCAAGTCATTGTCAACATCCAGAATTTTATTTTAGATTTTTTGGAAACTTTAAAATGTCAATTTTCAAAATATTTAAAATCGGGCTCCATGTAGCCCGTCCTCTAAAGCCATTTTTCGCTTAGGGAAGACACTATTTAAAAGAGGTGATGAAACGGGGGCGAGGTGCTGGCCAGGGCGACTGGCGGTGCTCTTGAGGCAGATCTGGGTCTGAGACGAGCTGACTCGGTTCGGTTGCTCCACCGACGGCCCATGAAAGAAGTTGACTTGGGGTGGTTCCGTCGGCGTCGCCCCTACTGCAGTGTCGCGGTGGGGCTTCGCGGGTCCTCTCTAGGCCCGGCCGGGCCTGATGCCGGGGGTGGCGGTGACGATGGCACGCCTGCTGCAGTGCGACGACGGGGCCTTACGTGACTCTTTGGCGATGGGGGTTGATCCCTCCCGGGTGGCTGCTAGTCTACCGTCCTTTGTGTGCTGTGTTATCTGGGCCGGTCGATCTCGTTTCTGGTGTTGCAGTGAGATGACGAAGATGATGGCAAGACCGTGGTGATGCGTGCTCGTGGGCGGCAAGTCTGGTGCAGCGCTTCGGAGTGGCGAGGGGTGTGTTTTTTGGGGGTCGGGAGAAATCCTTGCTGACTCGTTCCGCACCGATGCGGTGACGCATGCGGGTGTCGTTGTCCTTCCTGAAGGGCGTCAGGTGTATCCCCTCCCCACTCCGCACCGCGGGTCAGGGGAAACCCTAGGCCTTGTCCGGGCAGCAACGTCGTCGTTGTCGCGGTCCTTCTTGGAGGTGTTGCTTGTTACGCGGCACTTTGGAGTGCTAGGTTCGATGCGGAACTTCTCCGGAGGGCGCAACAGTTGCGGATCATCTTAGCTTTCATCGATCTGCCAGTGTCGGCATTTGTTTCTCTTTCGTTTCTTTTTTTTCTTTTTATGTTTGGTTGTGCTGTTTGCCCTGGTTGCTATATTAATATAACGGGACGAAAGACTGATTCGAGAAAAGAGTGTTGGGAAACAAACTTCAATTTATAAACCGGATTTTAATAGTGTACGAGTACCTGCGTGCAGGTGCAACTGGGCAAATTCCCGGCGGTACACAGATAATCTTGTCTAGGATTGGGGACAACCGCGCAGGTCATGCAAGCATACTCCTACACGCCTAGTACTACACCAAGCAAGGCACTGGCATTGTACTCCTGTCCGTAGGCACGGTATTGACTTCTTCGTCCCCACTCTTCACTCCTGCACGTTGACCTTCTAGACACGCAGCTACGCGGCGCATGTGCTGGTGCTACGACCCCTAGCAGCAGCAGCAGCAGCAGCAGCTACGTACCGACCATACATACACTCCGATACACGTGAATAAACCTCGCACGATCCGGTCCGTCCACTGGGCCGATGGACCGTGCTCCTCTCACGTGCGTTACAGCCTAGAGCCGGCGAGCATACGACGCACAGTGGACGCTCTCCTCTCACATTAACTGCGGGTGCATGCATGTGTGCATCAATGGCGCTTGCTTGCTTGCTTGCTTAAAGTACCAAGGCGCACACGAGCCGGCCCGGCCATTACTCTACTGCTACTGCTGCTCCACTTTATTCATGCCTCCCCTGCGTCGCATTGCTCACAGGCCGGGAGGGGCTCGGTAGGTCGCGCTTGAGAAAAGGCCACTTTTAATGCGCCCGTCCGTCCGTCTCGGGTCGGAGAAGATACCGGTGTGCATATGTCAGCGTATGCGTGTGCGACGCAGGTGGCGCTTACCTAGTCAATCTGCGATGATGAGTGATGACCACCGGGCAGTCAAAACAAGACGACCTGCGAGTCGTGCCATCGGATCTGGATTAAGGCCAACTCGAACGGCGCGCGTGAAGGAACGAAAAGCACCCCACCAGACGCTAAAAACTACATCGCGTGGCCCCCAGCGCATACAGTTTTCACATATTTTTGCACAGTCAACAAGATCGAACAAACTCAAATAAATAAGTCCACTTCTCAATCAAAGTAGCATAGTTCAAAGCAATGACCTAGTTCCAACGCAAAGGATAATTCGACAAAACCAAGCTCAACACAAAATTATCTCATACAAACACAAACACATCAATGATCCACATTGTTGAAGTCATTGCTATCTCCATTTTGTGTTTCTTTTCCACTGGAGTCTTACACCGTGGTGGTGGGTGGTGGCTTGAACTGTTAAATCTCCATATCGATCATCACTAGTACGAGGTATTTGAGCAACTATGGACGCCATGAATCACCCCGACAAACTCATCCCTCCATAGCGTCCAAAGCCACCATCTCCCATGCCTCCTCCATAGACACCTGACAGTGCTCCCATGCCTCCTCCGAAGACAACCGGTGGTGCTCCCATGCCTCCCATGCTTCCTCCAAAGACACCCGATGGTGCTCTCATGCCTCCCATCATTCTAAAGCCACGCATCATTCCATAGCCACTCATCGGTGCACTCATCCCTCCATAGCCACTCATCGGTGCACTCATCCCTCCATGTTGCCCCTTCAAGTTGTTTACCAACGTTCTTTTTTGCCAACACTTCATGGCGAGCAAGGTTTATGTACACTTTTTGACTTTCATCTATGTTGGAAGTGTCCATGAAAAAGAGTTTTCTCTCTTCTTCCACTAGACGTTGATTCTCATCATTGGCCACCTTCTCCTCCAATGCCAACCTCCTCTCCTCGGCGGCTGCCAACCTCTCCTCCAATGCCACCCTCCGTGCCTCGGTCTCGGCCTCCAAGATCCTTGCCAACTTCTTATCTGTGTTTCCTTATAACCTTGTGTTGACCATCCTATCCATATCTTTTGCTATGTCATCATCTCCAGCCCTCCTCCCCTTCATATCTTTGGCGGCCTTCTTTCCAATCACGGGTCGTCTTGTGTTGGCAACCGAGTGAGGAGTGGAGCTTCTCTTATTATCCTCATCACTTGATTCCCCATCATCTATGATAGTTGCCTCGGCGGTTGCATTCATGGCCATTGTTGGCACATCCATGGCACAACGGGCCACTTTTCCTCATTCCCTAGCACTTTATATGAATGATGCAACAAAATAGTCTTCCAAGAATTTTCCTCCCCTTCTTAGTCTTTTTCCCCTCATCTTTGTACAAGCCTTGAGCAGTGTTGAGCTACAATATGAATAAAAGAGAAGAAATGAGTCATACAGAACAACAAACATATGCACATCAACACGAGCTACTACGACACAAGAGAACAACTTACCCTATCCACGCCATTTGTGCCACTTGGGTTAATTTCGTCAACATACTTTTGCACACCCGCCCATTTTTGACAATCGGTGTTGATGACCAACTAGCGAGACCAAAGAGAACGGTCGGTGTGCACATTTCCACTAGTGTTGTTTGCATCAAAGTACTCCTTCATTCTCATTCAATAGGTGTCTCTAGTTTGGTCCATACCAACCGCCGGGTCCATGCCAATTTTCAACCAAGCATGGCAAAGCAACTTATCCTCCTCCATGGTGTAGTTTTTCATCCTACCTTTCGGAGGTTCAATCAACCCCTCACCCTCCTCATCCACTTCAAACTCCTCCACTTCACCATATTATTGATCCAAATAATCATGTGAGAAAGAGGAACCAACATTCATAGTGTCTATGAAAGTCTCATCATCGACACTACATTGCAATTCAATAAACACATATCAACATCCTCCTCCATAATCATCTACCTAAAAAAGAATAGCCAAAACAAAAAAAATTACCTTGTGGTCATTTGGTCGAATAGGTCATGTGTGTTGGTCGCTGGAGCTATCGATGGAGCCTGCGCCGCCGTCAGTGCAGAGCTCCCAGGGGCCTGGAGAGGAACCGGATGTTGGACACGCCGAGCAGAGGCCTTCTTCACCGTCATCTTTGCCGACTTGCCCTTTGGTTTTTGGACACCTCCCATCGGCACCGAGCGTTTGGTGGCTACTTACCTTCTCTTCACCGGCACGGGTGGCGGAAGATGCGCGGCGTTGGCGCTGTTATGCGAGGTTGGCTGCGGTGGCACGAAGAGGAAGCGGGTGGATATACCTGCGACGATGCTAAGGTTTGGCGGGGGTGGTGACAACGGAGCTTCTCCGTCGACGGCTATAGTGGTGGGACTGTGTAGGGAGGGGTCGGTGGCGTGTCTGACCCATCCATCGCCGCAATTTCACCGGCGGCAGCACGTAGAGGAGGATTGGGGAAGAAAATGGGCGCAAGCGTGGGTGAAGTTTCCATGGGAAGTTGCGTCTTCGCGCGCGAGCGGGGAGATAGCACGCGCTGGATTCGACGCCACAAATATGCCACGTATGATAGGGGAGCGTGCACTTTTTTTTACAGCACGTGCTCATTTGCAGCGTCTTCTGGAGCGAGCGAACAACACGCCAGCTCTACAAATCGACGGTTTATTTAGCGCAAGGGCCATATGCAACGGCTGCTGGAGATGCTCTTAGGTGTTTTCAGTTTTGAAACGAGGTGAAATTGGTGGAATGGTTCAGCACCCAGATCCCGCTCTTGTGTTCGGTTGGGTTAGGGAATGAAACCTAGTGATTCTCTATAAGGGAATATACCTTTAGATACAAAACACACTCGTTCCACCAAATCGGTGGAATCTGGGGGACCGGAGGGCTAACCACACCGCACCGACCAAAAAAAGATAATAGCTTATTATCACCTCCACGCGCCCTATCCCTGTCCCACAACCATTTATGCTCCCCCTTGCGCTTCTTCCACTCGACGACACCGCACCCACGCACCTCCACTGATCGAAGGGAAGGAGACCTGGTAATAGAAAAGTAGGTGAGGCAGCGACGAGAGCGTGGCCAGTGGCTACAGGAGGAATAGGAGGCGGCGACTGCTATAGGATGACGAGGAGGTAGGAGCTTAGCCAGTGGCTACAGGAGGAATAGGAGGCGATGGCGGCTACACGCGGAAGAGGAGGTGGCGACTGCTGGCGGAAGATAAGGCAGGAACTCCTCGACCAAATTCATTGAAGGTATCTTGCATGTGCCCATGTACATTGTTTTTTTAGATATTCTTGTTGTTATGTGCCTTATGCACTTTGAAATTGAGTACATAAAGCGAATCTTAGGCTCAAATCAAGGAATCCGAAGAAAACAAAAGCGTACATGATGTTTAAAATTGATAACAAATTAGTTTGGGTGAGTAGGTATGTGGAGAAAATTTTGCGAGTGATTTATAATTTGAAGTGATGGTATGAACTTAAATAAATTAGGTGATTGATTGTAATGCACCTTATTATATGGACTCTAATGCACTTTATTATATGGACTTTTACGAACTTTAATTAGTGCTTTTGGATCACTACTATGACATTTTACTCGACATGGTTGATTTTGGCCTATTTCTATGGCTACTATGGTTGTATGGATTGAAATGTGTATTATGTTTGTTGCCTTATATTTTTTCTTGTGAGAATATATTTGTTATTTCTTATTGCCGAAAATGCAACAAAATGTTGCTAATTTTTTTGTTGGTATGGTGTTACATGTGGGAGGTATGTGCACCATAGCTATGGAAGTGGTGAGTGAACCAAATTCTATCCATTCCATTCCATTTTTCGGTCCCAATCGAACAAAAAAGAGAATCATTTCATTCCACTTTTTTGTTCGAACCGAACACGAGGATGGAACTGTTCCGTTACGTTTCACCTTGTTCCAAAACTAAACACATCCTTTATGTGCGTCGTGTCTTGGATCATCTTTTGTTTCTTTTCTAGACAAAGCCTTCTCGCCATGGTCTCCTTGGTGAGTATCTTGAGTTATACTTTCTTTACTTGAGCTCGACTTTCTTGGCTCTTGCAATTGCATTGAACATGGTTCCTTTTACTTGAGCTCTGTTTACATGGCTCTTGATCAGGCATTGGTCTTCCAAATTTTGAACTTCTTATTTGTACAATAATAAAGTTCTTCATTTCTTCCTATTTTTTCGATGGTTCCCCCTTCTCTATTCTAGCTTGGAACCTCATTGTCATCTATCAACCCCCTTCAATGTATTTTACGATGTTAGTGATCAAGCCTTACACTTTTCATCTTACTTAAAATTGATCTAGAGTACATAATATGTACGGGTATTGCAAAAAAAATTGTACGAGTGTGTTAGATTAGATCTACCACTCGATGATCATATGCTTCCCTTGAGTTCACATGGATTGATCTTCGTGGTATAGAGAGATTTTACAAAGTTCTAGCTACTCGCGATCCATCCGATTTCTCCTGAGCTTATCCGGTTCATTTGATCGATGGTGTGCTTCAGTTCAACAGGTTTCCCTGTAGTGAATAAAGATATGGCAATTGTAGACAAGATGGGGCAATGTAGATCTACTCTACATGGGGGTCATACGTAATGACAAAGTCTAGATAGGGTTGGGAAACTTCTCACGAGATATCACTCCTCCATCACCCTGCAAGTTAATCTAGCATATGGTGTATCATGCTTATGTTTTGCATAGCTAGTTTCTCGTGTTCACTACTAGGAAAAACCCTATCAATGTCCCACGGTTTTTCCTATCAATGGTGCAGAGGTCGTGCACCACTATCATCACACCACTAATAATATTTATCAATGGCGCATCGGCCCGTATTCCACAGACATTCCAACTTATCTGTGATGCATGGGGTTTGGTGCGCCACTGATAAATTTTTCAAATTTCAAAAAAAGCGAGATATGGCACCACCGGTATTGTCGTCGCCTTGTCGGAGCTCACGCATGGAGGCCGTGGCCACAACCACTACCTACCACCACAAGAAGGTACGGAAGGCCGTGGCCACGCCGGTCATCATTGGCGTCGAGCGGGTACTAGTGGGCACGCGACATCAAGCTAGCGGAGGAGATGGTGCGGGCCTCCTCCACACGGCGGAGGTGGCGCCCGAGGATGCCAGAGGAGGGCATGGCCAAAGGAGGCGCGATCGGAGTAGGGCAGCACGGTCGAGGTGGAGGGGACAAGCTTGAAGTCGTGGCGATGATTGTAGGCAGCGGGATTGGAGAAGGAGAAGAGAAGGGGATGGTGGAGGAGAAGGAGATGAGGAAGGTGGAGGAGAAGGAGATGAGGAAGGTGGAGGAGAAGGAGAAGGGTGTAACATCCCAAAACTTTAATCCAAGCTTATCAAGCTCAAATCATCCAAAAATAGGGTTAATAAAAACTTTTCCAAATTAAAAATGAAAGCATTCATATGTGTGTGCATTTAAAATATGAGTTGTTTTGAATTGCCATGATTGTGTGATCCTTTGCTTCTAAAATGTTTCTTAGGTGATTTAAACATCATCTACATCATTCCCAAACTTTTCCTAAAAAAAATCAAACCAAAAAGAATTAAAAAGGAGGAATGGTCATTTTGGCCATTTTAATCCACTACACTACATTGAGTGTTCCTAGCACTCATTTCTTAACAGAAACAATTCTTGATCATTGCACCTCTTGCTAGTACATATAATGAGGTACCAAGGCCCATGTTTGGATCTGCTAAAAACATTCTTTTAACTATTTTAATTGGCATTTGAAATTTGAATCTAATGCATATGCATAGATCACCCCTATTTCAAAACCCATCTTTTTGAGCTCCACTTTCAAAACCCTTGCAACCAGAGACTACCTAGCACTAGTGGAGAACACCCAAAAATTTTGAAACCAAAATTCAAAACTTTTTCTCTTTCGGCCATTTTGTCAAACACCTTGCTGGCAAGATCATTATGGCCTAACTATTACTGTTTTGGACTGATTTTGTCTAGCAATTTTGATGTGCTTTGATCATCTTTGTCCCCCTCAAGCCTAACCATACCAACCCCAACATCTCCCCTACCTCCTAGTTGCACTGCATTGCCATGTCGAGCCCCTCCTCGCCGGCCGACCGTGCACTCGCAGCAGCAGCCCTCTCCAGCCTCTCTCACCATGTCTAGCAAGTTGCATGTGGTCCACCTCCACCGTCCAACCAGCCCCAGGCCAGAGACAGAGAGCAGAGCGGCCAGGAACCGCCGCGCCCGGAGCTGGTCGACCATGCCGCCGCCGCCCGTAGAGCACGCTCTGTCCCCACGTGCACAAGCCGCCGCTCGACCGCAGCCCTCGCCCACCGCCTCCACTGTCATGGAACACCCAGACACCCCGTTAGACTGCATACCACCGCCCCTATGGCTGCATTCACTTCCTAGAGCACCGCCAGGAGACCGCCTGTCGATCGCCACCCTCAGCCATCCCGCTAGCCGGCCGTAGCCTTGTCGCCACCGTTGCCTGCCCATCCCGCTCGGTCTCACCGTCGGGCCTATAAAAGGAGGCCTTCCCAGCCTCTTCTCTCCACACCACTCCACTCCCCTCACCTCACTGAACCTCACCCACCTCTAGCTGGAGCAAGGGGAGCAACAGCTCGCCGAAATTGGAGCCGGAGCAGCCGCAGCAGGAGGAGAAGGGCGGCGCTGATTGGGACCACCCCAAGCTCCGCCGCAACCGCGCCTCGCCTCGCCGTCATCTTCTAGTTCGTTTGCCCGCCTCGTCGACCCCGCTGGAGCCCTGGTATGTCCCCAGCAGACCCCTACTGATCCGCTAGGGTTCGAGCTCGCCGGCGACCTGTTTGTCGTCGACGATGACCCTCAGCCTTAGATCCCCCTTCTAATCCTATGGCCCACAGCGCGTGTACCGTTTCGCGTGTTAAGACCCACTAACAAGCAGGACCCCCGTGTCAGCTGAGCCCTGCGCCGCGGAGCGCCATTGGGCCGGTCCAAGTTCTTTGCCGCGCTAGCCCACCCGTTCAAATCTGGATTTTTCTTTTTAGTTAAATCTAGTTTCTGTCCACTAGTTTAAAATTCAATTCAGAGAGTTTTATAAATCCAAATTGCATGAAACCAATTTTGTCTGAAAGGTATTGAGATGATCTATCCAAGACCGTTGGATTTAATTCCATTAGAGTTATAGATCTCTCCTAATAAAAATAATCAAACAGAAGTATTTGCCACTTGCAATATTTTTATAAAATCAACCAAGTTAGCTTTTGAGTTGATTCCAACTCTCAAAAATCACATTTCATCATATCTATCTAAATATGTAATAATATTAAGGTTTACATGCAGTGACTTTGGACTAGTACCAAAATAATGCTATATAGGCATTTCTAGTCACTTTAAATCATTAAATAATGAACTTAAACCAAAGTAATATTGATCCAACCCTGAAATCCCATTCCCACATGTTAGAATATGTGGTGATGACATGTGTCCACATGATCCCATATTTTAAAGTGGTGAATATTAAATCTTAGTTAAATTTTCAATGAGTAGAAATTACTTTTCTAAAATAAAAAGAAAGAAACTATTGAATTAAACTTGTGATGCTTGTGATGATAATAGATCATCCATTGTGTGTCTTAGAATGCTATCTAGCCTAGTTAAGTATTGTTTGGTGATTGTGTACTCCGTATGTATTTTTATAGACGATAGTACCGACCAAGTCTACGAAGAGGAGGAGTGCTATCAAGACGAAGACGAAGAAAACTTCAACCACTGCACCAACCAAGGCAAGCTAGCACTATCCAAGATTAACCCTTGCAAGTTATACTTGCAAGCCACCATTAACAATGCAAGCTAACCCTTGCAAGTTTAGTGCTTAGCAAACTAGAATCAAACTAGATGGTTTAGCAAAGATGCCTTAAGCATGCTTTGAGCACCCCTTGTTGACTATTGGTACCTCAAGTCTTATTGACAAGTTTCACCTCCCTTAGTTTACACAAAGTTCTTACTTATTTTGAAGGTAGCATAAAAAGTATAAAACTTGACCTACTTAGAAACCTTTAGATGTCATTCTATGGCATGAGATTGAACCTATCACTTCCACCTTAGTGAACACTCTTAACTTAGTAGTTTAGAGTAGATCAAAACTTGAGTCACTTTAGATGGGAACACTTGGTGAAAATGAATTATGAAAACCTTGGAATGATGAGTCATTCTATTGAGATGTTTTGACATGCGTTGAGAAACACAACTGGTTTATGATGATGAAAATGATGAGGCATGAGCCTTAACCCTTTTATAAAACTGATGGTTGGATTCAGATGCGATATCATTCCAAATTTACTGTACAACCACATTACCTGAATTGGGTAAGGCTTAGCTGGAAATTTATATGCATTAGTATTAGTTCCCTCACGGGAGAGGTCTGAGAGTGTCAAACTATTCAAATAGCCGCGTCCGCAGTTATGGACAGTTGGAATGGCCATACTGTTTCGTTGTCAGATGTTTTCCAAATAACTTGAAATGAATGATGAATCTTGACTTGACCACAACAGGGTTGTGTTTATGATAATAGCTTCCCAACTTAAGTGATTCTAGAACTTTATTTTACCTTTCTTTGCTTCTAAACTCAGCTTAGGTTTCAAACTTAACTTTATAGTTAAACTTAGATTTAGCACTTTAACTTAGAACTATAGTACCTGTTAATAGTAGTTTGCGAGTACTTAAAGAGTACTCATGGTTTTTTTCCCTGGCTATTCTCATAGCCAGACTATGAAGAAGACTATCAAGAGGATGGCCAGCAGGACGGCTATGATAACTAGGACTATCTGCCTTTATCAGTATTGCCTGTGCCCCTGAAGATGGACCCCACCGCTAAGCTTATCTTTTATTTCCGCTGCTTGTTGTATTAAAGACTGGATCATGAGATCCTTATTTGTGTAAGAACTTATGTATGGTTTGTAATAGATGATGTACTGTGATATCCAATCCGTTATGTCTCGCAAAAATGGTAATCCTGGGATTGCGAGGTATGGCATAACGGACATCTGGGATTAAAAAATCCGGGTGTTGACAAAGGGGGAGGTGGAGGAGAAGGGGAAGGGAAAAGAAGAAGGGGGAGGTGGAGGAGAAGGAGAAGGGAGAAGGAGAAGGAAGAGGGAAAGGAGAAGGAGAAGGACAAAGAGAGGTGGTAGGTGCCCGGTTCGAATTTGAATCATGCTATCACTTACCAGTCGCGCACCACTACGGGGCGTGCCACTGATAAGGGAGCTCTAATTTTTTGTAGGAAAAAATCTTAATTATTGCCATAAATTTTTTCCTTTTTGAATTTGTAGATTATATAAAGGTAGTAAACAATCGTAGATGGTTGCCATCGGCTATAGAATTTCGCATAGATTAATTTTGATAAAAAACTTTTTGATGTGAGGTTGTATGCAAAACGTATAGCCGTTTTACGCAGACATAAATTTTTTTTGCAAAAAAATCAAAATTTATGTTTGTTAATTTTCATAACAACTAGATCACCTAACATAACTACATCTCAAATGATTTTAAAATTTGAACTTTTTATCATTTTCGTTTCTCTTTTCTAAAACTGAAAAAGGCGACCACTCGGGTGGGAGGGTGAGAGCATAGTTGTCGGTGCCGCACTCCATACTAGTGTGCTAAAGATAACTTGCATATTTCTATAATATGGCTTATATGTGGCGCATCCCAGATAAGTGTGCCACTGATAACATATGCTCTTTCTATAAAGTTGGGCCATGTAATATCCGTGGCGCACCCTAACGTGATGCGCCACTGGTAGTTCATATATCTATGGCGCATCCCCACCTGGTATGTCATGGATAAGTTAGGACACACCTATAAAATGGTACTTATAGATAGTGTTGAAGGGGTTCCGCGGGCAAAAACAAAAAAATCCTATGGAAGAACACACCTAGCCAGGATCTATCTACGAGAAATACTATAACAAAGAGACATTTTGGTAACATACCCTTATAGACCGAAAGCGTTTAACGCTCATGCAAAACATGGATGATATAGTCATACTCGTTTGACCTCATGGTTGCGAAAATCCTAGCAGGTCACTCCTTGTCCTGCTCCTTGTACAATGATAACATTGGCTCTTTCTATATAGTTGGGCCATGTAAAAATGGGAGTTGGGACATGTTCGACATTTGATTTGGTTGTCTAGTTTTCACTTGGATGCATGGGTGGGGAATACCCGTTTGTGTGGTAGGCTACACACAATCCTTTTTAGCTAGGCTAATGAAAATTAGTGGTGTTCGGTTGCCCACAAGAAGTTGTAGATGATTAACATGATTCAAATATGGTGTGATTACCATGTCACTTCATAGTCCATCCGAAATAGAGGAATTAGAAAAACAGGAGTTCAACAATCACCACAAGAAGATTAACAATGATGAAATCACTAAGCCTACTCTCTTTGACATGACCAGCCATTGGTGTAGCTTCAAGAGACATTGCTTGAACAACCATTGCCTGCTCATCCACAAGCCCATCAACAAAGAAACTGTGGTAGTCGTCATTTGCATCCTATCTAGTTTGATATCCTATATAATTGTTTTTCGAGAATCCCTTGACTTGATCTTCGCAAATCATTCATGAAGTATACACGCGTTGATGCATCCTTCTATACACCACATACCACTAACATGTAGTAGAAATAACAAGTTAGGTACACCATGACAAGCATGAACGAATTCATAAGAAAGCATGACAATTTCACATTAAATCATACATTAAGTGGAACATGCATAATCATTGCCAAAACAAGATCACAAGTTCATATATGGTATCAACCTATCACCACATCAAAATAGGGCATTATTCTACCATCACATTAAGTTTACCATTACAAGAAGGGTTAATATATACCACCTCATCAAAATATACAGTCCATAAGAAGTTTGTAAGATCTAGCTACCACTAAAATGTGCATCAATATCAACATCGTAATCTCATCACCATCACCAGCACCAACACGCATATCCCTCCCTAGTCCCACCATGATCCCAAGCTCTACGGCTTGTCGTAAAATTTTCCCAAGATTGTTCTGATCCACACGACCAGGTGTGGTTCAACCATCCGAAAAAAGCTGGTACCATGGGACTTGTTGTCGATGAAGTGACTAAGATTCACCATGAGAGATCCCCAGTGAAACCAACCATATTCATAATGGCCTTGTAGATATCAAGGTGCATGTCAGTTGGCTTGTTATCCTTGCATGCATGTGCAATGTCCTTCATGGTGTCGGTCATGTTGAAAAATGCCATGATATTGTCACAAAAGGGGTGCCCCTCTTACTATTGCGTACATAATCCTTTTCAGGGATGACTGCGGGATTTTCAAGGCCATTGATAATATCCATGGAGGACTCCAGGGTGTCGGCATACTCAACTGAAGGTGAAGGTGTAGGTGTCCCACGGGGCTTACTTGAGACCATGGCAAACTTCCTAGTGGCTAGACCGAACGACAAGATGGTATACATATCAGTGTACTTAGGAACGGAAAAGTTGAGGAACTCAATGTCCTTGGGATGATCCTAAGACTAATAAAGTGTGTAAGTTGTGCATTATACTCATCGTTGATGATGTGCAAGAAAGGTTCAAGGTAGTGTTCAAACCGTGATATGCCCAAGATAGTTCTCACACTCCAAGATGACGGTTTTGGTGTCTTTGCACCATTGAGAACAACTCTGATCTCTGAGCGTGCTAATGGTGTGCCGCCTCACCCTCTATAACACCCTAGCATTAGATCTTAGAAATAAGCTAAGATGTGGTGTGCATTGCACTGATGCATAGAAAATCTGGATAATTTTCACGCTTTTAAATAAAACTTATCAACGTGATTGAAGCTTCTCTTAACTTGGTGGAATTGAAGTAGATCATCAAGTTGATTGCGATAAGTTTCAATATGACCTTTGCTAAAACCTTACCTTTGGGAAATATAATTTGATCTAAGGGTAGATCACATGTAATAAAATTAAGTCACAACACACTACTTAATAAGGAGTACTAGATCTTATAGATATCATTACATGGTATTCCATACCACAACTCAAGGATGAATACTTAATATTCTAAAGATGATATCAAGGTATTATCTACAACAAACCCTGAATACCAAGTCAAGTATATAACCCCAAGTAAAATAACTCAATAACTAAATCTTGATACACTTCCTTGCCATAGTTATTCCTACCATGAGCATCATGGTAGTTCTTAAACATTAACTCTTATCAAATAGAGAGAAAATGGAGGACAAGCCAAGACCATTCATCTCATATCTTTGTTGTCATATTAGTAGGTGACATTTCTACTTAACCAAGTCCTAGTGTTAATTGATCATCAATGATGAGTGATCAATTCTTGACCTAGAACTTAATGACTCATAGCCTTTGACCTATTATATTGACCTTCCAAAGACCTTAAGAAAAAATAATAAGAAGAAGGCACTAGATATGGTTGAGTGTACCATCATCAATGGAATGTGATCCTAAGTGGAGATCAAACCATCTGATGTTGGAGGATATAGCTCACTCATGAGTTAACTAGAAGAAGTATTTAAACCCAAGAGTTTAGATAGTAATTATGAAGCTATGAGAAAGCTAGTAGTATTAGTACATCAAATAATAATCTTGTTAAGTCAAGTGGATATAAACTTGGAGTAAGCTTGCTTAAAAAGATAATCCTATAGAGAGACCAGTACAAGTCTACTACTTAGTTGATTATAGATCTTGATTAGACAATAAGAAGCCTAAGATTTGCTTGATCAAAGGTTGGTGGTCAGTATTCTTAAGTCACTTGAGAATAGATGACCAGCTGATGAAGAAGAGTTGTGAGTATACCAAATTAGGCAAAACCCTAATAAGATGAATCATCTATCTTGATCTTGAGAAGTCAAGCTAGAGTACGATGAAGTATGTAATATGAGTTGTATGGAGTAGTTGGAGGCATAGTAGCTTAGTCAAGCTGATACAAGAACAAACTTGTATTATGAAGGGTAGTACCATACCTATTCCAGAGGATTGTTATCACATGTGATATAGAGAGAATTGAAATCTTGCAAGCCCTAGAAGTAGATGCAAGGTGAATATAAAAGGAGTTAATGGATGTAGTTAGATATAGCTACATTGAGAGATTCATTAGGGTAGCTAAGAAATGGAAGCTATATAGATACTAGGATAAGAATGAAGAATGAGTATTGTTGAAGTGGCATGACCATGTCATCATATGATGATGGATATGGTGGAGTCAGATGATTGACTTATCCTGGAAAATGTGATCTTTGTGAATAAGATAAGAGAGATTTATAGAGTATATTTAGGAAAGGAATTCCTTATCTAAAGATAAGTTTAGTGAGGTATTAAGGTAGGAGTGCTTGAGAAACCTTTAACCAAAATCATATCAATCCATGACAAGAACCATGTCTACCTTGTTGTTCAAAACCCTAGAATCGAATGATAGTGGAACCATTTCCTATTCCTAAGCAACCATTGGAAAGGTATCTCTTACTCAAATGAAACTTCTAAGAGATAATTAGAATACTAGTTGAGAGTATATTGATGGAAGCCTTGTTCACCTTATTGTCTTAAACCCTAATAGAAACCTATACCATGGACTAACAAGATTGCCCTAGGAAGTAATTCCAATATCTCACTCTAAGAGATTTAGAAGCAGTGTCTTTAAACCTTAATCTTCATCCATAGCCATAATAGAATTTGAGTCTATTCAATGTTCTCCAAACCCAGGATAACTACTTGTAAAATGGATATCTTCATTCCTACATCTATGATGTTCATTCATGCATAATGACTTAACCAAGATTGTGCTAAGGAAATTCTAATACTAAACACCTATTAGATTTGAGTAGAAGAAATCACCATCTATTGCACCATAAAGACTTAAAACATTAATAGGGGTATACATATATGAAATTCAATATGATACCAAGTGTATATAGAAGGATATAATCATCATTAGCCATTCTAACCCTTACCATGATACCTATCATGGTGATGATGGAAACCATTCTCATAAAATCTTCTATATAAGGACTAAATCCCTAAAACCCTAATCCCTATTTATATTTCCTAATAAAAAATAATCCTTTCTATGATCATGATTAGTGTAAATCCTAAAAATAGAAGTCCAAGGATACAAATATATATAAATGTTCAGTACATATTCACAAGATATCACCAACTAAAGTTAAACTTTAAATAGATAAAGAAATATAAAACGAATAAAGAAGAGAATAAGAAACAGAAAAACATTCAGAGTAAACCACATCTGGCTCGAGGACCATTTCCACAACCCTCTATCTGATGCTCACGTGCAGCAGCTGCCATAACTTGCTCAATTTTACAAAGCTCAGTAGTATCCCATCCAGCCCAAGCCCAGGTAACGGTTCGTTGTCGTCTTCCTCGATGTCACAACAGCTCCCTAGAAGCTCCAGCGTCGCCCGATACCAATCACTGGCTTCAGCAAGCTTCGACCGCCGTGATGCACGCCGTCGTTGCCCGGGAGGGGATAAGACCGCCACCACGACGCCCTTGCTCGTCCTCATCCTCATTTCTCCCTCCTTGTAGCTCTCTTTTCCTCTCCACTAAAGGGGGCCGAAACCCTAGCTTCAGGTCCTCTTCCTTCCTGTCGATTATGAGCTCGTCTCGGCCATCTGGGACCACTATGGTGTCCGTCGTGTTCTTCTCATTCGATTGCCCCATCTCACGGAAGCTGTAGAAGCCTCTGCCACCGGGATTGAGACCTTCCTCCTGAAGTCTGACCACCACCATGACCATCGATTCCATCGTCACATGATCTCGCCTCGCCTCCCCAAGCATCGCATCATGATCATGGTGAGCTTCTCTATCTTCTTGTACTCTCTGATTCGTCTCTAGCCCTCCGTAGCACCGCCTCCACAAGCACCCGACACCGCCGCCGCTGTCCACCATCATGGTCACTAATACATTGCAAATGTATCTATAATTTTTGATGTTCCATGCTTGGTTTTATCTGCTTTCTTGTGTTTTGTCCACACTTTGGAGTACTTTTCATATGATTTTTGGACTAACCTATTAACAAGAGCCATAGTGCCAGCTGCCTATTTTCTGCTGTTTTTGGTTCCAGGAAAGTCATAAAATGAATATTCTCAAAATTGGAAGGGACAAAAGCCAAAGTCATTATTTTACCGGGGGACACGTAGAGCCAGAATACAAGACGGGGAAGGGCCAGAGGGCGACCACACCACCTGGCCGCGCGGCCAGGCTTGGCCCGCGCCAGAGGGTGGTGTGGCCAGCCCAGGCACCCCCTCGGCCTCTCCTTCCGCCTATATATTGCCTCTGATACGGAAACCCTAAGTACCCGATCAAAATTCCACGAAAGAGTCTGTAGTCGCCGTCATCTCCATCCCTAGATCGGCAGGGATCTGAAGCTCTTCCCGGCACCCTGCCAGAGAGGGGAATTCACCCTGGAGGCCTTCTTCATCATCATGCAAGCCTCCGGTGTGATGCGTGAGTAGTTCATCTCTAGACTACGGGTCCATGTAGTAGCTAGATGGCTGGTTCTCCTCCTTTGTGCTATCATGTTTAGATCTTGTGAGCTCCGTTCATGATCAAGATCATCTATTTGTAATTCTGCATGTTGTGTTTGCGGGGATCCGATGGATATTGAGATGCTATTTCAGATTGATTATTGATTCTATCATGTCTTTGTTATTTGTGATCTTGCATGCTTTCCGTTGTTAGTAGCTATCTTGGCCAAGTAGATGCTAGCAACTCCAAGAGTTAGTATTTATGCTCGATAGTGGGTTCATGCCTCTGGTAATCTGGGGAAGTGACAGAAATCTCTAAGGTACTAGATGTGTTGTTGCTACTAGGGAGAAAACAACAATCCTTTGTTCATAGAACAATCATATTGTTTATATTACACGCAATTCGAAATGCAATTATCCGTTGCTTACAACTTAATACTGGAGGGGGTTCGGATGATAACCTGAAGGTGGATTATTAGTCATAGATGCAGTTGGATGGCGGTCTATGTATAATGTTGTAATGCCCAATCGAATCTCAAAGGAGTCAATATGATTAGTATATGCTTGTATGCTTTCTCGATGTTTGTCAATTTCCTCGCTATAATTTGTTCACCCAGCATGTTATCTATCTTAAGGAGAGCCACCTCTAGTGAACTATGGACCCCGGTCCTTTCTTTTACTTTCAATCTACAATCAACTGTTTACTGCTTTGTGTTTACTTTCTGCAAACTATTACTTTCTTTCGTTCGATACATTTAATACTTTGTTTTCAGCAAAACCGGTGAGATTGACAACCTCATCGCAAGTTGGGGACAGAATTCTGTGGTTGTGTTGTGCAGGTCTCCACGTTGCTGTTGGCACCGGTAGTGCGCCCTGCCAACGTTCAACTAGCAACACCTTTGGGGTGTTTCCTTGGTCCTACTGGATTGATAACCTTGGTTTCTTACTGAGGAAAAACTTGCTGCTGTGTGATGACCCACAAGTATAGGGGGTGTATCGCAGTATTTTCGAGGGAAGTGAAACCCAATTTATTGATTCCACACAAGGGGAGCCAAAGATATTTATAAGCCTTAACAACTAAGTTGTCAATTCAGCTGCACCTGGAAACAATCTTGCTCACAGCAGTTTATCTGTAGCAACAGTTTTGTAGTAGGAATAGTAAAGTAGCAGCAGTAGTAAAGTAAAGACAAGATAACAATAGCGAAATGATGGGATTCGAAAAGGTAGGCATAGGGATGGATGGACGGGGGTTGCATGAACAAGACAATTCACATAGCAATCAGAACATAGGGAAATTGCAGATAAATAAGATAAAGCATCCAAGTACTAGATAACCCTAGGCATGTGTTCCATATATAGTCATACGTGCTCGCAATTAGAACTTGCACAACATCTTTTGTCCTGCCAAATTGTTTGCGGGGCCTCAAGGGAACTACTGGCAATTAAGGTGCTCCTTTTAATAGAGCACCGGAGCAAAGCATTAACAATCCGTGAACACATGTGATCCTCACATCAAATCCATTCCCTCTGGTTATCCCGATTTCTGTCACTTCGGGGCCATTGGTTCCGGACAACAACGTGTGTATACAACTTGCAGATAAGACCATAAACAATACTATCATAATGAATCAATAACATGTTCAAATCTGAAATCATGGCACTCGGGCCCTAGTGACAAGCATTAAGCACAACAAGTCGCAACAAAGTCATAAAGCACTAATAAAAGATACTAGGCACCATGCCCTAACAATCTGATGCCATTACATGAACGATCTCATCCAATCCCTACCATCCCCATGGCCTACAACGGGGTATTACTCACTCATAGATGGGGGAAACATGGATGGTCGATGGAGGAGCGATGGTGATGATGATGGCGATGATCTCCTCCAATTCCCCGTCCTGGCAGAGTGCCAGAACGAAGTTTCTGGTGCTGTTTCGTGGAATCTGGTGGTGTGATACATTTCAAATGTATCTATAATTTTTGATGTTCCATCCTTAGTTTTATCTACTTTCTTGTGTTTTGTCCACACTCTGGAGGACTTTTCATATGATTTCTTAGACTAACCTATTAACAAGATGCCACAGTGCCAGTTGCCTATTTTCTGCTATTTTTGGTTCCAGGAAGTCAGAAAATGAATATTCTCGGAATTGGACGGGACAAAAGCCAAAGTTACTATTTTCCCAGAAGACTCACGGAGCCAGAAGGAGAGTCGGAGAGGGTCCATAGGGTGGCCACACCCCCCTTGGCACGGGCCAGCCCAGGCCGTGCCAGGGCATGGTGTGGGCCCCCTGGTCGGCCACCGACCTTGCCTCCTTTGCCTATAAGAGCCTCCCGATACCAAAACCCTAGATAGTCAATCAGAAATCCACGAAAAGTTCTGCAGCACCGCCTCCACCGAAGGGGAGATTCGGGGGACAGAAAGTCTCTATTCCGGCACCCTCCCAGTATGGGGAAGTGCCCCTGGAGCCATCTCCATCGATCTCCACCGCCATCTCCATCACCATTACTGATTCTCATGATGAGGAGGGAGTAGTTCTCTCTCGAAGCTAAGGGTTCTACCGGTAGCTATGTGTTCATCTCTCTCTCTATGCATGATCTTATTGAGATCATGAGCTTGTAATCTATAGATCTACCTTGCTACTCAAGTGCTTTAATAGATCTCTGCTCTCCCCATGTGTGTGAAAGTGACAGCGTGCACACCATGGTGGCACTTAGGCTAGAGATTACAAATACTTGTTATGAGTTATATTTGGAGTTGGATGTCTCTATGAAATTATGGTGTTTGTTGGAACCATCTAGTGCTCAAGGTGACAGTGTGGGGTTTTCTAGGTGGGAAAGATGAACTTTGAGGTGTGTTGTTATAGCCCTACCATGGATTAGAGTGCCCAACCGGAGAGTAGTTAAGAATAGTATCATAAAGAGAAGATATTTATATGAGAGTGTTCACTAGTGAAAGTATGATCCCTAGGCCTTGTTTCTAAGCACTGAAACACCGTTTGCTATTAGATCTATTACATGTTTGCTTGCTTCCTTCTTTATTTCAGTTTGCCTTTAGTCTTTTCCACGCCACCAAGTTATTTTATATCACCGTTACCACTTATAATTATCCATACCACTTGTATTTCACTAACTCTTCGCCGAACTAGTGCACCTATACACCTGACAAGTGTATTGGGTGTGTTGGGGACACAAGAGACTTCTTGTATCTTGATTGCAGGGTTGCTTGAGAGGGATACCTTTGACCACTTCCTCCATGAGTTCGATAAACCTTGGGTGATCCACTTAAGGGAAAACTTGCTGCTGTTCTACAAACCTCTACACTTGGAGGCCCAACAACTGTCTACAAGAATAGAAGTGCGTAGACATCAAGCTATTTTCTGGCGCCATTGCCGGGGAGGTAAGGTAAAATGTATTCACAACGGAGGATTAAAGAAGAAGAACCTCCCACAGCAAACGCCTATTTTCTGGCGCTGTTGCCGGGGGAGATAAGGTAAAAGGTACTCACATCCTCCAGTGTGAGTGCTCGAAGTTATTTCCTTTAGATTCTGCAATTTTGTCTTTTTGTTTCTTGTTTTGACTAGTTAGGCTTAATGGAAAACAACAAAAAAATTAGAGAGCTTTATAGTATTTATCTTGAGTTAGGACATGAAGTGTTTGAAGAGAAAATTAAAAAACCTATGGAACTTTATTTGCATGCTAATAGCAATGTTGTTAGTATGAATTCTTTGGACACCATTATGGCTAATGCTATGGAAAAGTCTAATCTTGGGGAAGATAGTTTTTATGAAAATGATCTTTTTAGTTCCCCAGCTTTGGAAGATAGCTATTATATTGCTTATGATGATACCAAACCTCCAATATATGATGATTACAATGATGAATATGATATTTTCAGTCCACCTACTATTGAGGAGAAAATTAATGATTGCAGTATGCTTCCTATATTTCATGATTATGGTGATGAGAATAATAATGATAGCTATTTTGTTGAATTTTCTCCCACCACAATTAATAAGAATGACTATGCTTATGTGGAGAGTAATAATTATTATATGCATATGGCTCATGATAAGAATGTTTTATGTGATAGTTATATTGTTAATTTTATTCATGATGCTACTGAAAGTTATTATGAGAGAGGGAAACATGGTCTTATGTATCTCAACAATATTAAGTTTCCCCTCTTTATGTTAAAAGTTTTGAAGTTGCACTTGTTTTGCTTTCCTATGCGTGTTGCTTTGTGCTTTCATGACTTGTTTCTTTACAAGATTCCTATGCATAGGAAGTGGGTTAGACTTAAATGTTCTTTGAATTTGCTTCTTGATGCTCTCTTTTACTTCAATTCATATTTCTTATGTGAGCATCTTCCCAAACTATCATGCCTAACTTAAAGGCGTTAAAGAAAAGTACTTATTGGGAGATAACCCAAAATTTTTAGATGAGTCTTGGAAGTTATTACATCAGTAATAACCGCTCCTTATCCTTTTTATTTGCTTTTTGTGCCAAGAGTAACCTCTAATGAGAGAGAAGTAAAGATTGGGAAAGTTGCTGTCCCGAAAAAGATTTCTGTGCTTCACCGTAACAATTCGTGTAAAATCTCTGAACGTACTTTTGAGGCATGAAGTTTTGTGCTTCTGCCCCAGGTTGTTATCTAACTTTCGTTAGTTCAACACTTTTTGATTTGAGAAACATAAGGTCTTCTAAAAAATTCGTCTTTACCTGCTGGTCTGTTTTGACAGATTTCTGCCATTTTCTGCATTTGCTTCTTGTTGGTTCCTTCTTGAGTTCTTTTGGGGAATTGAGCTTTTTGGGGGAAGTGCTACAGTAGCTAGTGTTCTAATGGAAGTTTTCTTGGTGTTTTAACTGAACCTTAAGACTTATTTATCTTGAGTGCACTAATGTTGCTAATAAAGATTGTATGAAGGAAAAATTTCAGGTGTATGGAAGGAATGAGTAATGAGATGAAGGATGGACTAAAGCTCAAGCTTGGGGATGCCACGCATGTCACCCCAAGAAATATCCAAGAAGTACAAGCGTCAAAGCTTGGGGATGCCCAAGGCATCCCCTCTTCATCAATAAAAATCCCAGGTTTCTTCCAAACGCTTCATTTTTATTATTTCATGCACAGTTGTGTTGTTCTTGGAGCGTCTTCTTTTTCGTTTTCGTTTTGGTTTTTTGTTTGCTTTGGTTTGCTTAGTTTACTGAATAAATTGGTTGGACCCCCTCTTTCATACATTGGTTTGCAAATAGTTTGGTTTGGTTTGGAAAAGAGTAGAAAAGTTCATGCTTATGTGGTAAAAAGAGCTCGTTTTTGACTGTGGCCTATGCTTTGCCATGCCATGCTTGATATTTTTTTGGCTTTATGCTTAGTATTCTTTGCTGTAGCATGACTTGTTATAAACAATTGAGATTGCTTAATGTGCCTTGGATGAATCATGCGTTGTTTTAGCATATTAAAGCATAGTATAGTGGTATTCTCCTTTGATGCTTTATTTGGGTTGACTTGGCGCATGCTCACACCATGTTATGACTATCCAAAGTCACCATAGCCTTTATGATCCTTTAGTTTTCAACTTGTAGTATCACTTTATGCTTTGATCAATGATGTTTTGTTGCTCTGCATGATTATGGCCATTATTGCTCTCTTAGTCTGTCGCTCCCAGTCTTTTGCTAGCCTCCATAACCAAGTATGAGTTCCACTCATGCATCTAACTTCCTAAACCAAGTTATTCCAAAGAGTCCACCATACCTACCTACTAGCTTATGCTATTCCAAGTATATTCATGCTTTTGTTTACCTTCCAAATTAAACTTGTTATGAGAAAACTAGTGATTAAAGCTCTCACGAACTTGATGGCACACTTTACTTTTCTTGCCCTTAATAAACTTGAACCATTGTGTCGTCTATGTTGTATATGCTTGCACTTATTTGTTGGGAATTAGCAGAACCATGCTTTCATGGGGAACGCTTTCAACATTGCACTTGGTACTTGTACCTAGTTGATATCATGTTCTTTTGTATATGGATGTCGTCGGTGTGAAATGAACGGGGAGCTTGTAAGTCCATGGAGTTATGTATATGTGTTAGAGAAACGCCTGGGCCGCTGGTCTAATCCATGCTGACATGGTGGAAACCTGCAGCGTAACCATAATGAGCTGTCTAGGAAGCATTCTTCTTATAAAAAAGAGTCTTATATTGAGAAAAAAGAGAAAAAGAGAAAAAAAAAAGAGATTATGAAAAGAGGAAAGAGAGAAAAAAGCACCATATTCCCATGGTAAATAAGAAGATTGTTGAGATGCTCGTTGTCTGCTTGCCTTGTCATTTTGATATGGGGATTCTTCCGTATCATCGGGCAAGGGGTACCCCGTTGGCGGTTCTCTATGATATACATGTACTTACAATGACAAGAACTTACCGGTGACTAAACTTGAGTAGGATGAGGAGCGACCCTCGTATACAAGGGACATGAGATATCTGACTTATACTTCATCAAGCATGTACACCATAGTTTGTTCACTTTAACCTTAATCACTTCAAGATGCTTATGATAGGGGCAATGAGAGCTGAAAGCTATAAGTACCATAATTTTTGGAAGCTCTTTATGAGACTTGAATCCCTGCTTCCTTCTATGAAGGCCTTTCTTCCACTTATATATTGAGTCTCCACCTTCTACCTTTATGCACCTACTTTGAGAGCATAGTGGCCATTCTTAGTTCTATGTGCATTGTCCCAAGACTAGTTGATTGATGCATGACTTGATATTGCTTGTTTTAAACTTTTGTATCTAGTCACTCTTATGAACTTTGAAGGTGTCCTATGCATTTATATTTGCTACTCTATGAGGGACAAGCTGAATGCTATTATGCTATGTTTTCTTTATGTGAAACAAACAAACGTCTTGCAAAGCATTGTTATTCATGAATCTTTTGTTTGTGCCTTTTCATGTTGCATCATAGTTTCTTTGTCTTATTGCTAGAACTTTGTCTTTCATGTTATGATTGAATTACTATGATCCCAGCTTTGAATGTTTTACAAATACTTTGATCAAGTTTATGATGGTGCATGTCACCTAAAAAATTATTCTTTTTTTAATCACTTACCTACTCGAGGACGAGCAGGAGTTAAGCTTGGGGATGTTGATACATTGCAAATGTATCTATAATTTTTGATGTTCCATGCTTGGTTTTATCTACTTTCTTATGTTTTGTCCACACTTTGGAGTACTTTTCATATGATTTCTTGGACTAACCTATTAACAAGATGCCACAGTGCCAGTTGCCTGTTTTCTGCTGTTTTTGGTTCCAGGAAGTCAGAAAATGAATATTCTCGAAATTGGACGGGACAAAAGCCAAAGTTACTATTTTCCCGGAAGACTCACGGAGCCACAAGGAGAGTCGGAGAGGGGCCACAGGGTGGCCACACCCCCCTTGGCGTGGGCCAGCCCAGGCCGCGCCAGGGCATGGTGTGGCCCCCCTGGCCAGCCACCGACCTTGCCTCCTTCGCCTATAAGAGCCTCCCGATACCAAAACCCTAGATAGTCAACCAGAAATCCACGAAAAGTTCTGCAGCACCGCTGTCATCGAAGGGGAGATTCGGGGGACAGAAAGTCTCTGTTCCGGCACCCTGTCGGGATGGGGAAGTGCCCCCGGAGCCATCTCCATCGATCTCCACCGCCATCTCCATCACCATTACTGATTCCCATGATGAGGAGGGAGTAGTTCTCTCTCGAGGCTAAGGGTTATACCGGTAGCTATGTGTTCATCTCTCTCTCTATGCATGATCTTATTGAGATCATGAGCTTGTAATCTATAGATCTACCTTGCTACTCAAGTGCTTTAATAGATCTCTGCTCTCCCCATGTGTGTGAAAGTGACATCGTGCACACCATGGTGGCACTTAGGCTAGAGATTACAAATACTTATTATGAGTTATATTTGGAGTTGGATGTCTCTATGAAATTGTGGTGTTTGTTGGAACCATCTAGTGCTCAAGGTGACAGTGTGGGGTTTTCTAGATGGGAAAGATGAACTTTGAGGTGTGTTGTTATATCCCTACCATGGATTAGAGTGTCCAACCGGAGAGTAGTTAAGAGTAGTATCATAAAGAGAAGATATTTATATGAGAGTGTTCACTAGTGAAAGTATGATCCCTAGGCCTTGTTTCTAAGCACTGAAACACCGTTTGCTATTAGATCTATTACATGTTTGCTTGCTTCCTTCTTTATTTCAGTTTGCCTTTAGTCTTTTCCATGCCACCAAGTTATTTTCTATCACCGTTACCACTTATAATTATCCATACCACTTGTATTTCACTATCTCTTCGCCGAACTAGTGCACCTATACACCTGACAAGTGTATTGGGTGTGTTGGGGACACAAGACACTTCTTATATCTTGATTGCAGGGTTGCTTGAGAGGGATTGATACATTGCAAATGTATCTATAATTTTTGATGTTCCATGCTTGGTTTTATCTACTTTCTTGTGTTTTGTCCACACTTTGGAGTACTATTCATATGATTTCTTGGACTAACCTATTAACAAGAGCCACAGTGCCAGTTGCCTGTTTTCTGCTATTTTTGGTTCCAGGAAGTCAGAAAATGAATATTCTAGGAATTGGATCGGACAAAAGCCAAAGTTACTATTTTCCCAGAAGACTCACGGATCCAGAAGGAGAGTTGGAGAGGGGCCACAGGGTGGCCACACCCCCCCTTGGCGCGGGCCATCCCAGGCCGTGCCAGGGCATGGTGTGGGCCCCCTGGCACTCCACCGACCTTGCCTCTTCTCCTATAAGAAGCCTCCCGATGCATAAACCCTAAATCGTCAATCATAAATCTACGAAAAGTTCCACAACGCCGCCGCCACCGAAGGGGAGATTCGGGGGACCGAAAGTCTCTGTTCCGGCACCCTGTCGGGACGGGGAAGTGCCCTCGGAGCCATCTTCATCGATCTCCACCACCATCTCCATCACCATTGCTGATTCCCATGATGAGGAGGGAGTAGTTTTCTCTCGAGGCTAAGGGTTCTACCAGTAGCTATGTGTTCATCTCTCTCTCTATGCATGATCTTATTGAGATCATGAGCTTGTAATCTATAGATCTACCTTGCTATTCAAGTGCTTTAATAGATCTCTGCTCTCCCCATGTGTGTGAAAGTGACAGCGTGCACACCATGGTGGCACTTAGGCTAGAGATTACGAATACTTGTTATGAGTTATATTTGGAGTTGAATGTCTTTATGAAATTGTGGTGTTTGTTGGACTCATCTAGTACTCAAGGTGACAGTGTGGGGTTATCTAGATGGGAAAGGCTTACTTTGAGGTGTGCTGTTATAGGCCTACCATCGATTGGAGTGTTCAACCGGAGAGTAGTTAAGAGTAGTATCATGAAGATAATATATTTATACGAGAGTGTTCACTAGTGAAAGTATGATCCCTAGGCCTTGTTTCTAAGCACTGAAACACCATTTGCTATTAGATCTATTACATGTTTGCTTGCTTCCATCTTTATTTCAGTTTTCCTTTAGTCTTTTCCATGCCATCAAGTTATTTTCTATCACCATTACCACTTATAATTATCCATACCACTTGTATTTCACTATCTCTTCACCGAACTAGTGCACCTATACACCTGACAAGTGTATTGGGTGTGTTGGGGACACAAGAGACTTCTTGTATCTTGATTGCAGGGTTGATTGAGAGGGGATACCTTTGACCACTTCCTCGCTGAGTTCGATAAACCTTGGGTGATCCACTTAAGGGAAAACTTGCTGCTGTTCTACAAACCTCTATACTTGGAGGCCCAACAACTGTCTACAAGAATAGAAGTGCGTAGACATCAGGGATACCTTTGACCACTTCCTCCCTGAGTTCGATAAACCTTGGGTGATCCACTTAAGGGAAAACTTGCTGATGTTCTACAAACCTCTGCACTTGGAGGCCCAACAACTGTCTACAAGAATAGAAGTGCATATACATCATGGTGGCAGCGGAGCGGAACTCCTTCTGGAAAAACGTCAAACCCCCCCTGAGTTTTTAGGTCAGAAGGCATCTTATAAGCGAAGAGGGGGGCCGAGGGGGTGTCTGGGGCGGCCAGACCACCCCCTGGCGTGGCCTGGGCTTGCCCGCGCGTCCAGGTGGTGTGGCCTAGGCCCAGCCCCCCTCCGTCTCGTATTCTGGCTCCGGGAGTCTTCTGGTGAAATAGGATTTTTGGCATATTTTCCAGGATTTTTCCTGAAAGTTGATTTTCTGCACAAAAAGTAGACACCAATGCAATTCTGCTGAAAACAGCATCAGTCCGCGTTAGTTGCATCCAAATCACACAAGTTTAGAGGAGAAATAATAGCAAAAGTGTTCGAGAAAGTAGATATGTTTTGGACGTATCACTGTGCTCATCATACCTTCCTCTTGGGTTTCCCCAACGAGCTCGATATATTTTGGGCGATTAGTCACTGCTCCGGTGACCATTCCCGGACAACGCCGCCACTAGATTGTCCACCTTGACACCCTCTTTCCAACGAGACCAAGCACGCTTGCTAACTCGTGCTAGATCGCTGCCGCTGCTCGCCGTCTGAGCCTTTGCGGCGAGGTGATGTCAGCCCCATGTCACCTTAGTCATTTGACTGGTCCACGCCAACATGGCTGATGATGTGGCCACAGGTCCACTAGTCAGTGTTTGTGGCTAGAGTTAGGTGTGGTGTAAAAAGGATAGGTATAGAGGCTGACATCAGCAGTGACACAGTAAACCAATTAGTTATTTTATTTTAGTAATTCTAGAAAATGATTAAATTTTGTTAAATTAATATCTTTTTTTATAATTCAATAAATATATATTATATATCAAAATGTTCAGAAAAATAAACTCTATAATTTAAATCTATTATTATTCTTTATTTTCCAACTTAAATAAAATAATAGTTATTATTAGTAAATAACCTATTAAGGATTAATCTTTTAAAGTATATATTCTATTATTGAAAAATTCCTAAAAATATAAATAATATACCAAAATTCTTAGAAAAATAAAATCGACATTTACAAACTTGTTTCATTTATTTTTGTGTCACTTAACTAAGTATTTATTATTTATTTAGTTTTTATAAAGTAATAAAACTTATAAAAATCATATCTGATTATTAAAAAAATCACAAAATACATATAATATACAAAATTGATCACAAAAATAAAAGCTACACATTAAAAATGTCAACTCTCACTTTGGAAGTAAAATAAAAGGTAAAGGTTTAATAAAACTTGTTTAAACCCTTTTTTTTGTTTTAATGCATACAAATTATATAAAATTTTGCTTATGCCCCTAATATAACTTATTTAAAATCTAAAAGTATAATCACAAGTTCAATTGATATTTAAATAAAGTCAATATAGGTCTATCTATTTCAAGTTGTACTTACTAAAATTACCCTTTAGAATTAAGTAAATCTTACTTTCCAAAAATATTTTATCAATTATAAAATCATCAAAATTTAAGTACTAATTATTTTACAAGTTTGGGAATCCACTTTAAAAGCTAAGCAAAGTTTTTAAGTATTTAATATGATGCCATTCCCATGTTTATAGAAATGAGTATTAAATTCTATAATCAGTAAGTGATACTATTCACTTATAAAATCAAGAGAACCCCACTTCCATAAAAGGCATAGTATTTTTGTTTCATCTTCATGAAGTGTTAAAAGTATCCACTTGCTAGTAGGATAGTTGTTCAAAAATTCTAATTGTTTTCTACTTTAATACTTGTAATTAATAAGAAAGCTTTAAATGTTAACTTTAAGTTTAAATGCTTTTTACTTTCTAAAATAATTTTTCCCTCAAAAGTTATTCTTTTAAAGAATATTAAAAGTAATCCTTAAGTATTGCTATGAAGACTCTAATGAATTGACAATCCTACTCACGCAGTTTATATGTGTCATTCTAAAACTTAAGTGCTTTAGTATTGAATGCTACTTGTTGTACTTACTTATTGTTTCACCCACGCTCACAAACCTTAATAAGAAGCACAAGTGTAAAGCTGGTATAAAAGTGAAACACATTCTAAAGAAACCATTCCCAGTTTCTGAACCCTAGATTGGATACGACTATTTCGGGGATTTGCGTTATCAAACTCCATTACATTACTTATGCATAATTGCATCTTGCTTCTTTAAACATTAGTCCTTACTGGACCAATGATGTTGTTTACAGAATTTGGATCTTCTAGTGTCTCGAAGACCGTGAGTGCATAATATTGAAATCACAAAAGGAAAGTTCAGAACTTGATCATGTCCTTTGATAATTTTCTATGCTTGTAACTCAACTGTTGTCATCACCTGCATTTCAAAAAGGTCGAAAACACTATTTTCATAATAAACTAGAAGTATCGGTTACTGATCAAGGGTGATCAGCTAATCTATTATAACTGGCAATGGAAATGCCATTGTACAAGAATATATCATTTAGGACTTAACAACCAATGTCGCTAGTGATTCTAGCACCGTATATTATGCGTTAACCATGAGATCTGGAATGGGACAGAGAAGTCAGCTGGATCTTCTTCCTTTCGCATGGACAAATGACCTTATCGTGAGGCTGTGAATTTCTCGTGGAGAATCTAGCACATGGTGGGACCCCTTAGTTCCCCACGATACTGGTGTCTTGATTACCTATGAGGGGCTGCCGGAGGTATAGCTAGTCCTTTATGGGGCTTGCCAGGGGCACAACCGGCTCATAGAGTCTTCGGGTGCCTACCAGAGTTATAGCTTGTCCTATATGGGGCTTAACAGAGGTGGGGCATGTCCTGGAGGATCTTGTCTTCATACAGGTGATGACTGCAAGTGCACAGATCGTTTGTAGCTAGTTTCGAAATAAAGATATCAATCTCATAGGGAGCAGTAGACGAAATACTAAAATGCTTTTAACTATAACTAAACGAAGTACTTAATAAATAACTTTAAGATGCAAGGAAGATAAAGCTGTTTTTGGGTTTTGGTTGAACAAGGTAATTTAAAGTAAGCAAAACTTAATGCAGTAAGTAAGAATCGCGTGTGTAATAGAACTTTGGAACTACAATAGGAAAAAGGCGCTCTCGAGGATTAGTGGATCCACCACTAGCAACTTAGACTAAGTAATCGAGAGTATTATAACGGATATTCTCATAGTGTGTATGTATGTGGGAGGAGCTCCATATATGGATGAATAGCTAGCAACCGCTGCACACATCATCCTCATAACCACAACAGACAGTAACCGACAACCGACGCATTACCGCGCTATTAAGGAATCTCTCCCGTGGCATGGACATGACTTGATGAGTTCTCCTTGGTTCCCCAAGTTAGTACGTAAAGAATGACAACAGCTTTATAGTCACAGTGAGCGCTATCATCCCTTTGTCTACTAATAAGTAATCCCCTCCATCGAGTCTCCATAAGAGGCAAATATTAAGAAGGTGCACGTCTCCTTAATATCAGGATGAAGACAATTAACACGTACACATAATAATCTCTATCTCATCTCAGTCATATGCTAGGGTTTCTCCATCTCCCCAAGAACTAAAGATCTACTCAGAAATGGAGGCAATCAACATCATGGCAATGGTAATGAGAACAATCATAGGTGAATAGTACTTGTATAAATCCACAACGAGTATAAGAATTACAACAAGATCTAGACAAGGTGTTGATGAGATGGATGGAGATGGTGGTGATGCAGCGGTGGATGATGAAGATCGATGCCTTAGCCTCCTAGATCTACGCAGGGCGAAGATGGATCCTTGGCGGATGAGTTCCCCCTCCAGATGCCTTCCGGAGGTGAGGTTTTCGCGATTTCTAGGTGTTATGTATGTCGTCTCCCCTAACCAATTGCACGGGGTGAAACTATTTGCTGAGGCGGAGGCGGCGCTAGCTATACGACTGGAGCTATACGGCGGGAAAAATTGCTCCGCCCGTATAGTTGGTCGTTGCCCTCTGTCTCCCTTGTTCGCTTCTGGTTTTCTTCTAGTATTATTAATATTTCCCAAATAAGCTATTTACGTTGTTTTTTACTCCTTTTCTCCACAGTACAACGGCTTCAAGAATTGTGTCCATTGGATCCATCATCTGTCCTGATCCTGGTGAAAATAGACATAAAATATGTGCACGAACGTCATAAAATACCAAGATCCTACATCTACAATGCAAAATAATAATATAAAACATGATGCAAATATGCACTCATCAACTTCCCTAAGCTTAGATTCTTGCTCGTCCCGAGCAAGCTCTAGCTTAATGGATGTGATCCTCATATACATGAAGCTGAGTCAATAAAATAAATGAGGCAATTGCAGCATGTGTTTATCATGTACGATATATAGGAATAAGTTCATGAGTAGTACCTTACTCGAACTATTCGGATAGTGTTAGGAGGCTTCCACACCTTAGTGATCAATAGTTCATAAAAGATGAATTTCAACATAATGTAAAAGAATCTGGTTCAACCAAATGAGTCAACGAGGTAGTCCCAAGTGTTTTTAAGATCAACGTATTCACTTGGGATTTAGAATCTCAAAAGTATTTCTTTGTCATACTACAACTCAGTGGTATATGCCTACTTTCTCTTTGCACACTCGCTCTTTTTATTCTTCTTTTTCTTTTCTTTGTATATATAAATATGCTCACACTTTTGTTTAAGTGATGTGCAAAGGAGCTAGCCATATATTCCACTTCATGTAGGAATTCAAAGTTTAACGATCTCAGTTACCAAATTCCAACTGTATATGAAGCATCCTTATAACTTGGAGATTCTACCTTGACTTGTTCTCACTCTATTTACATAGCACTTTCATTTTCCTTTGTTCATGGTTTTCTTTTTCCACTTAATTTGTATAGATGATTCTTCTTTGTGAATCAAACCGTATACTTACAACATACTGACCAAATCTTTATGTGTTCCATTAATACCAATGGTGTGGAAGACTCCTATTGCTATCATCAAATGCAAGTAAAATCATACTCAAGCCATTCATATATCAAATAAAGAAAACACGAAATCAATATTGCTCCATATATAATAATAAACTTGGAATTTCATTAACGGGATCGACTATTCCTAAGGGAATCCTAATGATGCAAACCTTAATTTGTAGTTCGAACTAATGTGAAAATAGTAATAAAAACTTATAAGAAAGATTACAAGGTCTTTAAAGATCTCCCCAAGCTTGGAATCAAGCCAGGCGGGATCAATTAACTCCTTGTGGGTACCTATTCCTCCTCTTGGGTAGATAGAGCATCGCCTTCTTCCTTTATGTTGCCTGCTTTAACTATGCTTTCAAAGCGAATGCTGAGCTTGGCCATGTCGTATTAGAGCTTCAACATTTTTCTCTTGAGGAATTTATTCTCATCTGTTAACTCAAAGAAAGTTTTAATGAAGAAACCAACTCTACCATCGATTGCATCGACCTTCTTCTCAAGGTCTTTGCTCATCATCCAGTAGGAGTCAATTCCTTCTCCAATTATTTCAACGCATGCCTTAGAAGCCTTTTCTAACTCATAGATCTTATCACGAATCTCATCTTGCCGCATCTTCTTAGGTTTAAGAGGTGATGGACCAAGAGGAGGTTTATAATAGGATCCAATGTTGTAACAATAAGGATTAGGGAGGTACTCGTCTCTGTTCCTTCCCCGCTCAGCTTGTCTCATGATCTCCATCCTCTGTGGGAATAGGTCCTCCCAATTTGGTAGAGGCTTGATCTACAGGCCGGATGATGATGACGATCCATTTGGTTCTACTTCCTCGATCCTCTTCACGGGCTTCTCATCTTTCTTCTTCCAGATCTGGTTGACGTGGAAGGGTTGCATGGCTTCATTGCACGGATGCTATTAGAGGGCTTGTATAGGGATGGCGAGGATTTTTCGAGGCTGGAGGCTGTAGCTCTGCAAAAACTTAATGAAAAAGGTTAGATGCGATCAGCTTTAAAAGGGGGGCTCAAAACCCTAGCCGCCTTGTGTAATGAGCTACTATACAGGCGCAGCGTGTATAGCTCTCGCCGTATAGTTGTGAACCGACTATATATTAGATCTACGGTGGAACCTAACTATACGGCCGGAACTATACGGGCGGAATTTTTAATTCCGGCCGTATAGTTGGTCGTTAAACTCTCAGTATTCCAGAAATTATTTTGTCAAATGTCTAGACAACTATACGACCTCAACTATACAAGCAGAATTTTTAATTCCAGCCGTATAGTTGGTTGTTAAACTCTCTATTTCCTCAACAATTTTTTTGGAGAAGGGTCGATAACTATACGACCACGACTATACGGGCGGACTTTTTAATTTTGGCCTTATACTTGGTCGTTAAACTCTCAGTACCTTTTGCGGATGGAAGTGTTGATGTCGCTACAACTATACGACCGGAACTATACGGCTAGAATTTTTATTCCTGCCGTATACTTGGTCGTTAAACCTTCTGTGTCCACCAAAAAATTTCTGCTTCTCCAGGTATTCTTTATTAATCTAAAACTTAAGGAAATATCGAGTTTTGACAGAGAAATGTCAGCCTAGACTTTCGATCAATTTTGGCAATATCAATCTTCCTTCTTCTTTGCGAGAGCATGAATAATTCTCATAAAAAAACAATACTCAAACTAGACTTTAACTGAAAATTTAAAAACTTACTCAACCTTTATTTCACATGGGTTGCCTCCCATGAAGCGCTCTTTTATGGTCAATAGCTTGACCGTAGTGCCGCTCATTCTGTCTTGAGTCCATTCCTCTTGTATTTTCGCTTTATCACTTCTTCGGGGGTGCTCAACTCTATAGTGATTGCACTTATATCTTATTTTACCCGATAATGCTTCAAGTGTTGTCCATTTACTACCCACGTAAGAGTGGGTGTTTTTCCTTTGAGCTTAACTACTCCCGGCGAATAAGCTTCTTCCACTACATATTGACCTTCCCACTTTGATCTGAGTTTTCCTGGAAACAACTTAAGACGAGAATTATAGAGCAACACTTTATCTCCACTTTTGAAAGCCTTATTCTCAATTTTCCTATCATGCCATCTTTTAATTTTTTCCTTAAACAACCTAGCATTCTCATAGGCTTCACTTCAAAACTCATCTAAAGCATGCATATCTAATAAATGCTTTTCTCCTACTGCTTTGAGATCATAATTTAAATTCTTGATTGCCCAAAAAGCTTGGTGTTCTAGTTCTAAAGGTAAATGACATGCCTTACCGTACACCATCTTATAAGGTGCCATACCCATTGGATTTTTAAACGCAATACGGTATGCCCATAGAGTGTCATTTAACTTATATGACCAATCTTTTCTTGATTTGTCCACCATATTCTCGAGTATGGCCTTTAGTTCTCTATTTGAGAGTTCCACTTGACCACTTGTTTGGGGATGATATGGTGAAGCAATGCGGTGAGTTACTCCATACTTGCTGAGGATTTTCCGGAAAGTCCCTTTCATAAAATGAGAACCACCGTCAGTAATTAATAATCTAGGCACTCCAAACCTGGGGAATATAACATCCTTGATCATCTTCACTGAGGTAGCTGCATCTGCATGATTTGTGGGGATAGCTTCGATCCATTTAGTAACATAGTCAACAGCAACAAGAATATGTATAACCATTAGACTCTATAAATGGTCCCATGTAATCCATTCCCCATACATCAAAGGGCTCAATTATGAGACTATAGTTCATTGCCATTTCTTGTTGCTTACCTATACTACCTCTTCTTTGGCAGACATCACAATATTCCACATACCTGTGTGCATCCTTGAGCAAGGTGGGCCAATAGAATCTGGATTGAAGTACCTTTGCAGCAGTCCTTTTACATGCATGATGCCCTCCATATGGACTGTCATGACAAGCCTTTAATATTTCATTCATTTCGTGATTAGGAACACACTTCCGAATCATTTCGTCAAGTCCATGACGATATAGATATGGATCCTCCCAAAAGTAATATTTAAGATCATTAAAGAATTTCATTCTTTGATTTCTTGACATACCGGGAGGTAAAAAATTTGTTACTAGATAGTTAGCATAATCCGCATACCATGGATCAACAATCTCTACCTTTGCTAAATATTCACCCAGAAATGATTCATTAATAGGTATGGGGTCATTAATTATTCCTTCCATCCTAGAGAGATGATCTGCTACCGGATTATCCTCACCCCTCCTATCTACTATTTGTAAATCATATTCTTGTAGTAATAAGACCCACCTAATCAACCTAGGCTTAGCATCCTTTTTTACAAGCAGGTGACGCAGAGCTTGGTGATCCGTATGAATTATTACCTTAGAATTAATTATGTAAGATCTAAATTTATCACAAGCAAAAATTATAGCTAGAAACTCTTTTTCCGTAGTAGCATAATGTTTCTAAATCTTACTAAGAGGTCTACTAGCGTAATAAATAACATTTAAATTCTTTCCATCTCGCTGTCCCAACACAACCCCTAAAGCATAATCACTAGCATCACACATAATTTCGAAAGGTTCATCCCAATTTGGAGGTTGCATGATAGGTGTTGAAGCTAGTTTATCTTTAAGGTTCTCAAAATCCGCAATACAATCATGGTCTAAATAGAATAGAGTTTCTTTATCAAGAAGATTGGTAAGGGGCATAGCTAGTTTAGCAAAATCTTTTATAAACCGCTTATAAAATCCTGCATGTCCCAGAAACATTTTTAAGCTTTTAATGTCCTGCGGTATTGGGAGATTTTCTATAGCATTTATATTAGTTTTATCTACTTCTATTCATTCTTCGAAACCTTGTGCCCAAAAAATTTACCTCTTTCCATGAAACGCCATCGCTTCCAATTCAAAACCAAGTTTGATTGCCTGTATCTTTGCAAAACTCTGGTCAGATTGTAGAGACAATTATCAAAAGTTGTTCCACAAACAACAAAATCGTTTGTTAGGACTTCCATAGTCTTCTCAACAAAATCATCAAAAATCTTGAGATCACATTCCTGAAATGTTGTTGCTGCATTACATAAGCCAAATAGAATTAATCTATAAGCATATGTGCCATAAGGACAAGTAAAAGTTGTTTTCTCTTGATCTTTTGGCTGTATGGCAATTTGAGAATATCCAGAATAACCATCAAGAAAACAAAAATAAGAACTATTACTAAGTCTTTCTAAAAATTTATTCATGAATGGTATTGGTTTGTGATTCTTTTGTGTCTTGTGATTTAATTTCCTAAAATCAATGCACATATGATATCCTACAACTGGTCTCATAGGAACTAGCTCACCTTTTCATAGCAGCATCAAGACCATCATGTCTTGGTATGTAATGAGCTGGACTAACCCACTTACTATCAGAAATAGGATATATTATGCCAGCACCAAGTAGGCGTATAACTTATTTTCTTACTAATTCCTTCATCTTAGGATTAAGCCTTCTTTGTGTATCTACTACTAGTTCAGCATCATCAAGCATGGTAATCTTATGTGTTACAATAGATGGATCCATTCCTTTAATATCACTCAATGTATATCCAAAGGCTTCACGATGCTTAACCAAAACTGAAATGAGTTTATTAGTTTCATTTTCTGATAGATTCTTGCTAATAATAACATGACACTTATTTTCATTATCTAAAAACACATACCGAAGTTTTTTCAATTCTATTGGTGGAGGTTCTTCATCTCCTGTTCTTACCAATTCTTCATAGTCATGTGGATTTTGTGCCTCCGTAATTGAATCAAGGTAATCATCCATGTCTTCTTTCTTCTCATCTTCCGGCACTTCTTCCCAATTAATCAAGCTCCTTTATAGTTCATCTTGTGGAGTACTGAAATGAATTGCCGCAAGCTCGGTAATCGTCTTTTCTTCCTTAATATCCTCCACTTCATATGGCATCTTTTTTAGTTTGGCGAAGTAGAATGTCATTTCATCTTCTCCAAACTTTAGTGAAATGGTTTCCTTCTGATTATCCACTCGAGCTTTGGTGATGGAAATAAAAGGCCTGCCTAAAAGAATAGGAAAAAAAGTATCTCGAGGCATATCAACAATATGAAAATCAAGGGGGCACATGAGTGAGCCAATAAAGACATAGATATTTCTGATTACCCCTTCCGGTTTTATATTGGTTCTATTAGACAATTTAATAATAGTTTCTACCGGTTCAACATCCGGATTATTTAAGTTGTAGCGAAGTTCTTGATAAAGTGTTGACGACATAATATTTATGGTGGAAATCGGTTCACAAATTCCGTATAAGAAAGTTTCTCCACAATATATAGGGGTCATAGGTTTTGAAGTCTTGTTACCTCAAACCTTACCTCAGATGAATTCCGAAGTTTCACGGTCTAACATAACCACTTCATCCTCCACTATTCGTGCCTCCATAAGGTCTTTTATTATAACATTATTTATATTTGTAGCTCCGGAATTGCTTTCTAGTTTCTTCAGTCTCTTCTTTATTTGTTCTTCCTCTCTTTGTCTTTTTTCAAAGATTCCTTGTATAGGTATCGAGGAGAACTTTTCCATTAGTGCTCTTGCACGCTTCTTTTCTTGGAGAGGTTTACGAGGTTCCCATTCTGTAGGTACCTGCAAATTCCTTGCATAATTCTCAATAATTTTCTTTACTGAATAAGAATCAATTCTAAGGGTTTTAATCATTGTATCTATTCTCTCATCTGCAAGGAAATCGTTAATGCAAGCATATTCTAAAAAACTATTTGTAATATTTTCCTTATCTTTAGAATTTTCAGTTGCTTCTTTCATTTTTATTATTAGATTCCAAGCCTCATCATAAGTATAAGATAGAAAACTGCCATTTGAAGCAGTATCTAGATTCGTCCTATTTTCAATATTTATCCCTCCATAAAATGTATGAGTGATTAACCAATCGGGCAAACGATGATGGGGGCAATTATCTAGGTAACTTCTATACCTTAGATATCCTTCATATAAGCCTTCACTAGGATTATTTTTTAAACTAATAATAATACCTCTCATCATGTGAGCTTTGCTTTCAGAATAATATTTTGATAGGAACTTGGTTGTAAATTCCTCCCAAGTCCTTGGTGCCTCTGCACAAAAAGATTTGTACGAGTCACAAATATTATTAGAGAGAGTTTGTCTAAACAACTGGATTTTAACCATATCAAGATTACAGTCATCAAAAATAAAGGAACTAAGAATATCTTCAAAGAATTGTAAGTGTCCATATGGACTTTCTTCATTGGTTCCTACAAATTTCTTAGAGTGTAATAATTCAAATAATAAGGGATGGATCTCGACTCCATCCGGATTTATGCTTATGTTAACAGTTATAAAAGCATCCATGGGCGAACCCATTTTCCTTACTGCCTCAAGCTGATTTAAATGTTGAGTGTTGTCCATTGTTGTGCTCTTGCAACTCAAGTAAAAATTAGTACAACGAAAGTAAATAACTAAAAGTAAAGTGACTTATAGCGCTAAGGTCCCCGACAACAGCGCCAAAAAATAGCTTGATGACTGCAAGTGCACAAATCATTTGTAGCTAGTTTCGAAATAAAGATATCGATCCCACAGGAAGCAGTAGTCCTAAGACTAAAATGCTTTTAACTATAACTAAACGAATTACTTAAGAAATAACTTTAAGATGCAAGGAAGATAAAGATGTTTTTGGGTTTTGGTTGAACAAGGTAATTTAAAGTAAGCAAAACTTAATACAGAAAGTAAGAATCGCGTGTGTAATAGAACTTTAGAACTATAATAGGAAAAAGGCGCTCTCAGGGATTAGTGGATCCACCACTAGCAACTTAGACTAAGTAATTGAGAGTATTATAACGGATATTCTCATAGTGTGTATGTATGTGGGAGGAGCTCCATATATGGACGAATAGCCAGCAACCGCTGCACACATCATCCTCATAACCACAACAGACAGTAACCGACAATTGTCGCATTACCGCGCTATTAAGGGATCTCTCCCGTGGCATAGACATGGCTTGATGAGTTCTCCTTGGTTCCCCAAGTTAGTACATAAAGAATGACAACAGCTTTATAGTCACAGTAAGCGCTATCATCCCTCCGTCTACTAATAAGTAATCCCCTCCATCGAGTCCCCATAAGAGGCAAATATTAAGAAGGTGCACTTCTCCTTAATATCAAGGTGAAGACAATTAACACCATACACATAATGATGTATAACATAATAATCTCTATCTCATCTCAGTCATATGTTAGGGTTTCTCCATCTCCCCAAGAACTAAAGATCTACTTAGACATGGAGGCAATCAACATCATGGCAATGGTAATGAGAACAATCATAGGTGAATAGTACTTGTATAAATAGACAACGAGTATAGAAATTACAACAAGATCTAGACAAGATGTAGATGATATGGATAGAGACGATGGTGATGAAGTGGTGGATGATGAAGGTCGATGCCTTAGCCTCCCGAATCTACGCAAGGCGAAGATGGATACTTGGCGGATGAGTTCCCCCTCTAGATGCCTTCCGGAGGTGAGGTTTTCGCAATTTCTGGGTGTTCTGTATGTCGTCTCCCCGAACCAATTACACGGGATGAAACTATTTGATGAGGCGGAGCCAGCTATACGGCTAGAGCTATACGGCAGGAAAAATTGCTCCGCCCATATAGTTGGTCGTTGCGCCCTCTGTTTCCCTTGTTCACTTCTGGTTTTCTTCTGGTATTATTAATATCTTCTAAATAAGCGATTTACGTTGTCTTTGACTCCTTTTCTCCATAGTACAACTGCTTCAAGAATTGTGTCCATTGGATCCATCATCTGTCATGATCCTGGTGAAAACAGACATAAAATATGCGCACGAATACCGTAAAATACCAAGATCCTACATCTACAATGCAAAATAATAATATAAAACATGATACAAATATGCACTCATCATCGGGGTCGCGGAGAGGGGCAGTGATTGGCTTGGATCATCTACTGGGCCCCACATCAAGGAATTGTGGACGGGAATAAGCTGCCCGGTTGTGCAACAAGGATTTGATCTCTCATGGGTAAAGCGACGTACCTCTGCAGAGTGTAAGAACTGTGACATGTTACTCCCTGTTCCGGGAAGGAGCTATGAATGCGGCAGGAAAGGAACCCCACGAAGGTTCTAGGCAACCTATGAAGGCTATCAGACATAGTTTTCAGAATAAAAGCAACCTTTGAAGAAATGTTCACGAAAACCTGCATTGCCTACGACCTTTGGTCTGTGGCTATAGAAATAGTGCATCATACACTCCTTTCTAGTGAACTTGCTGAGTACGCTCGTACTCAACTGTACCTTCTTAACCCTTGCTAGGTTCTAAGCCATTGAAGACGACGTCAACATTAATTTCTGCTCAAGAAATCATCATCGGCAGCTCAAGTTCTTCAATAAAGTCAAAGAAGTCAACATATACATCAACCAAGCAAAGGCGAATATCTTGATTAGATAGGAGTAGATACTCTAGCCATAACACCTACTTCTATAGAGCATTGCATTAGTAGAAATTGCAAGCTAGATAGTTTAGATACTAGTCTTGTTAGCCAGATAGTTTTGAGTTATTATTTCTGGTTCTTCTTTGTAAGAAGTTGATTTTTCTTCCTCTTTAACCTAGAGTGTTCTCTGGATCTTTTGTAAAGAGTTGAGTTGTAATCTATAGTCATGTCTTGGACCTGCTATGTTTCTGTTGTACCACTCTGAGGGGGTGTAATACTAGTGAACGATGTTTCATTGGTGTTATGTCAACGACTATAGTGTACTACATCATGAAGTGGTATGCTGGGTCACCGCACCCTCCACTTCCTTAGGTGATTGTACACTAGAGTAGAGCTAAAGTTAGCTCCATAGTGCTTTAATAGAGCCTTTGTAAAGATGGTAAGATGTACCTCCTTGAAGCCCTTCTTAGTTTGCACACTTGTCTTGATGAGTTCACACATGTTCTCAATAACGAAGGTCAACATGAAAGGCATCCATTTCATGGTGCCCTTCACTACAACATTCTCATCCATGTGGGCCTTCTCTACCTTTTTGTCCTTGGCATTCTTTGCCACAACCTGTGCAACAACCTTCTTCACCAAGCTTTGCAAAGAGTCATGGCAATTGATCGCAATGCTTTGTGACACATGCACTTTAGTCTCAGGTTTGGGCTTAGAATCATCCACATACAGAGGGATTTAGGACTTGCCAAAGGGGAACAAGTCCATGGTGAATTCATCACACAATGAGTCCTACATTCAACACACATGATAACTCACTGTATTTTTTTTGAAAGTATGATAACTCATTGTAACAACATGAAAACCTAACATATCACAAGACACATGACCAATACACAAGATTTGAATGTAAGCCACAAATGATCTAACACAGCAAAATCTACACATGATCTGACACAATATATAGATCTACATAACTATAATAAGATCACAGATGAACTCGACGAGGTCGAGGTGTGATTACTTATAGTCATCGGTAGAGATGGAGGATAACTCGATGAAGAGGAGGTAGTAGTCTTGATGTCGTCGCTGCCGCTGACCAGAGATGAGTGCATCCCTTACCTACTCTCCGACCACACAATGGAGCTCGAAGGGGAGAGGGGAAAATGTCGATTTCGGCGAGAGGTGAGAGTGGAGAGTAGAATTAGAGGAAGAGTTTCGCCAGGAGTGACGTAATCCTTATTGCCCCCTTTTCCCTTTTTGATGCAGTGCACGCATGCTCCCGTCATCTTCATGTGTCGTCGAGCTCATGCAGTTAATCTCGCCTTTTTCATCTGGGGAGCACACGACAGTTGAATCGACAATTTCTAGCAGGCCTGGCCTGGGGTGCTTTATGTTCATGTTGGACACAATACAAAGGAAGGCATCCAGTCGGCCAAACTTCTTCTCCTCAGACTAGTGGAGCCTACCAAGCATGCCCTTTAAACTCATCCCATACAGCCTAGGCCACCAAATGCGTGTTTTTTCCCACCAGAGTTGAGAAAAGGTCTCCCGAGGAACCAAGTGTCGGGGGTGATACACAACCCAACAGCTTGCAACGAAATCCAAGAATAGTTTCAATCGAGAGATATGTAGCAAAAATCAAACAATTGAGCACATGCATAAGTGACAAGAGGCGTGGAAAAACCTCCTCGGGGCGAGGATGAAAAAACCACGATTATGGACCAACCGGTCCATGCAAGGTTTACTATGAGCAACCCGGGTACAGGGTCTTCTCTAGAACACCTAGAGATGTACAACACACTCAGCACGTTGATTTTTCAGCTCAATCGGACACCATTTTTCTGTACAATATGTTCGTCTACTAAAACTGCTCTGTGCTGAAACCACAGTAGACCGAACTAATCAAACCGGTTTCAAATTTGATGCTACAGTGAACAAAATCTCTAGCCAGCCAATAAGATCGAAATACTCAAAGTAAACAAACATGCTCACCAAGTTTATAGTCAATTCAAGCACGTTTAAGCATCAAAACATCAGCTAAAAGACAGATTAGTCATATCTCAAAAATCTGGATAGAAACCACCTCACCTTCTATTCTCGTGTGTTTTCCCCACCTTGCTACAGAAGTCATGATAGCTTGCTTAACTCACTTTCTCTCACTCACGAAGTCGTTAGGGTTTTCTTCGACTCATTTCTTATGAAACACCTCGCCATTGAACGTGAATCAGATCAACCGTTGAAACGTGCTTTAGATGACGCGCACGCTGGACAAGACCTGACGCTAGGCCAAAGATGTTTGTTCGTTTGGAAAAAGTTTCCGGATGGAGCGTGTCAGTGCAGGGAAAAAAGAGTTAAAGGACGCGAGTAGCAATGCCGCGCACACGAACAAAACTTTTCGGTAAAGGTGGCGACAAACATGCTTAGCACCGAGTGAGCTTAGGTCACGTCTCGGTACGTAGCAGTAAACAGTCTGAATTTGATTTTTCGTTTCGTTTTGACGACACGGCAGCTATAGCTGTAGGCACGGCGACGGGCAGCGGGGGCCATGGCATGGCATGGCATCCGAGCTCGGGACACGCCATATGCTGCCACGCCGCGCCGGGCCGGGCGCTCGGGATTAATGCGACGCGGCATCCATCATCGCTGCAGGGGAGGGAAGGCGGCCGGCATGCAACAGTGCCCGCTGCAGTGTACCGCCCCACCACCAGGCTGACTTTGCCACGAGACACGAGTAAATGCACGCTCTACTACCCCTCGAGCTTTTCCTCTTCCTCCAGCTACTCACACGTCCTCCTCTCTCTCTACTCCTACATTTGACTGTTCAAGAAAGCTAGGCTAGGCTGTCTCTCGGTATCCTGGCCGCGCGCGGTAAAACAGCCCACGTAGTAATACTACCAAGGTCAGCGCTGTGCTTTGCTTGGCCGTGACCACCAGAGCGTAACCTAACCGTGTATATATACGCGCCTACGCCTCACCCCTGCTCTGGAGACCCTGCCTTCTTGTCCTCACCGTCTCTTCCTCGAAGCCACTAGTCCAGCTCACATCATCTCGGAGGGTCGGTCTCTGTTCATACCTCACACGCCTAGCTCACTCCCTTTGTAGTGTACTGTGGAGCTGCGTCGGCGAGCTCGCGTCACGCGATCCTGCTCGTATACGGCGCCGCTGCCTTCTTGTCCCCGTCCATCTCGCGCGTCACCAAAAAGCCTCTTCGGTTTCGGTGGGAGGCCGAGGGAGTGACTCGAGGCAGCGAGAGGAGATGGGGAGGCCGCCGTGCTGCGACAAGGAGGGCGTCAAGAAGGGCCCCTGGACGCCGGAGGAGGACCTCGTGCTCGTCTCCTACATCCAGGACCACGGCCCAGGCAACTGGCGCGCCGTCCCAACTCGGACCGGTACGCGGCGATGTTCTTGGTGATCAGTTCACCTTTCTCCGTGTGTCTGTGTGATTCGGGTTAGCTTTGTCCGTGTGTTCATGGTACGTTTTTATCGATGTGTGTTACGCAGGCCTGATGCGCTGCAGTAAGAGCTGCCGGCTGCGGTGGACCAACTACCTGCGCCCGGGGATCAAGCGCGGCAACTTCAGCGACCAGGAGGAGAAGCTCATCGTGCACCTCCAGGCGCTCCTGGGAAACCGCTGGGCCGCGATCGCCTCCTACCTCCCCGAGCGCACCGACAACGACATCAAGAACTACTGGAACACGCACCTCAAGCGCAAGCTGCAGGCCGCCGCCGCAGGAGGCGGCGACGCGGCCAAGCCCGCGGCCCAGAGGCCGGCGTCCTCCTCCAAGGGCCAGTGGGAGAGGCGCCTGCAGACGGACATCAACATGGCGCGCCGCGCGCTCCGCGAGGCGCTCACCTCGCTCGACGACATCAAGCCCACGACAACAACGCAGCAGCAGCAGCTTACCAAGGACGCCGCGGGCAGCGAAGGCGTCACCGTGGCTGCCGCCGGCGCAGCCGACAGCGACAGCCCGGCGGCGTCGAGCTCCTCCGGCGCCTCGCTCTCGCAGTGCTCGCCCTCCGAGACCGGGCCGTACGTCCTCACCACGGCCAACATCTCCCGGATGCTCGACGGCTGGGCCAGGAAGCAGGGAGGACGCGCGAGCGGCGCGGCCGACAGCCCGTCCTCCGGCTCCTCCGCGTCCGAGGTATCCTACGGCGGCGGGGCTACCACCACCATCCGCGCCCTCGGGTCCGCGTACGAGTACGAGAGGAAGCCTCCCGTTCTGGGGCCCGAGCAGACGCCGCTCAGCGCCATCGAGACGTGGCTGTTCGCCGACGACAGCACCAGCAACGCCCACGCCGTGCTCGGCGTCCCTTCCATGGATTACCATTTCTAGGGCGCCAGGTTACTCAAGATCGATGTGTACTGTCCTGTCCTAGCTAGCCTACTGCGTTACCGATCGAAGCGAGGAGTGTGTTTACTGCATGCCCACCTAACGAAAACTACACAGATCCTGGAGTAGTGTCACGGCGGCTAATCAAGCAATTAGTCCCTTGATCTCTTGTTTACTACTCAGGATCTGCATAGTTTTTATTTAGGGAAAAAAGGGGGATTGTAGCACTCCTGTAGTAGTCTGTTCTGTTATCTACTGTGACTTGATATGTTCATGGGTTTTGGGTTTTGTTGGACTAGGTCCGCGTTTGCAAGCTGCAAAACGTGGATGAATAAAACCGTTATGTCGAGTACCTGTCATAATACTATCACTAATTAAGTTAGTGAGTAGACTAATCTTCCAAGATGATTTAGTTGTCATGTATCAATCCTTTGGACTATCGGAAGCACTATAGTGGATGTAATCTCAAATTATACACACAGTAGATTATTTTGCCGTGGTAGGCGATCTAGTAGCTAATATATGTTGCCTTTTTTATTTGTGGTGATTGTCTTCTGGTATGCGACTATATTGCTGGCTAATTTAACTTGGAAAAACTATGATCAAGTACTCCCTCTGTTCACAATTACCTCGTGTTATGGGTTTATTGATCAACAATATAAGAAAAAATATCAACATCCATGATTTCCAATGCATACAATATGGATATATAGTTTATAGCAATTCTAATGCAATAGTTTTTACGTTAGTAATATTGATACTTTTTTAAATATATGGTCAAACTTTAATTTTTTTGACTTTGACTAAACCTAGAATGCGAGGTAATTGTGAATGGAGGGAGTATATACAGTATCTGCCATAATTTCACCACTGTTCAGATTCATTTTCCCAGAACTATCAAATTGAATCGCCTGGGAAATGTATGAGACATTAACTAAAATATGCCTAGCTTGTGATTGATGTGCGACGGTACATGTTCTAATTTACAAGTAGTACTCTAGTAGCACACGTTTGTGTGGTGGATATATACCGGATACATGGTCCTACATTTAACCTGCAACAGTTCTTCCCATCTCCTCCATACTAAGAGGAAGTCCGGTAGCACCTCAATATTTTCTGTCCTGTGTGTATGTAGAGATCTTTCTTAAAATTATTCTTCCCCTAAAATTTTGCTTTTCTCCAGTATCCTATATTATAATCACATATATTTTAATATGGTAGAGCCCACTTTGTAAGATTTTTTCACCCTGACACCTCACTCATCCCTTCGGAAGGGATAAAATCCCCAAATAGAAAAGCGCTATGGAGGGCCACCGCCACCACCACCTCCGCCGGCCGCCAATTCCGCAGCCGGCTGTCGATTCCTGCCGCTGCCGCCAGTCGTCGATTCTTGTGACCGCGCCCTCGCTACAACCCCTCCCCGTGCTCTTAGCGGCCACCACGAGAGGAGATTCTCCGCCGCTCTTGCTGACAGGGCCGATATAGGGGAGGCGGACACTGCCCCGATGTTGAGGGGAGAGCGAGGAGTTGGGTCGCGGTCGGGGACCCATATGTGCGGGGGAGCTCTTAGGGGAGCTGCTGGAGGCCATTTTTTCTTTTCCTCTCTCTCTCTCCATCCCTTATATTTGCTATCGGGGGGGCTATAGGGTTCCTCCTGGACTTGCTGTGTGGATAGTAGCATTTCTACATCTCCTAAATACGTATTTGAGAAAGTTACAAATGTGAGAGAAATCGGTGTTAAATTCGGCTGGTAGAGAAGTCCGGCTCATGTCAAGCAAAAGCTAGCACAAAGTGCACCGCCAGATTTCCGTTTTAGCCGTGCCACGGCAGAACCAAGTACTCCTACATGTTATCTTGCTTCATTGCTCGCTTGGCCTGAAATGAAATCGCTGATAACATCTTGTCATTTAGCACCTCAAACATCGGGGACGTGCCGTATATGTTGAATTGCGACCATATTTATTGCCGGATGATCGTGACGCCGTATGCACAACTGGCTCGTGTAGTGGATGCACCAATTTCTTTCCAAATCTTAAACATGTACCACAAGGAGTATATATATCGTTAGATTTCCAATTGGAGAACGCAATATAGTACTAGTAGGAGCTTGTCAGTCCTTGAATACACGGCATGTGATGGGCTTGACTCCCACATACACTGGTAGCAGTAATGCTCGCGCTGCATGCAGTTCGTTTTCCAAGCTGTAAAATAACGGAAAAGAGACTAAAAGAGGCTGTCATTCATGGACGCCCTGCATTGCTTGCCCCAATTGCCAAATGGCCATGTTGCATCGCGTGCATGCACGTATGTATGGTCCTAGCTCTTTTTGCTCTTATTGTTGGCCCTTGGGGCATCCAAAGCCTTGAATGCATGGAAAGTACTATACGCAGCTAGCATCGGATCAGCACGAATATTTAGTTCATTTCGATGCATAAACCCGATTATATTGCCTGCTGCTTTCTGTATCTTTGGATTGTACACAGCCAGCCAACAAACATCCACCGGATAGTGAAACGTGTAGTTCTTCAGCTTGAGAAAGAGAGGACTGAACTTATGTTAGATCTTCTGTGGAACCGAGATCGATGAAATATGTTTCACAACCTAAGGATTTTTGTTTTGTTTTGTTCAGAATTCTTTCGAAGATCCTGCGATGCAATGAAACCCAAGAGAAGGAGATATTCAGATGGGTCTTCAAGCTATGGGACAATAAATTAATCCGTTATTCTCTCTGGAGATAACGAAGTGTGCATGCAGTGTCGCGCTGGTTATTCTTCCCCCGACAATGACCTTGCTGGTACAACAAGCTATACGTTGTACAACTCGTTTTCTTCAGTCGATCCATTTGATGGAGTACTCCAATCTCAACTGATAATCGATGGTCCCATTATTGAAATTCATTTCATGTTTTCGCATTCAAGAGAGAGGTTCCCCAATCGCAACTGAGGATGCTGGCCAGCGTGCCTCTCACCTCACCAGATGAAGACAAGATCGATCGATCGATCGACCGATGCACTTGGCATACAGCCGTGTCACTATACCCCGATGCCGTACGCGCACGGGCTTACGGGAGATTTGCAGCTGTAACCATCATGAAATACCAGCGAAATGCATGGCGGTACTTGCTCTCAGCACTGTCGCTGGGTCTTCTCGGAGCTGGCCGAAGCACTGTATGCGTAGCGCATCTTGTGATCTACTATACTCTAGATTTGTTGATCTTGTATGTACGTGTGAGCATCACCATTTCGATCGATCTGTTCTTGGGAACTTCTGATCAATCTGCGAGCTAGCAATAGCAAAAGTGCATGTGTTTGTAGGTCACCAATGCACGGACCGTTTAATTCAGTGACAGCTTGGAATTGCACTTTCTGTCTGTGATCACATGGATCATAGAGCAGCCTACTAGTACTAATTCTCTGCTCGTGATTGCATAGCTGTTGGCTTTTCATTCAATTGTGTTTAGCTTTTGAGCTGCGACTGTACTGCGGGATTAGCCCGAACCGAGGGCATCAGAACCGTGTGAAAGAAGGAGACCAAGGAGGACGAAGAAGAAAATGGGAAACTGCTAGCCAATGGAATGGGCCCGCCGGCACCATAGACCGTGCAACCCTAGTCTCCAGTGGGCCACAGCAGATTGGGCTCGACACAGCTAGCCTGGGCGACATGTCATGTTTCTTCATTAAGTGCTCTCCAAGACTCCAAAGCATCATGAATCTATCGCCTCAAGAGAGTGGTACGAGTGCATATTTAGTCTGATTTTCCTTTCTTTTTTCCGAGGGTAGTCCGATTGACCTTAGTGTACGAGTTCTCCCTCATCCCGCTTCCATTAAGCTGTATATGTGACTGCTCGAACAATTAGAGAAGTCCAAAAATAAAACCCTTTATCTTGAAAAACAAAGGGCGCCCTGCTGGTCCGAGGCCGGTCTTCGGTCTCCGCGTCAGGGCGGGGTGGCAGCCCCCCTCCTGCTCCTGGGTTGTGCTGCGGTGGTGGTGGTCGCGGTCCTCGTCGTATTGGTGGTGCTTCGGGCACCGGATCTTGTCGGCGCCATGATCTGGCCTATCGGCTTCGGTTGGCGGTGGAGGAGGTGGACAACGGCGAGGACTTCGGTGTATGCGCTTCGATCTGAGGCGAGGCTTGTTCTTGCCGCGGCTCTGTGTTGTGCCGGCGTGCTCGGCCTGGAGGTTTGGAGCTGGCTTCGGTAGGGGTGGTGTTCGACGGGCTTCGGTGCGCATGGTGGTGGCTTGTGGGCGACCGTTCAGTTGGTTTGTTGAGCTTCTCCGGGAGAAATCCCTGCTCTGCTTGGCCGGAGCTGGCGATGGTGGCGCCTGTGGTGTCGCGGACTTTCTTGGAAGCATCGTCAAGGTGGGCTCACTCCTCCTGCGGCCTTGGCTCTGGAGGGAAACCTCAGATCGGAAATCGGGCGATGGAGGCGCTGTTGCGTCTCTTTCCTTATTGAGGGCATCGTCTCGGAGCCGCCTCCGACAAGTGGTCTGGGGATGATGGCTTGGTGTCGGGCAGCTTCGCTAGGTTCAAGTGTGCAGTTTGGCAAAGATGATGCATCGGATGGGTCGCGACTGAGCTTTGGTAGTCGGTTTTCCCGGCGTGTTCGATGAGTTCTTCTGTTCGCTGTGTTGTTGTGGAGTCGGAGCTGCGGTGGAAGCATGTCCAGGCGGCGACGATGACCGGCCACCAGTGACCTCTGCAGTGTCTTGGTCGGCGCAAGATCAACATAATTCCCTTGTGAAGCTAGTTGTCTGAGTTGGAGCTATCTGTCCTTGGCGCATGTGGCCAATCGATGGCATGGGCCGACATGGGCTCTGGCGCCGTCTGGTGAGGCTCAGTTTGGGAAGTCGTTTGTGAAGTCGGAGTCGCTGTCTCGCGGAGAAGTGATGGCGATGACGCTCGTGGCAACCTCTACATGGCTCTCCTTGTGTCTCTATGCGTTGTGTGGGTAGCCGGGTTGGCTGTGGTGGGGTGCCCAGTATGGTCGTGTTCCATGACGATATTGGCACATTTGTATTGGTTTTCGGCCGGTTCCCGCAAATGAACCGATCAATTCTTTTCGTAATTTTAAAATAAAATGAGTCGGGTTGTACACATGCACCACGTGGACGATGGCAACATTCTGTCTTCTAGAGAGAATATTCACTAGATCCTAAGGCCGGCTGTTCTTTTGTCCTCAAATCTTGCATATATTTTAGCAAAAGGCCCAACCATGCAAGTGGACCATAGCATCGTGAAACTTAACCACCCCGCAGAACTGGACCGATACACTAGTCAATCTGCATTGCCACAATACATGCAGGTTTTTTGGCTTGTTTGGATGCTTGATTTGCTTGCCTACCCTACCTAGCATGCACCTACCTATCGTACACCTACGCGTACAACTCAGTTACACCTACATAGCAAGCACAAATTTATGCTAAAAAATAGGTTGCTCTATATGCTCGTGTAAATGTTGGCCGTGTGGAAGTGCATGTGAGTTTCTTGCTCCCTCTCATCTGGACACCTACTATGACTACTCCTATATCCAACGGCAACAAATGCATGCGTAGGTAGCATCCTAGATAGCAAATCCGCGTCGATATATATATGTGCGTAACCCACAATTCAAATCGTCAAGCAAATCACAATGAACCCAACAATTTGGATGCTCGTGCAAATATACAATTTAAACGGTGGGTAATCAGGAGAGGTACCTAATAAAAATAATTGAGGTGTGTAATCTAGGAATTACCAAAACTCAATACACCTTATACATATTCACATAGGAAAATTGGGTCAATCTGTGTTCATCTCGTTCTTTCCATCGGCGAAGTCAATCCGTGAAGATCGGGCCAATTCGTGTTAATCTCGTTCTTTTCTTCGGCGAAGTCGGTCCGTGAAGAATGGGCCACTCCTTAGAGGTCAAGCCTACATCACTTGGACCAAGTAACTAATTTCTTCTCCGGTTCCAAGCAAACCGTAAAGTTCGATCATAATTACTTTGGGTATCCCCACACAAAAAAAAGCTTGGCATTTCTTTTACGGGAATTGCATCCAAATCGACCTAGATGTTCTTCTATCTAACGTTGCAAACCACAAACTCTAATCTTTCATTTACTCTACACATAGTATGAACTTGGATGCATCAGACGGCTCATGCATAACATCGGCTTAGACACATACACATCATAGATCTAGCAAAACCCTTTCATTAATCACCAAAATAAGTAGTATACACAATAATTGACTTGCATACATCAGACCAGCAAACAAAAAACTTAGACGTCCTAGATTTAGCAAAACCGTTGATAATCACCAAAAAGTAAATCGTGTGTGTTGAACAGCGAGGCAGTTATGCTGTGGAGGAAGAGAAAGTCAGCCAGACATCCCTCTCCTCGCCATAAAACCGCCCGGCAGGAAACAGTCACAGTACTGTACTAACATGGTTCAAGCCAACCAGAATTGATGGCACGCCTCCCAAATCTAATCATGCGAATCGATCGGTGTTTTGTCAAGGAATAAGAGTAACGCCACGCTCGCGACGCCCGGTCATGGAAGAATCGTTCGGTGTGGCTGGCTCGGCGGGCGAACAAGGTCGGCGGAGCTGCCAGGTCGCGCTCACGCCGTAGCCTGTCGTCGGCACCGGGCGTCGTCCCGTGGCTCCGCGGGAACGGGGCTTTCTCGGAAGGTCGCGCTCAGCACTTCAGCAGGCCGATGCCTGGCGCGCGCGGCAGGGAGGCGGGGCGGGCCGGGCCGGGTGGCCGTACGTGTCTGTGTCTCGGTCTCAGTTTCGCAGGGGTTCGTGTGGTTACCTCAAGGGGGCGTAGCTAACGATGGATTGGATTTAGGGGTCAGGGACGCACCGTTCCTCTTCTTTCAGACCTTGACATTCCCACCGGCCACGGCGCGCCGCGCCGCGCGCGCGGCCGGCCTTCCGACTTGCGACGCCGCGTCGCGTCGGGCAGGGATCGGTGGATACATCCGTCGTCCATGCAAGTTGTGCTTACCATGATGCGCACGCACCACTACATGGCTGAGCTCGCGATCGCTGTTTGGAGATGCAATTGGCCGGAGGAGGTCGTTAGTATGTTATTACTAGTAGGAGTACGTGCCTGTGGTCCGAGAGGACGACCCTACGCGCCGTTCTCTCTATCCATCCATCGTTCTCGTTCTCGGCTTCTGGCTATAGCCTGTCGATCGCGTGGCATATAGTGGAGCGCCCGCCCGACATTCCGGTGGCGCATGCATCGATCTGCCCTGTCAAATCATCCACGGATATGTACTAGTAGTATCTCCGGACGGCTCGTGTGGTGTCCGTCCGTCCGCTCGTTTCAACCAGATTCTTGACGCGAACGGCCGTTTTCATGATGAGAGTGCATTTAAACCAGTACCCATTTGGTAGTGTAGCGAGCTTAACAGTAGTACCACATCACAGTACGTACGTACCTACGCGGGGGCACATGCACGGCCCTGGCGATTCAAACATGCGGGCCGCCGCTCAAGAGTACACACGGTGAGTGAGGATCCAGGAACATTGTAATTGTTGTACATGGTCCTCCCTCCAAGCAAGATTCGACATCCAGCTGCCTCTACGAGCCTGGAATAATCGTGCTATAGCGCTGTCTGATCGGACGACCGAAAAATATAACGAGTTTGTGACCAAGGAGGATACAGAAGCACAGCTCGAAAATAAAATGAAACGAAATGACAGCCTTATATATTCGGTGGGATAGAATTATGATGGGGGAGATGGAGAATTACTTGCAAGCTGATTTAGGTAGGTGGACAATGCAAGTTTTGAGGATCGGGGCAGTGTCGCCTAGAAGTGTGCGCCTTAACGAAATGACAATTAGGTACTGCTATCACTTTTTTTTTAAATGATCATATATTAATATCAGATGATACCAATTACACACAGCATCTACATCAACGCATTGCCCTAACGGCCATACGGATGCACACTGTAAAAAAAAGTTACAAAAAAAAAAAGTCCCAAAACAGTGACTCATTCATTAAAACAACAATACTACCACCACCAGGACTGCACCAGAAGTCCAGCTTCTCCAAAAAGCGACGCCTCTAATAAGGAAACAGTGCACAAGCACCATCATCGCCCGATCAAAAGATCTAGGTTTTCACCCTGAAGAAAGTTCACGCTCTCAAAACAATACCTTCAACAAGATCATTGTCGGGCACAACCAATTAAGGCCAGGCCATGGGTTTTCACCCTGAAAGGTAGGATCATGAACATCTCATGTGTAGTCACCCCCACTTGCATGCCACTGCTCCAAGTTATGAGTCACCAAGCCAATTCCTCATCACCATCCAGACTCGAACCACCATTATTAGTCCTTAGATCCTGGTCTCCATGACTTTCTCCGTCAGCACCATGGAACGAGAAACATGGCCAATAATAAAAGCCAATAGAGCTTCAAAGCGCACCCTCTAAAACCAAACGGTCAGAGTAAGACATGGATGCACACGACCGAATCCCATCTGATACATAAATCTCTCGGCATGTGTGCACTATGGAGTTCGTCGGCAGAGCCTTCTGGAACACGACACAGAAACCAGATCAATGAAGACAAACATCAGGCATATCTTCGTATTGGCTTGAGAGGGATCTAGGACCGCCACCTTTATTGAAACCGGGCCAGCAGCCCCCACGCCACCCGCTGAAAACTAGCATGATCCGCCGCTGAATGACAAGACCACTCGGCCAACCACTCCGACGGAGAAGTAAGTCAGCACCACCATGCTAGGGGCAGAAGCCCCAAGCGCCCTAGTGTCGCGAACATGGCTCGGGGATCCTGGGCGCCGGTGTCGGGCGACAAACGGAGTAGATCGCGGCCCGTAGGCTCGGATTCCCGCCGCCGCTTGCAGCCATCTGGACCAAGGACCTCCGGCCGCCGCCAGCCAAGACGCCGCCACCGAATCAGCGCGGGCACGGACGCCGTCACCAACCCCCGCCAGATCGCAGCCAGGGTCGCCGCCGTCGCCGCCATGCAACCAGATCTTTGCTCGACCACGCTCCGGGCAGCGGTGGCAGACAGGAGGATCGCGAGAGGGAGATCGTCCGGGAAGGAGAGGGGACCGCCCGGCGCGGCGCGGCACCGCCGCGCGGGTGCGGGAGGGAATGGAGTTGGACCTGCTATCACATGATTTTGATATGTGGCCAATTCTTTTGGTGCCTCGTCAGTGTGGAATATATTATTTCGGCGTGAGGCAACATCGCTGTCAATGGATACATACTACTAGGACGCCGATAGTGACTTTGTCAATTTTGGAGCTCCACATCGTTTTTTAAAGATCAGATCCATAACGTTTGTTTGGTAGATGTTATGTTTTTTCTTTCGAAATGGGGATGTGTCCTGGCCTCTGCATTCCTATGGTGCACACAACCCTTTTATACTTAAAGTCTGAAGTACCAAAATATAGTTCAAGGATCAAATAGGGTTAATACAAACACCAACCATCTGAAAATAAACAAGAAGTCTGAAGATGCATAGCATACAAAAGCTAATCATCTCTCAGTCTACTAGTATGTGTTAGAAACAGTCTTGAACACGTATGTGAGGTCCTATACCCGTACATATTGTAATTGTGTTGTACCCTGTCGAAGTATATAAATAGAGGAGAGGTGGAGGCTTAGATCCCACGAAACCCTAAACCTATTCTTCAAACTTGGTATCAGAGCCAATACCGCTGCTGCCGCCACGATGACGTCTTCCGCTCTCTCCCTCTCAGAGTCCATCGGGGCGATCGCCTCATCGTCAACCGCATCCGTCGGGTCACAGGTGGTGTTCCCGGCGGGCAACTTTGCCCTATGGAAGGGCCTTCTTCTTCCCAACCTCGTCGGCGCCGGCCTTCACCATCATCTTGATGAGAACGTCGCAGCACCTGAGAAGATCGTCACCTAGGGAGAGGGGGACAAGGCCATCACCGTCGTGAACCTGGAGTACGCGCACTGGTGGTCTGCCGATCAGAAGGTCATCGGCTATCTCCTCGGCTTCATGGAGCCTGACATCGCCAACCAGCTCCTTGGTTGCAAGACCGTTGTTGCAGTGTGGAACGGCATCCACACCATGAACGGTGCCCAGAGTCGTGCTAATGTGCACCACATCCACCGTCAATTGTCCTCCACTCGTAAGGAGGATCTCTCCGCTACCGTGTACATACACAAGATGAAGTCTTTTGCGATGCCATGGTCGCCGCCGGGTCCCCCGTCAACAACGACGAGCTCGTCGATTACATCATCATCGGGCTCGGGTCTACGTACAACTCCATCGCCGCCACACTCACATTCGTCAATAAATCAATTCCATTCGACGAGTTCTACTCTGCCATCCTCTCGTACAAGTCCCTCCAGGCTCAGCAGGCTCAGGCCGAGGGAGGGTGGTCCTCTTCGGCCAACGCGGCACAGCATGGCTACGGTGCCCCTTACGACACCCCATACGACAACCCTGGCCACCAGCGTGTGCCAGAGTATCCTCCTCCTTATCAAGGGGGGCAATCGTCCTCCTTGCAATGGTGGCTAGCCAGGACAAGGCCGCCCCAACGACGGCAACTAGGGAGGCGACGACGGTGGAGGAGGCCGCCAAGATGGCCACAACAGCGGCAATGGTCGCAACGGTCGCAACAGCGGCAACGGTCGCAACAACAGTGGCGGTAACGGCAGGAAGTGGAGGCTGCGCTGCCAGATATGTGGCTACTGGGGTCACAAAGCGTACGAGTGCCGCAGCCGCTTCAACCAGGACTACCGCGCAGATAACTCAAGCGCGGGAAACGCCGCCACCACGACCTCCAACTCAATCCCTCTCTGGATCCTGGACTCAGGGGCTACGGATCATCTGACGAGCAACCTCGAGCGCGTCCACGTCCACGAGCGTTATGGAGGAAAAGATTAGGTTCAGTTGGCCAATGATGCAGGTTTGTCTATTTCGCATATTGGTCATTCGACTTTAATTGTTTTTTCTCTCAAATTGAACAATATTCTTCATGTTCCTAATCTAAGCAAGGATCTCCTCTCCGTTTATCGTCTTGTCTGGGATAATGACGTGTTTGTTGAGTTTCACCGTCACCTTTTCTTTGTTAAAGACAAAGTAAGAAGGAGAATCCTGCTAGCCAGTAGAAGTCGGGGAGGTCTCTACCCTATCCCGTTTGCTCGCGCATCGTCGCCATCGCGTGATGCCTCCGCTAGTGCTGTCACGTCATCTCAGTGGCATCAGTGTTTTGTTCATCCTACAAATAATGTAGTTTTGTCTATAGTTAAAACTCATGAGCTTCCGTGTTCTTCAGACAATTCGTCCTTGGTGTGTGATGCCTGTCACCGTGCCAGGAGCCGCCAACTATCTTACAGTGCTTCTTCTCGTATTTCTACTGCCCCTCTTGAACTTGGTCATTCTGATGTTTGGGGTAAAGCACATACATCCTCCAGGGGGTACCAATACTATGTTAGTTTCATAGATGATTATTTTCGTTTCACTTGGATTTATCTTCTTAAAAACAAGACTGATATTGAACAAGTATTTTATGCTTTCTAGGCTTATGTTGAACGCCTTCTCGACACTAAAATCAAGACCGTTTAGTCCGATTGTGTGTGTGTGGGGGGAGGGAGTGAGTACCATCATCTCAATAGCTATTTTCAGCGCACGGTGTTGTTCACCGTGTTTCATGTCCACATACGTCTCAGCAGAATGGAATCGCTAAGCGTAAACATCATTATTTGGTTGAGACATGGCTTGCCCTGTTTGCTCACTCCTTGCTTCCCCTTCACTATTGAGACGAAGCGTTCTTGACGGCTTGCTATTTGATAAATTGCATGCCTACTCCGGTTATAGATAAGGAAACACCGATCTCTCGCTTGCTCCGTGTTAAGAAGAATTACGATTTTCTTCGCGTATTTGGAGACGTGTGTTGGCCGAGTCTCCGCAAATACAACTCTCACAAATTAGACTTTCGTTCTAAGATGTGTATTTTTCTCGGCTATAGCCCCATGCATAAGGGGTACATGTGTTTAGATCGTACTACAGGTAGAATTTACATCTCACGTGACGTTGTTTTCGATGAGTCCGTGTTCCCTTGTGCTACACCCGGTGTCTCAGTTGATGTGTCAACTCTTACACACTCCATCACGTTTCCTTCTAATGAACCGGTTACAAGTGTACCTAGGCGAAATTATGACTTGACTTACCTGTTTACTGATCCGCGTGTGGTAGGCGAAGTTCCTCTTGTACAGGTGATTGACGTGCATGGTGTGCATGCCTCGGGGCATGCGCCGGCTCCCGCGTTACTGGCCCCTGCGCCCCCTGGTGCTGTGGCCTCGCCTGAGCTGGGCTGGCCCATGACATCGCCTGCGCCCGCGTCGCCGCCCACGCTTACTTCTTCCGCGCCGCCCGTGGTTTTGGCCCAGCCCGTGTCACCTCCTGCCATGTCTTCACTGGCCGCGGCACCTCAAGCTGGGTCGCTCGACGTCCCTGCCTCGTCCGGTGGTCACCCGATGGTGACACGTCACCGCGACGCTACTTAGAAAGAGAAGGAGTACACGAATGATACCATCCATTATGATCCTCGTCGACGAGCGTTCTTTGCTGCCCCGACGTCTCATCGTGACGCCCTTCATGGGCCTGCGTGGTGCGCGGCCATGGCAGATGAGATCGCTGCCCTTCATGCGACATAGACATGGGCTCTTGTTCCTCGTCCTCCCGGGGTGAACATCATTGGCAGTAAGTGGATCTTCAAGACTAAACATCGGCCTGATGGTAGCATCGATAAGCACAAGGCACGTTTGGTTGCTCGTGGTTTTACCCAGCAACATGGCATCGATCATCGAGACATGTTCAGTCTAGTGGTGAAGCCTGCCACTATGCGTCTAGTTCTCTCACTGGTAGTGTCTCGGGATTGGTGTCTTCGTTAGATAAACGCCAGTAATGCCTTTCTCCATGGTTTCTTGTCTGAGGATGTCTATATGCAGCAGCTGCCGGGGTTCGAGGATGATTGGTTACCCTCTCATGTGTGTAAGCTCCAGCGGTCATTGTACGGTCTGAAGCAGTCACCTCGCGCTTGGTATGCGCGCCTGAGTCAGCTCCTCCTCCAGCTTGGTTTTGTGGCCTCCAAAGCTGTTACGTCCTTATTCTTTTTTACTCGGGAGTGTGTTCAGATTTATATGCTGGTCTATGTGGATGACATAGTCATTGCTGGCTCGACGACGGATGCAGTTGATCGTCTCGTCAAGTCACTTGCTGCTGCTTTTCCCATCAAGGACATCGGCAAGTTGGAGTATTTTCTCGGATTGGAAACATCCTACAATTCAGGGGGTGATTGTTACTCAACAGAAGTATGCGCTATATCTTCTTCACAGAGTTAACATGGATAATTGTAAGTCTACTTCCACTCTATTGCCGTCATCCGAGAGTTTATCCAGGAGCATTGGTACACTGCTTGGCACCAAGGACTCATTCAGGTACCGCAGTGTTGTGGGTGGTTTGTAGTATTTGACACTTACAAGACCGCATATCTCGTTTGCTGTGAACAAGGTGTGTCAGTTTCTTTCACAGCCCACTGATGTGTATTGGGAGGTAGTTAAGTGTATTCTACGATATGTCAAAGGAACGCTGCATATAGGCTTGTATTTTTGCAAGTCACCCTCCGCTGGCATTAGCATATTTACAGATGGTGACTGGACAGGCTGTGTGGACGATCGTCGCTCCATAAGTGGCTTCACTGTGTTTGTTGGACCGAACCTGATTTCTTGGAATTCGAAGAAACAACCTACAGTCTCGGTATCGAGTACTGAGGATGAGTATAAGACACTGTCGAACGGCGCTGCTAAAGCAATCTGGGTGGATTCACTTCTCAAGGAGCTCGACGTGATCCAGCAGCGCACACATATATTTTAGTGTGATAATCTAGGGGCCACTTACCTAACGACAAATCATGTTTTTCATGCTCGTACTAAGCACATTGAGATCGACTTCCACTTCGTGTGAGAGCGAGTTGCTGGAAGTGCACCCGAGGTTCAGTTTATCTCCTCCAATGACCAGCTGGCTGATGTGTTTACAAAACCAGCCTCTCGACAGATGCTTGACCGTTTCAAGTCCAATCTAAATCTAGTTTGTAATAGTTTAGATTGAGGGTGTGTGTTAGAAACAGTCTTGAACATGTACGTGATGTCCTATAACCGTACGTATTGTAATTATATTATACCCCGTCGAAGTATATATAAATAGAGGAGACGAAACCCTAAACCTATTCTTCAAACTGTATGCCGCCACGTAGCCTGACAATAGATATCCTGAGCAACCACCACCAGGCGGCTGCACCCAGGAACCATCATATCGCGTTGCTGCCCTATGAGTAATAAAGCCTAAAGCTGAATCCTAAGATACTGAGATAATAACCTGCAAAAAAGAATAAACTCGCACCCTATTAAAAGTAATAGCGTTGCGACTTTTTCAAATAGAATAATACCGATACTTCTATATGTATTCTAGCTTTGTTAGTCCACTTTCTAAACATATTAATAATATTTAAGATTGTACGTAAGTAGACGTTATGTGAGTGCGTGCATGAGTGCGGCGGTGTTCCTATTACTATGTGTGTAGGCGTAAATTTTTTTTGTAATTGAAAATAAAATTGTAGGAAGTATTTTTTTCCTTCTCAACTTTTAAACGGGCCTTACCATTTCTTCTCTTCACAAAAAGAGCAGATGCACTCTCTAAGCCCAGACCAACCCAACCCAATAACAAAACCCACCCCTAGTCCACGACGACCCGAGTCTGGAACCCCAATAGGCGCGAAAATTAGCATATTCCTAGCGCGCGCCATTTCCCTCCCCCGCCAAAAGAATTCCAAAACCACCCAGATGGAGCACTATTTCTTCCCTCCAATGCCGAAACCGTCTCCCGCTCCCGCTCTCGCTCCGCGCCAATTCCCACCAACTACTCACCGGCGGCCATGGACATGTCGGCGATCGCCGCCCGCCTCGGTCTCTCCGAGTCCCGCCCCGTCGTGCGCAAGGCCGCGGAGCTCCGCCGCCTCTCCGACATCAACTTCGACTCCTCCATCCTGGGCATCGTGAGCAACCCTTGCCGCCCCCTCTCTTCCCCCTCGATCTCTCTCGTCTGCGTGTCTCTGATGTTGTTTTGGCGCAGGGGGAGGTGTGCAAGGCCATCATCTGCCTGGAGATCGCCGCGACCAAGTGAGTCCCCTTTGCTCTCTAAGTACTCGACGAATTGCTCACTTGGAGCATCCTGTTGGTTGCTTAAAGGTGTGACCGGTTTGTTTTATTCGCGGATTCGCAGGTTTCAGGTGATATTTGATCGCGCAGAGGCGGTGAAGATGAGTGGGATGTCCGACAAGGCGTACATCAGATCGTTCAACGCACTGCAGAATGGCCTTGGTGTCAAGTACGCCACTTTGCATTTCCTTTTCACTAAATTGATGCGTTCAAGCTAGTGGTCCTTGCTGAATAGAGCGATTGCTTCTTGTAGGACAACATTGGATGTGCGGGAGTTGGGCATCCAGTTCGGCTGTGTTAGGCTGATACCTTTTGTGCAGAGGGGATTGGCACTGTAAGTCCGCTCTCTTTTGGTAGTTCTGCTCTATGGCAATGCTAACTGTCTGTAGACGGCCGAGTCTTCAATGCATTGCGAGATGCAAAGTTCATTTGATTCTCGAATTATGCACTGAAGGTGACATTTCTATCTTTCAGCTACAAGGAGCGTTTCTTGGCTGCATTGCCTCCTTCTCGCCGCTCAAGCACCGACTTTGGTCGGCCAGTGTTTACTGCAGCAGCATTCTATTTATGTGCAAAGAGGCATAAGGTGACGAACTAAATAGTTCATTTTGCATGTTTGTTGCTAGTGTATACATTACTTGCGTCCTTGTAGTGCTGAACCTTTCCTGTTTATTCCTGCAGCTCAAAGTTGACAAACTAAAGCTAATTGACCTGTGTGGTACTTCTAGCTCTGAGTTTACAACGGTAATGGATCATCTTCTCTTTGCATATTGTTATTTGATCCTGCATATCATCCATGTGAGCGTGTAGTCATGGCACATGCTTAAATTGGTGCAATTCATCCTGTTTTGACTGTTCACTCTTCTGATTGCAGGTTTCAACATCCATGGCAGACCTATGTTTTGATGTCTTTGGAATAGCCAAGGAGAAGAAGGATCCAACAACCATCAAAGGCAATAGAGGTATCTGCACATGCTCTACTATTGGTTCAAGCAGCTATGGAATAAGCTTGTGGATTGCCATTTTTTATAACTATTTGTAATTTGTAATTGTTGATGCAGAACTGCTGGATGTTTTGCCTAGCAAAAGAAAGCATGAGGATGACAGTGATAATTCTGATGAATCGTCGGGGGATGACCAAGATGAGCTAGATGTATGAACCTGCTTAGTGTTTGTTATTTTTCAAGTATTATTCTCTTTCTTTTTTACTTTTGAAATGAAGTGAATGACATAAAGCTACTCCCTCCGATCCAAATTAATGTTCTCACATTTGTGTAGATTTGGATGTATCTAGTCAAGTTTTAGTGCTAGATACATCCGAATCTAACAAAATCTGAGAACATTAATTTGGATGGGAGGGAGTATAAGATACTTGGTACTTGATTACCTAAATGCAATTATGGAGTGAAATTGTTGCCAAAAGAAGAAATATAGTAGCATGTGTTCCTTGAGGAAAAATAAGTTTAAGAATTTTTTGTAGAACTTATGGCAATATTGAACCAAAAAACAACAATGTTGTAGTGTCCAGTAGTATTACCTATTACAAGCTGTACGAGCATGCATAGGCAGCAGATGGATTATGTTAGTTATATTGCTTGATCTGCACATAATGCAGGTTAAGCTGTTTCCTTTCATCAACCTTCAGCAATCAGTTTATCTGTAAAACTGCGAGATCAAAGACTTCAGGTCACCACATTTAGCTAATGTAAGTATCAGCAGATGAAGTTCCATGTGCATAAAGAATGGCTGAAAAGAACAGATCCATATGCATCATGTTACCATTATTAGTATACGGACATTTATACCCTAATATAGGACAGATAACTTCTTTAAACAAAACCATGGCTACATGGTTCAATTTGCGTGTCTAATGCATCTGCATAACATACAACACAAACTTGCAACTAGTAATTGATATAGCTTCTCTTTTGTGGAATGTGTGAATCACTTAGCTAGTCCATGATGATTGATGAGAAACCTTAGATCAACATTTGGGTGTTTTTTCCGTTTTCACTTATTTCACAGTTAGATATTCTGCATATCCTTCTTAAATCTTTGTTGTAACTGCTGTCTGATTCTTCCAATTTCAGCTACCAACTCACAAAAGGCACAAGAAGATGGAGAAGCAAGCATACAACCAGTGGAAGTCGTCAGTTCTCTCCACAAACAAGGAAACCAAACCAGGTCTGTACTTCAGAACCGTCTGCATCCCTGTTTCGGCACACACGGTGCATTGAGCTAAAATCTCGCTTCCTGTTTTCCGTAGACCCTACTAAGCCCAGGAAGCAGGCTCAGCTTAACTTCAAGAAGAAGCTGTCAGATGCCGCCCTGGAAGTACCTCCAGCAGCCAACTGAATAAATCTGAAACTGTGTTCCCAAGGATGGATGGAATAGCTGAGACCGAAACTGAAAAGTGTTGTACAATCATAGCGCCGTTGTTGTTCTTAATGCAGAAAGAACACTTTTGTCTCCATGCCGCTTCATTTTTTATACTGTAGTATGCGTTTAAGGCGCTGACACTGTACAAAATATCCTTGACAAGTGTTGCAATCAGTGAACATTTCTTTTGTAAATGATGTTTGCATGTTTTGTTTGTTTATGTACATGCTGTTGCCGCGTGCTGTGCATTGTGAAAGGTAGGTATGTTGAGGTGTAGTGCTCGTCTAGTAGATGATCAACTGCGAAGATATTTTTGCCGTATGGATTGGAAAATCCCTATACTACCAAAATATAAAACCGAATTCTCGAAAAAAAATATATAAAACTCAACAACTCTCGACCAAGTGCGTACTGCTTCTGTCACGTAGAGGAGACTTGCGCTTTTTGCCTTGCAGCAACTCACAGGCGGCATTTTCTAGTCTCTAAGTCGTTGGCTTGCGATTTTGTAAAGCACTATGATATTTTCAGCCGTTTTTGGATGCTCCGGTCGCCACTTTTCATGCTGTCACTGGTATATTTTTAGGTGTACTCTCATTTTTTTTAATGCAGACTACCTATGATTTTAGAACAAAAAATGACCCTAGGTATACAAACAAAAACACATAAACATTGTGATAAATAAAATTAAACTGTTTTACCGCATACCCGTACATAGGGTTGCGAAGCGGCTCCCGATCCATCCCACTTCATAGGCATTTTTTTTGAAACAGTCACCGGAGAGGCCAACAAACCTGTAGCATTGAGAAACATATTCAGAAACATTAGAGTATATTTTTTTTGAGAAATAGGGGTAAAAGTAGAGTCATGATAGGCTATAGTTTGAACCATCTACTTTTTATACAATTATTTATATTTTCTAAAATTATTCTACACTGTTGTACGTTAAAAGTATTAGACAAATATGAGTACACAAGCAAATCATGGATCGGGGACCCTAGACCATGAGGGCCTAGGGCGAGCGCCCCTCTGCCCCATCCTATGGACCGGTCCTGCTAAATACATGCGAATCTAGATAAATTTAAGTCACTTATTTTAGAACACAAGGAATACATAATAAGAGTACTTACATTCGGGAGAACCAAGGAGGTGTGAGTATCTACCAGTTGTAATGCATACTTGTATTTAACTCACCCGATTTAATTAGGTCTTGTTTGTTACTAGTGTTTTTATGAGGATTAACGGGGATAATCTCCAAGGGGATTGGGTAAAACCACCACCTTCACTCAAACCTCTCTAATCCCCACAAAACCTCAATCCCCACCAATTCACTAGGTATGGATAGTATATTGAATATTGGATAAAATACACTAGAACTTTGGGAAGAGTGGGGATAAGCGGGGATTAAACTAGTCTAATACTTTAGAGCCAAACATGTTTTTAACCATAGGCGGGGATCTGGGATTTGGTAGGGATTATTCTCCTAATCCCCATAAATACACTAGTACGCCGGAGCTAACAATTTGAGTTGTTCTACATAGTGTGGATATATAATACCGAAACAACAGAGCTGTGAGTCCGTTAGGGTGTAAACAGATCGAATCTAGTCGGGTAATGCTTCGTTTCTATTCTTTACCATACTTTTTCATTGGATTCAGAGTAGGACGGATAATGACCAGATGCGGATTCGAATGGATAATATTAGATTATGCATTCGGTTCAGAAACGGAATGGAGTCAAACTGGAAACCTATCGGATAAACATGCTCAACGAGACATAATTTCACCATTGCAAACATATGAATAAAATATATGGATCTACAAGTATAGCATATTAAACGAATATGTTGTCAAATATGCTCGGTTAGATTTTAAATGGATTAGTAGCTTACATGCTGCAGCAAGCATGCCGCCGCACATACAATTTTCTGAATAAAGCTTACAAGGCAAATGGATTAGCTTTTAATAAAAAATAGTCTTTAACAAGACAATTTAGGACACCTTCACGAAATGGGGTTCTTGCACACTATAGATGCTCCAATAACCTATGTATCCATATGCATAAGTGTCCCTAGGACATACCTTCCATAGCTATATCTCAAGCGTTTGACCCCTCACACGTGAGACGAGGCTACAAGTCAAGAGTCTGACTAGTTGAACACAAAATCGACTATGTTTGTATACGTAATTTTCCTCTTCTAGACCCATCATGGAAAGGCCGAGGGAGAAAGGACGATTAGTGGACTTCCATAGTTTGAGTGATTTTGTTTTGGTGAAAGATGATCGTGCATATTACAATCTATGCAAACACTAGAAAAAAAGTTGTAGTAGCATGCTACAAGCTAACCAACTCACTACCAAAATCGATCCATCTTTTGGTCGGGTGAACAGCTCCCAAATGGTCCATATTATCTCTACTAAAATATATGTGAAAATGTTTATATTGCTTATCCACATGGCTTATTCCCTAATCTCTTGAAACTAAAAATATTTGAGCTAATATAAGTCTCTATGGCTATAAAGGCACGGCCATGCATCCATCGTAAGAATAAAAATGATAGAAATATTTGTGAAATGGAAATAACACATGATAGTACTACCAAATCTCTTGCGGCATTATAGTAAACCTATTATTTTGGAAAATAACACTATTGCCAGGCTACTAGTCTAACATCGACTTTTTTTGAGAGAGAACATCGACTTATTATGTGTCATGAATCTATCATCTTATCCCGTGCATTTATTCATAGGGAATTTCCCCCTAAGTGTTTTGGGTGTTTAATGAAAGTGTTATCATGATCTCATTGTGTCTTTAAGGTCTTAGATACATTTAATGAATGGACAAAAGGAGGTGATCAATCCGTCAAAAGTGAAAGGACCAAGCCGATTTTCGACGTTTTTGGTTTACTTGAGCCATAGGAAATCCATTCTATCAAGGCTAAGGTTGTATAATGGAAGGTCTGCACAAAATCAAACCATACACATCAAACATATTGTAGTCACTAAACCTCCTTAGTTTGGATGGAAGTTCCGGTTGGTTAACACCTGAAGCTCCAATGTCGACCATATCCTTATTTGAGCTACCGAAGGGTGCAACTTTCTATAACCCATACATAAGTTTTACCGAAAGTTAGGCCGAAAGTTGCCAGAAGTCCTGGCTAGATCAAAACTTTGGGCCACTACAGGCCAAAACTTCCGGTGTAAAGAAACCTCCAATGGCTAGAATTGAGGGGACATACAAGGCTCCCTTATTTCCCAAGAGTATTCTTCCCCTTCCCACACTCTCTCCTCCATGAATGTTGAGCATAAATGTCCTAGATCTCTCACTTGAGCCAACAAAACTTTATGCTCTTCTAGGGGTTGATCAAAAAGACCTAGATATACACTTTTATTAAAGGATTTTGATTTTCCCTTTACTCCATCATGAAACTTGTTACTCTTGGGTGTTTGGGAACCCTCGATGAAAGAAGTCGTCCTTGAAGATCAATCATCGTGGTGTAAATCTTCTTGGTCATTTCCCCAACTTTATCTGTAAAGGTTCAGTCGTCTCCTTCAAGGGCACCACTTAGTGGATCGTGGCGCTTTGCCTTGGTGAGGGCACGAGGAGAATAGGGTGAACCTTTGTGGTGCTTGGTGGGATCCGTGTAACCGACACACCCCTCCAACAAAGATATACTCCCCCAAAATGAACTTAGGGAATTACATCATCATCTCCACCATTATGGTTATCCCTGTCTTTTACATACTTGTTGCATATTACTAGCTTATTTACTTATTTATCTATCTTGTCCGTTGTTTCTTAAGCTTGTAATATAGGCTGTCCACCTAGTTTTATATCTAGACACCTTATTGTATTGTTAATCATTAACACTGAAAAATAAATAAAAATTTTAGTCGCTTGTAGTGGACCTTCCATTGATCTTGTTATTTGTTTTACTTAATCTATCATTAATAATGCAAGATATTTGTATATATTTCAAATAGAGTGAACATTCATTCTATTTTTGTATTTGATTAAAATTTGTATCTGTATCCGCATTTGTTTTTTAAAAAATATGAAAAAAGAGTGAGTGGAGCATTATCTGATCCATGTCCAATCCATTTCCACCTCTATTTAATGTAATATTGTATCCATATCAATATTTTTTGCTTTTTCATGCTATGCAACTGAGATTTAAGAAGAAGTGAGCCTACCTCACTAGGTTAGGGAGATAGATGTACAACCTAGCCATACAGGTAAAGTCCTCACTCATGAATGCAGATTTGGATCTTATTATTAAAATATTGTCGTAGAGGCTTCCCTCTAGCTTTTGTTTAAAAAATTGAGCTTTAAGAGATTTCCTATTTAACATTTTTGTTTTCTCCCTTTTGTGTTTGACATATGAGGGTTTCAAAATCCATCACACAAATGTTAAGCATTATTGAGATTTGACATTAAATCGAGTGATGGAAAAAACATTCAAGATAACTAAACATGTGCAAGATATGTGACTATAAACTTGTACTACATGTAGTAGAGCTATTTTAATGTTTCAATTATATTATGTATATTAATTAGCCTCTTCACTATTGTAACTAGACTTCTCTCTGCGCCCCCGGGGCACAACCGACACACATAAACGCTTGATGATATGATTGCACTACATGTTAGCGCAAGAGAAAGGAACCTAAGAAGCAGAACATGGTAAACACGTCGATGAAAAAAATAGTCGATATTCAAATCATTTGAATTTGTCAACCATAACGTTTTACAACATGTCAATGAAGAAAAAATAAACTCTTATGTTTCCTGTGACCATGGTGTCTAGGACGTTATCCTAAGACGCACACGAACATCATGCACGACGTGCGTCAGAGAAAACATTTATACAACAATATAAGAGACAGTCTCACATATGTTCGATACCCACGATCCAACCTACAAAGCATACACGACGTACATATAAAACATATATACAATGATATAAGAGACAATCTCGCACACATTCGATACCCACACCCGACCTAAAAAGACCTATGTAGCTTGAATCGAACGTAAAATCGGAAATCTGACGGTCGATAACTCAACAGCCAAAAATTCAAAGCATTGTGTGAAGAAGTAAACGTACCAATAACAAGAAAACACATTAACCTACACTCATATTTTTTTAATTATTTAATCTGACTACAGAGCGCAAGAAGTAGAAAATAAAATTTGTTCTCACAATCGTATACACGTAAAATAACGACAATTTATTGATTTAATCCGATGAGAAACATAAGTCTAAATGTTACAGAGAAAATGAAACAAAACTTTTTCATACACGTAAAACGACGACAATTTATTTATTCAACCCTATAAACACATAAGTATAATTATTACAGAGACAACGATCTGATTACCAAGTCAGCATCATAACAACGTTTTTTTATTAGTCTCGCGCAAACGAACACATTATACGACCTTTTTTAATTTTCCAATTACAAACCAAAAGATTATAGAGACACGATTTTTTCAACAGCTAAACACAAAATTAATTAAAAAATAAAACCAACAAAAAGACACATTTCTTTAATTAGACGCAAATAAACACATACTAATTTTTTTATTTCTTGTCGCGTATTACAAACCTAACTATTACGCAGACACAAATTTTCCAGCAAACTAATCGAGTAAAAAGTCCCATCGGACGTCCTACCTCTACTCCTAGCTATCCCTACTCCTACTCCAAGATGCCAAAACAGTCGGAAGAAGCCAGCTCTAATAGCTTGATGTCCATGACCGCAGGCGTGAAGACCTGTCCGTGGAAGCGATAGGGCACGCAAATGGCATGCTGATCCTCTCGAAGTACCGACTGTTGTCTTGCAGCTGCGACGACCATAGATGGCGTAGCAGGTAGGCCACCCCCCGTCACGAAAGAAGAGCCGGGGAGAAACGCGTGGACGATCATGGTGTGGTTCTTGAGGGGACGACACTCATCCTCTCCATATTCGTTGCCTACCTACGCCGCCGAAATTATAGGACCTATGAATAAAGAAATAAAGTAAGAATTTAAAAATGGATTAAGCACGATGTGGAAGCAGAAAAAAAGACGGAAGAGCGCCATACCAGCGTACGCAACGAAGGAAGAAGCAAACATTACCAAGATAACCACAGAGTCAATCTGGTGGCTGGGCCATTCGTCCTGTACATCGAAGTGGTTCTGTGCACACATCATGTTCGCCCTTATCGGTGATGCCGGAAGAGGATTCTTGGAGCTAAAGAAAGCAGAGCGGAGGCGGGAGAGAATAAAGGGTACGTAATACGTTGAGGAGGATGGAGCTGCCGCTCAGTGTTTTATAGCCAATGCGTGGGCGGGAAAACATGGGATGCTAAGAGCTCGCCTCTCCACCGCGATAACCCACTGACGCCTATAGTCTAGGAAGCCAACTGGGATCTCGCACCGCAAGAACCCGCATGTGTCAAGAGTTTACTTGGCCACGACGGCTCTAGACAGGACCCAACATACGACCTCGCCGCGGGAAACCACGAGAACCTATGCCCTACGATGCTAGCTCAGCTATCGCCAGGATCCATCGTACGATGTCGCCGCGAGAAAATGCGGACGCCTATGGTCTACGCTCCCAGCTCGTCTCTCCGCCGCGAGAACCATCATGGGATTAGCATCCGCCCATGCCTTCCGATGCCAACTCGGCTACCAGCTCGCCTCTCCACCACACCATGTATGCTCGTCTAGGGTCCCACCACCCGGCGGGTGCGGAGCCGTGTCGCGATGGGAACGCCTCTCATAGAGATCGGTACTGCCCGCTGACGATGACAACATGCCCATGTCGTGCGCGCAGCCCACCCGTCTGTGACGCAGGGTACGACAGCGCATGGTACACCCATCCATAGTGTGGAATCTTTCACCCTGGACCGCAGCGGGGCCACCTCACTAGATAGCAGGGCTCTATTGTGACGTCATTGTGTGTTCTTTTCGGTGTCCATAATACGACCAGAAAGAATCGGGACGACATGGATAGCAATTTGAGCCGGAGCAATCTAGAGCTATTATTTACTCCTGATAATAACAACGCTAGATTTTTTTGGCTCAAACTTATATCCACATCGTCCCGATTCTCTTAGGTCGTGGGATGGAGGCCATAAAGGACACAATTGATGTCACAACGAACCCTTGCTATCCCGTGAGGTAGGCCCTGCTATGGGTTAGGGCGAAAGATTCCATACCACGGATGGGTGGACCGCGCATCGTCGTACCCCGCATCGCAGACGGGTGGGATGTGCGTGCGACATGGGCCCGCCGTCAGCGTATGTGGATAGGAGCGCGTGCCGTGAGAGGCATTTCAGGGCGACTGCGCTCCGCACCCGCCGGGTGGAGGGCTCGCCAAGAGTCGTTGTGGCAATGTATGCCCATGCCGGTTGCGTATTCTCGCGGACACGAGGCCTGCCCATTGCGGATGTGGCACCGTAAATCCATGTCGTCCACGGTTTCTCACGTACGCGAGGCGGTCCAGAGACGACGTTGCGCTGTAAAATGATGTCATGCGTCAGCGTATTGAAGGAGATATGTCCTAAAGTCAAATAATAAAGAGTATTGTTTGATATATCTCTTATGTTCAGAATACGTTTCATGCTGCGCTATAACTATATTAATATAAAACGTTAATACACATGTGGTATGTAAACAAACCAAGTATCTAGTTACCTCTAGCGAACTAGTTCATTGGTCATGAGGATGATCTAGGGTTTCGAGATCATGGGCATTTATTCCAATTGACAATGAGGTCATATCATTAGTTGAATGATATGATAGCCAAATAGCCCAACAAGTTGTATCATAATGAGATCTAGTTACAAAGTTCACCATTAGTGATAAACTAAGGAAACCACGCAACCTAATCCTTAGACTATGAGATAATGCAAATCACCATTCTAGAGGGAGCTTAGATGGTATCAAGTATCATACCGTGACTGGATGATCAAAAAGGTGTTACTCAGGTTTCCCAAAGGAGCGCGTAGAGGAGTACATATCAAGACCAGGATTTTCCCATCCATGTAATGGACAGATACATATGTGACCATCTCGGTGACGTTGCATTAACAAAGCTTGCAAGCGTGTGACTAGGTCACGGCATGCAACGACATGGGAACGAGAAAACAATTCATTGATAACGAGATCGAACAAAGGTATGGAGATACCGTAGATCAAATCTCGGGTGAACTAGGTATCAAGTGGCAAAGGGAATGGGAAACGACGTTTACGGTTCAAGCAACATTATCATCGTGGAATGCATAGGGGTCATTATGGGCATCCCGGTCCCGTTATTGATCATTGATGGAGATCATGTTTGTACCATTCCCGAGCCATGGGGAAATACACTTAAGGGTACGATGAGCTAGAGATCGTCTGTAAGTTAGAATCACCATATGAAAGAGAAAAGGAAACCGGAAAAGTTCTGTGAGAGAACCAGAATCATTCCGGGAAAGTTTCAAAGTCGTTCGGAGGAAATCAAAAGGGAATCGAAAGATGTTTCGGGTCAAATCGGATTTTATAACATATATTTACATATTAATTAATATTAAATATAATATTAAAATCTAATTTGAAAATGGTATTCCACTAATAGGCCAAAGTTCTAGGAAAAAAGGGCCCATGAGGGAAAACTACAAGAGGGAAGGGCCAATTGTAGGGGTTCGTAGCATGGAAAACAAAAATTTTCTATCGCATACAAACAAGCCAAGATCTATCTACTAGATTGCAGCAACGAGTCGATGGAATAACTCACCCTCGAAGATTCCAAAGTGTTTAACGAGAGCAGATTCTCGTGGGTGATGTAGTCGTACTCTTTCCGATCTCAAGATCGCGTAGACGATCCTTCGGCGCCAGCGTTCCCTTGGCGCTCCATGATCGGTCACGTTCGGTTTTCGCGAAGACCTTCCTCTCCCTTGTTCCAAAGGCAGCGGAGGTTGTAGCACTCTCCTCGCGATTCCTAAGACAAACGGCGTGGTACCTAAGTAGAGGGAAATCCCAGGCTTTAAGCCAAAGCGAGTATGGTGGAGTTTATGAGAGAGGCTATTAGTGGTCTAGTAATTAGACACACCAATTAGAAGGCTCTAAACCAATTAGAAGGCTCTAAACCGAATAGCTCTAAACCGGGGTCTAGATCTAGGGTTTAGTTTAGAGGATAGGAAACTTGTGTGTGTAGGAGGGGAGCCCTGCCCCTCCTTATATAGGTGGGAGGGCTGGCCGGCCAAGGGGAGGAGTTCCTCCCCAACTCGGCCTAGGGAGGTGCGCCGGCCAAGGGGAGGAACCCTCCTCCAACTCGGCCTCCACCTCTCCTCCTCTTTTCCCACTTCCCAAAACTGCCGTTTGACTTTCAAACTAGACGTTTGACTTTTCAATTTAGGATTTAAATAAATCCTTTATTTGGGACAGCAAGAATACTTAGTACATGATGCAATCATTCCAATATGTAATGACACACTCATGTACCCTTCCCCTTCCGGAGTGCCGGACATTCCGGGACCTTCTAGAATGTTCCCGATGAAAACACCGGAACCATTCCCCAACTCCGAAACGGGACTTTCCTTATATGAATCTTATTCTCCGGACCATTCCGGATCTCCTCGTGATATCCTGGATCCCATCCGAGACTCGAACAACATTCGTCTCTTTCTCATAATACCATAACTACTCAAACAACGTCGAATCCTTAAGTGTGTCTCCCTACGGTTCGTGAATTATGCGGACATGATCGAGACACTTCTCCGAACAATAACCAATAGAGGAATCTGGAAATTCATATGGCTCCCACATATTTCTACGATTACTTTGCGATCGAATGAACCACTTACATACGATACCAATTTCCCTTTGTCTCACGATATGTTACTTATCCGAGGTTTATGATCGTCGGTATCTCTGCATACCTAGTTCATCCTCGTTACTGATAAGTACTCTTTTCTCGTTCCCGTGATATGTGATCCCTTGTGACCAAGTCACATGCTTGCAAGCTAATTGGATGACATTTCACCGAGAGGGCCCAGAGAATATCTATCCGTCATGTGGATGGACAAATCCCACTCTTGATCCATGTGTTTCAACCAATACTTTCCGAACACTCAATGCCACCTTTATAGCCACCCTGTTACGGTGTGGTGTTTGATGACATCAAAGCATCCATCCAGTAAAGGTGATATGCATGATCTCATGGTCGAAGGAATTAGGTTACTATGTATTAGAAAGCATATAGCAATTGAACTATTGAAATGACTTGATCTTTATGCTACACTTGTCTATAGGAGTATGTCCACCATATCATTCTCCTAACGATATGATCTTGTTGTTGATAACATCTCAATGTTCATGATAGGGAAACCACAATCATCAATCAACCAACAAGCTAGTGAAGTATAGAGGCTATACTAGGGACTTCAAATTAAGTTTACAAATCACACAAGTATTAATGGTTTCCTTGTTAATACTATTATAGCATGAATGTAAACATTTATCATAAACACAAAGATATATAATAATAACTATATTTATTATTGCCTCTAGGGCATATCTCCAACAGTCTCCCACTTGCACTAGAGTCATCCAATCTAGATTACATGGTAATATACCGAACACCCATGGCAGTTTGGTGCTGGTCATGTTTTGCCCTCGGGAGAGGTTTAGTCAACGGATCCGCCACATTCAGATCTGTGTGTACTTTGCAAATCTTTATATCCCCATCCTGGATATGTTCTCGAATAGCGTGAAAACGCAGCTTGATATGCTTCTTGTGTGACCTTGGTTCTTGCGCATTGGCTATGGCGCCCATGTTATCACAAGAGATAGACATTGGGTCCAGCGCACTTGGAACCACACCCAGCTCAGAATGAACTCTTTCATCCATATCGCTTCTTGTGAAGCCTCCGGCAGCCATGTATTCGATTCAGTTGAAGATCTCGCCACAACGCTTTGCTTTGCACTCCTCCAGCTAATCTGCACCATTCAAAATAAATACGTATCCAGTTGTGATTTAGAATCATCCGGATCGGTGTTCCAACTAGCATCGGTGTAACCATTAACAACGAGCTGTTCATCACCTCCATAAGAAAGAACCATATCCTTAGTTCTTCTCAAGTACTTAAGGATGTTTTTGACCGCTGTCCAATGATCCACTCCTGGATCACTTTGATATCTGCTAGTTAGACTAACAGCATATGCGATGTCGGGTCTAGTACATAGCATGGCATACATTAGAGATCCTATGGCTGAGGCATAGGGAGTCTTACTCATCCTTTCTCTATCTTATGACGATGTCGGACTATGAGTTTTACTAAAGGTCGATTGAGCAACATGGGCAAGAACCCTTTCTTGCTATCTTCCATTCCAAACCTCTTTAGAACTTTGTCCAAATATGTACTTTGTGACAATGATATTTGGCGTTTCGATCTATCTCTATAAATCTTTATGCCTAATATGTAAGCTGCTTATCCAAGATCCTTCATTGAAAAACTATTATTCAAATACTCTTTGACACTATTAAGAAGGTCTACATCATTCCCAATCAACAATATGTCATCCACATACAGTATTAAGAATGCTACAGAGCTCCCACTCACTTTCTTGTAAATACAAGCTTCTCCATAAGTTTGTATAAAACCAAAACTTTTGATTACCTTATCAAAACGTTGATTCCAACTTCGGGATGCTTGCTTCAATCCATAGATGGACCGTTGAAGCTTGCATACCTTGTTAGCATCTTTAGGATCGACAAAACCTTTGGGTTGTATCATATACAACTCTTCATCAATGTCTCCATTGAGGAATGCTGTTTTGACATCCATCTGCCATATCTCATAATCATAATATGCAGCGATTGCTAACATAATCCTCACAGACTTTAGCTTCGCTACCGGTGAGAAAGTCTCATCGTAGTCAACTCCTTGAATTTGTCGAAACCCTTTTGCGACAAGTCGAGCTTTATAAACGATAACATTACCATCAAGATCTGTTTTCTTCTTGAAAATCCATTTGTTCTCGACAGCCTTCCGCCATCGGTAAGTCCACCAAAGTCCATACTTGGTTTTCGTACATGGATCCAATCTCGGTTCATGGCTTCTTGCCATTTATTGGAATCTGGGCTCATCATCGCTTCCTCATATGTCTCGGGGTCATCGGTGTTGTCCACCAACATGACATTCATAACGGAATCATACCAATCTGGAATGGTACGAGTTCTTGTTGACCTCCGAGGTTCTGTAGCAACTTCAACCGAAGTTTCATGATCACCATCATTAGCTTCCTCTCTTATTGGTGCAGGCACCACAGGAACTTCTTCCGTCTTTGCGCTACTCGCAATTCGAGAGAAGGTTCGACAACCTCGTCGAGTTCTACTTTCCTTCCAGTCACTTCTTTCGAGAGAAATTCCTTCTCTAGAAAGGATCCATTCTTGGCAACGAAGATTTTGCCTTCGGATCTATGATAGAAGGTATACCCAATAGTTTCCTTCGGGTATCCTATGAAGACGCATTTTTCCGCTTTGGGTTCAAGCTTGTCCGGCTGTAACTTCTTTACATAGGCTTCGCATCCCCAAATTTTAAGGAACGACAATTTAGGTTTCTTCCCAAACCATAATTCATACGGTGTCGTTTCAACGGATTTAGATGGTGCCCTATTTAAAGTGAATGCGGCTGTTTCTAATGCATAACCCCAAAATGATAGTGGTAAATCTGTAAGTGACATCATAGAACGAACCATATCTAAGAGAGTTCGATTACGACGTTCAGACACACCATTACGCTGTGGTGTTCGGCGGTGTCAATCTGGAAAGTATTCCACATTTCTTCAAATGCTCGCCAAACTCGTAACTTAGATATTCACCTCCACGATCGCGTAGAAACTTAATCTTCTTGTTACGTTGATTCTCTACCTCACTTTGAAACTCCTTAAACTTCTCGAAAGTTTCGGACTTATGTTTCATGAAATAGATATACCCATATCTACTCAAATCATCCGTGAAGGTAAGAACATAACGATAACCACTGCGCGATGCTACACTCATTGGACCACATACATCGGTATGTATGATTTCCAATAAGTCCGTAGCTCGCTCCATCATACCAGAAAATGGAGTCTTAGTCATTTTACCCATCGACATGCTTCGCATCTTTCAAGTGATTCAAAATCAAGTGATTCAAGAAGTCCATCGAATGGAGTTTCTTCATCGCTTCACTCCAATGTGACCAAGACAGCGGTGCCACATATAGGTCGAGTTATCGCTGATTTCAAACGCTTAGCTTCAATGTTATTAATATGTGTATTTCCACTATCGAGATTCAATATGAATAGACCATCTATCAAAGGTGCATGTGCATGAAACATGTTACTCATATAAATCGAACAACCATTATTCTCGGATTTAAACAAGTAACCGTCTACAATAAACAAGATCCCGATATAATGTTCATGCTTACGAGGCACCAAATAACAATTATTTAAGTATAAAACTAATCCCGATGGTAGATGAAGAGGTAGCGTGCCGACCGCGATCACATCAACCTTTGATCCGCTTCCCACGCCGCCGTCACCTCGTTCTTCGCTAGCTTCCGCTTATTCGCAGCCTCTGCTTCGAGTTACAAATATGAGCAACCGAACCAAGATTCAAATACCCAGCACTACTACGAATACTAGTGAGATACACATCAATAACATGTATATCGATATACCTTTCTTCTTGATGTTGCCGTTCTTCAAATCTGCCAAGTACCTTGGGCAATTCCGCTTCGATGACCTTCTCCCTTGCAGTAAAAGCATTCAGTTTCGTGCTTAGGTCCAGCCTTGGTCTTCTTCGTCGTGGCAGCTTTCTTACCACCCTTCTTGAAGTGTCCCTTTGCTTAGACTTGCCTTTCTTGAATTTGGTGGTCTTATTGACCATCAACACTTGGTGCTCTTTCTTGATCTCCACTTCTGCAGATTTTAACATAGCAAATAGTTCTGGCAACTCTTTGTTCATGTTCTGCATGTTGTAGTTCATCACAAAGTTCTTGTAACTTGGTGGTAGTGATTGGAGGATGCGGTAAACTCCCAAAGTATTAGGAATCACTATACCCAAACTTTGAAGTTTATTTGCGTGCCTGCACATCTTAAGCACATGCTCACCGACGAGCTACCCTCTTCCATCTTGCGTTAAAGAACTTTTCGTAAGCTTCATAACTTTCAATTGCCGCATGAGTCTCAAAGATTAATTTGAGATCCTCGACAATATCATATGGATCGACTCTTCAAACCTTTTTACAAGCTCCGATTCTAAACCATACAAGATAGCACCTGAACTATGGAGTACGATTCTTCCAGGCGAGGTAAACATTCTTTACTTCATCGGTAGCATCAGCCGGTGGGTCACCTAGCGGTGCATCCAGCACATAGGTCAAATTACCAGCTGTGAGGACAATCCTCAAATTGCGGAACCAATCCGAAGTTGCTTCCATTGTTTTCAACTTTTCTTTCTCTAGGAACGCATTAAAATTGATGGTAGGCTGCCATTGATCTACAACATATTTGCAATAGTTTAGACTAAGTTTATGACAAATTGAGTTCAAATTAATTAATGAAATTAAACTAGGTGAACTCCCACTCAAAACAGCATCCCTCACATTGTTTTAGTGATCACATCAACCAAATCCACTACATCAACACCGATCATCACGAGAGTAGATATAGTTTCAATTCCGAACAATCATCAGGTTCAACATATCTACTATATGAATCATGCTTTACCTTTCTGCGAACCGTGTTCCTGAGGCCATGTCTGTACATGCTAGGCTCGTCAAGATCAAACCTTATCTTCCGCATAAGCAAATCTGGCTTGCTTACGTTGTATTCACCAGCGGAATCAAAGACACCCGATCATCACGTGGTGCTTCGAAGCAGCAAGCTTTGGCAGTGCATACTAAGGGTGAACACTTTAGAACTTGAAATTTATGTATGAGGGATCATCTTATAATGCTACCGTCGCCTACTAAGCAATACAAGATGCATAAAGGATTAACATCACATGCAATTCATAATATGTGATATGATATGGCCTTTCTTCTTTGTGCTTCCGATCTCCATCTTCAAGCACGAACATGATCTCCATCATCACCGGCATAGCATCAAGGTCAATGACGCTTCTTCATGGTTGTCGTCCACCAGCTTCAACTATTACAACTATTTTGAATAGACACGCAGGTCTTAACAGAAATTAAAGACAACCATATGGCTCCTGCCGGTTGCCAACTTACAATAAGGAACATTGCATACATCAAATATAATCACAATCATGGCCATATCACATCATCGCACACCTGCAAAACAAAGTTAGACGCCTCTACTTTCTTTGCATATTTTACGTGGTTTGGGGCTTTCAATAAGTGTCGTTCTAACTTACGAACAAGAACCACAACATTGATACTAGCATTGTTGATCACCCGTTGTAAATTGGATCTTTACTATGCTAGGAGAAACAGGCATCCGCAAAGCCACTTATGCAAAACGAGTTGCATGTCAAGCGTGGAGCAAGTCTCATGAACGATGTCATGTAAGGTTAGCCCGGGCCGCTTCATCCCAACATACCGCAAGATGCAAAGTACACGAAAAGCAATCTACAATAAAAGCATCAACGCCCACAATGACCATTGTGTTCTACTCGTGCAACAGATCTACATATAGACACGGCTCTGATACCACTGTAGGGGTTCGTAGCATGGAAAAAAAAAATTCTATCGCATACAAACAAACAAGCCAAGATCTATCTACTAGATTGCAGCAACGAGTCGATGGAATAACTCACCCTCGAAGATTCCAAAGTGTTTAACGAGAGCAGATTCTCGTGGGTGATGTAGTCGATTCTTTCCGATCTCAAGATCGCGTAGACGATCCTTCAGCCAGCGTTCCATGGCGCTCCATGATCGGTCACACGTTCGTACTCGACGAAGACCTTCCTCTCCTTGTTCCAAAGAAATGGAGGTTGTAGCACTCTCCTCGCGATTCCGCAGACAACGGCGTGGTACCTAAGTAGAGGGGAAATCCTTGAGGCTTCGCCTTAAGCCGGTGCGAGTATGGTGGAGTTTATGAGAGAGGCTATTAGTGGTCTAGTAATTAGACACACCAATTAGAAGGCTCTAAACCAATTAGAAGGCTCTAAACCGAATAGCTCTAAACCGGGGTCTAGATCTAGGGTTTAGTTTAGAGGATAGGAAACTTGTGTGTGTAGGAGGGGAGCCCTGCCCCTCCTTATATAGGTGGGAGGCTGGCGGCCAAGGGAGGAGTTCCTCCCAACTCGGCCTAGGGAGGTGCGGCCAAGGAGGAACCCTCCTCCAACTCGGCCTCCACCTCTCCTCCTCTTTTCCCACTTCCCAAAACCGCTGCTTGACTTTCAAACTAGCCGTTTGACTTTTCAATTTAGGATTTAAATAAATCCTTTATTTGGGACAGCAAGAATACTTAGTACATGATGCAATCATTCCAATATGTAATGACACACTCATGTACCCTTCCCCTTCCGGAGTGCGGACATTCAGGACCTTCTAGAATGTTCCCGATGAAAACACCGGAACCATTCCCCAACTCCGAAACGGGACTTTCCTTATATGAATCTTATTCTCCGGACCATTCCGGATCTCCTCGTGATATCCTGGATCCCATCCGAGACTCCGAACAACATTCGGTCTCTTTCTCATAATACCATAACTACTCAAACAACGTCGAATCCTTAAGTGTGTCTCCCTACGGTTCGTGAATTATGCGGACATGATCGAGACACTTCTCTAACAATAACCAATAGAGGAATCTGAAATTCATATGGCTCCCACATATTTCTACGATTACTTTGCGATCGAATGAACCACTTACATACGATACCAATTTCCCTTTGTCTCACGATATGTTACTTATCCGAGGTTTATGATCGTCGGTATCTCTGCATACCTAGTTCATCCTCGTTACTGATAAGTACTCTTTTCTCGTTCCCGTGATATGTGATCCCTTGTGACCAAGTCACATGCTTGCAAGCTAATTGGATGACATTTCACCGAGAGGGCCCAGAGAATATCTATCCGTCATGTGGATGGACAAATCCCACTCTTGATCCATGTGTTTCAACCAATACTTTCCGAACACTCAATGCCACCTTTATAGCCACCCTGTTACGGTGTGGTGTTTGATGACATCAAAGCATCCATCCAGTAAAGGTGATATGCATGATCTCATGGTCGAAGGAATTAGGTTACTATGTATTAGAAAGCATATAGCAATTGAACTATTGAAATGACTTGATCTTTATGCTACGCTTGTCTATAGGAGTATGTCCACCATATCATTCTCCTAACGATATGATCTTGTTGTTGATAACATCTCAATGTTCATGATAGGGAAACCACAATCATCAATCAACCAACAAGCTAGTGAAGTATAGAGGCTATACTAGGGACTTCAAATTAAGTTTACAAATCACACAAGTATTAATGGTTTCCTTGTTAATACTATTATAGCATGAATGTAAACATTTATCATAAACACAAAGATATATAATAATAACTATATTTATTATTGCCTCTAGGGCATATCTCCAACACCAATGGCCAAAGGGGCCAAGGCCTAGCCGCCACATGGGGCCTACCCGGCTAGCCCAGGGATGTGTGTGGGGTGGGGCCCACCCCTGACCGGCCGGCCCATGGAGCCCTAAGGGCCCATGGCGCCCCCTCTCTCCCTTGTTTAGTCCAACATGGGAAACCCAAAGGGGAGGGCACACCTCCCTCCACCTATATAAAGGGGTGCCCATGGTGGGAATTAACACACAATTTGAGATGTTCTCTAAGGCATTTTCCTTAGAGAATTCCTCCCTCTCTCTCTACATAGTTTTCTCCACGTGTTGGCACGGTCTCAATAAAGGACTGTTTGTGCAAGAGACGGCGCACCTGCAACACGCTGTTGCACTTTAGGGATTCCAAGCCGAAGATCTACTTCTGCACTCCCGGCAAGGATCAAGGAGTCAGAGGTCGTCATCATACACCGTATGTGTACGAAACCTCGAGGGTGTATCATACAAGGGCATCTTGGATGTCGTGAGCCAAAGCTGCTGGACGATGAAGATGGAGCAAGGAGTGACCTGCGAGGAGCTTCGCTACATTGAGGTCGGCTACGAGTTCGACTACTTCAACCACGTTCCCCTCGGAACGTTAACCGCGTGTGGTCTACAAAGGTATGTATTCTATACGTTTCGGTCGTTACTGCATTACTACATAGATAGATCTTGGGCATTAGAAAGTCCTAATATAGGTTTTTTTTTGTTTTCTGCTATGGAACCCTTCAGTGGTATTAGAGCCGATATATGTGTAGGAGTGATGTACGGCCAGTACGCACAAGTATTGTGTAGGCATTGATCCCTTAGTTGCTACCCTCTAACGTGTACTTGTTTATATCATAGTATTGTTTGATGAAGTGGCCCGGACCGACCTTACGCGTATTCGTACGCGAGACTAGTTCCACGCTTGACATACGACTTGTCCCGTATAAGTGGCTAGCGGGTGTCTGTCTCTCATTCAATAGTTGATATGGCATTTACAACAGAGGGCCCCGAAAGGAGTGTAGTAGAGACAAATGTTGGATCCATGTTGTGGTTGGAAAGTTCGTAGTTTAGAAACAGTTCTATTGCAAAAGTCCTAACAACCACGTAAAACCTGCAAAAGATAAAGTAGAGGCATTTAACTTTGTTTTGCAGGAGGGCTTGTGTTATGATATGGTATTGGTCGTTATGAAGGTAAAGTAGTTTACTTTTCTGTTACTAAGTAGTATAGTAATAGCCATCATTCTGATGGACGATCTGCTGGTGGCGTCGTGGACTTGGCGTCAAACCAGGGGCAAGATGGAGATCATGACGGATCTCCATCTCATGGAGATCAAGGCGCAATAATAAGGACCATATCATATCACAATATACATGTGATGTTGATACCTATTTTACATCTTATTGTATGCTAGTATTAAGATACTCAACGGTAGCAAATAAGATAATCCCTAAGTAATTCCAATGATAGTGTTCCCCTTGTGTGTGCACCACCAATAAAGTTCTCTGTTATGAGGCAGGCCATGACGATCGGGTGTCAGACATATCTGCGTTTGCATACGGTGGGTGTAAGCCATGTTGCACTGCGGATACACACAAGTTAGATTTGGCGAGCCTAGCATGTGTAGACATGGCCTCAGAACACAAGAGACCGAAAGTTCGAGCATGAGTCACATGGATGATGTGATTGACATCGGGAAATGTCTACCTTTGAAACTGCATTACCGGCCGTGACGATCGGGGGTGATGTAGCGGATTGGGATCATGTGATCACTAAAATCGTCTAGGGGATGGCAATTTTAGTGGGAACTCAATTAGGATTGAACTCATATTATGAACTTAGTCTAGATGTCTATTTGCAAATATCTTAGTAGATCATGGCCTATACCATTGAGGTCTTTTGCGACCATGGGAAATTTCCTGCTTGATATGGAACTTAGCAAAAGGGTCCAACTTCATAGATTACCCATGCCTTAGGGATATCATCGTAAAAGGTGATCTTTTCTTCTTGATACAATGACCATTAGGAGATAATCCGATGACTCTGCAATGTTTGTGTTTTCTCTGTAATCATCTAACAGCCATTCTCCATTCGATGGAGAGTTGGATTACAATCTTGTATTCTGCAAGATCAGGCACATAAAGTATGCGTAGTTGGATGAGTTTTCTTCCATGATGGATGAAAGGAGAATATTTGGAGAAAAACTTAGTGATCTTGCATTAGAGTTGTGAACTCTCAGAAGGGCTTGATTGCAATGGAAGTCATGAATGAAAAGGGTATATGTCAGATATACAAAGTTATAAATGTAATTCTTGCAAAACTCATTGCAGTTTACAAAAGTATTGGATACTTGTTCCGTTTTGTGAAAACATGATGGTCTACTTGAGAATTGCTAGAATTGAGGTAATATGGCTGGATGACGACAACAAAAATAGTTGATGGCTGACATCACCCCCTTTCCTCAAGGTTTATCATTTGGATTAGTGGACTTGAATATAATTTTGTAATCTTTGTTTGTGTGTCTTGCTTTTAGCGAGACAATTATTCATATAAATATGTTACAATCCAGTTATACTGTTCTTATGAATAATACCGTTATGGTCACATTACGATTATAAATGAGTTATTCTAATCACTATGTTAATGATAATAGTTTAAAGCATCTATAAAGGATTAGAATGCTAAAAGATATCCAAAGTTTAATAATTACATGACAATATAGTTTAAGTCATTTTGGTTATTGCATGTTCTTCATTCTATATGAAGATCGGGGTCTTAGATACTTAATCTAGAGACTTTGCTAAACCATGCCTCATTGGGAAGAATGACTAAAACTTCGCATTCTAGTAAAACGGTGATATACAAAGAAATGTTGAATCTTATACATAGTGATGTATCGTATTTTAACAAATAGTGGAAATCATTATTTCACACTTCATTGTGGATTTAAGTGAATATGAGCATTTACTTAATGAAACATAAGTTTGAAACTGTTTTGATTTGTTCAAAAGACTTCAAAGTGAAGGAGGATATTGAATTAACGGGAATACAAAAGTCTCCTCGATTTGATCGACATGACTAAAGTATTTAAGTTAATTTTTGGGCCTAAAATGACATGTGAAAGAGGTTTCACAAATTATGATAATAGGGAAAATTCAAAGTGTATTGAAATGTCTAAATATCATAATCATTATGTATTAGATACATATGGTATAATATTATCTCTTATCGGGGTTATAGTTGTTGTTTAGAGTTAGAGATCGAAATGAGCAAACACTCGGTTGAAATACAAAGGAACATCTATAGATTCATGGAAACAATACCATAAGAGTTATGGCATGTTCGAGTTTCTAGAGGTTTTGGTAATTCGAAATCATGGTGAATAAACAAGTCTTTGTAGTGTATTCTTAGGCAACTATGAATACATGTTCCACAAGGGGCAACCTGCTGTTGTCCAAAGTTGATGTGTCTTGATGAAGATACATGTGGAAGCAAGTAAAAGATCAAAACAAGGTATTTGACCTTACCTCCTGATTGTTGAGTGGCGCAGCGAAATTTGTTTTGTGAAACTGAACCTTACAAATAGTGGATAAACTAATGATAATGATCATTAAGTTTCAGCGAATGCTTTTACTAAAGAAAGTAGGATTCAATTATATATATTCTGCAAGTTTGCGGAATTATATTATTGATTCACTTGTCATGTTTATGAACAAGACATTCCTATGAATTATAAAGAAGTGTGATGGACCTAAGTGGGACAAATGACTAGGAGTCATAAAATCCTATATTAAGTTACATTTAAGATTGCAAAGTAATATGTTACTTGATCTTATTAAGTAAAGAAGTTTACTTGATATTTCTGAATGACTTCAAAGTCATTAGAAGGATATGAAACTTAATGAAGACGTAAAGCTCGATTTGTCACAAAGTATGGACAAATTCAAGGAGTTGACTACAATTATAGCGATGCTTAAGTCTATTGGATTTACACCAGCAATATATGGATATTGAAGTTCCGTAACTAGAATTCTTGATTTGATGGTGATCGAAGAATTTTGGAATGTCCAAGATTATCGAGAGGACCTGTATTTGAGTGGGAGCTAATTAGCTTGGCCAAATCTTAATATGTAAGAGACATATTTTGAGTGTGAGCTAAGTAGCTTGGCCAAATCTTAATATGTAGTAGACATATTTTGAGTGAGAGCTAAGTGAAATCCCTGGATCTCATATATGGATGCCATATTTGAGTGGGACCGTGACATTATTCTGAAATATGTGGATGCCATATATGAATGATGTGATTGGTACTAATAACATTTAAGTTGGTAAATATTGATGAAGTTGAACAAGTTATTAAACAATGAGATCTATCGAGATAGATTGGTAAGTTTAATAAACATCATAGTTGAATGCTTCCTGGACTTGATTCTGAAGATGTTCAGCAATATCCTAGACAAGATTCTAAAGTGATTCAGAATGGAACAAGGTAAGAAAGTAGTTCTTACTTGTATGAAGCATTGAATTAGTCTCAGTAATGCAACCATGGTTAAAAGAAAGAAAGAGATATGTTGCATCTCCTATGCCTTAGTCATAGGTTCTTCCATACAACCATATTGTATACTCGATGTAATGTGACCCGAGGTTTTGGTTGGAAGGACAAGCTCTTAACTGTAAGAACATGTCTTCAAGTGATTCTTGAGTTAATCACTGAACTAGAATTAAGTTTGTCCTTAAATGACAAGAAGCAAAGTAAGGCGCATAGTTGCATTTCATGCACTAGGATCTACATAGATAAAGAAGTATAAGGGCACCATCTAACGTGACGTATATTATTGTGGTGGGACTAGTTCGTCTCTATGTAGAGGGTGTGTCCTAGGGCACAGTGCCCATGAGAAAGCTTGTTTTGGCTGATCTAACGTCACTGCTGGCTCCTGGAAACCAACCTCACTCTATTTCCATAACTACTATACAAACACAAAGGAGTGCTAAGTGTGTTTCAAAGTTCAAGTGACAACAGTGAAAGCGACCGTCACGGTAAACACTAGAAACAAATTCTCACTTTGTCACCAAATGAATACTTCAACCCATTATGAGATAATGGTATGAATGTCAAAGTTAGGAAGACATTAACAATTTGCAAAGACATAATGATCTGGTAAAAGAGAACATGGACATTGAAGGGGATCGCAGCAGAAAACAAAAAAATTCCTACGATGGAACCCCAAAACTGCCTAGGATCTATCTATGTAGTAATGCGGTAACGTCCAATGCGTAGAGAATACATACCCTTGTAGACCGTACGCGGTTAACGTTCCGTGGGGAACGTGGTTGAAGTAGTCGTACTCGTAGCCGACCTCAAGGTTTCGAAGTTCCTCGCAGGTCACCCCTTGCTCCTTCTTCATTTTTATCATGCAGTAGCTCCGGTTCACGACATTTAAGCGCCCCAAGTGTTGCGCCTCGTGTCTTCGTACACATCCGGTGCATGTTGAGACCTCCGGATCCCCGATCCCGCCGGGAGTATGGAAGTTGATATCCGGCTAGGAATCCCTATAGCGCAACAACGTGCTTCAGGTGTGCCTCGATCGTACAACCCAGACTTGGGGCCATGGTCACAAGGTACATAGAGAGAGGGAAGGAGGAAGTCAACCAAAGGACTTCTCCAATTGTCTGTCTTATCCCACCCATGGGCACCCCTTTATATAGGCGGAGGGGGGCGTGCCCTCTCCCCTAGGTGCCCCATGTGGGACTAATTAAACAAGGAAATAAATAGAAAAACTGCTCACAGCCGGATGGGCCTGGGGTTCCCATCGCGACCCAAAAAAGGCTGGGCAGAGGCGGTGGCTCGCTGGGGCCTGGTGACCCGGGTGGGCCAGCCCCGTGCCAGCGGCCTAGCTCGCCCTGGCAGCGGCCAGGCGACCAAGCAAGCCATCCCGGGTGGGCCGACGCTGCCCCCGACGGCCCAGCACCAGCCAGGCGGCGGAGAGGACCCCGGGTGGGCGGCCGGCAGGCGGCCCGGCCGCGCCAGCCTCCCATGAGCCCCTAGGCCGGGTCGAGTTGGCCGCGCGCCGCGCTGCCGTGCGTCGCCCCCGTGCATCGCCTTTTATCTGCCGCTCGCGTGCCAGCACAGCCCAGCTACGCGCCGCACCTTGCGGCGACTTTTATCTGCCGCCCACGTGGGCCTGTATTGTTTTTCCTTTTCTATTTTCTACAGCTTTTCTCCTAGGCTATTTCCCTCCGGGGATTTGGCCTAATATAAAAGTTTCTTTTATAAATCTTAATCTAAATATTATATAGAATATATTAATTCATAATTAACATATAATATACATATTTAAATTCCTATTTATCTAAAAACACTTTTCCGGTCTTTTCCTTTATTCTTTCTCCGAACAACTTCGGATCTCTCCACGGAATGATTCCGGCTTTCTCTTTCTCTACTGTGATTCCGTCTTACGAATGATCGCTCTCATCGTACCCTTAAGTGTATCCTATGACGGCTCGGGAATGATCTAGACATGATCTGTATCAATGATGAATAGAGGGACCAGGGATATCCATGTGACCCCTATGCATTCCTGATGACAATGTCGTTTGAACCGCTAAATGTAGCATCCTCTTCCTTTTATTTCTCGATACAACTTGTCCGAGATCCGATCATTGGTATCTCATACCTTGTTCAATCTCGTTGACAACAAGTTCTATTTTCTTGTTACCGTGATATTACATCCCCATGACCGAGTCACATGTTGCAACATTTATGGATGTAATCTCACCAAGCCGGCCGTATGTATCTTTACCCGTCATGTGGGTGAACAAATCCCGGTCTTGTAGTCACATGTCATCTACTGTTCCTTCGGAATACCCAACGTACACCTTTATAACCACTGTATTACCAAGTGGCGCTTGATACAGTCTCAGCAGCCTCGGGTAACAGTGAGTAATATGAGCTCACGGTCTAAGGAAAATGAGTCTAGGTATAGCTGTTGCAATAATGAACTATATGACTTGATCGTGTTGCAATCCTTCGAGGAATGTCCAATCACATCATTCTCCAATGATATGATCCTGTTGTCAATTGGCATAAATGCCCATGATCTTGAAACCCAAATCATCCTCATGACCAACGAACTAGTATGAATAGAGGCTACTAGGGACTTTGTTGTTTCATACCACACCTGTACCAATGTTTCTACTTGGCACAGTTATAGCACAATATGAAACTAGTATAAACTAATTGAGATATGACAATAAAAACCTATTTATTATTTGCCTCTAGGGCATATCTCCTTCAGTCTCCCACTTGCACTAGAGTACAAATAACCTAGCTCGCATTTTACTCATATAAACCATATACCATATGTGTTTACAGATCATGCATGCTCATGGGAAACGTCATGTCCATGCTCTGTTTTACCAGATCATTATGTCTTTTGCAAATCGTTAATGTCTTCCTAATTTTGACATTCACACCATTATCGTATAATGGGTCGAAGCATTTGTTTGGCGACAAAGTGAGACTTTGTTTCTAGTGTTTATGATGACAGTCGTTTTCACCGTTGTCATCTAAACTTTGAAACACACTTTGCTATCCTTTGTCTATATACTATAGTCATGGCAGCAGAACAAGGCCGGATTCCAGGAGCTTACAGTGACTTTAGATCAACCTCGAGGGCTTTCTCATGGGCACTGGGCCCTAGGACACATCATTCTACGTTAAAAGCAAACTTGCCCCACCATAACATTATACATCACATCAGATGGAGCTTTTATACTTCTATATCTATGTAGATCCTAGTCCATGAAGTGCAACTATGCCACTTACTTTGCTTCTTGCCATTTAAGTACAAACTTAATTCTGGTTCAGTGATCAACTCAAGAATCACTTAAATACACGTTCTTACAGTTAAGACTTTGTCCTACCAACCAGAACTTTGGGTCACATTACGTCGAGTATACAACATGGTTATATGGAAGAACCTATGACTGAGGCTTAGGAGATGCAACACATCTCTTTATTTCAACCATAGTTGCAATACTAACTTAATGCTTCATATAGCAAGAACTACTTTATTACCTTGTTCCATTCTGAGCTTCTTCAGAATCTTTGCTTAGGACATTCTGAACATCTTTCAGAATCAAGTCCAGGAAGCATTCGACATTTAGTGTTTATTAAACTCACTAATCTATCTCGATAGATTTTCTTGTTTAATAACTTCAACTTCATCCTTATTTACCTAATTAAATGTTCTTAACACTAATCACATCATTCATATATGTCGTCTACATATCCCAGAATGATTTCACACTCCCAGTCAAATATGACATTCATGTTTGAGATCCAGGGATTTCACTTAGCTCCCACTCAAAATATGTCAGCTACATATTATGAATTAGCCAAGGTGACTTGCTCCCACTCAAATCTAGGTCATATCGATAATCTTGGACATTCCAAAATTCTTTGATCATCATCAAATCGAGAATTCCACTAACGAGATTTCAATGACCATTCATTTCTTGTACTTAGGTCCATCATGCTTCTTTGTAATTCGTAGGTATGTCTTATTCAAAACACGACAAGTGAATCAACAATATAATTCCACAAACTTGTAGAATATATAGTTGAATCCTAGTTTCTGTAGTAAAAGTATTCACTGAAACTTTATGATCATTATCATTGGTTTCTCCTCTATTTATAGAGTTTGGATTCACGAAACAAATTCCGCTGCGCCACTCAACAATTCAGAGGTAAGGTCAAATACCTTGTTTTGATATTTTACTTTCTTCCACCTGTATCTTCATCAAGACACGTCAACTTAGGATAACAGTAGGTTTGCCCATTGTGGACGATGCATTCAAAGCTTCCTAAGAATGCTTTACAAAGACTTGTTTATTCGCCACGACTTCGACTTATCGAAATCTCCATAAACTCGAACTTGCCATAACACTTATGGTGTTGTTTCCACGAATCTTTAGATGTTCCTTTGTATTTCAAATGAGTGTTTACTTATTTTGATCTTTAACTCTAAACGATAACTATAACCTCGATAAGAGATAATATGTATCTAATACATAATGATTATGATGTTTAGACATTTCAACACAGTTTGAATTCGTCCAATTATCATAATTTGTGAAACATCTTTCATAAGTACCTTTTATGCCAAACTTTAACTTGAATACTTTATTCTTGTCGATCAAATTGAAGAGACTTGTTAATTCAATATCCTCTTTGTTGTGAACTCATTTGAACAGTTCAAATCGTTTCAAACTTATGTTTCATTAAGTAAATACGCTTATTCACTTAAGTCCACAATTAACAAATGATTTCCACTACTTGTTGAAAATGCGATACATCATTATGTATAAGATTCAACATTTCTTCGCATATCACCGTTTTACCAGAATGCGGAGTTTTAGTCATTCTGCCCAAGAGGCATGGTTTTGCAAAGTCTCTAGATTAAGCATCTAGGACCCCGATATTCATGAAGAACATGCAATAACCAAAATGACTTAAACTATAGTGTCATTTCATTACTAAACTTTGGATATCTTTTAGCATTCTAATCCTTTATAAATGTTTAAACCATTATCATTAACATAGTGATGAGAATAACTTATTTATAATCATAATGTGACCATAAGGTATTGTTCATAAGAATAGTACAAACTGGCTTGTAACTAGTTCATATGAATAATCGTCTCACCAAAAGCAAGACACACAAACAAGGATTACAAAATTATATTCAAGTTCACTAATCCAAATGACAAACTTTGAGGAAGAGGTGATGTTGGCCATCAACTAATTTGCTTGCCATCATCAAGTCACGTTGCCTAAAAAACCAGCAATTCTCAAGCAAATCCTCCTGTTTTCACAAAACAGGACAAGTATCAAATACTTTGCAAACTGCAACGAGTTTTGCAAAAACCACATTTATAATTTGTATATCTTACATATACCTTTTCATCCATGACTCCATTTGCAATAAAGCCCTTCTAAGAGTTCTCAACTCTAATGCAAGATCGCTAAGTTTTTTTCCAAACATTCTGGAGTCATCGAATTATCTCCTAATGGTTATTGTATCAAGAAGAGAAGATCACCTTTTACGAGGATATCCCTCAGGCGTGGGTATTAATCTATGAAGTTGGACCCTTTTGCTAAGTTCCATATTAAGCAATATATTCCCATGGTCGCAAAGGACCTCAATAGGATAGGCCAAGGTCTACTAAGATATTTGCAAACAGACATCTAGACTAAGTTTATAATAAGAGATCAATTTATAATTGGTCTCCACTAAAATTGTCATCCCCTGGACGATTTTAGTGATCACATGATCCCTATCCTTTGCACCTCCCCCGATCGTCACGTCCATTAGTGCATTATCAAAGGTAGACATTCAATAATGCCAATCACATCATCCATGTGACTCATGCTCGATCTTTCGATCTCTTGTGTTCCGAGGCCATGCCTGCACATGCTAGGCTCGCCAAATCTAACTTGTGTGTATTCGCTGTGCAACATGGCTTACACCCACTGTATGCGAACGTAGATATGTATGACCCCTACTCACCGCAGGGCGCCTCATACCGAAGAACTTTCTTGGTGGTGCACACACAAGGGGAACACAGAACATTGGAATTAAATAGGGATTATCTTATTTGCTACCGTTGAGTATCTTAATACTAGCACACAATAAGATGTAAAACAGGTATCAACATCATATGTATAATGTGATATGATATGGTCCTTCTTGCGCCTTGATCTCCATCGAGCGCTCCAGCATGATCTCCATCTTGCCCTTGGTTTGACGCCAAGTCCATGACGCCTCCACCAGGTCGTCCATCAGAACGATGACTATTACTATACTACTTAGTAACAGAAAAGTAAACTACTTTACCTTCGTAACGACCAATGCCATATCATAATCACATGCCTTCCTGCAAAATAAAGTAGAAACTTCTACTTTATCTATTGCAAGTTTTATGTGGTTGTTAGGGCTTTTGCAATAGAACCATTTCTGAACTACGAACTTTCTAACCACGATATGGATCCGACAGTTGTCTCTATTACACCCCTTTAGGGGCCCTCCTATTGTAAATGCTATATCAACTATCGAATGAGAGACAGACACCCGCTAGCCGCTTATATGGTACAAGCCGTATGTTGAGCGTGGAACCAGTCTCGCGTATGAATACGCGTAAGGTCGGTCCGGGCCACTTCATCAAACAATACCGTGATATAAACAAGTACATGTTAGAGGGTAACAACTAAGGGATCAATGCCCGCACAAAACTTGTGCGTACTGCCCGTACAACACTCCTACGCATAGATCGACTCTGATACCACTGAAGGGGATCGCAGCAGAAAACAAAAAATTTCCTATGATGCAACCCCAAAACTGCCTAGGATCTATCTATGTAGTAATGCGGTAACGACCAATGCATAGAGAATACATACCCTTGTAGACCGTACGCGGTTAACGTTCCACGGGGAACGTGGTTAAAGTAGTCGTACTCGTAGCCGACCTCAAGGTCACGAAGCTCCTCGCAGGTCACCCCTTGCTCCTTCTTCATCTTCATCGTGCAGCAGCTCCGGCTCACGACATTTAAGCGCCCCAAGTGTTGCGCCTCGTGTCTTCATACACATCCGGTGCACGATGAGACCTCCGGCTCCCCGATCCTGCCGGGAGTGTGGAAGTTGATATCTGGCTAGGAATCCCTGCAGCGCAACGGCGTGCTGCAGGTGTGTCTTGATCGTACAACCCAGACTTGGGGCCATGGTCACAAGTATAGAGAGAGAGGAAAGGAGGAAGTCAACCAAAGGACTTCTCCAATTGTCTGTCTTATCCCACCCATAGGCACCCCTTTATATATGCGGAGGGGGGCGTGCCCTCTCCCCTAGGTGTCCCATGTGGGACTAATTAAACAAGGAAATAAACAGAAAAACTTCTCACAGCCGGATGGGCTTGGGGTTCCCATCGTGGCCCAAAAAAGCCTGGGTAGAGGCGGTGGCACACTGGGGCCAGGCGACCCCAGGTGGGCCAGCCCCGCGCCAGCGGCCCAGCTTGCCCTGGCAGCGGCCAGGCGGCCAGGCAAGCCAGCCCAGCTGGGCCAGCGCTGCCCCCGGCGGCCAGCACCAGCCAGGCGGCGGAGAGGACCCTAGGTGGGCCGACTTCGGGTGAGGCAGGCGGCCCAGCAGGCGCGCCAGCTCCCCGCGAGCTCCCCTAGGCCGGGTCGAGTTGGCCGCGCGCCGCGCTGCCGTGCGTCGCCCCCGTGCATCGCCTTTTATCGGCGCGTCGCGGCCGATAGCCAGATTCTTGTTGCCGTCTGGCGGCTATTATCTGCCGCCCACGTGGGACTATATTGTTTTTCCTTTTCTATTTTCTGCAGCTTTTCTCCTAGGATATTTCCCTCTAGGGATTTGGCCTAATATAAAAGTTGCTTTTATAAATCTTAATCTAAATATTATATAGAATATATTAATTCATAATTAACATATAATATACATATTTAAATTCCTATTTATCTGAAAACACTTTTCTGGTCTTTTCCTTTATTCTTTCTCCGAACAACTTCGGATCTCTTCGCGGAACGATTCCGGCTTTCTCTTTATCTACTATGATTCCGTCTTACGAATGATCGCTCTCATCGTACCCTTAAGTGTATCCTCTCATGGCTCGGGAATGCTCTAGACATGATCTGTATCAATGATCAACAGAGGGACCAGGGATACCCATGTGACCCCTATGCATTCCTGATGACAATGTCGTTTGAACCGCTAAATGTAGCATCCTCTTCCTTTTGTTTCTCGATACAACTTGTCCGAGATCCGATCATTGGTATCCTATACCTTGTTCAATCTCGTTCACAACAAGTTCTGTTTTCTTGTTATCGTGATATTACATCCCCGTGACCGAGTCACATGTTGCAACATTTATGGATGTAATCTCACCAAGCTGGCCGTATGTATCTTTACCAGTCATGTGGGTGAACAAATCCCGGTCTTGTAGTCACATGTCATCTACTGTTCCTTCGGAATACCCAACGTACACCTTTATAACCACTGTATTACCAAGTGACGCTTGATGCAGTCTAAGCAGTCTCGGGAAACAATGAGTAATATGAGCTCACGGTCTAAGGAAAAGGAGTCTAGGTATAGCTATTGCAACAATGAACTATATGACTTGATCGTGTTGCAATCCTTCGAGGAATGTCCAATCACATCATTCTCCAATGATATGATCCCGTTGTCAATTGGCATAAATGCCCATGACCTTGAAACCCAGATCATCCTCATGACCAACGAACTAGTATGAATAGAGGCTACTAGGGACTTTGTTGTTTCATACCACACCTGTACCAATGTTTCTACTTGGCACAGTTATAGCACAATATGAAACTATTATAAACTAATTGAGATATGACAATAAAACCTATTTATTATTTGCCTCTAGGGCATATCTCCTTAAGACATGACATTTTACATAAGCATGCATGATCAATAAACGCATATATGATATGGTTTATGATGAATAAAATACGAGCTAGATTATTTGTGCTCAAGTGCAAGTGAGAGACTGAAGGATATATGCCCTAGAGACAAATAATAAAGCATATTGTTTGATATATCTCTTATGTTCATAATACGTTTCATACTGTCCTATAACTATATTAATACAAAACGTTAATACATGTGTGGTATGTAAACAAACCAAGTCTCTAGTTACCTCTAGGGAACTAGTTCATTGATCATGAGGATGATCTAGGGTTTCGAGATCATTGGCATTTATGCCAATTGACAATGAGGTCATGTCATTAGTTGAATGATGTGATAGACAAACAACCCAACAAGTTGTATCATAATGAGATCTAGTTACAAAGTTCACCATTAATGATTAACTAAGGAAACATCGCAACATAATCCTTAGACTGTGAGATAATGCAAACCAACATTCTGGAGGGAGCTTAGATGGTAGCAAGTATCATACCGTGACTGGGTGATCAAAAAGGTGCTACTCAGGTTTCCCAAAGGAGCGCGTAGAGGAGTACATATCAAGACCAGGATTTGCCCATCCATGTAATGGATAGATACATTTGTGGCCATCTCGGTGATGTTGCATTAACGAAGCTTGCAAGCGTGTGACTAGGTCACGGAATGCAACAACATGGGAACGAGAAAAAAGTTCATCGGTAACGAGATCGAATGAAGGTATGGAGATACCGTAGATTAAATCTTAGGTGAACTAGGTATCAAGTGGCAAAGGGAATGGGAAACGACGTTTACGGTTCAAGCGAGATTATCATCATGGAATGCATAGGGGTCATTATGGGCATCCTGGTCCCGCTATTGATCATTGATGGAGATCATGTATGTGCCATTCCCAAGCCGTGGGGAAATACACGTAAGGGTACGATGAGCTATAGATCTTTTGTAAGTTGGAATCACCATATGAAAGAGAAAAACAAACCGGAAAAGTTCCTTGAGAGAATCGGAATCGTTTCGAAGTCGTTCGGAGGAAATCGAAAGGGAACGGAAAGATGTTTCGGGTCAAATCAGATTTTGTAATATGTATTTACATATTAATTAATGTAATTAATATTAAATCTAATATTAAAATCTAATTTGAAAAAGGTATTCCACTAATGGGCCAAATTCCTAGGGATAAATGGCCCATGAGGGCTGTGCACGGGGTGGGGCCCACCCCTAGACGGCTGGCCCATGGATCCCTAAGGACCCATGGCACCTCCCCCCTCTCTTCCTTATTTAGTCCCACATGGGAAACCTAAAGGAGAGGGCACACCTCCCTCCGCCTATATAAAGGGGTGCCCATGGGTGGGAATTAACACATAATTTGGTATGTTCTCTAAGGCATTTTCCTTAGAGAATTCCTCCCTCCCTCTCTACATAGTTGTCTCCACGCGTTGGCACGGTCCCAAGAAAGGACTGTTTGCACAAGAGACAGCGCACCTGCAGTACGTTGTTGCGCTATAGGGATTCCAAGCCGGAGATCTACTTCCGCACTCCTGGTAAGGTTCAAGGAGTCGGAGGTCGTCATCGTACACCGTATGTGTACGAAACCTCGAGGGTGCCTCATATGAGGGTATCTTGGATGTCGTGAGCCGGAGCTGCTGCACGATAAAGATGGAGCAAGGGGTGACCTGTGAGGAGCTTCGCGACCTTGAGGTCAGCTACAAGTTCGACTACTTCAACCATGTTTCCCTCAGAACGTTAACCGTGTACGGTCTACAAAGGTATATATTCTATACGCTTCGGTCGTTATCGCATTACTACATAGATAGATATTGGGCGTTAGGAAGTTCCAACATAGGAATTTTTTGTTTTCTGCTATGGAACCCTTCACGTATAACATAGAGGCCGGTTATTCTCATGTTTGGCAAGCCGACCTTACACTGTAGATCTTAGATTTCCACGGGTGACTGCGGGTAGATCGTGTTGTGGGTACCATTTTGGAGATGTCGTGTCTAAGTAAACTTGAGACGGCCGCACGTGATCGAGGGCGAGAGAACGTCTATGCCAAGCCGGCTGCGTGAGTTGGACGCGTAGACTGTAGCCATCTACGTGTTCTCGCGGCTATGTCTTACGGTGGGTCCCTTTCACGGGTAGACGTATCGTGAGAGAGCTTGCATTGTGACTATAAAAAACTAGCGTCGTTTTTCGTGTTAACTATTCTTTAGATCTCTCTTTTCTTATTCTTTATTTTCCTCGCCGTCAGCGTGTTTTGGTTCTCTCTAGTGATCGGTCGCAAGCATCGTTCCGGTGACCATACCTGGACCCGACGCTTGCCATTTCCCACCGACGTTAGTCGTGATGCGTCTACAATCACATGCTCTCGAAACTCACTGTTGTAGCGATTTTTAGTCCCCTCTTTTTCTTCCGGTAGTGTCGTTCATGTTTCCTTCGCCGAGCTTTGTGCATCGTTCGGTGATCATACACGGGACAAATGCGGCAGTCGAATAGCGGGTTTGTTTATACTACCGTTCCCTCGTAAAACATTGACTATGAAGTTTATGAAAAAAAGTTAACTACCAATCGTATAAAATACACGTTTTCGAATTGTGTGGGATGTCCGTTGACTACGAAACATGGAAAACATGTTTACTCAAGATCATATTGTTGGGGATATACTTTCCGGGTATCCTCATAGTTCCTCACTGACCAGGGTGGCCCACTTCGGAGCTTTGCTTCACGGGTGGCCCAGTCAGGGAGAAGAGAAGGAGTCTAGTCCGGCTACGGGAAGGCCCAGAAGACTTACCGACGTAGGCCCATAGTGTTACTGTAGTTCAAGATGTACTCTGTAACCGACTCTTAGTCGTAGCCGGATAGATCTCTCCTATAAACCCTAGGCCGGATATCTATATAAGCCGTCCTAGGGAGAGCCTTTAGGGAAACTACCACCAAACAATAGTCTACGACCTCAACTCGCACAGGCGATACCTTTTTAACCCATATTCCGGCTCTGCCATATTACTGGATTGCTAGCAGGAGTAGGGTCCATCCAAAGCCAGCGGATTCGAACCTGGGTAAACTTGTGTGCTCACCGTCCCGGAACACCGTACGTCTCACACCCCTCTCTTCCACACACCTCGAGGACCCCCCTCATGGCGTACTTGTCATCAATCCGACGATAGTTGGTGCCCACAGTGGGGCAAGTGAGCTTCGGATCTATGTTCCGAGTGGAATCTGCAAGAATCGGAATCAGCGAAACCATTTTCGTTGGTCGCATCCTCTACGCCAGTGACGTCCCTCTCTCGTCCTAGACGAGACTTGGATTCCGGCTAGGGAGGCCATGACCACCTACACCATCATGTCTTTCGGTGAGATCGATGTTTACATCGGTTTATTGAACCTGCCCCCACCCAGTGGTGATGATAGAAGCGAAGAAATTTACGGTCCCCTCGTCCCGCGGAGGCGGCAGAGTTCCGGATCTCAGAAAATCCTAATCCCACCTAGCCCGCACCAGTCGCGGAGATAGTGGAGAAAGCTAAACCTGAGGCAGATCTCGCGGTGCATGTCGGATCTGGAGTGGATCTCCCTAGCGAGCTCGAATCCCAGATCGATCCACCTACAGAGGTCAAAATCCAGGAAGAGCAAGAAGATAACTCTGGTTCTGGCTCTGATGATGCCAGGACAAATAGGCCCTTCCTGAGATACACACTAAGACACATGATGATGCAAAACTCAGGCGTAGATGCAATCCTCGGGACCATCAGGCGTTTCGACGAAGCCTACTACGAAGACCACAATTATGTTAGGAGGCACACATCATGAAGGAAATATGCCCTGAGAGGCAATAATAAAGTTGTTATTATGTATTCCTTGTATATGATAGATGTTTATTTTACATGCTATAATTGTATTGATAGGAAACATCAATACATGTGTGTTTAATAAACAAAAAAGGTTCCTAGTCATGCCTCTCTTATAGACTAGCTTGTTGATTAACAAGATGATCAAGGTTTCCTGATCATGGACATTGGATGTTGTTAATAACAAGGTCACACCATTGGTGGAATGATGTGATGAACATTCATCCGAATTATAGCATTACGATCAAGTCATTGTGTTTATATTGCTATAACATCATACGAAGTAATCTTTATCCTTAGACCATGAGATCATGTTAATTGCTAACACCGGAAGAGTATCTTGATAACATCAAACGTCACACCGTAACAGGGTGACTATAAAGATGGGTTCAGTGCTACGAAGGTGTTATGTTGAGGCTCATGGATCAAGAGTGGAATTTGTCAATCCAGATGACGGATAGATATACTCTGGGCCCTCTCGGTGATATCACATTAGGATAGCTTGCAAGCAAGTGATGTGATCACTAGAATGTTATATCACGAGCGAGAAAAGAGTGCATGTCGATGCGAGATCAAACTAGGTATGGAGATACCGATGATCGAATCTCGGACATGTAATATATCGAGAGACAAAGGGATTTAGTTACAAGCGTTAAAGGTTCTCACGATCACGAAGTCATCGTGGAATGTGTAGGAGTCGATGGATCTCGAGGTCCAGCTGATTATTGATCGGAGAAGGGTCTCGATCATGTCTGCATTATTCGCGAACCGTAGGGTGGCACACTTAAGAGTTACGGACACCATTTTGGAGCACATATGTTTGAAGACGAAAGAATTGCAAAGCGCAGAATTGTTTCAATAGAAAGCAGGAAATTGTTTGGGTGAAATTGCGAAGGTGGTTACGCATGTGATTTTGAACTATTGCAAGGGGCTATATGTGAAGGTTTGTTAAGTAACGTAATTCACAAAAGTCTGCATAAATTTAATAAAAGAGTTTTTATTAAATGAGAGAGCATTAAATTTGGAGAAACTTAATGCATTTAAAGTGGAGACTTTAAAAGGGAATGTGAAGAGGCATTTTAATGTGGAGGAGTTACCACCACATGAATGGGGGAGGTGAAGGGGTCACCCCCCCATGCGCCGGCCATGGAGAGAGGGGGCACCCCCCTCCTCCTATAAAAGGCCACCCATTCCCTCCTTCATCCTCACACCTCCTTGTGAAGGATCTCTCTCCCCCTCTAGAATTATTCCCCATGGTCTCGGATTAGCGAGATACATGTTCCAGTGGCATTTAAATGCAGGAAGGAGTTCTTGCTTCATTTGGATTGCTGAAGCGAGGAGGTGGAGGTTGTCCGGTGGCTTGAACGTGTGTGCGAGTGCGGATGCGCTGCTGAGTTGCGGCGCTCAGACTTCCTCACGATCTTGAGATCGGCAAGTGTACGACTACATCAACCACGAGTTCCTACTCGTTAACAAATCTCGTTGTCTTCGAGGGTAAGTTCTCTATGGATGTATGTCCACCCATTTGCTTTGTACCTAGTAGATAGATCTTGGCGTGTAGTTCACACCGTAGGAATTTTTTTGTTTTCTATGCTGCGGACCCAACACATCACACTTTGTCGGATATGTGGTATCCGGATCCGGCTCCGCCAATGCTAGAGAAAACACCGACTTTGTGCTAGAGGCTATCGGAACAAGCGTTGAATTACCGGCATCTTCGGATGACTCCATGACATCGGTAGATTTCCGGAAGTTCTCCGTGGAACATGAAGAGGAGATTAACTCCACAGCTGCTGCAAAAGGAGAAGACATGGACGAAGGATCCGTAGAAAACTATCCCAAAGCACAGGACAACATGGATCTCAGAGATGATCCCGTGAACCAAATGGCCAAAAGTACCGATCAAAGTTTGACTCCGGGAAACGGGCCCAAAGCCGTCTTTGCTACCGGCGCTGCCAAGAAGGCAAAGAAGAAGAACAAGACCCTGGCAAAAGACCCTCCAGTAGAGGAGGTGATTGCCGAGGAATATGAGGAAGACTCGGATGGATCACTTATCCTAGATGAGACCAAATAAGAGTCGGTGGATGGACACGTTATCACTGAAGGTGTGCGTAAACTCATCAATGCTGCATTAACTACACCTATTCCTACAGCTGTAGAACTTACTGCTGAAGAGCTGGACGAAAGGGCCCAGGCCCTAGAAGCGCGTCGCCAAGTACTCCTCGATGAAGCCAAAAAACTTGAGGAAGAAAAGAAACACATGGCAACTGTGGAGAAGTACAAATCCAGGCAACATCAGAAGACCAGGAAACGTCATACTCATGATGACCAATTCCCGCAGATTCACAAAGTCCTCTAGTGCAAAACACCGTTGCGGCTCGAGAAATCCTATCTGCTAATCCAGGCCCAGAGTAGATCCGATTGGGCATTAAACTACTCAACAAGGGTCTAGAGCAGCAAAAATTCGCCCTGTGCGGAAGCCAAAAACTGGTGTCCCATTCTAACCAATGTCGCACGGATCCGGCCTAGAATGACATAAGACCCCAACATGTTCCGGAACAGCATCATCGTTCCGACCGTCGGGAAGATAACTACTCAAGAACCGGACCTTCACAATAGCACCACAAAGCTGCACGTGACTAGCGTAACGTTACCCCAGTTGCGGAGCAAGAGGCAATCGCTGCACTGAATCCGAAGAATCCTCCCCGACGAGAGTCGAAGGATCACAAGGAAGAAGACAAAGAGAAACGTCGGGAGGAGGACCGACAAAGAATGCCACCTCCTAGACACGCAAGCCGTCTGGCTGATGAGCGAGGGAACGACAAACACCTTGCCGAGACAAACCGGCAGGGGGCTCGTCATAATGAAGATCCTCCCCAGAACCGGAATAATGACGCTCCGGACAGAGGCCGGCGATCAGACGGAAACAACCCAACTACTCCACCCTCTCCACCAAGTAGCCATCACAACGGCCCCCAAGGAGGGCGTCATGGTGGAGGAGGTGGTGGCAGAAGCCGAAGTCTGGCTCCAAGGCACCGCAGCCGCAGCCGTTATTCAGGACGATCTTTATCCCCAAGTGATGCAAGACACAGGATCAATTCCAACATAGAAGCGCGGCGCTACGAAAACGATGATATATACGTGGGCCCAAAGTGCTTTGGACCACGTATAAGAGCCACAAAATTCCCAGAAGGATTTACTATCTCAAGACACATTCAAGCCTACGACGGCATAGCTTGCCCAGACACTTGGCTCCAGGATTTCTTTCAAGCTTGCTGTATCGCCAAAGGCGGAAACAGCCTGGTCGCAACCCGATATATCCCACTCATGTTGCGGAAGACGGCACGATCATGGCTTAATGAACTTCCAGAGAACACCATCCACAACTGGTATGACATGCAAAGTGTGTTCTTTCGGAATTTCAAAGGCACATACCGGAGGCCCTATACGGTAGGAGACCTACAGCGTTGCACCTAGAAAGCCGGAGAAACTTGTCGGGATTATCTCGGATGATGTATCGACACCAAGAACTTCTGTGAAGGAGTAAACGACCAAACTGCGATTGAAGCTTTCATTGCAGGACTCCCAATTGGTTTACTACGTCATCGCTTGAAGTGCGACAAGGTCACTAATTTGGGAGAGATGATAGAAACAGCGAGCAAGTACGCATATGCTGACAACAATGCAGAAGGATTACTTAACTCCCTAGCTGTGCCACAGTCAACCAAAGCAACAAGCTCAGAAGCGCAAGAACACCTCGAAAGAAAAACCCAACACGGAAACGGCAATGGTCACTGCTACTTTTGGGTCTGGAGGACGAGAAGGGCGCGGCAGTGGCCATGGACGCGGTCATGGGACATCAAGAGTCTAGGGTAGAGGAGACCAACAACCCGAAAAAACCTACTCCTGGGCCGACATTGCCAATAACCCATGTGTGCATCACTTAGATGCTAATGGGGGCTCGTTCCACACAAACGCCGAGTGTCGTTTCAATGACGACATCAAGAAAGATGATACCGCTGGCTATAGGGCTAAGCGGAAGAAGGGAAAGAAGAATCCCGAAAAAGAAAAAGAGACCAAGGATGATTCCGACATGGAGGAAGCCGATGCTTCAAATCCCAAGCTAGAAGGGTAAAAGAATTTCCCGACAAAGAAAGACACTTATGTCACCTTCCTCGGATCTCAACCAACTAAGGTCAAGAAAGCAGTTCTACATGAGCTCAACGCAACAGTTCCGGCTGTCCCTCAATTTTTGGACTGGTCGGAAGTGGCAATCACCTTTGACCATGCTGATCATCCGCCTAAGTTGCATAGGCGAGGAAAATACGCCTTAGTCGTCAATCCACTCATTGACGGCTATGGTTTCTCCAAGACTCTCATGGACGGCGGCAGCAGCATTAATATTCTGTATGTCGAAAAGCTACGTCGGATGAAGATCTCGGAGACCCAGCTGAACTACAGCTCTGTGATCTTTCACGGAGTTGTCCCAGGAAGACAAGCAAATTCCCTGGGGGAAATTACTTTGGATGTTACCTTTGGAACTCCAAAGAACTATCAGACGGAAGCACTTTCCTTTAAAGTGGTCCCGTTCAAGAGCGCGTACCATGCTATATTCGAACGTCCGGCTTGCTGGGCTTTTATGGCTCGTCCGTGTTACATTTACAATATGATGAAAATTCTAGGTCCCAGCGGCATGATTACCATCAGGGGAGACCCGAAGAAAGTGCAAGAGTGCGAGGATGAAAATGCCGCCTTTGCTGAAGTCGTGCTGCACGCCTAGGAGTACCAGGAGATCAAGAAGAGCATAGATCCATCCAAGATTCCCGCAACGAAGAAGGAGGTGACAAAGCCGAATCTAGAGTTCAAGGCATCAGAAGATACGAAGAAGACTGTAACTACCTCGGTGAATTACGCTCTTAGTTACATGCCTGGATGAGCGGAAATGGTTAAAATAGTACGGTGGGGCCAAATGCCACTCACAGGTAGACCTTTCGGCCATCCTAACCATTTCCAGAACATCGGGACAAGAACGAGCGGCGTAATCGGCAGGCGAAGTGATCAACTACATACACAAATGAGTATGTATGCAAGCCACATACAACAGTCCTCAGAGCCATTCCATCTAAATAGAAATAGAAATATTGCAACGCCATACGACAAGATTCAAATATCCTAGATAGAGATAATATTTTAGGATAGCTCCTCATACATCAAACATCAGAGTATCAGGCGGAAGCGGAGAACAAGATCCGAGTACAGATAAGAAGCAAATCGGCATAAGATGCCACATAGATAGACACATCCCGCCCATAGATCTCACGGATCCCTGTTCCCGGAATCTCTACACCGAGTGATCGTTGCCAACATCGTCCGTCTCCTCCACCCAGTATCCATCTTGCGAGTATACCTGTTCATCTGAATCAAACAATTTATCGTGTGAGACCCTAGGGGTACTCAGCAAGTCTTTATGCCTCTAAAGGGGACACAACCTGGGGTGACGTAATTGCAGCCAAAAGATAATAACTAACAATTCTATAGATACTCGCTAACCATCCGCCTAACTAAAGATAGATGGATGTCCGTTAATTAAGATCAACAGTTATAATAGTAATATTAACAGATCCATCCTCCTTCTCGCTTACCAACGAGAAAGCGGACGAACAACCTCCATCCGTTGGCAGTTTTATTAACCATTCCATGAGTGTTGCACTATTTACTAGTCATATACTTAGTCAAATTAAAAGCGGTACTTTAGTTATACTTGTCTATGATCGAGAAACTATGCTCCAAGTCGTCCATAACCGCGGACACGACTTCAGAAAGATTTACCCTGCAGGGATGCACAAATAGCAACACACACTCGATCAACCTCGGAAAAACCAAATCAAAACCCAACGAGGCATTCTCGACAAAGCGATCACAGGATTCAGAAATGTTTCAGGGGGCCACCCCAATAAGGTACCCGCAACAAAGTTGGCCGACTCCGAGACAGACCCAGGGTTTGCGACAATGGATGTAAACGACTGGGAACCCGAAAATGTGACTGGGCTTGTCGATACCGCGAAAACATTCCGCATTCTTAAATAGTACAGGTGCTCCTCGCACAATCGTAAATAAAGTAGTAAAGCATGGCATAAGTACAGAATAGTAATAAAGCCCCAAACTACTTTGTGGCCCCAGGAAATAAGAATGAATCAAGCTCTAGCTCAGGGGGGTCCATAAAGCCTCCCGGATGTGGATAGTGCGAATAATCAAGGAACAGGAATCAGTACTCGGGGTCCTACGGGACACAAGTGAGCATGAAGAAAAGGGCATTTTATTGTAATTTTAATCATCTCGAAATTTTAAAGTGCTCAAACATTATTTTGAATAGCATATTTGAATTCCTCACACTTTTCTGATTCAAAAACATATATCATATGTATTATTTGGAATCAGCAATTAAAAATTATTAAAAACAGAAGTTAAATCATATTAAAACATTTCTAGAAAATTGTTTTTATTAAACAGACAACGAAAACCTTTTTGCACTCATCCACACCTAGCCACGATCCACGCAGGTGGGCAGTCTTGGCCGACGAGTGGCCTTGAAAAACCTTTTACACCACGGGAGAGGCTAGCTGCAGCGGCTGACGGGTGGGCCGGTCAACCATGAGGCCACACACGCGTGCAAGGCGTGAGCGACACATGGGCGATCCAGACAGCGCGGGTGGAGAATCTCCAGACCACGGGGGCTTTCTTGCAAGATGGCCAGGGCGGCTGACAGGTGGGGCTCGGCGTACCGCGGGTTGAGCGAAAAGGAAGAAAAAGGGGGTTTCTGTAAAGTGGCCCACGACCCCTATAGATCTTCCTGCCAACGCGCGGATAGGTCGGTGCTCGACCGCACAGAGTGTGGCGTAGGGATTCGATTTCGTGACCTCATGCGCGCGAGCGGCGGCGGCAACCAGTGCGGTAGGACGTGGGTGTTGACAGGAGGGAGCAACGCGGCTAGGTGAGGCTCTAGGCGGCACGGAAAAACGTGCAGACACCAGCGACTAACGACGCGCCGAGGGCGTTCGGTGTAAGGTCCGGCGCGGCTAGACGATGACGGCGAAGATGGGGTTGTCTGGGAGGGACAGGGGCTCACCACGGGCTCGATGGAGGGCTCAGATCGAGGCGAGGAGCTGCGAAGTGGCAAGGTTGCAGACGTCCCGGATCTAGGGTTTGCGGCAGAGCGGCGATGGTACTGGCGATTCTGGTGCTCCTCCTCCTCGCTAGCGCGTCCAAGGTGAAGTAGGGGATCCTCCTCGAGCGCCTCGACCACCTCCACGTCAACCACGACGGTAGGAACTAGGAGTAGGCGGCGGTACTGACGGCGGCCGGCGAGAGACGAAGGCGTCGGAGAATAAGAAGAAAAGGAGAGGGCAGGGCTCCAAAGTGGTTCTGGGCGAAGCCAGGAGACGTGAGGAGAGGGTAAAGCAAGGGAGAGGGACAGGGGAAAGGCCTGTGGGGCTTGGGATAGATAAAGGTGGCTTCGGCCACCTTTCTCCATCTCCTCCCTCACGTGCTTGTCGTGCACGGCCAGGGCAGGGCATGTTAGGGTGGAGCTGCCAGGTAGGGACGGCGTGGTGGAGCAGCTGGGGCCAGCATGGCATAGAGAGAGAGGGAGGGAAAAGAGAGAGGGGGCTCGGGTGAGCTAGGTTAGGGTTAGATATGGTGGCTCGGGTTAGGGTTTTGTTTAGGTTAGGTGGATGGGGTGGTGGTGTGGTGGAGGTTAGGGTAAGGTGGAGTTAGGGTTTGGATTATGTCATGCAAGGGATGGGTTTAGGGTATGGTGGTGATCCACCAATTCCAAGCACAAGAGGAAGGAGGTGGTGAGGTGAGGGTTTTATGCACAAAACTAGATCAAGCTAGAGAAGGTGGTGAGATGGAGATGGTGAGGAGATGAGAGAAGAAGGTGGTGCTCAACAAGAGATCAAGAACACTAAGGATGTAAACACAAGACAAAACCCACTTTAAAGCAAGGCAAAACTCAAAGGAGAAGAGATGGTGAAGGTTTGCATGGCCCATGCAAGGCATTAAATACCATGGTTTTATTCTTGTGAAAACAAAATAAATAATCATGGCTTTTATGCATGTGCCATCCAAAATATGGGGTAAAGCCAAGCAAAAAGAATTAAAGGGATGCTCCATGTGGAGTAGAAGGGGATAACCATATTTGAATAATAATGGGGCATGCTAGTGTGTATGTGCCACTAGGTATTTAGTAAGCCCAAAAATATCCCAACATGAGAATAAACCCCAAAACAACCCATATGGAAGCTAGAAAAAGGTTCCACTCACAAGGCATGCAAAGGTGGCCATGTGGCTCTCATAAACCAATAATGTGGAAACAATATGGTGCATATATGAGAGCATGTGGAGTTAGAAGTAGATCCATCCCAACCTATATGAGCTAGAGATGAAAACAAAATAAAATGCAAAGCTCACATGTAGTAGGGTGGTGGAAGGATGGGGTGGTGACAAGAAAGGTGGTGGAATTAAATAAAAGATATGCCCCCAACTCAACTTGGGCATCAAGCATACATCAAGATTCAAATACAATATATCAAGAGCCAAATACAATTAATATGCATATGAGAGAAGAACCAAATCAAAAGGGTTTAATATGATGCTCAAATGCAAGGTGGCATGATGACATGATCATGATATAATTATGATGCAACAATTATATGTAGGGAGTAGCCATTATATATTAAACCATGTAGCATTACAACTGTTAGACAGATGGGATGCTACAAAGACGCTGCTGAAGGATGATGATCCCTCGAAGGTGACCTAGATAGGCGTAGGCCTAGATAGCGCATAGGAAAGCGTGCTCGTCAAGTTCCTCCAAGCAAATCAATATATCTTCGCATGGCAGCCATCTAACCTGACCGTAGTACCTAGGGAACTTGCCGAGCACTCTTTAAATGTACATCCGAACACTAAACCCATCAAACAGTCCCTATGACATTTTGGCGATGAAAAGCGTAAGGCAATAGCTAAGGAACTAGCACGACTCGAGCTAGCCGGATTCATAGAAGAGGTCATCCACACTGAATGGTCGGCCAATCCTGTAATGGTCCCTAAAAAGGACACCACTGATTTAAGGATGTGTGTTGATTATACTGCCTTGAACAAGGATTGTCCCAAAGATCCGTTTGCTCTGCCTAGGATTGATCAAGTTATCGATTCTACGGTAGGCTCGGAACTCCTATGTTTTCTCGATGCATATTCCGGTTATCACCAAATCCGGATGAAGGAATCTGACAAAGTCAAAACTTCATTCATAACCCCTTTCAGAACCTTCTATTTCGTTACGATGCCCTTTGGGCTGAAGAACGCAGGAGCTACGTACCAACGCACAATGCAGCGTTGCCTCCACGAACAAATCAGACGCAATGTACATGCATATGTGGATGATATTGCGGTAATGTCCAAAAAGAAGGAAACCTTGATTTCTGACTTGGAGGAAACATTTGCAATCTACAGAAATACAACATAATGCTTAATCTGAAGAAATGCTTCTTTGGAATCCCAGCCGGAAAATTGTTAGGTTTTATCGTGTCTCAAAGAGGCATAGAGGTAAACCGAGACAAAATCAAGGCTATACACAATATTTCCAGGCCAACTCGCCTGAAGGACGTATAAAGACTAGCTGGTTGCATTGCCGCAGTTAGTCGGTTTGTCAGCCGGCTCGGTGAAAGAGCCGCACCACTATACAAACTCCTGAAAAAGACCAAGAATTTTGTATGGACCGACGAAGCTGAAACTGCATTGCAAGACCTGAAAGCAGTACTCTCATCTGCTCCCATCCTTGCAGCACTGGAACCACAGGAACCAATGCTACTTTATCTTGCTGCGACAAACAAAGTCGTCAGTATCGTCATGGTGGTGGAGAGATCGGAGGAAAATTAGAAACACTTGGTGCAGCGTCCGACTTACTATATCAACGAGGTCTTAACAGAATCAAAGCAGCGGTATCCGCACTATCAAAAGCGGGCTTACGGTGTGTTCTTAGCATCTCGTAAGTTACGACATTATTTTCAGGAACATCCAATTACCGTGGTGAGCACAGCTCCCATGAGAGATATAATCAACAATAGTGATGGCACAAGACGCATTGCCAAATGGGGCATAGAGCTTTCAACTTTTGATATTGAGTACAAACCTCGTACAACAATCAAATCGCAAATCCTTGCTGACTTTGTCACTGATTGGACAGAGACAACAGAGAGTATGAACCTACCAGAGTCAGAATACTAGACCCTGCATTTTGATGGGTCTAAAGCGCTTGGGGGCTCGGGGGCTGGCGTGGTGCTCAAATCACCCCAAGGAGATAAACTTTTCTATGTATTGCAGATACACTTCACGGCAACAAATAACATTGCTGAATATGAAGCACTACTGCATGGAATCCGGATTGCTAAGGATATCGGCATCCGACGATTAATGTGTTACGGAGATTCGGATCTTGTTGCACAACAAGTATCGGATATCTGTAAGGCAAATAAGCACATGGCAGCATATAGGGCTGTCGTGGATGAACTATCTAAATCGTTTGATGGATTTGAAGTTCAACACATCCCTTGAATAGAAAATGAGGAAGCAGATGCACTATCTCGAATAGGCTCTATACGAAAAAAGGTCCCGGATGGCGCTTTTTTAGAGGACCTCAAAGATCCCTCTATAAGAGGAGTAGATGAGGAATATCCGACCAAATCCGACTCACCATTAGTAGCAGTTCTGGCTGTGATTCCCAGCTGGACTCAACCCTATCTTAATTTCTTGATAGACGAAAAATTACCCGAAGACAAAGTTCTGAGCCGGCAGATCGTCTGACGAGCAAAATCCTATACTATAGTGGTGAGCTCTATAACCGGAGTGCATCTGGGATCTTTCAGTGCTGTGTATCTCTGGAAGAAGGAGTGGAAATCTTACGAGAAATCCACGAAGGCGAGTGTGGTCACCATGCTGCAGCCAAATCTTTAGTGGCAAAAGCTTTCCGACACGGTTTTTTCTGGCTTACAGCCAAGGCAGATGCCGAACGGCTGGTCAAGACATGTAAGGGCCGCCAAAAGTACACTAAACAAGCTCACGTTCCGGTTGATCAGCTGCGAACAATACCTATAACATGACCTTTTATGGTCTGGGGGCTTGACATGGTAGGACCATTTAAAAGAGCTCCAAGTGGATTTACACACCTCTTAGTGATGCTGGATAAATTTACCAAATGGATTGAGGCTAAACCCGTCACTAGTTGTGATGGAGCAATAGCCAGAAGATTTGTTGAGGATGTTATAATCCGATACGGTTATCCGCATAGCATTATCACGGACAATGGGAGTAACTTTTCTATGGGAGAGCTTGCCGAATTCTGCAATGAACAAAATATCCGGCTTGACATTGCGTCAGTCGCACATCTACAAGCTAATGGACAAGTCGAAAGAGCAAATGGTTTAATCTTGCAGGGCCTAAAACCGAGACTCGAAGCACCACTACGACGTGCTGCAGGGGCTTGGGCAGAGGAATTACCTTCTATAATATGGAGTTTGCAAACAACTCCAAACAGGTCAACTGGATACACACCTTTCTTCTTGGTCTATGGCGCAGAAGCAGTTCTTCCTAGTGATTTGATTCACACTTCTCCTAGAGTGGCCGCGTATATTGAGGAGGATGCCGAAATTTCTCGACAAAATGATCTCGACTTAGTTGAAGAAGTTCGCGTCGTTGCTGAAATGAGATCAACAGCCTATCAGTAGAAGTTACGCAAGTATCATAGCCAGAGAGTCAGAAACCGGTCTTTCAATAAGGGCGATTTGGTTCTCTGGCTTGTGCAGCAAAGAAAGCACAAACTTTCCCCAATATGGGAAGGGCCATTTTTAATTAGTAGAGTATTACACAATGGTTCATACTACCTAACTGATATGAGGCCAGTCAAAGAAAGACCTGCTACTAAGAAGAGAAAGAGATCTAGAGGCAGTACAAATCTAGATGAGTTAGACAGACCATGGAATATTGCTCAGCTACGTCCCTTTTATTCTTAGTTTATTTTTCTTTGTAAACATATATGTGTACATGTTCAATAAGAAATAAAGTCTTGGTTCCCTCAAAAAAAATCTGAGAAGTTTTTACCATCTTATTTCCGAATGATCATGTCACAAGTCGAAAATCCCAGAATACTTGAAAGTACTTTATGCTCATGTTTGTTCTAGTTTAGATTTCTGATTCTAAAATTGATACCTTTGGGTATAAATCTAAATTTGCTAGTCTATACTTTGGTTATTTGTCTGATTGCTGGATGCGGGCATTTTTCGAGTAGTGAATTGTTGGTACTGGAAGCCGGCTTTGTTTTCGAGTTTAAACTGGTTTAGCAATTGAGCTCCGTTGCTCGGCAAAGTTTCCATGGTGAAAGTTTAGCCGGCTCATGAAAGGGACGAGGCGGAAAGCCAGATAAACGATAAGTGCAGACAAAAAATACAAGTGCTTATGCAAACATTTCAGGCACATAGTATCAAAGTCAAAAGTGTTGAATAGATAGAATAAAACTTAGCACTAGCAAAAGTATCATACTACTTAATTACAAACCTAAATTGTTTTTCAGAATAACACATTGTTCTTCTGATATTCTATGATGCAGGAGGAGAGGTAGGAGCTGCCGGCTCGCTGGATACATCGGCCTCGGCTTGATAGCGTTCCGAGATGTTCAAATCCGATATGGTTTGATCATCATCGAAAACCTCAGCTGTTTCTTCGGAAGGCAGAGGCGGCGTGTCCACGCGGGTGAAGAAGGGAGTGTCGTAGCTGGTCAAATCAGCTACGTGGCACCCATATCCGGCGCAGGAGTCCATGATAGCCTTAATGTCTTGCTCCTCTCCGTCTTCGTCCACCTTGCAGTACCATCTGGTTACTTGCCAGATTCCATGTTTCCATGGTGGCTCATAACCACGGTGAGAGCGTTTTGCGCTGCGGTTCGCGCGTAGGACATGTTTCAGTCCTGAACAAGCTGCGGCATATCTTTGGCCTTGTCTCGCACCTCAAAACCGGACATGCTGTGCATGTCTGGAGCCTTGAGAACCTCGCCAATGTCTTCGAGAGATTGGCGGAAGTCATGAAGCAAATCACCGAATTGGGTAAGCCGGTGGGTGCGAGGCTCGGCAGAGGCAGAATCGTCAAGTTCAGAGGACCTGCACATATAATGCAAAGGGTAAGTCAAATAAACCCGAACTCTAGAGAGTCGGAAGATGCAGAAAAATCAGAGAAAGGGAAACATACCAAGGATGACATCGTCGACTTTGGTCTTCTCTTCGCGAATACTCTGGAGCTCAGCCCGGAGCACCACGGAAATGTCCTTCTCTCTGAATAACTCGTCGTTGAGATCCAAGATTTTCTTATCTTGAAGCGCAATCTTGCGATCACGCTCATCAGTGGCCATGGAGCTGGACTCGAGAATCTGAGCAATACTCTTCTCATGATCTGCCTTGAGCTTATCCATCTCTTGGCGAAGTTCTTTGTTCTCCACCACCAAGGTCTTAAGATTCTTGGCCTCTTCAATCATGGCGCATGACTGTTTTACCAGTTCTGTAAGTCAAAAGACCAACAATTCAACAAAAATTCGACTATGAAACAAAAACGACAAGGTTTGAGTCTCGAAATGTATACCTCCAGCCTCATCCTTGGAAACCTTCAGCTGTGCATTTTCAAGTCGGAGAGCTCTGATCTCTTTCCGCTTGTTGCAGATGTTTTTTAATAATTCCTGGTTATACGAATTAACTTTCTGTAAGTCAAAATACCCAGAGTCAGAAGTCTACTAAAGACTCGGGCTAATATTGTAACCAATATCAGCACGAGCCTTGGGGGATACACTAGTTCATTATTTGGCATCCTAAGTAAGCATAAAACCGGATTTGACTATCCAACTTCATGCTTGGGGGCTAGAGGATAGGATATAAAGTAACATAAAGGAAAAAGTGAGTTGGAATTCCAACTTACATGTTGTTCATGTGTGAGCTTGCTCAAGCACATGTTCACTTCAGTTGTAACCTTCTCGGTGAGGGTGAGCGGGATCACTGGTGGAGGTGGTAATACACCAGCTCTCAGTCCCTCGTCGTGAAGGCAGACTTGTTCAAGAAGTTTGGAGTACTTGACGTCCTCCGCTTCTTGTGCCTCTTCTTCGGTAGAAAGATTCCGACTTTCCAAGCATTGCCGGGCCAAACGCTGGATTTCCTCCGCAGATTTCCGAGACAGGCCAAGTTTGGCAGGTCCCGGATTACTTAGGAGATTGTCGGCGAAGATTTCTGCCGAGGGATCATTACCCGAGGAGAGTTCACCCTTATCAAAACCTGAGTCACTCATGGTGATGTTAGTCTACGACTCAAGTCTCGCTGTCTCTGCTGAGGGAGCCGGATCTTCTACAATGGTCGAAGATGGCGTAATCTCCGGTGCTACAGAAGGCTGAGGAGCGGGAGTCAGAGGAGCCATGGTAGGAGAAGCCAGTTTGAGTTTCGACTGGCGCAGGGGGGCTTGTTCGTCTGCGGTACCAAAGTTGGCAGGCCAGCGCATGGCGGTACTTAAGTTGCCTGAAATTACCGCGTTTCGAAAAGTTGGGCCGCCAACTACCGAGAGGGGCCATTTCGATGCAAACATGTCTCACCCCTACCAAATCCAAACATGTCGTGAAACTGCCCCGTGAAGTAGACGGTCGGTACCCTCATGTCAGTAATATTTCCGTGACGCGAGCTCCAACACGGCAACCACGTAGGCGAAACGATATACTAAAGGAGCATGGTGCGTTGACCAAATTCACAAATCCACTCCCAGCTTTCCCCTAGCACCGGCGGCGTCGGAATCCACCCTCCAGGCAGGACGATCCCTTCGGACATTTGACTTCTGGGGCCAAGTTGCTGCGCCCAGTTGCTGCGCCCAATCGCTGATACCGAGCTCCAATGGCGCATGCCGTAGTTGCCATTGCGAGGATCTAGCCCGCCTCCGCTGCCGACAAGCCGAGCAGTTCGGAGGATGGCAGATCCTACTATCAAGGAAGAAGAAGTTCTGGCTACAAGCGGGTGAGCTACCCTTCTCTTTGCTATTCGCACTAATTATAACTACTAGCTGGCTATTGAACCCCAAATTGTTTGTTATCCCAACGCTGACAAACATATTTTGTCCACAGTTTTATGTCAAGTGGGATCTGCGCGGACCCCCCTTGCCTGGTTACGGTAGTCCTCTACAGGTACGACTCTAAGGGCAAGAGGTATGGACACCATTGTTTCACGATGGAAGAAGTGCCTGCGCAGATCTGCACTATATCTGGTATGGTTGCTGCTCTGCGTAATCATGTTGAATTATGGCGGCGGCATCAAAGTTCAGCTTCATGAATGAACGTGGCATCATGGTTCCTATAACGTGTGATAGTCAGCTAATTGGGTTGATAAAAAGGTATGCTTCGGCTGCCATGTTTGACCTGAAATGTCATGCACTCGATGTGGAAGCTACTGCAACTGGGAGTCGCCCTTCTATTCTTGGACAGGGTGGTTGCTCGAACCCAATTAGCTCCTGGTAAGCAAAGGTCGCTTGGGGTTCGCATGTTTGTGCTGAATTGTAATTTTTGTTTTATTTACTCTGTAGATATTGGGCGATTATGTGATCTTATTTCTTTGAGAAGCGCCACAAGGTTAGAAACATGATCGCCAATTGGTCATTTTTGCTGAAGAAATTAAAAACGAGTGGAAAGATGATGCTGGACACGATTCTATTGCCCATTGTCCTGGCGATGCAGAGTACGTGAAGCTAAGAAAATTGGCACTGAGGAAGAGGAAGAAGGCAGGAAATGAAGAAGCCAGTGGACGTGAAGGCTTGGCACCCAGGCTGCGGAAGAAGGCTGCTGGCAATGAAGATGCATAGTAATGTGTTGAACTTGAACCTATATATGTAATTCTGTTAAATTCTAGAGCTCTGTGTGTGGCACGTTGCTAGGCAAAACAATCTACCCATGTTCTCTGAGTAAAATGTACCACGACTTAGGGTTTGGAAACGCCCGAGTCAGTAGCTGAATCCGAAATTGTGATTGTGCCACTGCTATCTGAAAACAAGGATTCACCGGTTCCACGATTGCTGAGGGGCAGGAGGTCTCCAAATATGACGGAATGTAAGTGGGACAGAAATAAATTATTTAAGCTGCCACACTCCACGAAGCAGCAACTTATTTCAGATGCTGCATAACGACGTGACAACATAAACAACAATGTTCTCACCGATAATGCCCAGATGAGGAGGAAATCGGTACCACTTTCTGGCCTAATCTTGAGCCCGTCTATCTCACCGCCTCTCTGCTCCTACATCCCCTGCATCTGGCGAAGCTCCCGGATATCCAGTAACCGGGTGTACGTGCTTCCACTTTATAAATTGTGGTTGTGCCATTTGCATGTAGCCAAATCCACGTAGATTACGTTTAAACAAACCACCAATGTCAAAATACACTAGTAGAAAAGGGGTCTTAGGTCCACGGTCACGTTCCCAATCCGGGACAGAGATCTAAATCGAGGAAGAAATTGATCTAAATCACAAATTCTTCCACAAATTAATCGAGACAGAGATCTAAATCGAGGCATTTCATTAATTCAACCACAAATTCTTCTAAACAAAGGTGCAATTTCACATCCTACATTAATTCAACCACTAGTCAACAATTTCACTTCTGCTGCCGCTGTCCTCCGAGCCGCCGGCTTCCTCGTCTTTGTCGGATCGAACCTCCACGATTTCCGCATTGTACGCGAGACGGAGCACCTCTTCATGGCGGCGGCGATGTGATGAACTTGGTCCATCGAGGCGGACCAGAACCTCTCTGCCCTTCTCGGTTGCGGAGATCCGGTGCACCACGCCCGTAAATGATCACGGTTGCCAATCTTGGCCTTCCGCTCCTTCTTGAATAACGCCGGCCGATGCAGCTGGCCGCCATCTGGGCAGCGCCCTCTTCCACGTGGGCATCTGGCGGCGGTGCGCCGCGATTTCGCTCTCCATCACGGCTCTGCCAGGGACGAGGAGCGGAGCCACCGGCACCCCCGCATAGCTGATGCGCCATCCGTGGGGCACCATCGCGGCCGACGGTGCGAGGATGTCGAAGTGCGCGAACATCACCGCCTCGTAGAAGTTCAACGAGGGCATCTCCATGGAGGTGTGGTGGAGATTGGAGAGGGAGCGAGGGGGTGGATGACGAAGCGACGATGCAGTGGAGATTGGAGAGGGCGAGGGGATGGGCGACAAAGCGACGCGCTGTGGCGCCTCCTATTTGTACACGAGGATGACGAAGCGACGGGTGGAATATCCAAGGGGCATTGGTCAGACAAAAGGAAGTAATGCAGGGTTAAGACAGATTAACGAGCGACCAATTTTTTTACTCCCAGGACTCCGGGGCCAATAGTTCAGACCTCTAGGTCAACAAGTACAACTATTACAACTTAAAAAAGGCACGGAGCTTAAGCTAAATAGAACTAGTTATCACACATCTCCTTGATCTTCCTAATCTTAGCCCTATGCGCATCTTCCTGCGAGAGCCAGGATCAAATCGTCTGCTCCTTCCTTTTAGCATATTCCTTGCACAGCTTCAATTGTTTCTCTGCATCTTTCCTCATGCACTTGTCAATACTCGTAGTTGTGAACTGCAGGACTTTGGCCTGGTGAAGATCCTTCCTTGCTTGAGTCAGTTCTTGCTCTGCTTTAGCCTTCAGGGCCAACGTCGCATCCTCTCCTTCTCGACTTTGCTAACCTTGTCTTCCACCCCCATGATATCTCGCTTATGCTTGGTCGTGTCAACTGGTTCCCATAGCTTCATCTCAACACTGTCAAGAAGTGAGCTGAATGCGGATTCTTTCATCTCAACAGTCATTTCCCATAGTTTGTCCAGCGTTTTCTGCATCAATTTGGGCCACTCTCGATCTACCCATTTGACAACACCGCAACTTCCGCCTCGCATCATTGCATGATGTCCTTGACACCGTAGAAACCTCCTGCCTGCATTTCGTCCTTCGAACGCTACAAATTTAGCAGGCACATATCCATGTTTACATAGAAGAGGACTGTCTTCATCTGCTAAACCGTGATAGTCAGCGTCATACATTGTCTGGTTGGCCTAACACATCATACGCGCATGAGTAAACTGAGTAGATCTGGCTCAAAAAATAGATAACTAGCCACGGATGATAGAGATAGAGATGAGATGACTCACATCGAAATCACCGTCCCTGTCATCACGACGTGTTTCCTTGCCGTCTCCCCTTGAACCCATGGCGAGAGGGGATGGGGGTGGCTGCCGAAGAGGGGATTGGGATGGAGGCGTCATCGGCTTGCGGCTACGGCAGGATGGGAGTGAAGTGGGGAATGTGGCTTCGATGGGAAGGAAGAGAAGTACAGGGAGGAAGAGAAGTAATGGAGACGTGACACTGGGATATGGCCCACTCAACTCGTGAGTCGTGACACTCGCAACAGGGGAGCCCCCAGTGTTGCCAGTTTGTTCAGAGCAAGCGTGGCCAATCATGCCGCAGAATAGACTACTCGCGGATCGATCTCACAAAAACCATCCCAATCGTCCAAGCGCCCCGATCGAACGGTATGTAACAATCGTCAAGCAGAACAACTGTGTTAGGGCGTGCCTTCTAGAAGACTCGGTCTAACGCTAAGGTTAGGGCTCTCCTAAGGTTAATTATGATCCATATGCTGTTTATGAAAAGAACATGCATCCAATGACACTAGTGGATCCATATGTGGTTTGTGAGAAGAACACACATGCAATGACACTTGTGGATCCATGTGTGGTTAATGAGAAGAACACACATGCAATGACACCGGGTGTGGTTCATGATATGGTTTGTGCGAAGAACACACATGCAATGACTCTAGCTGTGGTTCATGAGAAGAGCAGACATGCGATGACTCTAACTATGGTTCATGAAAAGAGCAGACATGCGATGACACCGGTGGATCCATGTATGGTCTATGAGAGGAACACACATGAAATGACACCGATGGATCCTTACGTGGTTTGTGAGAATAACACACATGCAATAACACTGGTGGATCCATATGTGGTCTGTGAAAAGAACACACATGAAATGACACTGGTGGATCCATGGGTGGTCTGTGGGAAGAACACACATGCAATGACACTGGTGATATGTGCTTTGCGAAAAGAACACACATGCAATGACTCTAACTGTGGTTCATGAAAAGAGCAGACATGCGATGACTCTAACTGTGGTTAATGAAAAGAGCAGACATGCAATGACACTAGTGGATCCATGTGTGGTTAATGAGAAGAACACACATGCAATGAACTCTAGTGGGTCCATGTGGTTTATGAGAAGAACACACATTCAATGAACTCTAGTGGATCCATATGTGGTTTGTGAGAAGGACACACATGCAATGACACCGGTGGATCCATGTGTGGTTCATGGGAAGAACACACATGCAATGACACTGGTGGATCCATGTGTGGTATGTGGGAAGAACACACATGCAATGACACTAGTGATATGTGGTTTTTGAAAAGAACAGACATGCAATGACTCTAATTTTGGTTAATGAAAAGAGCAGACATGCAATGACACTGGTGGATCCATGTGTGGTTAATGAGAAGAACACACATGCAATGACATTGGGTGTGGTTCATGATATGGTTTGTGAGAAGAACACATATGCAATGACTCTAGCTGTGGTTCATGAGAAGAGCAGACATGCGATGACTCTAACTATGGTTCATGAAAAGAGCAGACATGTGATGACACCAGTGGATCCATGTGTGCTCTATGAGAGGAACACACATGCAATGACACCGGTGGATCCTTACGTCGTTTGTGAGAATAACACACATGCAATGACACTGGTGGATCCATATGTGGTCTGTGAAAATAACACACATGCAATAGCACTGGTGGATCCATGTGTGGTTCATGGGAAGAACACACATGCAATGACACTGGTGGATCCATGTGTGGTCTGTGGGAAGAACACACATGCAATGACACTAGTGATATGTGGTTTGTGAAAAGAACAGACATGCAATGACTCTAACTGTGGTTCATGAAAAGAGCAAACATGCCATGACACTAGTGGATCCATGTGTGGTTCATGGGAAGAACACACATGCAATAACACTGGTGGATCCATGTGTGGTCTCTGGTAAGAACACACATGCAAGGACACTAGTGATATGTGGTTTGTGAAAAGAACAGACATGCAATTACTCTAACTATGGTTAATGAAAAGAGCAGACATGCAATGACACTGGTGGATCCATGTGTGGTTAATGAGAAGAACACACATGCAATGACACTGTGGGTGGTTCATGATATGGTTTATGCGAAGAACACACATGCAATGACTCTAGCTGTGGTTCATGAGAAGAGCAGACATGCGATGACTCTAACTATGGTTCATGAAAAGAGCAGACATGTGATGACACTGGTGGATCCATGTGTGGTCTATGAGAGGAACACACATGCAATGACACCGGTGGATCCTTACGTGGTTTGTGAGAATAACACACATGCAATGACACTGGTGGATCCATATGTGGTCTATGAAAAGAACACACATGCAATAGCACTGGTGGATCCATGTGTGGTTCATGGGAAGAACACACAAGCAATGACACTGGTGGATCCATGTGTGGTCCGTGGGAAGAACACACATGCAATGACACTAGTGATATTTGGTTTGTGAAAAGAACAGACATGCAATGACTCTAACTGCGGTTCATGAGAAGAGCAACCATGCCATGACACTGGTGGATCCATGTGTGGTTCATGGGAAGAACACACATGCAATAACACTGGTGGATCCATGTGTGGTCTCTGGGAAGAACACACATGCAAGGACACTGGTGATATGTGGTTTGTGAAAAGAACAGACATGCAATTACTCTAACTGTGGTTAATGAAAAGAGCAGACATGCAATGACACTGGTGGATACATGTGTGGTTAATGAGAAGAACACACATGCAATGACACTGGGGGTGGTTCATGATATGGTTTGTGCGAAGAACACACATGCAATGACTCTAGCTATGGTTCATGAGAAGAGCAGACATGCGATGACTCTAACTATGGTTCATGAAAAGAGCAGACATGTGAAGACACCGGTGGATCCATGTGTGGTTAATGAGAAGAACACACATGCAATGACACCGGTGGATCCTTACGTGGTTTCTGAGAATAACACACATGCAATTACACTGGTGGATCCATATGTGGTCTGTGAAAAGAACACACATGCAATGACACTGGTGGATCCATGTGTGGTCTGCGGGAAGAACACACATGCAATGACACTGGTGATATGTGGTTTGTGAAAAGAACAGAAATGCAATGACTCTAACTGTGATTCATGAAAAGAGCAGACATGCAATGACACTATTGTATCCATGTGTGGTTCATGGGAAGAACACACATGCAATGACACTGGTGGATCCATGTGTGGTCTGTGGGAAGAACACACATGCAATGCCACTGGTGATATGTGGTTTGTGAAAAGAAGAGACATGCAATGACTCTAACCATGGTTAATTAAAAGAGCAGACATGCAATGACACTGGTGGATCCATGTGTGGTTAATGAGAAGAACACACATGCAATGACACTGGGTGTGGTTCATGATATGGTTTGTGAGAAGAACACACATGCAATGACTCTAGTTGTGGTTCATGAAAAGAGCAGACATGCGATGACTCTAGCATGGTTCATGAAAGAAGACGTACAATACAGGTGTATCCATGTATGGTCTATGAGAGGAACACACATGCAATGGCACCGATGGATCCTTACATGGTTTCTGAGAATAACACACATGCAATGACACTGGTGGATCCATATGTGGTCTGTGAAAAGAACACACATGCAATGACACTGGTGGATCCATGTGTGGTTCAAGGGAAGAACACACATCAATCACACTGGTGGATCCATGTGTGGTCTGTGGGATGAACACACATGCAATGACACTGGTGATATGTGGTTTGTGAAAAGAACAGACATGCAATGACTCTAACTGTGGTTCATGAAAAGAGCAGACATGCAATGGCACTATTGTATCCATGTGTGGTTCATGGGAAGAACACACATGCAATGACACTGGTGGATCCATGTGTGGTCTGTGGGAAGAACACACATGCAATGACACTGGTGATATGTGGTTTGTGAAAAGAACAGACATGCGATGACTCTAGCTGTGGTTCATGAAAAGAGCAGACATGCGATGACTCTAACTGTGGTTCATGAAAAGAGAAGACATGCAATGACACCGGTGTATTCATGTGTGGTCTATGAGAGGAACACACATGCAATGACTCCAACTGTGGTTCATGAAAAGAGACGACATGCGATGACACCGGTGGTTCCATGTGTGGTATATGAGAGGAACACACATGCAATGACTCCAACTGTGGTTCATGAAAAGAGCAGACATGCGATGACACCGGTGGATCCATGTGTGGTCTATGAGAGGAACACACATGCAATGACTCTACCTGTGGTTCATGGGAAGAACACACATGCAATGACACTGGTGGATCCATGTGTGGTTCATGGGAAGAACACACATGCAATGACACTGGTGGATCCATGTGTGGTCTGTGGGAAGAACACACATGCAATGACACCGGTGATATGTGGTTTGTGAAAAGAACAGACATGCAATGACTCTAACTGTGGTTAATTAAAAGAGCACACATGCAATGACACTGGTGGATCCATGTGTGGTTAATGAGAAGAACACACATGCAATGACACTGGGTGTGGTTCATGATATGGTTTGTGAGAAGAATACACATGCAATGACTCTAGCTGTGGTTCATGAAAAGAGCAGAAATGTGATGACTCTAACTGTGGTTCATGAAAAGAGCAGACATGCGATGACACCGGTGGATCCATGTGTGGTCTATGAGAGGAACACACATGCAATGGCACCGGTGGATCCTTACGTGGTTTCTGAGAATAACACACTTCCAATGACACTGGTGGATCCGTATGTGATCTGGGAAAAGAACACACATGCAATGACACTGGTGGATCCATGTGTGGTTCATGGGAAGAACACACATGCAATGACACTGGTAGATCCATGTGTGGTCTGTGGGAAGAACACACATGCAATGACACTGGTGATATGTGGTTTGTGAAAAGAACAGACATGCAATGACTCTAAGCATGTGTGTTCATGAAAAGAGCGTACATGCAATGACATTTGGTGGATCCATGTGTGGTTCATGGGAAGAACACACATGCAATGACACTGGTGGATCCATGTGTGGTCTGTGGGAAGAACACACATGCAATGACACTAGTGATATGTGGTTTGTGAAAAGAATAGACATGCAATGACTCTAACCATGGTTAATGAAAAGAGCAGACATGCAATGACAATGGTGGATCCATGTGTGGTTAATGAGAAGAACACACATGCAACGACACTGGGTGTGGTTCATGATATGGTTTGTGAGAAGAACACACATGCAATGACTGTAGCTGTGGTTCATGAAAAGAGCAGACATGCGATGACTCTAACTGTGGTTCATGAAAAGAGAAGACATACAATGACACCGGTGGATCCATGTGTGGTCTATGAGAGGAACACACATGCGATGACTCTAACTGTGGTTCATGAAAAGAGCAGACATGCAATGGCACTGGTGGATCCAAGTGTGGTTAATGAGAAGAACACACATGCAATGACACTGGTGGATCCTTACGTGGTTTGTGAGAATAACACACATGTAATGACACTGGTGGATCCATATGTGGTTCATGGGAAGAACACACATGCAATGACACTGGTGGATCCATGTGTGGTCTGTGGGAAGAACACACATGCAATGACACTGGTGATATGTGTGTTCATGGGAAGAACACGCATGCAATGACACTAGTGGATCCATGTGTGGTTCATGGGAAGAACACACATGCAATGACACTGGTGGATCCATGTGTGGTCTGTGGGAAGAACACACATGCAAGGACACTGGTGATATGTGGTTTGTGAAAAGAACAGACATGCAATTACTCTAACTGTGGTTAATGAAAAGAGCAGACATGCAATGACACTGGTGGATCAATGTGTGGTTAATAAGAAGAACACACATGCAATGACACTGGGTGTGGTTCATGATATGGTTTGTGATAAGAACACACATGCAATGACTCTAGCTGTGGTTCATGAGAAGAGGAGACATGCGATGACTCTAACCGTGGTTCATGAAAAGAGCAGACATGCGATGACACCAGTGGATCCATGTGTGGTCTATGAGAGGAACACTCATGCAATGACACCGGTGGATCCTTATGTGGGTTGTGAGAATAACACACATGCAATGACACTGGTGGATCCATATGTGGTCTGTGAAAAGAACACACATGCAATGACACTGGTGGATCCATGTGTGGTTCATGGGAAGGACACACATGCAATGACACTGGTGGATCCATGTGTGGTGTGTGGGAAGAATACACATGCAATGACACTAGTGATATGTGGTTGGTGAAAAGAACAGACATGAAATGACTCTAACTATGGTTCATCTAAAGAGCAGACATGCAATGACACTAGTGGATCCATGTGTGGTTCCTGGGAAGAACACACATGCAATGACACTGGTGGATCCATGTGTGGTCTGTGGGAAGAACACACATGCAAGTACACTGGTGAAATGTGGTTTGTGAAAAGAACAGACATGCAATGACTCTAACTATGGTTAATGAAAAGAGCAGACATGCAATGACACTGGTGGATCCATGTGTGGTTAATGAGAAGAACACACATGCAATGACACTAGGTGTGGTTCATGATATGGTTTGTGAGAAGAACACAGATGCAATGAATCTAGTTATGGTTCATGAAAAGAGCAGAATTGTGATGACTCTAACTGTGGTTCATGAAAAGAGCAGACATGCGATGACACCGGTGGATCCATGTGTGGTCTTTGAGAGGAACACACATGCAATGACACCGGTGGATCCTTATGTGGTTTGTGAGAAGAACACACATGCAATGACTCTATCTGTGGTTCATGGGAAGAACACGCATGCAATGACAATAGTGGATCCGTGTGTGGTTCATGGGAAGAACACACATGCAATGACAATAGTGGATCCATGTGTGGTCTGTGGGAAGAAAACACATGCAATGACACTGGTGATATGTGGTTTGTGGAAAGAACAGACATGTAATGACTCTAACTGTGGTTCATGAAAAGAGCAGACATGCAATGACACTGGTGGATCCATATGTGGTTCATGGGAAGAACACACATGCAATGACACTGGTGGATCCATGTGTGGTCTGTGGGAAGAACACACGTGCAATGACACTGGTGATATGTGGTTTGTGAAAAGAAGAGACATCCAATGACTCTAACCATGGTTAACGAAAAGAGCAGACATGCAATGACACTTGTGGATCCATGTGTGGTTAATGAGAAGAACACACAAGCAATGACACTGGGTGTGGTTCATGATATGGTTTGTGAGAAGAACACACATGCAATGATTCTAGCTGTGGTTCATGAAAAGAGCAGACATGCGATGACTCTAACTGTGGTTCATGATAAGAGAAGACATGCAATGACACCGGTGGATCCATGTGTGGTCTATGAGAGGAACACACATGCAATGACTCCAACTGTGGTTCATGAAAAGAGCAGACATGCGATGACACCGGTGGATCCATGTGTGGTCTATGAGGGGAACACACATGCAATGACACCGGTGGATCCTTACGTGGTTTGTGAGAAGAACACACATGGAATGACTCTAACTGTGGTTCATGGGAAGAACACACATGCAATGACACTGGTGGATCCATGTGTGGTTCATGGGAAGAACACACATGCAATGACACTGGTGGATCCATGTGTGGTCTGTGGGAAGAACACACATGCAATGAAACTGGTGATATGTGGTTTGTGAAAAGAACAGACATGCAATGACTCTAACTGTGGTTAATGAAAAGAGCAGACATGCAATGACACTAGTGGATCCATGTGTGGTTAATGAGCAGAACACACATGCAATGACACTGGGTGTGGTTCATGATATGGTTTGTGAGAAGAACACACATGCAATGACTCTAGCTGTGGTTCATGAGAAGAGCAGACATGCGATGACTCTAACTGTGGTTCATGAAAAGAGCAGACATGCAATGACACCGGTGGATCCAAGTGTGGTTAATGAGAATAACACACATGCAATGACACTGGTGGATCCTTATGTGGTTTGTGAGAATAACACACACGTAATAACACTGGTGGATCCATATGTGGTTCATGGGAAGAACACACATGCAATGACACTGGTGGATCCATGTGTGGTCTGTGGGAAGAACACACATGCAATGACACTGGTGATATGTGGTTTGTGAAAAGAACAGACGTGGAATGACTCTAACTGTGGTTAATGAAAAGAGCAAACATGCAATGACACTGGTGGATCCATGTGTGGTTAATAAGAAGAACACACATTCAATGACATTGGGTGTGGTTGATGATATGGTTTGTGATAAGAACACACATGCAATGACTCTAGCTGTGGTTCATGAGAAGAAGAGACATGCGATGACTCTAACTGTGGTTCATGAAAAGAGCAGACATGCGATGACACCGGTGGATCCATGTGTGGTCTATGAGAGGAACACACATGCAATGACACTGGTGGATCCTTACGTGGGTTATGAGAATAACACACATGCAACGACACTAGTGGATCCATATGTGGTCTGTGAAAAGAACACACATGCAATAACACTGGTGGATCCATGTGTGGTTCATGGGAAGAACACACATATGTGTGGTCTGTGGGAAGAACACACATGCAATGATACTGGTGATATGTGGTTTGTGGAAAGAACAGACATGTAATGATTCTAAGTGTGGTTCATGAAAAGAGCAGACATGCAATGACACTGGTGGATCCATGTGTGGTTCAGGGAAGAACACACATGCAATGACACTGGTGGATCCATGTGTGGTCTATGGGAAGAACACACATGCAATGACACTAGTGATATGTGGTTTGTGAAAAGAACAGACATGCAATGACTCTAACTGTGGTTAATGAAAAGAGCAGACATGCAACAACACTGGTGGATCCATGTGTGGTTAATGAGAATAACACACACGTAATGACACTAGGTGTGGTTCATGATATGGTTTGTGAGAAGAACACACATGCAATGACTCTAGCTGTGGTTCATGAAAAGAGCAGACATGCGATAACTATAACTGTGGTTCATGAAAAGAGCAGACATGCGATGGCACCGGTGGATCCATGTGTGGTCTATGAGAGGAACACACATGCAATGACACCGGTGGATCCTTATGTGGTTTGTGAGAATAACACACATGCAATGACACTGGTGGATCCATATGTGGTCTGTGAAAAGAACAGACATGCAATGACACTGGTGGATCCATGTGTGGTTCATGGGAAGAACACACATGCACCGACACTGGTGGATCCATGTGTGGTCTGTGGGAAGAACACACATGCAATGACACTAGTGATATGTCGTTTGTGAAAAGAAGAGCCATGCAATGACTCTAACTATGGTTCATGAAAAGAGCAGACATGCGATGACACTGGTGGATGCATGTGTGGTTCATGGGAAGAACACACATGCAATGACACTGGTGGATCCATTTGTGGTCTGTGGGAAGAACACACATTCAATGACACTGGTGATATGTGGTTTATGAAAAGAACAAACATGCAATGTTTCTAACTATGGTTAATGAAAAGAGCAGACATGCAATGACACTTGTGGATCCATGTGTGGTTAATGAGAAGAACACACATGCAATGACACTAGGCGTGGATCATGATATGGTTTGTGAGAAGAACACACATGCAATGACTCTAGCTGTGGTTCATGAGAAGAGCAGACATGCGATGACTCTAACTGTGGTTCATGAAAAGAGCTACATGCGATGACACCGGTGGATCCATGTGTGGTCTATGAGAGGAACACACATGCAATGACACTGGTGGATCCTTACGTGGTTTGTGAGAATAACACACATGCAATAACACCAGTGGATCCATATGTTGTCTGTGAAAAGAACACACATGGAATAGCACTGATGGATCCAGGTGTGGTTCATGGGAAGAACACACATGCAATGACACTGGTGGATCCATGTGTGGTCTGTGGGAAGAACACACATGCAATGACACTAGTGATATATGGTTTGTGAAAAGAACAGACATGCAATGACTCTAACTGCGGTTCATGAAAAGAGCACACATGCCATGACACTGGTGCATCCATGTGTGGTTCATGGGAAGAACACACATGCAATGACACTGGTGGATCCATATATGGTTCATGGGAAGAACACACATGCCATGACACTGGTGGATCCATGTGTGGTCTGTGGGAAGAACACACATGCAATGACACTGGTGATATGTGGTTTGTGAAAAGAACAGACATGCATTGACTCTAACTATGGTTCATGAAAAGAGCAGACATGCAATGAAACTGGTGGATCCATGTGTGGTTCATGGGAAGAACACACATGCAATGACACTGGTGGATCCATGTGTGGTTGTGGGAAGAACACACATGCAATGACACTGGTGATATGTGGTTTGTGAAAAGAACAGACATGCAATGACTCTAACTATGGTTAATGAAAAGAGCAGACATGCAATGACACTGGTGGATCCATGTGTGGTTAATGAGAAGAACACACATGCAATGACACTGGGTGTGGTTCATGATATGGTTTGTGAGAAGAACACACATGCAATGACTCTAGCTATGGTTCATGAAAAGAGTAGACATGTGATGACTCTAACTGTGGTTCATGAAAAGAGCAGACATGCAATGACACCGGTGGATCCATGTGTGGTCTATGAGAGGAACACACATGCAATGACTCCAACTGTGGTTCATGAAAAGAGCAGACATGCGATGACACCGGTGGATCCATGTGTGGTCTATGAGAAGAACACACATGCAATGACACCGGTGGATCCATGTGTGGTTCATGGGAAGAACACACATGCAATGACACTGGTGGATCCATGTGTGGTCTGTGGGAAGAACACACATGCAATGACACTGGTGATATGTGGTTTATGAAAAGAACAGACATGCAATGTTTCTAACTGTGGTTAATGAAAAGAGGAGACATGCAATGACATTGGTGGATCCATGTGTGGTTAATGAGAAGAACACACACGCAATGACACTGGGTGTGGTTCATGACATTGTTTGTGAGAAGAACACACATGCAATGACTCTAGCTGTGGTTCATGAGAAGAGCAAACATGCGATGACTCTGACTGTGGTTCATGAAAAGAGCAGACATGCGATGACACCGGTGGATCCATGTGTGGTCTATGAGAGGAACACACATGCAATGACCTTGGTGTATCCTTACGTGGTTTGTGAGAATAACACACATGCAATAACACCGGTGGATCCATATGTGGTCTGTGAAAAGAATACACATGCAATAGCACCGATGGATCCATGTGTGGTTCATGGGAAGAACACACATGCAATACCACTGGTGGATCCATGTGTGGTCTGTGGGAAGAACACACATGCAACGAAACTAGTGATATATGGTTTGTGAAAAGAACAGACATGCAATGACTCTAACTGTGGTTCATGAAAAGAGAACACATGCCATGAGACTGGTGGATCCATGTGTGGTTCATGGGAAGAACACACATGCAATGACACTGGTGGATCCATGTGTGGTCTGTGGGAAGAACACACATGCAATGACACTATGGATATGTGGTTTGCGAAAAGAACAGACATGCAATGACTCTAACTATGGTTAATGAAAAGTGCAGTCATGCAATGACACTGGTGGATCCATGTGTTGTTAATGAGAAGAACACACATGCAATGACACTGGGTGTGGTTCATGATATTGGTTGTGAGAAGAAAACACATGCAATGACTCTAGCTATGGTTCATGAAAAGAGCAGACATGCGATGACTTTAACTTTGGTTCATGAAAAGGGCAGACATGCGATGACACCGGTGGATCCATGTGTGGTCTATGAGAGGAACACACATGCAATGACACCGGTGGATCCTTACGTGGTTTTTGAGAATAACACACATGCAATGACACTTGTGGATCCATATGTGGTCTATGAAAAGAACATACATGCAATGACACTGGTGGATCCATGTGTGTTTCATGGGAAGAACACACATGCAATAACACTGGTGGATCCATGTGTGGTATGTGGGAAGAACAGACATGCAATGACACTAGTGATATGTGGTTTGTGAAAAGAACACACATGCAATGACTCTAACTATGGTTCATGAAAAGAGCAGACATGCAATGACACTGGTGGATCCATGTGTGGTTCATGGGAAGAACACACATGCAATGACACTGGTGGATCCATGTGTGGTCTGTGGGAAGAACACACATGCAATGACGCCGGTGATATGTGGTTTGTGAAAAGAACAGACATGCAATGACTCTAACTGTGGTTAATGAAAAGAGCAGACATGCAGTGACACTGCTGGATCCATGTGTGGTTAATGCGAAGAACACACATGCAATGACACTGGGTGTGGTTCATGATATGGTTTGTGAGAAGAACACACATGCAATGACTCTAGCTGTGGTTCATGAAAAGAGCAGACATGTCATGACTCTAACTGTGGTTCATGAAAAGAGCAGACATGCAATGACACCGGTGGATCCATGTGTGGTCTATGAGAGGAACACACATGCAATGACACCGGTGGATCCTTACGTGGTTTGTGAGAATAACACACATGCAATGACACTGGTGGATCCATATGTGGTCTGTGAAAAGAACACACATGCAACGACACTGGTGGATCCATGTGTGGTTCATGGGAAGGACACACATGCAATGACACTGGTGGATCCATGTGTGGTGTGTGGTAAGAATACACATGCAATGAAACTAGTGATATGTGGTTGGTGAAAAGAACATACATGCAATGACTAACTATGGTTCATCTAAAGTGCAGACATGCAATGACACTGGTGGATCCATGTGTGGTTCCTGGGAAGAACACACATGCAATGACACTGGTGGATCCATGTGTTGTCTGTGGGAAGAACACACATGCAAGTACACTGGTGATATGTGGTTTCTGAAAAGAACAGACATGCATTGACTCTAACTATGGTTAATGAAAAGAGCAGACATGCAATGACACTGGTGGATCCATGTGTGGTTAATGAGAAGAACACACATGCAATGACACTAGGTGTGGTTCATGATATGGTTTGTGAGAAGAACACACATGCAATGACTCTAGTTATGCTTCATGAAAAGAGCAGAATTGTGATGACTCTAACTGTGGTTCATGAAAAGAGCAGACATGCGATGACACCGGTGGATCCATGTGTGGTCTATGAGAGGAACACACATGCAATGACACCGGTGGATCCTTACGTGGTTTGTGATAATAACACACATGCAATGACACTGGTGGATCCATATGTGGTCTGTGAAAAGAACACACATGCAATGACACTGGTGGATCCGTGTGTGGTTCATGGGAACAACACACATGCAATGACACTGGTGGATCCATGTGTGATCTATGGGAAGAACACACATCCAATGCCACTGGTGATATGTGGTTCGTGAAAAGAACAGACATGCAATGACTCGAACTGTGGTTAATGAAAAGAGTAGACATTCAATGACACTGGTGGATCCATGTTTGGTTCATGGGGACAACACACATGCAATGACACTGGTGGATCCATGTGTGGTCTGTGGGAAGAACACACATGCAATGACACTGGTGATATGTGGTTTGTGAAAAGAACAGACATGCAATGACTCTAACTGTGGTTAATGAAAAAAGCAGACATGCAATGACACTGGTGGATCCATGTGTGGTTAATGAGAATACCACACATGCAATGACACTGGGTGTGGTTCATGATATGGTTTGTGAGAAGAACACACATGCAATGACTCTAGCTGTGGTTCATGAAAAGAGCAGACATGTGATGACTCTAACTGTGGTTCATGAAAAGAGCAGACATGAAATGACACCGGAGGATCCATGTGTGGTCTATGAGAGGAACACACATGCAATGACTCCAACTGTGGTTCATGAAAAGAGCAGACATGCAATGACACCGGTGAATCCATGTGTGGTCTATGAGAAGAACACACATGCAATGATATCGGTGGATCCTTACGTGGTTTGTGAGAAGAACACACATGCAATGACTCTAGCTGTCGTTCATGAGAAGAGCAGACATGCGATGACTCTAACTGTGGTTCATGAAAAGAGCAAACATACGATGACACCGGTGGATACATGTGTGGTCTACGAGAGGAACACACATGCAATGACACTGGTGGATCCTTACGTGTTTTGTGAGAATAACACACATGCAATGACACTGGTGGATCCATATGTGGTCTATGAAAAGAACACACATGCAATGACACTGGTGGATCCATGTGTGGTTCATGGGAAGAACACACATGTAATGACACTGTTGGATCCATGTGTGGTCTGTGGAAAGAACACACATGCAATGACACTAGTGATATGTGGTTTGTGAAAAGAACAGACATGCAATGACTATAACTTTGGTTAATGAAAAGAGCAGACATGCAATGACACTGGTGGATCCACGTGTGGTGTGTGGGAAGAACACACATGCAATGACACTGGTGATATGTGGTTTGTGAAAAGAACAGACATGCAATGACTCTAATTGTGGTTAATGAAAAGAGCAGACATGCAATGACACTGGTGGATCCATGTGTGGTTAATGAGAAGAACACACATGCAATGACAATGGGTGTGGTTCATGATATGGTTTGTGAGAAGAACACACATGCAATGACTCTAGGTGTGGTTGATGAGAAGAACACACATGCAATAACTCTAACTGTGGTTCATGAAAAGAGCAGACATGCGATGACACTGGTGGATCCATGTGTGGTCTATGAGAAGAACACACATGCAATGACACTAGGTGTGGTTCATGATATGGTTTGTGAGAAGAACACACCTGAAGTGACTCTAACTGTGGTTCATGAAAAAAGCAGACATGCGATGACTCTAACTATGGTTAATGAAAAGAGTAGACATGCAATGACACTGGGTGTGGTTCATGATATGGTTTGTGAGAAGAACACACATGCAATGACTCTAGCTGTGGTTCATGAAAAGAGCAGACATGTGATGACTCTAACTATGGTTCATGAAAAGAGCAGACATGCAATGACACCGGTGGATCCATGTGTGGTCTATGAGAGGAACACACATGCAATGACACCGATGGATCCTTACGTGGTTTGTGAGAATAACACACATGCAATGAAACCGGTGGATCCATATGTGGTCTGTGAAAAGAACACACATGCAATGACACTGGTGGATCCATGTGTGGTTCATGGGAAGGACACACATGCAATGACACTGGTGGATCCATGTGTGGTCTGTGGGAAGAATACACGTGCAATGACACTAGTGATATGTGGTTGGTGAAAAGAACAGACATGCAATGACTCTAACTGTGGTTCATGAAAAGAGCAGACATGCAATGACACTGGTGGATCCATGTGTGGTTCATTGGAAGAACACACATGCAATGATGCTGGTGGATCCATGTGTGGTCTGTGGGAAGAACACACATGCAATAACACTGGTGATATGTGGTTTGTGAAAAGAATAGACATGCAATGACTCTAACTGTGGTTATTGAAAAGAGCAGACGTGCAATGACACTGGTGGATCCATGTGTGGTTAATGAGAAGAACACACATGCAATGACACTGGGTGTGGTTCATGATATGGTTTGTGATAAGAACACACATGCAATGACTCTAGTTGTGGTTCATGAAAAGAGCAGACATGTGATGACTCTAACTGTGGTTCATGAAAAGAGCAGACATGCAATGACACCGGAGGATCCATGTGTGGTATATGAGAGGAACACACATGCAATGACTCCAAGTGGTTCATGAAAAGAGCAGACATGCGATGACACCGGTGGATCCATGTGTGGTCTATGAGAAGAACACACATGCAATGACACCGGTGGATCCTTACGTGGTTTGTGAGAAGAACACACATGCAATGACTCTAGCTGTCGTTCATGAGAAGAGCAGACATGCGATGACTCTAACTGTGGTTCATGAAAAGAGCAAACATGCGATGACACCGGTGGATACATGTGTGGTCTATGAGAGGAACACACATGCAATGACACCGGTGGATCCTTACATGTTTTGTGAGAATAACACACATGCAATGACACTGGTGGATCCATATGTGGTCTATGAAAAGAACACACATGCAATGACACTGGTGGATCCATGTGTGGTTCATGATAAGAACACACATGCAATGACACTGGTGGATCCATGTGTGGTCAGTGGAAAGAACACACATGCAATGACACTGGTGATATGTGGTTTGTGAAAAGAACAGACATGCAATGACTATAATTGTGGTTAATGAAAAGAGCAGACATGCAATGACACTGGTGGATCCACGTGTGGTTCATGGGAAGAACACACATGCAATGACACTGGTGGATCCAGGTGTGGTGTGTGGGAAGAACACACATGCAATGACACTGGTGATATGTGGTTTGTGAAAAGAACAGACATGCAATAACTCTAACCATGGTTAATGAAAAGAGCAGACATGCAATGACACTGGTGGATCCATGTGTGGTTAATGCAAAGAACACACATGCAATGACACTGGGTGTGGTTCATGATATGATTTGTGAGAAGAACACACATGCAATGACTCTAGCTGTGGTTGATGAGAAGAACACACATGCAATGACTCTAGCTGCGGTTGATGAGAAGAACACACATGCAATGACTCTAAATGTGGTTCATGAAAAGAGCAGACATGCGATGACACTAGTGGATCCATGTGTGGTCTATGAGAAGAACACACATGCAATGACACTAGGTGTGGTTCATGATATGGTTTGTGAGAAGAACACACTTGCAGTGACTCTAACTGTGGTTCATGAAAAAAGCAGACATGCGATGACTCTAACTATGGTTAATGAAAAGAGTAGATATGCAACGACACTGGGTGTGGTTCATGATATGGTTTGTGAGAAGAACACACATGCAATGACTCTAGCTGTGGTTCATGAAAAGAGCAGACATGCGATGACTCTAACCGTGGTTCATGAAAAGAGCAGACATGCAATGACACCGGTGGATCCATGTGTGGTCTATGAGAGGAACACACATGCAATGACACCGGTGGATCCTTACGTGGTTTGTGAGAATAACACACATGCAATGACACCGGTGGATCCATATGTTGTCTGTGAAAAGAACACACATGCAATGACACTGGTGGATCCATGTGTGGTTTATGGGAAGGACACACATGCAATGACACTGGTGGATCCATGTGTGGTGTGTGGGAAGAATACACATGCAATGACACTAGTGATATGTGGTTGGTGAAAATAACAGATATGCAATGACTCTAACTGTGGTTCATGAAAAGAGCAGACATGCAATGACACTAGTGGATCCATGTGTGGTTCATTGGAAGAACACACATGCAATGACACTGGTGGATCCATGTGTGGTCTGTGGGAAGAACACACATGCAATAACACTGGTGATATGTGGTTTTTGAAAAGAATAGACATGCAATGACTCTAACTGTGGTTATTGAAAAGAGCAGACATGCAATGACACTGGTGGATACATGTGTGGTTCATGGGAAGAACACACATGCAATGACACTGGTGGATCCACGTGTGGTGTGTGGGAAGAACACACATGCAATGACACTGGTGATATGTGGTTTGTGAAAAGAACAGACATGCAATGACTCTAATTGTGGTTAATGAATAGAGCAGACATGCAATGACACTGGTGGATCCATGTGTGGTTAATGAGAAGAACACACATGCAATGACAATGGGTGTGGTTCATGATATGGTTTGTGAGAACAACACACATGCAATGACTCTAGCTGTGGTTGATGAGAAGAACACACATGCAATAACTCTAACTGTGGTTCATGAAAAGAGCAGACATGCGATGACACTGGTGGATCCATGTGTGGTCTATGAGAAGAACACACATGCAATGACACTAGGTGTGGTTCATGATATGGTTTGTGAGAAGAACACACCTGCAGTGACTCTAACTGTGGTTCATGAAAAAAGCAGACATGCGATGACTCTAACTATGGTTACTGAAAAGAGTAGACATGCAATGACACTGGGTGTGGTTCATGATATGGTTTGTGAGAAGAACACACATGCAATGACTCTAGCTGTGGTTCATGAAAAGAGCAGACATGCGATGACTCTAACTGTGGTTCATGAAAAGAGCAGACATGCAATGACACCGGTGGATCCATGTGTGGTCTATGAGAGGAACACACATGCAATGACACCGATGGATCCTTACGTGGTTTGTGAGAATAACACACATGCAATGACACCGGTGGATCCATATGTGGTCTGTGAAAAGAACACACATGCAATGACACTGGTGGATCCATGTGTGGTTCATGGGAAGGACACACATGCAATGACACTGGTGGATCCATGTGTGGTCTATGGGAAGAATACACGTGCAATGACACTAGTGATATGTGGTTGGTGAAAAGAACAGACATGCAATGACTCTAACTGTGGTTCATGAAAAGAGCAGACATGCAATGACACTGGTGGATCCATGTGTGGTTCATTGGAAGAACACACATGCAATGACACTGGTGGATCCATGTGTGGTCTGTGGGAAGAACACACATGCAATAACACTGGTGATATGTGGTTTGTGAAAAGAATAGACATGCAATGACTCTAACTGTGGTTATTGAAAAGAGCAGACGTGCAATGACACTGGTGGATCCATGTGTGGTTAATGAGAAGAACACACATGCAATGACACTGGGTGTGGTTCATGATATGGTTTGTGAGAAGAACACACATGCAATGAATCTAGCTGTGGTTCATGAAAATAGCAGACATGCGATGACTCTAACTGTGGTTCATGAAAAGAGCAGACATGCAATGACACCGGAGGATCCATGTGTGGTCTATGAGAGGAACACACATGCAATGACTCCAAGTGGTTCATGAAAAGAGCAGACATGCGATGACACCGGTGGATCCATGTGTGGCCTATGAGAAGAACACACATGCAATGACACCGGTGGATCCTTACGTGGTTTGTGAGAAGAACACACATGCAATGACTCTAGCTGTCGTTCATGAGAAGAGCAGACATGCGATGACTCTAACTGTGGTTCATGAAAAGAGCAAACATGCGATGACACCGGTGGATACATGTGTGGTCTATGAGAGGAACACACATGCAATGACACCGGTGGATCCTTACGTGTTTTGTGAGAATAACACACATGCAATGACACTGGTGGATCCATATGTTGTCTATGAAAAGAACACACATGCAATGACACTGGTGGATCCATGTGTGGTTCATGGGAAGAACACACATGCAATGACACTGGTGGATCCATGTGTGGTCTGTGGAAAGAACACACATGCAATGACACTGGTGATATGTGGTTTGTGAAAAGAACAGACATGCAATGACTATAATTGTGGTTAATGAAAAGAGCAGACATGCAATGACACTGGTGGATCCACGTGTGGTTCATGGGAAGAACACACATGCAATGACACTGGTGGATCCAGGTGTGGTGTGTGGGAAGAACACACATGCAATGACACTCGTGATATGTGGTTTGTGAAAAGAACAGACATGCAATGACTCTAACTGTGGTTAATGAAAAGAGCAGACATGCAATGACACTGGTGGATCCATGTGTGGTTAATGCGAAGAACACACATGCAATGACACTGGGTGTGGTTCATGATATGGTTTGTGAGAAGAACACACATGTAATGACTCTAGCTGTGGTTGATGAGAAGAACACACATGCAATGACTCTAGCTGTGGTTGATGAGAAGAACACACATGCAATGACTCTAAATGTGGTTCATGAAAAGAGCAGACATGCGATGACACTGGTGGATCCATGTGTGGTCTATGAGAAGAATACACATGCAATGACACTAGGTGTGGTTCATGATATGGTTTGTGAGAAGAACACACTTGCAGTGACTCTAACTGTGGTTCATGAAAAAAGCAGACATGTGATGACTCTAACTATGGTTAATCAAAAGAGTAGACATGCAATGACACTAGGTGTGGTTCATGATATGGTTTGTGAGAAGAACACACATGCAATGACTCTAGCTGTGGTTCATGAAAAGAGCAGACATGCGATGACTCTAACCGTGGTTCATGAAAAGAGCAGACATGCAATGACACCGGTGGATCCATGTGTGGTCTATGACAGGAACACACATGCAATGACACCGGTGGATCCTTACGTGGTTTGTGAGAATAACACACATGCAATGACACCGGTGGATCCATATGTGGTCTGTGAAAAGAACACACACGCAATGACACTGGTGGATCCATGTGTGGTTTATGGGAAGGACACACATGCAATGACACTGGTGGACCCATGTGTGGTGTGTGGGAAGAATACACATGCAATGACACTAGTGATATGTGGTTGGTGAAAAGAACAGACATGCAATGACTCTAACTGTGGTTCATGAAAAGAGCAGACATGCAATGACACTGGTGGATCCATGTGTGGTTCATTGGAAGAACACACATGCAATGACACTGGTGGATCCATGTGTGGTCTGTGGGAAGAACACACATGCAATAACACTGGTGATATGTGGTTTGTGAAAAGAATAGACATGCAATGACTCTAACTATGGTTATTGAAAAGAGCAGACATGCAATGACACTGGTGGATCCATGTGTGGTTAATGAGAAGAACACACATGCAATGACACTGGGTGTGGTTCATGATATGGTTTGTGAGAAGAACACTGATGACCCACAAGTATAGGGGGTGTATCGCAGTATTTTCGAGGGAAGTGAAACCCAATTTATTGATTCGACACAAGGGGAGCCAAAGAATATTTATCAGCCTTAACAACTGAGTTGTCAATTCAGCTGCACCTGGAAACAATCTTGCTCACAGCAGTTTATCAGTAGCAACAGTTTTGTAGTAGGTATAGTAAAGTAACAGCAGTAGAAAAACAAAGACAGTAGTAACAAAGGAGTAAACAGTGGGATTCGAGTGCGGTAGGCATAGGGATGGACGGTCGGGCGTTTAATGGACAAGACAATTCACATAGCAATCAGAACATAGGGCAATTGCAGATAAATAAGATAAAGCATCCAAGTACTATACAATCCTAGGCATGTGTTCCATATATAGTCATACGTGCTCGCAATGAGAACTTGCACAACATCTTTTGTCCTACCAGCCCGTTTGCAGCGGGGCCTCTAGGGAACTACTGGCAATTAAGGTGCTCCTTTTAATAGAGCACCGAAGCAAAGCATTAACACTCTGTGAACACATGTGATCCTCACATCAAAGCCTTTCCCTCCGGTTGTCCCGATTTCTGTCACTTCGGGGCCATTGGTTCCGGACAACAACATGTGTATACAACTTGCAGATAAGACCAAGAACAATACTATCATAATGAATCAATAATAAGTTCAGATCTAAAATCATGGCACTCGGGCCCTAGTGACAAGCATTAAGCACAACAAGTCGCAACAAAGTCATAAAGCACTAATAAAAGATACTAGGCACCATGCCCTAACAATCTGATGCCATTACATGAACGATCTCATCCAATCCCTACCATCCCCATAGCCTATAGCGGGGGATTACTCACTCATAGATGGGGGAAACATGGATGGCCAATGGATAAGTGATGGTGATGATGATGGCGACGATCTCCTCCAATTCCCTGTCCCGGCAGGGTGCCAGAACGGAGTTTCTGGTGCTGTTTCATGGAATCTGGTGGTAGCGGCGGAGCGGAACTCCTTCTGGAAAAACGTCGACCCCCACGAAGTTTTTAGGCCAGAAGGCTCCTTATAGGCGAAGAGAGAGGCCGAGGGGGTGCCTGGAGGGCCCACACCACCTTCGGGCGCTAGCTCGACCAAGGCCACGGTGGTGTGGCCACCCCTAGCTCTTCTCCGTCTCGTATTCTGGCTCCTGGAGTCTTTGGGTGAAATAGGATTTTTGGCATATTTTCCGGGATTTTTCCTGATACTTGGTTTTCTAGACAAAAAGTAGACACCAAGGCAATTCTGCTGAAAACAGCATCAGTCCGCATTAGTTGCATCCAAATCACACAAGTTTAGAGGAGAAACAATAGCAAAAGTGTTCGGGCAAGTAGATACGTTTTGGACGTATCAACTTCCCCCAAGCTTAGCTTATTGCTTGTCCTCAAGCAATTCAGTTGAAAACTGAGTGCGATAAAAGAACTTTCATGAACACATTTGCTTCATATGATGTAAATATTCTCAGCAATGTGATCAACTACTTAGACAATTCATAATAAAGAGTATGCAACTGAGTCTACTTAATAGTCATTGCAAGCTATGAAGAGATTCCAACTCAAGAATAATAAGTAGCATGAAGCACAGACATAAGCAACATTACAATGCTCATAGAAAGGTATGATAGAGTGGTATCTCGCTTGCCTTTGATTATGAATGTCAAGGCACCTCTGAAGTTCAAGTGATGACTAGAAGTAAAGATATCAAAGATACAAGCATCAAAGTCATAACACAAATAATCAAGTATTGGAACAAACACAAAGAATGACAACTATGCTCTCAAGAAGGTGCTCAAAGAATAAGCGGAGACTCAACAAGTAGAAGAAAAGGTTTTGAATAATTTTGAAAGGCTTCCAAATGCTGAAAGTATGGTACTCATTAGCTTTGAGCTCTCATTGCCCCTATCATAAGCATCTTTAATGTGGTTAAGGTGAAAGTGACACAACTAAGAGGATATGCTTGACAAGTTATAAATTGAAGTCTCATGCCCCTTACTTACGAAGATCGATCCTCATGCTACTCAACTTCAGTCACAAGTAAGCTCTTGTCATTGTAAGTACATACGTATCATGGAGAACCGCCAACGGGGTACCCCTTGCATATGATACAGGAGCTATCCCATAATCAAAATGACAAGGCAAGCAGACAATGAGCATCTCAGCAATCTTTTTATTTACTATGTGCATAGATTTTTATTGAGGATGCTTCATAGAATGCTCATTACGGTTATGCTGCAAGTTTCCACCATGATTAGGCATCGCTTAGGCTAGCGGCCCAGGTGTTTCTCTAACAGACATACGAACTCCATGATCTTACAAGTTCCACTTTTATTTCACACCGCCGGGATCCATAAGCAAAAGAACATGATAACAACTAGGTACAAAGTACCTATGAAGCGTTGAAAGCGGTCCCCATGATACATGGTTCTGCTAACTCCAACTCATAAAGCACAAGCATATGCACAACAAAGAAGGACGCAATGGTCCAGGTTTATTAAGTGCAAGAAAATAAAGTGTGCCATCAAGTTCGTGAGAGCTTTACTAACTAACTTTCTCATAACAAGCAAACATTTTATTCGGAAGAAAACAAGGCATAATGAATATGCACGGGAGTAGCAAATGATGCTAATAGGTAGGTATGGTGTACACTTTGGAAATATTTGGTTTAGGGAGTTGGAAACTTGAGTAAAACACTCAGTGGAAGCGAAGGCTAGCAAAAGTAAGGGAGCGACAAACGAGAGAGCAATAGCTGTCATTATCATGCTTGCAACAAAACAGGACTACTCTTGGCATGAAAATGATTCAAGATCCTCAAGGCAAAATAATTCATCGAGGCTCAACTGATTATTACAGTCATGTGCATGCGTGAGCATGTGCCAAGTCAATCAAATGAAACATTCAGAGGAGGATACCACGGTGTCATACCAATTTATGAATAGAGTAATGCAAGCAAACATTCATGAAACATTCTACAAACTATTAGCGAGCTGGAGCTAATCATAAGAAAGCAAGAACTACTAAGCATCCAAAGAAAACATATACTCTACATGAACAGACTAAGCACGCCCACAGTGATGAGTATATGTACAAAAATGAAAACAAATAGAGTTCGTTACCAGCCTCTTACCACGTCTCAAGTTGTCATTGATCCTCATTATTGCTCTTCACTTGTGTGTCTTGAATAATAATATGAAACCAATATCCACTGAGGACTGCCAAACCCTGAAGCAACCTCGCAAAAACCAAAGAAGAACGACAAATATTTTTGGTGTTTTCGATTTTTGAACAAGAACCAAAAGAGAGAACAAGCAAAGCAAAATCTTTTTGGGTTTTTTGAATAGTTCAAACAAAGTGAAAAGGGAAAAACAAACCAAGGCAAAAAGAAGAAGCAAACCAAAGAGAAACAACAAAAATATTTTTTGTCTTTTTGTGTTTTTAGAAAGCGAAAGCAAAGAAGAACGAAAACTAAAAAGAGAACGAAAACATGAATATACAAAGAACCGACGCAACATGATATGGAGACGAGTGCGGTGTCGGCGTACCTCCCCCCAAGCTTAGGCTTTTGGCCTAAGTGGGAATCACTCCCAGGCTGGCCAAGATGAAGTGTCACCGGGGTACAAGGAGGAGGTACCCTCGTCCTGGTGCGATCCCGAGTACGCCCCTCCGTAATGTGCGGAGTAATCATAGGAGGGCACATCCTCCTGGTGCTGCTCGTGGAAACCCAACAAGCGAAGCTGCTCGTCCACCTCCTCCTTGGAGCGCGACCCCGGTCTCCTATCAACACTAAACAAAGCAGGCTGTGGCAAAAGGATCTCCCTTTCATCCCCGTCAGTGAAAAGCATCCTATATACTAGATTGTTCAAATCAGAGGAAGCAGTGACAAAGTGATGAGTTTTCATGGCAACAAGGTCGAGCCTCTATGGTGCTAGCATAACATCATCAGGAGCCACCGAAAGATCTAATGCATCGACTACACGCGAGGCAATGATGCCCCCATAGATAGGCCCCCTAGCAGCTAGGCGGCAAGCAATAAGCGAGCCAAGATTATACCGAGTATCACTGTTGAGCGCAGCAGCAAGGAAAGCTAAGTGATAGTTGGAGATATTACTAGTGTTCTCCCTACCCAATACACTAGTAGCAAGATAGTATGCAAAGTATCTAAGAGCAGGGAGTTGGATATTTCTTATCTTTCCGCGTTGTGCCACGCGATCATCATCATTGGTCACCCCTCGGTAAAGCTCCAACAAATCAGCGGGTCGCCCTTGAATTTTCTTCACGGTCCCTGTCATACGCACACCTACAATACTGCAAAATCTCTCCAAAGGCATGGTGAAGGGCATATCATAGATTTTAAAAGAGACCGTGGAATGATAGGATGTGTTAGTAAATGAGAAGCTCTCAACAAAAGTTTTGGTGAGCATAGCGTATTGTGCACTCTCATCTTGCATATAAGAGGTCAAGCCAACCCTCTCAATTAGTAGCAAGAAATCATCAAGAATACCTGCAGCTTGCAAGAACGTAAAACAAGGAAAAGAGGATGGGTGAGCATCTCCATCATCCCTTTCACTGCCAATGCGTGTTGCAGTGAGGTCTTCATTGTATGATGGCCTAGCTTGAGAGGCTATTCTTGAGGGCCTCGACCTCCTAGGTGCATCACTCTCAAATATCTCTCCAAAAGTGTGGTTGTTCATGCTTGGTATTCTGAAATTTAAACACCTTTTAAACAAGTGATTGCAAAGTAAATATAATGAAGGATTCTACTCATAGGGACTTGCAAGAGGCCTAAACATGCATCAAAACTATATCTCTAAGCATCAAACAAGCTTACAAGCTCTCATAACCAGTCACCTACAGCAGCAAAATACTCAACATATAATCCACTAATCACAAATCTACTTGGACAAGGGGAGGAGTCACATGCCAGGGAACAAATGCTCCAAATTTCAGCAAGAAAGATTTGCTGAGCAAGGAGATCGAAGAAATCGAGAGAAAGCACAGAAAGAACGCGATTTTGAGCTATGAACTGGAGCTTACTCGGGAGAGAGAAGAAAGTGGCAGGAGAGAGAGGTAGTGGGGGGCCAGGGGTGGCCCATACAAGGGCATGGCGCCACCCAGGGCTGGCCGCGCCACCACATGGTGTGCCTGCCTGGTGGGCCCCCTGGTACCTACCAGGTACTCCTCTGCCCCTTTTTTCACATAAAAATTTAATATGAATTTTCTGGAATTTTTCGAGACACTTTATTTTTGGGCTTTTTTCAGAAATAGAAGAATGATTTTCTGACAGGCAGATTTTTTTTTCTTTTGGAAACATGATGCAAGGACAAAACAAGGCTAGAACTACAGAAGTTCTAGCATGCAAGCAAACTAACAACACAAAGGAAACTAAACAAAAGCAAAAACCAAAAATGCAAAGGATAGAAATAAACGTGGATAATCATAATGAAAACATTGTTTTGTTCAATGGAATCCTTTTGTTAGCAAGCTTGATCAAGTCTTGCTACCAAAACAATTGCATATGAGACAAAACTTTGTACTCCACTAATGATTATGTTACCTTAACCTTGATAGCAATGGTCCCAATCATAATAGTTTCAAATTTTTCTCTTGGTATGGGACAATATATTTCTCCAACTTGAATGCCTTCAACGTGTTCAATTGAATTTAAACCATAAGTCCTTTCAATCTTCTTGGGGAAATAGACAGTATGTTCCTTGTCATTAACATTGAAGGTCACCTTTCCTTGATTACAATTAATAACAGCTCCTGCAGTATTAAGAAAAGGTCTTCCAAGAATAATAAACATATTATCATCTTCAGGCATTTCAAGCACAACAAAATCAGTTAATATCAAGCAATTATGAGCCACCTGAATGGGTACATCCTCACATATGCCCACAGGAATAGTGGTAGATTTATCAGCCATTTGCAAAGATATATCAGTTGGTATCAATTTTTCAAGATGAAGCCTCTTATAGAGAGAAAAAGACATAACACTAACTCCAGCTCCCAAATCACACAAAGCAGTTCTAACACAACTATTCTTAATAGAGCTAGGGATAGTTGGAATCCCTGGGTCTCCAAGTTTCTTAGGAACCTTACCATTGAAGGAATAATTAGCAAGCAAAGTAGAGATTTCTTCATTAGGGATCTTCCTTTTATTCGAGACAATGTCCTTCATATACTTTGAGTAAGGAGGCAATTTAATAGCATCAGTCAAAGGAATTTGCAAGAATAAAGGCTTCATCCACTCACAAAACTTATTATAGTGTTCATCTTCCTTTGACTTGTGTTTCTTATCAGGGAAAGGCATAGGTTTTTGGACCCAAGGTTCTCTTTCACTACCATGCTTCTTAGCAATAAAATCTTCTTTGGTGTATTTAGTAGTCTTAGTGTGGTTTTTAGGTTCTTTCTCAACTTTTTCTTCATTAGGAACTTCATTTTCTTCATTACCACTTTCAGTTTCAGCATCAGAGATAGATATACTATTAGGATCTATAGCAGGTTCAGAGGGTTCTACAACAGTTTTATGTTTATTTTTCCTTTTCTTATGAGTAGAACCACTATTTTCAGCTTGTTGAGAATCCTGCTCAATTCTTTTGGGATGCCCCTCAGGATATAGAGGATCCTGGGTAGCAGCACCACTTCTAGTTCTAATTTCATAAGCATGTTTTTCTTTAGCATCATTAACTAGCAAGTCGTTTTGCACTTTAACGAGTTGGTCTATTTGCGTTTGAACCATTTCAAAGTGTTTACCAATTATTTTAACATCATTAGAGGTTCTTTCCACAATATCTTTCAACTCAACAATAGCTCTAGTGTTTTCCATTAGATGATTTTGCACCCTTTTATTAAAGTTATCTTGCTTAACAATAAAGATATCAAATTCTTCTAAGCATTGATCAGGAGGTTTAGAGTAAGGGATATCACCTTCATCAAAGTGTTGGAGAGAGTGTACCTCAATAGTGGATGAGTAGGAAATAGGCTTACATAATTCTTCTATAAGAGGTAAATTCTTGACATCTGCAGCTTTAATTCCCTTCTCCTTAAGACATTTCTTAGCTTCCTTCATCACTTCATCATTTAATTCAATAACTCTCCTCTTCTTTGATGTTGGAATAGGCACAGGAATAGATGGTTCAGGTACAATTACTTCAGGTATAGCTTGTTTAGGAGGAGTCCAATCTTCATAATTCTTGCTTATTTTAGCCATTAATTCCTCAGCTTCCTTAGGAGTCCTATTCCTGAAAACACAATCAGCACAACTATCTAGGTATGTCCTAGATTCCTCGGTTAGTCCATTATAAAATATATCAAGAAGCTTATTCTTAGGTAATGGACTTCCAGCTTGTGCATGAATCAAAGCATAAAACCTTGCCCAAGACTCGGGCAATACCTCTTTTTCTCCCTGTTTGAAATCAAAAAGTTCCTGCAAAATAGCATGTCTAGCACTGGGAGGAAAATATTTCTGTAGGAAAGTACTAATCAAGCACTTAGGGCTATCAATAGATCCAGGAGGTAAATTACTAAACCAAGTTTTAGCTTCTCCTTTCAGTGAAAAGGGAAAAATCTTAGCAACAAAGTAAGTACGCATCTTAATATCATCAGAAAACAAGCCACTCATGGTAGAAAGTTCATTCATATGTGCTACCGCACTTTCATTCTTAGTCCCACAAAAAGGTTCTTTCTCGACAATAGCTATGTAAGATAGATCGAGAGAGAAATCATAATCTTCATCTATAGTGTTTATGGGAGAAGCAGCAAATCTAGCATCAAGAGATAATTTGGGTCTAATAGTACGCCTCTCAAGGAGACTCTTAGCAGCGCTCCTATCATGGGTGTTCCTACATTCTTCAATAAACTTATCAGTCATCTCAACATAATATTCTTCAGCATCATAACTCTTACTAGACTTAGGTGAGCTAATAGGTGTGGCAGTGTCTTCATTAGGAGTTTCGGTATTTCCAACTATAGTTCTAGCAATCGTAGCATCTAGGAAAGGACCTAATGAACCACTCTTATCAAGCATAGTAGAAGCAACATCATAAGTATCAGAAGTTTCAGATTCAGCAGCAGTAGCAGTGTGTGTAGCATGTGTATGTGGTGGTGTAAGGAACTTACTCAAAACAGACGGTGAATCAAGAGCAGTAGAGGTGTTCAGAACCGTACCTCTTCTTGTAGTGGATGGTAAAATAGGAACCTTGCCATCACGAGACTTACCCATGATGGATGGATAGCAGCGAACAATAGAGAATCCAAGCGAACTTGATAAATAAAGCTATGCTCCCCGGCAACGGCGCCAGAAAATAGTCTTGATGACCCACAAGTATAGGGGGTGTATCGCAGTATTTTCGAGGGAAGTGAAACCCAATTTATTGATTTGACACAAGGGGAGCCAAAGAGTATTTATCAGCCTTAACAACTGAGTTGTCAATTCAGCACTGAAACAATCTTGCTCACAGAATTTATCAAGAGTAACAGTTTGTAGTAGGAATAGTAAAGTAACAAAGAAGTAGCAAAACAAAGACAGAGTAACAAAAGCAAGAACAGTGGGATTCGAAAAGGTAGGCATAGGGATGGACGGTCGGGCATTGCATGGACAAGACAATTCACATAGCAATCAGAACATAGGGCAATTGCAGATAAATAAGATAAAGCATCCAGGTACTAGACAATCCTAGGCATGTGTTCCATATATAGTCATACGTCCTCGCAATGAGAACTTGCACAACATCTTTTGTCCTCTGACCCGTTTGGCAGGCCTCTAGGGAACTACTGGCAATTAAGGTGCTCCTTTTAATAGAGCATCGGAGCAAAGCATTAACACTCCCTAAACACATGTGATCCTCACATCAAAGCCTTTCCCTCCGGTTGTCCCGATTTCTGTCACTTCGGGGCCATTGGTCCCGGACAACGACATGTGTATACATGTCGTGGTGGTGTCACGGCATATGCCATGGATAGGCTAAAGGTGGGGACTAATAGCACTAGGGGAATCCAGGGAGGGATAGCGAGGTGATTCCTCACACAGAAGGTTTGTATTCGATTCACTTCACAGATTACAAGTGCTCCTCGAGCTGTATTGGAGAGAGGAGGAAGAAGGTTCTCTCTTACTCTCCCAGCTAGCTCGCCCTCAGGAACCAAGTAAAACTAGTCTATAGAGATCAATACAGTAAGCTCTACCCAATTGAGACCAACCCCTTCTACAGAGGCCCTAGCCCTCCTTATATAGGAGTGTCTAGGTCTCCACTTAGGGCATACGTGGAGGCATATTCCAGGGAATATGCCTCCTCCCAAAATAGTAAGCCGACTGGGTCGCTTTTCCCCCGTGTCATCCAGGTAGAGGCTACGTGAGCCTCTGCGGCGCCTGGTCAACCGACATCAGCGTCGTCACCTCTGTCGGCCATGCCTCGGTGGTCCTGCCCCTGTGCGCTTCGCTCATGCCATGCGTACCAGGGTTACTTTTGACCAGCAAGTTACCTTCCTTCTCCTAGAAGCTTGCTATGACCCGGATCGTAGTTGATCCGGTCACACCTGTTCCTACATACAAGTTAGATTCATCTACCCGGCTTACGGCTTAAGTCGGATGAGGCTCAGTTAGGTGGACATCCCCTGGTCAGGGTTACCCCGAGATTCGGCCTGCCTTAAGGTAACTCGGCCAGCATTCGCTTTGACCTTGCCGTACCTCAGCTAACTCGGCCTTTATACCCCGGCGTGACCCTACCCGGGGGTATCCCCCCAACAATACAACTTGCAGATAAGACCAAGAACAATACTATCATAATGAATCAATAATAAGTTCAGATCTGAAATCATGGCACTCGGGCCCTAGTGACAAGCATTAAGCACAACAAGTCGCAACAAAGTCACAAAGCACTAATAAAAGATACTAGGCACCATGCCCAAACAATCTGATGCCATTACATGAACGGTCTCATCCAATCCCTACCATCCCCATAGCCTACAGCGGGGGATTACTCACTCATAGATGGGGGAAACATGGATGGTCGATGGAGAAGCGATGGTGATGATGATGGCGATGATCTCCTCCAATTCCCCGTCCTGGTAGGGTGCCAGAACGGAGTTTCTGGTGCTGTTTCGTGGAATCTGGTGGTGGCGGCGGAGCGGAACTCCTTCTGGAAAAACGACGAACCCCCTGAAGTTTTTAGGTCAGAAGGCTCCTTATAGGCGAAGAGAGAGGCCGAGGGGGTGCCTGGGGGGCCCACACCACCCCCTGGCGTGGCCTGGCCTGGCCCGCGCCACCAGGTGGTGTGGCCACCCCCTGGCTCTTCTCCGTCTCGTATTCTGGTTCCTGGAGTCTTCGGGTGAAATAGGATTTTTGGCATATTTTCCGGGATTTTTCCTGATACTTGGTTTTCTGCACAAAAAGTAGACACCAAGACAATTCTGCTAAAAAGAGCGTCAGTCCGCATTAGTTGCATCCAAATCACACAAGTTTAGAGGAGAAACAATAGCAAAAGTGTTTGAGAAAGTAGATACGTTTTGGACGTATCAAACACACATGCAATGACTCTAGTTATGGTTCATGAAAAGAGCAGACATGCGATGACTCTAACTGTGGTTCATGAAAAGAGCAGACACGCGATGACACCGGTGGATCCATGTGTGGTCTATGAGAGGAACACACATGCAATGACACCGAAGGATCCTTACGTGGTTTGTCATAATAACACACATGCAATGACACTGGTGGATCCATATGTGGTCTGTGAAAATAACACACATGCAATGACACTGGTGGATCCATGTGTGGTTCATGGGAAGAACACATATGCAATGAGACTGGTGGATCCATGTGAGGTCTATGGGAAGAACACACATCCAATGACACTGGTGATATGTGGTTTGTGAAAAGAACAGACATGCAATGACTCTAACTGTGGTTAATGAAAAGAGTAGACATGCAATGACACTGGTGGATCCATGTTTGGTTCATGGGGAGAACACACATGCAATGACACTGGTGGATCCATGTGTGGTCTGTGGGAAGAACACACATGCAATGATACTGGTGATATGTGGTTTGTGAAAAGAACAGACGTGCAATGACTCTAACTGTGGTTAATGAAAAGAGCAGACATGCAATGACACTGGTGGATCCATGTGTGGTTAATGAGAAGACCACACATGTAATGACACTGGGTGTGGTTCATGATATGGTTTGTGAGAAGAACACACATGCAATGACTCTACCTGTGGTTCATGAAAAGAGCAGACATGCGATGACTCTAACTATGGTTCATGAAAAGAGCAGACATGCAATGACACCGGTGGATCCATATGTGGTCTATGAGAGGAACACACATGCAATGACTCCAACTGTGGTTCATGAAAAGAGCAGACATGCGATGACACCGGTGGATCCATGTGTGGTCTATGAGAAGAACACACATGCAATGACACCGGTGGATCCTTACGTGGTTTGTGAGAAGAACACACATGCAATGACTCTAGCTGTCGTTCATGAGAAGAGAAGACATGCGATGACTCTAACTGTGGTTCATGAAAAGAGCAAACATGCGATGACACCGATGGATACATGTGTGGTCTATGAGAGGAACACACATGCAATGACACCGGTGGATCCTTACGTGGTTTGTGAGAATAACACACATGCAATGATACTGGTGGATCCATATGTGGTCTGTGAAAAGAACACACATGCAATGACACTGGTGGATCCATGTGTGGTTCATGGGAAGAACATAGATGCAATGACACTGGTGGATCCATGTGTGGTCTGTGGGAAGAACACACATGCAATGACACTGGTGATATGTGGTTTGTGAAAAGAACAGACATGCAATGACTATAACTGTGGTTAATGAAAAGAGCAGACATGCAATGACACTGGTGGATCCATGTGTGGTTCATGGGAATAACACACATGCAATGACACTGGTGGATCCATGTGTGGTCTGTGGGAAGAACACACATGCAATGACACTGGTGATATGTGGTTTGCGAAAAGAACACACATGCAATGACTCTAACTGTGGTTAATGAAAAGAGCAGACATGCAATGACATTGGTGGATCCATGTGTGGTTAATGAGAAGAACACACATGCAATGACACTGGGTGTGGTTCATGATATGGTTTGTGAGAAGAACACACATGCAATGACTCTAGCTGTGGTTCATGAGAAGAACACACATGCAATGACTCTAACTGTGGTCCATGAAAAGAGCAGACATACGATGACACTGGTGGATCCATGTGTGGTCTATGAGAAGAACGCACATGCAATGACACTGGGTGTGGTTCTTTATATGGTTTGTGAGAAGAACACACATGCAATGACTCTAACTGTGGTTCATGAAAAAAGCAGACATGCGATGACTCTAACTGTGGTTAATGAAAAGAGTAGACATGCAATGACACTGGTGGATCCATGTGTGGTTCATGGGAAGAACACAGATGAAATGACACTGGTGGATCCATGTGTGGTCTGTGGGAAGAACACACATGCAATGACACTGGTGATATGTGGTTTGTGAAAAGAACAGACATGCAATGACTATAACTGTGGTTAATGAAAAGAGCAGACATGCAATGACACTGGTGGATCCATGTGTGGTTCATGGGAATAACACACATGCAATGACACTGGTGGATCCATGTGTGGTCTGTGGGAAGAACACACATGCAATGACACTGGTGATATGTGGTTTGTGAAAAGAACACACATGCAATGACTCTAACTGTGGTTAATGAAAAGAGCAGACATGCAATGACATTGGTGGATCCATGTGTGGTTAATGAGAAGAACACACATGCAATGACACTGGGTGTGGTTCATGATATGGTTTGTGAGAAGAACACACATGCAATGACTCTAGTTGTGGTTCATGAGAAGAACACACATGCAATGACTCTAACTGTGGTCCATGAAAAGAGCAGACATACGATGACACTGGTGGATCCATGTGTGGTCTATGAGAAGAACGCACATGCAATGACACTGGGTGTGGTTCTTGATATGGTTTGTGAGAAGAACACACATGCAATGACAATAACTGTGGTTCATGAAAAAAGCAGACATGCGATGACTCTAACTGTGGTTAATGAAAAGAGTAGACATGCAATGACACTGGTGGATCCATGTGTGGTTCATGGGAAGAACACAGATGCAATGACACTGGTGGATCCATGTGTGGTCTGTGGGAAGAACACACATGCAATGACACTGGTGATATGTGGTTTGTGAAAAGAATAGACATGCAATGACTATAACTATGGTTAATGAAAAGAGCAGACATACAATGACACTGGTGGATCCATGTGTGGTTCATGGGAATAACACACATGCAATGACACTGGTGGATCCATGTGTGGTCTGTGGGAAGAACACACATGCAATGACACTGGTGATATGTGGTTTGTGAAAAGAACACACATGCAATGACTCTAACTGTGGTTAATAAAAAGAGCAGACATGCAATGACATTGGTGGATCCATGTCTGGTTAATGATAAGAACACACATGCAATGACACTGGGTGTGGTTCATGATATGGTTTGTGAGAAGAACACACATGCAATGACTCTAGCTGTGGTTCATGAGAAGAACACACATGCAATGACTCTAACTGTGGTCCATGAAAAGAGCAGACATACGATGACACTGGTGGATCCATGTGTGGTCTATGAGAAGAACGCACATGCAATGACACTGGGTGTGGTTCTTGATATGGTTTGTGAGAAGAACACACATGCAATGACTCTAACTGTGGTTCATGAAAAAAGCAGACATGCGATGACTCTAACTGTGGTTAATGAAAAGAGTAGACATGCAATGACACTGGTGGATCCATGTGTGGTCTATGAGAAGAACACACATTCAATGAACTCTAGTGGATCCTTACGTGGTTTATGAGAAGAACACACATCCAATGAACTCTGGTGGATCTATCTTGGCATAATTTGATGTATGCCCCGATGTATTTCATTGTACAAGACACTCACTTTCCATTTTTATACTACTCAGTATCGCCCTTGGTTTTATGTGGTACTACTTAGTTCCCCCCTCTCTCTATCTTTCGTAGAAGCACAAACCTATGCTCACCCTGTCTGCTACTCCCTGATTGGTTATCACAGTTGTCACGCGGATCGTGTGCACCAACCGTTGATTCTGTGCGATCCAACGATGATTGTTGCACATGTCGTGCCCTTCACAATACAGCGTGGCCCCAGCATGAGACAGCACGGACGTCTCCCTCAGTGAGACTTCTACAAGAAGGAACATGATGCCGTCCATGGAAAAAGTCGTCGAGCGGTCATGTCATGTTTAATCAAGTCTGAAAAGCCTACTACTGCTACTACTACGCCACAACGCATGCGTCATCAAGTGCACGGTCGTCGATGGACAGCTGCAATTTATTGCCACTTGATTTTAATAAGACATATCCCATTTTTTACGCAGCGGCTCTCAATCTCACTTCCAATTGGGCCCGACCGTAAGAAGCTTGCACGCGCTAGCCGGAGACCGAAGAGCTGAGCTCGACGAGACATAACGTCTCCCACAAATCTAGCACAACCCCACAAATCTCGCCATACAGCCACCTACCTTCCCCTCTACATTTCCACTTTTAATTATCGCCAATTTTAGGGCCGTGTCAAACTTCGTACATAGAAATTGTGTATGCGCCCTTTGCATGCGGCTCAATACGGAACTGCCATGCATGGTCCGGGAAAAAAACATGACGTACCGTGCGTGTGTCGCGGTGTACGGTGCAGTAGACTGCGGGGCGTGTTGTGCGGTGGTGCAACGAAACGTGCCTTGCTTCCATCCACCTTAACTATAGAGCCCCTCTCCACACACCCACTCCCACTCTCGCTCACTCTCCCCACGCAACCCTCTCCACTATCCCACCAGCATCCGCAAACTCCCAAGAATACCCCATCCGTGCCGGCGATGACCGAGGAGGATAAGGTGGTCATCGTCGCCTCCGAGGCCGCCAGCGAGGAGGGCCCCGTCTCCTCGCCGGCCCCCTCGACGCGTTGAAAGCAGCCGCCGTCCCTGTCCAGGCCCTAGTTAAGGCATCAATGGCAGCCGTCGTTCCCGTCCAGGCCCCTGTCCCCGCTACCGACGGAGCCGCCAAAGCAGAGCCCCCCACCAGCGAGGAGGCCCCCGCCGGTCACAAGCGGATCAAGCACTTCTGGGGCACCTACGATCCAGATAAGTACATCGCTCCGCTGAACCCCTACGACACCGGCATCGACGACCCATGGTCGAAGGTAACTAGGGTTTGCTCCCCTCCCCTGGTTCTTCTACCGTTCCCATCGTTGGATGCTAGATGTTGGTTTATTAGGATTCGCTTGTTGGCATTTCGATTGCTCGATCTTCTTACATCATCTACTCCCCCATTTTCCTTTTCTTCCAATAGGTTTCCGGCAGCGACGTCTGCAGTGATGACGAGTCCATACACACCAAGACTTGTCAGGTCGAGAGGGGGCGCTCGGCCGGGAGCACCGCCTTCTTGAGGGTGGCCCCTAGCGCTACCCCTTCCGCAAGGGAATCGCCTACAGTTGTGCGAGTGGCCCCGACCGCACTGACTTCCTCTCCTTAATGAAGCATGCAGAGGCCGCGGGCTCCGGCATCCACAAAGACGGCGAGCGCGAGACCGTGAACATCAACGCCTACATCGCTGAACACCGGGCTCTCGGTATCACCTTCGAAACCTCCAGCGGTTGGTCATCAAAGAGGGTCGCATCGCTCCAATCAGGCCCAAGGTCCCCAAGATCAAGGGACTGGGCAGCAAGAAGTGGAGGAAGCGTCGGATGGAGGAGGAGGAGGCGGAGGCACGGGAGCTTGCAGGATGTGCCTGCAGCTGTGGTGGCTGCCGCTGCTGCTAAGCAGCTTCTTTCTAGCTATATCCTATTTCTGGCTGAATGCATCGAACCTCGTTAAGCAACCTACTTTCTATCGCTATATCCTATTTATTTGCGCATAGCTATATTTACATTTGTTTTGTTTTCTGAATGAATGTATTTTGCCTGGTGTTATTTGCTGCTTTAGATATGCTACCTGATCGGAGGCAAAAAGAGGTCCAAAAGGGAACGAATTATCGAAGAGCGAATCTTCTCTAGATTTGCTACCAATTTGGGCAAAATGAAACATATCTGTTTAGCGAGAGAGGAAAAGGGTACTCTTTCAAACTGCCAGTTAATGAGCTACCATCTTGACGAGGCCCCATCTTGACGTCTCCCTCTACAAGAAGGAACATGATGCCGTCCATGGAAAAAGTCGTCAAGCGGTCATGTCACGTTTAATCAAGTCTGAAAAGCCTACTAATGCTACTACTACGCCACAACACATGGGCCATCGAGTGCACGGTCGTCGATGGACAGCTGCAATTTATTGCCACTTGATTTTAATAAGACACATCCCATTTTTTACGCAGTGGCTTTCAATCTCACTTCCAACTAGGGCCCACCATAAGAAGCTTGCACGCGCTAGCCGGAGGCCGAACAGCTGAGCTCGACGAGACCTAACATCTCTGGTTCATCGAGTCACTCGCAGTCATCAACACACCCCTCTAGCGAATCTAGCACAACCCCACAAATCTCGCCGTATAGCCACCTACCTCCCCCTCTACATTTCCACTTTTAACTATCGCCAATTTTAGGGCCATGTCAAACTTCGTACATAGAAATTGTGTGTGCGCCCTTTGCATGCGGCTCAATACAGAACTGCCATGCATGGCCCGGGAAAAAAATGTGATGTACCTTGCGCGTGTCGCGGTGCACGGTGCAGTAGACTACGCGGCGCGTTGCATGGTGGTGCAACGAAACATGCCTTGCTTCTATCCACCTTAACTATAGAGCCCCCTCCGCACACCCACTCCCACTCTCGCTCACTGACCCCACGCAACCCTCTCCACTATCCCACCAGCATCCGCAAACTCCTGAGAATACCCCGTCCGCGTCGGCGATGGCCGAGGAGGATAAGGTGGCCATCGTCGCCTCCGTGGCCGCCGACGAGGAGGCCCCCGTCTCCTGGCTATATCCTATTTCTCGCTGAATGCATCGAACCTCGTTAAGCAACCTACTTTCTATCGCTATATCCTATTTAGCTGCGCACACCTATATCTACATTTGTTTTGTTTTCTGAATGAATGTATTCTTCCTGGTGTGATTTGCTGCTCTAGATTTTCTACCTGATCGGAGGCAAAAAGAGGTCCAAAAGGGAACAAAATATCAAAGTGAGAATCTTCTCTAGATTTGCTACCAATTTGGGAAAAATGAAACATATCTGTTTAGCGAGAGAGGAAAAGGGCACTCTTTCAAACTGCCAGTTAAGAAGCTACCATCTTGACAAGCTACAAGACACATACATAAACATAACACAACGAGGGTTAAATTTATTTTACTAGTATCACTTGAGGCGCTAGACATCTTGGCAAGCTAACTGAGTTCCACAAAATGTAAACATAACACGATAAGTAAAATTTAATTCACCTCATCGACCACTTGAGGCGCTTGCCATCGTTTTAATCGACGAGCGACCATTCCAGGTACTCCACAGCTCACGAACTGCTTTGTCCCACCTGGCATCTGACTTGGCTTCCCTATCTTTAGCGTCCTGCGGCACAATTAGCGGTGCATCACAGGTCTGATTGTTGCCGCTAGAAGATGCTGCCTCTATGTTTGCCGCTTCAGCTGCAGCCTCTCTGTCAGCTGCTTCTTCAGCTGCAAGCTCTCTTTCAGCTGCTTCTGCAGCCTCTCTGTCAGCTACTTCAGATGCAGCCAATTTCTTTGCATATGCAGCTTCAAACTTAGCTATTCTGCATTTTCTACAAAGGGCTCCCCTAAGCTCATCTTCCCTCTTGCAAATAGGGCAAAACACGAGGTAACATAGAAAAAAATGGATCTTCTTGTACAACTGGTAGGTCACGTAGGCATCTATGGCTGCATACTTCAGGTTTATATTAGACAACAGCCACTCGTCCTAGAAATCGTGCCTATCCGTAGGGAAATCTTCCTTCATTTTGTCGTACGACTCATCGAGGATTCTAGTTGCGAGTGATGCCATTCCATCCTTCCTCGAGCCCCCTAGGATCTTGAGAAGACTCTAAATATTGATCCACTTTTGCGCAGGAATTATAATTTCCTCTTGATACAATTTCAAAAAATCAGTTGTTTTATCGACAGTGCAGAAAACAATTCCCTTTTCTACAAGAAACTGGCGCAGCGCCGGGCATTTCCTGTCAGTCCTGAAAGTATGTAGTTTGTCATCACCAAAATTTGTAACTACAAATATTTTGTCAATGCAAGATCATCATCTCAATATAATTTTGAAAAGTTTAGTAAATGCAAGATCAAGACTCTCAACATTGTATTGTCATAATTTATTAGGTTTTGCTATTTCTCAGTCGAGTGAATGAGTTGCACATTTCTTTTAACTACGGTTGCACTTTTCTTAGGTGATTGAGACTAAAGAAAATCTCAGTCGATTGAGACATAGGAAAACCCTAATTTATTTGGTCCTAAATAAAATCCAGTAGTTGGAAGATGAGCAAGTGGATAAAGAACAAGAGGAGAAAACCCTAAAAGCGATTAGCTATAGAGAGCAGATCTACAAACCGGGAGAGGTGGTAGACGAGGACGTGTTTCCACATGGCCAGTTGAACGACGGTGACTTCACTCCCTTCATATGGGTTCTCCGGGGTGTACTCGAGGTCCAATCCCACAAACTTGTCCTCGTCTATCCCAAGCCAACCCTCGTACATCCTCAGGACACGCACCACTGTCTCCTCCTCATTGTTGTAGACAACGTCTATCTTCTTATTGTCATGGGTAGTGAAGCTTGTCTCTAGAGTGCGTAGATCTTCCATGGCGGCAAGGAGAAGACGGGAAGTAGATAGTAGATGACAGGAAGAAGAAGAGTGGTTTCTGCGAGGCAGGGGAATGGTGGAACCGTCAATACGCTTTTAAGGTAGTGGTTAACGATTAGGACGGAAGTCCAAGAAGAGACGCGTGGCGGTGGCCGTTCCAGCTTCTGAGTAAACAAAAAATAATTATAACACCGATACATGTGCCATGTTTTGTCACGTCAATACACTAGGTAGGGGGTGTTGTCCTATCCACTGTGCCAACGCTGCAAGCCTACGTGACAGCCACCCCGCCTAAGCGACATAACGACGAGAACTGACAGGGGGCCCAACTTGATGGCCGTTAGCCTGATTTTTTGTATTGAAACGTAAAGTTGAATTCATGTCGAAAAAGACCCTCTGAGTATTTGGCACACCAACTGTAGTCACCCCGGCTGATTTCAGGGAACTTGGGTACCGTGTTGCCTGTACACCCCAACTTTCGGGCCGCAAAATGATATTCTCGGCGCAGGGGCTTCGCGACAGCATCCTTCCCCTTGCCCTTGATGAGCTATTTAGCTCTAAGAAGATAATAGAACAAAGAACATTACATCTCAGAAGGAATTACAATTACAATACAAAAGACCTTGTGAGGAAATATTACCTCTTCACAACGGGCACTTCTTTGGTGCCAATGGCCAATGTCGGAGCTTTGTGTTTCTGAGGAATGACATCCAGCATTGGGACCAACTCACCCTCGTCATGAGAAAACTCAGGAGGGTATCCCTCGATAGGAGCGAACTCCAACTCGAGGAGGTCGGCAAGCTGAAAAGGTAAACATCTCAGTATTGCAAAGATAACATATGGATGAGCACGAAAAAGAGTCACTGCTGAAGTTTACCGGCACAACAGGATTTTCCGCTGTATGCATGTCCAGGAACAGCTCCGGAATCTTCCTCTCGATCCGCTCCCTTATCAGCCATTTGATTTGGCATACATAGTCTTGCGGCTTTAAGGCCTTGGGGCTGATACAGAGGGAGTCATTCTTTGATGACATGATGGAATGCATCAGTCGATCTTCGTGATGTTGTAGGGGTTGAATCCGGCGTTCCACCCAGCATTGAACTAAGTCCGACCCTTTCAGGCCCTTGTGCTTCATCAGATATTCAATCTGTCTCTTGGCGAGAAACAGATCGTCATTGAGAGTCAGAGCGACCTTGTCCTAGGACTCTTGGGGCGTAGCAGCTCCGTCGACGAAAGCCAGCAAAGCAGTATCTTTGCCGGGAGTGGTGATATCCTTGTGGTAGAAAAAAGTGGACGACCATTGTTTGACCAACTCACTTGCCATTATCCAGGGATAAACGCGCTCACGCCTAACCGAAAAGCTAATGGTACCGGTAATATAAGGATTATTGGCAGTAATAGAATTTCTCCGGACATGGAAGTAGTACCGGAAAAGAGTAAGGCTCGGCCTAATACCAAGATACACCTTGCACAAAGAAGCGTACGCGCTCATCTCTAAGATAGAGTTAGGGGGAGATGGTGAAGATGGACGCCAAAGTGATCTATAACCTCGGAAAATAATTCCGAGGGAGGAAAAGAAAGACCTTTGTCTACGTGAGTGCCGAAATGCACTCGCTCGTCGGCGCGAGGGTTGGGGATGGTTTTGCCGAAGCCGCTCCTCCAGTCACCGGCGCGGAGGAGCCCTTCATCTTCAATGACTTGGAGTTTGGGATAATCCAGGATGTAGGGGATCCAAACTCCGCGGTGGATCTCTTTCTCCGCCGCTGCTGCCGCCGCTGCCAAGCCAGAAGACAATGAGGAAGCCATTCATCTGGTACGCTAGTGATCTTAGGTGGGTAGAGCTGGAGGTGTTTTTGCGGGAGGAAGTGAAGCGCTAGGTTCATGGGAGGCGTAGGGGAGAAGGAAACGACGCTGGAACTGGTGAAGAAGATGGGGGTAAGAATCCACACCACTTATATCCGCCAGGCGCATCAAGATTCGTGTAAATGCTACAGTAAACATGCCACGCATCATGGAAAGGACGGGGAAACCTCCGCGTGATGATTACACCGCCTCGATCTCCACACACGCATTGAAACGGCGCCTCGGTTCCGCGAAAGGCGGACCCACCAATGGTCGTGCTGACAGGAAAAGTCTGTCAGTGACGTGACTTGACCATGGTTGGTGTCAGGCTACGTCAGAGGCCAAGTTCTGGCTTAGTTTGAATTTCGAGCTGGAAATCTGAATAAATGTACTGATAGGTCCGACTTATTTTTAAGACCCGGATCGTATCTTTTGTTTTGAAGTTTCAGGAACCCTTCAAGATTCTGCAAGCTGAAGATCAAGCTAGATGATGATGAATCTGACTTTGGATCTTGGAGGCTTCCGGGGGCTGCTGTTGGGGATATACTTTCCGGGTATCTGATACATTTCAAATGTATCTATAATTTTTGATGTTCCATGCTTAGTTTTATCCACTTTCTTGTGTTTTGTCCACACTTTGGAGTACTTTTCATATGATTTCTTGGACTAACCTATTAACAAGAGCCAGAGTGCCAAATTTTTCTTGCTGTTTTTGGTTCTAGGAAAGTCAGAAAATGAATATTCTCGGAATTGGACAGGACAAAAGCCAAAGTGCCTATTTTTCCAGAAGTCATCGATGCCGAAGTCTGAGACGGAGAGGGGCCAAGGCAGCCACACCACGGCACGGCCAGGCTTGGCCCGTGCCAGGGGTGGTGTGGTGGCCCCTGGCACCCCCTCGGCCTCCCCTTCCGCCTATAAGATGCCCTCGGAACGAAAACCCTAAGTGCCCGATCAAAAATCCACGAAAGAGTCTATAGCCGCCGTCATCTCCATCCCTAGCTCGGGAGGGATCTAAAGCTCTTCTCGGCACCCTGCCGGAGAGGGGAATTCACTCTGGAAGCCTTCTTCATCACCATGCAAGCCTCCGGTGTGATGCGTGAGTAGTTCATCCTTGGACTATGGATCCATGTAGTAGCTAGATGGCTAGTTCTCCTCCTTTGTGCTTTCATGTCTAGATCTTGTGAGCTCCCTTCATGATCAAGATCATCTATCTGTAATTCTGCATGTTGTGTTTGCGGGGATCCGATGGATATTGAGATGCTATTTCAGATTGATTATTGATTCTATCATGTCTTTGTTATTTGTGATCTTGCATGCTTTACTGTTAGTAGCTATCTTGGCCAAGTAGATGCTAGCAACTCCAAGAGTTAGTATTTATGCTCGATAGTGGGTTCATGCCTCTGGTAACTGGGGAAGTGACAGAAATCTCTAAGGTACTAGATGTGCTGTTGCTCCTAGGGAGAAAACAACAATCCTTTGTTCATAGAACAATCGTATTGTTTACTTTACACGCAGTTCATAAAGCAATAATCTATTGCTTGCAACTTAATACTGGAGGGGTTCGGATGATAACCTGAAGGTGGATTATTAGTCATAGATGCAGTTGGATGGCGGTCTATGTATAATGTTGTAATGCCCAATCAAGTCTCAAAGGAGTCAAGATGATTAGTATATGCATGTATTGCTTTCTCGATGTTTGTCAATTGCCCCGCTGTAATTTGTTCACCCAGCATGTTATCTATCTTAAGAAGAGCCACCTCTAGTGAACTATGGATCCCAGTCCTTGTCTTTTACATTCAATCTACAATCTTTTACTGCTTTGTGTTTACTTTCTGCACATTTTTACTTCTTTCCATTCGATACGTTTAATCCTTTGTTTTCCGCAAAACACGGTGAGATTAACAACCTCATCGCAAGTTGGGGACAAAGTTCTGTGGTTGTGTTGTGCAGGTCTCCATGTTGCTACTAGCACCGGTATTTCGCCCTGCCAAAGCTCAGCTAGTAACACCTTTGGGGTGTTTCCTTGCTCCTACTGATTCGATTAAACCTTGGTTTCATAACTGAGGGAAACTTGCTGCTATGCTCATCATACCTTCCTCTTGGGGTTCCCAACGAGCTCTACATCAACACAGCTCCAGCATTTTTCTGGCGCTATACACAGAGCCATCAGTATCCTCACAGTTCCTCACTGACCAGGGTGGCCCACTTCGGGTTAGAGCTTTTCTTCACGGGCGGCCCAGTCAGGGAGAAGAGAAGGAGTCTAGTCTGGCTACAGGAAGGCCCATAAGACTTACCGACGTAGGCCCTTAGTGTTACTTGTAGTTCAAGATGTACTCTGTAACCGACTCTTAGTCGTTGCCGGATAGATCTCTCTTGTAAACCCTAGGCCGGATATCTATATAAGCCGTCCTAGGGAGAGCCTTTAGGGAACTACCACCAGACAATAGTCTACGACCTCAACTCGCATAGGCGATACCCTTGTAACCCATATTCCGGCTCTGCCGTATTACTGGATTGCTAGCAGGAGTAGGGTCCGTCCAAAGCCGGTGGATTCGAACCTGGGTAAACTTCTGTGCTCACCGTCCCGGAAAACCGTACATCTCACACCCCTCTCTTCTACATGCCTCGAGGACCCCCTCATGGCGTACTTGTCATGAATCTGACGACACATATGGAATACCCTTTGTTTTTGCGAATTGTATGAAAAAATATGTTGCCTATCCATTGACTACGAAACATGCAAAAAAATGTTTCATCAAGATTGTATAGAATACCCGTTGTCTGCGAATCATATGAAAAAAGTAGATTGCATATGATTCGTGTGCAAATAAAGTGGAATGCGACCCATGTGAAACATCCATGTACTGTTGTTCTTATGAAAATAACGATGAGTTCGACTCGTATAAGGAGAATCTTAACCGTGAAACGTACTAAACATTGACGGAAAATCTAAAAAAAAGATTAAAAAGTTACATACGATCCGTCCAAGGCATGGTGAAAATATATCTTTGCGTATATTCTCTTCAGTGTTCTAAAAAACGAATGTGCTAAAAACGCTTATTATAGAACATTTACTATGAATTGTACATTAGATTGTATCCGGTTATCTACAATCTTTAATTCGGACCAGGGCCTTCGCCTGTGCAAGGTACTCTTTGTTTGTGCTCATACGTGCTACTTTTTTCTGCGCTATGCGGTGCGGATGCACCGCTTCTTTCTTTGCGAGCACTTTATGCGCCAACTTCATCTTTCTTCTTCCTCTCATATTGTTCCACGCGGCCACGTCTCTGGTGTCGCCATTTGTTCTTTTTTTGTTGTGGTGCGGGCGCAGTCCCTGGGTCACTGATTCTCCTTATCTACCTCTTCTTCTGCGGTCATCTGCCGATGTTTTTGTTATGGCGCGGGCATAGTCCCGGGGTCGTTGATCCTCCTCCAATTTTAGGCTAGGGTTTTGTTGTGGCGCGGGTGCAGACCCGGAGGCTGATGTTTTCTCTCCTCTCCATCATAATTCAGTTTTCTCTTTGGTGTGAAACCACATGCTACCGATCTGTAGCATCTTCTTGCGCTGCCTATTAATGGCGGACGCTGGCTTGTTTGTGCCGACCTATCTTATTCTTCAATGACTCCAAAGTTGGCCCTGCTGACTGGCGCCTACTCTGGTTGCGCCACATGAACCCTGCACTAGCTTTCATCAATGCAGGCATTCAGGCGCGCCGACATATAATGCCATGGCCTTTTAAACTAGACACCCGTGTCCGTTTTCCCTGCTCCAATCTTCCACTTCCACATACATTCCCCATAGCTACACCCATGGACGGCGGCATAGGATCAAGGGGAAGGCGTCTAGGACGGCCTCCTGGTCTGGGACATGGCCGTCGTCGGAATCGACCTTGCCGGTTTCGAGTTTCGTGTAGCCATCCTACCGGGCATGATCTAGAATAGGTTGCGCCTCCCTGACAAGTTCGCGTTGGTGATCAATGGGCATGAGCCTCGCAACATCGGGCTATGGGGGCACGGCGACTCGACTGGCACGTGGTCTATGGAGGTTCTATTCTACCACTCCGGTGAGATATACCTCCATAACGACTAGAGAGTTTGCCCGCACGCACGACATTGTGGTCGGACACTTCCTGGTCTTCAAGTTCGATGGCGAGGGCATGTTCACCGTGAAAGTATTCAATGAGAGCATGTGATGCCGCCAATACTACAGCGACAACGATGAGTAGGCGACGGAAAGAGGAAGACGCTAAGGTGTATACTTTATGTACTAAGTTATTCTACCTCCTCTATATGCCTCTGCATGAAGCAAAAAAGTCCTTAGAAACTCTTTATCTAATAAAGATGTACCCATGTGTTTGAAATTGAAACAAATAAAATATGTATGTCAATTTTCTTTTTTCCGTCTTCGTATGTGCCTTCGCTTCGCGTTCACGCGGCGCACTCTCGATATGGGCCATCTGTCTGATGTGGCTTATGTTCTTTGGTGTCTCGACCTAGACAGTAGGTGAGGTAGCACCGCGAAGTCCACGAAGCTAACGATTTGTGAGTTTCCGTGTACGGTAAAGACTTGGAGAGCGTGTCTGTTAAGTCACTCGTTCAACTGCTGGAACCGTCGGGACGATATTAGCATCATGTTCCAGTCAGATCGCAATGCAATCATTCGTGCCATCAGACGACTTGCTCATGAAACGAATTGCTTCATGCTCATGCCTCATAGGGCACAGAGAGAAGTCTACGATTTAGCAATGCGAAAATGCTACTCGGACACTCTAAACACCAACGCGTGTACACTACCATTGCGATGCACGTACTTGGCATCGACTGCACCAAGAAACACATGTTTTGCACTATTCTCAGTGATTTACCGACACAAGAATAGTTCTCAGCCGCGGTGAGACACACACTATAATAACACGATGTTGTTCCCCAAAGGCGTTATTACTTAGTATTTTGATAGTAGATCATTTCTTTTGCACGAATATGTACTGTGATAATATCATGAAGCGTTATGTATGCCGGACGCGCCACGGGGGTACAGGGAGGAGTCTGACAGGCACATGTGTACACTATTTTAATGCTTACAGACAATTCAACGCCCGTGTTAACCTATTGTATATGTATAGTCAAACATTTTGCCTAATGACTGCTCCCTAGCAGGCGCAAAGAGCAGTCTAGTTCAAACAATCAACTGATGCAATAGTTCATAGTTTTTACATCAAATTGTCATGACCAAATCAACCCAAACAGATTGGGAAATGTTCAACCATCATTTCAAAAAAGTTACACATCATCCATGATGAATGCAAGGAATCATCAAACGTCGATGTCGAGGTCATCGTGCACACCCCCATCGCCACCACTCATCGAAGACTCACTGATGCATCCCAGCATATGGAAATCACCATTGGTCCATATCATGCTACACAAACCATTCCTACAAAGGTGAATTTCTTCCATCTCGTGTCTTCCTTTGGTCATCACGTGAATGGGATCCTACTTGAGATAAGTGCCTATTGTATGACTAGGACCATGACCATGATGCCAAGAGGAGGAGACAAGTATTCGCAAGGATCCAAGGTGCCCAAGCAAGAGACATGGAAGAAAAGATGGAAGAAAGGAACCCACCGCCGAACCGAACTGGCACCAGCTCCAGCATGCTAGACTCACCGCCGAAAGCAATCGGTCCCCGCCAGAATCTTACAGTGCCCCATCAAAAGTTGTTCCAGTACACCAAATCAGCGACCGTCGACCCGTAGGGCGACCGCTGAACATTCTGGCATAGATCTGATGCTACCAAACTTACCACCAACATCGCCTATCTATGCACAAACTCAGGTTTGATGCCCTGGAATATTCGCTCCACCTACCCCTTCGCCTCTAATACTATAAATAGCCCTTGTGGCTCAGATCTAGGTAGAGATCAATTGAGTTGAGACTCTTGGTATGTGCCAGCAAACCCTGGTTGAGAACCTCCGCTCTAGATTGAATATATGAGTTGTATCAAGACCCTTCTCAAGTATTTTGTCTCTCTAAGTCAAGGGTTCTAGTAGTTGCTTGGTCTCTCCCTTGGTATTCTACTTGATGCTACTCTCTCCTTGATTTGGATTCTACCTCTTGCTTGCCAACCTCTCCTCGAGTGATTCTACCGCAAGGTATCTCTCCTAAGGATTCTATTAGATTGGTTGTTCGAACCAACGGGAGCAAATCGGATAGTGTGTGTTATGCATGTGTTTTGTATCTTTACCTTGCATTCGAGTTAAGTTCATCGCGTTCCATGTGTTTTCCCCTCACTTCCTTCCCCAAATCTATGAAGATCGGGCCACCCCAAGGGTCAATACCAAAGGAACCCGCAACATAATGGTATCAACAGCTTTAGGTTGCCATGGATTTGACTTTGTTCACTGATTTCCGCCATAAATTTGAAAATACCAAAAATATAGCCCCAATTCTCTTTTGGTTTGATCTCTCATTTTGGTGAGTTTTTAGTAGATTTGGTCCACAGATCTGGTGCTTTTGGTGATGAACTTTGTTTCCCTATGCCCAATTTGACCAATTTCCCATTGAATCGATAGTTCAAAATTTTGCAGTTCATCATGTACTCAAACCAGCAGAATTCGTGGCGTCGCCGGACCTACCGCCAAAATTTCCGAAGAGAATCCTGGTCCATCGAAATCTTCACCGAGATTTTTGGCACCAAACCCGGCACCACTGGATTGCTCGCCGAAACTTGTTTTTCCCCAAATTTTGAAAGTTTGCCTTTTCGTGTTTATGTTTCATGTGTATGACATCATTTAAGAACAAGCTTCCATAACCACTCTTCACGCTCTATGACACAACAGAACTCAAACCATCCCCTACACCAACGGGTTCAAGTACGACATCGATATAAGGTAGAACTTGCACCACCCTTGTTAACCCTATTTATTCCTTTATGTGTTACCTAATTGTCGGGAGTAGCTCATTTTGTGTTTGCCAAAGCCTTGTATGCTTGCTCTTTCATAGTGAAAGTGCATAGGCAATAGCAAAAGTTGACTTCATAGCATAGAAAAAAAAGGTATATAAAAATCAAAAGAAAAAGAAAGCATACTGACAAGGGGTAACCTCGGCAATGTCCATGGTTATGGACTTGTGTTTCATGGAAAAAGAGAGCGATGGGGATTTCGTCGGCTTAATAGACAAACAAGGGAGGCGATTTACCCAGGTTTAGGCCCTCGTAGAGGAAACCCTACTTCCTGCTTGTCTACTCGTAATATCATTGGAGAGTACAAACTCGTGGAGTCAACTCGATGTGATCTCGACGAGAGAGAGGTGTGATGTCTATTATTTAGATCTATTGTGGGGTGTAACGCCTATTATATTGTGTCCTCCTCGCTCGTTGGCCCCTCGTAGCCTTTATATATGGGGAAACTAGGTCTCAGGTACCGATACAAGTTGGTTTACAAGTTACAGTTCATATCTAGTCTAATCTTAGACTTCCTTGTCTTGTTCCACCAGCATTATGTGTCCTTGTAGGCTTCCTATTTGTTGAATCATCATGGGCTTCATGGATCTTGGCATATCTTCGGGTGAACCTTCCTTCGGGTCGCACCGTATATGCCAATAGTGGGAACCTGGAGGGTTATGACTATGTCCCATACCAATACAAAGTGAGTCTCAAGCTTGTAAGAAAGAGCGCGAGTTAGATCAAGGCAAGTGGGCAAATCCATTGCTTCTCAAACTTTTGGCGAACGATCTACGGTCTCTCCTCGTGTTGGCACGACAGTGAGCATTAGTCTTTGCTAGGGTCATTTTGTTTATTGCTCATTTTCCATAGTTGTGATAACCACATTTATCTCCACTATGTGTGTTTAATTATAGGTTTCCGTGTTCTTTTGATCATTTCCTTTCACATTTAGATATTTTGGATTCTATCCACTTTTGACAATAACCTTTTTGTTTGGTTGTTCCATTTTCTATCCACCTTCCTAACTGTCCACCATTGGCCTTTATGTGTGTATGTCTTGTGTTTTGCTACCTGCTTTGCTCTCGATGAGAACAACTTTTCGAATTGTTTGACCACATTGAGGCAAGGTAGCAAATACCACCCCACAATATCGCCCTTCCTTTCACTTATGGTTGTGCAAAATTTCTAGGAGAAGCGAAGCTAGCAGAGATGGAAGCTTCAACAACCAAGATGGTTTCACCACTCGCCACAACTTATGGCTGCAAAGTCAAGAATTCAATGAGAAATTCCAAAGGCTTGAGAACCGACTCAATGACACACTCCAAGAATTCGAGTATTGAGACCGACACTATCAAGCAGAGCATCACGCTCAATTCCAAGCTCTTCATAAAGTTATTACCGATCTTGGCAATCGAAAAGTGGACATCGCTCAAGCTCGTCAAACTCATCTCGTACTCGTTCAACAAGTAGACATGGCGAGTCTTCAAGCACACACTCCCGTCATGTAGAATCCCACCACCACAATGGGGAAATACAAGCTTGTCATCGTCATGAACAAGGTGATCCACAAGCTCCCCAACTGCAACAAGTGGTTCATGATCATCCACCACAACAACAAGAAGGGCATGGTTGTCCAACACACCAAGCAATGATACAAGTGCACCTTGACAAGAGCAAGAATGTAATGGTGAAGACCATCAGAATGATAGGCGTCATCATCCACATCATGACCATTGTCTGCCTCATCACCACAATCAAGAACTGGCATGGTATACAAGCGATGATGATGAGGATGAGCGTCATGCATAACCCCACCATCGTTACCAACAAGCAATGAATGCAAATGATACAGATCAAAGGTGTAAAAGAGACTTCGAGAATCATCAAGCTCTTCCTCCATCGCCACCTCGGGCAATCAAGCTCATTCTCCTCCTCCGCCACCACGCACACCAAGTGAAGCAAGTATGCGCTAAGAACACGGATACAACTACTGTGAGAGTGATGATGGCAAGTTTGGGAAACTCAAATTCATTATGCCCAAGTTTAAAGAAGAAGAAGACTATAATGCATATATTGAATGGGAACTCGAAGTTGATAAGATCTTCCGAGTCCACAACTATTCCGAAGAAAATAAAGTTTCCATAGCATCCCTTGAGTTTGAGGACTAAGCCAATGTTTGGTGGGAGTACTATCAAAGCCATCGCGAGAATAAATAAGAGCCACCGGTTAGCATTTGGATGGAAATGAAGCAATTAATGTATGCAAGGTTTGTCCCCAAGCACTATAGGCAAGACCTCTTCGATAAGCTATAAAACTTGAAGAAAGGCACAAGGACAATTGTAGAGTACCAAGGAAAATGATTATGACAACCAAAAGGCATATTATGCTTCAATTAATGCCAATGCCTTCACCAAGCCAACAAATCAAGCACCAAGCTCATCCAATCAAGCAAAAACTCCAATTGCATCCTCCTCCTACAAGATAAAAAAATGAAGTCATTTGTTTCAAGTGTGGAGGAAAGGGTCATAAGTCATATGAGTGCGTCAACACAAGAGGTATGCTTACGGATGAAAATGACGCAACCTATTCCGTGAGTGAAGAAGAGTATCAAGCTTTGGCTCAAAGTGTGATTGAAAGGGAAGCCAGAATGAAATAGGATGGCACCCTTCTATGCGAGCATGATCCAAGTCCTTAACTCTTCATAGCGCAAGTCTTTACAACACACTTCATTCCAAGAAAGGACCAACGCCTCATTATTTTCCAAACTCGAGCCAGAATTGATGGCAAGTCCATAAAAGTGATCATAGATGGAGGTAGTTATCACAACCTCATGAGCATCGAACTTTGTGAGAAACTCAAGTTGCCATACATGGAGCATCCCCATCCATATCATGTTAAATGTCTTAATTACAATGGAGCCCTCAATATAACATCCAAAGTTAATGTCTTCTTGAAGATTGACCCATATGAAGACACCATCGAGTGTGATGTAGTGCCTCTGACCGTGTGTCACATGCTACTTGGGAGACCATGGCAATACGATTGAGGAGCTATACATGATGGTAGGACTAACTAATACTCCTTCAAGTGGAATGATAAAACCTTTGTGCTCCAACCTGTAATGCCCCCGAATCGGATTTATGCGGATCTCAACATTTTCCACCGAAATCCGCATTGAAGCGATTCAAAGACGTCCACCAGACACTTTCGTGTGGGTGGATTTTATTACAAGTAGTTACATCACAATATTACAACAGAATCCATAAGAAACATATATATATATATATATAACAGCGACTCAACGAGTCAAGAATACAAATGATACAATTCAAAGATACAAATTCAAGAAGGAAACAAAATAGTATTCGAATACTGATAAGATCCAAATGGGACTAAGAGTCCTGAAGAATAACCAAGTGGTGTCCACAACCCTGCCCAGGCCAAGCCGGAAGGGTAACCTTGCTAACATCGTCAATACTATACCTGTGAAAGCCAAATGGGTGCCGACAAAGGGCAAAGGAAAACATAAAGAGAGCGGTCAGTACTGAGGCCAGTACACGACGAGTCTTAGAATTCGGCGGCTCTCTCCTACATGGGTATGGTGGGCTCAACGGCAGCAAAGCTTGCACTATCTAACTTGATACACGCTACAACTTCGGCTAGTAGAGCAAGATACGAGAGCGCTATTCGATAACATGAATATAACTCCAAGCATAACCCATCCAAATATTTCCCCCTCGAAGACTAGTCGAGGAAGTCCTCTTGTGAAACACACATGGTGGAAATTTTAGTTAAGAAGGTGTTTAGTTGATAAGGCTAATTACTAGTCATATTATTATATTCGAAGCATTGTTGGCATTGTCTATGATCATGACACTATACTCATGAGGCATCCATAACTGCGGATACACGACTTCTCAAAAATATTTACCCTGTAGGGGTGCACTACTGTTCCCAAACACATGTTCAACCCTTCAGGCAACATATTATGCGTGCCTTCTTAATCTCACAACAAAAACTGTCCCGTAACTACGTGTGTATCTAGAGGTATTGATACATTGCAAATGTATCTATAATTTTTGATGTTCCATGCTTGGTTTTATCCACTTTCTTGTGTTTTGTTCCAACTTTCGAGTACTTTTCATATGATTTCTTGGATTAACCTATTAACAAGAGCCACAGTGCCAGCTGCTGTTTTCTGCTGTTTTTGGTTCTAGGAAAGTCAGAAAATGAATATTCTCGGAATTAGACGGGACAAAATCCAAAGTGCCTTATTTTCCGGAAGTCATCAGATGCCAGAGTATGAGACAGAGAGGGGCCAGGGGGCCACCACACCACTTGGCCACGCGGCCCAGCCTGGCCCATGCCAGGGGGTGGTGAGGCTAGCCCTGGCACCCCCTCGCCCTCCCCTTCCGCCTATAAGATGCCCTCAGGACGAAAACTCTAAGGGCCCGATCAAAAATCCATGAAAGAGTCTATAGCCGCCATCATCTCCATCCCTAGATCGGGAGGGATCTGAAGCTCTTCCCGGCACCCTGCCGGAGAGGGGAATTCACCCTGGAGGCCTTCTTCATCACCATGCAAGCCTCCGGTGTGATGCGTGAGTAGTTCACCCTTGGAATACGGATCCATGTAGTAGCTAGATGGCTAGTTCTCCTCCTTTGTGCTTTCATGTCTAGATCTTGTGAGCTCCGTTCATGATCAAGATCATCTATTTGTAATTCTGCATGTTGTGGTTGTGGGGATCCGATGGATATTGAGATGCTATTTCAGATTGATTATTGATTCTATCATGTCTTTGTTATTTGTGATCTTGCATGCTTTCTGTTGTTAGTAGCTATCTTGGCCAAGTAGATGCTAGCAACTCCAAGAGTTAGTATTTATGCTCGATAGTGGGTTCATGCCTCCGTAATCTGGGAAGTGAGAAATCTCTAAGGTACTAGATGTGATGTTGCTACTAGGGAGAAAACAACAATCCTTTGTTCATAGAACAATCGTATTGTTTACTTTACACGCAGTTCGTAAAGCAATAATCTGTTGCTTGCAACTTAATACTGGAGGGGGTCCGGATGATAACCTGAAGGTGGATTATTAGTCATAGATGTAGTTGGATGGCGGTCTGGGTATTATGTTGTAATGTCCAATCAAGTCTCAAAGGAGTCAAGATGATTAGTATATGCATGTATTGCTTTCTCGATGTTTGTCAATTGCCCCACTGTAATTTGTTCACCCAGCATGTTATCTATTTAAGGAGAGCCACCTCTAGTGAACTATGGATCCCGGTCCTTGTCTTTTACATTCAATCTACAATATGTTTACTTCTTTGTGTTTACTTTCTGCAAACTATTACTTCCTTCCATTCGATATGTTTAATCCTTTGTTTTCAGCAAAACACAGTGAGATTGACAACCTCATCGCAAGTTGGGGACAAAGTTCTGTGGTTGTGTTGTGCAGGTCTCCATGTTGGTACTAGCACCAGTAGTGCGCCCTGCCAAAGCTCAGCTAGTAACACATTTGGGGTGTTTCCTTGCTCCTACTGGTTCGATTAAACCTTGGTTTCATAACTGAGGGAAACTTGCTGTTGTGCTCATCATACCTTCCTCTTGGGGTTCACAACGAGCTCTACATCAACCACGCACCAACACTTTTTTGGGCGCCGTGCATTGAGCCATCAAGCATTTTTCTGGCGCCGTTGCCAGGGAGTCAAGGACATCTTCACAAGGGGAGTCCCTCATAACCAATCTCTTTACTTTGTTGTTTTTGTTTTGCTTAGTTTCTTTTTGCTTTGTTTGCTTGTTTTGTTATTCAAAAACACAAAAAACTTAGTTTTACTAGTTTGCTTTCTTATTCAAAAACACAAAAAAATTAAGTCTCCTTTAGTTGCCACCTCTTCTTTAGCTCACCATGTTGATCCCTAAATTCACCCTAAAAGATCTTCCAATTGGTAGTGGTTCTATAATTGGAAAAGATAACATTGAAGAATTCTTTAATCATGTTAGTAAACTTGAGGATATTGAGGATAGATCCCTTGCAGAACTTGCTCCAAACTATGAGATTGCTGCAGCTTCTTTAATTCACATGTTAGAAGCTAGGTTTGTTAACCTTAACCCCTTAATGCAAATAATGTTTCTTAAGCTTAAAGAAATTGAGGACCCTGAAAAGAGGGATTTTATTCTAGAAACTTTGTTTAAGGAGTTCTATGATGTTGCCAAGGAAGCTCGAAAAGTCTTTGAACGTTTCAAGATGCTAGGCTCATGTGTAGATGTTGTTGGTACATGAGAAAAGATGAACAAAACCGAACCTAATGGGGAGGAACCTAAGATACCAATACCCTTTAAACTAGTAGCAATACATGATGCCATAGAAAAGAATCTTGATTGGATTGTTCCTGCAAACCCTTTTGATGAGAATAGTAAATCTAAGAGCATTGAGAGAGGATCCTCTCGAACTTATTTGGGTGATATACCTTGCCTTGTTGAAAATATTTCTGGTATTGATCTTAAGGCTTCTTCATTTGAGAACACTTGATTCTTTCTTTGCTTCTTAAGGCTAACTTAAAGGCGTTAAAGAAAAGTACTTATTGGGAGATAACCCAAAAGTTTTAGATGAGTCTTGGAAGTTATTACCTCTGTAATAACCGCTCCTTATCCTTTTTATTTGATTTTTGTGCCAAGAGTAACCTCTAATGAGAGAGAAGTAATGATTGGGAAATTTGCTGTCCCGAAACAGATTTCTGTACTTCACCGTACAAATTCGTGTAAAATCTCTGAACGTCTTTTTGAGTCGTGATTTTTTGTGCTTTTGCCCCAGGTTGTTATATAACTTTCGTTAGTTCAACACTTTTTTATTTGAGCAACACAAGGTCTTCAAAAAAAATTCTACTTTACCTGCTGGTCTGTTTTGACACATTTCTGCCATTTTCTGCATTTGCTTCTTGTTGGTTCCTTTTTGAGTTCTTTTGGAGAATTGAGCTTTTTGAGGGAAGTGCTACAGTATCTAGTGTTCTAATGGAAGTTTATTTGGTGTTAGAACTGAACCTTAAGAATTATTTATCTTGAGTGCACTAATGTTGCTAATAAAGATTGTGTGAAGTTTTGTATGAAGGAAAAATTTCAGGTGTATGGAAGGAATGAGTAATGAGATGAAGGATGGACAAAAGCTCAATATTGGGGATGCCACGCGTGTCACCCCAAGAAATATCAAAGAATTACAAGTGACAAAGCTTGGGGATGCCCAAGGCATCCCCTCTTTATCAATAAAAATCCCAGGTTTCTTCCAAACGCTTCATTTTTATTGTTTCATGCACAGTTGTGTTGTTCTTGGAGCGTCTTCTTTTTCATTTTCATTTTGGTTTTTGTTTGCTTTGTTTGCTTAGTTTTCTGAATAAATTGGTTGGACCCCCTCTTTCATACATTGGTTTGCAAATAGTTTGGTTTGGTTTGGAAAAGAGTAGGAAAGTTCATGCTTATGTGGTAAAAAGAGCTCGTTTTTGACTGTGGCCTATGCTTTGTCATGCCATGCTTGATATTGTTTTGGCTTTATGCTTAGTATTGTTTTCTATAGCATGACTTGTTATAAACAATTGAGATTGCTTAATGTGCCTTGGAAGAATCATGCGTTGTTTTAACATATTAAAGCATAGTATAGTGGTATTCTCCTTTGATGCTTTATTTGGGTTGACTTGGCGCATGCTCACACCATGTTATGACTATCTCAAGTCACCATAGCCTTTATTGTCCTTTAGTTTTCAACTTGTAGTATCATTTTATGCTTTGATCAATTATGTTTTGTCGCTCTGCATGATTATGGCCATTATTGCTCTCTTAGTTTGTCGCTCCCAGTCTTTTGCTAGCCTCCACAACAAAGTATGAGTTCCACTCATGCATCCAAATCCCTAAACCAAGTTATTCCAAAGAGTCCACCATACCTACCTACTAGCTTATGCTATTCCAAGTATATTCATGCTTTTGTTTACCTTCCAAATTAAACTTGTTATGAGAAAACTAGTGATTAAAGCTCTCACGAACTTGATGGCACACGTTACTTTTCTTGCCCTTAATAAACTTGAACCATTGTGTCTTCTGTGATGTATATGCTTGCACTTATTTGTCGGGAATTAGCAGAACCATGCTTTCATGGGGAACGCTTTCAACATTGCACTTGGTACTTGTACCTAGTTGATATCATGCTCTTTTGTATATGGATGTCGTCGGTGTGAAATGAAAGGGGAGCTTGTAAGTCCATGGAGTTATGTATATGTGTTAGAGAAAACGCTGGTCTAATCCATGCTGACATGGTGGAAACCTACAGCGTAACCATAATGAGCTGTCTATGAAGCATTCTTCTTATAAAAAAAGAGTCCTATATTGAGAAAAAAGAGAAAAGAGAAAAAAAGATACTATGAAAAGAGGAAAGAGAGAAAAAAGCACCATATTCCCATGGTAAATAAGAAGATTGCTGAGATGCTCGTTGTCTGCTTGCCTTGTCATTTTGATATGGGGATTCTTCTGTATCATCGGGCAAGGGGTACCCCGTTGGTGGTTCTCTATGATACACATGTACTTACGATGACAAGAACTTACCGGTGACTAAACTTGAGTAGCATGAGGAGCGGCCCTCGTATACAAGGGACATGAGATTTCTGACTTATACTTCATCAAGCATGTACACCATAGTTTGTTCACTTTAACCTTAATCACTTCAAGATTCTTATGATAGGGGCAATGAGAGCTGAAAGCTATAAGTACCATAATTTTTGGAAGCTCTTTATGAGTCTTGAATCCCTACTTCCTTCTATGAAGGCCTTTCTTCCACCATTATATTGAGTCTCCACCTTCTACCTTTATGCACCTACTTTGAGAGCATAGTGGCCATTCTTAGTTCTATGTGCATTGTCCCAAGACTAGTTGATTGATGCATACTTTGATATTGCTTGTTTTAAACTATTGTATCTAGTCACTCTTATGAACTTTGAAGGTGTCCTATGCATTTATATTTGCTATTCTATTGAGGGACAAGCTGAATACTTTTATGCTATGTTTTCTTTATGTGAAATAAACAAACGTCTTGCAAAGCATTGTTATTCATGAATCTTTTGTTTGTGCCTTTTCATGTTGCATCATAGTTTCTTTGTCTTATTGCTAGAACTTTGTCTTTCATGTTATGATTGAAGTACTATGATCCCAGCTTCGAATGTTTTACAAATACGTTGATCAAGTCTTTGATGGTGCATGTCACCTCAAAAATTATTCTTTCTTTTTATCACTTACCTACTCGAGGACGAACAGGAGTTAAGCTTGGGGATGTTGATACATTGCAAATGTATCTATAATTTTTGATGTTCCATGCTTAGTTTTATCCACTTTCTTGTGTTTTGTCCACACTTTGGAGTACTTTTCATATGATTTCTTGGACTAACCTATTAACAAGAGCCACAGTGCCAGCTGCCTGTTTTCTGCTGTTTTGGTTCGGAAAGTCAGAAAATGAATATTCTCGGAATGGGATGGGACAAAAGCTAAAGTGCCTATTTTTCTAAGTCATCGATGCCAGTGAGAGAGCGGAGGGGGGGGGGGGCCACCACACTGGCACGGCCCAGCCTGGCCCGCGCTAGGGGGTGGTGAGGCCAGCCCTAGCACCCCCTCGGCCTCCCCTTCCGCCTATAAGATGCCCTCGGGACGAAAACCCTAATGGCCCGATCAAAAATCCACGAAAGAGTCTGTAGCCGCCGTCATCTCCATCCCTAGATCGGGAGGGATCTGAAGCTCTTCCCGGCACCCTGCCGGAGAGGGGAATTCACCCTGGAGGCCTTCTTCATCACCATGCAAGCCTCTAGTGTGATGCGTGAGTAGTTCATCCTTGGACTACGGATCCATGTAGTAGCTAGATGGCTGGTTCTCCTCCTTTGTGCTTTCATGTCTAGATCTTGTGAGTCTGTTCATGATCAAGATCATCTATTTGTAATTCTGCATGTTGTGTTTGCGGGGATCCGATGGATATTGAGATGCTATTTCAGATTGATTATTGATTCTATCATGTCTTTGTTATTTGTGATCTTGCATGCTTTCCGTTGTTAGTAGCTATCTTGGCCAAGTAGATGCTAGCAACTCCAAGAGTTAGTATTTATGCTCGATAGTGGGTTCATGCCTCCGTAACTGGGAAGTGAGAAATCTCTAAGGTACTAGATGTGATGTTGCTACTAGGAGAAAACAACAATCCTTTGTTCATAGAACAATCGTATTGTTTACTTTACACGATTCGTAAAGCAATAATCTGCTTGCAACTTAATCTTTGGAGGGGGTTCGGATAATAACCTGAAGGTGGATTATTAGTCATAGATGTAGTTGGATGGCGGTCTATGTATTATGTTGTAATGCCCAATCAAGTCTCAAAGGAGTCAAGATGATTAGTATATGCATGTATTCCTTTCTCGATGTTTGTCAATTGCCCCGCTGTAATTTGTTCACCCAGCATGTTATCTATCTAAGGAGAGCCACCTCTAGTGAACTATGGATCCCGGTCCTGGTGTTTTACATTCAATCTACAATCTGTTTACTTCTTTGTGTTTACTTTGTTGGGTCCGCAGCATAGAAAACAAAAAATTTCCTACGGTGTGAACTACATGCCAAGATCTATCTACTAGGTACAAAGCAACGGGTGGACATACATCCAACGAGAACTTACCCTCGAAGACAACGAGATTTGTTAACGAGTAGGAACTTGTGGTTGATGTAGTCGTACACTTGCCGATCTCAAGATCGTGAGGAAGTCCGAGCACCACAACTCAGCAGCGCATCCGTACTCGCACACACATTCAAGCCACCGGAAAACCTCCACCTCCTCGCTCCAGCGATCCGATTAAGCAAGAACTCCTTCCAGATTAAATGCCACCAGAACATGTATCTCTAATCCGAGACCATGGGGAATAATTCTAGAGGGGAGAGAGATCCTTCACATGGAGGTGTGAGGATGAAGGAGGAATGGGTGGCCTTTTATAGGAGGCGGGGTGCCCTCCTCTCCATGGCGGCGCATGGGGTGACCTCACCTCCCCATTCATGTGGTGGTAACCCCTCCACATTAAAATGCCTCTTCACATTCCCTTTTAAAGTCTCCACTTTAAATGCATTAAAATTCTCCAAGTTTAATGCTCTCTCATTTAATAAAACTCTTTTATTAAATTTATTCAGAATTTTGTTAATTACTTTAATTAACAAACATTCACATATAGCCCCTTGCAATATTTAAATATCACATGCAGAACCACTTTCTACAATTTCACCCGAAACAATTTCCGATTTCTATTGAAACAATTCCTGCACTTTGCAATTCTTTCGTCCGAAACATATGTGCTCCAAAATGGTGTCCAGTAACTCTTAAGTGTGTCACCCTATGGTTCGCGAATAATGCAGACATGATCGAGACCCTTCTCCGATCAATAATCAGCAGCAGGACCTGGAGATCCGTACTGACTCCTACACATTCAACGATGACTTCTGTGATCGTGAGAACCTTTAACGCTTGTAACTAAATCCCTTTGTCTCTTGATATATTACATGCCCGAGATTCAATCATCGGTATCTCCATACCTAGTTTGATCTCGTTACCGACATGCACTCTTTTCTCATTCCCGTGATATAACATTCTAGTGATCACATCACTTGCTTGCAAGCTATCTCAATGTGATATCACCGACAGGCCCAGAGTATATCTATCCATCATTGGGATTGACAAATTCCACTCTTGATCCATGTGCCTCAACATAACACCTTCGTAGTACTGAACCCATCTTTATAGTCACCCTGTTACGGTGTGACGTTTGATGTTGTCAAGATACTCTTCCGGTGTTAGCAATTAACATGATCTCATGGTCTAAGGATAAAGATTACTTCGTATGATGGTATAGAAATATAAACATAATGACTTGATCGTAATGCTATACTTCGGATGAATGTTCATCACATCATTCCACCAATGGTGTGACCTTGTTATTAACAACATCCAATGTCCATGATCAGGAAACCTTGATCATCTTGTTAATCAACAAGCTAGTCTATAAGAGAGGCATAACTAGGAACCCTTTTTGTTTATTAAACACACATGTATTGATGTTTCTGATCAATACAATTCTAGCATGCAAAATAAACATCTATCATATATAAGAAATACATAATAACAACTTTATTATTGCCTCTCAGGGCATATTTCCTTCAGTCTCCCACTTGCACTAGAGACAATAATCTAGTTCACATAGTGATAAATCTAACACCCATGGAGTTCTGGTGTTGATCATGTTTTGCCCTAGGGAGAACTTTAGTCAACGAATCTGCTACATTTAGGTCCGTGTGTACTTTACAAATCTTTATATCTCCATCCTTGACATGCTCGCGGATGGAGTGAAACCGGCGCTTAATATGCTTGGAATTCTTGTGAGACCTCGGTTCCTTTGCGTTGGCTATGGCTCCATTGTTGTCACAATAGATCACCATTGGGTCCAATGCACTAGGAACCACACCTAGTTCTGTAATGAACTCTTTCATCCAAACCGCTTCCTGCGCCGCTTTTGAAGCAGCAACATATTCTGCCTCCGTCGTTGATCTAGCCACCACAGGTTGTTTGGAACTCCTCCAACTAACTGCTCCTCCATTCAAGATAAATATGTATCCGGATTGAGACTTAGAGTCATCTGGATCGGTGTCAAAGCTAGCATCGACATAAGACTTAGCGACTAGCTCTTCTTCACCTCCGTATATAAGAAACATATCCCTAGTTCTTCTCAAGTACTTGAGGATGTTCTTTACCGCTATCCAATGTTCCGAACCTGGATCAGATTGGTACCTACTAGTCAAACTAATAGCATGTGCCACATCCGGTCTTGTACATAGCATGGCAAACATAATAGAGCCTATGGCCGAGGCATAGGGGATCTTATCCATCATCTCTCTTTCTTCCGCCGTAGCCGGACTTTGAGTCTTACTCATTGTCTTGCCTTGCAACATAGGTAAGAACCCCTTCTTACTTTCGTCCATATTAAACTTCTTTAGTGTAAGATCCCTCCTTATTAAAGGAAAAGATCCCTGTGATTGCAATGCTAGTCCCTGGATCATTGCTAGCATCCACAGTTTAAGATGAAGTACACAGATACAAAGGTCGTTTATTACAGTCATTCCAGAGATAAAACATAGTCTTTTACAACTCATGGCCAAAGGCTTAGTACAAGAGTTTATGGAATATGTAAATAAACATAAGTCTTCATCTTCATGTGCCACAGGCAAACATGTTGAGTGTAGACTCATGACTCCTATTCATCATCAGAGTAACCTGCAACATCATAAGTTACAGCCACAGAGGGTCAATACTTTGGAATAGTATTGGCAAGTGATACCTTAGTATATATTTAAGTGGACTATAATACTATATGCATTTGGCTGGTGGAGGTTAGGCTTGCATTGCTCAAAATAGATTTTTCCTTAACTTTTGAAAACACTAAGTTTTTGCTTGACAAAGTCCATCCCAAGGTATCTACCAATCAGAGACTGAAGATCCACTCAGGGCATCTACCAATCAAAGACTGAAGATCCTTTAACCCTTGTTCACCCACAAGTTTTATTTAGAAATTGGAGTGATGAGATTCTTGAAGTTTCCATGTCTTGATGCTCAAATTGTCCTTTACTAGGGACATGGCTAAGTACTTAGGTTTTACACTGCAGAGGTGGTGCACTTTCCCACAAGCCTTGGTTTCCCAAGACATGATCCTTCAGTAGCCTTTCCTTAGTCAAATGGACGCGCTCCAACCTATCAACCCATCTACCACCCACTGTCCAAGAGACTAAGTTCCAGCATCCTAAGATCATGGCAGAGCCCATATTACCATGTGGTTGCACTTGAAGCTTTTCAACATTTGACAACTCAAATCTCTTTGTTCCTGGGTGGCCATCCACAAGTGAGATACACAAGGTTCACCAGTACCCTGGCCTTGTGTAACCACTCAACATAACCCAATCTTTCCATTCCACCCGTGTGATTCATTAACTTAGTTGTTTTGTTAAATAAAACAAGTCCTTAGACTTAGAATATTTTTCCATAGTGTGAATATATAAACCACCCTTGTTTTCTAGTAGCTAGGCTAAGCATGGCATGGCAACTTGTCCTTAGGGAATTTCCTAGCAATTCTAGCATTCTATTCTAAATAGGATTTCCCATCATTAGTTGACAAAAGTAGCATGAAAGTCCTAACAAAATATATCTAATGCAAGTATAAAATATAGGTAGGGAATATTCATGAAGATATCACTTGCCTTGGTAGTGTGGAGAGTAGCACTTGTCACAATCACAATCACTAGCAAAATCTACACACAAAGTTGTAGCATACAATTACACACATATATATACAAACAAAAGTATTATGAATGCATGCATGCATGAATCTACCAAGTGATGATTTTGAAAACTTCAACCAAGCAAGTGCATGAATACAGAAACTAAAACTAGTCACAAAGTAGCCAAGACAACTTAAATAACCCTAAAACAAAATACTAAACTAAATCTATACTTATAATGGCCTCAAACATGTCTCTGCATTTTAAGCTAATCAAATGGTTACTATTTGCTAAACAAAAAGGATAGGCAGAAAGGTCTTGATTTTCTGAATCCAACGGTATAAAGTTTGCAAAATTCCAACGTGGGGTTCAAAAGATATAGGCAATTGAATTTGGATCAAATTTCTGATTTTAAATTCTATTCTCAGATCTAACCTAGCCACGTCATGTTCTCGATTCTTCAGATCGTTCGCGCTGGATCGAGCTCCACAGACCGTTGGATCTAAAGGGCAGGTGCGGCTCAGATCGCGTACCGCTTCGGGTTTAAGTGATCTATCGTAGCGCTACGATGCAGATCTAACGGCTGCTACTACTCTGGCCAAGAATCGGGCGGCGGCTACACGGCGGAATCGTCGTCAATGATGTTGCTGGCGATGACGCGAGGGAGAAGGAGGAGTGGCTTACCGGCCTGGAGGTCACGGCGAAGCTTGTCGTACGGTTGGTCAAGGCGCTCGCACGGCTGCTATTCCTCACCGGAGTTCGTGGCGCGCTAAAAGGCCGGGTGGTCGTCGGGGACGTCGCTGTGGGTCACCCCAAGGCATGACGAGGACACGGTTAGATTCACCGAGTCGAGACGAAGTAGTGAGCATGAACTAGGAGGCGCGGGGCGGTCTGGACTTACCACTGGAGTTCGCCGGAGTTCGTGCAGACGTCGGTGGCGACTAGTCGATGATGTTGCCGGAGCGGGATTCGCCGGCGCGGTCGTCGGAGACGGCGGGGTTTCAGAGAGCAATACTCGCAGCCTGGTGGCGCTCTGGGTTCGGGGTTTGAGGGAGAAGAGAGAGGGGGCAGAGGGGGTTCTTATAGCCTGGTCACGAGCGAGAATCACTCGGCCAATAACTCGAATTGACACCGCGAATTTAAACCGAACGCCACGCTGATTTGGGGATGAACGGTCGTGCGGGTGGAGACGACGGTGGCGTGGAGAAGGCCCGCCTTGTCGAGGAGCGCTGGAGTGCAGGTGGGGTCGGCTTGTCAGTGGGCTCATGCTCACGTGAGAGAAGTAAAAAGGAGATCCCGGGTGGGCTTGCTGGGCTTCATCTGCTGCTGGGCCAGATTCTGGCCGCGCGGCCTTTTTCTTTTCTTTAAGCTTTTTCTTTTTCTAATTTTATTTTCTGGATAGAATTTGATATGAATTCAAATCCTTTTGAATTCAAACCTCTTTGGGGATTTTTGCAGGGTTCTGTGGGTTCAAAAATGAGTCAGATGACCATGTGGTTACTAGCAAGGCTTGGTCAAGCTTGGGTCTTTTGAAATAAACAGAGACTTTGTCTCTTTGTCTCTAGTTGCAAATATTTGGAATAGGGTTTTAGAAAATATTTCTAAATTGAAGTCTTGGGTTTAAAAGCTACTCCTAATCTTTCCAACCATGGAGGCAAGCAAACAAGTACCTAAGCATTCAAATCTCAAAGGGTGATGGCCAATTGAGATAAAATGCCCACATGAAATCATAGCTCAAACTTCTGTCTCCAAATGATTTTTGAGAAAAACCCTATATGAATGAATGATGCGAGAATGATATGAATGAGTTTTGAAACATGATTTTTAGGGATGTTACAAATCTAACCCCCTTAAAATGAATCTCGCCCTCGAGATTCGGATTGGCTAGCAAATAGGTGAGGGTGGTCTTTCCGAAGATCATCTTCTCTTTCCCATGTTGCTTCTTCTTCGGAATGATGATTCCATTGTACTTTGCAAAACTTGATAGTCTTTGTTCTCGTGACTCTTTCTGTGGTCTCAAGTATCTTGACAGGCTTTTCTTCATAGGTGAGATCACTTTCTAGTTGAACTTCTTCCAAAGATATGGTATCTTTCAAAGATGTTTCTTCCATTTCTGGGTGACATTTCTTGAGCTGGCTCACATGAAAAACATTATGGACTGCTAGTAAAGATGCTGGCAGTTCTATTTCATATGCAGCTTCTCCCTTGCGACTTAAAATGTTGAATGGTCCCACATATCTTGGTGCTAACTTTCCTTTGACTCCAAATCTTTTTACTCCACGAAGTGGTGATACTCTAAGATAAGCTCTATCCCCAACTTCGTAAGTGACTTTTCTACGCTTAGCATCTCATGTAGCTTTTCTGTCGAGACTGCTATCTTCAATCTGCTCTCGACCAATTTGACCTTTTCTTCGGCGCCTTGATAAGGTCTGGTCCAAACAAACTTCTTTCTCCCACACCATTCCATAGCAAAGGTGGTACACTTTCTTCCAGATAGAAACTCAAATGGTGCCATCCCAATACTAGATTGGTGACTGTTGTTGTAAGAGAACTCTGCGTAAGGCAGACTTTCATCCCAACTTGCCCCATAGTCTAGGGCACATGCCCTCAACATGTCTTCAAGAATTTGATTAGTCCTTTCTGTTTGTCCATCAGTTTGAGGATGAAAAGCAGTGCTGAATTCCAACCTCGTTCCTAGAGATTCATGAAGCTGTCTCCAAAAGTGAGAAGTGAACTGAGTTCCTCTATCAGACACAATACTCTTAGGTACACCGTGGAGGCATACAATTCTGCTCATGTAGATTTTGGCTAACTTTGCACTGGTATAAGTTGTCTTTACGGGTATAAAATGAGCCACTTTAGTTAGGCGATCTACTATTACCCATATGGAATCATACCCTGACCTGGTCCTTGGTAATCCGGTAATGAAATCCATACCAATATTTTCCCACTTCCATTCAGGAATAGGCATTGGTTGAAGCAAACCTGCTGGTTTCTGATGCTCCGCTTTCACTCTACTACACACGTCACACAAGGCAATGTGTTCGGCGATGTCCCTTTTAAGATTGTTCCACCAAAATCTTTCTTTCATATCCATATACATTTTGGTGTTTCCTGGGTGAATAGAATACGGAGAGTTATGGGCTTCTTGCAGAATCAGTTTCCGCATTTCCGGATCTTGTGGAACACAAATACGTTTCTCGTGCCATAAAGTACCTTGTTCGTCCATATGGAAACTTTTAGCTTTCCCTCGGCTAATCCTTTCCTTAATCTCTTCGATTTCTTTATCCGTCTTTTGGGCTTCTTTAATCTTATCCAACAGAGTGGGTTGAACATCCAAAGACATGAGATGTCCTTCTGGCACAATCTCCAACCTGAGTTCCTTGAATTGCTTACACAAATCATCAGGCAATTCACCTTTGGTAAGACCATTTACAAACGCCTTACGACTTAGAGCATCTGCTACTACATTTGCTTTACCGGGGTGGTATTGCAAATTTAAGTCATAATCCTTGATAAGTTCTAGCCATCTTCTTTGTCTCATATTGATTTCCTTCTGGGTGAAGATATATTTCAAGCTTTTATGATCGGTGAATACTTCACAACGTTTTCCCAAAAGGTAATGTCTCCATGTTTTGAGTGCATGGACAACAGCGGCTAACTCTAAATCATGAGTAGGATAATTTACTTCATGAGTTTTGAGTTGTCTCGAGGCATAAGCCACAACTTTTCCGCCTTGCATAAGTACGGCTCCTAATCCTTGATGCGAAGCATCACAATACACTTGGAAATCCTTTTCCAAATCTGGTAGGCACAGAACTGGTGCTGACACAAGTCTCTTCTTTAATTCTTGAAAGCTGAGTTCACATCCTTCAGACCAAGCAAATTTCTTATCTTTCTTTAACAATTCCGTCATTGGTTTAGCAACCTTAGAAAAATTTTCAATGAACCTTCTGTAATAACCTGCTAAACCAAGGAAACTACGAACCTCTTTTACATTCTTAGGAGATTCCCATTCTGTTACGGCTGAAACCTTAGCAGGATCAACTGCTACACCATCCTTTGTCATAACATGACCAAGAAATCCAACTTCCTCTAACCAAAACTCACACTTGCTGAATTTGGCATAAAGCTTATGTTCCCTTAGTTTCTCAAGTATCAAGCGTAGATGTCTTTCATGTTCTTCCTTGCTCTTGGAGTAGACTAAGATGTCATCGATGAAAACGACAACAAACTTGTCGAGAAATTCCATGAACACTTTGTTCATCATATTCATGAAGTATGCTGGTGCGTTGGTTAATCCAAAAGGCATCACAGTGTACTCATACAATCCATACCTTGTGGTAAATGCTGTTTTAGGTATGTCTTGCTCTCTTATCTTGAGTTGAAAATAGCCTGACCGAAGGTCAATCTTTGAGAACACACAAGCTCCCTCTAGCTGATCAAACAAGTCATTGATTCTTGGCAAAGGATATTTGTTCTTGATGGTTACCTCGTTGAGAGAACGGTAATCTATGCATAATCTTTGAGTTCTATCTCTCTTTTCTACGAACAAAACTGGAGCTCCCCAAGATGAAGAACTTGGCTAGATGAATCCTTTCTGCAATTGTTCTCCAAGTTGTTTCTTGAGTTCTTTAAGTTCGTCAACTGACATTTTATAAGGCCTTTTTGCCCTTGGTCCAGAACCTGGTACCAATTCTATTATAAATTCCACATCTCTATCTGGTGGCATTCCTGGTAATTCTTCCGGGAACACATCCGGATACTCACACACAATTGGCACCATGTCCATGCTAACCCCCTTAAGAGAATTTAGCTTACTCCCTTTTGATTTAAAATTGGACTTAAATGTTATCCTCTTACCTGCAGGGGTTGTGAGTGAAATTGTGCGATTTGCACAATCTAGTACTCCCTCATACTTAGCCATCCAATCCATTCCCAAAATTACATCCAATCCTTGGGAATTTAGGATTATTAGGTTTACTGGAAACTTATGTTTTCCGATCTCTATGACTAGATCCCGGCATCCAAGACTCACTATCATATCCCCTCCCGGAGAGCTAACTTTTATCGGACACCCAATGTTTTCAGATGCAAACCCATTTCTTTCGACAAATGCTTTAGATATGAATGAATGAGATGCACCAGTGTCAAAGAGTACAAATGCTGAGATGGAATTGAGTTTGAACTTACCAAAGAATCAGCATCGTGTTCTTCATAGACTTCCTCCACTTTGATGTGTTTAACCTGTCCTTTCTGAAATGGATTGGGTTTGTTAGGTCCTTCAACGTTCTTCTCATGGCACTCATTAGCATAATGCCCCAGCTTCTTGCATTTGAAGCATTCAACCTGACTGTTGTCCTTCTTAGGTTGACTTCCACTTCCACTTCCACTTCCACTATGGTGGCTCTTATATCCACTCCTGTGGTTCTTGTACTTATCATTGTCATGACTGCGATGATGCTTGTTGTCATGACGGTTGTGGTTGTGGTGCTTGTTAAACTTCCCATGCTTGTGGGATCCTGAGCTGACGCTATCATCATAGTGAGATCGTTTATGATACGATCCCGAGCTATGCTTGTCGGAGTGTTTCCTCTTTCTACTCTCAACTTGCTTCATTTTATTCTCCACAATAACAGCCTTGTCACACAATGATCGATAAGTTGGAACATATGCCACGTACCGCAGATTTAGCTCATCATTCAAGCCTTCTAGAAACTTTTCCTTCCTTTTGGCATCGTGTCAACCTCATCCGGCATAGCGCCAGATTGTTGAACTCTTCGATGTATTCAGCCACGCTGTGGTGGCGCTGCTTCAGGTTGTGAAATTCCTTCTTTTTCAGGCTCATCATGCCTGGTGAGATATGAGTAGTACGAAATCCATCTTCAAAGATAGCCCAAGTTACCTCATCAATAGGCGTGGTAATCTGGAAGTTGTCCCACCATGCGGCGGCTGGTCCTTCCAACAGATGTGCTGCAAACCTGACCTTTTCAGCATCTGTGCATCCTACGGTCACTAAGTCTTTGTTCACAGAACGTAGCCAATCATTGGCCACCATGGGATCAGTCGTTCCTGAAAACTTAGCTGGCCTTAGACGCAGAAATCTGGTGAGCATATCAAAACCTGGAGGGTTGTTGTTGTTATTGTTGTTGTTGTTGGGATTGGGGTTGTTGTTATTGTTGTTCTGGTTCTGGATGAACGTCGTCATCATTTGCATAAGCTGTGTTTGCGCATTCATCATTTGTTGCATTTCCGGGGTAATGTTGGGGTTGGGGTTGGTGTTTGCGCGACGGGGAGGCATCTGTGGTTTATTCATATAGAGATAAGAATGAGATACCCTTACATGATTTATGCACAATACATTACACAAGCAAACACATAGCAAGCAACACTAGGATAAAAGCTAAACAACAAGATAACAAAAAGTCTCAAAGTGGCAAGCCATCCACATGTCGGATGGTCCAACAATAAGTTCATAAATATCAAGTGAGGTAAATAAAGATAACTGAGTAGTCAAATCTACTCGTCGGCATCAACCTCCTCCTCGACAAAGGTAAGACCTGCGTTCTCCATTGCGGTCTTGTTTTCCTCGATGGTAGTGGTCAAAGAGTCGATCTTGGCCTTGAGAGTCCTTTTCTGGGAACGAAGCCTCTCAATCACTGCTTTGCTTTGCTCTAACTCGAAGTCCTTGACTGCAGTTCCTCGGTCATATCACGAATCCTCTTGTTCCTATCCCGGACACGCTTCTCTTGACTCTTGAACTTACGGTCTTGGGTCTCGAACTTCGTCTCCATCTCCTTGACTATCTCGTCCCGTCATTGCGAAGAGCTTGTCCTTCGCGAAGCTGCACTGAGCTCGTCATTACTAAGCATGACGTTGGTCCTATCGGTATCCATGTGCCTAATAAGAGTCTCTAAGTCCTGGAGGTACAGCGATCGGCTGCCTGTGACCCTTGAGTCGTCCTCAAAGTCAATGGACTCTCCGTCATCATCTCGCCTTCCAAGGCGTGGAAGTGAGTGCCTCTAACTTTGTCGGGAGTGACGTCCTAACATCGTCCTATCGATCCTGCATGACAACCTCCATGCCTCTCTCCTCACATCGTGCATAAGCTTGAAGACGATGGCCTCCGTAGTAGGCTCTCAAGGCGTCCGGCTGGTTCACCTTGAAGCCCCAAAGGTCCTTCCTCTCAAACTTGGTGAGTGGGTGCACCGTAATGATAGGAAGAGGGAGATCGAGTAAAGTAGTAAGCTCTACGATACGAGGACCAAAACGGGTAGCCTGGAACTCCTCAACAGTGCTGATGGCAATAGGCATCTATTTAAGATTGAAAAAGTTAGAACAACACAATTTAAGATAAACAAGACAAACATTCAAGCATAACCATGGAACACAAAAATCACACAAGTCATGCATACATAATATTCATTACATCAACCAAGGTTCAAACTTATTTAAGGTCTTATTTTGGAAAATAAGGTGATAGGTGGTGGTCAACTAACGAAGTGCGCTTACAATCCTATCTCATTGGATCTGGTGGCTAACACAATGTTCCTAGTGGCAATCACCCTATCTTGTTCACATGCTTCTATCACTAAGTCTATAATATCTCCTCTTAAGGATTGGTTGGTGACTTCCAACTCTTGGGTATGTTCCTTCTCTTTCTCTAAGTCTTTTTGGAGGTTGAGCATCCTGCACTTGACTCTAGCACTTAGTTCCTTGATAGTCTTCCAGGCTGCTTCTTTTGCTGACTCAAAGAATGTGGTGTGCATAAAAGTGTTGGTGTACATGCAGAAGCCTTTTTCTTTGTGGTTGTCTTCCTTGTTCTTGTACAAGTGAAGTTGCACCCACCAATACTCCACTCCATCCTCCATCACTGGAAAGCCCTTGTACACAGCTGCACCATGTACTCCCATGGTTTCCATGAGGTCCTTGAGAATCTTGGGAAACTCAGTCTCACACTCCAAGGTCATGGTCATGAGTGGTCCTTTCTTCACGGCTTAGTTGTGAGTTCATCTACAAATAGAGATGAGAAGGAGAAGATTAGAAAAGTTTACGAGAAGAATAGACAAGTGTAGAAGAAGTTAAAATTTTCCTTAGTGGTTTCCAATCCTAGGGTCATAATCCTACAGGCAACACAGTGCTCTGATACCATCTGTAAGATCCCTCCTTATTAAAGGAAAAGATCCCTGTGATTGCAATGCTAGTCCCTGGATCATTGCTAGCATCCACAGTTTAAGATGAAGTACACAGATACAAAGGTCGTTTATTACAGTCATTCGGAGATAAAACATAGTCTTTTACAACTCATGGCCAAAGGCTTAGTACAAGAGTTTATGGAATATGTAAATAAACATAAGTCTTCATCTTCATGTGCCACAGGCAAACATGTTGAGTGTAGACTCATGACTCCTATTCATCATCAGAGTAACCTGCAACATCATAAGTTACAGCCACAGAGGGTCAATACTTTGGAATAGTATTGGCAAGTGATACCTTAGTATATATTTAAGTGGACTATAATACTATATGCATTTGGCTGGTGGAGGTTAGGCTTGCATTGCTCAAAATAGATTTTTCCTTAACTTTTGAAAACACTAAGTTTTTGCTTGACAAAGTCCATCCCAAGGTATCTACCAATCAGAGACTGAAGATCCACTCAGGGCATCTACCAATCAAAGACTGAAGATCCTTTAACCCTTGTTCACCCACAAGTTTTATTTAGAAATTGGAGTGATGAGATTCTTGAAGTTTCCATGTCTTGATGCTCAAATTGTCCTTTACTAGGGACATGGCTAAGTACTTAGGTTTTACACTCTGCAGAGGTGGTGCACTTTCCCCACAAGCCTTGGTTTCCCAAGACATGATCCTTCAGTAGCCTTTCCTTAGTCAAATGGACGCGCTCCAACCTATCAACCCATCTACCACCCACTGTCCAAGAGACTAAGTTCCAGCATCCTAAGATCATGGCAGAGCCCATATTACCATGTGGTTGCACTTGAAGCTTTTCAACATTTGACAACTCAAATCTCTTTGTTCCTGGGTGGCCATCCACAAGTGAGATACACAAGGTTCACCAGTACCCCTGGCCTTGTGTAACCACTCAACATAACCCAATCTTTCCATTCCACCTAGGTGATTCATTAACTTAGTTGTTTTGTTAAATAAAAACAAGTCCTTAGACTTAGAATATTTTTCCATAGTGTGAATATATAAACCACCCTTGTTTTCTAGTAGCTAGGCTAAGCATGGCATGGCAACTTGTCCTTAGGGAATTTCCTAGCAATTCTAGCATTCTATTCTAAATAGGATTTCCCATCATTAGTTGACAAAAGTAGCATGCAAGTCCTAACAAAATATATCTAATGCAAGTATAAAATATAGGTAGGGAATATTCATGAAGATATCACTTGCCTTGGTAGTGTGGAGAGTAGCACTTGTCACAATCACAATCACTAGCAAAATCTACACACAAAGTTGTAGCATACAATTACACACATATATATACAAACAAAAGTATTATGAATGCATGCATGCATGAATCTACCAAGTGATGATTTTTGAAAACTTCAACCAAGCAAGTGCATGAATACAGAAACTAAAACTAGTCACAAAGTAGCCAAGACAACTTAAATAACCCTAAAACAAAATACTAAACTAAATCTATACTTATAATGGCCTCAAACATGTCTCTGCATTTTAAGCTAATCAAATGGTTACTATTTGCTAAACAAAAAGGATAGGCAGAAAGGTCTTGATTTTCTGAATCCAACGGTATAAAGTTTGCAAAATTCCAACGTGGGGTTCAAAAGATATAGGCAATTGAATTTGGATCAAATTTCTGATTTTAAATTCTATTCTCAGATCTAACCTAGCCACGCGTCATGTTCTGATTCGTCGTGCAGTTCGCTGGATCGAGCTCCACAGACCGCTGGATCTAAAGGGCAGGTGCGGCTCAGATCGCGTACCGCTTCGGGTTTAAGTGATCTATCGTAGCGCTACGATGCAGATCTAACGGCTGCTACTACTCTGGCCAAGAACTGGCGGCGGAGCGGCGGCTACCGGCGGCGGAATCGTCGGTCGATGATGTTGCCGATGATGCAGACGGCGAGGGAGAAGGAGGAGTGGCTTACCGGGCTCAGGAGGTCACGGCGAAGCTTGTCGTACTCGCGGTTGGTCAAGGGGCGCTCGGGCACGGCTGCTATTCCTCACCGGAGTTCGTGGCGGCGTCGGGTGCGTCGGGTGGTCGTCGGGGACGTCGCTGTGGGTCACCCCAAGGCATGACGAGGACACGGTTAGATTCACCGAGTCGAGACGAAGTAGTGAGCATGAACTAGGAGGCGCAGGGCGGTCTGGACTTACCACTGGAGTTCGCCGGAGTTAAATGCGACGTCGGTGGCGACTAGTCGATGATGTTGCTTACTTGCGGCGGTCGTCGGAGGCGGCGGGGTTTCGAGCAATACTACGCCTGGTGGCGCTCTGGGTTGAGGTTTGAGGAGAGAGAGAGGGGCAGGGGTTCTTATAGCCTGGTCACGGCGAGAATCACTCGCCCAATACTCGCTGATTTGGGGCAGCGGTGGCGTGGAGAAGGCCCTTTGTCGGCGAGGCCTTGGTGCAGGTGGGGTCGGCTTGTCGTCTGCTGCGTGGGCTCGCGCGTGAGAGAAGTAAAAAGGAGATCCCGGGTGGGCTTGCTGGGCTTCATCTGCTGCTGGGCCAGATTACGCCGCATGACCTTTTCTTTCTTTAAGCTTTTCTTTTCTAATTTTATTTTCTGGATAGAATTTGATATGAATTCAAATCCTTTTGAATTCAAACCTCTTTGGGGATTTTTGCAGGGTTCTGTGGGTTCAAAAATGAGTCAGATGACCATGTGGTTACTAGCAAGGCTTGGTCAAGCTTGGGTCTTTTGAAATAAACAGAGACTTTGTCTCTTTGTCTCTAGTTGCAAATATTTGGAATAGGGTTTTAGAAAATATTTCTAAATTGAAGTCTTGGGTTTAAAAGCTACTCCTAATCTTTCCAACCATGGAGGCAAGCAAACAAGTACCTAAGCATTCAAATCTCAAAGGGTGATGGCCAATTGAGATAAAATGCCCACATGAAATCATAGCTCAAACTTCTGTCTCCAAATGATTTTTGAGAAAAACCCTATATGAATGAATGATGCGAGAATGATATGAATGAGTTTTGAAACATGATTTTTAGGGATGTTACAAATCTAACCCCCTTAAAATGAATCTCGCCCTCGAGATTCGGATTAGCTAACAAATAGGTGAGGTGGTCTTTCGAAGATCATCTTCTCTTTCCCATGTTGCTTCTTCTTGAATGATGATTCCATTGTACTTTGCAAAACTTGATAGTCTTTGTTCTCGTGACTCTTTACGTGGTCTCAAGTATCTTGACAGGCTTTTCTTCATAGGTGAGATCACTTTCTAGTTGAACTTCTTCCAAAGATATGGTATCTTTCAAAGATGTTTCTTCCATTTCGGTGACATTTCTTGAGTGGCTCACATGAAAAACATTATGAATTTGCTAGTAAAGATCTTTGGCAGTTCTATTTCATATCAGCTTCTCCTTGGACTTAAAATGTTGAATGGTCCCACATATCTTGGTGCTAACTTTCCTTTGACTCCAAATCTTTTTACTCCACGAAGTAGTGATACTCTAAGATAAGCTCTATCCCCAACTTCGTAAGTGACTTTTCTCGCTTAGCATCTGCGTAGCTTTTCTGTCGAGGCGTGCTATCTTCAATCTGTCTCTGACCAATTTGACCTTTTCTTCGGCGTCCTTGATAAGGTCTGGTCCAAACAAACTTCTTTCTCCCACACCATTCCATAGCAGTGGGGTGGTACACTTTCTTCCGTATAGAAACTCAAATGGTGCCATCCCAATACTAGATTGGTATTTGTTGTAAGAGAACTACTGCGTAAATGGACTTTCATCCCAACTTGCTCCATAGTCTAGGGCACATGCCCTCAACATGTCTTCAAGAATTTGATTAGTCCTTTGTTTGTCCATCGGTTTGAGGATGAAAAGCATTGCTGAATTCCAACCTCGTTCCTAGAGATTCATGAAAGTCTCCAAAAGTGAGAAGTGGCCAGGTTCCTCTATCGGACACAATACTCTTAGGTACACCGTGGAGGCATACAATTCTGCTCATGTAGATTTTGGCTAACTTTGCCTTTGGTATAAGTTGTCTTTACTGGTATAAAATGAGCCACTTTAGTTAGGCGATCTACTATTACCCATATGGAATCATACCACGACCTGGTCCTTGGTAATCCGGTAATGAAATCCATACCAATATTTTCCACTTCCATTCAGGAATAGGCATTGGTTGAAGCAAACACTGGTTTACGATGCTCGCTTTCACTCTACTACACGTCACACAAGGCAATGTGTTCGTGATGTCCCTTTTAAGATTGTTCCACCAAAATCTTTCTTTCATATCCATATACATTTTGGTGTTTCCTGGTGAATAGAATACGGAGAGTTATGGGCTTCTTGCGAATCAGTTTCCGCATTTCCGGATCTTGTGGAACACAAATCGTTTCTCGTGCCATAAAGTACCTTGTTAGTCCATATGGAAACTTTTAGCTTTCCCTGGCTAATCCTTTCCTTAATCTCTTGATTTCTTTATCCGTCTTTTGGGCTTCTTTAATCTTATCCAGCAGTGGGTTGAACATCCAAAGACATGAGATGTCCTTGGCACAATCTCAACCTGAGTTCCTTGAATTGCTTACACAAATCATCGGCAATTCACCTTTGGTAAGACCATTTACAAAGCATTTACGACTTAGAGCATCTGCTACTACATTTGCTTTACCGGGTGGTATTGCAAATTTAAGTCATAATCCTTGATAAGTTCTAGCCATCTTCTTTGTCTCATATTGATTTCATACGGGTGAAGATATATTTCAAGCTTTTATGATCGGTGAATACTTCACAACGTTTTCCCAAAAGGTAATGTCTCCATGTTTTGAGTGCATGGACAATGTACTAACTCTAAATCATGAGTAGGATAATTTACTTCATGAGTTTTGAGTTGTCTCGAGGCATAAGCCACAACTTTTCCGCCTTGCATAAATCGGCTCCTAATCCTTGATGCGAAGCATCACAATACACGCAAATCCTTTTCCAAATCTGGTAGTAACCTGAGCTGGTCTTGACACAAGTCTCTTCTTTAATTCTTGAAAGCTGAGTTCACATCCTTGGACCAAGCAAATTTCTTATCTTTCTTTAACAATTCCGTCATTGGTTTAGCAACCTTAGAAAAATTTTCAATGAACCATACGTAATAACCTGCTAAACCAAGGAAACTACGAACCTCTTTTACATTCTTAGGAGATTCCCATTACATTACGGCTGAAACCTTAGCGGGATCAATGCTACACCATCCTTTGTCATAACATGACCAAGAAATCCAACTTCCTCTAACCAAAACTCACACTTGCTGAATTTGGCATAAAGCTTATGTTCCCTTAGTTTCTCAAGTATCAAGCGTAGATGTCTTTCATGTTCTTCCTTGCTCTTGGAGTAGACTAAGATGTCATCGATAAGCGACAACAAACTTGTCGAGAAATTCCATGAACACTTTGTTCATCATATTCATGAAGTATCTTTGGTCGTTGGTTAATCCAAAAGGCATCACGATGTACTCATACAATCCATACCTTGTGGTAAATGCTGTTTTAGGTATGTCTTGCTCTCTTATCTTGAGTTGAAAATAGCGACCGAAGGTCAATCTTTGAGAACACACAAGCTCCTTCTAGCTGATCAAACAAGTCATTGATTCTTGGCATAGGATATTTGTTCTTGATGGTTACCTCGTTGAGAGAACGGTAATCTATGCATAATCTTTGAGTTCTATCTCTCTTTTCTACGAACAAAACTGGAGCTCCCCAAGATGAAGAACTTGGCTAGATGAATCCTTTCTGCAATTGTTCTCCAAGTTGTTTCTTGAGTTCTTTAAGTTCGTCAACCGACATTTTATAAGGCCTTTTGCCCTTGGTCGAACTGGTACCAATTCTATTATAAATTCCACATCTCTATCTGGTGGCATTCACGGTAATTCTTAGGGAACACATCCGGATACTCACCTAATTGGCACCATGTCCATGCTAACCCCTTAAGAGAATTTAGCTTACTCCTTTTGATTTAAAATTGGACTTAAATGTTATCCTCTTACTGCGGGGTTGTGAGTGAAATTGTGCGATTTGCACAATCTAGTACTCCCTCATACTTAGCCATCCAATCCATTCCCAAAATTACATCCAATCCTTGGGAATTTAGGATTATTAGGTTCTTTGAAACTTATGTTTTCCGATCTCTATGACTAGATCCGGCATCCAAGACTCACTATCATATCCCCTCGGAGAGCTAACTTTTATCGGACACCCAATGTTTTCGGATGCAAACCCATTTCTTTCGACAAATGCTTTAGATATGAATGAATGAGATGCACCGGTGTCAAAGAGTACAAATGCTGAGATGGAATTGAGTTTGAACTTACCGGCAACGGCATCGGGTTCTTCATAGACTTCCTCCACATTGATGTGGTTAACATCCTTCTGAAAAGGATTGGGTTTGTTAGGTCCTTCAACGTTCTTCTCGGGGCACTCATTAGCATAATGCCCGACTTCTTGCATTTGAAGCATTCAACTTTGTTGTTGTCCTTCTTAGGTTGACTTCCACTTCCACTTCCACTTCCACTATGGTGGCTCTTATATCCACTCTGTGGTTCTTGTACTTATCATTGTCATGGCTGCGATGATGCTTGTTGTCATAATGGTTGTGGTTGTGGTGCTTGTTAAACTTCCCATGCTTGTGGGATCTGGTGACGCTATCATCATAGTGAGATCGTTTATGATCTGATCGAGCTATGCTTGTCGGATGTTTCCTCTTTCTACTCTCAACTTGCTTCATTTTATTCTCCACAATAACAGCCTTGTCTGTCACACGATGATAAGTTGGAACATATACCACAGACGGCAGATTTAGCTCATCATTCAAGCCTTCTAGAAACTTTTCCTTCCTTTTGGCATCGATGTCAACCTCATCCGGTGCATAGCGCCAGATTGTTGAACTCTTGATGTATTCAGCCACTGTGGTGGTGGCTATTGATTGTGAAATTCCTTCTTTTTCGGGCTCATCATGCCGGTGAGATATGAGTAGTGAAATCCATCTTCAAAGATAGCCCAAGTTACCTCATCAATAGGCGTGGTAATCTGGAAGTTGTCCCACCATGCGGCTGGTCCTTCCAATGTCTTTGCAAACTGACCTTTTCAGCATCTGTGCATCCCACGGTCACTAAGTCTTTGTTCACGAGCGTAGCCAATCATTGGCCACCATGGGATCGGTCGTTCGAAAACTTAGGCGGCCTTAGGCAGAAATCTGGTGAGCATATCAAAACACGGAGGGTTGTTGTTGTTATTGTTGTTGTTGTTGGGATTGGGGTTGTTGTTGTTGTTACGGTTACGGATGAGCGTCGTCATCATTTGCATAAAAGTGTTTGCGCATTCATCATTTGTTGCATTTCGGGGTAATGTTGGGGTTGGGGTTGGTGTTTGCTTGTGACGGGAGGCATCTGTGGTTTATTCATATAGAGATAAGAATGAGATACCCTTACATGATTTATGCACAATACATTACACAAGCAAACACATAGCAAGCAACACTAGGATAAAAGCTAAACAACAAGATAACAAAAAGTCTCAAAGTGGCAAGCCATCCACATGTCGGATGGTCCAACAATAAGTTCATAAATATCAAGTGAGGTAAATAAAGATAACTGAGTAGTCAAATCTACTCGTCGGCATCAACCTCCTCCTCGACAAAGGTAAGACCTGCGTTCTCCATTGCGGTCTTGTTTTCCTCGATGGTAGTGGTCAAAGAGTCGATCTTGGCCTTGAGAGTCCTTTTAGGAGCAAGCCTCTCAATCACTGTCTGCTGCTGCTCTAACTCGAAGTCCTTGGACTGCAGTTCCTCGGTCATATCACGAATCCTCTTGTTCCTATCCTGGACACGCTTCTCTTGACTCTTGAACTTACGGTCTTGGGTCTCGAACTTCGTCTCCATCTCCTTGACTATCTCGTCCTGCTGTGCAAAGAGCTTGTCCTTCTCATGACTGCACACAGAGCTCGTCATTACTAAGCATGACGTTGGTCCTATCGGTATCCATGTGCCTAATAAGAGTCTCTAAGTCACGGAGAATAGGCGTATCGGCTCTCTTTGTGACCCTTGAGTCGTCCTCAAAGTCAATGGACTCTCCGTCATCATCTCGCCTTCAAGGCGTGGAAGTGAGTGCCTCTAACTTTGTCGGGAGTGGCGTCCTATGATCGTCCTATCAGATCCTGCATGACAACCTCCATGCCTCTCTCCCTGTCATCGTGCATAAGCTTGAAGACGATGGCCTCCGTAGTAGGCTCTGCCTGGCGTCCTGGCTGGTTCACCTTGAAGCCCCAAAGGTCCTTCCTCTCAAACTTGGTGAGTGGGTGCACCGTAATGATAGGAAGAGGGAGATCGAGTAAAGTAGTAAGCTCTACGATACGAGGACCAAAACGGGTAGCCTGGAACTCCTCAACAGTGCTGATGGCAATAGGCATCTATTTAAGATTGAAAAAGTTAGAACAACACAATTTAAGATAAACAAGACAAACATTCAAGCATAACCATGGAACACAAAAATCACACAAGTCATGCATACATAATATTCATTACATCAACCAAGGTTCAAACTTATTTAAGGTCTTATTTTGGAAAATAAGGTGATAGGTGGTGGTCAACTAACGAAGTGCGCTTACAATCCTATCTCATTGGATCTGGTGGCTAACACAATGTTCCTAGTGGCAATCACCCTATCTTGTTCACATGCTTCTATCACTAAGTCTATAATATCTCCTCTTAAGGATTGGTTGGTGACTTCCAACTCTTGGGTATGTTCCTTCTCTTTCTCTAAGTCTTTTTGGAGGTTGAGCATCCTGCACTTGACTCTAGCACTTAGTTCCTTGATAGTCTTCCAGGCTGTTTCTTTTGCTGACTCAAAGAATGTGGTGTGCATAAAAGTGTTGGTGTACATGCAGAAGCCTTTTTCTTTGTGGTTGTCTTCCTTGTTCTTGTACAAGTGAAGTTGCACCCACCAATACTCCACTCCATCCTCCATCACTTTGGAAAGCCCTTGTACACATTTGCACCATGTACTCCCATGGTTTCCATGAGGTCCTTGAGAATCTTGGGAAACTCAGTCTCACACTCCAAGGTCATGGTCATGAGTGGTCCTTTCTTCACGGAGCGTTGTGGAGTTCATCTACAAATAGAGATGAGAAGGAGAAGATTAGAAAAGTTTAAGAGAAGAATATACAAGTGAAGAAGAAGTTAAAATTTTCCTTAGTGGTTTCCAATCCTAGGGTCATAATCCTCTGAGCAACACGGTGCTCGATACCATCTGTAAGATCCTCCTTATTAAAGGAAAAGATCCCTGTGATTGCAATGCTAGTCCCTGGATCATTGCTAGCATCCACAGTTTAAGATGAAGTACACAGATACAAAGGTCGTTTATTACAGTCATTCCAGAGATAAAACATAGTCTTTTACAACTCATGGCCAAAGGCTTAGTACAAGAGTTTATGGAATATGTAAATAAACATAAGTCTTCATCTTCATGTGCCACAGGCAAACATGTTGAGTGTAGACTCATGACTCCTATTCATCATCAGAGTAACCTGCAACATCATAAGTTACAGCCACAGAGGGTCAATACTTTGGAATAGTATTGGCAAGTGATACCTTAGTATATATTTAAGTGGACTATAATACTATATGCATTTGGCTGGTGGAGGTTAGGCTTGCATTGCTCAAAATAGATTTTTCCTTAACTTTTGAAAACACTAAGTTTTTGCTTGACAAAGTCCATCCAAAGGTATCTAACAATCGTAGACCAAGATCCACTCAGGGCATCTACCAATCAAAGACTGAAGATCCTTTAACCCTTGTTCACCCACAAGTTTTATTTAGAAATTGGAGTGATGAGATTCTTGAAGTTTCCATGTCTTGATGCTCAAATTGTCCTTTACCAGGGACATGGCTAAGTACTTAGGTTTTACACTCTGCAGAGGTGGTGCACTTTCCCCACAAGCCTTGGTTTCCCAAGACATGATCCTTGATAGCCTTTCCTTAGTCAAATGGGCGCTCCAACCTATCAACCCATCTACCACCCACTGTCCAAGAGACTAAGTTCCAGCATCCTAAGATCATGGCAGAGCCCATATTACCATGTGGTTGCACTTGAAGCTTTTCAACATTTGACAACTCAAATCTCTTTGTTCCTGGGTGGCCATCCACAAGTGAGATACACAAGGTTCACCAGTACCCCTGGCCTTGTGTAACCACTCAACATAACCCAATCTTTCCATTCCACCCAGGTGATTCATTAACTTAGTTGTTTTGTTAAATAAAAACAAGTCCTTAGACTTAGAATATTTTTCCATAGTGTGAATATATAAACCACCCTTGTTTTCTAGTAGCTAGGCTAAGCATGGCATGGCAACTTGTCCTTAGGGAATTTCCTAGCAATTCTAGCATTCTATTCTAAATAGGATTTCCCATCATTAGTTGACAAAAGTAGCATGCAAGTCCTAACAAAATATATCTAATGCAAGTATAAAATATAGGTAGGGAATATTCATGAAGATATCACTTGCCTTGGTAGTGTGGAGAGTAGCACTTGTCACAATCACAATCACTAGCAAAATCTACACACAAAGTTGTAGCATACAATTACACACATATATATACAAACAAAAGTATTATGAATGCATGCATGCATGAATCTACCAAGTGATGATTTTTGAAAACTTCAACCAAGCAAGTGCATGAATACAGAAACTAAAACTAGTCACAAAGTAGCCAAGACAACTTAAATAACCCTAAAACAAAATACTAAACTAAATCTATACTTATAATGGCCTCAAACATGTCTCTGCATTTTAAGCTAATCAAATGGTTACTATTTGCTAAACAAAAAGGATAGGCAGAAAGGTCTTGATTTTCTGAATCCAACGGTATAAAGTTTGCAAAATTCCAACGTGGGGTTCAAAAGATATAGGCAATTGAATTTGGATCAAATTTCTGATTTTAAATTCTATTCTCAGATCTAACCTAGCCACGCGTCATGTTCTGATTCGCTCGTACCGGTTCGCGCTGGATCGAGCTCCACAGACCGCTGGATCTAAAGGGCAGGTGCGGCTCAGATCGCGTACCGCTTCGGGTTTAAGTGATCTATCGTAGCGCTACGATGCAGATCTAACGGCTGCTACTACTCTGGCCAAGAACTGGCGGCGGAGCGGCTACCGCGGCCGGAATCGTCGGTCGATGATTTTGCCGATGATGCAGACGGCGAGGGAGAAGGAGGAGTGGCTTACCGGGATCAGGAGGTCACGGGGAAGCTTGTCGTACTCGCGGTTGGTCAAGGCGCTCGCCGCACTGCTATTCCTCACCGGAGTTCGTGGCGGCGTCGGGTGCGTCGGGTGGTCGTCGGGGACGTCGCTGTGGGTCACCCCAAGGCATGACGAGGACACGGTTAGATTCACCGAGTCGAGACGAAGTAGTGAGCATGAACTAGGAGGCGCGGGGCGGTCTGGACTTACCACTGGAGTTCGCCGGAGTTAAATGCAGGCGTCGGTGGCGACTAGTCGATGATGTTGCCGGGCGGGATTCGCCGCGATGCGTCGAGACGGCGGGGTTCGAAGCAATACTCGCAGCCTGGTGGCGCTCTGGGTTCGGGGTTTGAGGGAGAAGAGAGAGGGGGCAGAGGGGGTTCTTATAGCCTGGTCACGAGCGAGAATCACTCGGCCAATAACTCGAATTGACACCGCGAATTTAAACACAGAAACGCTCGCGCTGATTTGGGGATGAACGGGTCGTGCGGGTGGAGACGACGGTGACGTGGAGAAGGCCCGCCTGTCAGCGAGGAGCGCGGAGTGCAGGTGGGGTCGGCTTGTCGTCAGGCTCAGCGTGAGAGAAGTAAAAGGAGATCCGGGTGGGCTTCTTTGGGCTTCATCTGCTTCTTGGGCCAGATTCGGCGCTGACCTTTTCTTTTCTTTAAGCTTTTTCTTTTTCTAATTTTATTTTCTGGATAGAATTTGATATGAATTCAAATCCTTTTGAATTCAAACCTCTTTGGGGATTTTTGCAGGGTTCTGTGGGTTCAAAAATGAGTCATATGACCATGTGGTTACTAGCAAGGCTTGGTCAAGCTTGGGTCTTTTGAAATAAACAGAGACTTTGTCTCTTTGTCTCTAGTTGCAAATATTTGGAATAGGGTTTTAGAAAATATTTCTAAATTGAAGTCTTGGGTTTAAAAGCTACTCCTAATCTTTCCAACCATGGAGGCAAGCAAACAAGTACCTAAGCATTCAAATCTCAAAGGGTGATGGCCAATTGAGATAAAATGCCCACATGAAATCATAGCTCAAACTTCTGTCTCCAAATGATTTTTGAGAAAAACCCTATATGAATGAATGATGCGAGAATGATATGAATGAGTTTTGAAACATGATTTTTAGGGATGTTACATTTAGTATCTTATCAAGGTATGTACTCTGCGATAGCCCAATTAGGCGCCTTGATCTATCTCTATAGATTTTAATGCCTAATATATATGACGCTTCACCAAGGTCTTTCATCGAAAATTTGCTATTTAGATAACTTTTAACACTGTTTAAAAGATCTATATCATTTCCAATCAATAATATGTCATCCACATATAATATCAGAAATGCCACATTGCTCCCACTCACTTTCTTGTAAATACAAGCCTCTCCATAAGTTTGGACAAATCCAAACTCTTTGATCACCTCATCAAAGCGGAGATTCCAACTCTGGGATGCTTCCTTCAGTCCATAGATGGATCGCTGAAGTTTGCATACCTTATTAGCATCCTTAGGATCTACAAAACCCTTAGGTTGTATCATATACAACTCTTCTTCAATATTACCATTGAGGAACGCAGTTTTGACATCCATCTGCCATATTTCATAATCGAAATTTGCAGCAATTGCTAACATAATCCTAACTGACTTAAGCATCACTACGGGAGAGAATGTATCATCATAGTTAACTCCTTGAATTTGTCGAAACCCCTTTGCGACAAGTCGAGCCTTATAGATGGTCACATTACCATCAGCATCAGTTTTTCTTTTGAAAATCCATTTATTCTCAACGGCCTTTCGATCGTGAGGTAAGTCCACCAAGGTCCAAACTTGGTTCTCGTACATGGATTCCATCTCGGATTTCATGGCTTCTAGCCATTTGTTGGAATCCGGGCTCATCATCTCTTCTTCATACGTCGTAGGGTCATCCATTTCATCAACCATGAAATTCACAACAGGATTGCCGTACAGTTTAGGAGCTCCACGTGTCCTGCTTGACCTGCGAGGTTCGGTAGTTTCCTCTTTCGGAGTTTCATGATCAATATCATTAGCTCTCTCTTCATTAGGTGAAGTCAACTCCGAAACAACTTCCGGTGCTGCGCCACTCGCTATTTCATGAAGAGAAGGTTCAATAACCTCTTCGAGTTCTACCTTCCGACTACTCACACCTTTCGCGAGAAACTCCTTCTCAAGAAAGGATCCATTCTTGGCAACAAAAACCTTGCCCTCGGATCTGTGATAGAAGGTATACCCAATTGTTTCCTTAGGGTATCCTATGAAGACGCATTTTTCTGCTTTGGGTTCGAGTTTATCCGGTTGAAGTTTCTTCACACAAACATCGCATCCCCAAACTTTAAGAAATGACAGCTTAGGTTTGTTTCCAAACCATAATTCATACGGTGTCGTTTCAACGGATTTAGATGATGCCCGATTTAAAGTGAATGCAGCTGTTTCCAGTGCATAACCCCAAAATGACAGTGGCAAGTCAGTCAGAGACATCATAGATTGAACCATATCCAATAAGGTACGATTACGACATTCCTACACACCATTACGTTGTGGTGTTCCGGTAGGCGTGAGTTGTGAAACTATTCCACACTCTTTCATGTGTGTGCTAAACTCGTAACTTAGATACTCTCCTCCACAGTCAGACCGTAGAAATTTGATATTTCTATTACGATGATTTTCCACTTCATTCTAAAATTCCTTGAACTTTTCAAAAGTTTCAGACTTGTGTTTCATCAAATAGATATACCCGTATCTACTCAAATCATCCGTGAAAGCAACAAAATAACGATATCCACCTCGCGCCGACACACTCATTGGTCCACACACATTAGTATGTATGATTTCCAATAGATCTGTCGCCCATTCCATTGAACCGGAAAACGGTGTTCTAGTCATCTTGCCCATAAGGCATGGCTCACATGTATCAAATGATTCAAAATCAAGTGATTCCAAAATTCCATCAGAATGGAGTTTCTTCATGCGTTTAACACCAATATGACCTAGACGGCAGTGCCACATATATGCAGATATATCATCATCAAGTTTAATCTTTTTAGCATTAACATTATGAATGTGCGTAATATTAATATCGATATCCATCAGAAATAAACCATTCAACACAGGTGCATGACCATAAAAGCTATTATCCATATAAATCGAACAACCATTGTTTTCAGATTTAAACGAATAACCACTTTGCATCAAACACGATCTAGATACAATGTTCATGCTAAGTGCAGGCACCAAATAACAATTATTTAGGTTTATGACTAATCCCGATGGCATATGGAGAGGCAGCGTTCCGACGGCGATCACATCAACTCTTGATCCATTGCCGACCCGCATTGTGACCTCATCCCTTGCTAGTTGTTGCTTGTTCCGTAGCCCCTGAATCGAGTTACATATATTAGCAACCGATCCCGTATCAAATACCCAGGTGCTACTTCGAGTACTAGTCAAGTACACATCAATAACATGTTTATCACATATACCTTTGTTTGCCTTGCCGGACTTCTTGTCCGCCAAATACTTGGGGCAGTTGCGCTTCCAATGGCCAGTCCCCTTGCAATAGTAGCACTCGGTATCGGACTTAGGGCCAGCTCGGGGTTTCTTTTTAGGCGCGGCAACAGATTTGCCACCCTTCTTTCCCTTGTGCTTGCCTTTCTTGTCCTTCTTGAAACCGGTGGTCTTATTGATCATCAACACTTGATGTTCTTTCCTAATCTCCACTTCTGCAGTCTTAAGCATTGACAGAAGCTCGGGAAGAGTCTTCTTCATGCCCTGCATATTATAGTTCATCACAAAGCTCTTGTAGCTAGGTGGCAGAGATTGGAGAATACGATGTATGCCTAAGTCAATGGGAATCGTTATTCCCAAGGACACAAGCTTATCGGCGTACCCAGACATTTTGAGTACATGCTCACTAACGGAGTTGTTCTCCTCCATCAAGCAGCTAAAGAAATTTTCAGTAGCATTATAACTCTCTATGGCAGCATGGGTATCGAAAATCATTTTCAATTCTCCCATGGTATCAAAGGCATTGCCATTTTCGAAACGCTTTCAAAGTTCTGGCTCTAGCCCATACAGTATGCCGCAATGAACTAAGTTGTGGTCCTCCTGACGAGTCACATAGACATGGTTTTCCTCGTCAGGGGCATCAGGAGCTGGTGGGGGGCCTAGCGGCGCATCTAGCACATATTGCTTTTGTGCGTGATGAGGAGAATCCTCAAATTCATAGCCCAGTTGGTGAAGTTGCTACCATTCGCAGCAAGTTTCTCTTTCTCCATGAACACATTGAAATTAAAAGCAGGTGGTGCCATCTACAACAGAATTTGTAAAGTTTATTTAGACTAAGTTTATGATAGATTGAGTTCAACTAATCCAAATTACTAATGAACGCCTACTCAAAAACGACATCCCTCATGCCTTTTTGCAGATTACATGAACCAAATCCACTACACCAAGTCCGGTCATCACGTGAGTCAGTGTAGCTTCAAAGGCGAGCATATATATGGGCATCATATCAACCATATGACTCATGCTTAACCTTTCGGTCCGTGTTCCGAGGCCATGTCTGTACATGCTAGGCTCGCCAAGTAAGAACCTTAGTACTCGCGTGTGTAAAACGGTCTTACACCCATTGTATGAAAGCGTAGAGTCGAGTACACCCGATCATCACATGATGTCTCGAAACACGATCCATAGAACGGTGCATACTCAAGGAAGAACACATTTTATCTTGATATCTGATGCGCTCGATGATCGACATAGAGCTCGTTGGGAACCCCAAGAGGAAGGTATGATGAGCACAGCAACAAGTTTTCCCTCAGTTATGAAACCAAGGTTTAATCGAACCAGTAGGAGCAAGGAAACACCCCAAAGGTGTTACTAGCTGAGCTTTGGCAGGGCGCACTACCGGTGCTAGTAGCAACGTGGAGACCTGCACAACACAACCACAGAACTTTGTCCCCAACTTGCGATGAGGTTGTCAATCTCACCGTGTTTTGCGGAAAACAAAGGATTAAACGTATCGAATGGAAAGAAGTAAAAGTTTTGCAGAAAGTAAACACAAAGCAGAAACAGTTGTAGATTGTATGTAAAGAAGAAGGACCGGGATCCATAGTTCACTAGAGGTGGCTCTCCTTAGATAGATAACATGCTGGGTGAACAAATTACAGCGGGGCAATTGACAAACACCGAGAAAGCAATACATGCATATACTAATCATCTTGACTCCTTTGAGACTTGATTGGGCATTACAACGTAATACATAGACCGCCATCCAACTGCATCTATGACTAATAATCCACTTTCAGGTTATCATCCGAACCCCCTCCAGTATAAGTTGCAAGCAACAGATTATTGCTTCTGAACTGCGTGTAAAGTAAACAATACGATTGTTCTATGAACAAAGGATTGTTGTTTTCTCCCTAGTAGCAACAGCACATCTAGTACCTTAGAGATTTCTGTCACTTCCCAGATTACGAGGCATGAACCCACTATCGAGCATAAATACTAACTCTTGGAGTTGCTAGCATCTACTTGGCCAAGATAGCTACTAACAACGGAAAGCATGCAAGATCTCAAATAACAAAGACATGATAGAATCAATAATCAATCTGAAATAGCATCTCAATATCCATCGGATCCCCGCAAACACAACATGTATGGAATACAAATAGATGATCTTGATCATGAACGGAGCTCACAAGATCTAAACATGAAAGCACAAAGGAGGAGAAACCAGCCATCTAGCTACTACATGGATCCGTAGTCCAAGGATGAACTACTCACGCATCACACCGGAGGCTTGCATGGTGATGAAGAAGGCCTGTGGTGAATTCCCTCTTGAGAGTGCCGGGAAGAGCTTCAAATCCCTCCCGATCTAGGGATGGAGATGACAGCGGCTACAGACTCTTTCGTGGTTTTTTGATCGGGCCCTTAGGGTTTTCGTCTCGAGGGCATCTTATAGGCGGAAGGAGAGGCCGAGGGGGTGCTGGGGTCGGCCAGACCACCCCCTGGCGCGGGCCAGGCCTTGCCGCGCGGCCAGGTGGTGTGGCCGGCCCCTAGCCCTTCCCATCTCGTATTCTGGCACTTGATCCCTTCCGGAAAAATAGGCACTTTGGCTTTTGTCCCGTCCAATTCCGAGAATATTCATTTTCCGACTTTCCTGGAACCAAAAACAACAGAAAACAGGCAGCTGGCACTGTGGCTCTTGTTAATAGTTTAGTCCAAGAAATCATAATAAAAGTACTCCAAAGTTGGAACAAAACACAAGAAAGTGGATAAAACCAAGCATGGAACATAAAAAATTATAGATACATTTGCAATGTATCAACATCCCCAAGCTTAACTCCTGCTCGTCCTCGAGTAGGTAAATGATAAAAAGAATAATTTTTAAGGTGACATGCACCATCAAAGAGTTGATCAAAGTATTTGCAAAACATTCAAGGCTGGGATCAAAGTACTTCAATCATCACATGAAAGAAAAAGTTCTAGCAATAAGCAAAGAGACCATGATGCAACATGAAAAGGCACAAATAAAAGATTCATGAATAACATGCTTTGCAAGACGTTTGTTTGTTTCACATAAAGAAAACATAGCATAATAGTATTCAGCTTGTCCCTCAATAGAGTAGCAAATATAAATGCATGGGACACCTTCAAAGTTCATAAGAGTGACTAGATACAATAGTTTCAAACAAGCAATAACAAGTTATGCATCAATCAACTAGTCTTGGGACAATGCACATAGAACTAAGAATTGCCACTATGCTCTCAAAGTAGTGCATAAAGATAGAAGGTGGAGACTCAATATAATGGTGGAAGAAAGGCCTTTTGAAAAGGAAGTAGGGATTCAAGTCAAATAAAGAGCTTCCAAAAATTATGGTACTTGTAGCTTTCAGCTCTCATTGCCCCTATCATAAGCATCTTGAAGGTGATTAAGGTTAAAGTGACACAACTAAGAGGATATGCTTGACAAGTTATAAACCGAAATCTCATGCCCCTTACTTACGAAGACCGATCCTCATGCTACTCAACTTCAGTCACGAGTAAGCTCTTGTCATTGTAAGTATATGTGTATCATTAAGAACCGCCAACGGGGTACCCCTTGCACATGATACGGGAGCTTTCCCATAGTCAAAATGGCAAGGCAAGCAGACAATGAGCATCTCAGCGATCTTTTTATTTGCTATTTGCATAGGTTTTTATTGAGGATGCTTCATAGAGTGCTCATTATGGTGATGCTGCAAGTTTCCACCATGATTAGGCATGTCTTAGGCTAGCGGCCCAGGCGTTTCTCTAACACACATACAAACTCCATGATCATACACATTTCACATTTATTTCACACCACTGGGATCCGTAAGCAAAAGAATATAATATCAACGGGGTACAAAGTACAAGTGCAATGTTGAAAGCGTTCCCCATGAAACATGGTTCTGCTAATTTCAACTTATAAAGTGCAAGCATATACGCAACAAAGAAGGACCCAATGGTTCAAGTTTATTAGAGGAAAAAAAGTAAAGTGTGCCATCAAGTTCGTGAGAGCTTTAATCACTAGTTTTCTCATAACAAGTGAAAGGTAGACAAAAGCATGAATATACTTGGAATAGCATAAGCTAGTAGGTAGGTATGGTGGACTCTTTGGAATAACTTGGTTTAGGGAGTTGGATGCATGAGTGGAACTCATACTTTGTGGTGGAGGCTAGCAAAAGACTGGGAGCGACAAACTAAGAGAGCAATAATGGCCATAATCATGCAGAGCGACAAAACATCATTGATCAAAGCATAAAGTGATACTACAAGTTGAAAACTAAAGGATCATAAAGGCTAAGGTGACTTGTGACAGTCATAACATGGTGTGAGCATGTGCCAAGTCAACCCAAATAAAGTATCAAAGGAGAATACCACTATACTATGCTTTAATATGCTAAAACAACGCATGATTCATCCAAGGCACATTAAGCAATCTCAATTGTTTATAAAAATTCATGCTACATCAAAGAATACTAAGCATAAAGCAAAAACAATATCAAGCATGGCATGACAAAGCATAGCCACAGTCAAAAACGAGCTCTTTTTACCACATAAGCATGAACTTTCCTACTCTTTTCCAAACCAAACCAAACTAGATGCAAACCAAAGTATGAAAGAGGGGGTCTAACCAACTTATTCAGAAAAATAAGAAAACCAAGCAAACTAAAAACCAAAACAAAAACGAAAAAGAAGACGCTCCAAGAAAAATACAACTGTGCATGAAACAATAAAAATGAAGCGTTTGGAAGAAACCTGGAATTTTTATTGATGAAGAAGGGGATGCCTTGGGCATCCCCAAGATTTGAGGCTTGTACTTCTTGGATATTTCTTGGGGTGATACGCGTAGCATCCCCAAGCTTGAGTTTTAGTCCATCCTTCATCTCATTACTCATTCCTTCCATACACCTGAAATTTTTCCTTCATACAAAACTTCACACAATCTCATTAGCAACATTAGTGCACTTAAGATAAATAAGTCTCAAGGTTCAGTTCTAACACCAAATAAACTTCCATTAGAACACTAGCTACTGTATCACTTCCCTAAAAAAGCTCAATTCCCCAAAAGAACTCAAGAAGGAACCAACAAGAAGCAAATGCAGAAAATGGCAGAAATCTGTCATAACAGACCAACAAGTAAAGACGAATTTTTTCGAAGACCTTCTGTTGCTCAAATAAAAAAGTGTTGAACTAACAAAAGTTATATAACAACCTGGGGAAGAAGCAAAATAAATTACAGCTCAATCCGACATACAAAGCTCTCTCAGGAATATTTACGGTGAAGCACAAAAATCTGTTTCGGGACAGTAACTTTCCCAATCATTACTTCACTCTCATTAGAGGTTACTCTTGGCACAAAAAGCAAATAAAAAGGATAAGGAGCGGTTATTACTGAAGTAATAACTTCCAAGACTCATCTAAAACTCTTGTATTATCTCCCAACAAGTACTTTTCTTTAACGCCTTTAAGTTAGGCATAAGAAGCAAAGAAAGAATCAAGTGTTCTCAAATGAAGAAGCATTAAGACCAAATTTTGTTTTCATAGGAGAAGCAAAAGAAATATTTTCTCTCTTTTTAGGGAAGTGTTCTATACCTTTCTTGAGTGGAAGTTGATATTTAATGGTGCCTTCCTTCATATCAATGATGGCACCAACAGTTCTAAGAAAAGGTCTTCCCAAAGTAATAGGACAAGAAGCATTGTATTCAACATCCAAAACATAGAAATCAATGGGGACATAGGAATCATTAACCATAATAAGGACATCATTAAGACTCCCCATGAGTTTCTTTTTAGCATTATCATCAAGTGGGACATTCAAATAGCAATCTTCAAGAGGAGGCAAATCAAGCATATCATAAATCCTCCTAGGCATAATAGAAACACTACTATCAAGATCACACAAAGCTTTGAAATCAAAGTCATTCACTTTCATATTAATTATGGGTTCCCAACCATCTTCTTGCTTAATAGGAATAGAAGCTTTATGTTTCATCTTTTCTTACTTAATCTTTATGAGAGCATCAGTAATATGTTTTGTAAAAGCCATGTTCATAGCACTAGCATTAGGACTTTTAGCAAGCTTTTGTAGGAACTTAATAACTTCAGAGATATTGCAACCATCAAGATCAAAATCAACTTTATCATCTAAAGTAGTAGAACTATTACTAGCCTCAACACTAGTGGTGGTGATAGTAGAAACACTAATGTTTCTAGCAATTTCATATTCTCTTTCCCACTTAGCATGTAATTCAGCTAATAGTCTAACATTTTCATCAATTCTTACTTGTATGGCATTAGTAGCTGCAAAGAGATTGTCATTAGTTTCAGGTTTAGCAGCCATTTTATTCAAAGAAGATTGAGCTTCAGCCAAAGATGCTATATTTCTTTCAGCATTAGAGAGTTTTTCCTCAATAGTTTTATTGAAAGCAGTTTGTTTACTAATAAACTCTTTAAGCATAACTTCAAGTTCAGAGGGAGCACTCTTATTATTGTTGTAAGAATCTCCATAAGCATTACCATTGTTGGGAGGGTATGGCTTATAATTGTTGTTACCAAAATTGTTCCTATAAGCATTATTACCATAAGCATTGTTGCCAAAGTTGTTATTTCTTATGAAGTTCACATCAACTTGCTCTTCTTGAGCAACCAAAGAGGCTAAAGGAACATTATTTGGATCAATATGGGCTTTCCCATTAACAAGCATAGACATAATAATATCGATCTTATCACTCAAGGAGGAGGTTTCCTCAACAGAATTTACCTTCTTACCTTGTGGAGCTCTCTCAGTATGCCATTCAGAATAATTAACCATCATATTATCCAATAGTTTTGTTGCAACACCCAAAGTGATGGTCATAAAGGTACCTCCAGCAGCTGAATCCAATAGGTTCCTTGGAGAATAGTTCAATCCTGCATAAAAAGTTTGGATGATCATCCAAGCAGTCAGTCCATCAGTGGGACAATTCTTTACCAAAGATTTCATTCTTTCCCAAGCTTGAGCAACATGCTCATTATCAAGTTGGTTAAACTTCATTATTTCACTTCTCATGGATATAATCTTAGCAGGAGGATAGTATTTTCCAATAAAAGCATCTTTGCATTTAGTCCAAGAATCAATATTATTCCTAGTTAAGGAATTCAACCATTCTTTAGCTTTTCCTCTCAAATAGAAAGGAAACAATTTCAGCTTAATAATATCACCATCTATATCCCTATGCTTTTGCATCTCACAAAGTTCAACAAAGTTATTTAGATGGGAAGCAGCATCTTCATTACCAATACCAGAAAATTGTTCTCTCATAACAAGATTGAGCAAAGCAGGTTTTATCTCAAAGAAAGTATTTTCAGCCATAGGTGGAGCAATAGGTGTGCTCATAAAATCATTGTTGTTGGTGCTAGTGAAGTCACACAACTTAGTGTTTTCAAGAGTAGTCATTTTTTGGGTTTTCAAATAAGAAAGCAAACAAGTAAAACTATTTTTTTTTGTGTTTTTGAATAACAAAACAAGCAAACAAGGCAAAAAGAAACTAAGCAAAACAAAAACAACAAAGTAAAGAGATTGGTTATGAGGGACTCCCTTGTGAAGATGTCCTTGACTCCCCGAAAACGGCGCCATAAAATAGCTTGATGCGCTCGACGATCGACGTAGAGCTCGTTGGGACCCCAAGAGGAAGGTATGATGAGCACAGCAGCAAGTTTTCCCTCAGTTATGAAACCAAGGTTTAATCGAACCAGTAGGAGCAAGTAAACACCCCAAAGGTGTTACTAGCTGAGCTTTGGCAGGGCGCACTACCGGTGCTAGTAGCAACGTGGAGACCTACACAACACAACCATAGAACTTTGTCCCCAACTTGCGATGAGGTTGTCAATCTCACCGTGTTTTGCGGAAAACAAAGTATTGAACGTATCAAATGGAAAGAAGTAAAAGTTTTGCAGAAAGTAAACACAAAGCAGAAATAGTTGTAAATTGTATGTAAAGAAGAAGGACCGGGATCCATAGTTCACTAGAGGTGGCTCTCCTTAGATAGATAACATGCTGGGTGAACAAATTACAGCGGGGCAATTGACAAACACCGAAAAAGCAATACATGCATATACTAATCATCTTGACTCCTTTGAGACTTGATTGGGCATTACAACATAATACATAGACCGCCATCCAACTGCATCTATGACTAATAATCCACCTTCAGGTTATCATCCGAACCCCCTCCAGTATTAAGTTGCAAGCAACAGATTATTGCTTTACGAACTGCGTGTAAAGTAAACAATACGATTGTTCTATGAACAAAGGATTGTTGTTTTCTCCCTAGTAGCAACAACACATCTAGTACCTTGGAGATTTCTGTCACTTCCCCAGATTACCAGAGGCATGAACCCACTATCGAGCATAAATACTAACTCTTGGAGTTGCGAGCATCTACTTGGCCAAGATAGCTACTAACAACGGAAAGCATGCAAGATCTCAAATAACAAAGACATGATAGAATCAATAATCAATCTGAAATAGCATCTCAATATCCATCGGATCCCATAAACACAACATGTATGGATTACAAATAGATGATCTTGATCATGAGCAGACTCACAAGATCTAAACATGAAAGCACAAAGGAGGAGAAACCAGCCATCTAGATACTACATGGATCCGTAGTCAAGGATGAACTACTCACGCATCACCGGAGGCTTGCATGGTGATGAAGAAGGCCTCGTGGTGAATTCCCTCTCGGCGGTCCGGAAAACCAGATCCCTCCCGATCTAGGGATGGAGATGGCCATGACTCTGAGACTCTTTCGTGGATTTTTGATCGGGTCCTTAGGGTTTTCGTCTCGAGGGCATCTTATAGGCGGAAGGAGAGGCCGAGGGGGTGCTGGGGTCGGCCAGACCACCCCCTGGCGCGGGCCAGGCCTGGCCGCGCGGCCAGGTGGTGTGGCCGGCCCCCAGCCCTTCTCCGTCTCGTATTCTGGCACTTGATCCTTCAGAAAAATAGGCACTTTGGCTTTTGTCCGTCAATTCGAGAATATTCATTTCGACTTTCACCGGAACCAAAAACAGCAAAAAACAGGCAATTGTGGCTCTTGTTAATAGGTTAGTCCAAGAAATCATAATAAAAGTACTCCAAAGTTGGAACAAAACACAAGAAAGTGGATAAAACCAAGCATGGAACATCAAAAATTATAGATACATTTGCAATGCATCAATATCTAAATGAGGGATCGTCTTACAATGCTACCAAAAGGGCCAAACTAGCAGTATAAGATGCTAACATCTAATGTGTAAAGTGAGATGATATGGTGCATGCATTTGATCTCTATCATTTGCATCGTGGTATGATCTCTATCATTCCTTTGTGTGTAAGGCCAAGGTCTATGGAACTTACACGTTGAATGTGTTGTAAGAGTATCTATCATACATCTACTTACAACAATACCATATCAATACACTAGCCCAGCAAAGATCTAAGCTAGACGCCTCTAATTTATCAACTGCAAGTTTTACGTGGCTTAGGGCTTTCGGAGATAGAACCGTTCTCACCTACGAACATGAACCACAACGAAGATAACTAAGTTATTAGCAACTCGTTGTAAATCAGATATTGACTATAGTAGGAGAGACAAACACCCTCCAGCCACTTATGCAAAACAAGTTGCATGTCAGTCGTGGAACCGGTCTCATGTACGATGACATGTAAGGTTGGTCCGGGCCGCTTCATCCCACTATGCCACCAATATCCAAAATACATAGAAGATGCAATAACATGATCATCATCGCCCACATATAAACATATGTGTACTACCCGTGCAAAGCACCTACGCATAGATCAGGCTCTGATACCACTGTTGGGTCCGCATCATAGAAAACAAAAAAAATCCTACGGTGTGAACTACACGCCAAGACCTATCTACTAGGTACAAAGCAACGGGTGGACATACATCCAACGAGAACTTACCCTCGAAGACAACGAGTTTTGTTAACGAGTAGGAACTTGTGGTTGATGTAGTCGTACACTTGCTGATCTCAAGATCGTGAGGAAGTCCGAGCGCCGCAACTCAGCAGCGCATCCATACTCGCACACACGTTCAAGCCACCGGACAACCTCCACCTCCTCGCTCCAGCGATCCAGTGAGCAGAACTCCTTCCGCATTTAAATGCCACCGGGAACATGTATCTCGCTAATCCGAGACCATGCGGAATAATTCTAGAGGGGTAGAGAGATCCTTCACAAGGAGGTGTGAGGATGAAGGAGGGAATGGGTGGCCTTTTATAGGAGGAGGGGGGTGCCCCTCCTCTCCATGGCCGGCGCATGGGGGGTGACCCCTCACCTCCCCCATTCATGTGGTGGTAACCCCTCCACATTAAAATGCCTCTTCACATTCCCTTTTAAAGTCTCCACTTTAAATGCATTAAAATTCTCCAAGTTTAATGCTCTCTCATTTAATAAAACTCTTTTATTAAATTTATTCAGAATTTTGTTAATTACTTTAATTAACAAACATTCACATATAGCCCCTTGCAATATTTCAATATCACATGCAGAACCACTTTCTCGCAATTTCACCAAACAATTTCTGGTTTCTATTGAAACAATTCTCGCTTTTGCAAATCTTTCGTCTGAAACATATGTGCTCCAAAATGGTGTCCAGTAACTCTTAAGTGTGTCACCCTACGTCATGAATAATGCACATGATCGAGACCCTTCTCCGATCAATAATCAGCAAGGCAGGACACGGAGATCCGTACTGACTCCTACACATTCAACGATGACTTCTGTGATCGTGAGAACCTTTAATGCTTGTAACTAAATCCCTTTGTCTCGCGATATATTACATGTGCGAGATTCGATCATCGGTATCTCCATACCTAGTTTGATCTCGTTACCGACATGCACTCTTTTCTCGTTCATGTGATATAACATTCTAGTGATCACATCACTTGCTTGCAAGCTATCTCAATGTGATATCACCGAGAGGGCCCAGAGTATATCTATCCATCATTGGGATTGAAAAATTCCACTCTTGATCCATGAGCCTCAACATAACACCTTCGTAGTACTGAACCCATCTTTATAGTCACCTCACATTACAGTGACGTTTGATGTTATCAAGATACTCTTCCGGTGTTAGCAATTAACATGATCTCATGGTCTAAGGATAAAGATTACTTCGTATGATGTTATAGCAATATAAACATAATGACTTGATCGTAATGCTATACTTCGGATGAATGTTCATCACATCATTCCACCAAAGGTGTGACCTTGTTATTAACAACATCCAATGTCCATGATCAGGAAACCTTGATCATCTTGTTAATCAACAAGCTAGTCTATAAGAGAGGCATAACTAGGAACCCTTTTTGTTTATTAAACACACATGTATTGATGTTTCCGATCAATACAATTCTAGCATGCAAAATAAACATCTATCATATATAAGGAATACATAATAACAACTTTATTATTGCCTCTCAGGGCATATTTCCTTCATACTTTCTGCAAACTATTACTTCCTTCCATTCGATACGTTTAATCCTTTGTTTTCAGCAAAACACGGTGAGATTGACAACCTCATCACAAGTTGGGGACAAAGTTCTGTGGTTGTGTTGTGCAGGTCTCCACGTTGCTACTAGCATCGGTAGTGCGCCCTGCCAAAGCTTAGCTAGTAACACCTTTGGGGTGTTTCCTTGCTCCTACTGGTTCGATTAAACCTTGGTTTCATAACTGAGGGAAACTTGCTGCTGTGCTCATCATACCTTCCTCTTGGGGTTCCCAACGAGCTCTACCTCAACCACGCACCAACACTTTTCTGGGCGCCATGCATTGAGCCATCAGGTATCACCTACTATATTAACCCAACTAGGAGGCAGAATGATTCTCAAGGGAGGAACAACATTTGCGACCATGGTCAAGAAGGATCGGAGCTCCACTATAGAAGATGACCTCTCGGTCGAACTGCGTTTATGTTTGCAATGCAGTTGTTGTCCACCAAAATATCATATATCATCATGTCCGAAGACATATTATAGTCACCATGTCTGAGGACATATTACACATATGCACCAAATGGAAAACCAATTTGTGACCCTCTAGATAAACGAATAGCGCCGGTAGTTCAGGGAGGATCCTAGAGGCCCCCGCGTTTGGTTATCGCGATCAACTCAGAACTGGTAGCGTAGAACGAATGGGTCCTAGGTCGTCTCAAGTAGTTCCCAAAGATGGTCCCTATCGGGCCTCATAATTAGGTGAAGCTATAACCAACAACATTAGATTAATTATCTTATCACCAACACTATCCAAGTATCAAGTTCCACATGTATGGGAACGATACTAAGCATGCCTACGACTAGCAAGGGCAAAGATAGCTAGTCAAACAAGGCAATAGGATAACCAAGGCAATATAGTGGAGCCAGTAAATAATGGAACGGTACTAAAGCATCGATAATGAGGATAGCAATAGATCAAAGGAAGGAAGTAAAGATTATGAATGCAAAATAGGTAGAAAGGGGTAGAATGATCACTCGAGGAGATCAACCGAAGGCTCGTCGTATCTCGCATCAACTCAATAGCCTATCCGAGAAGAAGAAAAGCACTAGCAAGAAACATCGGGTACATATTTAATACTACGGTAAAGAAGCTGGCATGTGCATGATATGATGCATGACATGGCAACATGAGATGCAACTTAGCAATATTAAGCGGAATTGGAATCCTGACAATTAATTAGGAGGTTCAGGTACCCCACTTTAAATGTTGAATTAACAAAGCAAAAGCATGTCATAGGTGAGATACACAATTTAAATGGAGTCAAGATAAGACAAGATCTCCTGCATCTACACTCCATATTTAATTATTAGGTGAACATAACCCAAAACCACATGATATGTAATGTGATCACGAATTATTTAATATGCACTAAGTTTTATATGACAATTTATAAAATAGGGATGGTTTTAGGTTCATAGTTTTGGGGTTCGAAGATCTCGAGGGTTCGAAGGGATAGGGTTCGGTCTTCGGGTCCGAGATCAAGGTCCACGGGTCATCTGGTCCATTAAGGAGATCTTGACGATCCGGAGGTGATGGTGGCATCGTCTCCCATTTCCATGTTGGAATTCTTGTCGTCCATCTTTTGTCTATGTCAACTTCAAGGAGCAACACGAATTGTTCATCGAGGTGGATCTTGTCGGTGGGATCTTCTCTCATAGCATCGACATCAGGGTACTTGTTCGACTTGTCCACCAATAGGGTTTTCGAAGACCTCATCGCAAGTCTAGTCGATATTTTCCAAGCGTTTGGAACCACCGCGTCATCATCACTAAATCTTGACCACCTTACCACTACACTTCACCTTGCCTCCATACCGAAACATCACCACACACTAGTAGCGGAAGCAGGAACCACACCACGATATCAACAACACATCCAGCATAGGAAGAACACATCAACTAGCAAAATAGCTAGCTAATTGGAATAAGAGGAACCAGAGGCATGTGCCCGGGATCACAACAGAGAAGCCCTTGCGGAGTTTGGTGATACCTTCGATCCGTATTACGGATGTAGTATAGCTTCTTTTTCCCTAGTAGACCTAGGTTATCGAATCCTCGGGAAGCGAATGCGTAGTAAAGTTACTTTAACGGACCTTTGGGAGTTTTAGAATTCCTTTTGTGTTTTTACCGGACCAATAGTTTGCATCTTTTCGTTGTTGTCGATGATGGAGAGAGAGGGCCTAGGGCTTTTGGTTTCACCTGTAGTTGTGCAAAACACCTGATGGGAATAAAACATAAAGATAAAGTATGCATGTAATTGTTAGAGCAAGATAAATTGTATGTGGGCAGTGCATCCATAATTGCTATTGCCTCCACAACCTCTTATAGCAATAACATACTAGTCTCATCCATAGAAGAAAGAGAACTAATGATATGCATAGTGATGTCACCATTAATCCCAAGTAAATCCCTCACATACAGCCGTACTACCCCTTCTGTCACTGGGATTCCCAACCTGCAGATTAGTCATTACTCATACTCCCTATACCTGGCTCAACCCTCAGGGTCTTGGGTACCTGACAAGTCCTTAGATTGAGGCAAGAGAGGATACAATAATCATCATGTCATACAAACTAATACATGATCCCATCTATGATAAATAACATGCACAAACGCTACATGGCTAGGCCAAAGCCCTTAGCCCAAGGAGAATTACTCACACATAGAGATGAGAGTAACAATCATAAACATTGTAATAAAAATCATGAGATTGATAGCAATAGTCTTACAATGTCGCCAATCAAAGAAGATATCTACTATTACAAGTGGTGGAATATGGCTATGGAGATGGAGAAGGGTTTTGAGATCTAGAGGCGGTTGGTGATCTATGGCAGAGACTTTTGGGCGAGGATGGCCTATTTTATCGTCGCCCGAGGCTTCTTTATATTGGGGTACTTTCACGAAAGTTGTTCTATTTGACCTAACGGTGGCAGCGCCAAATATACGACCGGAACTATACGGCCAGAATTTTGCTCCGATCGTATAGTTGGTCGTTAAAGCGTCTGCCTCCGCTTCACGACCCTTGGTTTCTTCTGGTTGTTGGAAATCTCGTATCTTTGACTTTAATGTAGTGATTCCCATCTTCAAACGACATTATCTGCGTAGGAAAAATATAAACAGAAAGGATTGCATACCCCTTTGAATATTAGGCATTAGTGGCAGGGTTTCGAGAGATATTTCATCAAAATTATGAATAATATCCAGTTTAAATCTGGACGTGGATGCCTATAATTCATATCCATAATTTGGAAGCATGCTGGAGACAAACATGGAGTCAAGCACATATGTAGGCACGCATGGAGACGATGGAGGATGACGCGGGCGACGCACGGGCCAGCGGGGACAGCGAGGTCGGGTTCGAGCCGGAAGGGACGCGATGCAAGCGGGGATGAGGGTGGAGGCGACCTGCACACGGAGGCGTACTAAGCGGGGCCATGTAGGTAGGGAGCAGGGGCAGGTGAGGAGGCGCAACGAGGCACCACACGGCCAAGGCATGATGACTGCAAGTGCACAGATTATTTGTAACTAGTTTCGAAATAAAGATAGCGATCCCACAGGGAGCAGGAGTCTGAAGTCTAATAATTCTTAAAATAAATATTACGATAGAAATGCTAGATAGAGTTCAAAGTGATAAGATAAAATACGAGTACTGTGTAAAAAGATGTTTTTGGGTTTTGGGTATAAGAGCAATAAAGTAAAGTAAAACAACTGGGTACAGAAAGTAAGTATCGCGTATGTAAGAAAGATTGGAACTGCAGTAGGGAAAAGGCGTTCTCAGGGAGTAGCGGATACACCACTAGCTAGTATTGTAAAGATCTAAGATAAAGATTATCATCATGAACATTCTCAACTATGTATGTGTGGGAGGAACTCTGTATTTGGACGAATAGGCAGCAACCGCTGCTCACATCATCCTCATAACCACAACAGTTAGCAATTGACATCAATCGAATTACTAGGGACGCAATCCCGTAGGACGTATCCCATGGCATGGATAGTGCTCCGTGAGTTTCCTCAGTTTCCCAAGTTGATACGTAAGGGGTGCCAACAGCTTTATAGTTACTCCAAGTGCTAGCATGCCTCCGTCTACCAACAAGTAGTTTCCTCCATGAAGTCCCCACAAGAGGCAAATATTGAGAGGTCGACTTCTCTAAACACCAAGATATAGAAAATCTAATACATGGTCACAACGATGAAGATCATAATAGACTTTATCTTATTTCAATATCATACTAGGGTTTCTCCATCTCCCCAAGAACTAATGATCTACTCAGACATGGAGGCAATCAACATCATGGCAATGGTAATGGAAACAATCATAGATGAATAGTACTTGTATAAATCCACAACGAGTATAGTAATTACTACAAGATCTAGACAAGATGTAGATGAGATGGATGGAGATGGTGGTGATGCAGCGGTGGATGATGAAGATGGATGCCTTAGCCTCTCGGATCTACGCAGGGCGAAGATGAATCCCTGGTGGATGAGTTCCCCCTCCAGATGCCTTCCGGAGGTGAGGTTTTTGTGATTTTTGGGTGTTCAGTATGTCGTCTCCTCGAACCAATTGCACGGGGTGAAACTATTTGACGAGGCGGATGTGGCGCCAACTATATGGTCGGAGCTATACGACCAGAAAAATTGCTCCGGTCGTATAGTTGGTCGTTGGACTCTCTGCCTCCCTTGTTCTTTTCTGGTTTTCTTCTGGTATTATTAATATTTCACAAATAAGCAATTTACGTTGTTTTTGACTCCTTTTATCCATAGTACAACTGCTCCAAGGATTGTATCCATTGGGTCCATCATCTGTCCTGATCTTGGTGAAAACAGACATAAAATGTGCGCGTGAACGCCGTAAAATACGAAGATCCTACATCTACAATGAAAAATAATAATGTTAAACATGATGCAAATATGCACTCATCAACTTCCCCAAGCTTATACTCTTGCTCGTCACGAGCAAGTTTTAGCTTAATGGATGTGATCCTCATATTCATGAAGCTGAGTCGATAAAATAAATGAGGCAATTGCAGCATGTGTTTATCATGTACGATACATAGGAATAAGTTCATGAATAGTACCTTACTCGAACCATCTGAATAGTATTAGAAGGCTTCCACACCTTAGTGATCAATAGTTCATAAAAGATGAATCTCAACATAATGTAAAAGAATGTGGTTCAATCGAATGAGTTAACGAGGTAGTCCCAAGTGTTTTAGGATCAACGTATTCACTTGGGATTTAGAATCTCAAAAGTATCTCTTTGTCATACTACAACACAGTGGTATATGCCTACTTGCTCTTTGCACACTCACTCTTTTTATTCTTATTTTTATTTTCTTTTGTATATATATGCTCACACTTTTGTTTAAGTGTTGTGCAAAGGAGATAGCCATACATTCCACTTCATGTAGGAATTAAAAGTTTAACGATCTCAATTACCATATTCCAATTGCATATGAAGCATTCTTATGACTTGAAGATTCTACCTCGACTTGTTCTCACTCTATTTTGATAGCAATTTTATTTCCCTTTGTTCAAGGTTTCTTTTTCAACTTAACTGTATAGATAATTTTTCTTTGTAAATCAAACCGTAGACTTGCAACATATTGACTAAATTATCTTTAGGTGTTCTATTAATACCAATGGTGTGGAAGACTCCTAGTGCTATCATCAAGTGCAAGTAAAATTATACTCAAGCCATTCATATATCAATAAAGCAAACACAAACTCAATATTGCTCCATATACAATAATAAACTCGGAATTTCATAAAAGGGATCGACTATTCCTGAAGGGAATTCTAATGATGCAAACTTTATTTGTAGTTTGAACTAATGGGAAAATAGTAATAAAACTTATAAGATAGATTACAAGGTCTTAAAGATCTCCCCAAGCTTGGAATCAAGCCAGGCGGGATCAAATAATCCCTATGGCACCATGGCATTTGACACCACGGTGTGTAGCTTCTTATTGGTCTCCTCCAAAGCAGTTATGCGGCTGTAACACCTCCGCAAATCAGACTGCAGAGTGTCCACTCTATCAGTGAGCTTAGTCACCAATGGAAGGAGGTCTTCCTTCTTCTCCATCTCATCGATACGGTGACAGACTTCAACGCGATGGAGTTGCTCCTGCTTTTGATATATCTCCAATTCCCGCACGCGATCCTTGGTCCTGGGAATAGCTTGTCCTTCCTCGTCCATAATTGATGGATCGGGAGAGTGGAAACCGTACCCCCACTCTTCTTGAGTCTTGACCTTCATACGAGCACCAATGGTCGGCTTCGCGAGTGGTACCTCGGCTCCCTTGCTAGCACCTGCAACAATATTAGATAATTCCTTACGCTCGTGTGGCCTTTGATCCGTAGTGATGAACTTGACCGTCTCCACATGCCCTTTTCCATGTGGTTTGCGATCTTCTCTCTCTTATTGAGATTTCTTCATCGCCACCCAATTGATCTCCGGTGGATCATAGACGTCACGACGGATGTAGATGTCAACCACATCATCGTCGGAATCGTTGTTGAAGTAGCTTGGCTCGACGTACTCCTTGTACCTCGGGCTAAACCTCTCCACCTCCTTGTCATCGTCCTCCATGGGCAGGCTACTAGAGCGGTCCCTAGAAGGAGCAATGAACCCCAAGGGTTTTCCACGGCCTCGGACGGGATAGCGCATCGCTAGATTTGTTCCTGGAGATTATGATTAGAGAGAAAGACAATGGCAGTATATAAGGGGGGCCATTAGGTTGGTAATACTCGCAAGAAACACCAAATTGTCGCCCAAGAAAAGAATCCAAACGAAATAGGGAAGGAAATCATGGATTTGGAAGTTCCCTGCCGCGTAACGATCAACTATACGGCCGCGGCTCATATAGCTCCGGTCGTATAGTTGGTTCCGGGCAGATATTTCCAAATATCTTGAGTCCAGGTCGCTTAAATCATGACTCGGAACCAACAATAACATTTTTAGATGAATAATAAATGAAAAATCGAACAAAAAAGTGTGTGAGAGTTTAACGACCAACTATATGGCCGGAATTTTTGGTTCCGTTCGTATAGTTATGACCGTATAGATACAGACATCAAAAGCAAAAGTGTCTGAGAGTTATATGACCAACTATACAGCCGAATTTTTTGCTCTGGTCGTATAGTTGCGACCGTATAGATACAGACACCTAAAGCAAAACCATTTGAGAGTTTAACGACCAACTATCTGGACAGAATTTTTTGCTCCGGTTGTATAGTTGCGACCATATAGGCTCACATAGCAAAAACAATTTCACGAAGATGATACAGAGAGTTTAACGACCAACTATACAGTGGGAGCTTCCTCTCCGGTTATATAGCTCCGCCCGTATAGTTGGTAAAACCCCTCTAAAACTTCAGAAAAACACAAGGAATTCAAAGACGGAATTTTCCAAAGTAAAAATTGTGAAAACAAATCACTTATTCAGGTAAGAACACTTATCTTACACTTACCATTTGCTTATTCAGGGATGAAAAGTTCCTCCAACAACAAAGACTTCTTCTCTCTTGGAGGAATTGACCTTAGTTCATTGAGTAATTCCCATAAACAAAAATCACTAGGACTAAAGTTCCTCTCAATAAGATTGGTGTCTTCCTGGGAAATCATGGACACTGCATCTAACATCTTTATTTCTTGCCTCTGCATAATCTATAATTCAAATTCTTGAAGTGAAAGAATCCAACGGATCAGCCTTGGCTTATGGTCTTTCCTTTCAAGGAGTTCTTTTAAGCCATCATGATCTGTGTGAACTCTCACCTTTGCATCAACTATATAGGAACAAAATTTATCACAAGAGAAAAATACAGCAAAAAGTTCCTTTTCTTCCTTAGTGAAAGAACATTTCATGGTTCCCTGTGTTTTGACTGTTAGATAACAATACCATGGAGTTTTATCATGTGTGCTAAGTGTGCAGGGAATGATATTGTGTTTGGGGGCCGGATAATCCGGCCTAAGTCATTTGGCAAATGCAGGCATGGCGCGTCGCTCTGACTAGGGGCGGATTTTCTTCCCCTAACCGGATAATCCGGCCCTCACCTTGGGCCGGATAATCCGGCCCGTAGAAGGTGATCAAAGGCAAGCAAGGCGCGACACTCTGATTGGGGGCGGATTTTCTCCCGGAAAATCCGAATAGGGGCGAATTTTCTTGCCCTGACCGGATAATCCGGCCCTCACCTTGGGCCGGATAATCCGGCCCCCAGGAGACGATCAAGGGCAGGCTCGGTGCATCGCTCTAACTGGGGGTGGATTTTGTGCCAGATAATCCGAGTCTGGGCCGGAGTTTTCCCCAGGACGAATAATCCGGCCCTCACTTGGGCCGGATAATTCGGCCCCCAAAGGCTCCAACGGCTTAGTTGGGGCAGGGGGGTATAAAAGCCCCTTCATCCCCTCCATTCAGACTTCTTGATTCATTTGAAAAAGGCCAGACCTATTGCAAGTGCTCCCTCTCTAGATCTCCCACTTCAACCACCCGAAGGCTTCGATCTTTGGGGGAATTGAAGGAGGAGACAACCTACATCTTCATCACGAATCAAGCGCATCAACTCCTCTCCATTCACTTGGAGAAATCCCCGGTCTAGTATTTTCGTTAATATCTAGATCTTGTGTTTTGTTATTGATAACTTGTTCTTGTGGCAGCTTGTTGTCATTACGGGAGCCTCCAATTTGGTTGTGGAGTTGTGCCCCGCTAGTTGTGTAAAGGCGCCGGTTCCCGTCTCGAAGGGTTCCTATAGTGGAAAAGTGGATCAGGCCTTTGGTGGCAGGATCCATCGGAGAACAGGGTGAAGCCTATTGTGGCGTGGTGGTCCTAGTACCTCCCACCCCTCCAACGCAGATGTACTTCCCTTAACAAGGAAGGAACTACGGTACAACAAATCATGTGTCTCCACGTTCACCACTACGGTTTACTCATTCCTTTATCTTACTCGCCTTTATTCGCTAGTAGATAGGTTTGCATATAGGGAAACTCTTTGTAATAGCATATCTAGAGAATTTACCTTTTGTGTCAAGCCTAAAATTGAAAAAGCATTAAAATTTTAAGTAGCACCTATTCACCCCCCCCCCCCCCTCTAGGTGCCCATATGATCCATTTCAATTGGTATCAGAGCCTAGGCTCTTTATTCGGGCTTAACCGCCTAAGAGAAGTATGGGTACCAAGGAGAATGGGAATGAGGCTGTGGAAAAGGTCACAATGGATGACCTCAAGACATTGGAAACAACCTTGTTGAAATCCTTTGAGACCAAGATGGAGGAGATGCAATAAATGATTGCTCGCCTCACATCACCCGTGGCCCCATCTCCATCCTCCTCTCAGGCTACCACTCCTTCATTCAAGGATAAGGCTAACGCATGATCTAAGGAAGATGAAGTGGTAGGTGAAAAACATAATGGTTCCGCTTCCAAGAAGGGAAGTGGTACGGAGGACTATAGTGAGGTTCATCACCTATATTCTCCCAACCCACCTATTCCTCATCCTCATATAAACAATAGGGGTGATCCACCCAAGCTTACTGCATCTTCTTTTAATCAATGGCAATTCTTAATGAAGTCTCATGTATGCAGTTCATCAATTGAACTTTGGAGGATCATCGAAGAGGGTCTTCATATTGGAGATCACACCAACCTGACAAGAAGAGAAGTTGTGGATAGTCAATTGAATGCAACGGCTCTCCACATGATACAGCTCGGAGTGGGTCCCAAGGACATGCCCCACATTGAGAATTTCAACACCACTAAAGAAGCTTGGGATGCTCTCACCGATCTCTTTATTGGAAATGAAAGCATGAGGAGGAATAGGTATGATGCCCTTAGCAATGAAGCTGAAGGATTCTACATGTTGGATGGCGAAGACCATGAAGATATGTATAGAAGACTCAAGGGCATTGCAACAACATTTAGAAAGCATGGAGCCACTCACATTGATGACGCTTGGATAAAAAGGAAATATATGAGTGCTCTAATGCCTTTTGAGCCAACGGACTTGAAGAGCTTGCAAGGTAGACACAACTACCATCAAATGACTTCCAATGAAGTCATGCAATAAATGGCATCATTCAAGGTTGCAGCTAAGAACGCGGAAGATGCCCGTGCCCGAGCCATTGGAATGCAAAAAGGGGTCAATGTTGCTCTAAAGGCAAATGTTGTTGAGAAAGATGAGGATGAAAGAGGTTTCGAGGGTGTCTCCATGGGCTGCCCCGAGGAAGTCAAGCGTGCTCATGGTGAGTACATGGCCTTCTATGCAAGGAACTTTTGGAAGGATCCAGCCAAGGCTAAGTCGGAACTCGAGCGCAAGAATGGGTCAAGTGGAAGAAGAGAGAATGGCCCAAAACTAAGAACTTGCTACAATTGTGGAGATAGGCTACACTTTGTGGCTGAGTGTCCATATCAAAATAGAGAAGACAATGGTGGCAGGCTTATCCTTCAAGAAAAATCCAAGGCACCTCGAAAGAAGCCATTTATCAAAAAGAATGGCTCCTATAAGAAGCAACCCAAGATTGTCTTGGTGGCACAACAAGAATATTCCTCTGCAAGTGAAGATGAAGAGGATGAAGATAGTACTCGTGAGGTGGCTGCTATAGTTACCACATCTACTCCATCATCACTCTTCGACTCTCCAAACGAAAATGCCATCAACAACAACGTCACCTGCCTTATGGCGAGAGGGTCTGAGGTATCATCTTCTATTTCTTCATTTCCTAAGACTAACATAAATATGGATATGGATGATCATACTAGTCTTAAGATAAAAGAAGAATTTATTGCTTTGGACACCTTTTTCACTAACTTGCAAGGTGAGCACAAACTTCATTTTGATGCTCTTATGAGTCAACTTGCCCAATCTGAAGATCTCCTCGAAGAAAAGGGCAGAATTGAAAGAGAAGATGCCTTGGAGATAGCCTCCTTGAAGAATGCCTTGGAAGAAGAAGAGGAAGCTCGAGTATCCTTGGAAGAGAGACTCGAGTCAATTGAGGAGTCCCATGAATAGGTTGTTGCTCAGCTCATCAAAGAACATGACAACGCTCTTGCTAAGGTAAAGAAACTAAAGAAGGAAAAGATTGAATTTGGGGTTGCTCATGCTAGACTCTCGGAGAAGTTTTAGAAACTTGACATTGCTCACAAGGTATTGGAGAGTGAACATTCTACTCTAAATAAGTTGCGTGATCAGCTCCAAACTCAATTGGAGAAGTATGATGTATCCAGCACCTCCACTCCATCTTGTGGACAAGAAGAACTTGTAAAGGAATCTCAACACAAAGGTAAAGAAGTTCTAGATGAGGTTCTTAGCAAGCAAAGGAAAAACAATGGAAAAGAGGATCTTGGTTATGCTCCCAAGACAAATAACAACAAGAACAACAAGAAGAAGAAGAGCAAAACTGCTCAACCAAAGACTAGCACCACCACTAATGACAATTCTAACTATGATGGTTTTGCAGGGGCTAATAATCCTAACTATGAGTTATATTGTGATTATTATGGTGATGTATATGCTAGTTATGTAGGTCCTTATGATTGTTACATTCCTTGGTCTATTTGGGTTCCCAAGACCCTTGTCACTAACATGAGAGGACCCATTGAAAAATGGGTACCTAAAACCAAGAAGTAACTTTCTTGCAGGGTTATGCTTTTGGTGGGTCTAAATGGGTACTCGATAGCGGGTGCACAAGTCACATGACTAGAAGCAAGGAGATCATCATGGAGATGCGGCCAAATCATGATCACATAACCGTCTCCTATGGTGACAAGTCTAAATCTGAGGTATTGGGTCTCGGCAAGGTTGTGGTCACGATATCTCTCTCGTGGATGTCATGCTTGTTGAGACCCTCAGTTACAATTTACTTTTAGTTCGCGCCCTTGGTAAGATGGGATTTGCAGTTTTTATTGATGCTGATTTGGTGGTACTCTTGTGGAGCAAGTCTCTAAAAGTCGCTTTCGTGGGATATGTCGAAACTGACCTGTACGTGGTGGACTTCTCGGGGAAAACCACTACATGCCTGATGTGTCTTTTTGGAAAGGCTGACGCGGGTTGGTTATGGCATCTCCGACTAGCCCATATTAATATGAGAACTTTGCAAAGTCTCCAAAAGGGTGGCCACATCCTTGGACTAAAAGAAAATGTTTCTTTGCCAAAGATCATGTTTGCAGGGCTTGTGTTGAAGGGAAAATGCATGACTCTCCTCATCGAAGGAAGACTGTTATTTCGTCAAAAAGGATTTTGGAGCTCCTTCATGTGGATCTCTTTGGACCTCCATCACATGCAAGCCATGGTGGGAAGAAGTACTGCCTCATGATTGTTGATGATTACTCAAGATACACATGGGTCTATTTCTTCAAGTTGAAGAGCGAGACTCAACAAACTGTTATCGACTTCGCCAACGAGGTTCAACGTCAACACAATGTCCCTATTTTGGCAATAAGAAGTGATAACGGCTCCGAGTTCAAGAACTACACCTTAAATGAATTCCTAAGTGAAGAGGGGATAAAACATTGATACATTGCAAATGTATCTATAATTTTTGATGTTCCATGCTTGGTTTTATCTACTTTCTTATGTTTTGTCCACACTTTGGAGTACTTTTCTTATGATTTCTTGGACTAACCTATTAACAAGAGCCACAGTGTCAGCTGCCTGTTTTCTGCTGTTTTTGGTTCCAGGAAAGTCAGAAAATGAATATTCTCGGAATTGGACGGGACAAAAGCCAAAGTTGCTATTTTACCAGAAGTCATCCAGATCCAGAATACGAGACGGGGAGGGCTGGGGCCCGGCGACACCACCTGGCCATGCGGCCAGGCCTGGCCCACGCCAGGGGGTGGTCTGGCCGACCCCAGCACCCCCTCGGCCTCTCCCTCCGCCTATATATTGCCTCCGATACCAAAACCCTAAGTACCCGATCAAAACTCCATGAAAGAGTCTATAGCCGCCGTCATCTCCATCCCTAGATCGGGAGGGATCTGGAGCTCTTCCCGGCACCCTGCTAGAGAGGGGAATTCACCCTGGAGGCCTTCTTCATCACCATGCAAGCCTCCGGTGTGATGCGTGAGTAGTTCATCTCTGGACTGCGGGTCCATGTAGTAGCTAGATGGCGTGTTCTCCTCCTTTGTGCTCTCATGTTTAGATCTTGTGATCTCCATTCATGATCAAGATCATCTATTTGTAATTCTGCATGTTGTGTTTGCGGGGATCCGATGGATATTGAGATGCTATTTCAGATTGATTATTGATTATATCATGTCTTTGTTATTTGTGATCTTGCATGCTTTCCGTTGTTAGTAGCTATCTTGTCCAAGTAGATGCTAGCAACTCTAAGAGTTAGTATTTATGCTCGATAGTGGGTTCATGCCTCTGGTAATCTAGGGAAGTGATAGAAATCTCTAAGGTACTAGATGTGATGTTGCTACTAGGGAGAAAACAACAATCCTTTGTTCATAGAAAAATCGTATTGCTTACTTTACAAGTAATTCGTAAAGCAATAATCTGTTGCTTGCAACTTAATACTGGAGGGGGTTCGGATGATAACCTGAATGTGGATTATTAGTCATAGATGCAGTTGGATGACGGTCTATGTATAATGTTGTAATGCCCAATCAAGTCTCAAAGGAGTCAAGATGATTTGTATATGCTTGTATGCTTTCTCGATGTTTGTCAATTGCCCCGCTGTAATTTGTTCACCCAGCATGTTATCTATCTTAAGGAGAGCCACCTCTAGTGAACTATGGACCCTGGTCCTTTCTTTTACATACAATCTACAATCAACTGTTTACTGCTTTGTGTTTACTTTCTACAAACTATTACTTCCTTCCATTCGATACGTTTAATCCTTTGTTTTCAGCAAAACCGGTGAGATTTACAACCTCATCGCAAGTTGGGGACAGAGTTATTTGGTTGTGTTGTGCAGGTCTCCACATTCTGTCTTGCAGCACCGGTAGTGCTAGCCAACGTTCAGCTAGCTACACCTTTGGGGTGTTTCCTTGCTCCTACTGGATTGATAACCTTGGTTTCTTACTGAGGGAAAAATTGTTTCTATGCTCATCATACCTTCCTCTTGGGGTTCCCCAACGAGCTCGATATATTTTGCGCCATCAAACATCAATATTCCGCTGCGTACACCCCTGAACAAAATGGTGTTGCCGAGTGGAAGAACCGAACCCTAATGGATATGGCAAGGTCTATGCTAGTTGAATTCAAGTCTCCATATAACTTCTGGGCTAAAGCAATCTCTACCGCGTTCCATTCATCCAATCGGCTATACCTCCGTAAAATCTTGGACAAGACTCCGTATGAAATACTTACCGGTAACAAGCCAAACTTCTCATACTTCCGAGTATTTGGTTATAAGTGTTTCTTTCTCATCAAAGGAGTTTGTTTATCTAAATTTGAGTCTAAGGCTTTAGAAGGTATTTTTGTTGGTTATGGTGCTGAATCCCACACTTATAGAGTCTACAATAAGCTCTCAGGAACTGTTGTAGAATCTTGTAGTGTGGTGTTCGAGGAAAATGATGGCTCCCGTGCGGGGCAAGTTGATGTTTGTGATGCAGATGTTGAAATACCCCAAGATGCCATAAGAAGAATGGGCGTGGGATTTTTCTGCCCCATTGAGGAACCCCTTGTGGCAGATCGAGAAGGACAATGCTCTAATCATGTAGATCCCTCATCGACACAAGCTCAACATGCACCAACCTTTGGAGAAACTTCTACACCAACTCCACCAAATGCTGAAGGTCAACATGCTCCTGAATGCTCCAGGAGTCAACTCCGGATTATCCGGCCATCCCTCCACTATCGACCAAACTGATCAACATATCAAAGAAATAGCTGCAAATCCCAAGCCGGATTTTCCGGCTGACCCCGGATTATCCGGCCACTCTCCAATTCGAGCAAGATCTAGTCAAGTTAGCGAAGATGCTTCAGGTTCTCCCAGGCCGGATTATCCGGCCTCACGCTCGGCCGAATTATCCGGCCCTGAAACTCCTGAAGAACAGCAGTCTCATGTTACGGATGTGGATCCACATCAAGGGCAAGGTTCGTCATCTCCTACTACTACTAATCAAGCTACTCATCAAGGCCAAGCCAATGATTCCAACGAAGACTCAAATGATGAAGCTATTCCACCAAGAGACAACAAGGTTATTGAACTTCGTCGCAAAGCTCGTGCCGATAGGAACCTTGAGTTAAGGGGTCATACTCTTGACAAAGTTGTAGGTGATCTTCGACGAAGGGTTTCCACAAGAAGGGAGTTGGCAAGTTTCGGTGAGCATCAAGCCCACATCTCAATGGTGGAACCCAAAAAAGTGTTTGAAGCTCTTGAAGATCCGTACTGGGTTATCGCTATGCATGAAGAGTTGAATAACTTTGAACGCAACAAGGTTTGGAAACTAGTGGAGAAGCCCAAGGATTGCCACAATGTTATCGGGACAAAATGGATATTTAAAAACAAGAAAGATGAGAATGGCATTGTTGTGAGGAACAAAGCGAGACTCGTGGCACAAGGCTACTCCCAAGTTGAGGGCATTGACTTCAGCGAGACTTATGCTCCTGTGGCTCGTCTTGAGTCCATCTATATCCTTCTTGCTTATGCTGCTCATAATAATTTTAAATTACAGCAAATGGACGTTAAGAGTGCTTTTCTTAATGGTCCTCTACATGAGTTGGTATATGTAAAGCAACCCCTGGGATTTGAGGATCCTAACTTCCCGAACCATGTCTACAAACTCGATAAGGCACTCTATGGCCTTAAACAAGCCCCACGTGCGTGGTATGAGCACCTTCAAGATCTTTTGTTAGATCGTGGCTTCGAAGTTGGGTAAATCGATCCCACTCTTTTTACTAAGAAGGTTAAGGGGGAGCTCTTTGTATGCCAACTATATGTAGACGATATTATCTTTGGCTCTACTAATAAAGCTTTTAATGATGAATTTTCAAAGCTTATGACTGACAGGTTTGAGATGTCTATGATGGGGGAGTTACGGTTCTTTCTTGGATTTGAGATCAAGCAACTTAGAGAAGGAACCTTCATCAATCAAGAAAAATACATCCAAGACATGCTCAAGAGATTCAAGATGATGGATCTTAATGGCGTCGCCACTCCAATGCAAACAAAATGTCATCTTGAACTTAATCCCCATGGTAAAGATGTGGACCAAAAGGTATACCGGTCCATGATCGGCTCTCTTTTTTACCTCTGCGTATCTAGACCCGATATTGTGTTGAGTGTAGGGGTGTGTGCAAGCTATCAAGCAGCTCCTAAAGGAAGCCACTTAGTGGCAGTCAAGAGGATCTTCCGATATTTGATTCATTCCCCTAATTTAGGTCTATGCTATCCCAAGGGCTCCAATTTCTCTCTATGTGGTTATATTGATTCAGATTGGGCTGGTGATAAGGATGATAGGAAATCAACTTATGGAGCTTGTCAGTTCTTGGGAAGGTCTCTAGTCTGTTGGTCTTCTAAAAAGCATAATTGTATATCTCTCTCCACCGTCGAAGCTGAATATGTTGCTGCTGCTAGTGCCTGCACTCAGTTATTATGGATGAGGCAAACTTTAAAGGAATATGGTGTCAATTGTGACAAAGTGCCTCTTTTATGCGATAATGAAAGTGCAATCAAAATTGCGTAAAAACTGGTACAACACACAAGGACGAAGCATATTGAGAGTCGGAATCATTTTATTTGGGACCATGTTGCTCGAGGCGATATTGATCTATCTTTTGTGATCAAGAAGGACCAACTTGCTGATATTTTCACGAAGCCACTTGATGAAGCAAGGTTTTGTTACTTGAGAAATGAGCTAAATATCGTTGATTCAAGGAGCTTGTCTTGATTACCCATGCACTCACTCTTACATCTCAAGCTTATTTGGTCTAGGTGTGGGCATGGATATAGGGGGAGTGTGGTCCTAATTTATTGGACTACCCCCCCCCCCCCCCATAATGTCGAAAGCAAGTCAAATCATTTCTCTTACTATGATTTTGTGATATGTGAGCTTATTGATGAGTATTGGTCATGAACCCAAGATATATCTTCACGGTGTCATACCATACACTCCAACAAGGTGGCTTCGTCCACCGCCCTCTTCCATGAGAAGAGTTGGATTTATGTGGATCTTTTTGGATTTTTTCTCATCTCATGTTCTAATGGGAATCACACTCAATTTTGGCTTTTAGTTGATTTGATTCTTGCAATCTTGGGTGTGTAGTACCATCTCAGTTTGGCTCTCTCAACCCAAGCCTCTCCCTACATCTAAGACATCTTTTTTTGCACACAAGTCCCTTGTACACCTTGTGGGGGTTTTGTTTGGGGACGTGTAGGCCTGAATCTGTGTACAACAGAAATTCAGAATTTAGGCCGGATAATCCGGCCCAAGTATAGGCCGGATAATCCAGCCCTGGCGGATGTAGTCTTTAAGGGCTAGGGTCGGGGGAAGGGCTCATAACGAGCAGCACTTCTCCCCCGACCATCTCCCTCTCCCCACCCGCCGCCTGCCATCCCCCACCCTCCCTGGAGCCTCTCTGGTCGCCGGATTCTCTAGGCCTCCCCGGATCTTCTTCTTCGCGCCTCCGGGTACCTTCTCCTCCACGTTCTTCCTCCAATGAGTGAGGGTAACTCCCTCTCTCCCCATATTTGGCTAGATGTGTTACTTGTTGGGTGGAATGTTGTCTAGAACGATGTTGTTTCATGTAGAATTTGTAGTCTTGCAGTATCTCGGCCCGATCTACATTTTTGCATTTAATCTAGGCGATTCTGAAATTTTCTGCCAGGGCCGGATTATCCGCCCCTGGCCAGGCCGGGTAATCCGGCCTGACAGAGTAAAAACTAGTTTAGTTTCGTATGGATTTGTGCATTGAGTATGCTTGGACTTTGAACTGTTTGCCTACTTTTTCTATATCTCTCTTGGACTTGTGTGTATGCTTATCCCCATGCTACCCGCCTTGTTCACTTCACAGGTGGCTCCAGCGCTCCCAAGACCTACAAGCACTGTCCTCATGCTAAATACTTCCGGGACGACGGAAAGGGGAACTTAGTGGACGAGGTTGAGCTGAGGAGAAGGAAGAACAAGGAGAAATGCATGGCTGAATAGGCAAAGAGGGATAGGAAGGGTGTGTCCAAGAGGAAGGGCAAAGGGCCCAAGATTAACTATTAGAAGATGGATCCTGTTACTTTCTCCTCCATTCGTCATCGTGATCTATTTGATGAAGTTCCGCATGACACTGAGCTGGGTGACTCTCGTTTTTGGTGTGCTGAACAAAAGGGTATCTATGAAGATGTGTATGCTCAGCAGAAGATTTGGCCTATGCATCCTCTAATTCTTGCTGAGGCCTTGGAGAAGCCTCACCTTGTTGATGCCATGTATGTGACTGAGAGGATGGGGCTGCACCATCTCATGGCCCTCCAATGCTCCTATGATTTTGAGATTGTGAAGCAGTTCTTCTCCACCTTGGTTATTTGCGGTGATGAGCACCGCACCATGTAGTGGATGACCAGTGACAGGCCTATGCAAGCTGATTTCCATGTTTTTGCTGAGGTTCTTGGTTATCCCTTCCGCAATAGGGACCATGCTAGTGGTCACCGCATCATCACCCAACTCAAGCCCAATAAAGATGCAGTCCTCTCTCCGTGCACCGATGACAATGGTATTGTGGGCACCCTTGCTAGTCTTTCTCCCATATATGCTTACTTGGTGGGTCTCTTTTGTGATTCTATCACTCCAAGTGGAGTAAACAATGACAGTATCCGTGGTCACCTGGTTCAGCTTCTTGCCTTCTCTCATGAGGTAGCATCCTGTGAGGATGAGTCTGTGTCATACAAGATGGATGTGATGGACTTTATTTACCATGAGTTGATTGATGCCATGTTCAATAGGCTTTCTATCCCATATGCTCCATACATCATGATGCTGATCAGGCACTTGCTCCCCACTAAAGAGTTCAACATTGATGTTGGGCACAAGGCGAAGAAGATCTACACCAAGGTTAGGAAGACCTCTCGCCCCTCCTCTTCTCCTGAGGGTCTCATGAGGGATGCTCGTGCTAGTGCTTGTAGGCCTCCAGTGCCTCCTATTGCTCATGAGATCAAGCAGCTGAATTGGTTCTAGCGAAACATTCTTTGCATGGGCGTGGACACTCGCAAGGGACAGTATGAGGCTTACAAGCAGCGCCATGAGATGGCTCACACTCAGCAGCTCATTCTTCACCATGTGTCCGGTGCTTTAGGCGATCCCCCTGCTCCTACTACTCCCACACCATATGCTCGGTGGAACTCTTCGTCTAGGCTTAACTATGGAGAGCTGGAGTGTCACCTGTTTCCTTCCGCGACCACTTCTGATGATGAGGAGGATGAGACCGAGGAGCTTGAGGATGAGGACGAGGACGGGGACGAGGACGAGGATGAGGACTACGAGTGATCCCTTGGGGCGTTAGCATCGCTCTTCTTCCTTTTTGGCTTCTTGATGCTAAAGGGGGAGAAGTAGTTCTATTAGGTCTCCGAGGATTTGCATGGGTCGGGCACAGGTATTTGCTCTTTAGTTTTTCGGTCTTTTTTCTCGCTTGTGCCCATTTAGCGTCGAACTTTTATGTGTGTTTTGTGTCGTATGAGACTATGTTTGTGTGGCTCTGGATTTATCTTGTGGACTATTCATATGGAGTCATCTATCATTCTGGCTATATTGGATATCTATATCGAGGGAGGCGCTCACTATGGCTATCATTGGATATTCTTATAATGTTTTGAGGATGCATCTATCTCCCTACCGGTGGTATGGATTTTTCACATATGTTTCAATGAATTAGACTTATACCCTCTTGTGTTAATCAAATGCAAATTTTTGGACGCACACATTGAGGGGGAGTCTTTTTCATTCATTAAATATTGTTGTCTTGAGAACTATCTTGCAAATCCTAGTATTGTCATCTAACACCAAAAATGGGGAGATTGAAAGAACATTTCATGGTTCCATGTGTTTTGAGTGTTAGATAACAATACCGTGGAGTTTTCTCATGTGTGCTAAGTGTGCAGGGAATGATATTGTGTTTGGGGGCCGGATTATCCACCCCCATCAAGGGCCAGATAATCCGACCTAACTCATTTGGCAAAGGCAGGCATGGCGCGTCGCTCTGGCTAGGGGCGGATTTTCTCTCGGAAAATCCGAACAGGGGCGGATTTTCTTCCCCTAACCGAATAATCCAGCCCTCACCTTGGGCCGGATAATCCGGCCCTAGAAGGCGATCAAAGGCAGGCAAGGCGCGACGCTCTGACTGGGGGCGGATTTTCTCCCAGAAAATCCGAACAGGGGCGGATTTTCTTCCCCTGACCGGATAATCCGGCTCTCACCTTGGGCCAGATAATCCGGCCCCCAGGAGACGATCAAAGGCAGGCTCAGCGTGTCGCTCTGACTGGGGGCGGATTTTGTGCCGGATAATCTGAGTCTAGGACGGAGTTTTCCCCAGGACGGATAATCCGGCCCTCACTTGGGCCGGATAATCCGCCCCCCAAAGGCTCCAACGGCTCAGTTGGGGCAGGGGGTATAAAAGCCCCTTCATCCCCTCCATTTAGACTTCTTGATTCATTCGAAAAAGGCCAAACCTGTTGCAAGTGCCCCCTCTCTAGATCTCCCACTTCAACCACCCGAAGGCTTCGATCTTTGGGGGAATTGAAGGAGGAGACAACCTACATCTTCATCACGAATCAAGCGCATCAACTCCTCTCCATTCACTTGGAGAAATCCCCGATCTAGTATTTTTGTTAATATCTAGATCTTGTGTTTTGTTATTGATAACTTGTTCTTGTGGCAGCTTGTTGTCATTACGGGAGCCTCCAATTTGGTTGTGGAGTTGTGCCCCGCTAGTTGTGTAAAGGCGCCAGTTCCCGCCTCGAAGGGTTCCTATAGTGGAAAGGTGGATCAGGCCTTTGGTGGCGGGATCCATCGGAGAACAGGGTGAGGCCTATTGTGGCGTGGTGGTCTTAGTATCGCCCACCCCTCCAATGCAGATGTACTTCCCTTAATAAGGAAGGAATTGTGGTAAAACAAATCCTGTGTCTCCGCGTGCACCACTACGGTTTACTCATTCCTTTATCTCACTCGCCTTTATTCACTAGTAGATAGGTTTGCATATAGGGAAATTCTTTATAATAGCATATCTAGAGAATTTACCTGTTATGTCAAGCCTAAAATTGAAAAGGCATTAAAATTTGAAGTAGCACCTATTCACCCCCTCTAGGTGCCCATACGATCCATTTCACTTAGGGTAATTCTTTTGAGCACCATTGAGAGTTCTACTAGCATGATGTATAATATTAAATCTACGACCAATATGTTGTCCAAGAGTTACTCCTACAACATCATCGCTAGCTTCACATATTAAGTCAAAGGTTGTATCCCAGATAGGTGGTTTAATGGTGGGAGCACGAGATAAAGCATTTTTGAGTTTATCAAAGCCTTCGAGACACTTATCATCAAAATTAAATCTTATTCCCTTTTGCAGGAGGTTAGTCAAAGGTTTAGATATCCCAGAGAAATTTCTAATGAAACTTCTACAAAAAACCCACATGACCAAGGAAACTTCTTATACCTTTAATATCCCTTGGCTGTGGCATTCTCTCTATTGCCTCAACCTTAGCTCTATCAACTTTAATTCCCTTACATGATACCTTGTGTCCAAGGACTATACCTTTTTTGACCATAAAATGGCACTTCTTCGAGTTTAGAACAAGATTAGTTTCTTCACAACGCTGCAAAACTCTTTTGAGATTATCCAAGCAACTAGTAAATGAAGTTCCATAGAAAGAAAAGTCATCCATAAATACTTCCATTATAAGTTCTATAAAATCTGCAAAAATAGCAGTCATACATCGTTGGAAAGTAGCTCGAGCATTACAAAGACCAAAAGGAATACGTCGGTAAGCATGTAAACCGTAAGGACTGATGAAAGTTGTTTTAAGTTGGTCATCCGGGTGAACAACTATTTGAGAGAAACCAGAGTATCCATCCAAGTAGCAAAAATTAGTATGGTTTGCTAACCTTTCTAAAGTTTGATCTATGAACAGTAATGGATAGTGATCTTTCCTAGTCTCTTTATTTAATTTCCTGAAGTCTATGCACATCATGTGCCCAACAATAGTTCTAGTAGGTATCAATTCATTGTTTTCATTAGGAACAACAGTAAAACCGCCCTTCTTAGGGACACAATGAACAGGACTTACTCAATCACTCTCTTTAATAGGATAAATTATACCTGCGTCCAGTAGGCGTACAATTTCTTTTCTTACCACTTCTTTCATTTCAGACTTCAGTCTTTTATTGAATTTGGCAACTGGTTTAGCACCTTCTGTACCACCCCGATAAAACCATTACAGGAAAATCGCGGTCTTTTTGTGCATTGCATCATCATGACCACATGCTCATGTCATCATGCCACATTGCATTTGAGCATCGTCATCATCATGCATGGTTTGTTCAAAACTATTTTTGAAAACCTATTTTGCTTTCTAAATACGCCCCATCTTTATTTCAAATTAAAACCCCGGTCTTCCGGAATATTTTGTTTCGTCTAAAAATGGATTTCAAAAGCCCCGTTTTAAACAGTTAAAATATATATTTTATTTTAGGGGGCAGCCGAACCGGGCCGAACCGACCCAGCCGGCCACCCCCAATAAAAACCAGGAGAAACAAATCCTAGTCTAAACCCAACCCATCTCCCCACCTACCCTAACCCTCTCTCTCTCCATGGCCCCACCTGGCCAACTGCCGGCAGCCTCCTCCCCACACCGCATGCACCCATCCAGCCCCGCCGCCAGCCACCTTTTCCACTCAACCACCTCACCCCACCCACTCCCAGGCCACCACCTCACCCCGCCTAGCCCCACCTCCTCCTCTTTTCCCGCCCAGCCACCAACTCCCACACTACTTGGACCCAAATCCCGTCGCCGCCTGCCTCCCACCCCGACAGCCCCACCCCCTAGCCGCTCTCCCACGCCCTCCGGCCCCACACCCGACCGCTTCCCTCTCTCTCTCCCCGTTCTTCTTCTCCCGCATGTTTTCCCCGCCTCCAGATCCCATCGCCGCCTCCACCCGAGCCGACCCCGCGCATCACCTCCTCGCCCTGCTCCCTCACGCAGGCTGGCGCTGCCACCAGGCCTCACAAGCGCCGCCAGGACGCCCAGCTTCTTCCCCTGGGCCTCCATTGTGGCCCCGACCTCGTCGGCCTCCATCCTCTGCGGCCATGGTCTTCACCGCCGGCGCGGCTCCCGCCTCTCGCCTCCCCTAGCAAGCATCGCCGCCTCCTTCCACGTGAATCGCCTCCGGTCCGCCGGCCCAGGCTCGCCACCATGCCGCCGCGGCCCCTGCCTCACCAACCATCTCTGCCGCCGCTGTCCCTCCCGCCTCGATCTTCGGCCCGCCGGTGCCGCTCTGACCCCTGCACCTCCTGGTCGTGCCGCCCCTGAGCCCGAGCTCGACCCTCCTCCGCCGTCCTCACCCCGTCCGCCCCCCGCCGCCCTCGCGCCTGCAAGACCTGCCACGCCATCCATCGACGAACCCTGAATGGAACCTTGTGTGCCTTTCAGAGATTGTTCTGGTACAGATTACAAGATCGGCACTGAGCATACGAAGTTTTTCTTCTCGGACATCAGGCACTCCAGCATGGACATGCACGATCTCCAACTCGGAAACCGAAGGCATCCAACAGGGGACGACAAGGACTTTTATCGGAGCCGATGACTCGAAGCTCTTCTTCATGGAACGTCAAGACCAGCCACCCGAAGACCACAGACCCGGAGAATCCCCGGACACCAAGACCATCGACATGGGACCGAAGCCGAGGATTTTCAACCCGGAGCGTCAAGATCTCCATCAGAAACCTCAAGACCTCCTTCCCGAACCCCGAAGACCATGGATGCGACAAGTACTCCTTCCCGGATGCGATGCCCAAGAACCTCAACAAATGACGCCAAGATCTCCCTCACGGACGTCGAGTACGCTGACATGGAACCTGGAACCATAGGACGCCGAGCGCCAAGATCTTCTCGACCCCGAAGACCGTACCCCGTGGATCGACATGATCTTCTTCATGGACGCCGAGAACCCGGACGCCAAGGTCGCCGACACCAAACCAAGTCCTTTTTTCCGGAACGCCAAGCTCTCCTTCCGTTGTCCAAGAACGATCCCGTCGAACTGCTCCCCTGGCGAACCCTGAGACCCAGACCCGAACCCCCGGAACCCAAGATCTTCCGAACCTAGATGTGTGCCCCTAAGCCCCTATTTTTATAATATGACATTATCAACTGTCGCATATTAAATTGATCATGCTTGCATACATGTTTGTGGTTTGGGGGCATTAGGCCGATTCACCTCATAATTAAATATGGAGTGTTTATGCGGGATATCTTTGTCTTATTCCGGACTCCATTTAAATTGGTGTAGCAAACTGATGCCATGTTTCGCCCTGTTAATACAACATTTAAATTGCGGGGTAGTTAAATAACTCAAACCGTTTGATTAATTGTTGGGACCCCGGTTCCTCTTAATACTGCCTAATTGCATCGCATCTGCATCATATCATAATCATGTCGGATCTTCTGCCATAGTATTAAATATTGCATCCGGTGTTTCTTCTAGTGTTTACTTCTTCGCGGATTAGGCCGATGAGTTGATGCAAGTATCGACAAGTTCTCCGGATATGATCCGTCGGCAGTGTTTCCCAGGCGAGCACCTCTCCCCCTTCTGCCTATTTTGCATTTATAGTCTTTATTTCCTCCTGTTGATCTATTGCTATCCTTGTCGTTATGCTTTAGTTTCCGTGCACCAGTTATATCCCGTGCAGCCTCTATATTGCCATGGACACCTCCTAATACCTGTTGTTTGGTAGATAGCTGGCCTTGCGAGTCGTAGTTGCTTGCTCAGCTGCGATCTCATGTTGTCGAGTACCACCGTTGTTGGAATGCTGGCATATGTTTATGGTGGAGATGATCATGTCTTTAATTACAACTATTATATTGCCGTGACAACTAATGAAAGGGGCACCGGTGGGCAATCATATGTTATTTGGTTTTTCATGCCCACTTGTGTCCCGTAGGCCCCGGATACTTGATACCTGTTCCTTGACTATTCGCACTATCCACATACGGGAGAGTCTATGAATCCCCCTTAGCCAGAGCTTGATTCATTTCTTATTTCTTGGGGCCACAAACTAGTTTGGGGCTTTATTACTATCCTGTACTTATGCCATGCTTTACTGCTTTATTTAAGATTGTGCGTGGAGCACCTATACTATTTAGGATTGTGGAGTGTTTTGCGGTATCGACAAGCCCAGTCACACTTTCGGGTTCCCAGTCATTTACAGCCATTAACGCAAACCTTGGGTCCGTCTCGGAGCCGGCCAACTTCGTCGCGGGTAGCTTAATGGGGTGGCCCCCTGAAATATTTTATGAATCCTGTGATTGCTTTGTCGTGAAAGCCTCGTTGGGTTTTGATTTGGTTTTTCCGAGGTTGATCGTGTGTGTGTTGCTATTTGTGCACCCTTGCAGGGTAAATCTTTTTGAAAGCCGTGTCCGCGGTTATGGACGACTTGGAGCACAGTATCTCGATCATAGACAAGCATAACTAAAGTAGTGCTATAAATTTGACTTAATCTGTGACTAGTAATCAGCTTCACTACAACGGAATGGATAATAAAAGTGCCAACAACTGGTGGAACTGGGGTGTATCGTGTCACGTTATACCTGCCTAGTAAGTATCGCAACTCCAATGGAAAGAAATAAAAGTGTCAACAACTGCTGGGTTTGGGATGTCACATGCTAATTGTATCTGACTAGTAAGTACTGCAACTACCACCGAATGGTTAACTAAAACTGCCCACTACTTATGCTATCAGGATGACTCATGCTATCTATATCTGACTAGTAAGTGCTTCAACTATAATGGAATGAATAAAACTACCAACTGTGTGAGTTCCTTGGTTTGACTTCCTCGTTTGGTCTCGAGGAGGAATACCAGGATGGGTATGATTGGTGTTAGTATAAGGTTGGTTCCGAATAGGTCTTTCTTATCTCTCTCTACTAGCCGACAGTTAATCGAGTCTGTATAGGTTGTTTAGTGCATGCTGCGTTGCCGCTTCCGTCCACCATACCTATGTAGGCGAGAGCCGCCGAATTCTAGCCTCGCCGTGTACTAGCCTCAGTACTGACGCTCCTCTTTTTCCTTTGCCCGTTGTCGGCACCACCTTTTGTTTTTAGCAGGTTTGTGATCGACGTTGTTAGCAGGGTTACCCTTCCGGCTTGGCCTGGGCAGGGTTATGGACGCCATTGGTTATTCTTCAGGGCTCTTAGCCCCATTTGCATCTTGTCCGTACTAGGACGCTGTAACGTTTTCAAGGTGATTTGGATCTTTGTATTGTATATCTGTATTCTTGACTCGTTGAGTCGCTGTTGTATATATATATCTGTTCTGTGGGTCCCATCAAGGACTATTGTGTAATGATATTACTTTGTTTTCCACCCGCACGAAAGTGCCTGGTGGGCATCCTTGAATCGTTTCTTTGCGGGTTTGGCGGGAAGCGCTAAAACTTGCATAGGGCCGATTCGAGGGTGTTACAGGGTGGTATCAGAGCTCAGCAGTTGTGATACCCCCACAAGTCCAGACTGTAGGATAACCTAGCTAACGACCGAAGTAGAGTGTCAAATCTATTTTTGGAAAATCGGTTGGATAGATCTGATTAGGTCTGCTTTTACTCCTTACCATATACTATTCTCCTCTTACCTCTGCGTGTTTTGGATCTGTTCTCTTATCTTTTCTTCGAGTCCAGGAATTCTCGTGGTTGGGTTTCCGTCGTACCTTCAGGGTTTCGCTTCCTTCTTTGGTAACGGTGCTTCTACATCCGGTCTTCATGCTATCTGAGGAATCCTTCATCTGTTGGACTTCACCTTGTTCCTTCTCGTGCCTTCCGGTGTTTTCCGACACGACGACATCATCTACGCCAGATCCGATGCAGAGACTGTATCACCCCTTTGTTCTGGACCTTGCTTGTCGAGATCTTCAGTCTAATTCCGAGAGTTAGTTGCAAAATTTCGCTATTCATGTATGGAGTAATGATATGAGTGCGAGATGGAGTCGTGACCATACCACTACTCTTATCATTCACTTTTGTATATTGAATCGGTGGATCCAGCAATTTACTCCGTCCACGGAAGCTAGAGGTGGCTTTACTTGTTGATACCTCTACCTTCGCCCTTTGTTCCCGAAGTGTTCTCTCGACGATCACGGACAACGACCTCTTGTTAGTGGTGTCACGAGCATCTACATGAAGCAAGAAGATTCAGATTGCCGACCTTCTTCCCGGTACCACGAGGCGGATCTCGAGGGCGAGATCCCTTGTTAGTGGTGTCGAATTGTAGCACCCCGCTAAAACCACTACTAGAAAATCGCTGTGTTTTTGTGCATTGCATCATCATGACCGCATGCTCATGTCATCATGCCACATTGCATTTGAGCATCGTCATCATCATGCATGGTTTGTTCCAAACTATTTTCGAAAACCTATTTTGCTTTCTAAATACGCCCCGTCTTTATTTCAAATTAAAACCCCGGTCTTCTGGAATATTTTGTTTCGTCTAAAAATGGATTTCAAAAGCCCCGTTTTAAACAGTTAAAATATTTATTTTATTTTAGGGGGCAGCCAAACCGGGCCGAACCGACCCAGCCGGCCACCCCCAATAAAAACCAGGAGAAACAAATCCTAGTCTAAACCCAACCCATCTCCCCACCTACCCTAACCCTCTCTCTCTCTCCCCCTGGCCCCACCTGGCCACCTGGCAGCAGCCTCCTCCCCACACCGCATGCACCCATCCAGCCCCGCCGCCAGCCACCTTTTCCACTCAGCCACCTCACCCTGCCCACTCCCAGGCCGCCACCTCACCCCGCCTGGCCCCACCTCCTCCTCTTTTCCCGCCCAGCCACCAACTCCCACACCACCTGGACCCAAATCCCGTCGCCGCCTGCCTCCCACCCTGATAGCCCCACCCCCTGGCCGCTCTCCCATGCCCTCCGGCCCCACACCCAACCGCCTCCCTCTCTCTCTCCCCGTTCTTCTTCTCCCGCATGTTTTCCCCGCCTCCAGATCCCATCGCCGCCTCCACCGGAGCCGACCCCGCGCATCACCTCCTCGCCCCGCTCCCTCACGCAGGCCGGCGCCGCCACCAGGCCTCGCAAGCGCCGCCAGGACGCCCAGCTTATTCCCCTGGGCCTCCATCCTCTGTGTCCATGGTCTTCACCGTCGGCACGGACCCCGCCTCCCGCCTCCCCTCGCGAGCATCGCCGCCTCCTTCCGCGTGAATCGTCTCCGGTCCGCCGACCCGGGCTCGCCACGCGCTGCCGCGAGCCCCTGCCTCGCCAACCATCTTTGCCGCCGCTGTTCTTCCTCCCGCCTCGAGCTCCGGCCCGTCGGCGCCGCTCCGACCCCTGCACCTCCCGGCCGTGCCGCCCTCGAGCCCGAGATCGACCCTCCTCCGCCGTCCTCCTCACCCGTCCTGCCCGGCGCCTCGCTTCAGGTACCACCACTGCCACGCCACCGAAGCCACGGATGGAACCTTGTGTGCCTTTTGGAGATCGTTCTGGTACAGATTACAAGATCGGCACTGAGCATAGGAAGTTTATATTCTCAGACATCAGGCACTCCAGCATGGACACGCACGATCTCCAACTCGGAAACCGAAGGCATCCAACAGGGGACGACAAGGACTTCTACCGGAGCCGATGACTCGAAGCTCTTCTTCACGGAACGTCAAGACCAGCCACCCGAATACCACGGACCCAGAGAATCCCCGGACACCAAGACCGTCGACATGGGACCGAAGCCGAGGATTTTCGGCCGGAGCATCAAGATCTCCATCAGAAACCGCAAGACCTCCTTCCCGAACCCCGAAGACCATGGATGCGACAAGTACTCCTTCCCGGATGCGATGCCCGAGAACCTCAACAAATGACGCCAAGATCTCCCTCATGGACGTCGAGTATGATGACATGGAACTTGGAACCGTAGGACGCCGAGCGCCAAGATCTTCTCGACCCCGAAGACCGTACCCCGTGGATCGACATGATCTTCTTCATGGACGCCGAGAACCCGGACGCCAAGGTCGCCGACGCTAAACCAAGTCCTTCTTCCCAGAATGCCAAGCTCTCCTTCCGTTGTCCGAGAACGATCCCGTCAAACCGCTCCCCCTAGCGAACCCTGAGACCCAGACCTGAACCCCCGGAACCCAAGATCTTATGAACCTAGATGTGTGCTCCTAAGCCCCTATTTTTATAATATGACATTATCAACTGTCGCATATTAAATTGACCATGCTTGCATACATGTTTGTGGTTTGGGGGCATTAGGCCGATTCACCTCATAATTAAATATGGAGTGTTTATGCGGGATATCTTTGTCTTATTCCGGACTCCATTTAAATTGGTGTAGCGAATCGATGCCATGTTTCGCCCTGTTAATACAATATTTAAATTGCGGGGTAGTTAAATAACTCGAACCGTTTAATTAATTGTCGGGACCCCGGTAACGCTTAATACTGCCTAATTGCATCGCATCTGCATCATATCATAATCATGCCGGATCTTCTGCCGTAGTATTAAATATTGCATCTGATGTTTCTTCTAGTGTTTGTTTCTTCGCGGATTAGGCCGATGAGTTGATGCGAGTATCGACAAGTTCTCCGGATATGATCCGTCGGCAGTGTTTCCCAGGCGAGCACCTCTCCCCCTTCTACCTATTTTGCATTTATAGTCTTTATTTCCTCCTGTTGATCTATTGTTATCCTTGTCGCGATGCTTTAGTTTCCGTGCACCAGTTATATCCCGTGCAGCCTCTATATTGCCATGGACACCTCCTAATACCTGTTGTTTGGTAGATAGCTGGCCTTGCGAGTCGTAGTTGCTTGCTCAGCTGCGATCTCGTGTTGTCGAGTACCACCGTTGTTGGAATGCTGGCAGATGTTTATGGTGGAGATGATCATGTCTTTAATTACAACTATTAAATTGCTGTGACAACTAATGAAAGGGGCACCGGTGGGCAATCATATGTTATTTGGTTTTTCATGCCCACTTGTGTCCCGTAGGCCCCGGATACTTGATACCTGTTCATTGACTATTCGCACTATCCACATACGGGAGAGTCTATGAATCCCCCTTAGCCAGAGCTTGATTCATTTCTTATTTCTTGGGGCCACAAACTAGTTTGGGGCTTTATTACTATCATGTACTTATGCCATGCTTTACTGCTTTATTTAAGATTGTGCGTGGAGCACCTGTACTGTTTAGGATTGCGGAGTGTTTTCGCGGTATCGACAAGCCCAGTCACACTTTCGGGTTCCCAGTCATTTACAGGAATTGACGCAAACCTTGGGTCCGTCTCGGAGCCGGCCAACTTCGTTGCGGGTAGCTTAATGGGGTGGCCCCCTGAAATATTTTATGAATCCTGTGATTGCTTTGTCGTGAAAGGCTCGTTGGGTTTTGATTTGGTTTTTCCGAGGTTGATAGTGTGTGTGTTGCTATTTGTGCACCCCTACAGGGTAAATCTTTTTGAAAGTCGTGTCCGCGGTTATGGACGACTTGGAGCACACTATCTCGATCATAGACAAGCATAACTAAAGTAGTGCTATAAATTTGACTTAATATGTGACTAGTAATCAACTTCACTACAACGGAATGGATAATAAAAGTGCCAACAACTGGTGGAACTGGGGTGTATCGTGTCATGTTATACCTACCTAGTAAGTATCGCAACTCCAATGGAATGAAATAAAAGTGTCAACAACTGCTGGGTTTGGGATGTCACATGCTAATTGTATCTGACTAGTAAGTACTGCAACTACCACCGAATGGTTAACTAAAACTGCCCACTACTTATGCTATCAGGATGACTCATGCTATCTATATCTGACTAGTAAGTGCTTCGACTATAATGGAATGAATAAAACTGCGAACTGTGTGAGTTCCTTGGTTTGACTTCCTCGTTTGGTCTCGAGGGGGAATACCAGGATGGGTATGATTGGTGTTAGTATAAGGTTGGTTCCGAATAGGTATTTCTTATCTCTCTCTACTAGCCGACAGTTAATCGAGTCTCTATAGGTTGTTTAGTGCATGCTGCGCTGCCGCTTACGTCCACCATACCTATGTAGGCAAGAGCCGCCGAATTCTACCCTCGCCGTGTACTGGCCTCAGTACTGACGCTCCTCTTTTTCCTTTGCCCGTTGTCGGCACCCCCTTTTGTTTTTAGTAGGTTTGCGATCGACGTCGTTAGCAGGGTTACCCTTCCGGCTTGGCCTGGGCAGGGTTATGGACGCCATTGGTTATTCTTCAGGGCTCTTAGCCCCATTTGCATCTTGTCCGTACTCGGACACTGTAATGTTTTCAAGGTGATTTGGATCTTTGTATTGTATATCTGTATTCTTGACTCGTTGAGTCGCTGTTGTATATATATATCTGTTCTGTGGGTCCCATCAAGGACTGTTGTGTAATGATATTACTTCATTTTCCACCCGCACGAAAGTGCCTGGTGGGCGTCCTTGAATCGTGTCTATGCGGGTTTGGCGGGAAGCGCTAAAACTTGCATAAGGCCGATTCGAGGGTGTTACACCTTCTTATATGAATATTCGATGGACGGCTATCATGGGACTAATGCCCTTCAAGTCATCCATTGAGTACCCAAAGGCTTGGCAATGCTCCTTAAGTATCCTCATGAGTTCTTCTTCTTCTTCTCCTGAAAGTTTAGCACTAATAATAATAGAGAATTTATTGGTATCATCTAAAAACCTGTATTTGAGATTTTCTGGTAGAGTCTTCAACTCTAGGGGTGGTAATTCCTCGTCCCCTCTGTTTTCTGGCTCTTCAAAAGCCTCATCAGTTGGAGGTCCCAAAACAAGAAGTGAATCGAATTCATTTTCTAGTTCTCCTAGGGACTTGTCCTCCATAACTATTTCTTCATAATTTGGATCTTCATCTATTTCTTCTTCTTGATTACTGAAGAAAAGAGCCGCCATTTCCTCAATAGTTCTCTCTTCTTCTTGTTCTTGTATTTGTGGAGGCCTGTCTTTGAATTTGGAAAATGGAATTTATTTTCTGTTCCCCCAAGCTTAAGAGACATAATCTCCTTCTTGAAGTTAACATAGGCACCTATATCACCCAAAAAGTTCCTTCCAAATATAATTGGGCAAAGAGTGTCAGCTGGCATATCAACAACTACAACATCGATAGGAAAGTTTTTGTTGCCAATTGTTACAGTTGCATTGTCAACTACTCCCATTGGAATTCTAAGGTTTTTATTTGCTAACATAATTGTTATGTCAATATTTTCAATTGTAGCCGGTTCTATTTCTTCTTTTATTTCTAAGTAGAAAGCATAAGATATAACATTAACTTCAGTGCCAAGATCACATAAACCTTAATGAGAGGTTTCTTTAAATATGCAGGGAAGAATAGGCTTACCCACATCTTTTACCATTGTTTTACCTTCAACCATTACGGAAGTCTCTTCATCAAGTTCAACTATGTTACAATGTGAGTACATAGCCATAATTGCTTCGTTGGTTACCTCTTCATCTTTGGTTTCTTCCAGGTGTTCCATGACTCCTGGCATGCTTTCTTCTTCCTTCTTTTCCTGTACTGCTTTGACCCGTTCATATTCAAAAATATGCTTTTGTGTAGTGTTACGGAAAGGCACTTCATATATTGGTTCTATGGAGGCCAATGTTGCTTTATCTTATCCTTTCTTTTCTGGTTCGGGTGGTGGATCATACTTGACTGGACGCTCCTTTGGAGCTTTAATATGTTTTGTAAAAGCTTTAACAACTTGCAACACAAGATCTGAATCCTAATAAAGTTATTTAGATAATTCTTTAACATGGCCTTTTTTATTATAGTCATGAATACAATCATGCTCTATTTCTATGCCTCCTTCACTTCCTAGACCAAAATTCCATGAAACTACATGATCACGAATTCTATTAAGTAAAGCCCAAGCTTTAGGTATAGGAAGATTCATAAAGGCTCCTTTCGTGAAAGATTCTAGTTCAATTTTATTAGGTTCAATTAGACCGCCATAAAAGATATGTAGTAAATACCATTCAGGCAAATCATGATGAGGACATAGTCGTAATAAATCTATAAATATAATATAAGCTCTTACTAGCCCTGCATTAGAACGATTCTTCCAAGTCATTATAAGACGCGTGATTCCAAAAGATTTTGATAATAGATAACATTTTGATAGAAATTCATAGGCTAGATTATCCCAAGTAGTAGTGGGTTCAAGGGGTAGAGATCTATACCATGAGAGAGCTGTACTTGTAAAAGTTTGACTAAAAAGTTTAACCCTTACCGCATGAGTGGTATATCAATAGAAAAGTGCCACATATATCTTTAAAACATGCAATATGCTCATATGGATCACGATCTTCTTCATCTCTAGTAACTTGCTTCTTGTATAGAATACTAAGTAGTAGAGGATTTATTTCAAACCCCCTTGTCTTCTCATTGGAGTTGTCTTTTTTATAAATATCATAGGGCTTCCCAAAGTGGTTGAGTGGGTTAGCACTAATCATATACTCAAACTCCATCATGTTGGTGGAAACCTGTAACTCAAAACAAAATTTAGCAAGACAAAAATAAATAAGCAAAAACTAAAAGACCTACAATGCTTAGCTCCCCGGCAACGGCGCCAGAAAATAGCTTGATGACTGCAAGTGCACAAATCGTTTGTAGCTAGTTTTGAAATAAAGATATCGATCTCACAAGGAGCAGGTGTCTGAAGTCTAATAATTCTTAAAATAAATATTACGATAGAAATGCTAGATAGAGTTCTAAGTGACAAGATAAAATGCGAGTATTGTGTAAAAAGGTGTTTTTGGGTTTTGGGTATAAGAGCAATAAAGTAAAGTAAAACAACTGAGTACAGAAAGTAAGTATCGCGTATGTTAGAAAGATTGGAACTGTAGTAGGGAAAAAGCATTCTCAAGGAGTAGAGGATACACCACTAGTATTATAAAGATTTAAGATAAAGATTATCATCATGAACATTCTCAACTATGTATGTGTGGGAGGAACTCCGTATTTGGACGAATAGGCAGCAACCGCTGCTCACATCATCCTCATAACCACAGCAGTCAGCAATCGACATCAATCGAATTACTACGCTATTAAGAGACGTAATCCCGTAGGACGTATCCTATGGCATATATAGTGTTCCGTGAGTTTCCTCGGTTTCCCAAGTTGATACGTAAGGGGTGCCAACAACTTTATAGTCACTGTAAGTGCTAGCACGCCTCCGTCTACCAAAAAGTAGTTTCCTCCATCAAGTCCCCACAAGAGGCAAATATTGAGAGGTCGAATTCTCTCAACATCAAGATATAGAAAATATAACACATGGTCACATCGATGAATATCATAATAGACTTTATCTTATTTCAGTCTCATACTAGGGTTTCTCCATCTCCCCAAGAACTAATGATCTACTCAGACATGGAGGCAATCAACATCATGGCAATGGTAATGGAAACGATCATAGATGAATAGTACTTATATAAATCCACAACGAGTATAGGAATTACAACAAGATCTAGACAATATGTAGATGAGATGGATGGAGATGGTGGTGATGCAGCGGTGGATGAAGAAGATCGATGCCTGAGCCTCCCAGATCTACGCAGGGCGAAGATGGATCCCTAGTGGATGAGTTCCCCCTCCAGATGCCTTCTGGAGGTGAGGCTTCTGCGATTTCTGGGTGTTTTGTATGTCGTCTCCTCGAACCAATTGCACGGGGTGAAACTATTTGACGAGGCAGAGCGGCACCAACTATACGGCTGGAGCTATACGGCCGGAAAAATTGCTCCGGTCGTATAGTTGGTCGTTGGACTCTCTGCCTCCCTTGTTCGCTTTTGGTTTTCTTTTGGTATTATTAATATTTCCCAAATAAGCGATTACGTTGTTTTTTACTCTTTTTCTCCATAGTACAACTGCTCCAAGAATTGTATCCATTGGGTCCATCATCTGTCCTGATCCTGGTGAAAATAGACATAAAATGTGTGCGTGAACGCCATAAAATACCAAGATCCTACATCTACAATGAAAAATAATAATGTAAAACATGATGCAAATATGCACTCATTAGGGAACAAGGGCGTTGGCATGGCCTTGTGTCCCAGATAGGGGGCGGTCGAGCTTGGTACTGATGAAGCGACTAGAACTTCAGGAGGGCGTGTGGGAGGAGCTGGAGGCCGGCGTTGGTCACGATTGACCTGTGTGATGCAGAGGAACCGACGGCGGGACTTGAGCCGCATGGAATATAGGAGCTCGGGCATCAGCGAGCTGCAGACGAGGGGCGGCCAAAAGACGAGGGTGAGGGAGAGGGCAGAGAGCACGGCTTGCTGGAGGAAGGTGAGCACGGCTGGGACCCTAGCGGCGACGCAACAGAAGAAGGAGTTGAGGTGGAGGCGCTCGGGGCGATGGGGATCAGGGAGAGCGGGGCTTGGTGGTGATGGAGCGTAATTGCCTAGGTCAGGTGATGTGTTGGGTGTGTGCATGTGTAGGTTGGGTCAGGTCGGGTGGTGCAGGGCAGCGTTGATGGCTGTGAAATATAGCCATCTACATCCACATTTAAACAGGATATTATTCATATTTTTTATGAAATATCTCTCTAAACCCTGCCACTAATGCCTAATGATCAAAGAGGTATGCAATCCTTTCTTTCTATTTTTCCCTGCGCATATAATGATGTTTGATGATGGGATCACAACATTAATGTCAAAGATACGATATTTCCAACAACCCAAAGAAACCAGGGGTTGTGAAGTGGAGACAGAAGCTTTAACGACCAAATATATGGCGGGAATAAAATTCCGGCCGTATAGTTGCCATCGACACCGCTAGGTCAAACAGAACAACTTTCATGAAGGGACCCCTATATAAAGAGGCTTCGAGCGATGAGAAACAGAGCCCTAGAGAGCCGCCGCAAAATCCCAGAATCCTGCATCCATAACACCAAGAGCCGCCAGGGGAATAGACTTAGATCTAATCTCCAAACCCTTCTCCACCACCATAGCCATATTCCACCACTTATAATAGTAGATCTCATCTCTGATTGGCGACATTGTAAGACTATTTTTTATCAATCTCATGGTTTCCATTGCAATGTTTATGATTGTTGATTTCATCTCTATGTGTGAGTAATTCTCTTTGGGCTAAGGGCTTCGGCCTAGCCATGTAGATTTTGTGCATGTTATTTATCATAGATGGGATCATGTATTAGTTTGTATGACATGATGATTATTGTATCCTCTCTTGCCTCAATCCAAGGACTTGTCAGGTACCCAAGACCCCGAGGATTGAGCCAGGTATAGGGAGTATGAGTAATGACTAATCTGCAGGTTGGGAATCCCAGTGACAGAAGGGGTAGTATGGCTGTATGTGAGGGATTTACTTGGGATTAACGGTAACATCACTATGCATATCATTAGTTCTCTTTATTCTATGGATGAGACTAGTAGGTTATTCTTATAAGCGATTACGGAGGCAATAGCAATTATGGATGCACTACCCACATATAATTATCTTGCTCTAACAATTACATGCATACTTTATTATTATCTTTTATTCCCATCAGATGTTTTGCATAGCTACAAGTGAAACCGAAAGCCCTAGGCCCTCTATCTCCACCATCGACAACAACAAAAGACAGAAAAAACTCTTGGTCTGGTAAAACACAAAAAGAATTCTAAAACTCCCGAAGGTCCATTAAAGTAACTTCACTATGCTTTCTGCTTCCCGAGGACTCGATAACCTAGGTCTACTAGGGGAAAAGAGCTATACTACATTCGTAATCCGGATCGAAGGTATCAACCCTTTTTCTGGCACCTTTGCCGGGGAAGCAATAGCTACCCTGGTGAGGTTAGTAGGAACCTTGCTAGTTTTAATTCTTGTTTTTAATTTTGTTAGTTTGCTTTCAGTCTTTATTTGAAAAACCAAAAAAATTAGTTAGTCTTTAAATTCTTGTTTTTACTATCATAATTCTTTGTTTAAGAAAACCCAAAAACATAGAAATATGGCTGAAAAGAAGCTTGGGGAGTTTGCAACTCCTAACAATGATTATTTGCATACTCGTATTACTCAGCCAGCAATTACTGCTGATGATTATGAAATTAAGCACCATTATTTAAGTTTGGTTCAACAGAATCAATTTGGAGGCTCTGTTGTTGAGGACACAGGTATGCACTTGAACACTTTCACTGAAATATGTGATATGATGCGCATAAAAGATGTTGACCCCGATGCGGTCAAATTGTGCTTATTTCCTTTCTCTCTTAGAGGAAGAGCAAGAGAATGGTTGCTTTCTTTGCCTAGAAATACTATTACATCATGGGTGGAGTGTACTTCTTTATTTATGACTAAAATTTTCCCACCTGCAAAGACTATGCAACTAAGATCTAATATTACTGGTTTTAGACAGAAGCAGTCACTAGAATCTGTAAATGATTTTAGACCCATCTCCATGACCAACACCTGTCTCAAGTTCATTACAAAGATTTATGCAAATAGATTGCAGTCAGAGATTACTTAATGCATTCATGATAACCAGTATGGGTTTATTAAGGCAAGAACAATTCATGATAGCTATTGCTTACACCAATGTAAGCAATCTAGAAAGAAATCTGTGGTCATTAAAATTGACTTTGAAAAGGCTTTTGACACTATTGAGCATAGTGCCATTTGACAAATTCTGAGGTACAAGGGCTTTCCATCAAATTTTATTCGAGTGGTTGAGGAGATTCTTTCCTATGGTTCTTCTTCTATGTTATTAAATGGTGTGCCAGGTAATAAGTTTGCTTATAAAAGAGGGGTCAGGCAAGGGGATCCTCTGTCACCTCTCTTATATGTGTTAGGTGGAGATTTGTTACAGGTATTGTCAATTTGGCTTTGAGCCAAGGGAGACTATAGTTACCAATACTCAGAGAAGGTTCTTTCCCTATTGTTCAGTATGCAGATGACATTATCATTATACTACCTGCTGAGGATGAGCAATTAATTGTTTTCAAAGAGCTATTGGATCAATATGCTGGTTTTTACTAGGTTAAAAGTCAATTATAATAAATCATCTCTCATCCCAATTAATCTATCTGAGGAAGAGACAGCTCATTTGGCATCAGTGTTTGATTGTCAAATTGGTACCATGCCCTTCACCTATTTAGGACTGCCAATGGGCACCACTAAACCTCAGATTAAAGATTTTTCACCCCTAATAGATAGGATTGAAAGGAGATTATCTGCAACTGCTTCTTTTCTCTCATATGGTGATAGACTAGTTCTAGTCAACTCTGTCCTTTCTTCCCTACCAACTTATTATATGTGCACTCTTTCAATTCCTCTAGGAGTGTTGGAGATCATTGATAAGGGCAGAAGGAGGTGTCTTTGGAGGAAATACAAGCAGGATGAGAGGACAAACTCCCTAGCTTCCTGGGAGATGATCTGCAAGCCAAAGAAAAAAGGAGGACTTGGTGTACTAGATCTTCAAAAGCAAAATATAGCTCTGTTGTTAAAACACCTTGATAAATTTTATAACAATGCAAACTTGCCATGGGTCAAATTAGTTAGAGATACATATTATCATGAATATGTGCCACATGCTTTGACCATGTGTGGGTTTTTCTGGTGGAAGAGTATTATCAATCTTGCTGATGAGTGGAGGGCTATATCAAAATGTCAAGTTGGTTTTGGGTTTACAATTCTGTTTTGGAATGATCACTGGGCTGATGTTATGTTGTCTGAGAAATTCCCCAGACTTTTATCCTTTGCCAGAGATAAGCTAGCCTTTGTTCATGATATCTTCTCTCTACATAATATTCATGAGGCATTCATGTTGCCCCTATCTGCTGAGGCCTTTTTGGAATATGAGCAGCTTCAGGTATTACTCTCTGACACCGACTTGTCAATGAATGATGACAAATGGATCTATCAGTTTAGCAATATCATATTCAAGGCTAAGGTCCAATATGAAAGAAACTTAAAATAGATGAATAATGACATGGTTTCGGCCCAGATTTGGAAGAGCAAGTGCATGTCAAAGCATAGGTTCTTTTCTTGGTTACTTCTACATGATAGACTGAACACAAAGGACATGCTGGTCAGAAGGCATTGGAAAGTTACAAATGATAATGATTGTGTTCTGTGTTGTGGGCAGATAAGAGAGGACTGGAAACATATTTTCTTTCAATGCATGTTTAGTGCCTGTGTATGGAACTATTTACAAGTGGACTAGAGAGACGCTAGTTTCCCTAAGGCTTTTAAGATGGCTAAGCAAAATTTCAACAACCCATGTTTTACAGAAGTAATCATTTTGGCATGTTGGAACATCTGGAAGCAAAGAAATGCAATGGTTTTCAGACATGAGAGACCCTCTTTCAGAGGTTGGAGATCTAGGCTCTTTTTTGATTTGACCTTGCTTAAGCACAGGTTAAAGGGTAATGCTAAGGTTTTGTTGTCATCATGGCTTGACAACTTACCCTAAGGCACTGTAAATAGCCTTTTTCTTTCCCTTTTTTTTCTATTTTCTGTCTCTTGTCTGTAAATGTTCTTTAAACTTGTGTTTCTGTTTTCCACTTCAATAAAGGACTGGGGAGGGCTCCCCTATAGTAGAAAAGTTTCAAAAAAAAGAGTGTGAGTCACTAGCGCTTGCATGGGAGAGGATGAAAGAATGCATGAGAAACTGCCTAGTCATGGGATGGAAGATTGGTTAATTATCCATTTATTTTATAATGCTCTTAACCCCGTGTCTAAGTATATGCTTGATACTGCAGCTGGAGGAACATTTATGGGCAAACATATTACCGAAGCAAAGCAGCTGCTAGACAATATGCAAGACAATCATGCTTAGTGGCATGTGGATAGATCAAACACAAAGAAGGTGAACTCCGTCTCACCACAAGAAAATGAAGAACTCAATGTTAAGATGGATGAGCTCATATTAGCCGTAAAAGGTAAGGAAAACCAGGTAAGAGCTATCCTAGAATCAAATATTGAAGAAATAGACTTCATATCTCGTAATTATTATAACCCTACTTGGAAGAAGAATTATAATCCTAATTTTTAGAAACATTATTCTAGTCCTATATGTAACTCTAATAATAATATGGGAACAAGTAATGGTAGTCTCCAAGAAACACTTAAATCGTTTATAGACTCACAAAATGAGAAAAACAATATCCTTGTTAAAATAATGGAGAACCATGATGCTATGCTTGGTAAATTATCTAACCAAGTTGTAAGTTTGAGGAATGATTTGTAGGCCCTCCAAGAAAGAACGAGGATTGTTGAGGCACAGCTAGGTAAGATAACTGAGAGTCAAACTCTCATTCTAGCTAAATTTGCACGTAAATCTGAGCCCAATCCTGTTGAAGACCTCAAGATGATAAGAATCCAAAGGGAGGAGCCTGGAGAACTTGATTATAGTAATGCTCCTTCACCAAATTACACCGTTGAAGATCTTGTAAAAAGGATCAATATCAAGATTCCGGTAAGTGAAGGAAATGAGGAAGCTATGTATCAACACTTCGTTAATCAGGTAGCAATAAATGTATGCGAGCTTGAGGAAGAATATAAGAAAATTGCTGAAAAATCACCTGTGGAGCTTGATGATATATTTGAGCCTACTATTAAAATTAAAATTGGGACCAATGAGATAGCTGCACTTTGTGATCTAGCTGCAAGCGTTTCAACAATTCCAAAAAGTCTTTTTAATAAGTTAAATCTTGGCCCCTTTTGAAATCACCGAGTTAAAATTACATCTAGCAGATTCTACCTACAAACACGCTGCAGCGATTAAAGAAAATACTTTAGTATACATTAAAGGTTGTCCTGCTCTTATTGATTTTGTTATTATTGACATGCATGAAGATGCTACTGCTCCTATTATATTAGGTTGTCCATTCTTAAGAACTATTAAGGCTTTGATTAATCTACATGAAGGGAACGTGAAGCTTCAATTGCCTTCATGGGATCCTTTTGTTATTCATTTTCCTAGGAAGAATAAAACTAAGCATGATGAAAAGGAGGCCATCGCTTTGAAGGCCAACTATTTTGGAGTGGGTGTTCCACTCATCTGGCCTAAGTGAGCAACATTGATGTCAAGCTATTAACCATAAAAGAGCGCTTCATGGGAGGCAACCCATGTGAAATAAAGGTTTGAGTAAAGGTTTTAAGTTTTAGTTTAAGTTTTATGTTTAATAAAGAGTGCTAGAAAGCTCTAGTTGAGGAGAAGAAGTTCGGTAGTACTAAAAATCCTGCTTTATACATGTTGATGTTGGTTGACAATTTTTACTGTCAAAAACAAGGTGTTTCGCTAAGTTTCAGGATAAGAAAGAATTCTCAAAGAAACATAATTTTTTGATGACTACAGAAGGTTTAATGACCAACTATACGGCGGGAATAAAAATTTCGGCCGTATAGTTTGGCTGTATAGATTTTTTGCCACCGACAATTTTTCTTTCTTAGGTACTAAAGGTCGACCAACTATACGGCGGGAATTAAAATTCCGGCTATATAGTTCCGCTCGTATAGATATCGATGCCTTTGTAAAATTCCTTTTCTAGGTACAAAAGGTTTGACGACCAACTATAGGCAGGGATAAAAAATCCTGGCCGTATAGTTCTAGTCGTATAGTTGTGTCGCTAGGTGAAAACCCTAAATTTTTGACATCAGACCAACTATACGGCAGGAACAAATTGTTCCGGCCGTATAGTGCGGCCATATAGATGCGTCCGGCCACAAAATCACCATGGGAAGGTACCCCTAACACCAAAACTTCAATCCTTTTTCTCTCTTCAATCTCCAAACTCTCTCAAAACCTTAAGAGATCTTCATCTCTACTTAATTTCGTTCCATTTCCTTGCACACAGGTGATCTACGGTATGTTTATCCTTCGATCCTCCAATTAATTTTTGCAAATTCATTCTCGATCTGTTATTATTATCAATCTAGGGTGAGACCTACTATGAACTAATTGCTATGATTCTCCTGCCTAGATTATTATTTTGAGGGGACTCTTTAGTGTGCTAAGATGAGGAATATGTTATGCTTATTATTGTTGGATCAAAAAGTTTTATTTTTTGTTTTTCCTTATTATTTTATATGATGAACACAAGGAGCCAAACTCATGCTCGTGCCGCCGCTAGTGCTTCTCGGGCTTCCGCTCAAGAACGCATGGGGATACGGTTCAGGGATGAGCTCCAACATGATCGCTTCAACAGGATTAAGAACCGAGAAGTGAAGACAACCAAGTGGGCTTGCCCCATTATATTGAATCAACTCAGTATTTCTAATGACTTCAATTTACTTTGCAATAGGGTTGGCCTGCAAAACTTTGTATTCAATGATGTGCCTACTTATCGTCGGTTAACTCTTGAATTTCTAAGTTCTTTGCAAACCACCATTAAAGCATGGCATGGAGAGGACATGATTTCTTTCCAACTTATGAACAACAATTATGCTTTATCGCTTGATGACTAGTGCGCATGTTTTAATTTTTCAAACAATAATGCTAATGACTTACGTGCTTCCTTTACTGGCTTAGACCCTTCCTCGGAACTATATTATAATGGAATGAGTTTCACTTCTAGAGTAAGCAAGGGGAATAATATTCAACATCCTGCAATTCGCTATTTGTTCTGTGTTATTGCTAACACTTTGCAGGAACGAAATGAGTTCACGAGACTAAATAAGGAGGACATCTTAGTCCTTGCAAAAGCTGCTTTCAACAACATCGACTTGTCACTCAACTTGGGCGCAATTCTTGTGCGCTACCTGGAGTACCAACCCTCCCAAAGCCAAGGACCAATTACAGGTGGAGGCGTCATCACCATTCTTGCCATTACCCTAGGCATCGACCTAGGTGAGTTGCAACTAGTGTTAGGTGAGCGACGTGTTGGTCTATCTACTTTCAAATCTTGTGGAATGCTCATTAGGAGGGGTGGTGTTTATTACTTGCATATTGCTGGAGCCAGGCGTCTCTACCCCACTCCTTTGCCTAATGGTCTTTTCTCTATCAAGGAAGGACGTTTGCTATATGACTTGAGGTTGAGCAACACCAACCCGAGGAGGAGATTACGGATGAGGATGAGGACCAAGAAGAGGAGCAAGAAGTTCCTTATCAATAGGAGCAGCCACCAACCCGGTTTGCTACATACCGGAGTTACGACTTTTCCCGCCACCACAATGATTTGAAGGGCTTGCAAAAGCCTAAGCTTGGGGAAGTTTCCTCATTATCTTTATTTGGTGTTCATTTGATTTTATTTTAATTCAAGGTTATGTTTTAATTCCAGTTTATGAGAATTAGTGTCGGTTTCCCCCAACACTTTATCTTTAGCTATTTCTATTTGTTTTCGAGACTTTTTAGCCGACCTTTGTCGCCAATTTTCTATTCTTTAAATTTCCTCTCTTAAAAACAAAAAAAGAGAATTCTCCATTTATCTTTATTTTCCCTCTTCCTTCCTTTCTATTCTCCTTGTGGCTTTCACATATTTGCAGGAGAGTGATCGACTTCGAGTTTCCAAGAAGCAAATCAAAAGGGAAGAGAGAAGTGAAACCAATCATGAGAGGTATGCCTTAAGACTCCCCACTTTTGAAGTTTGAGAAACCCATGCTAGTTAGTAGTAAATTTTAAGATATTATATTGGTGGAGTGAGTCTTTATATTATAGTAAAATTTTGTTTGCATGGGTATTTAGTTGGGTACGTTTTGTTCCAGCTCTTGTAGTTAACCAAGTCTTGCCTAAAAATTTGCTAAACAATTGTAATAAGAAAAAGTCTCACAATTGAAGGCTTGGGTGTTGTAGTGTTTAGTCTTGAAGACTTGTTTCTAGAGACACTCAACACCATAGAAAATAATGATTGACTTGATAGCTCTCTTTAAAAGGATTTGTTCAATTGAATTAATGTTTAGCGATTTTTGTGAGCATGCCAAAGTTTGACTTGTGAATCATAAGAATGATATAGCTTTATGCGTGTCAAACTTCATGGGATGCCAACAACTCCGAACGATCTTCATGGAGGAAACTCCTAGATTTCGGCTATGAGTTGATTAAACATATGTAGTAGCAATTCTATAATGGGTAAGATTCTTGGCATTCCCGGGTAGCTGTGTTCAAGATGGAATCACTCCTCTGGCTGTTATGAGTAATCATTGTGCAAAAGGAACAAAAACCTTGGTGATGCCACAAGTGTCCATCACAGCCCGATAAACTAATTAAAATCTTTGGCATGCTCTCAATTACTTAAGAACTGAAATTCTTGAAGGACAATGAACAGAAAAGTAGTGCTTGAAAAGTCTTGACTTATTGATGTGGGAGAATTGAGATACTCTAGTGTATATGTTTTTCATGACAACTCTCACACTCTCAATTTTACATGATTATACTTTATTGTTCAAAGGCAAGCCTATGAGTTGATTACATGACATGGAATAAGGTTTACTCATTTGAATCATTCATGTTAACAATAATTTTGCTGCGCTATAAGGATGCATAAAAACCCGTATGATATGCTTACCATTACTCTACCTATGCTGAAGTTTTTCAGATTAATAAAGTGGAGGAAACATGAGACTACCAATCATGAGTAAGATCATCATCTCGTTATTTCAGTTTAAATGCTGAGTTCCTTTTTGATTTTGGTTTTCTTGCTCGAGGACGATCAAGTTTAAGCTTGGGGAGGTTGATGGATGTGAAATATAGCCATCTACATCCACATTTAAAATGGATATTATTCATATTTTTGATGAAATGTCTCTCTAAACCCTGCCACTAATGCCTAATGATCAAAGGGGTATGCAATCCTTTCTTTCTATTTTTTCCTGCGCAGATAATGATGTTTGATGATGGGAATCACAACATTAAAGTAAAATATAATGATGTTCGTGAAGTGGATACAGAAGCTTTAACGACCAACTATACGACGGGAATAAAATTTTGGCCGTATAGTTCCAGCCATATAGTTGCCATCGACACCGCTAGGTCAAACAGAACAACTTTCGTGAAGGGACCCCTATATAAAGAGGCTTCGGGTGACGAGAATTAGAGCCACGGAGAGCCGCCACAAAATCCCAGAAACCTGCATCCGCAACACCGAAGAGCCGCCAGAGGAATAGACTTAGATCTAATCTCCAAACCCTTCTCCACCACCATAGCCATATTCCACCACTTTTAATAGTAGATCTCATCTTCGATTGGCGACATTGTAAGACTATTTTTTTATCAATCTCATGGTTTCCATTGCAATGTTTATGATTGTTGATTTCATCTCTATGTGTGAGTAATTCTCTTTGGGCTAAGGGCTTCGGCCTAGCCATGTAGATTTCGTGCATGTTACTTATCATAGATGGGATCATGTATTAGTTTGTATGACATGATGATTATTGTATCCTCTCTTGCCTCAATCCAAGGACTTGTTAGGTACCCAAGACCTCAAGGATTGAGCCAGGTATAGGGAGTATGAGTAATGACTAATCTGCAGGTTGGGAACCCCAGTGATAGAAGGGGTAGTATGGCTGTATGTGAGGGATTTACTTGGGATTAACGGTGACATCACTATGCATATCATTAGTTCTCTTTCTTCTATGGATGAGACTAGTAGGTTATTGCTATAAGCGGTTGCAGAGGCAATAGCAATTATGGATGCACTGCCCACATATAATATCTTGCTCTAACAATTACATGCATACTTTATTATTATCTTTTATTCCCATCAGATGTTTTGCACAGCTACAGGTGAAACCGAAAGCCCTAGGCCCTCTCTCTCCATCATCGACAATAATAAAAGACAGCAAACTCTTGGTCCAGTAAAACACAAAAAGAATTCTAAAAGTCCCGAAGGTCCGTTAAAGTAACTTCATTACGCTTTCTGCTTCCCGAGGATTCGATAACCTAGGTCTACTAGGGAAAAAGAGCTATAATACATCTGTAATCCGGATCGAAGGTATCAAGCGTGTGTGTTTGTGTGTGCTGCTGGTGGCTGTGTTGGGTGTGTGCGTGTTTCATCACGTGTTGGCGTGGGTTGGTGTTGTGTGCTGGGGTGTGTGAGTGCGGTGGCTGTGTGGCCTGGCGGTGGGGCTAGGTGTTGGATTTAGGTTTAGGTTTAGGGTTTGGGTGGTAGGTGGCCTCCGGTTGGGCCACTTGGGCCTATCCGGTTGGTTGCCTCCTCGAAGACATTTTTTATTCTTTTTATTTTTATTTATAAAACACTTTTACAAATAGGTTTTAGACAAATAAAAGAATTGGAAAAGACCGGGATTTAATCTGAAATAAAGGAGGGGACAATTAGAAAACAAAATAGGCTTTTCACAAAACATTTTGAGAGACGAAACTTTCATGATGATGTCATGATCATGCGAAAAAGAAAATAACGGGCAATTTTTTATTATGGAATATTTTTGGGCATTACAACTTGACACCACTAACAAGGGACCGCGTCCCAATATCCCAGCAAAGACACCGGGGGGAGAGAGGTAGGATTATTGGGTCTTCTTGTATTTGGTTGATGGTCGCGACACCACTAACAAGAATTTTTGCTCCGACTTGAAATTGTCGACACCAACAACAAGGGTTGTTGATCACGTTTATCGAGAGAGAACACTCCGGAGAGACAAAGGCGGAAGTAAAGGTATCAAAAGATAAGCCACCTCTAACTTTCATGGAAGGAGTAAAAGTTACATTGATTCACCAGTTCAATGTACAAGAGCGAATGATAGGAGTAATCGGATGGGGATCAGTCCATCGCGCACCCAAAGCATTACTCCGCATGTGAATATAAGAATTATGCAACCCAACCCTCAAAATTCAGACTGAAGATCTTGACAAGTGATGTTCGGAAATCTTTGGAAAAATATCCAGATATGAGGAGGTCACAACACCGGAAACGCAAGAAAATGGATATTGGAAATAAAAGAGAGGTCCAACTAATAGAATGAAGCCAAATGTAGAAATGTTGTTACAAGAGGAAGGAAGCGGAATCCTAAAGGTACGACGGAAACCAAACCACGAGAATCCTAGACTTGAAGAAGGTAAGAGAGAAGATTCAAACACATAAAGATAAGAGGAGAAAGAATAAAGGTAATGAGTAAAACCAAAGCTAATCAGATCTATCTAACTCATTTCTAGCAAAATAATTTTGACACTAGACATCATCCGTTGGCAAGGTTAATATACATGATGGACTAGTGGGGTATCGTAAACGTTTGCTCTAATACCACTTGTAACGCCCCCGAATCTGGTTTGTGCGGATCTTAGCATCAAGTGAGTGAGTGCCCCAAGCCTCAAATGAGTGGAAAAATCATGAGTGCCACTATGTATGCCACCAAACATGAGAAGAGTGATTTGAGTGTGACCCATACTAACAATCCATCATACAATTCTCTTTCTTTGTTGTCAGTTTTGCAAGGTACCCAAGATAGACCACCACCTCCAAGGAACATGCTACAAGATCTCCGACCACAACTTGAAGGCAAGCACAACTGCAAGCTCTTCGACAACTTTTATCAAGGCTTCGACACCAGAGATCCAATCACATACAATCTCAAGACCATGGGAACATATCTTTTCTTGCATGACGATGAGGGATCTTCGTCGAGGACGACTCGTTTTCAAGCGGGGAGATGATGCAGCCCAACATATGGCAATCACCATTGGTCCACATCATGCTACACCAACCATTCCTACAAAGGTGAATTTCTTCTATCTCTTGTCTTCCATTGGTCATCACGTGAATAGGGTCCTACTTGAGCCAAATGCCTATTGTATGACTAGGCCCATGACCATGATGCCAAGAGGAGGAGACAAGGATTCCCTAGGATCCAAGAGACCCAAGAAAGAGACATGTATGAGAAGACGTAAGAAACTAACCCCAATGAACCGGCGCTAGCTTTGGCACCACCGGACCCACCATCGGACTGAACCGGCACCAGCTTCGGCATGCCGGACTCGCTGCCAAAACCAATCGGTCCCTTCCAAAAGCCGCGCTAGTACACCAAACCAGCAACCGCCAAACATTCCAGTGTAGATGTCGGTGCCATCAAACATACCACCAGAATCACCTGTATGTGCACATTTATGGGTTTGATGACTTGAAATATTCCCTCCACCTACCACTTCGTCCGTAGTAATATAAATAGCCCCTTGTGGCTCAGATCTAGGTAGAGATGAATTTAGTTAAGACTCTTGGCATGTGCCAACAAACCCTGGATGGGAACCCCCTCTCTGGATTGAATCTATGAGTTGTATCAAGACCCTCATCAAGTATTTAGTCTCTCTAAGTCAAGGATTCTAGTAGGTTCTTGGTCTCTCCCCTTGGGATTCTACTTGGTGCTACTCTCTCCATGGTTTGGATTCTACCTATTGCTTGACAATCTCTCCTCAAGTGATTCTACTATAAGGTCTCTATACTAAGGATTCTATTGGATTGGTTTTTCGAACCAATAGAAGCAAATCAAATAGTGTGTGTTTTGCATGTGTTTGTATCTTTACCTTGCATTCAAGTTGAGTTCATCGTGTTCCATGTGTTTTCCCCTCACTTCTCGCCCCAAATCCGTCAAGATCATACCACCCCAAGGGTCAATCCCAAAGGAACCCGCAACACTCACCTGGGACACTTGTTGATGCACCACCGCCTTCACGCACTTGCCTTCCTCTCTCCAAGATGTCTGAGAGCATCATCTGATGCAACTCCAATTTTTCCTCACTCATCCTTGAGGTATCCATCATCATGATCTCCTTCTCCTCGGCCATGAGCTCTTTCATGGACTTGGCATATTTTATCTTGAGCCTCCTCTCCTCTAGCTCAGTCTTGTACTTGCCATCACTTTGGATTTGTTCCCACCTTGATGGCTTCATCTCCATCTTCTTTTCATTCATCATCATCTTTGCCTCCAATGTCTTCGTCATAAAAAATTCCTTTGGCTTCACCATGTCATCAATCTTATCCCTCAATGATGATGTCTTCAAGCTTGATCCTCTCCTTTTCCTTCTTGTTGCCTTCCAGCTTCCCCTTACTCCTTCCTCCATCCTCCTCATCACTAGCATCATCCATTTCTGTCATGCCCCCTCTTTGGTGGCGCCTCTTGGTCTCTCGGAATCCATTTTGGAATATGCTCAAGCAACTTCCAACAATGGTGAAGGGTGAATGGTTTCCCCTTGGATCCCTTCATTCCCTTGTACCTCTCCCAGGCAACACAGTCCTACAATGCAAAATGAGATGAATAATTAGATCACATCCGTAGCTAAACTAGTTAAATGAAAATGTAAATGAACAATGATCTCACATATTCATCGATAGCAATGGCACTTGGAGGATTTGACACACTTGCTCAAAGGTCCAACCCAACGTATACAAGACGGTTTGATCACATCCCATCAGCCTTGTAGAGAGCAATACGAGCGATAGACTGGTTGGGCAACACGAGACATGAGTTTGAACAACTTATCTTCAATCTGTTGCCAATAATGCTTGCCTATTTGGTCTGTGTTGGTCACCGCATCGATGGACACTTGTGACCATGCCTGCACTAAGCAAGTGTCCTCGATCTCAGTGTAGTTCATGACGTGTTTCTTCTTTTTCGTCTTTGCGGGGCTGCATCTAAACCTCCTCTCTAATCTCTTCTAATTTAGCATCATCGTCCTCAACTTCATCATCGTCATCGCCAAACTGAAGTCGCTGGCCGGTAATGTCGACCTCGCTCTTGGTAAGCAGATTCACGTACGATGTTGTGGCCACGTGAGGATTGTAGCTACATTAGATTTAACTCTAACTACTACAAATACCCAATTCAGTGCATGTCATTGTGAGAGATTGGAGGTCATACCTTGCGGATGCATCGCCGAACTCGTTGTCGTGCATGACGAAGCGGCAACAGGTGGAGGCTGAGCGGCGATGGACGGAGGCTGAGCAACTGGAGGAAGGCCAGGCCGATGCACAACTTGCTTCGTCTTCCTCCCCTCCCCCGCTACACGCGCACACGACTTGGGCGTCGGGCCGCCGATCGATGGCTCTTGCGGGTGGGCCGCATGCGAAGCACCGGTGACTAGCGGGGCGCCATGGTTGCCCAAGCGCCTCCTCTTCAACTTTCCACCAGTCGCAATCATGTGGGCAACGTATCTGGCAACGGGGGAACCAGAGCCAAAGCCAGCGGCGGGACTTGGCTTTGGAGGCGGCGCGACCTCACCAGCGACGGGCGAAAGCTCAGTAAGGTCTGTGGGTTCGGATCCGGTGAGCGGCGGCATCGGAGAGCCAGTGGGGAACGCTGAAATGTCGCTCCCGCATGAACACCTCGAGAAGTACAGGGTGTGCTCGGTGCAGCCTCCCACACCGTGTATGCAGAGGCCGGGTCGAGAATTTCTTCGTGAATTGTAAAAAAGTACAGTTTTCACCCTTTTACGGGATCTGCTAGACCGTAAATTTTTCGCCAAAACCTAAAACTTGCAGTTATTCTATGATTTTCGGACAATTACTGCGTCTGTTAGAGTTGCTCTTAGAGCATCTCCACTACCATTCCCAGGAGGTCATTCTCAGGGCGTTTTTTCATCCGGATTTACACAAAACAGTCCAGTAGCATTCCCAGGAGGCGTTCCCAGGCCGAATTTAGCGCCGTTTTCGTCGGGCGTTCCTAGACCGATCCCAAGGCGCTGGGAACGCCCTCGGAACGCCGGATGAAACGATTGGCCACTCCCTCTCCCTCACGCCCCATCTCTCTTCCTACTCCTCGCCCATCACTCCTCTCTCTCGCGTGCACCAGCGACCTCGCCCACCACTCCTCTCTCTCGTCGGCCAGCGAACCGCCGAGCGTGAACTCGAGGAAGAGCTGTGTCGCACCGCCGTCCGCTACACACCGCGCTCCAGCTGCGCCGCCGAACGCGAGCCACACGACGGCGGACGCGTGCCTGAAGGCGTGGATCCACCGGCGTGGTCGCCGGAAAGAGCGGTGGTCGCCGTGTGCCGGACCTCGAGATATGCCAGGTATGCCCGGGCATACCCTGCGGCGGAGCCAGAGTACCGTGTACTAGTTGGAAAGAAAGGCCTGATCGATCGTTGCATGCCGGTCAACTGAGAGACTTGCCGTGCGGCTAGTTGGGGAAAAAAGAAAGGCCTGATCATTGTTGCAAAACCTGATCAGCTGAAGACGTGTGTGCGGCATAGTCAGTTGGGAAAAATAGAAAAAAAACTGATCTGATCCGATCCTAGGCCTTGCCCTCGCTGCGTGGAGCCGTGGACTATGTTGTTCGCTGCCTCGCCGATCGCCGCTCGCCGCTCGCAGATCACCGTCGCTTTTGGACTTGGTCGCTACTCCGTCAGAAGATCTCACATAACCAGGTCAGGACTTGGGACCGTACCCGGGAGAAGCAGATCAGAATTTTTTGTCGTCGATTTCGGCACCTCGCGAGGTTTTCGGATGCCGGCACACCGCTCGCCTTGCCTGCAACGCCGTGAGGTTAAACAACAGTTCATGGCTTCGTGTTTCCTACTTCGCCGGCCGCCGCGAACCTACGATAAGGATATTTTAATTTGACAGCCACTCGGAGGTAATTATTAGTAGCTGATCTTGTTTAAGTTATAGATTCATTGTAAACATTACCTTGGGATTAAATAGAGTTCATTTAAAATACTCCCTCCATCCCATAATATGTTGCACAGAATTTTGCGTGCAAGTCAAATTCTGCAAAGTTTGACCAAGAGTATACAAAATAATATGAATATATATGATACAAAATGCATATAATTTGAAAACATATTTTAAGTCAATTCTAATAATATTGATTTAGGATTGTATAGGTTTATACTTATATCAAACTAATTGGTCAAACATTATAAAGTTTGACTTTAATAAAATCTTATATGCAACATAAATTGGGATGGAGGTAGTAAACTCTAAACATATATGATATATTGATGATTTTCCGTATTATTTATTTATGTAAAGATATTATATCCTTATGAATATGAACTATATTCTCATATGAGTTTTATTACACGTGTTGTATATAGTCATTTATACTTATATTATTTTGTTTTTTAACTACTCAGTTAAGAAAAAGAGAGGTGGAGACATTGCATTCCTTTTTGAGAAACGCATGGCGAAGAAGGCTATCGTTGCTTCAATACCTTCTCCGAATAAAATTGTGATGGAAGAGTAAACTCAAGAGCAAGAGAGTGTAGTTGAAGAAGTTGCGGATGATATGCCACCGTCATCGCCACGCCAATGCCACCACCACAGTCACATCAACAACATTTCAAATGATCTAGTTGAAAGACATCATATTCTAAGTTAATCTTTTAAATAGATATTATTTGTTCTTTTAACGTTTTACAATGCAAATGATACAGTTATTTAGTAAATTATTTGTAAATATACTTTATCAAAATTATCGTTAAAATTTTATGGGCATACCCATCTATAAAATCCTAGGTCCGCCACTGCGCCATCCTCAAACTCGGCGAGGAAGATGGCGCACTCCGGCGCCGCGTCCTCCTCCTCCACCGCTTTGCCGGTCTTGGTTTCGGGGACGACGTAGGCTATGGCGCGGCGGTGCATGACGGGGACGGGAGCGGGCGCGAACTGGGAACATGGCTGGAATGTCTATTCTCACACACAAAATTTGCTCCATCTGAGCAAAATTTTAGCCTGATCACGAGGCTATTACTTAAGTTGTGGCGACGAGTGCTGTCGTCGTAGTTTGTTTGTCTTAGCCATGGGCCCTGTGTGGCAGTAAACTTTGGGGCCTCGTGCCGTCTATCAGTGTGCAAAACTCTGGTTTTATGTAAAAAAAAAAGTGATCACGAGGCCGAGTGCGACGGGGCACGCGCGAACCCGTGGATGGGATTCAGGTCGGATGGGATAAACTAGGCGCTGGGCCAGCCGCCCTGCCACCTGGTCCAGAGGCTCGTGCCCGCCACGGCACCACGCTCTCATCCCACATCCCAGCCCACCGCGGTGCGAAGTCCACGCAGAAACCACGCGCGGAGGCGGAGCACCGGAGGGTGCCGCCCACGCGCCACGCCCCTCCGCCCACCACCCCCCCGCTACCCTCGCCCACCGTTCCGCGGGCCACCGCCACCCTGCCCCACGGTTCGGCCACACGACGCGGCGCGTGGGACTCCACGGCAGGTCGCTTTCTTCCACCTCCCTCGATCGACTTCTCCCCGTTGGACCCCCGATCCTCCTCTACTTAGCTCTCCCCCTCCCGTCTCTTCCTCCCTCCTCCCCCGCCCACCCCTCGTGCAATCACGGAGAAGAAACCCTCAAATCACAGCAGCGCATACGTCAGCTCGCCTTCTCCCCTTCCCCGCTTCAGTCGGAGGTGATCGTCGTCGAGGTTGGGTTCGTTAATTTCTCCCGTGATGAATTATTTTCCGCCTGATGTTCTCTATCTGTTGGATTTCAGGGTGCGGTGGAACTGATAGGGTACCTTGGTTTCTTTTTGCAGCCGCAGGGGAGATACCGGATCGAGCTTCAAGGCCAGCATGGTGCCCAGGGACACGGTGAATGCCGCCGTCGGGAGGAGCCTCGTCCAAGTCCAAGGGTGAGCCCCTCTGTGTTTGTTGTCTTGTCGAAATGAACTGGTTTTCCTAGAGATGTTGATTGATGGTAGCTTTGTTAGTTTAGGGCTCTGGGCAAATTTTCTCGGGCAAATTGAATTATACAACTGTTTTTCTGAAGAAATTCTAGAGCTATCTTTTACCATTTCAAGTCACAAATGCAATCCAATGGAAATTTTAATACACACGAGCTGTGTATATTTGCATCCAACCTTTAAGTAAAGGCAGTACTGAGTAGAGGGACCAAGTGTGGACGATTAGCACCAAATACTGCCTTTTCTAGGAAATTCTATTCTACTCGGAACATCCATTCCACGGTAATATTCTGCTTGTAAAAGAGCAATTCGCTTAGGCTTTCCTTCTGTTCTTTAAGCGCTACAAACTTTCTTTGTGCAATAGTGTTAACGGCCATAAGTTCTGATAGTGTAAACTCCCGTCTGATTCTGAGCCTGCTGGATACGTTCTCTTTTTGATTCATACCGTACTGAATAAGTGATTAGTGAAATCATGTCGATGGATGCCCCCGCTGATGTTTGAACATCGTGCAGGTCTGACATGAACCAGAAGTGTGAGAAGAAGGCTCCAAAGAAAATCCACAAGTCGGAGAGGGAGAAACGAAAGAGAGGCACGCAGAATGACCTCTTTAGCGAGCTGGGAGCCATGCTAGGTATGTGTGTTCTATTGTTACAAAACATCAATCTGCAGCAACATGATTCCAGGTTGAGTTACAGCATTAGAAAGTTTCCTTTCAGATACATGCTTAGTTTATGAACTGTATAAGCCACCGTCCATCCCAGTTCAGTCCTAGTTTGCAGTTCAGCTGACAGAATATCTAAAATTTAACATGATGTTAGAATCTCTCTGCTCATCCAAATGCTAGGTTGATTTTACAACAGAGCAAGCACTCATTTAACAGTCAGCAGGTATTTAGCTTGTACTCACAAATAAGCTACTTTTCCATCCTTGACTTTGCAAGAAATTTACGCCGGGTGCAGGCATATCATCACTTATTAGCATCCCCATGTGTCTCATATTACCACGTGTTTATGATTAATTGTCTCAGACCTACAGCTGCATCATTTTACATATGCATTACTTTCTAAAGTAACAAGGACAATTTCGTTTTCAGAACCAGATAGGCAGAACAGCGGGAAGGCATGCGTGTTGGGTGACACCACACGGATACTGAAGGATTTAGTTTCACAAGTGGAATCTCTTCGAAAGGAGAATATCACACTGAAGAATGAATCACACTATGTAAGGTCTTCTGAATCGAGAAACTCTATTTAATCTGCTGCCGACTTACCTTTGATTAATTTGATGATTTGTGGCTAGTATACATTGAATATGAACATGTTGTACATATTCTTGTGGCAAGATTTTCGCAGAATAGGAAACCAGTCCCATACTCCCATTTACTTGTATGTTAATGCCAATTAACCCATCTAATAAGACAGAATTGATTGATGGCATTGCCGTTACTCAGTAAATATGCTTCCTTAGCACTTAATCACTGATTCAGTGCTCCACTTTCCTCATGATGCAAAACAGGTTGTATTGGAGAGAAATGAACTGCGCGATGATAACAGTATGCTTCGAAGTGAAATCATGGAGCTTCAGAACAAGCTTAGAATGAGTCAGCAAAGCAACCCTATTTGGAGCCAGGATAGTACAAGATCAGCTCATACAGTATCTTATCCCACAAGCAGAGTGTTCCCAGTACAACATACGCCACATTTACCAGACATCACTGCTACAACACTTTCTCTGCAACCTGTAATCACCGAGCAATGCTATGCTGCCCCACCACGAGAGCTTCAGCTCTTCCCAGAACTTTCATCTGCATCCACTGAAGACAGCGAACTGTCACAGGACCAGGGTTTTCAAACAATGTTACACGGCCCCAGGCACAGTACCCAACACCAGTGGTGATGTCGTCATCGGTAAACCAATTCCCAATCCTTCCCAGAATGGGAGAGGAGCAACAGTATAGTAGTGGCACTAGTGAGGAACATGGCCTACGCCGGGCTTAGGTACATAACACAATTCACTTTACAGTTTGAAAAGTTTCTTAGTTTAAGTGGTGGGGCGAGTGTTGAACAGATACATTTGTGGCTGTGCATGTAAACTCCAATCTTTCTCTGAATCTTGGTCTTAACTGGTTAAATAGGTGACAATAAAAACCGCTTCTTACAACTGAATCGTGTATATGATAGCTGTACATGTATGGATCACTCTCGGCAAATATAAGCCAGATGATGATACATGTCAGTCACCTGTGCAAAAGTATATTTTCATATTTTCGCATTGACATTCCCATCTTGAGATCAGTTGGTGATTGTTGCTTCAATCCAGCAAGGTTAGGTATCTTAGGAGGACACTTCAATGGAGCTGCACGCTGCAGCCTGCTTCTTTCTTGTCGATGACCACAGTTCGCCCTTCTGAAATCTGAATCCCTGACCTCATCCCAACAGACTTCCAGTGCGTATGCGTTTGACAGCAGAAATATATCTGGGCCTACAACTCATATGTGTTCGACTAGCAGAATGGTATCTGACGGATGGTAATTGCCCATGGAGTCCACCTTGAGATCAGTTATTGATGGTTGCTTCAATCCAGCAAGGTTAGGCATCTTAGGAGGACGCTTCAATGGAGCTGCAGCCTGCTTCTTTCTTGTCGATGAACGTTTTTTGACCTTCTGAATCCCTGACCTCTGCTATCTCATCCCAGCGTCCTTCCAATGCGTATGTGTTCGACAGCAGAATGGTATCTGATGGATGGTAATTGCCCATGGCGTTCAACTGGGCCTGCACCATCCTCCCCAGCTCAATATTGCCGTGGACTCTGCAGGCTGCAAGCAAAGTTCTCCACGCCATGGCATCACCATGGGACGATAAACTTCTTATAAGCTCATAAGCTTCATCCAATCGCCCCGCCTTTCCTAGGAGATCGATGATGCAACCATAGTGTTCGGTGTTAGGAGATAGGCCGTACTGCCGGACCATGCTCCCTAGGTGCTTCTTCCCTTCAAATACTAAACCACCATGGCTACAAGCATTCAGCACAGCAAGAAAGGTGACCTCGTTAGGAGCCACACCGTCTTGTTCCATTGCACGAAACAGCGACAATGCTCCACCTGGCTGTCCATTAACCCCCAATCCCATGATCATTGCAGTCCATGCCATCACGTCCCTATTGCACATCGCGTAAAAAATCGCAGTTGCCTCATTTGGGTACCCGCACTTGAAGTACATATCCATCAGCGATGTTCCTAGTACAGTGTCAAGCTCAAGGCCAAGCTCCAGAGCAAGCTGATGGATGTGGCGACCGGCTGCCAGTGCCCCAGATGCTCCACACGCAGAGAGCACACCCACAAGAGTCCCTGTGTTTGGTCTCAATCCCTCCTGTCTCATCCTATCCACCAATCCCATTGCCTCCTCAATTTCCCCGGCCTTTGCGCAGCTATCCACCATACAGTTATACAGCACCAAGTCCCTCCTCGTCGCCTCTTCGAAGACCTTCTTTGCACATCCAATATCTGATTTCCTAGAATACATCCCCTCCATTGCTGCCGCCACCTTCGCATCCCTAGAGAACCCTGTCTTGAGGCTGAACCCGTGCACCGACTCCCCTCGCCACCCACATCCAACCAAGGCGACCACTGCCGGCACACTGATATCCACACCACCGCACCTCATCATAGCACTAAACATCTCCACCGCTGCACCGTTCTCCCCCGTCCTGACATAGCTCCCGATCACCGTGTTCCATGACACTGCGTCCCTATCAGACATTTCATCGAACATCATCCGCGCGGCCACCATGTTCCCGAGGCAGCAGTAGAAGTGGCACAGGACGTTCCCTAGGCTCACGACAGATAGGAACCCGTAACGAACCACGAGGGCGTGCACCTGCTGCCCGAGCGAGGCCGCCGCATCGTCGCGGGGGTTCTTGGCGCAGAGCGCGACGAGTGGCTGGAAGGCGAACTCGTCCAGCGCGGGGAGGCGCGCCCGCGCGGAGACGAGGACGGCGAGGGACGCGGAGGCAGCGGAGGAGAAAGAGGGCGCCGAGGAGAGGACACGGAGGAGGGCGGTGTGGTGGAAGAGGGTGGGGCACGGGATGTCGGCGAAGAGGGAGAGCGCGTAGGGGAGCGGGGCGAGCGGGGAGGCGAGGAGCCTGGCGGTGGGGAGCGCGTGGTGTGAGAAGAGCGAGGCCTTGATCATGGCGGCGTGGAGCTGGAGGAGGTGGACTGGCCGCGTCGCCGACCTGAGCAGCGTCGTGATCGTCATGACGAGCGGCTTCCGCGGCGGCGACGGCATGGCTCGGGGCTCGGCCGGGCGCGCGCGGACGGCTCGGTGCGTTTGCTCGGGTTTACGGGTTCTCCTGACGTGGGCCGTCATATGTTTACATCGCAGTTAGAAGCCCACGGGCCTTTCATAAGTCGATAAGGCAGAAGTCTAAAGCCCGGTCCAGCTTATCGAAGCTAGGTTTAACCCATATAAGATCTCTCATCTCCCTCGATTGCGCCTCCACTACTCACCCCTTCTCCCCACACCTCCACCGGCGGCGCTCAGCTTGACGACCCGCGCCATCCTGCTGCTCCGGCGGCGGCCAGCTTGACGACTCGCTCCATCCTGCTGCGGCGGCAGCCATGGTGCACGTCAACTTCTACCGCAACTGTAAGCCCCCCTTCCTTCCTTCGCACGCCCGTGGCATCGTGACGTATTTTGCGCTTGATGAACCGTGTCTCTCTGGACCGATCCAAATCCGTGCTGCTACTTTCGTGGGGTGGAGGCTGGGCTATGTTGTTTCCTTAAGGATTTCTAAATGCTGAAGTTTTGTACTTGTTGATGGTTTTGATCAGGATGAACTAGACACCTAGTACTTGCTGGCGAGTACGATGTTTAGTTACGTCAAATTAATAGCAAATTGGGCTATGAACGAGAGAATTTTGTTATCTTCTGATACGTTAGTCGCTCATCTTAGGTCAGTGTGGTTTCACGAGTCCATCTAACTTGCTCATATCAGATGGCCAGAGCGGCGCACACCTACAGTTTAGGTTGTAGGGTTGCCCAAGAATATATACACGGCATACTGAAGTTCGTTATTTGTTTGACTATTGGGCAGTGTGGAACTCTTTAGCTCTAGCCGCGAGTTAAGCACAATAGTATTTGCTTCTGTTCGCGTTTCAGTGGTTGAGCCATGTCTTTCTTGCAAAATATTGCGATATGTTGTATCTAATTGCTAATTTTTAGAACGAGAGTTGCTTTATACTTATAACACTGAAGGCTGCTGGGGTTTTGACCAATAGGGGGTGACGCTAACATGAAACTAGTTACTTTTAGTTGTGATTTGAGAACCACAATATTACTGTTGGTAGCTTGATCTTCTACTGTTTAATTTTCTCGCCAAATATTTCGCTCTATTATGTTATATGTAATTGCTATTTATTCGGTGCTGCAAGTAGCTTATGATGATGTTGTGGTGTAGATGGGAAGACTTTCAAGAAGCCAAGGCGTCCGTATGAGAAGGAGCGTCTTGACTCTGAGCTGAAGCTGGTCGGGGAGTACGGTCTGCGGTGCAAGCGTGAGCTGTGGCGTGTGCAGTACGCTCTGAGCCGTATCCGAAATGCAGCAAGGGAGCTGCTCACCCTGGATGAGAAGAACCCCCGCCGCATCTTTGAGGGTGAAGCGCTCCTCCGTCGCATGAACCGCTACGGTCTCCTCGCTGAGGACCAGAACAAGCTCGATTACGTGCTTGCCCTCACTGTTGAGAACTTCCTCCAGCGCCGTCTCCAGACCATCGTCTTCAAGAATGGCATGGCCAAGTCAATCCATCATGCTCGTGTCCTTATCAGGCAGCGCCACATCAGGTAACTTTATCAGAATTTACAGTGATGTACTAGTTAATCCTATAATACTAGTCAATCAGTAATCCAGATTTATATCTTGACCTATATTGTCATTCTGTTGCTAACATTTTTTTGTGTTTCACTTTAAAACTGCTATAGATCATATTTAGAAGGATTCTTTGGATGCAGTTTGGTAGGTTAGATGCTAGTTTTTCAGATTTTATTGTCAGTGTTGTTCTACTTTCTGTCTTGTGGATCTATCAAGATTTTTTACAATACAGGAGTGATGCACATTCATTTTGGACGGGGTATATGATGAGAAATGTATGCATACTCATGACGGTCGTCTGAGACACTTAGTGTGTCATGTTGCAATCATATTTTCTCTGATTTCCCTTACTCTTGATCAACTTGGATGCAGTTTGGTAGGTTAGATGTATGCATACTCATGACGGTCGTCTGAGACACTTAGTGTGTCATGTTGCAATCATATTTTCTCTGATGTCCCTTACTCTTGCTCAACTTGCGATCATAATTTCTTTGGATGCAGTTTGGTAGGTCAGATGCTAGTTTTTCAGATTTTATTGTCAATGTTGTTCTACTATCTGTCTGGTTGATCTATCAAGAGTTTTTACAATACAGGAGTGACGAACATTCATTTTGGATGGGGCATATGATGAGAAATGTATGCATACTCATGACGGTCGTCTGAGACACTTTGTGTGTCATGTTGCAATCATATTTTCTCTGATGTCCCTTACTCTTGATCAACTTGGGGCTATGTCATCCTTGACGAATCATTTTGTATGACCATGATCTTTCTTGTTTTGTTGCTTCTCTTGCTGTAATCATGCCCTTGTTTGGTTCTGAGCTTGCCATATAATTCTGGTATCATAATGCAATCTGAAATCCAGAGTTTTGGATTGTTCAAGTCTATATGAATGTTATTTATTCTCAGGTGTTTCATTTTCTAATATATCTTTTTTCGGGAGAACTTATTTGAGTTGATGGATCATAAGTTAAGTGGTTCTTTTAGATATTTCATTGTTTTACTCTCCTAATCATTTTGGATCGCTCCTCTGCTGATATGTTTCAAGTTATGGATTGTAAGTTAAGGGGCTCTTTTAGATATTACATTGTTTTACTCTTCTAATCATTTTGGATCGCTCCTCTGCTGATATGTTTCAAGTTATTGTTAAATATCTACTCCCTCCATTTCAAAATCTAAGATGTTTTAGCTTTGTGAAAGGAGTGTATCTCACAAAGCTAAAACATCTTATATTTTGAAACGGAGGGAGTACATGTTTTGTACGGCACAATGAGTGAGGAGTTAATTTATCTAATGTACCTTCGAGGTTGGAAGACCAATGACCTTTGTATGTCCTTTCATTCCGAGTGCTCTGTTTGGCTGTTGATGTTTTATTGTTTTATTTTCTTTTTCTTCAACTTGATAGCTTCATTTATTATCTTTATTTCTATACACTGCTTGCAAATGTGTTGGTTTGTTTGCCCTTCTCTACAAACTCTTTCCAACTTCTATTGACATATGCAAAGAAATGCTCACTGAAAACAGTTAACCTCTGTGAATGGACATTCCAAATAATGGCCTAAAATCAGTTTACCAGTTTTTTAATTTCCATTTGTTGAATTACATTTGTACGAACTTATACAAAAGTGATGTTGTACTGAAGGTTCGAAGAACAGTTTCCTTGTTTAGTTTAATTATGTGCTCACATTCACCGTACTTGAACTGATCCTTGTACACTGTTGAATGTTGATGCACCAGATCTGTAGATGATGTTGTTTAGGCATACCTTTTGGTTCATGTTAGTCAGATATAACGATCAGCATTTGGCGTTTCTTGAGTGCTGTTTTTGTCCTTTGGTCTAACTGTTGTATGTGTTCTTCTCACAGGGTTGGAAAGCAGCTCGTCAACATTCCTTCTTTCATGGTGAGGGTGGACACTGAGAAGCACGTGGACTTCTCACTCACCAGCCCACTGGGTGGTGGCCTTCCTGGAAGAGTGAAGAGGAAGAACCAGAAAAAGGCCTCAGGTGGTGGTGGTGGCGACGGCGAGGAGGAGGAAGAGTAAGAGCTCAGCCTTTTCTCTGAAGGACTTTGTAGCAGAAATTGTGAAAACTTCAGTTTAAGATCGCCTTGTTGAACTTGAAACCGGATGTTGTTGGAACTTTCATTTGAGCTTTAGAAACGTCGTGGCGAAGAGATTTTGTTCCCCTCGGAATCTAGCATTGGGTACCAAACTTATGGGTGTCAGTTTTTCTTCGTTCGATCAGCTGGAGAAGAAACCAACTTCGTACTTCTTAATTTGAAGCGTCAGACGTGTTGTCAAATGTACTCAGTATGTTGGTATCGATTTTCCTCACTCTGCATGAAGCGTCAGCCGTGTTGTCTCTCTCTATTTTTTGATTTTATCAATCAATCACCAGAGTCAGTACCATCTTCATACCGAACTCATAACATGAACATCTGCAACGCCTGTGTTTTATAAAGAAACTCATAACATAGTTCCATTAATTTTCATATTGAACTCATACAATCTTCATATGGAACTAGTAACATTTTTTATTAATAAATCAACTGAGTACAATTAAAAAACTAACTTTTCAAGTCAACTTATTTAGCTTAGATGTGGCCACGTAAAATATTTCACAAGATGCCACCATCTAGGATTTTTTTAGGAGCGCATGAGAAAGCAACGCATGTGCATAAATTTAGGATTTGCACGAGCTGGTGTGGTGCTGAGGCCGGATCCGCCTTGCGGAGCCAGCACATGGCTAAGTCTAGACCCTTTAACCTATGTTCATGAACCGCTCGATCTGTTTTACGGCGTGGGAGGCCTATGGGTCAGAGGAAAGGAAGCCTTTGGACTGCCAATTAAGACACTCGGTGGCGGCTCCATCCATGAAGTCGGGATAAGGTCGCTTTGCCTTTAAAGGGGGTATCTAGCTCATAGAAGTATGATCTCTACCAATTTTTGAAAAATTCGTGCCTGACTATGTCGGGGAATTTCCGGTTTGGGCGGATCTTGAAGTTGATTATTCTGCAATTGGCTAACTCATTCTTGGCAATGGTCAACACTCTCTTGATAGAAAAGAAATAGATGAAGATATCTAACTGAAATAGTTGCTGAGCACTAAGATGGTGTTAGGCGGCAAGTTATGGGGGAAGACTTGGAAGTGGTCGAATATCTTTAAGAGGAAGTAGAGGAAGTCGGAGATTGGAAGGGAGATGCCACGGATAAGCTGAGCTTTGATATACACCTTTTCTCTGGGTTGGGGATTAGGTGTTACCTCGTCGGCCGGCGCCAACTGCAATGCAACCCCTCTGATGGTAGCCACCCTTCGGCGACAAGATCGTTAAGCTCCGATTGCTTGAGGGTGGAGCCCCTCCACATGCCTTTGTGCGCCTCCGCCTCTGCTTTCGCCTTCGCTTTCTCGTTAGCAACCTCTGGTGAATCCACTTTGTGGTGACCGCCGACGATTTCTTCTCCGCATCAGTGACTGGTAGCACCTTAGATTCCGCACCACCACCGGTGAAGGCTCGACTTGGGTTAGCCATTGGAGGAGGTTTAAGGTTTAAGGTTTTTCCCTAACTAGCTGTACGCGCACCAAGGAATCGATGGAGCTAGAACAATCGATTTGGGATATCCACTCTAGCTAGCTGAGGAACATCTATGCGCTAGCTGAAAACCATAACGCGCTCTAGCTCAATCGATTTGGAGCAGGACGATCTGTCGAGCTCCGTGCGCGCGTGGCGACGGGCAGCCACGGGCAGGCATGGCTGGCGCGATTCCGTCCACGGGCGGGCACGGCTGGCACGAGCGGCAACGGGCGGGCGACGGCTCCGTGTGATTCTAGGCGGCGACGGGCACGCGGGCGGCGCGATTCCGGGCGGCGACGGTCAGGAGGGAGGCAGGCTGCGCGATTCCATGCGGCGACGGGCGGGCGGCTGCCAGGGCACCGGCAGGAGCACTAGATATCACAAAAAGATTTACAGCGAGCGCCCTAAAAAAATGTGTCCGGCGCCTTATATTAGCGGCTATTATAGCGCATGCACGTTTTAAAGCGTCTATTGGGAGTTGCTCTAATAATACGGATGATTGAACTCCTTGTAGAAGAATCAAACCGACCTACTTCCTTCGATCTCAAATAAATATTAAAGATATATCTATTTTAGATATATCTATATATACTATTCCCGATCCTGCCAACGGCCCCTCTTATCTTGGGCTCGTGGAGGCCACTCCGGTGGAGAAAAATGCGTATAAGGCTGGTCATAGTGGGAGTATCATATTACTAGTATCATGCATATGATACTAGTGTATGATACTACCTCTCTAGTAGTATCATAGTACCATTGTATTTAATTTTTTCTACAATCTCAATGCAACTGTGTGTGAGATGTATTGGTCATTAAATTATCTAGTTTCACGAACTATGATACGGTATCATATTATGATACTACTAACACCTCTCTCTTCATTAATTACGGTGCCACATCAGATTTTTGCCAATGTGGCATGCATGATACTCCTTATGATACTCCCACTAGGGCTAGCCTAACAGCAGACTTTGGTGCCAAAGTTGCGCAGAACACAAAAACAAAAGACTTATTGCACCCAGCCCCACCTTTTGGTCTAATTATTGCACCTAGCTCAAATATCAAATAGAGATTATAGTGCCTTGAAAATGTATCTGACGTGTATGCCATATTTTTATCATATATATCACTCGTGTGAACAAGTATTTCTGCATTTATATCCTCTAGCAAACAAAGCTTGGTCCAACGCATTTGACGTTGCAATCAAACTCAGCCTGATACCACTACTGCAGCGCCTATGTGTACACTAGAAAAATAAATCGACCGCTGACTATGTACAAGAAAAAATCAGAAAAATAATGTTTATGTGGTCAATTATGCACGTTACAAGTATGCAAATTTTAATATGAAGTACCTTGTATTTTAGGTTCAGCACATAATATAAATTGAATAAATTATACAATATTTAAAAGTTATATTGTCATGCTCCCAGATCTGCACAAGAATAAGGAATAAATCATTAGCTATGTTCTGATATTTGGTTTGAATTTTTTGAAGCTAAAAAATTGAATTCTTTGAATTTTTTAAAACGAGCTCTTGGTCAAATTGACGCTCTCGTAACACGTCAAATTTTGACAGATCTCGTATTTTCTACCACTATGATGTCTATTTTCTTCATTTACATAAAATTATGGTATACTACCTCTGTCTAGGATTATAAGGGCTGAGAGCTTTTTTATATTTTTTGAGATTATAAGTGATATCTTATTTATTAATCTCTGTCATCCAATGCATGTTCTTCTTTTCTTCTCACTTCTCTCATGCATGTAAAACTATTGGTGAATGCATGAATTAATGAGAGAAAGTTATGAGTGTCTTGATCTTAGCAAAGTGATAGTATCATACACTAGTATCATGCTAGTGTATGATACTATCTCCATACATGGTACCATATGGTAGTAGCAGTTTGGCTCGCAGGTCCAGTTGATCCTATTATCGGTACCATCAGCCATGCCGTTGAGATCCGCGACTGGGACTGTTGGAAGGCAGGAGCGACGCGGCGAAATTGCTGTATTTCGGTGGCCGCGGGTGGGTTTCGGTAGCTACAGTTCAGTACAGAACGTACATCATTGAGGTGGACCACGATGGTACTCCGTCAAGCCAGTTGACGACCAAAAATCTTGTTCCGGTGGCACAGTTTCCTCCGTAGTAAACTGGTCTGTTGGTACAATTTGTACGACAGCCGTCACGACTAGACGGTCTGCTGCAACCGGTTTAGGCTTAGACTGAGGGCCTCTCTCCTGGGCTCGAGAACTGCTATACATACGATCAATTTCGTACGATTCCTGTCCGACAAAGGAATCAAGCCGTGTGTATTTCAGCTTGTTGACAATCTGACCGGTACGGATTTAATGCCGTGGGCACATCGGACACCAATGTTCGTACGCAGATCAATTCCGCTCTCCTGGCAAGGGGTGCTTGGCGACGAGACCGGCGGTGGAGAAGCTGCCACCCTCCGCGCCATGGATCCAGAGGACACGGAATTCCCGTTGGATCCAATCGAGAGGTAAAAATAAATCTATACTCCTGTTCTCGACATTGCAATGTCTCAATTTGATTCTGACTGAACCCATTTCTCGGCGTGCCCCCCAGGCTAGAGTTCGGAGATTCAACGGGCGATGCCGCGGCTGTGGATCCTGGATACGTGGTCCGTGTTGAGGACGAGGGCGCGGTGAGCGTGGTTGGTACCATGGCGGAGGGAATTTGTGGGGATGAGGCAGACAGCGTCGGGCCGGCGTGGGGTCTTGGTGACCTGTGTTCGGATGCAGAGAGTGCCTGGGAGGTCGGAGACGAAACGCGGTCAGCCGCCGTCATCATTTTTTTTTTGAGATGAGCCGCCGTCATCATTGGACGAACAACAAAAGGGCCAAGAGGGGTGCTGCTACGGACGACGGCCACACTGATTCAACTCAGTCCACCTTCCACTTTGAACCCAGAAGCGCCAATGGACAAGAAGGTGAATACTGAATATGCGCGTTCATGCGCCAGGTTCCAGTGGCCAGTGTCAGGGTGTTGGAGTGTAGATTGCAGTTCGTAAAAGGAAAATGGTGAGGGCCAGGAGTTTTCATATCAAGCAGTTTCTTACCCCAGTTCCTTGGCAAAAGAAATTGGTACCTGGTTTTCAAAACACAGAGTCAGGTGAAAAAAGCTAGAAGGCATTAGATGACAGTCAGTTTCTAGAAAAAATCTAGTGCGTGGTGATGGGGGTTAGGATATAGGTCTGTTTAGCTGCAATTTAGAAGATATTGGAGAAGCGGTGGTACATTGTTTTCCATAACGAGGAGTTCTTATCCCAAGATAGTAGCAACTAATTGTTGGCCCCAGTTCCTTAGCAGACAGTGTGTGTGTCGACTGTGTTGTAGAGTTAGGGTTGGTGGAAATGCAGCCGAGAGAACACCATGTGCGAATAGAGTCGGGGCCTTGGAACAGAGTATAAGGAGCTACGCTGAGACAAGAGTCGACCATGTTGTGGAGCCATCTTTAGGGATGACGTTTGACTCACTCGGAGAAGCGTATGATTTCTATAACCTGTACTCTTGGGAACAGGGATTTGGTATTCAGTATGGCAAAAGTAGGGTGAACCCTGAGAGGACAAAAACAATGCAAGAAATATTCTGCCGGTGTTCGGTGAGTCTGACTGCAGTTTGTTATGTGTGTGCGTACCGCATACCCATATTTTTGTTGGAGACATGCCCAAGAGGCAATAATAAAGTGGTTATTATTATATCTTTATATTTATGATAAATGTTTACATCTCATGCTATAATTGTATTAACCGGAAACATTAATACTTGTGTGTTTTGTAAACATAAAAGAGTCTCTAGTAAGCTTCTTGTTAAACTAGCTTGTTGATTAATGGATGATCATGGTTTCCTGATCATGGACATTGGATGCCGTTAATAACAAGATCATATCATTAGGAGAATGATGTGATGGACACACACCCATAGTAAGTAGCATAAGATCAAGTCATTAAGTTCGTTTTGCTACAAGCTTTTCAAATGCATAGTAACCTAATCCTTCGACCATGAGGTTATGTTAATCACCATCACCGGATGGGTACTTTGATGACATCAAACGCCGCTCAGAATCGGGTGGTTATAAAGGTGTCATTGGGTATTCTGAAAGTATGTGTTGAAGCGCATGGACCAAGATTGGGATTTGTCCATCCATATGACGGATAGATATGCTCTGGGCCCTCTCGGTGGAATGTCATCTAGTTAGCTTGCAAGCATGTGACTAGGTCACAAGGGATGACATATCATGGAACGAGTAAAGAGTACTTATCAAGATGCGAGGTAGAACTAGTATGGAGATACCGACGATCAAACCTCGGATAAGTAGAGTATCGCGTGACAAAGGGAATTGGTTTCGTATGTTAATGGTTCTATCGATCACGAAGTCATCGTTGAGTATGTGGGAGCCATTATGGATCTCCAGATCCCGCTGATGGTTATTGATCGGAGAGGTGTCTCCATCATGTCTGCATATTCACGAACCATAGGGTGACACACTTAAGGTTCGAAGTTGTTTTAAGTAGATATGGAATGTGCGTTGGAGACCGAATGTTGTTCGGAGTCTCGGATTGGATCCGAGACATCACGAGGAGATCCGGAATTGTCCGGAGAATAAGATTCATATATTGGGGATCATTTTCTAAGTTAGGAAATGTTCCGTAGTATTTGTATGGGGATTCTAGAAGGTTTCAGAATGTTCTGAAAGGTTCTAGCAGATTTCTTGGAGTTTGCTTGAAAACCAAGAAAGGATCAAGGAGTCCTTGTGGGGCAAGACAAGGAGTCGTGGGGGAGGAGGACTCCTCCCCCCTCCCAATCCGCCGGCCAAGGAAGGGAGGGGAGTCCTACTAGGACTCCCCCTCCCATGGCGCCTCCCTCCTTTAAATAGAGGGGTGGGGGCGCCACCCCCTTGCCCCCTCCACTCCAAGCCCTAGCCGCCTCTCCTCCTCCTTCCCTCTTGCTCAGGCTTAGGCGAAGCCTGCAGAATTCTCTACTCCACCACCACCACCACACCGTCGTCTGCTGGGATTCCGTGGAGAAGATCTACTACCTCCACGTCATTGAACGGGAGAGGAAGGTCTGCTGACTCCATGCGTGTGACCGATCATGTAGCGGCCGAACGCTGGCCTTGGAAGGATCGTCCACACGATCTTGAGATCGGCAAGTGATCGACTACATCAACCACGAGATCCAATCTCGTAACGCTTTTGGATCTACGAGGGTTAGTACAGATCTATCTCGTTGCACATGTCTAATAGATTAGATCTTGGCTTTTATCTAGATTAGATCTAGGTTTTATTCGTTCTTGCGGTAGAAATTTTTTGTTTTCCATGCTACGAACCCATCAGTGGTATCAGAGCCGTGTCTATGCGTAGATCTGTTGCACGAGTAGAACACAATGGTTTTGTGGGCGTTGGTGCTCGTGTCTTTTTGCTTTGTGTACTTTGCATCTTGCGGTATGGTGGGATGAAGCGGCTCGGGCTAACCTTACATGTCATCGCACATGAGACTTGCTCCACGCTTGACGTGTAACTTGCTTTGCACAAGTGGCTTTGCGGGTGTCTGTCTCTCCCACCATAGTATAGATCCAATATATACTTTGCACTTGATAGCACTTGTATCAACGTTGTGGTTCAGTTTCGTAGGTAAGATCCGTTCTTATTTGAAAGCCCCAAACCACATAAAACATGCAAAGAAAATTAGAGGCGTCTAACTTGTTTTTGCAGGGGTTTTGTGATGTGATATGTCCATTATGTGATTGTGATTATATTTGATGTTTCCAATGATCCTTGTTGTAATATGGCAACCGGCAGGAGCCTAATGGTTGTCTTTAATTCTGTTAAGACTTGCGCGTCTATTCATCTTGTAATAGCTTTATTCCAAGTAGTTGTAATAGTTGCTAGTGATGATGGACAACCATGAAGCGGCGCCACTGACCTTGACGCAATACTGGTGATGATTGAGATCATGTCCGTGCTTTGGAGATGGAGATCAAAGGCATAAGAAGAAAGGGCCATATCATATCACACTAACTATGAATTGCCTGTGATGTTAATCCTTTACGCATCTTGTATTGCTTAGATCGTGACGGTAGCATTATAAGATGATCCCTCTCACTAAATATCAAGTAATAAAGTGTTCATCCTTGGTAGGCACCGCTATAAGACTCGCTTCAAGCATCTCGTGATGATCGGGTGTGATAGATTCTACGTGTGCATACGACGGGTGCAAGCCAGATTTGCACATGCGGATACTAAGGTTAACCTTGACGAGCCTAGCATGTACAGAGATGGTCTCGGAACACGGAATATCGAAAGGTAAAGCATGAGTCATATGGATGATATGATGAACATGTTGATTGTTCGCCTTTAAAGCTACATCATCTCACGTGATGATCGGACTTGGTGTAGTGGTTTTGGTTCGTGTAATCACTAAAACAACTCGAGGGATGTTGTTTTGAGTGGGAGTTCATTTGTAATTTGGATTAGTCGAACTCAATTTATCATAAACACAATCAAAGTATTTGCATAGTTTGTTATAGTCATTGGCATCTGTTCACCACCTTACGCTTAGTTATAGTTGAGATAGTGGAACTATAGAAATTCTGGATATTTGCTTTACGAACTGGTATCGTATTGTTTTGAGTGTCAATCTAAAGTTTAAAAGTCCTGTTGCAAACCTTCAGCAAACTCCGTTTACTCTGTGAAGTTTAATAAACAGTATTAAATCAAGAGTAACAATTCCAGTGTTAGTATCTAATGTATCATGTTTGCCTCCATGATTCTTGATACTCAAAAGATTGTTTTTAATATCAAGTTTATCTAAGATCTGAAAGCAATGTTTCAGAAACCATCATATGTGAAAGGTATTGCGATATCTAAAACAATGTGTTGGTTACAACATGATAGAGTATATGTCCTCATATTTGATGAGAATTTGTGAAGGTTGGAGACGCTGGTCGTCCTAATCCTCCAAAAGGTTTTGGAAAAGAAACATTATACTCGCCATTCACCTTTATAAGCTATAGCAGCTTGATCATGAAAATTGTCATGATAAGGATGAATAGAAGATGTAAGTAAAATGTTTACTACACTAAAAGATTACTAAAGAACGGAATTTTGAAAGAATGCCAAACATTTGATGAAGGTGATCCACTTCAAAGTGCAAGTCCAAAGGTATTAGTATTTGACTATACACACTTTGTACTATGTGTCATGTGAATGACACCACTATTGATGTTGATAGATTCTTTTAAAAGAAAAGGAATTGTTGAAAGAGAATCTATAAAATATTTGGCAGAAAAGAAAAGATTGGAGATATCCAACTTAGGTATATAGAAGATACATGTTATGGCTGTATTCCTTGGTTGTTAAACAATGTGGTTCTGCGGTATTGGATACCGAATTGGTTGGTATGAAGTGTCATACAGGACAACACAATTCATGAACTGCAATGGCCTAAGTAACTAGCAAGAGAATATGTGATGATGTTCATCGAAAACAAACAAAGGGTTGTTGTGTTGCTCGTTAAACATCAAAGCTTGCCTTCAAGATTTGTTTCAATAATTGTTATTTTGATCAGGTATTATGACGACAAAAGGTTGTTCAAATAATTACCGTATTCCATAATAGATGGATGATATACAAGTCTGGTTGGAGAAATAACGACCATAAAACTAATGCTAAAATGTCGCAAGACAAATGATTGAAAGATCACTTGCGAAGTGATATCACCGTTTAAATTATATTAGGGATACATGAAGAAACTCTATGTTGATGGATTTTTGGAGTCTTTGATTTTGATCAAATGACGCTTGTGATACTTTCCTAGAGATAATTAAAACTCCGTTCGTAGGCCAAAAGAGGAACGGACGACTAACTGGTTGGAATTTGTACATATTGATGTATATAGTCCATTATGTGTATTCGTGGGCGATGGATTTCAACTTCATATGTTTTCTCCGAAGATTTGAGTGAGTATATCTATATACTTACTCAATATGGAAGAAGTATGAAACATTTGAAAATGTTCAAAGACTTTCAAGATGAAGTGGAAAATTATTGTAACAAGAAAATAAAAAGGTTTATGATTGGATCATAAAGATGTTTGAGTTACAAGTTTAGCAAAACACCTAAGATTTGAGGAATCGTTCCATGGATTTGCATTTCCAAAAACACCATAGGAGTATGGAGTGTTCAAGATATGTAATGAAACCTTGTTTGACATGGTAAGATCAAAGGTGTCATTTATAAAACTGTCATTATATTTTAAAGATTAAAGCTTTAGTGACTACCGCTTTTACACTGAAAAGAGCTCCATCGTGATCCGTTAAAATGACACCATATAAGTCATGGTTTGGGATAAAACCCAGGTTGTCCTTTCTTAAATTTTTGGTATGCTAGGCATAAGTAAAATGTTTACAACCAAAGTCGGATGAGCATGTCTTTGTAGGTTATTTCGAATAACCATTGGGTATTCCTCCATAACACCGAAGACAAAAGTGTTTGTCACTTAGAACGTCGAGTTTCTTGAGAAGGAATTTTTGGTTAAAAGTTAAGTGGGAGGACAATAGAATTTTGACAAGGTTGTTGAACCTTGGCTAATATGTGCTGAGTTGCGCAGCGTCGGTAAGTGTCCCGGAGGCAGCAACAATGCTCATGGCTCACGTGCCTCAAAGGATGTGGTCACGGGGATCTAAGTTCCTATTGAACCAAGTAGGTCGGGTAAGTAATCAAATGCCAAGATTTGAGAGTTAAATCATTGTTGTCTGACAATGATGAACCGACTACATGCAAATAATCAATGATGGGCCCTGACTTCGTTAAGTGGCTTGAAGCCATAAAATCCGTGATAATTCCATACACGAGAAATCAAGCTTTGAATTTAAAAGACCCTCTGGAAAGGTGCAAGACCTTACAGTCGTATATGGATCTATAAAGAAATAGACATGGATGTTTCACATCTATGAAATAGTCGACACGTCGAAAAGAGTTTACGACAATGTTCAAGGAATTGACTATGATAAGATTTGATCTTTCATAGCGATATTTAGTCTGGACGGATTAATGTAGCAACCACTATATATATTTTGGTATATGGTAGTTGAACAAACAAAACAAGTTCTTCTAATAGAATGGTTACCTAGGACGTGTACATGACACGATCCAAAGGGTTTTTTGTTAATTCAAAGGATGCTAAAAGAGTATGCAAAACTTCAATGGTTGAAGTGAGCATCACGGAGTTGGAATCTTCACCGTGATGAAACCGTTAAAAGGTTTAATTTCATCAGAGATAATGAAGATGTTTGCATTTTGCAAGAAATTAAGTGGGAGCGCTAAGACATATTTCTAATACATTATGTGAAAGACATATTGTTGATTAGAAATGATGTATCTTTTATTGACACGGGTTAAGAATTTCATTTCGATGAAAGACTTAGGCATAACCCAAGAATTAGGCATCAATGTCTATATGGATAGATTGAGGCGCTAATATGGTTTTGCCAAATGTACATAGATAAGATGTTGAATGAGTTCAATATGGAAACAACAAGAAAGGTTCTTGACACACAGAAAGGACTGAATCAAGATTCAAGTGTGTTGACACGAGATTCAAGTGTTTTGACACTTGGTGAAATCACAAGAATATTTTGATCAATCATTCTTTGAGATGTACACATCCAGATATGTCCTATGCTCTAAATGTTATGAGCATATACCAGAATGACTCATAAGATGATCATTGGACAATAGTAGGGATATTTCTATGATCTTTGGAAGAACTAAGAATATATTATTTATATAGTGGAGACAAATAATTCATTGTAAATTGTTGCATTGATACTAGTTTTGTCAAAAATTAAGTTTATCTCAATTTAAACTATGGGTGGCACAATGTAATGGAAAGGAAGTTCCATAACGGATTTGGTTGAGTACCAAAGTTAAAACATTGTGACAGATACTACAACAAAAGGCTAAGTATATGACTGCTATTGTAGCAGCAAATGAGGGCATTTGCGTCAAGTAGTTTGTTATCAAACTAGGTGTGGTTCATAGCGGGATAATACTATGAAGATACATTGTATGACAATTATATCAACATGATTTAATCCCAAGGAACTAAAGGTCTCACCAAAGGACCAAATTTATACAATGCTATCTCATTGGAGAATGAATAATGCGTAGAGACGCAAGGACATGCAAATACACACGGACCTGGAAGTGTCAGATCCGAAGATTATGTTTACCACTAGCAATAGTGTCTATACAACAACAGAAAGCCATAGGTATTGAGTACACAAGTTTTTAACTAGATTATTGACTCTAGTGCAAGTGGGAGACTGTTGGAGATATGCCCAAGATGCAATAATAAAGTGGTTATTATTATATCTTTATGTTTATGATAAATGTTTACATCCCATGCTATAATTGTATTAACTGGAAACATTAATACTTGTGTGTTTTGTAAACATAAAAGAGTCCCTAGTAAGCCTCTTGTTAAACTAGCTTGTTGATTAATGGATGATCATGGTTTCCTGATCATGGACATTGGATGTCGTTAATAACAAGATCATATCATTAGGAGAATGATGTGATGGACACACACCCATAGTAAGCATAGCATAAGATCAAGTCATTAAGTTCGTTTTGCTACAAGCTTTTCAAATGCATAGTAACCTAATCCTTCGACCATGAGGTTATGTTAATCACCATCACTGGATGGGTACTTTGATGACATCAAATGCCGCTTCGTAACTGGGTGGTTATAAAGGTGTCATTGGGTATTCTGAAAGTATGTGTTGAAGCGCATGGACCAAGATTGGGATTTGTCCATCCATATGACGGATAGATATGCTCTGGGCCCTCTCGGTGGAATGTCATCTAGTTAGCTTGCAAGCATGTGACTAGGTCACAAGGGATGACATATCATGGAACGAGTAAAGAGTACTTATCAGTAACGAGGTAGAACTAGTATGGAGATACCGACGATCAAACCTCGGATAAGTAGAGTATCGCGTGACAAAGGGAATTGGTTTCATATGTTAATGGTTCTATCGATCACGAAGTCATCGTTGAGTATGTGGGAGCCATTATGGATCTCCAGATCCCGCTGATGGTTATTGATCGGAGAGGTGTCTCCATCATGTCTGCATATTCACGAACCATAGGGTGACACACTTAAGGTTCGAAGTTGTTTTAAGTAGATATGGAATGTGCGTTGGAGACCGAATGTTGTTCGGAGTCTCGGATTGGATCCGGGACATCACGAGGAGATCCGGAATTGTCTGGAGAATAAGATTCATATATTGGGGATCATTTTCTAAGTTAGGAAATGTTCCGTAGTATTTGTATGGGGATTCTAGAAGGTTTCAGAATGTTCTGAAAGGTTCTAGGAGATTTCTTGGAGTTTGCTTGAAAACCAAGAAAGGATCAAGGAGTCCTTGTGGGGCAAGACAAGGAGTCGTGGGGGAGGAGGACTCCTCCCCCCTCCCAATCCGTCAGCCAAGGAAGGGAGGGGAGTCCTACTAGGACTCCCCCTCCCATGGCGCCTCCCTCCTTTAAATAGAGGGGTGGGGGCGCCACCCCCTTGCCCCCTCCACTCCAAGCCCTAGCCGCCGCCTCTCTCCTCCTCCTTCCCTCTGCTCAGGCTTAGGCGAAGCTCTGCAGAATTCTTTACTCCACCACCACCACCACACCGTCGTGCTGCTGGGATTCCGTGGAGAAGATCTACTACATCCGCTGCTCGTTGGAACAGGGAGAGGAAGGTCTACTTCGACTCAAGACGTGTGACCGATCATGTAGCGCCGCCGAACGCGGCGCCGGAAGGATCGTCCACACAATCTTGAGATCGGCAAGTGATCGACTACATCAACCACGAGATCCAATCTCGTAACGCTTTCGGATCTACGAGGGTTAGTACAGATCTATCTCATTGCACATGTCTAATAGATTAGATCTTGGCTTTTATCTAGATTAGATCTGGGTTTTGTTCGTTCTTGCGGTAGAAATTTTTTGTTTTCCATGCTACGAACCCATCAATTTTGCATAAGAAAATCATGCCAAACCTGCAGGAGGTCTGTTTGTTAATTCTAGTTTTTATGCAGGGCAAGCCGGTGAAAGAGAATTCTAGGTCATGCCTTTGCGAGTGCCTGGCCATGATCAGGCTGCTCAGGACAAAGGACAATGGATGGTACCTAACAGAGAAGTGGGTCAAGCACAACCACTCAATGTCAGTCACTTGTGGAGAAAAGTTTTTTGGCCGTCTCACAAGCACATTGATGTATAAACGAAGGACTTGGTGAGGCAGCTAAGGGAGAACAACATAAAAATTGGTAAAGTCTACAACATAATCGGGAGTTTTTTGGGGGTTTTTGGAAACGTGCCATTCACCAAAAGGACCCTGAAGAACTTGTGTGGCCAGATAAGCAAGTATCGGGCCGACGACGATGTGAGGAAGACAATTGCAGCTTTTGCTGAGATTGCATCGAAGGACATGGAGTTCACATACAGAGTGCTGGCCGATCCTGAAAGCCGGATAAGGAACCTGATGTGATAAATGGTTCAAGCATCAATCAGTACAAGTTCTTTCGTGATGTGATAAGTTTTGACACAACCTACAGGACAAACCTGTACAACATGCCATTCGGTCTGTTTGTAGAGGTGAACAACCATTTTCAGAGCATAATACTTCGTGGGGTTTTGCTGAGAGATGAGCAAACAGAGAGTTTCGAGTGGGTCTTCACTGAATTTTTCAAGATGCTTAGTGGTGCTCCTCCCAAGACTATCCTGACCGGTAGATGGGAAAAATACTAAGTACTGGCTTTTGCATGGGAGTGAATCTTTACTTTTTTTTGTCGTTTTTAGACCAGAACAGGGCGATGGAGTTTGCTATTTGGAACGTGTTGCAGGGACAGTTCACAGGTGGTGCAAATGCATGTTCTAAAGAAGGCAAAGGGGTGTCTAGGTCCTCTGTACGCAAAGAAGAGCGAGTTCCGAGCAGAATTACATAAAGTTGTGAATCACATGATAACACCTGATGAATTTGAGAGTGCGTGGTCGCTATTGCTGGAGAAGTACGACCTGAAGACGCATCCATTCCTGACGCAAATATACGAGGTGAGGCAGAAATGGGCTAAACCATACTTCAAAGGTGTTTTCCTTGCAAAGATGACCAGCACGTAGCGCAGTGACATCGCGAACTTGATGCTGAAAACATATGTGCCACTCGGGTGCACCATGGACATGTTTGTGAAGCACTACATGAGGTTGCAGCATGACTGCGAGACTTATGAGGCTATGAAGAGAAGAGGACAAAACTGGTAAGACTGGGGTCCTCTGTTTTACTGCATGAGATATTTTGGCAACAATACTTTATGTGGGTGATGAAGCATTTATGACATGATGTTTCTGTCGTAGGAAAAGCCGGTTTTCCATGTCAACCTGGCAACTGAAGAGCATGCCAGCAAGGTCTACACAAGGGCCATGTTTGAACAATTTGGCCAAAACCTGTACCAGGCCGGAGCATACATAATCGAAGAGGTGGAGAAAGGAAAGTGTATTTGGCGAAGCATACGAAGCCTCATAAGAGGGAGAAATGGAGCAGGGTGATATTCGAGGTAAAGTTTGTGCTCGAGGGGGAGTACTTTGAGTGTGAGTGTGGTTTGTTTGAGCACATTGGAGTGCTTTGCTGCCACGCTCTGAAGTTGTGTTGCATTTTTTGTCATCTCTAGCATGGTTTATGCACGGGTGCTTGTTCCGCGAGTGGTGGTCTCATTGGTTAGCTAATTAATTTTGTTTTTTGGTTTCAGGTGATGGATTACCTAGGTAAAGAGGAGATACCTAGGAGGCACATTCTGAAGAGATGGACGAGGGATACGAGGGATATCCAGGTCATTCACTTACAGGCATCGGGCAATATTCAAGAAAGCCCTCGAACTTGTGCATCTTGGAGATGTAAGCGTTGAAGCGTACGAGAAACTCGATGCTTTATTTAATAGCAATCTGGTGGCAATGTCTCCGTATAATGAGAAACGAGACAACTTGGGGCTAGAAGACAAGCCTGCGGTACCGCAAGATCCCGGATGACAAGAGGTTGTGCCTGGAGAAAATGCCGGAAACGGGAACTTTGATGGGACCTAGATGCAGGGGCTCGGTGTGCCTCTGAAGAAGCATGGAGCGGGTAGGCCGACAACTAGTCGGGACAATGCTCCTTATGAGCCGCCTGGAGGTCCTCAGCAAGAGGACACGTTTCTGCACTATTTGTCGATGTAGCGGGCATAAGCGGACAACATGTCCTCACCGCGGTGACGCTCCGAAGCAGGTCAGGAAGGCAGAGAAGTGCATGAATTGTGGTGTTGCTGGCCACCGGAGGAACACATGCAACAAACAGGCCCACCAGAGGAACACATGCAACAAACAGGCTTAAGCTATGCTGCAATGATGGAGCTATAGACAGAGGTCTCAATTTGATTTATCTTCATTGTGTCTGCCTGTTTGCACTAATAGAAATGTGGACCATGGATCAAACTAAACTATCGTTCAGGGAACATATTTGTAAAGTGATCAAATTCATCATTTTTTCTCTATGGATTTAGATGTATGTGGGGTGGGTCTTGTTTTTCTAGTCCACATGAATGTGTAAAGCTACTCTTATTTGAGTCAGTGGAAGCATTGCCAGGTGTTGGTAGAATTGCTGGGGCATGTGTCCACTAGCCGATCGACGTGATCAGCTACCTGGGCACCATAAACGGACGCATTGTCTAGGCGTGAACAGTGACTGGCCCGCCCTTCAGTTCGAATTCAGATTTTGAACACTAGAAATGCGTTGGAGGGAAATCAGTCTCCATAAACTCTATAAAAGGGAGCCTGTTTTTGGTGGGCTGGTCATCACCACCACCGAAGTTCAGCGATTCAAACTTACCCAGTCAGGAAGCAGAGAGTTGAGATCTTGGAGATGGCACCCAGCGCAAGCAACAACACCATTGCTGCGCTCGTTGTGTGTGGTGTTACAGGAGGGGGAGGAGGTACGTTCACACTTTCTTCTTGTAAACCTGCTTCTTATGATGCAGATCTGAGAAATTAATGAGGTGGACGTCTGTGCTAATAAATGCTACGGACGCCATCGGTACAGAATCCAGTCCGGTGGTATAAGATTCGGTGTCTATTTCCTGTTCCGTGGACGGAGAAACGGCCTACTGGAACATGACCGTGACTGCAACTGTGGGACCGAGCACTGTACAATAAGGTCATATACTATGCAATACAGGGCATGATACATTAGGAAAGCACGGATCTGGAGATAAATCGGTGGTCCAGATAATATGATCATCTGGACCTGCGACCCAAAACGGATTTCCGCATACTAGTACTATATTTAATGATATTAAGAATTCTAATACAAAATTGTGTACAAGATTTATTTGCATGATGATTTTATAGTTTTACGTGCTATGATACAGTATCTACCTATGATACTCTAACCATCTTTTTCTTTATTAATTGTTGTGCCACATCAAATTTTTGCCAACATGATATGCATGATACTAGCTATGATACTCCCAGTAGGACCAGCCTCATAGTGATAGTATCATGCATATGATACTAGTGTATGATACTATATTTATAGTGCATGATATCATATGATAGTACAATATTTAATCATTTGTAGAATCTCAATGCAAAATTGTATGCAAGATTTATTTGCATGAGGATTTTCTAGTTTTATGTGCTATGATGCGGTATCTATCTATGATACTCTGTACATCTTTTTCTTCATTAATTATTATGTCACATCAGATTTTTGCTAACATGACATGCATGATACTAGCTATGATATTTCTACTAGGACCAGCCTTAGACCTAATAATCTCAAACAGAGGTAGTACTATTAGGAATATGCCCTAGAGGCAATCATGGTTGATGATATTTCCCAAAGTATTCATAAAGTAAAGTTGTCCTTATATGAACATCAGATACATATCACTGAATGCGTGATTCAGTTGTAGAACTATGTATTCATGATTGTTTATATTAGTTTGTCCTTGGTCGTTGAGGTTGTGTTGGACACACAACTTAGACCAACGTGCAAGTCGGTTGATGACATGGTTCCACTTGTCATGGGCATGGTGATGCTATTCTGACTTACACTGATTCGGCTAAAGAGTTTAGCGAGTCGAACTGACCCACAGTTGAGATGCAACGAGCATGTTGTCATTTGCAGTCTCAAGCAATGGAATCCTTTGACCTGAGGTGATTGCATGATCCAAGTTGTGGATCGCCAACTTAGGTTCTATCAAACGATGTTCTGTAAATGGGCAGTTATAAAGGTAGAGTTCGGGTTGGTTGTGAAGCAAGCTGCATGACGTGGATTACCAAGATGGGATTTGCCCCTCCGTAATGGAGAGATATTCTCTGGGCCCTCTCGTGTGATATGATTCGGAAGCATGGTCATGCGCTGCTCAGTTAAGTGTTAACTGAGGAGTCTGACTAAGAGTTAGTCTAGTGAATCACATATCATGGTACGAGAAGAGAGTTAAGCTATTTAAAGGATAGCAACTACTCGCCTATAGCTTAATAGATATATCGTGAGGCAAAGTGACTTGGACGAAAGTCACATTGAAGATTCGTCTTCTGACTTTACGGCACTTGGGAGTTGGCACGTCTTGCTAGAGGCCGCTACCATCTATCGACTTGAGACCGAGTGTTCATGGAAGTGAGTTGGACTCAAAGCCATGACGGGATACTTGGAGGAGTAGCTTATATCGTGTCTAGGTGTACGTGAACCTACAGGGTCCACACTTAAGGGTAAGAAGCCCATGTGGATTAGATCCATATGGAGTTTGGAGTACAGCCTAGATGGGCCTCAAGCGTTGAGCCCAACTAGGAGTGTATGTAAGTGGAGTGACAAGTGATAGTCTTTGACCTAGCCGTTACTTTCTTCACTTCTATTTCGGGCTAGACAGGATCTAGCAGTCCTCTGTCCGGAGCTCCTTCCTGTATGTGTGGATACTGGTAGAGGCGTTGCACGTGCGGCGCTGGAGACGGGGAAGCTCGTGGGGATCTGTCGAAGGAGTTCGTGGGATTCGCAAGGGCTGTCCGGGGATCGTTCGGCACTGCTTCGACGCGCTACATCAACTTCCGCATCTGCGTGTCTAGCGGTAATCTCGTGGCCTATAACCTGAGCTGGATCTTGGGAGTTCCGCGTTAGGGAAAAAGTTTTGTTTATCTCTGCGTGGCCCAACAAGTACAATATAGAAATACATGCCTACCTATTAGATATACTGTTAAGGCACTATATATTCGATTTGGGCTAGCTGCAACTGATTAGATAACAAACCGGGCCAGCTGAGCTGCAACAAATATTTTGTTTATGTGTTTTGTGCAACTTTAGCACAAAGGCTGGTGTTACGTGCAACAAATATTTTGCTGCTCCGAAATCTTCAGTTTCGCACAGAAATGATCTTTCCTCTTTCCTCGAGCTCGCCAATCAAATCTGTGCCTACCATAACGCAGCTGTCTGGCAATTAATCAGCAGTTCATATCAAATCCTGACTTTCTCAATTCGTCTACCCGTTTTAATTAGTTACTTTGTTTATGTACACTAATCTCCCTATTAATAGGCTCCAGAAACAGCAGTAGGAGTACCGAGAAGTTGAGTTAGGAGACAATGGCGGGTACGGTATACCGCGCACTGCTGCTCGTGGGCGTCGTCCTGACGGCGCAGTTGTGCGGGTGCACGGCGTACGTCGTCGGCAGCGGGTTCAGCGTGGAGCTCATCCACCGGGACTCTGTCAAGTCGCCGTTCCACGATCCCTCGCTCACCGCGCACGCCCGCGTGCTCGCGGCAGCGCGTCGTTCAAAGGCGCGCGCCGCGGCCCTCGGGCCCGCCGGCGGCTCTCCAGACGGCGCCGTGTCCGAGCTCGTCCCCAGGCCGTTCGAGTACCTGATGGCCGTCGACATCGGAACCCCGCGCACCCGGATGCTCGCCGTGGCGGACACCGGCAGCGACCTCGTCTGGCTCAAATGCAGCAACGGATCATCAAGCGCGGCCGACCATCCCCCGTCAGACGCCGCCGCCGCCTTCGACCCGTCCTCCTCGTCGACGTACGGCCTCTTGGGCTGCCAATCCGGCGCGTGCCACGCGCTCCCCGGCTCCTCCTGCGACGCCAGATCCAACTGCCAGTACGTCCGCTCCTACCCCGACGTCCCCCAGATGACCGGCCTCCTCTCCACGGAGACCTTCACCTTCGACGACGCTCCAGGCGGCTGCGCGGGGTGCCGCGATCGTCCGCAGCTGGTAGTGCCCAGCGTCAACTTCGGCTGCTCCACCATCGACACCGCCGTGCCGACCGGCTTCGTAGGCCTCGGCGCTGGGAACCTCTCCATGATCAACCAGATCGGCGCCGCCACGTCGCTCGGCCGGAGGTTCTCCTACTGCCTCGCGCCCTACTCCGTCAACGCCTCCTCAGCCCTAAACTTCGGCTCCCGCGCCGCTGTGACGGAGCCGGGCGCGGTCACCACGCCGCTGCGCCCGACTCCCTCCGCCGCGGAATCCTCCTTTTACACCATCGAGCTCGAGTCCGTGAAGATCGGGAACTCCACCTTCACGCTGCCGTTCCGGTCCAGCAACGTCATAGTGGACTCCGGCACGGCGCTGACCTACCTCGACAAGTTGCTCCTGGACCCGATGGTGGAGGAGCTGGCACGGCGCATCAACCTCACGAGGACGCCATCGCCGGAGGCGCTGCTGGAGCTGTGCTTCGACGTGGGCGGCGTGACCCAGGAGTGGGTGCTGGAGAAGGTCGTCCCGGACGTGACGCTGGAGCTGGGAGGAGGCGCGGTGGTGACGCTCAAGCCGGAGAACACGTTCGTGGAGGTGGAGGAGGGGGTCATGTGCTTGGCCATGGCGCCGGTGACGAAGGAGCAGCCCGTCGCGGTCATCGGGAACTTCGCTCAGCAGAACATGCATGTTGGCTATGACCTCGACAAGCGCACCATCACCTTCGCCCCTGCCGACTGCGCCAGCTCCTACCCTTCCCCTCCCGCCTCTGTTGCTACCTAGCTAATCCGCCACGCGTCTCTAGTTCTCGTGTGTTGGCAGGATGCATACTCTATAGCACATCATGATCCATGACTACCAACTACTATAGAGAAGGAAAACCATAGCGCCGGCCAGCATCTTTTCTAATTTCATCTCTGCCTCTCGGTTCAATTTGCAATTTTGCATACATGCTTATCGGATAGTCTAAACGACAGAGCGTCTCTAATTCTCTATATGCATTTTTTGGTTTTGGATCTAAGTTGTTTGAGATTTTCATATGTCCAAATCAACATCCTAAGTTGCCCGATGTGTCAACCGTCTTAGATTCATGCAGGGTGGAAAAATCAATCATACTACATCATCGACCTAATTACGGAAAATGATACTACTCCCCCGGGGATCACGCGCTCGCGTCCCCCGGGTGCGGAGCCGTTGGATGAAAACGACGCGATCCCCCGGTTGCTCGGTTGCTGGTTGTTTCCGTGTCGCACGAGAGACCACGTTTCACCTGGCCACGTTCATGTCACGGAGCGAGTAGAAGCAGGACAACGTCAAGTTTGCTACATGCGCCCGGTCTTGGTACATGTGGCGCAAGCTTTTGCTACCGACCATGTATGGCCTTGCTACCTGCGGTGCCAAGCTTTGCTACCGACCGTGGCCGGCCTTGCTACATGCGGCGATTCGCTACATGCGGCGGTGCCGCTTGCTACAACGGGCCAGCAATGGTGCTACATGTGGCTGATGGTGATGCTACGTGCTGGCTGATGACTGTGCTTGCCGACGGTGCGACGCTACGTGCATCGTCGGCTTTTGCTACGGCAAGCTGGCAGTGCTGCTACGTGCGGCATCGGTGGTTGCTAAATGCGTTTGGCGACGCTGCTACAACAGGCGTCGAGGTTTGCTATGTGCAGTTATCAGACTTGCTACATAGCCATGCCGGCCTCGCTACATAGGCAGCGGGGGAGAGGTATAGCGGAGCCGCTTTTTGCTACAAGCGGCGTGAAGCTTTGCTACAAAGGCACGACGGCCTTGCTACAAAGGTATGTCAGCCTTGCTACAGATGTATGGCATCATCTTCTTGGACGATGGCGTTAGCCTTGCTATAGAGGAACAACATCACCTTCTCCAGTGACGACTTTTTTTTGCTACAAACGGTGTGAAGCCCTGCTACAGGGGCATAACGTCCTTGCTATAGAGGCACGGCGGCGTCTTCTCCGGCAACATCTTTTCTTCTCCGTCGACAAAGCGTTTTTGCTACATGCAGCCGGCGACAGTGCTACAAGGGTGCCTTGGATTTTCCGGCGAGATATCCGGCGAAATAGGAGTTTGCTACGATATAAGTTTTTTTTTGCTACAACTGTTTTGTGATTTTGCTACAATAGCGCAACATTTTTGCTACACGGTCTCCGGTGAGGTCTAACGGCGAAATTCTCCGGCGAGTCTCCGGCGAGGTCGGATATGCTACAATAGCACAATTTTTTTGCTACAGGGTCGCCGACGAGGTCTCCGAAATCTCGCGAGTCGATCTGTTTTATTTTTCTAGACCGAACCGTTTTCTGCTACAATGTAGCAAAAACGGGGCAAATGTAGCAAAAAGGGACAAATATAGCAAAAGCGGGATTTTGAATTCAAAAAAGGACACGTGGTTGGCTGGGGACCCGGGGGATGAAAACCACAAATCCCCCGGGGGACGCCTAGCACTGTCATTACTGGTTAGATTCCCGTTCTTTGTTACCTTCTCTTTGAACGTGCAGAAAGATGAAATGCTAGACTATCTCTTATATAGTTGGTTTGAATCCTCACACATCCCATGATTTCGTTTGAATCCTCACACATCCCATGATTTCAAGATGACCGTAACCCACTGATTTTTCCACATGTCACTTCGTAAAAAAATTCCGTAACTTGCAGTCCATAGATGTAGCATTACTCTGCAGAAAGACAAGTGTTTCTCCATATATGACGAGGGAGTGTTTCTTTGACGGAAAAAGAAGAGAGAGGCAAAGTGTTTAAATCAAGGGGAAAAAAAGCGTAACAAATAGCTATTAGCGAGTCATTGTATAATGATTAGTTTAGCGTGGACTCTCTAAATATGTTACTACCTCCGGTTCAGTTTATTAGGCACGCACATAGTTTAAAGAAAATGTTTGACCATCAATTTTGGACAATAAAATATATAATATATGTCTCAAAAAATATATCATTGGAAACTTCTTTTCAAGATGAACCTGATGATATAATTTTTGTGATATATTGTGTAAAATTGTTGATCAAAATTAATGGTCAAAATTGTTCTTAAACTACGTTCGTGCCTAATAAACCTGGAGGGAGTATATCGCGCTATTAGCGCTGAATAGAGCTGAAATAGGATGCTATTTTTCCATGGTTAAATGCAGTTTCCCTCCCTAACGTTTGACCGTGCAGCATGGTCATTCTCTCGTGTGTTACCTGTTCTTTTTTGTCTTCTACGCCCTCCGTATCAAAATAAGATGTTTTAACTTTTGTGAAACAAATGTATCTAGACATTTTTTAGTGTATATTAAACTTACACACTAACGCTCCGTTTGGGAGCTCTATTTTTTCTAAACCATAGTATTCTAAAACTGAAGTATTTCAGTGCATGGATAACAAATACTTCAGTTTGATAATACTGTAGTATTTCTCAGTTTTGGCAAAAACTCCGACGTTTGGAAAGTGACGTTTTACTGAATTTGGGCTGGATTCATGCATGCAACCATGCCAAGAAGACGCCAGACCGTATGCAGATGCTGCCGAGCGCCGGAAGCTGATCTATGTTGTCAGCCTTTGTGGGAATCAGGGGGATCTCAGCAAGAATATGATGCCTTAGATCTTAGCAATGATGCGATCAAGTTGAAAAAAATATCATGCCATAGATCTCCACAAGAATAGAGCAGAACGGGCCTTCTTTTTCCGATGATGAGCTTGTTTTTTTCATGGCTGAAGAAGAAGACATCGCCGTGGGCGCTGCAGGCGAAGACGACGGGACGAGCAGATCCGTTTTCCGAGGTGCACGAAGCGAGCGTGTTTCTCCGTTTAGGAAAAAAGAGGTCGGGGGTGAAGTTTCTTATACGTCAAAAAAACTGCAGTTTTAGTGATATTTCAGTTTCTGAAACCACATTATCCCTCAGAACCAAACGCGTTGAAGTATTCAATACTTCATTATTTTCAGAAACTGAAATATTATGAGTATACTTAAAAAACGGAGCTTCCAAACGGGGCCTAAATGACATCTAGATACATTTGTTTCATAAAATCTAAAACATCGTATATTATAGAACGGAGAGAGTATTTGGTTTGGAGACAAAACATACTAGGATGGGAGACCAAGAGCCCCCGCTCTACTCAATAAGACTATGGTGCAAGGCACTAGCTCGCTGGGGCGTTTGTCCAGTGGCGATTCCACGCGTCGGCGATAGGAAATTTGGAGGTCGTGCGGCAGCGCGGCGAGGTCGTGATCTATCTAGGGATTAGGCAATCTGGGCTACCGAGACAGATTTGCAGGTGGTAAGCTACGACGGCGTTCTAGCATGCTCATAGGCCGGCCCAAGGTCCATCTAGCCTAGGCGGCCAGCTAGGCTTGACGTCGACGCAATAGATTGCATTACATGTTAATTTTGTACAACAATTTTGTCTGAAAATGGCCCTTTAGATTTTGATATGTTTGCCAGGCTTCAAAAAAATTCTGGATCCGCCAATGGGCAGCCCGTTGGTGGTGGGATGGTCGTGGTCTCTGTAGGAAGAACAAAGGGGAAGAGAAAAGAAGAACTGGAGGCCCGATTCATCCACCTAGTTCAGGACGGCCCCGAGTTGGTTTTAGGGGGAGGGAAATAAAGGGTGGAGAAATCATTTTCAACTCGAACAAACTATCACTTTCAAATCAAATAAACTACCACTTTCATCTCAAATGATGATGTTACCAAGTGAAAGATCACGGATGCCGCCTAGAGGGGGAGGGGGTGAATAGCGGTTATAAACTTTTACGAGATTGGCTTAAAAAGGCGGAATAAAACTAGCGTTTTATTTTGTTAAGCATAAAGCCTATAAACACTATGGTTCACCTATGTGCACCAACAACTTATGCTAAGCAAGACTAGCAACAATGTGATAGCAAGATAGATTACTTCAAGCACAAAGGCTATCACAATATAAAGTGCATAAGTAAAGAGCTCAGGTATAAATATAACCGAGACACGCAGGGACGACGATATTTTACTGAGTTCCTCCCAACAAGGGAGTACGTCTCGTTGGAAAGGTGCGCGGTACTAAGACCACCAACGGACAAGAGGCCTCACCCTATTCTCCCGAGCACCCGCCACACTGCAAGCACCCGATCCACTATGGGACACTTGAGGGCAGTCACCAAACCCGTACAAGATTGGAGAAATCTCCACAACTTAATTAGAGGCTCCCAATAATCACCACCAAGACCACAAACTTGGGGAGAGCTCCACAACTTAATTGGAGGCTCCAAGAACTCACCACAAAGGCCACATAACCGTCTAGGGTTTCAAAAACCCAAGAGAACAAGTTTCTTGATTTCACCAACCAAATCCTCCGAGGAGAATTCAAACCGATGCACCTAATGCAAATGGCAAGAACACCACAAATATTCTCCAATCCTTTACTCTCAAATTTCAACAAAGCTACTAAAGCAATTGGGGGAATAAGAGAGGAAGAACAAAAGGAGAACACCAAATCCTCCAAGATCTATATCCCAAAGATTCACTCACAAAGAGATTATATGTTTTGGTCAAAGTATAGATGTAGATCTCCTCAATCTTTCTCCCAAATAGATGCAAGAATCATTGGATGGGGAGAAAGAAATCAAGCTCAAAAGGGGTCAAACAATGGGGAAATCTTAAGAGGAAGAGGGACAAGAAGCAGCCAGAAAGGAGAGAGAAATGGGGCTTAAATAGTGGCCCAGGAATTTCTTGAAGGGTTTCACAGCATAGTAAATCAAAATTTTCTACGGAAGCGAACAGAGGGAAAGCCAAGATCTAATCTAGGAGATGCAAACAACGAGAGAGATTGGATTAGATCTTCATACCCTTGAAGATTCGCACAGCGTAACGTTCGTCGGAACGTGGGTGATATAGTCGTACTCGCTTCTCCTCCTTGCGATCCGATCCGATCCGATCCAGCACCACAAGTGGCGGTGCCTCCGTGAGATGCACACGTGCGGCACCTCGACGTCTCCTCCTTCCTCGGACCAGCAAGTATGGTGGAGAGATGGATTGGATCTACAACACGACGGCGCGGTGTATATGGTGGAGAATTTCTGCAGCAGGGCTTCGCCTACAAACAGTCGGGAGGGAGAGAGGAGGGCAGCAGGGCAACTAGGGTTTGGAGGAAGGTGTGTAGGTTGGGAGGGAGGGGGCGCACCAGCCCTCTATATATAGAGGGGGGGGGGTGCGGCCAGCCCTTGCCCATCCTTCAAGCCTATCTCTAGTTTAAACAATTTAAACTCTCCCTTATCTAGAAATCCTATCTCTAGTTTAAACGAGTTTAAACTTATCTAGGATCGGCTGGGCCCTATGGGGCCTTGTGCCCTGGCCCAATGCGCCAGGACACTCCCTCATAGGCCCATGCCCCTCCCGGAAGGTGGGGCCACGTTGGTCCCCTTCCGGAAGGTTCTAGAAGCTTCCTACAATACCGATTAATCCTAACAATTCAACTCCAAAACTGCCGCCTTATATGAATCTTATTCTCCGGACCACTCCGAACCTCTCGTGATGTCCCGGATTCCATCCGAGACTCGAACAAAATTCATAAACCAAGTATCCAATCTATCCTAGCGTCGAGACACGTTAGTGTGTGACCTGCGGTTCGAGAATATGCGGACATGATCTTCTATGAATAATCAACAGCGGGTGCAGGCACCCATATTGACTCCTACACATTCATCGATGATCATATCGGATGAACCACGATGCCAGGATTCAATCAATCCCATATACATATTCCCTTCGTCTCGCGATATTTTACTTGCCCGAGATTCGATCGTCGGTACCGTCATACCTAGTTCAATCTCGTTCACAGCAAGTACTTTACTCGTTCCGTAATCCAATATCACTTTATGATTAACTCCTTAACCACATGCTTGCAAGCGGTGTTGATATCGATTACCGAGTGGGCCCGAAGTATATCTCTCCGACTTGGGAGGGACAAATCCCATCTCGATACATACAACCCAATGATACTTTCCGATCACCGAGACACCTTTATGATCATCCTCTCATAGGATGACGTTTGATGGCCTCAAAGCTTTCTTCCGATACCAGGGAGTTGTATTATCTCATGGTCTAAGGAATACAATATTTGACATAGGAAAAGCTTCGCAAAGATGAACACAATGACACGATCTAATTGCTTCGCTTAGTTTGGGTCTGTCCATCATATCATTCTCCCAATGATATGATCTCATTATCAATTGACAACTCATGTCTATGGTTAGGAAACCTTAACCATCATTGATCAATGAGCTAGTCCATAGAGGCGTACTAGGGACACGGTGTTGTTCACAAACCACACAAGTATTAATGTTTCCGCTTAATACAATTCTAGCATGGAATATAAACTTTATCATGAACAAGAATTATAATAATAACATCTTTATTATTGCCTCTAGGGCATAATTCCAACAGTCTCCCACTTGCACTAGAGTCAATAATCTAGTTTACATTTGGCAACAATCTTACACCCATGGCACTGAGGTGCTGATCATGTTTTACACGTGGAAGAGGTTTAGTCAATGGATCTGCGACATTCAGATCTGTATGTACTTTGCTGATCTCCATCTGCTATATAATCTCGGATTATATGAAACTTGCGGTTGATATGCTTGGTCTTTGGATGATATCTTGGTTCCTTAGCGAGTGCTATGGCGCCAGTGTTGTCACATAATATCTCCAGTGGGTCCAATGCACTTGGAACCACGCCAAGCTTCGATGATGAAGTTTCTGATCCAAACTCCTTCACTTGACGCTTTTGCAGCAGCCATGTATTCCGCTTCTACTGTAGATCCCGCGATCACGCTTTGCTTGCAGCTTCTCCAGCTCACAGCTCCTCCATTCAAAATATACACGTATCCTGTCTGAGATTTAGAATCATCCTTGTCGGTGTCGAAACTAGCATCGACGTAACCTTTTACGACGAGCTGTTCATCACCCCATAGACTAAGAACATTTCTTTAGTCCTATTTAGGTACCTTAGGATGTTTTTCACGGCTGTCGATGTTCCACTCTGGATCACTTTGATATCGGCTCGTCAAACTAAGAGCATTGGACACATCCGGTCTAGTACACAGCATGGCATACATGATGGAACCTATGGCCGCGGCATAAGGCACTTTGCTCATAGCTTCGCTATCATTTACCAGAATGGACACCGAGCCTTGCTCAATATCTTACTCGACAACATAGGCATTGAACCTTTCAATGCCTTATCCATTCTGAACCTTTTCGAACTTTGTCTAGGTATGTACTGCTTAAAGCTATCAGGCGTCTTTGTCTATCTCTATAGATTTTGATGCCCAATATATAAGCAGCTTCACCTAGGTCTTTCATTGAAAAACACTTATTCAAATAACTCTTCACATCGTTAAGCATGTCGATGTCATTTCCAATAATCAATATGTCATCCACATATAGTACCGTAAGCGTCACCGAGCTCCCACTCACTTTCTTGTAGATGCAAGCTTCGTAGCAATTTGGAACAAATCCAAAGCTCTTGATCACTTGATCAAAACGAAGGTTCCAACTCCGAGACGCTTGCTTCAGTCCATAAATGGAACGCTGAAGTTTGCATACTTTATCAAGATCCTTAGGATCGACAAAACCTTCGGTTGCATCATATACAACTCTTCATCAATGTTGCCATTGAGGAAAGCAGTCTTGACATCCATTTGCCATATTTCATAATCATGAAACGCAGCAATTGCTAATAAAATCCGAATGGACTTAAACATTGCTACGGGAGAGAAAGTCTCATCGTAGTCAACACCTTGAACTTGTCGAAAACCTTTCGCAACAAGTCGTGCTTTATAGACGGTAACATTACCAGCTGCGTCCGTTTTTCTTCTTGAAGATCCATTTGCACTCAACGGCCTTTCGGTCGCTAGGAGGGTCCACCAAAGTCCATACTTGGTTTTCGCTCATGGATCCCAATTCGGATTTCATGGCTTCTAGCCATTTCTCAGAGTCTGGGCTCATCATCACTTTCTCATAGTTCGTAGGTTCACTGTCTTCTACTAACAAGACTGTCAAGACAGGTGGTTGCACACTCAGAGGGGCACGCGACCTTGTCGACCTGCGACGTTCAGTAGCAGCATCGTCCGAAGCTTCATGATCCTTGTCATTAGCTTCCTCTATTGTTGGTGCAAAGGTGACCTTTGGAACAATTTCAGGTGCTCGCTACTCTCCAATTCAAGAGAAGGTTCAATAACCTCGTCTAGCTCTACTTTCCTCCCACTCACTTATTTCGAGAGAAACTCTTTCTCAAGAAAGGAACCGTTTTTTGGACAAACACTTTGCCTTCGGTTCTGTGATAGAAGGTATACCCAATAGTTTCCTTAGGGTATCCTATGAAGACGCATTTCTCCGCTTTGGGTTCGAGCTTGTCCGGCATCAACTTCTTGGCGTAAGCCATCCCCAAACTTTAAGAAACGACAACTTAGGTTTAGCACCAAACCACAGTTCATACGGTGTCGTCTCAACGGATTTAGATGGAGCCCTATTTAAAGTGAATGCAGCGGTTTCTAATGCATAACCCCAAAATGATAACGGCAAATCAGTAAGAGACATCATCGATCGGACCATATCTAATAGGGTTCGATTCCGCGTTCGAGACACACCATTGCGCTGTGGTGTTCCGGTGGCGTGAGTTGTGAAACGATTCCACTTGCTTTGAGATGCGTGAGAAAATCATAACTCAAATATTCGCCCCACGATCGGATCGTAGAAACTTAATCTTTACATACGATGGTTCTCCACTTCATTCTGAAATTCTTTGAACTTTTCAAACGTTTCAGATTTATGTTTCATTAAATAGATATACCCATATCTACTTAAGGCATCGGTAAAAGTGAGAAAATAGCGATATCCACCGCGCGTCGAAACACTCATCGGTCCGCATACATCGGTATGTATGATTTCCAACAAGTCCGTTGCTCGCTCCATCATACCGAGAACGGGGTTTTGATCATCTTGCCCATGAGGCATGGTTCGCATGTGTCAAATGATTCAAAATCAAGAGACTCAAAAGTCCATCGAGAATGGAGTTTCTTCATGCGCTTTACACCAATATGACCTAGACGATTGCCACAAATAAGTAGTATTATCACTATCTACTTTGCATCTCTTAGCCTCAATGTTATGGATGTGTGTTTCATCCCTTTCGAGATTTAGAAGAAATAAACCATTCACAAGAGGTGCATGACCATAAAAGATGTTACTCATATAAATAGAACAACCATTATTCTCCGATTTAAATGAATAACCGTCTTGCAATAAACACGATCCGAAATAATGTTCATGCTCAACGCAGGCACATAATAACATTTATTAAGGTTTAAAACTAATCCGAAGGTAAAACTAAGGAGGCGTCGACGCCATCACATCAACTCTTGATCCGTTGCCAACGCATCGTCACCTCATCCTTGCAAGCCGTCGTCTATTCCGTAGCTCCTGTTTGAGTTACAAATATTAGCAACGAACCGAGATCAAATACCTGCACTACAACGAGGGCTAGTAAGGAAAACATCAATAACATGTATATCAAATATACCTTTGATGGTGCCAGCCTTCTTGTCCGCCAAGTACTTGGACAGTATGCTCAAAGGACCCTTGTCCTTGCAATAGAAGCACTCGATTGTCCGCTTAGGACCAGACTTGAGCTTCTTCTCAGCAGGGGCAGCAACGCCCGCTTTTCTTGAAGGGCTTCTTTGCACCTTTACCTTTCTTAAAGGAGGGCTTGTTGACCATCAACACATGATTATCCTTTTGATGTCCACCTCCGCAGCCTTCACTTTGCGAAGAGCTCGGTGATCGTGTCAGTGGAACCAATCTGATTGTGAGTCACTACAAAACTTTTGTAGCTGGGAGGGAGTGATTGCAGAACCACAATCTTGAGCTCCTCCGAATCTTGCGATCCAGTTGCTCAAAGGCGTTGAGTGTAGCCCTACATCTTAATGGCGTGCTCACTAACGGAACTCCCTTCCTCCATCTTGCAGTTAAAGAACTTCTCAGAGATCTCATATCTCTCAGAACGGGCCTGAGTCTAAAACATGGTTTTCAGCTCCTCGAGAATCTCAAAGGGCCCGGGATAGTTTTCAAAACGATTTTGAAGTTCCGGTTCCATAGCAAACAACATGGTGCTCTTAATCACACCATAATCATCTTTGCTTGTTGATAGACAGCTTTCTCATCGGTAGCCGCGATTGCAACAGGGGTCACCTAACGCTTTCCCAAGGACATAGTCCTTTGTCCGCCGACGAATGATTCTAAGATTGCGGAACCAGTTGGTGAAGTTAGACCCATTGTTTCTAAGCTTTTCTTTCTCAAAGCAAAACGTTGAAGTTGAAGTTGGACTTGGCCATGTGATCTCAAGATTTGCAAGTACAATTTAGACTATGTTCATGATAAATAGTTCAACTTAATCAAATTACTAGATGAACTCCTACTAAATTCAACATCCCTCAAGTTGTTTAGTGAACACGATCCAAATTCACCACACCTAATCCGATCTTCACGAGAAGAGATGTGGCTTCAATGGTGGACAACGAAGTGTCGATCATATCATTCATATGACTCATGCTTAACCTTTCGGTTCATGTGTTCCGAGGCCATGTCTGTACATGCTAGGCTCCAAGTTAAACCCAAGTATTTCAGCGTGCAAAACTGGCTTGCACCCGTTGTATGTGAGCGTGAGTCTATAGCACCATCATCACGTGATGCTTGGACACGAACTTTCTACAACAGTGCATACATGGGGAGAACACGTTTTATCTTGATCTTTAAGTGAGGAATCATCTTATAATGCTACCATCATGATCTAAGCATAATAAGATACATAAAAGGATAAACATCACATGCATATAACTTTATGTGACATGGTATAGCCAATCTTCGCGCAATGATCTCCATCTTGTGCGTTCCGGCATGATCTCCATCACTCCACCATGATTGTCTCCACCACGAATAGCAACTACAACTATTGCTAACTACTTAGCGATAAAGTAAAGCTATTACATGGCGTATAAGAAGTTGACTCGCAGGTCATACACAATTATAAAGACAACCATATGGCTACTGCCGGTTGTGTACTCATCAACATGCAAGTCGTGAAACATTACAAAACATGATCATCGCATACAATATACACATCACATTTTGGGCCATACCATATCACAGAAACACTCCTGCAAAACAAGTTAGACGCCTACTTTGTTGTTGCATGTTTTACGTGGCTTATGGGAGTAGATGCTAAGAACGATTCTTACCTACGGAAAGCCACAACGGTGATATTATGGTTGCCAAACTCCGGTGTTAATCCCATGACAACTATAGTGAGAGAAACTGACATCCACCAGCCGCATGTGTGGAACAAGCCACACGTCAAGTGCGGAGCGGTCTCATGACGACGTCGCGTAAGGTTGGCCTGGACCGCTTCAATCTCACTATCCCACGCCATAAGAAGAACACAAACAAGAGGCTTGCAACAGAAAACATCAACGCCCGCAACAACCATGTTGCGTTCTACTCGTGAAACACATCTACGCATAGATCTAGCTCTGATACCACTGAAGGGTTTCGCAGCATAGTAAATCAAAATTTTCTACGGAAGCGAACAGAGGGAAAGCCAAGATCTAATCTAGGAGATGCAAACAACAAGAGATATTGGATTAGATCTTCATACCCTTGAAGATTACGACAGTGAACGCTCGTTTAACGTGGGTGATGTAGTCGTACTCGCTTCTCCTCCTTGCGATCCGATCCGATCCAGCACCACAAGTGGCGGTGCCTCCGTGAGATGCACACGTGCGGCACCTCGACGTCTCCTCCTTCCTCGGACCAGCAAGTATGGTGGAGAGATGGATTGGATCTACAACACGACGGCGCGGTGTATATGGTGGAGAATTTCTGCAGCAGGGCTTCGCCTACAAACAGTCGGGAGGGAGAGAGGAGGGCAGCAGGGCAACTAGGGTTTGGAGGAAGGTGTGTAGGGGGAGGGGGCGCACCAGCCCTCTATATATAGAGGGGGGGTGCGGCCAGCCCTTGCCCATCCTCCAAGCCTATCTCTAGTTTAAACGATTTAAACTCTCCCTTATCTAGAAATTCTATCTCTAGTTTAATCGAGTTTAAACTTATCTAGGATCGGGCCCTATGGGGCCTTGTGCCCTGGCCCAATGCGCCAGGACACTCCCTCATAGGCCCATGCCCCTCCCGGAAGGTGGGGCCACGTTGGTCCCCTTCCGAAGGTTCTAGAAGCTTCGGTACAATACCGATTAATCCGAACAATTCGAACTCCAAAACTGCACCGCCTTATATGAATCTTATTCTCCGGACCATTCCGAACCTCTCGTGATGTCCCGGATCCCATCCGAGACTCGAACAAAAATTCATAAACCAAGTATCCAATCTATCCTAGCCGAGACACGTTAAGTGTGTGACCTGGGTTCGAGAATATGCGCACATGATCTTCTATGAATAATCAACAGGTGCAGGCACCCATATTGAATCCTACACATTCATCGATGATCATATCGGATGAACCACGATGCCAGGATTCAATCAATCCCATATACATATTCCCTTCGTCTCGCGATATTTTACTTGCCCGAGATTCGATCGTCGGTACCGTCATACCTAGTTCAATCTCGTTCACGAAGTACTTTACTCGTTCGTAATCCAATATCACTTTATGATTAACTCCTTAACCACATGCTTGCAAGGTGTTGATATCGACACGAAAGTGGGCCCGAAGTATATCTCTCCGACTTGGGAGGGACAAATCCCATCTCGATACATACAACCCAACAGATACTTTCCGATCACCTGAGAGACACCTTTATGATCACCCTCTGATAGGATGACGTTTGATGGCCTCAAAGCTTTCTTCCGATACCAGGGAGTTGTATTATCTCATGGTCTAAGGAATACAATATTTGACATAGGAAAAGCTTCGCAAAGATGAACACAATGACACGATCTAATTGCTTCGCTTAGTTTGGGTCTGTCCATCATATCATTCTCCTAACGATATGATCTCATTATCAATTGACAACTCATGTCTATGGTTAAGAAAGCTTAACCATCATTGATCAATGAGCTAGTCCATAGAGGCGTACTAGGGACACGGTGTTGTTCACAAACCACACAAGTATTAATGTTTCCGCTTAATACAATTCTAGCATGGAATATAAACTTTATCATGAACAAGAATTATAATAATAACATCTTTATTATTGCCTCTAGGGCATAATTCCAACATTTCTGCCCATTGGGGCCAGTTTCCGACCTGGGCCGATAGTACCGCAGTAGGCCGGTACTACCGCTCACCGAACCAGCAGCGCCAGGAACTGGTGAAGCGGGCGACAACGAGCGAGCAGAAAATGGGATCGAGAGGGGGCGCAACGAGTGAGCGAGGGAAAGGGGATCGAGGGCGAGCGTGCGGGAGTGAGCGGAGTGCTGCGGCGCGCGCAAAGCCAGGTCGGGAGCGAGCGGCAGCGGCTGGTGCTTGGCGAGTGAGATGGGCTAGCCCGGTAGTACCGGCCAGGCCGGCGGTAGTATCGCGTGGGCCGGTACTGCTGGTTCTAGGCCTGCTTCACTACCGGGCGGGGCAGAGAGTGGAGTCCGCGCGCAGGAGCGGCCGGTAGCAGCAACGGTAGTACCGCTCGACCTAGAAACTTTTCCCCTTTTTATTTTTGTTTTCCAAACCAAATATAAGGCAAACTTCAAACCACGATAACTAGATTTTGGAAACTCCGATCGAGCCGAAACCAATTTTGTTGAAAAGAGGACGACAAGAGCTAGCCAACATGGATACCACCAAGGGAAAACATATCAAGTATTATAATGTGAGATACCTCCCTTGGTGTAACATCCTTGAATCGGCCCTATGCAAGTTTCAGCGATTCCCGCCAGACCCGCATAGAAACGATTCAAAGATGCCCACCAGGCACTTGCGTGCGGGTGGAAAAACAAAGTAATACCATTACACAATAGTCCATGATGGAACCCACAGAACTGATATATACAACAACGACTCCATGTGTCAAGAATACAGATATACAGTACAAAAACCCAAATCACCATGAAATCGATACAACATCCGAGTACGGATAAGAAGCAAATTGGGCTAAGAGCCCTGAAGAATAACCAATGGCGTCCATAACCCTACCCAGGCCAAGCCGGAAGGGTAACCCTGCTAACGACGTCGATCTCAAACCTGCTAAAACAAAAAGGGGTGCCGACAAAGGGCAAAGGAAAAAGGGAGCGGTCAGTACTGAGGCCAGTACACGGCGAGGCTAGAATTCGGCGGCTCTCGCCTACATAGGTATGGTGACCTGAAGCGGCAGCAAGGCATGCACTAACAACCTATAGAGACTCGATACAACTGACGGCTATTAGAGAGAGATAAGAAAGATCTATTCGGAACCAACTTGATACTAACACCAATCATACACATCCTGGCATTTCCCCCCTGAGACCAAACGAGGAAGTCAAACCGAGGAACTCACACGGTTGATAGTTTTATTCATTCCATTCTAGTTGCAGCACTTACTAGTCAGATATAGATAGCATGAGTCATCCTGATAGCATGAGTAGTGGGCAGTTTTAGTTAACCATTCAGTTGTAGTTGCAGTACTTACTAGTCAGATACAATTAGCATATGACATCCCAAACCCAGCACTTGTTGGCACTTTTATTTCATTCCATTAGAGTTGCGATACTTACTAGGCAGGTATAACATGACACGATACACCCCAGTTCCACCAGTTGTTGGCACTTTTATTATCCATTCCATTATAGTGAAGCTGATTACTAGTCACATATTAAGTCAAATTTATAGTACTACTTTAGTTATGCTTGTCTATGATCGAGATACTGTGCTCTAAGTCGTCCATAACCGCGGACACGGCTTTTAGAAAGATTTACCCAGCAGGGGTGCACAAATAGCAACACACATGATCAACCTCGGAAAAACCAAATCAAAACCCAACGAGGCTTTCACGACAAAGCAATCACAGGATTCATAAAATATTTCAGGGGGCCACCCCATTAAGCTACCCGTAACGAAGTTGGCCGGCTCCGAGACGGACCCAAGGTTTGCGTCAATGGCTGTAAACGACTGGAAACCCGAAAGTGTGACTGGTCTTGTCGATACTGCGAAAACACTCCGCCTCCAAAACTGTACAGGTGCTCCACGCACAATTGTAAATAAAGCAGTAAAGCATGGCATAAGTACAAGATAGTAATAAAGCCCCAAACTAGTTTGTGGCCCCAAGAAATAAGAAATGAATCAAGCTCTGGCTAAGAGGGATCCGTAGGGTCTCCCGGATGTGGATAGTGCGAATAATCGAGGAGCAGGTATCAAGTACTCAGGGCCTACGGGACACAAGTGGACATGAAAAACCAAATAGCATATATTGCCCACCGATGCCTCTTTCATTAGTTATCCCAGTAATTTAATAGTTGTATTTAAAGTCATGATCCTCTCCACCGTAAAGCATATGACAATATTCCAACAACTGTGTGGTACTTCATGATACGGGATCGCACCTGAGCAAGCGACTACAACTCGTAAGACCATCTATCTACCAAACAACAGGTAATAGGAGGTGTCCAAGGCAATATAAAGGTTGCACGGAATATATCTGGTACGGAACACTAAAGCATTGTGACGCGGATAGCAATAGATCAACAGAAGGAAGTAAAGACTATAAATGCAAAATAGGTAGAAAGGGAGAGATTGCTCGCCTAGGAAACACTGCCGAAGATACATATTCGAAGGACTTGTCGATACTCGCATCAACTCAACGGCCTAATCCGCAAAGAACCAAAGCACTAAAAGAAACACGAATGCACTATTTAATTCTACGGCAGAAGATCCGACATGATTATGATATGATGCATGTCATGGCAAAGATGTAGTGCAATTAGGCAATATTAAGTGGTACCGGGGTCCCGACAATTAATTAAGAGGTTCATGTTGTTTAGATACCCCGCAATTTAAATGTTGCATTAACAAGGCAAGACATGACATCGGTTCGCTATATAAATTTAAATGGGGCCATTATAAGACTAGAATAGCCCGCACATGGCCTCCATATTTAATTTAGGTGAATCGCCAAAATAACCCGGACCCCCGATATATGTATGCAAGCATGACGATTTAATTATGCAATAATATATGTTATATTCATCAAAATAGGGGTCTCGGATAAAGAGGTCACACATCTTGGCCCGAAGATCTTGGGGTCTCGGAGAGGTTTAGGTTCAGTCTTCGGATCCGTGAAGGAGACCTTGGCGTTCCGAGATGGAGAGCTTCGAGTCCAGCATCATCACCTCCGGGTTTCATGTCGTCGTACTTGGGATTCTGTCTTCAATGGTCGATGTCAAATTTGGATCGGCCTCGGGATCTTCATGAGGTACCATGTTCGAGCTTCAAGCTATCGGCATCGGGTTGGTTTGTCCGTGAGGAGATCTTGTAAAACAAGTACATCGTCAGGGCAGATCTTGTAGCGCCATGGGCCATCTCAGGTACAACGGACCATCCAAAGATGGCACGTGGTAGGGTACGAACCAAAACAAGCTGTGAAGGGGCATATGCTGTGCGGACACTAGCCCAAACAGCTTGTGGACGTCGTGCTTGCGGGGCAGGAGGAGAGGAACCCAGCGAGCCTGCAGGGTGCGGCGTTGACGGCTCGAGCAGGCGGGGCTGAGACGACCACGAACGGGCTCGATGCAGCGACGCCATGGAGGGGAGGGGGAGCTCGTGCAGAGGCCGATGGCGGCTGACCGGAGAAGGAGCAGTGGCACGAGGCCCTTGGCCACGGAGGACGACGAGGAAGAAGGGCTCAGAGGCGGTGCAGCATCCGTGGCGGCGAGTAAGGGCCGAGGAGGCCATGGCGGAGCTCGTTGCGGACGGCGGCAACCGGGTCAAGAAAGGCTCGCACGCGAGCACGCCTGGCGAGGGGGGATGGGGAAAAGGAGCTTGGGCGCCGGGCCGGATGCAGGGGCGGGGCTCCAGCGGCGGAGTCTGAGCGCGGACAAGGAACAACGCGGGGCAGCAGGTGGCTCGACCGCTGGCGGCAGGAACGGAGCAGGTCTGCTCCTGACGGCGAGGCAGAGAGGAGGCCCGGGCAGAGGGCGAGGCGGCCAGGGCACGGGCGTCACGACCAGGAAACGCGGTGGTGGACGACGCCATCGGGGCTCCGACGAGGCTCTGCTCGGGGCAAGCACAGGGAGGAGAGGAGGGTGTCCTGCAGAGGGAGGCGCCGATGGCTCGAGGACGGGGTCGATGCTGCGGGGAGGAATCGATCGGGGGATCAGGGTTGGTGGATACGAACGGAAACGAGGTGGTGGGGCCAGGATGGTTAGCGTGTGCGGGAGACATGTGGTAGGTGGTGTGCATCGTTGGTGGCGGGGTGGTCGTGCAACACGCGGGTCGCGTGTATGCGGGCGGTACACAACGCTGTCGTCGTGTACGTGTCGAGGGGTGGGGTGGGTGCAGCGGCAGGGAGCAGGGCAATTGTGCGTGTGAGTGGCGAGGCTGTGTGTGAAGGGGTGGCGGCGGCAGGTGGAGGAAGTGGGTAGACTAGGGTTTGGTTTCGGTGTAGGTTTAGGGTTTTCTCTGAAACGGGCTAGGCCAGCCGGGGTAGTAGGTGGCCTGGCCTAAACGGCTGGGCTGCCTCCCCCGGTACAACTTTTATTTAAGACATATGTTTGTTCTTATTTGAATATAAAAGATTTGTAAATAATTTTAGACAAACAAAATATCCAGAGAGACTGGATTTTATAGTTTGAAATAAAGAAGGGTATTTAGAAAACAAAGGTAAGCTTTTGGAAAATAGTTTTAGGCAGACTTATGCATGATGATATGACGATGCCCAAATAAAATGTGGCATGATGACATGACCATGCGGTCATGATGATGCACAAAAATGTAAACAACAAGCGATTTTCTAGTAGTGGTTTTACCGGGATGCTCCACTTGGTGAGGATCCAGAAAACCTCTAAGATCAAAAACATAATAAGGTATAAAGGGGAAATCCATTTTTGATGAACTATATCTTGTTATGAATATTACAACAAGCTCTAGAACCATACATGGATAAGATCCAAATAACAACCAATAAAGATGATGCTAAAATGCAAAGGTTTGAGCTCTCTCCGAAAGATACGACCGAGTTACTCACTCGAGATCCCCTATTGATAATACATCAATCCATCCTAAACCCGGTCTCCTAACTAACAACATGAGACCAGCAAAAGGGAAAACCTATCAAGATTATACCTTTGCCTTGAGCATTCCACTTAAGCTCGATGTAGATGATCTTGTCCTTCGCAAGATGGATGTCTTTCTTGATTCCTCTTCCTTGCGCTTGCTTGATAAAGACTTTCACCTTGCTCCCCCATACACCATGGGGAAACCTCTTCTTTGACCTTGTCTTCATCTAACCATGATCACCGAGGATGGCAAGCATCACACATGAGATCTTCTAGCGATGGCACATCTTGATCTTGCACAACATTTCTTCTAACTTCATATGATTCCAAAAGCCCCAAGGCCCTTGGACAATGTTTCTTCTTCTTCATTTCTTTCACCTTGAATCCAACACATGCTCGAAGTGAATCCAATGGACAAATCCTACAAGTACAACTTAATGCAAAGATTAGTTCATAAAGATTGTCATTAATTACTAAAACCACACATGGGGACCCACATTTTCTTTGACCAAGGTATTGGTGAGATAGTTAGCAAGTATGGTCATGATATTGCTACCAAAGTGCTAATGATTTAGTTATCAAGGTGTTTACTATGTGTTTACCGAAGTGTCGAGCAACTAGTATCAATACGAGAATTATAATGTGTCCAAGGTATTGAGTAACTAGTCATCAACATAGTGAGTATGTAGTTACCAATGTGTTGAGTACATAGTCACCAACACAGTGTTGATTTAGTCATCAAGGTGTTCAATAAGAAGTTACCAGCGTAAACCAAAATTCATTAGCAAGGTGTTGTTTATTTAGTCACCAATGTGAATGGTGCTGTTTTTTTACCTAGGCATTAAATAAGTTGTCAAAGTGATGTTGATCTAGTTACGCAAGGTGTTGAGTGTGTATATATACCAGTGTGGTGTTGTTGTAGTTACCAAGGTGTTCAATAAGTAGTTACCAATGTGGTGTTGACGTAATTACCAAGGTGTTGAGTACCTAGTTACAAACACAGTGTTGATTTAGTCATCAAGGTGCTCAATAAGAAGTTACCAACGTGATACCAAAATTAATTAGCAAGGTGTTGATTATTTAGTCACCAATGTGAATGGTGTTGTTGTTTTTACCTAGGGTTAAATAAGAAGTTATCAACATGATGTTGATCTAGTTACTTAAGGTGTTGAGTGTGTATATATATCAGTGTGGTGGTACTGTAGTTACCAACATGTTCAATAAGTAGTTACCAATGTGGTGTTGGCATAATTACAAGCTCTCGAGTATGTAGGTACGAACATGATGTCGATATAGTTAGTTATCTAAGTGTTGAGTACATAGTTACCAACATAATGATGATATAGTTACCAAGTCATTTTTACTGAATAATTACCATGCATTGTGTTGATATAGTTACTACGGTGTCGAGTGAAAAAATTAGTGTACACATCAAACAACGATGAGGCCAGACCCTCTAATGAAAAAAGTGGTGCTTATTAGATTTAGTTTTTACTTAAATTTAGTTAAATTTCACCAGATTTGTAAAATTTTCTCGTACTTTTAATAATTTTTGTTTGGTTAAACGCGACATTTGGGGTACGCAACTAGGAACAGACGTATCCTAAATGTGGCACGGTTCAGCGGCATGACCCAAACGATCTATCTGACGCTTTCGTCGAACGTCGTTTGTGGGACGCCAGTGGATATGCTCTAAGTCCACAATCTGGTTAAGTTAGAGTTCTATCATTGTGAGGATCGATTTTGCTCTCACTCTCGCTTTTCCTCATATATTATACATGTGGTTCTTGTTCACATGAAAGGAAATCATATAAATATTTTGTCAGATTGAAATAAATTACATTCATATGATAATAGGACTGAAAAGCAATCAACCATATCTAGCTGGACATACCATGATTGCACAAGTGCACATCTTCTCTTCGTAGTTAACCTTAGACCTTGTGAGGGATCATCTTTTTTAGAGCAACATGGACTTGCTAATTCTCAAAGGACTTCCGCTATGGCAATGTCATGCTCCAAAAAGTCTATTTCCGGTTCACATTCATGATTCATCCTGGTGTAGGGATGGCACCCGCAGGGTATGAGTATGGGTGGAGCCATCTCGTACCCGTATCCGTCCCCTCCGATCTTACCCGTTATCCATACCCATACTCGTCAAAGTACAAGCTTTTGCATACCCGCCAGGGTAAATGCGTACCTGCGGGTAAAGATACCCTGTTTTCAACACATCAAATCAAGAACAAATAGCATGACATTATAAACACCAATACCTCGTCCTCTACCTCGACCAGATGATCGAAATGCTTAGATTGCTTTAAGGTCTTTAAAACCTAGAGAAGATGCAGGAAGCATCCCATCACCGTGCTCAGTACTCAGATGCCCGATTATACCACATAGTACACACAAATCAGGTAACCTCTCATATTTTACAAGAAATATCTGCCGCTTCGTAGCCCTGATTATCGACGCACGATTCTTCAAGGGTTTAAGGACATCAATGCATACTTTAACACGGTAAAAATTCCCAATTCCGAAAGAAGTCACTTGTTGTTGGTTCCATCTACACAAACTCCCCCACTTTTCTGGTAAGCGCCTCTACCTTAGGCCTAAACCCATCTTGAAGATCATCAATTTGAATCCATATCTTAAATTTATGCAGAGCAATTTCAGATGGTTTAGTGAACCCACTGTTTGGAGCCAAAATTACTGGGTGACATCTGAAAGTCCATGGCCCGCCTTCCATCACCTTATCCCAATCCGTGAGACAAGGGAATTGCATGGTGTATAGATTATTTTCCAATGATATGAACTCCTCTTGAGCAAGATCCCAAGCTGATCGCATATCCTTGTAGAACCAGAAGTCGCAGTAATCACGATCTGTATGCACTCTTGCAATCGCAATCCATCTGGTTGCATCTGCCCGCGGCGGAGGTTGATCCTCGAATACCACGTCACTTAGATCCTAACATGAGGGGAATTTTTTTTGGCTATTTTAGTGCAAAAAGCTGCATAATTCTTTTACGAAGAACATCAGTAAGTGCTATTTACATGGATCTCTTACCTTGAATGTAACCTGAGACTGTTGCACGTTTTTAACTATGCTCACTTGGTCAATCAATAATATGCATAATCTGAGCATCAGGTCAGGTTATTGACAAAAAAGTAGAGTGATCTCAGACTAGAATTAAACAACTGATGTTAGCTTTTGCCAGTAGGAGATTTACATGGACCTAATTCATTCCAATTTGACAAAGAAAAACCCGATTTGCAACAGTTCCTTTGATGTGAAGAAAAATCTGAGCGGCGGTGTCCATATATAGCATAGCATGCACCAGATCAAACAAACACAGACTTCCTGGGCATCCTCGCTTGTGGTGTTGTGGACCTGGGGCTGGGAGTGGGAGCAGCGGCGGCTGGTCGGAGCTGATCAATGCGGATGCAGAGCGCGAGCATGTCGCCGTAGAGCATCTCCTGGGGCACCGCCAAGAACATCCCCTGGCCTGGCGGCGGCGCGCCACCGGTGAGCGCGCTGATTCCCACCATGGAGGCCATGAGAACCAGCTTGTCCTTGTCGTCGCCCGGGCGCTCGACGGAGAGCTTGCACCAGAACTGGGGCGCCGGGGCGCCGTCCGCCCTGACGCACACCAGCGACACGGCGGTGGCCGCGCCGAGCGCGCCCAGGGACAGGAGGAAGACGTTCTTGTCGTCCTCCCCGACGAGGACGTGCCAGCGGTGGGACAGAGGAAAGCTGAGGTTCCAGGAGCGGCCGTAGCGGACCGAGGTGGCGAGACGCGAGTGGGCGGCGGCGAAGTGGTCGAGGAGCATCCCGCGGGAGCCCATGAAGGCGCAGCCGGGCTCCGGGCAGGAGCAGGGCGCGCACTGGCACGCGCGCTGGTGGTCCGCGTTGTCGTGGTACACGACGTAGCGCTCGCAGCCGAACACCTTGTAGGGGCAGGGCACCTTGGCGGCGCCGACGACGGCGTCCAGCTCGCCGCAGTGGGTGTTGGCGCGGCTGCAGATGTCGCCGTGGCCGGCGCGGCAGTAGCAGCACACGACGTGCCCGGCAGCCTCGCACTGCGATCGGTACACAAGTCATCTTCCTAATTATTTGGAAACAAATTTATGATCCTGGCAACCAAATCTTGGATCACTCCGGTGAGATGAGATCGGAGACCGTACCTTGAAGACGGGGGGTTTGAGGGGTAGGAGGCAGGCCTGGCAGTGGAGCAGCGCCACGTCCATCCTGACGTCCATCTGGGGCGGCTGATCCGCCACGGGCGCCTCCGACACCACCAATGCGCTCCTTCCTTCTTCGCCATCCTGCATCACCACTTCTCCTTCCTCTGGCTTCACCTCCTCTTCCCCTGCTCTCGCCCTCTTGCCGCTGTGATCCCCGGCCTCCATTGGCGAGATCCTCATATTCGCTCGGGACTCGGGAGAGAACATTTGATTTGAAGGAACCGAGCGCTCCTCTCTTGGTTGCGGTGAGAGGAATGTGGAGGAGGAGGAGAACGAACACCAAAGAGAACTGGACACGACTGGAGAACAATCCAGTCTGGTACTACTAACTACTGGATTCCCGTGTACTCCGGCGTCCCAACCAGGGTCGCCCCTGAGTACATGCCCCGGCGCCGCTTTGGTCCCCAACCCCGCCGGCGTGGATTACGACCTCGACTCGGTCGCTGGAGGCAACCATGCCACGGCCGGTTCGGATCTGCCAGACCTGAATTCCTGCTTAACCGCAGCTGTTGTAGGAGTAGTGCATATTAATTTGTTCTCATTTTTTTTCCTTTGCTTTGCCTCTTCCAAAATTCAGATCATGGAAATGAAAGAAATGGTCTGATGACAGTGATACGACCATATTTGATTTGTTCTCTCTCGTATTTTAGATGTATATACAAGATGTACTCTTGGTTACACACACAACGCTTTTTTTCTTTCGAAATGGGGTGTTACCCGGTCTCTGCATCAATTCATACACGCAAATTAGAAAAATACTTTATACTATTTGTATTAACTAGCAACGTGGCCCTCGCAAATACGAGTGCATCATCTTTACTATATTTAAAATTGCTGGTGGATATATAGTTCACAATATGAGGTATGAGTAATACAAATCCATTCTCACCGTGAAATGTTATGCTTAATTAAAATGTTTAAACGTGCTAGGAACATTTTAATCACCGTGCCATATGGGTATCCCTATTTCTAGTAGCTTAATAAACTGAGAGCATCTTTTTTAACATTTCATATTTAGAAATAATAAAAAAAATCTTTGTTTTATTTCAACCTTTCTACTTATCGTTGCTTCCTTTGTTCTTAATAAATAACGATTTTAATACGAATACACTAAAATTTAAATAATAATAGAAAATATATTGAACTTTGATTTAAGATTTCTATACGTATAGCCTATTTTAATACATTATGTATATATTACACACATATAATCAAAGCTACAAAAAATTAATGCAAATTTAGTAGGACGCCATTTATGTTAGGGTATTAGTAACATTTTTTGTATAAATCACTACTTGTTATCCATATTCCACAACTAAGTCACTCCATATTCCACTGGCATGAACGATGTAGTTTCAACATCTTAATTAGCTGGTTATTTTACATCATAATATTAATGACAAGTCATCTTAATTTTTAAATGATTGAAACTTTGAAAAGTGACAGAAAGTGCGTTCAATTACATTATTGGAAAGATATAGGAACCCATGGTCACATACATATTTTCAAAAAATCTTCTACTGAAATAAACAAATTCAAGTTCAATGTGATCTATATAATTTATTTATCTAGACTTCTTATCATAGGTATCAAACTTTCTCCATAGGAAATATTCCAAAGAACTATAATGATACAATGGTTCTAAATCTTGTCGATAAAGGGTGCATATCTATTTTATGGATGCTGAACATAAAATATAACTGACTATTTGTCATGTCGACAATCTTATGTATTGGTAGTGATATTTCTATGGTGGTGACATTGGTAATCTCTTGTGCAACCACATACCGAATTACCACCGACCATGCCTACAATTCCATGTGCATATTTTGAGGTTGACACCAGTTATTCCGACATGTTATGGATGACCGTGCCATCAACATCAACCTAACATCCAATGGCGGAACTTCAAATGATTTCACATTCTAACACTAACTTGTAATATTATAGAGACACGTACTTTCTCCATCATATTCTCTTGTTCATACAGCTGGATTGCATTGACACTTTTTTTCATGTATATAAACTCTAAAGAATAACAACCAAAGTTGAATTAGTTAACCCCTTGGTTAGCTTGAAGCCTTCAATTTTTGGAAGTATAGATCCTCGCATACCCATATTCCTATGCTACCCTGGGTGCCTCACCAATCATGTATATAGCAGATGATTAGGGGTATGTGATGTATGGCTGAATTTGTGCACCTGTTGGCTGCAACATGTATGGATTATTATTTTTCATCGTCAGAGTTGACATGCTTATACCCGACAGTGCATATCTATTTTTTGGATGCCTATGATAAAAAATCTAATTGCCTAAGATGCATAGTTTTCCATCTGTTCAGTTATAAATTACACACATATAGTGGTTTTTATATATTTTCTTCATAATAGGTATGGTTGCGCCTACTAACAAAACATGGTTTATGTGGGATTGATTGTTTGATGTGTTTCTTTTATGTGAGACTTCTAAAACATTTGGGCAGGGGCTCCAAGCCTCAAATCCATATACCCACATACTTTTTCCCCCTCTCCTTCTCTAGCCAGTTATCTTGAGAGTCGCCCTCGAGAGGCTGGGCTCCTCCCAAGCCCCTCTCATTGGAATGTTCGGCCGGATGTGGCAAAGGAAGGGCACCGGAGTAGGTGTTAGTTTTAGTAGGTTGGGGTTTGGGCTATGTCTTAGTCTGGCGCTAGTACCAAGAGGAAATCGTTGGGTCTCTCGCACCAGATTTTGTGCCTGCTGGAGTTGTTATTCCTCGTCGCGGTCCTCCTAAGGATGGAGCCAGATGAGGTGGAGTGGATCGCTGGTGGCTACTCCGTCAATAAGGTCTGTGGTTGTCTTCGGCTCTGGTTCTTGAAAGTTTCGATGCTCCTTTCTCCGACCGACCGTGAAGGCAAGGGGAGTCGTGGGATTGACGACTTGTTAAAGACTTGATCTTGTTGATGGCGGGAAACAGCTTATGCTAGTGTGAGCTCTCATATGCTGGTCCTTAGTAGGCCACTAATCCGTCCCGCTGGGTGGTATCTCTCGACACCTGCGAGGCGTCTATTCAACCTCTGTTTTGGGAGGCCCTTCATTGATGGTTTAGCGACTCCACACCTCCCTCATTCCAAGTGGTGTTGTCACCGGTGATGAGTACGGTAGCCAACGGTGGTATGCATCTTGCGAGTGTAGTGTTGTAGTTGAATGACCTCATTTCTTTTCAAGTGTTAGTCTTAGGGTCCTCTCTACAAATTTCCAGGGCTAGATTGTAATTTCTTTGCTTCTTGGGGTCTCTGATATAATTTGTAGTCCCACCGCTTGTAATTATTGGCAGCGACTTCTCGGTCCTTCGGGGTTGTTCCCTTGTTCAAAGAAAACTACTTTTCTCCTTTAACACTTTAGAATAGCCGACCGTTCGTAATATGGGCCAGCTACAATTAGGATAATGGTTCTTTTCTAAATGGGGTGTACCCGGCCTCCGCATCAATCGATACACACAACCCTTCATATCATAATGATATCGGTTTGAGTTCTCTTATGAACATCTAGGGGATTGTGATCTATCTACTAATAAAACTATGGCACTTTACATTACCAGGCACATGTGTTTACTTTCTCATGTGTCGTCTTTCGATCATACTGTGACTTTAACATTAAGTAGTTGTAATATTTTAAAAAACTGTCAAACATTTGAGTTACCAATTCAACCTATTGGATTGTAATAGGTCAAAATCCCAATTTACGCATACGATATACAAAATTTCGCTAAATATGCTTGTGGAATTTGCACTTCACGTGCACATCTACCACATGTTGCTAGCTTTGTGTTTAATTGATCCGGCTCTTGGCCGCGTGGACATGCTCCTGGAGTATGTGTTAATTAATCAATCAATTTATACACTATATAGGCTAGCACGTAAGGCTGGCAAATTTTTTTTTTTGACGTGAGGGGCTGCCAATTTGTACACTACGTCCAAGCGTATTACTCTTGGACATGCATGTACGTGGAGTTCAATACAGACCCTAACGATCAGGTTGTTTCTTAGTCATAGAATTTGAATCTTCTAGGCTGGACACGAACGGTGCACAATGATCAGTTTTCTTGTTTAAAAAAAAGATCAGTTTTTTTTTGGATATTATTTTTTCTTTTTGAATCGGAGGTTGTTGCTTTTCCATCGTGAGAGACCTGGTAGGTGCGGTCAGGTGCGATGCAGTCACATACTTTTCCATTACGAGTACACGTGTTCTCTAATTAAATCATGTCCATAGATTTTAAATCCAACTATCAAAATAATTTCGATGATGTGGATCGACGTGGTGCCTCGAAAAACATCCTTATATTGCTTTTAGTATATAATAGATCTTTGTGTCGCTATCTGTATTATTTTACTTATGCACAAATCCAATACTTCTCTGTGTAAGTGTATTCATGTATTGTTGAATGTATGAAGTACAGGATGTAGTACTATCTCTATGCATAGTTGTCACGCCCCAAAGACGGGCCTAGTTGCGACAACCGCCAAATGTTTATAATCTTGTGATTATCAAGAGGTTAGGCTTAAAAACAATAGATTTACAAGAATAAAACAAGAAACAAGAACTCAAAAAATCAAAGTTTATGCAAGTTTATGAAAACAACGTGATATTATATGATTATGATGATGAAAATAATGCCAGAAACAAAATAGTAACAAACAATCCTAATGCTGAGGATCTTTTGGGCCGTTACAACATTGGAAAGAGGACAGGCAATAATTGTCGAGTGTGCAAACAATGAAACAAGAACTTGTTGTTATTATCCGTCTGAAGACTATTGGATGGTATATTTTTTCTAAGAGTTTGATAGAATTCTTTGTGGCATACGGTGATGCAATTGTGAATTAAGAGTAGAGTTACAAGAATTTGATGGAATGTTTGTGGATCATCCTTCTATGTTCTATATTTTGTCTGAAAATATTATGACAAATTTCAGGAATATATGTGTGTTTTTGTGAAAATGCATAGCTATTTTTAAACAAATTTGTCCGAAGATGTTAGAATGTTTCTGAAAATCATTTAAAATGTCTAGAATCAAATGAAAAAAATGCTTGAATGTTGATAAATCCACTAAAACATGACCTAAATAGGTGTAAATTCATTGGAATTGATGTGAACATCCACGGAAACCTTTTAGCAACCAATCAATTTCATTAAACTATGTGTGAATGATATTTGGAACTTGCACGAATCAATGGTATTTGTTTGCACTTAAGTCTTAAAAGTTGTTAAATTATGAGAAATATTAAATCGAAATTGAAAATAAGTTATCTAACTCTTTTTGAAGATCCTATGTATTAGAGTTAAAATAAAAGCTTGCAGAAAAGGCAAGAACCGAAGCAATACATAACAATCCTCATAGAAGTTAGAACACATGGCCAGGGTCTGAAACTCAAGTCGTATTGAACAGTGGATTCAATTCCTTGATGACGAGTTCACATTAGAAATGACTTCTTGGCCTACATAGACGGGGAGTACATATAGTGTATAATAGCATATTGGTGCATCGATGTAGATAGGAGAGGGATTGTGTTAAAAAAACGATGGTGTAATCAATAATGGCCGTATTATTATAAATGAGCAAGAGAAAATAGTAAGCTACAACGATGCACTAGATATATTTATTTAGGCTGGTGGACATATAATTTTAGGTGTGCATACTAAATGAGTTCCTAACCCGCTAACATAGAGGATGATCTAATCTTCGCATTGGGGCATAGAGTCGAGTCGTGGCACACCTAAAAACATTTAAACACATAGACGGTGATCTAATCTTCGCATTGGGGCATAGAGTCGAGCCGTGGCAGACCTAGAAACATTTAAAAGCCTATGCACACAACTAAGCTAAAATAGTATTTCACTCTAGTCTAATCAAGAACCAGAAAATATCACAATAATGATCATATGAATTTAACAATAATGTTTCATAGTCATAGATGTAAAAAACATGAAATGGCCTGCCCGAGTTATGTTGCTAGGGAATAGTTCCAAGCTGGCTTAGGTACAGAACTATACTCTCTTTTTTGCAAAAAATCCACAGTCTACTAATAATCATCAACAATAGTACAAAGAGTCCCAAAATCAATAAAAATACAAATAGGTTTTTGGACTACCTAGCGATGACTACAGACACTAGCGTGAGTCAATGGTGCACCGCCTTCCACACCCCTCCATTCGGAGTCGGACAAAACTTGTTGTAGTAGATATACGGGAAGTCACCGTGATAAGGCCCCAAAATACCACCACACCAAACCATCGCCAATAATGACAACCGTAAATTGAAATAGACCAACCTGAAACCACACACAAAAAACACGGATATGTATTTTACAGCTTGGTATGTCGATTCTTGCCATTCCAGCTACCTACATCGTCTTAGAAGCTCGCCTGAGTGCCTCTAAGCGTCGCCCGGGCTGTTAAATCCATCCCTTAGCCGAGAGTATCGCTTCTCGAGAGTTTTGATTGTCTTAGCTACTCCCTCCATTTTAGAATATAAGATATTTTAGCTTTGTGAAAGGAGTGTACCTAGACTAAAACATCTTATATTTTGAAATATAGGTAGTACTTATTTATCGGGTTTGTTCACCAAAAATATTGTGGAGTGCCTAGCGATGCAGCCCCCCTCTCGAATAGGAGATATAGTGGTCAATGCACCTCAGTTGGGGAACTTCTATCCAGCTTCTGGTGATTCGCCCACCACTTTCACCCCCCCCCCCCCCCCCCCGCCCCGCCGCCGCCCACAAATCTCACTCTCGGATCACCATATGTGCATGTCCGTTATTAGTACCCCCGATGCAATTAAGGCGGTGCACTAGACTGGCCATAGTGCTAGTATCTTAGCCGGTATCATACGGACCAGGCTCACAAAAACGATGACATGTCTAGTTATTAAGGAAGAGAGAGAGAGGATTATAGTAACATAGGTGATGCACTATCATGACACAAATTACAAGAATTTTTTATGGAAACCCAATCATAATGTTGAAGTACTACTATAGATGAAATTCTCCATGTTATCACCCATATGATACTATAACCCACTATAGAGATATATCATAGACTAGTATCATGTGATACTCCCAGAAACCTAATTCGAATCATGTGTGCAAACGAACCTATTATTTTAAAGCATACTTTGAAATACCAAAAAAATTAGAAAAAATATTCTCACGTATAACCGGATATTTTAGGTCCCCACCTAAGTTTTCGAGAAAAAAGAATATTTTCTGCGTCCCATGTAAAAAGACAAATTTCGATGCTCTAACGCAACTATTCACGAATATTTTTTGTCTTCTTTACACAAGACATATGAAATGTTCTTTTTCCTCAAAAACTTGTGTACAAACATAGAGTGTACGGATATCCACGCAAAATTCTCTTTTAATTTTTTTTTGACATTTAAAAAAAATAATCTTTTTATAATAGCTTCATTTGCACACGTGATCTAAAACACCATCTCCATGATACTCTCCATTGTGACTAGAGGAATTTTTAGGGAGTAATATTGAAGTTGTATCAAACTGCTACTTTAATTATGGCCTTGCATGGTGTGACTGTCATCACATTAATTCACTCCAATGGCCCCTTGGGATGGTCACCCTCTCCTTCCTCCTCCCTCACTCTAAAATCCCTTTTTTCGCGGAAATCCAATTCGGCTTACAGTTACAAATGAACTTATTGTTAGAAAGCACATTTTAGAATTAAAAAATAGAAAAAATATATGCATGCCTATCAGAGATGGCAATTTAGCTCATATGTGCAAATACACCCATTATGAGAAAACATATTTCAAAATGTTAAAAAATTCGGAAACAAATCTGTACATATACATTCAAACATTTTATGCTGGTTGCCAAATTTTCGGGACGAAATAACATTTTATGTGTCGTGTATAAAAGGCAAAAAATATCACGTGAATAGTCGTATTCACGTGACATTTTTTATCTTTTTTATACACGACATAGAAAATATTCTTTCATCTCGAGAACTTCTGAACCAACATAAAATGTTCGAATATATATGTAGAATTTTTTGATATTTTGAAATATGTTTTCTCATAATGGGTGCATTTGCACCTGCGAGCCGAAGTGAATATCTGCATATCTATCTAGATATTATATGTTCATACACAAGTTTTTGGAAGAAAATAACATTTTTTGTGCCCAACGTAAAAAACACAAATTTCGGTGTTGTAACATGACTATTCATGAACAATTTTTTTTGTATCTTTTACACAAGCCATATAAAATGTTTATTTTTTCTGAAATACTTGTGTATCAAAATAGGATGTTCAGATGTACATGAGATTTTTTTTATTTTTTAAATTTCATTTCTTATATGTATTTTCATAATAAGTTCATATGCACCCGTGAGCCAAAACACCACCTCCCGTTTTCCGCTCATATGTTCATCTCCTACCATAGCATGGCATATTAATCTCCACCCCTGCATATTGTCCCCGACTCCACGCTCCGCTACTGGACGTACACGGGGTACATCGTCTTCTTCTCTCCCTTGGAAGCCACAGCCGCCAGCACCTCCGTTGCGATGCCACCACCAAGAAGTAGTCCACTAGTGAAGTAGTATCAAGATCTGGCGTCTCCATGCCCCGCTTAACCGAGAAAATATGTTGTGATGCTTCTGTTGGTCCTAGGGTTACATGGCCAATTTTTCTCTATTATCTCATGTTTTTGGATTTCTTCATATCCACATGATGTGTAATGATCTAGCTTACTTGGTCGTGGAAGAAATTGTTTCGAGATATTTGAGTTGTTGTGATTGCACATCCAAAAATTTCTTTTTTTTCTCATGTACCGATCTGTTTCTCCGTTCCATTCTAATGCCTTTTTGATTATGATATTTTTAGTTCATATTAATGTTGCTTTCGTGAATCTTGGATCTTAAAACACTTCTATTATGGTTCTTTATTAATACGCAAAAAAATTCATACAAAAGATAACATTTGTTTTTCCTATTCATCATATGGTGATCTCCAACTAAGATAATCTGCAGAAATTGGTCATGCAGAAACCATGAAATGTGACCATGAGGCATGATGGTATGCTGATGCAAGTTGTGAAAAAGAATCTGGTTGGTGAATTTTATCCTGTTTTCTTACTTATACATCGTTTCTGATTAAGAAATCTATCAATATAAAAAATAAACTTAGAGAAAAACGCTCAAATAGTCTATTAACTTGTCTAGCATGAGCGTTCTGGTTACCAACTCGGAAAAACGCAAAACAGGAGCAGGAACCGCGCACGAGCGTTTTGGTCACTCTGTGACGATGTCCGTTAGTTTGCTGATATGGACCACTGTTTTTTAATCACCCCCTAAAATACAGTGTTCCACGTCAGCAAACTAACGCGCACAGTCACGAAGTGACCAAGACGCTAGTGTGTGGCAAGTTCCTGTCCTTTTTTTTGCATTTCCTCTAGTTGGCGACCAAAACACTGATGTGCGGCAAGTTCCTACCCCACTTTTGCGTTTTCGCTAGTTGGTGATCAAAACTCTCATGCGCGAGCAAGTTTATAGACTAAATTAGGGCTTTTCTCATTAATTTATGTTTTGCATACTATTTGTCCAGTTCTAGTTTATGGAAAAATGTGTTGTGCCATGAGATGGTAAAGAGTAGAAAAAAGGAATAGTAAAATCTGTGTAGAAATCTCTCTACAAATTGTCTAGTTGATTTATTTATGTTATTAATTTTTTAGAACCATCCTCATGTCCCGATCTGTTTCTCTATTGCATTCGGCTTTTCGATTATGATATTTTCAGTACATATTATTGTTACTTTCGTGAATCTTGGATCTTGAAAGACTTCTATTATGGTTCTTTATTAATACGCAAAATTTATTCATAAAAAATATGACAAATTGTTTTTTTCTATTCACCATATGGTGATCTCCAACTAAGATAATCTGCAGAAATTGGTCATTCAGAAACATGAAATGTGACCGCGAGGCATGATGGTATGCTGATGCAAATTTATGTTGTGAAAAAGAATCCGGTTGGTGAATTCTATCATGCTTTCTTAGTTCTACATCATTTCTGAATAAAAATTTGTCAATATCAGAAATAAACTTAGAGAAAAACGCTAAAATGGTCTATCAACTTGTTCAGCATGAACGTTCTGATTACAAACTCTCGCAAAACTAGAACACCGCACGAGCGGTTTGGTCACTTTGTGATGGTGTCCGTTAGCTTATTGACGCGGAACACTGTTGTTTTTGCGATTCACCCCCTAAAAATACGGTGTTTCACGTCAGCAAACTAACACACACCGCCACGAAATGACCAAAACGCTCGTGCGCGGCTAGTTTCTGCCTCGCTTTTGCGTTTTCGCTAGTTGGTGATCAAAACGTTCATGCACGGCAAGTTTCTACCCCGCTTTTGCGTTTTCGCTAGTTGGTGACTATAACGCTCGTGCGCGGTAAGTTGATAGACTAAATTAGCGTTTTTCTCATTAATCTATGTTTTGCATACTATTTGTCCAGTTTCAGTTTATGGAAAAATATGTTGGACCATGAGTTGGTAAAGAGGAGAAAAAAGGAATAATAAAATCTGTGTAGAAATCTCTCTATTAATTGTCCAGTTGATTGATTTATGTTGTTATTTTTTTAGAACCATTCTCATGTGCCGATCTGTTTCTATGTTCTATTCTAATGAATTTTTGAGGTTACTGCTACTTTCGTGAATCTTGGATCTTGAAAGACTTCTAATATAATTCTTTATTAATATGTAAAATTTATTCATACAAAAGATGACATTTGTTCCTATTCATCATATGGTGATCGCCAACTAAGATAATCCGCAGAAATGGTTCATGCAGAAACATGAAATGTGACTGTGAGCCATGATGGTATGCTGATGCAAATTTGTGTTGTGAAAAAGAATTTTATCATGTTTTCTTAGCTCTACATCATTTCTGAATAAGAAATATGTCAATATCAGAAATGAACTTAGAGGAAAACACAAAAATGATCTATCAACTTGTCCAGCATAAGCGTTTTGGTTACCAACTCATAAAAACACAAAACCGTTTGGTCACTCTATGACGGTGTCCGTTAGTTTGCTGACGTGAAACACTATTTTTTTGCGATTCGCCCCCTAAAAATACAGTGTTCCACATAAGCAAACTAACGAGCACCGTCACAAAGTGACCAAAACGCTCATGCGCGGCAAGTTCCTCCCTTGCTTTTGCGTTTTCGTTAGCTGGTGACCAAAACGCTCATGCGTGGCAAGTTCCTACCCCGCTTTTGCTTTTTCGCTAGTTGGTGACCAAAACGCTCATGTGCGGCAAGTTGATAGACTAAATTAGCGTTTTTCTCATTAATTTATGTTTTGCATACTGTTTGTCCAGCTCCAGTTTATAGAAAAATATGTTGTGCCATGAGATGGTAAAGAGTAGAAAAAAAGAATAGTAAAATCTGTGTAGAAATCTCTCTACTAATTATCCAATTGATTGATTTATGTTGTTGATTTTTTAGAACCATTTATGTTGTTGAAATATTCATCGGATTATGTTAGAAGTCTGTACTTAATCTGTATCGACCTGTTCGAGTGACGACCCCGAGGGCCAATTAATGCATATTGCTCTTTGTATTCTGCTACATTCTAATTTCCGGCTTTTGTTCCCGTCTTTTAACATTATACTCTCTTGTTTTTTTTCTAATATGATATTTGTAGATTGTTGAGCGTGCTCGCAGCTCGATTGTACTATTTTTGTGTCGTTTTTATAGCAAAGATTTTCCTTTTCCAAAGAAGAAATAAGTCGGCTGCTTCTTCTGCCAATTTTTTAAACTTTGTATCTCTCTTAGACAACTCTTTTAAAACTTTTAACCTCTCTACGCACAGTATCTTGCGTATATCTTTGTGTTTGTCATAGATGTATTAACTTTTTATTGCCCGCTAAATACAGATGATGATGACTGAACCATGTCACCTATAGCAGACGATGGTGAAATGTAATCGCTGCTCCTTGTACTCTTTAGCTAGATGCTCATGGTTGAATCTGTAATGTCATCAATGAATCTAGTTGAATGTCGTGTACCATGGATTCGAAAAGAGTTGAAATTAGACTTGTGCTTCCTTTGTAAAATCTGCTTATTTCTTACTATCCCGCTTATGTAATTATTTGTTGCCTTGTTATAATATCTTTCAGGAAATTTTGCAAGTGAGCCGAAGATACTGTGCATTCTACCTGAATTTTGGGTCCGTCCTGAGGTACCCAATGGACCAGGCCACAGGATTTTTCTGGGATGGATCGACCCATGGCCCTTGAAGCTACGGGCAAGTCCAAGGCGTGGTCCGGACCGGCCGATTCCCATCTTTAACGCTTTTTTTCATTTGCGTGACACCTTTGGAGCCCAATATTCCCGAGCCCAGAAGCTCACTAGTCACTACGATACAGGCCCGTGACGTGACACATTGCGTGGCCTACTTGGCCTACGCAAGTCTTCGGCTTCCCCCTAAAAAAAACAAAGGCACAGCTTCCCCTTCCCCTTGGCTGCACGTCTCTCTTCCCTTCCTCACGACGTAACTGAAAGCCTGAAGCCGTTTTCTTGCCCAGATCCTGCTCAACTAGCTAGTTTCTCTCTCTCTCCCTCGCGGCAGCATCGTTTACCCACCAAATTCCGTACTCGCCCCCGCGGAGTCTCACCTTCCCTGCTCAGATCTGAGCTCGTACGGTATGGAGAGCCTCGCCTTTTCTCCCTGTTGTCTTTTCAAGTTCAGATATTTAGTTTTCGTGGTGGACTGGTGGTAGTTTCGGTTGTGCAAGCATGGCTACGGCTGGGAATGGTTTCAAATCCACCCCAAATTGTGCAAACACGTGTGTACCAACCGATCCAAACCAAAGTAAAAGTTGCATCCTAGGATCCAAACCAAACCAAATCATTACCTACAATTTTCCACCCAAACCCATCCAATGTTGAAATGGTTTCTGACCAATTTGTTTCAGTCCAAACCAGTCCAGTTTTACACAGAGAAAGCTAAGGCCCAAAATAAGCTAAACTATCCCACGTATTCAGTCCATCCAGACCAGACCAAAGGAAACTAACTGCAAAACCAAGCCAAATCTATAGTTTCAGCCCAAAATATTCACAGCCCTAAGCATGGCTGTATATTCTGTAGACTGTTTCTCGGAGTAACTTCAGCTGTAATTTCTCTGTGGAGAATCTCCTTGCTGTTTGAAAAGATAATATCAGTTGGTATGGTAGTCGCCCTGGTGAGTTTCTTGGCGTTGTAGCAACTCAAAATGTCTCGAAAATTGCTAGTACGTAGAAATGGCAACTACTCCTGTTTTGAACACTAATATATATGCCATGTCTGGGCTGATCTTGCAGAAAACATGAACTAATTGACGACTTTTGGTGTAGTTCCAGCGTTTGTACTCTGTTATGCTTACGTTTTGATTTTGTTCTCCGTGCGTGTCTGCGTGTGCGCCAACCGCGTGTTTGCCACTAATTAATCATATTTGCATTACTCATTCTGATACAGCAAAATGGTGATCCTTTGTGCCGGACACCCTGCTCCTTTGGTTCATTCTGAATTCCTATCTGGATGGTTATCACTGAACAATTCCAAAATGCGTTACGGTCTGAACTCAGCCGGAAGGAAACTCAGAAAGCAAAACAGAAATCAGCGACTGATTACTTTGGCCAAAAGTTCTTCATTACAAGGTATGTCTCCTAGAAATTAAACAAAACATCTCCTTCAATAGCTAAATTAGAATCTGCCTGCTCTGTAATCTGGAAATATGTAGTAGTAGTTCCTTTGGCAGCAATCTAATCTTCACAGTGAATCCTGTAATCGTAATGGGAGTAAATGGTTTTTTTATCTTGTGTAGCGGTACTGTTCACACATTATGTCATGTGTTCTGAATTTGTCACTGAAAGCTTCTCTTGTTAATATTCAGACCATAAAAGTACTGAATTGTTCATTTTATTGTCCAGATTCAGTGGCCTCTGTAAAGCCATCTCGTCTTCTGCCAACAGTTGAACCAAAAACATTTCCCAATAGGGTCCCTGAGGAGATACTATCAAAAGTCAGATTGGAAGAATCCGATGCCTTTTATATACTAGAGCTTAGCACTAGTAGAGAACTTAGCTCCTCTTTGCTAGATAAAAATGCCGCGATCTTAATCTGCTTAATCGATGTTGACGGTGACTCCTTGTTACAAAGAGTTCCAGCTATCTATGGAGACCAACCTGCAAATGGCACGAAGACATTGCAATCCCTTCCCTTTCAAAGTGGTTCTGTTGATGTCATCACCTTTAAAGGTCCCAAATTGCAGACAGTCAAAGAAATCTGGATCGGCCTTGAATCAGGTACACTATCCATTTAGTTGTCTGTTTTGCGTGAATAATATATGTGCCACGTGCTTACTAATATTAATATACCCACCTCACCTGATGACTTCACTTTCTTAACATTACCCTTGAAGATCAGGTTCATGGCGATTAGATGGTTTAAGTTTGAAAGTGATTCATGGAGCTCTGAATACTCCTAAAAGTCCTGAGGGAACACTTGAGTTCAGCGGTTTGCAGTACACGTTCGACAAACTCAATGCGCTGCTTGGTGAGGATGGAGCTTCAGTAGCGGAAGCAAGGCCTATCGCTGTCACTGACCTGTCAGGAATTAGCATTTCTGATCTTCAAGAGGGGCAGTTATCCTCAGCAAGGACAGCCTCAAGCATCCTGGAATCGAAGGAGGATGGGCTGAGAGAGTATGCCGACCTCAAGCAATCCTTGCTGCTTTACGACATATCTATTGTTATAACAGGTTTCTCTGCCTTCACTCTGGCTTCGAATGATGGGGCTGCCTACTCGTTCCTTGTCGGTGGGATTGGAGGATTCCTGTATCTATTGCTGCTCCAAAGATCTGTGGATGGGTTGCCGGCAATTAGTTCACCTTCAGAGGCGAGCAGTTCAGAGCCATCTCTGAATTTCAGCGGCGTAAGAAGGCCATGGTTGATATTGTTGATTTTGATGGTTGCTGGGGCTGTTGCACTGAAGTACGGTGCTGGCGGTGACAGCTTCGAGCTGACTCCAACTGAGCTCTTTGTTGGCGCCGCAGGGTTCCTGGCAAACAAGGTTGCTGTTCTTCTGGCAGCATTCAAACCTTTGCAAAGCAATTTGGAGAGTGAGGATGGATCTGTGGACTGATTCTTGACGAGATTGCTCTGAATATACTACTAGCATTATGTTAAAGAAAGGGTAACATGCAACACCAAGGAGCATTCATAGTAGCTCAACAGAATTCAAGATCTGAAGCTAAGTATCAAAAGCGCAGGGCACAGGCACTGAAATAGAATGGAAGAGTATATGCTTGTCACTTGAGCCTTTTGGTAACTTCATACCATCAGCTGGCACAACCACTCAAGCTCCTCCTCAAGCATCCTTTCGAGGGTCAACCACGAACAGGTGTCTGGATGATAAAACCATAAATACATTTCTGTCCAGTTCATAATATAACTCAAACTTGTATTGTTCAGCTCTAGCCTGAGTACTTCGACTGCGCTCAGAGGCATGTAGACTGTGACAGCCAGATATGGCAGATACCTCAAGTGATACAAATGTTAATTTAAGTGAGATGGTATGGTTTCTAGGAATCTATGATAGTTATAGCATCAGGATGTGCTATAATGCTCTAAGTAAGTTAGCTGAATTTACTGCATGATTGGGCTGGTAGATATTACAGTACACATATCTATTTGAAAGGACGGTTGTATTTGTTATATGTTTGATGTTCTTATGATTGAAAATATAGTTGTATGTCAAAAGTGATATCGATTTTTTTGTCTGATTAATGTTATGTTCTATAGTATAGGTCAGTAATTTTTTAAGCTTATCGTTTCCCTAGTGCCCTACTTTCTTTATAATAATATACACACTTTTCTCCAGTTTTTCACCATTGTGATTGCAATCTCTTTCTTATAACTTTTCTACTCTTGAACTATATTTCTGCCAAAAACTGTTGGATGCAAGATGGACCAATATTTCACATCATATGTCACGTATTTTTCTAGATTCGCATTGTATCTAAACATGTTTTAGTGTATAGGTACATGCGAATCTAGACAAATATGCAACATTCTTTTCTGGACTGAGGGAGGCGCACTTCACCGCAGAGTGATCACCAGTGGTTTCTAGGTTGTTTTCACCCTTTGATTACATAGCGTTCAGCTGGTTTATCATACATTCATGGTAGTATTATGTCTATGGTATCCTGAAGCCCCTTGTGCACACGTCTATCAGAGATCCAAATTCTGTAGTTAAGAGCCAGCCAAACGAAGACGTTGCAGTTTAAGGGAGTCCAGCTCTTCCATATTGAACTAGCAAAGAAAAAAAGAGGGGAGTGTGGGGGCAGTGGACTTCAGGATACCATATCGGCAGGCTATCCTTTGTGATCAGGAGATGGACACCAATCACAACCTGATGTACTCCTAGTGGGAATGATGTGCTGCCTGTAAATGGTGGTGCACATCCAGGATGCCTTTTCCTAAGAAGATACGAAAAGGATTACACTCCATCATCATAATAGGTAAGGGCATGTTTGGTGGGTTGTTGCACGACCGTTTTCTGCACCGGGTCGGAAGAAATAAGTCCGTTCGGAGACTCGTACGTCGGGCTGAGCTCGCATCGCACGTGTCTTAAAGCACCTCAAATCATGGCCCGCTAGGAACGCCAAAATCGGGCGTTTTTGCGGGGATAGGTCCTGGGGAGCCAAAAGCGCGCACACGGCGGCATACGGGGAGAAGGGCGGGAGACGGCGCGACGCATCAAGAACGTGCGCCATAAATCCCCTCACCACTCGCTCACCGCTCTATCTCTCCCCCATTCACAACCGTCCCTTCCTCCCTTCTCATCGTCGGTGGTTCCTCTCCAGCCGAAAGATCCAAGACCATCGCGAAGGTAGTCGACAAAGGTAGATCGAGGCGACTACTGCGCTTTTCGTGACCAGAGCGGATCTACTCCTGCGACTGCAGCTGCTTCTTCTTCTTCATCGGCAAACCCAGAGCACGATTCCTTCAGCAATAGCGGTAAGGCCTCGAACCACGACCTCTCTATGGTTTTAGCAGCTCAGATCTATCTGTTACTGACCCAGTCTTCGAGTATGTGTGACATGCACGGTAGATTTGTACCCATTTGTGTTAGTTTTGGTCACCTTGAAGAGTTAGGGTAGATTCTTTCCTTGTTGTGCCTAGATTCCGCTTGTTACTATCTAGATTCCGGCAGATGTTGTGATCAGGGTTCGTTCGGTTGAGAAAATTGGAGAAAATGAATGGCTAGATTGCACTGTTCATCTTCTTGTTTAGGCCGATGATTAAAACTGTCACCAAATCACACCGGGGAGTGAATCTGTACTACCTGCAATCGTTCATAACAAACTATGTTGTGCATTGTACTAGGTAGTACAGAGTCCTCTCCCCGGTGTTTGTGTGCACATCTTATATAAGGCATTGATTACTTTCCACATTACTCTTCATGTTGTTCTTGTTCAGCCGATGATTACTTTGCATTCTGTGACCAAGATCCCAATAGGTTGCTTCAAAGCATGCCTGTCATGATTGATCTTGAACACACAATGCTTAATATGAGGCACAAAAAATAGTTGTTCATTCATGCGACTGCCAATGGTTAAATACGTACCGCAAGGAAATGGAAGTGATGATCCTTTCGAACCTGGTTCTATCATCTTTTCAAGTGATGGAACTTGGTTCGGTAGGATCATCGCTTCATGTTGTCAATGCTCAGTACTATGAGGCAATTGTTGTTTATTCTCTGAACGTAGCTTGTGATGATACCTAGTACAATACGTTCATAGAGCTGGTGCTATAGGAACCAGATGGTATGCACAAAGAATTATGTTGTGCACGTCCTCTGGTTTCCCGTAGCACCAGTTCTACCTCGTTTGTGCTAGTTATTATGAAGCAGTTCATCAATTTGGTCATGTGTTTCTTCCTTTGGTCGATGATTAGTAAGTAGCACAATGACAGGTAATGGGATCCTTTTCATGAACAAAGTTGTGTGCTAGCCAAATTCATTGTTCATTCTTGTTGCTCATGAGGAGCATACCTTTGCCTCTGTGCCATAGCATATGAGGCCATGTGTTATGTTCATTGTTCATGTCTGGTCACATGTGTTTTATTCATTGTTCATGTCTGATCACATGTGCTGATTCCTGGTGTAATACTCGAAGACGTTGATCAGAGGTGCTCTCCCCACCAATGCGGGAGCATGCTCCAGAGATGCTGCTGAAGGTAGTGCCTCCAAGAGGGGGAACGATGGTGGTGAGGGCAGCGGCAGCAACATGCCAAGGGGCAGGCCTCTCAAAATAGGGCACTTCCATGACCAGGTAGGTCCAACCCATTTTGCCAAGGTGATCTTGACACCTGGGTTAGACATGCTGCCAATCCTAGATGGCTTCAGGACTTTTCTTGGCACTTCGTCGAGGACAATCGTGCTGAAGACGAACACCGGATGCAGCTGGATGGTGAAGCTCCGGGATGTCAGCGGAAGGATATGCCTTGATCAGGGGTGGCCAGGCTTCGCCATTGCATACCAGGTCAAGATCAGATACTTCTTGACCTTCAAGATACTGAAGGGTGACCTGTTCAAGGTCACCATCTTCAACTACACCATGACTGAAGTCATGAAGAAGTGCCCGCAGCATGATCTAGCCCTCGTCATGATCGACCTCTGATCATTGCTGCCTACTTTGTTGTCTGACCTTGGTTGCTGTGAACTTATGTTGTGTTGTTGCTATAATATTTACGTACTTTGTGCTATGAACTTATGGTGTGTACTTTACAGTGGTTAAGAGCTTGTGATGTGTGGTAAGCTCACCATCTGGGGAAGATGTTACCAGAGCACATGAGATAGCTGAAACCAAACATGCGCATTTCTTTCTCCCAGCCTAATACATCCCACCAAACAACAGGGTCTCAATTATGCCCAAGTCCTAAACAGTGTCAATGCGGGGAACCAAATAAAGGGGGAATTTGGTCCAGAGCCTGATCCCGGCGTGTAATCCCCGCACGTGCAAGTTGCATGCATCGGGAAAAACTCACACTGGAACCAAACACTCCCTAAGCTGACGTCCGTGGAAGCAAAGAGATGCCAGAGTGTTCAATAATGCAAACCAGCGGACTCTTGTAAACCTTGTTGCTACCTTAAAAAACTACGGTGCCTGATTAGCGTACTCTCGAAAAAAATCGAGCACCATCCTCTATCATTAACCAGTCCCCCTATCCAGCTTTGGCACAGTAATGCTACACTTATGGAATAATTATATGGAAATAGTTTACGGAGACACCGTGGCATCGTTTAATTGGTGCAGGTTTAAGGAGCAACTAAGTAGTTGCTCCGAGAATTAAGGCCATGATCAAGTGTTGTATGTCACGTACGTCCGTAAATAAATTTTTAGAACAACCCATCCGTAAACATAGCATTACTGGCTTTTGGCAATGGCTCTGACGCCGTGAGGCGGACGGGGAGGGGATTCTCCTCCATTATCAATTTTGTAGTATGGTCTATTTTTTTCTAAATGGTCATCAGGGGGAGCGAGTTCCCACCCGAATAATTTTCCATTCATTTTCCTATGAGGCTTTGAGGTCTCATACAAGATAGGTTCAAATGAACCAGAACACATGGGGATTACATATGAATAACGAATCCCCGATGAGACTCCGACAAGTTTCAACACACTAGTAAGGTCTCTTTGATAACTTTAGTTTCACGACGACATCGCTCCCATGAATAGTGGGGATGTCTCTAGTAAAAGTCCCTGGGCTTCAATCTTAACTCTGTAGTGCTTTCCCCGGCATTGCCGAGCAGCACCTGAGTTTTTTGACCTGGCAGTTCTTAATTGATGATGGTTTGGTTCTTTGTGTTGTCTGTTGATGGACATTCTTTGCAACAATACTGTCTTCTTCAAAGCTCTTTTTAAGTCTCCCTGGTTTGGGGATGCATGCGCGGTTGGTTGCCTGCATCAAGGTAGTGCCTCCGGTTATATGTGTCGAAGTATGATCAAATTTATTAAGGAGGCTAACTTCTGACGAGCGGAGCGAGACTCGTCATGAAGCTGTTGCATCTGTTGACCGCGAAAAGTGTGTTTCTACTATACAAGAAGAGATGCAATCGCTTGAGAAAAATGGCACACGAGATGTTGCGCGCTTGCCTAAAAAAATAAGGCGGTTCGCTACAAGTAGATCTTCAAGAGAAATGAAGGTTTGTCTCCTAAAGATCCTCCAAGGTTTAAGGCAAGGTTAGTAGCAAAATATTTTAGCCAGATTACAGGTATTGATTACAATAATGTGTTTTCTCCAGTTGTAAAAGCATAGTTTCAATCATATATTCTTTAGTATTGTGGCTATGCATGATTTTGAGCTTGAGCAGTTAGATATAAATATTGCATTTCTACATGGAGAGCTTGAGGAAGAAATATAAATGGAGGAAGACATATACATGGACCAACTAGAAGGGTTCATGGTTCCTGGTAAAGAGGATTTTGTGTGCAATTTAAATAAGTCACTTTATGGCTTAAATCAATCTCCAAGACAATGGTATAAAAGGTCGATTCGTTTATGATCTCACATGGTTTTGAGAGGTCTCAATATGATAGTTGTGTTTACATTAAATTTATTGATGAATCACATATATACTTGTTAATATATGTTGAGGATATGTTAATTGCGTCCAAGAGCATGGAATAAATCACTACTTTTAAGGCACACTTAAGTAGTGAGTTTGAGATGAAGGATCTTGGTGCTGCTAAGAAGATCTTATGTATGTATGAGTTTGAGATTGAATAAGAGAAGATCCATCATAGGTTATGTGTTTAATGTTGGTGGTTGTGTTGTTAGATAGAAAGCAACGTTGCAGGTTGTTTGTAACATCCTAGGATTTTAGGTCAGAGAAAAAAGAGACCACTGGTGTGTGCATTGCATTCATGTATCGGAAAATCCGGAAAATTTTCGTGCAAAACTGTAAGAGCCATAGAGGAATCTAAGTCTATCTTGTTCGGATGAGAACATCACAATAAGTGTGATGGATTTCGACATGACCTTTGCTTATTTTTATTATTTGAGGGAAAAGGAATTCAAAGAAGTGTTTGAATTATGAATTGGAAATTTAAAATTAAAGAGAAGCTTATATTAGATTACTAGCTAATGTATTTAATACTCAAATTGAGGATTGAACTCCAAGCAATTTCGGATTGGGAATCCCAAGGAATTAATTATGCAATATTATTCAAATAGATACTATTGTAAATGAAAGTTGAGTAATGATTAATATTATATAAGATCATAATAATAACATAATAAAAATATAATGAGATAATTCTTTATTACCAAATGATACAGATAATTATAAAAACAAATCTTACAACAAGAATATTTCAATAGTACTCCCTCCATCCCAAAATGTAAGGCGTCTAAGCTTTAGCCAAAAGTCAACATCTTCTAAGTTTGACCAAGTTTATATGAAAAATTGAATATCTACAATATCAAATGGACATTCTGAGAAACTATACTTTCTGATGAATCCATTGATATTGATTTGGTATTGTAAATGTTTATATTTTTATGTATAAATTTGGTCAAAATTAAAATATGTTGACTTTTGACTAAAGCTTAGGCGCCTTACATTTTGGGACGGAGGGAGTAATGTTTAACACATTTATAGATAGTACAATATGTTTCCAAAGTAATAAAGCAATTACAAGATGAATCATTTCAAACCATAAAGGAATTCAATTCTAGAAAGAAATAAAAGTAATTATATATTTAATATAAGATTATTACATTGTGGTCGGGTCCAAAAATTGAGCATTTTTACTTATTGTTTTTGCATTAGTAGTATAGGGTTTTTAGTATTTTACGCGTTAGCGCGCACCTTTTTGTCCTTGTTTCAACAGGATCCTAATTTACTAAGTCTTTAATGAAAATATCAATTGAGACTATCATATTACATAGTAATATGGTATTTTTAAGTGCTAAAAGTTATTTTATTGATTTACCTTCACACCTGGAAGAATTGCCACACCCAAGAGGCTCCAGACGGCGTAATGACCTGTGGTACGGGCAGAGCCTGCCCATACCGCGTGCCCGTACGACCCGGCGACGGGACCACCTCGTCAAATACTTCCTCCTCGCGAAAACAGAAGACAGACCTGATATTCACAAAAACCTCTAGCCACGAAAAAACATACCAGAAAGGGATCTAAAGGAGGAACTTGAAGAAGGGAAAATCCTTGCTGATGCACAGATCATTGGAGGACAACACATCATCCCCTACATCATCAACCGCTGCATCTCCATCACCATCTCTTCCCCCATCTTTCATCCATTAGATCTTGTTGTAATTCCAGATTCAATTGTGGTTTACACTAGATTCATTCCATTACTTTTATCCATCCATTTGATTATGATTGTGTTGTTGGTTGCTTCCATGTGTGAGTAGTTCCCTTCGATCTTGGGGAGATGGAGAAACCCTAGCATTATTATGAAATGAAATAAAGATGATTTATTACTTGGCTAGAGGATCTGGCAAATCTATGATGTGTGTTTGATCTCTCCCTTTAGATGGTATGTGTAGTCGGACACATATCATTTGCCTTCGGGTCTAAAGTAAGAGGGTGAAACCCTTTGGATATGCTTAGGTGCCTTGTGCCGGTTGCTACTATGACTATAAGCACCGCTATCACCCAACACGGTCGAAGGGGAAACAAAGGGAAATTCACTAAGTTAATTACGATATCCACGGGGAAAACCCTTAATTGCGGTGGTTTGCATGGTGATTTCTTCCAGGCATCGCAATGGTTATTTAGATATGACCTCATTCTTGGCTCAACAAAGTGACTGCCTATGATCCTTGGTGAACATCTTATTGCGGAACTCTCTCCACACATATCATGACACAAGAAATAGATTATCCTAATTATGATTAATTACAACATGCTAGTGGTGTATCCTACACCCCCGAGAATGTCTTAGCCCCATTGAGTTCAACCACCATTCCGAAAACACTCTCTTTACTTGCTCTGTTTTTACTTGTTTTATTTATTTTCCTGCACTAAAACCAAAAACCTTTCAAACACCCGTTCACCTAAAATCAAAGACAGCTTATAAGTATCATTTGGTAGATAGTGACGAGAGGCATAAAGACCTCAACCAAATCGATCTGAGTGGGTTTAATACTCTTATTTCGAAACTAGCTACGATCGATCTGTGCACTTGTAGTCATCAATTGTATTTACAAATAAATAGAAGTAGTTACAAAAAGAAAATTACAAAAGAATAAAAGAAATTCCTAAACTAAGTTTGGTATCTTCTTTACTTCTCTATGATAAGTTTGCACTTGCAAGGAAAACAAAGGAAACTGTCGTGGTGGTGTCACGGCAGATGCCTTGGATAGGCTAAAGGTGGGGGCTAATACACGCTAGGGGAATCCAGGGAGGGATAGTGGAGTGATTCTCCACACGGAAGTTTGTATTGCTATATCTCCAAGATTACAAGTGCTCCTTGAGCTGTATTGGCGAGAGGAGGAAGAAGGTGGTCTCTTACTCTTGCCTACTATCTTGCCCAAGAACCCTAGATCAACTAGTGCTATGGAACTACCAAACCAACTAGTGCTCAACCAACCCCCTCTACCAGAACCCTAGCCCCCCTTATATAGAGGAAGTTCGGTCCTGGCCTAGGGCATACGTGGAGGCATATTCCTAAGAATATGCCCCCTCCCAAAGTGGTAACCCGACCGGGGTACTTTTCCCCCGCATCACACATGCTTTAGCGGCGTAAGCCTTTGCGGCACCCGCGTCAGCCGACGTGAGCGTCGTCACCCTTGTCGGCCATGACCCGGTGGTCCCGCCCTTGCTTTATTTGCTCATGCAGTGCGTACCGGACCTTCTTTTTTGACCAGAGAGATTCCTTCCTTCTCCCAGAAGCTAAGCGAGGATCCGGATCATAGTAGATCCGGCCACACCTATTCCTGCATATAAGTTAGACAAGCACTCCCGACTTACTCCTTAAGTCGGATGAGACAATGTTAGGCGACCCCCCTGGTCCGGGTTACTCCGTGATTCGGACTGCCTTGAGGTGACCCGGTCAGCATCCACTTTGACCTTGCCGGACCTTGGCTAACTCGGCCGTTATACCCCGGAGTGACCCTACCCGGGGGTATCCCCCCAACATTAGTCCCCGAAGTTGGTGCGGTCTTAGCTGCCTTGGCCGCTAAGGCCACATCAGGTTCATTTATGTTCGAGCCTCGGACGTTTAATTCCGAGTTAGCTCCTTATCTCGGATTATATGGATTTACGTTCTCTTTGCACGTTCCAAGTTTTCACTTGCCGGCCAGGTCACCACTTTGGCTCGGATCCCATGGTTATCATGGTTTGATCCGTGCCCCGTTTCCTTCTCTCATACGCCAACCCACGTGGAGGCTAATCATTACCTTGTCTTATTTTAAGGGCCTGCACAGTAACCGCCGCAGTAATTGTCAGTTTCACTGTGTGTGGGTCACATCATGCCTGCCTCCTCGTTTACCGCAACAACGCGTCGCGTAATGGGATCACTTCTACTCTGTGGCCCCCTGTGTGGCTTTTCTCTGATTGGCTGATGCCGGTGATACACGGCCACACCGTGTGGCTCGTCGGCGCAGCGCGATCCCACTCATCGATCACTGGGGGTGGTTAAATAGGGAGGCGCATCCCTTAGCGTTTTCCACCTCTGCGCCCCTCGCCCGTTGTGTTTTCTCCTTCGTCTTCCACAGTGACATGCATGCCGCGGTGTTTCTAGCAACATCGCCGCCGCCTCCCGTGCTTTTGCTTGCGATCACTGCAATACTGCTAGCCACGGTCCTCGTCAATCTAGGCCACAGATCCCCACCGCTAGCTCCAGCGAGGATAGCGAATCTGAGATGACGGAGGAGGAGCTTCGTCATCGCGGCAGGAGATGGAGGAGGACGGCGTGGCGGACATGGCGCGTGGGCGGTCATGGGTCTGTCAAGATGACCTTGACTGGCTCTACGGACCAGCGCATTCCCTTGGCGTCACCGCTCGTCTCCCTCCTCGGAACTGGGCCCCTCACCCAATCCGGGTGAGTTCATTGTATTCCTGTCCCACTTCCAACGGGGATTTGGCCTTCCGGTGAGCGATTTCTTCCGGGATTGGGTTAGGACGTATCACCTGCAACCGCACCATCTCCCAGCGAACGCAATCACCTCTCTTTATGCCTTTGCCTCTACGATCGAGGGCTACACCAGACTATGGCCCACGAAGGAGCTGTGGATCTGGTTCTTCGGCCTCCATCGCAACGTCGTCCCCAATATCCACGTAGAGTCGAAGGACAAGCAGCTCACCTAGTTCGGAGCTGCCTCCATCTCGCCCCGGAGATTTTCAGTCTTTCCCCAGGTCACCGGGCTTGACTCCTGCAAAGGATGGGCTCAGACCTTCTTCTACGTCCGGAACGAGGGTACCGAAGATTTGATTCGGTTGCTGCCCTATGCTCCGGGCCCACCTGACACAGATTTCTGGGAGGAGGTCCCCAAGAAACCTACAGCTCTGGCCAACCAAGTTAACAAGAGGTTCGCGGAGCTGAAGAAGCTCGGATTGCGCAACGAGGATGCTATGATCACGTTCGTGCGCAACCGAATCTCTCCTCCGAGCGCTCCCACAAGTTGTGCCACATGAGCTTCGGCCACGACCCCAACCGAACCTCCTCCTTCGAGTTGAGCAACACGGAGATCTTTCGCCGGGTTAAAGCTCTTTTCACCACTCACAAGGATTTCTCCGCCGAATGGACATGAGGAATCGAGCATTACTGCCGTGACAAGCTCCCTCCCGCGGTAAGCTTCATGGGGCAAACTTATTTTGGATCAAGTATGTGTCGGTTTTTGTTATATTTCTGACCCTGTTCTTCATGATTTTTCTCAGCTGTTCCTCCAGCAAATTCTCGAGGATGGTACGGACCCGACCCTTAAGTGGGCGTCGGACAGAGAAATCCTGGATGAGGAGGAGCCGAACCAGGAGATGTTCCTCCCTATGACCGACGCCACCAAACGACCCAGCGGTAAATTCTCTTCTCTTAGAGATTGGCCCGATGATGAGGATGACTCGGATATCGACGTGATTGAACCCGTTGAGGCTGTCCCTCTTTCTTTTGCCTTTCCGGCATCAGCTAACCCCGGTGGGCATATCCACGAGGATCCTCCACTTGCCACGGGCGAGCCAGTTCTGGTGGCGTCAAAGAAGAAGCGCGGAGCCGCATCGAGTTCTTCCTTCGGACGTTCTCAGCCCACAAAAGGCAAAAGAAGGCCGGAGACAAGACTGCCTCCAAGCGGGCAGGCAAAGCCCCGACACGGAGGGCCTGGAAACCCAAGGAGGCCGAGACCTCGGATGCGTGAGTTATTTTTCATTGCGTAACTCACTTTTCCTTGCATTGTAGTAATTTCTCTTCTGGCATTATTCTCTTTTCCAGGCCTCCTGTGGAGGTCCCTCAGAGCGGATCGAGCATCTCTTCTCCCCTTCGGTCCGGCCCTTCTCCTCCTCGTGACGACGAGTCACGCCCGCTGAGCCCTATTCCGGAGGGCTCCGCGGCTGCTCCGGGTTCCGCGGTACCTCATCGAGAGGAACGCGACCTCGGAGCGGGAGGGGTCGGTTCGGCCGAGGCGACGGCGTCCACCACTTCGGCATTGCCATAACTAGCAACCACCGAGTCTATCGCAGCACCAGCACCAGCAGTAGCTCCAGTACCAGCTACTGAGCCAGCACCTGTCCCGGCACCAAGGAAACCCATAGCAGCTCTAGTGCCAAGTTCTTCTGCCTCGTCCGAGTCATCTCAGCCTCGGCGAGGAACTATTCCAGCAGCTTATAAAGGGAAGTCCATCGCGGTTACTTCTTCCGAGCAAGTTAAAGGCAAGAGGGCCCCGGATACTACCAAATCTGCATCCATTGAGGCCGGGCAGCGAACTCTATCGTCAATGCTTCCGAAGAAATCACAAGCAGCGAAGGATCTTCCTGCCGAGCCAACCGATGCGCAGCAGATGGTTCTGCACACCAGCCCAGCTCTTGCCCTAATTGAGAGGAAGGAAGCTCATGCGAAGGGCTTGGTGGCACCCCACATGCCCACTGGCGAACGGTACCCTCCGAGCCTTATCGAGTTCGTCATGAACTGGAACAAGGCGGAGTTCGTCCACAACGACGATCTCCCGGAAAAGTTCGCCCCCGCAGAATTTTCTGCCTAGATGAATACTGCCGCCAAGGCAATTAACCTCGCGGGGCGAATGATGGAGGTATGTCGTTTCTCCTTTACATGCTGTAGATAATAATCATTAGTCCCCGAGCCTCCGGTGGAGTAGCTTGTTACTCGGCCGGATGCTCATTAGAAAACTAACATAGCTGCATGTAAACTTCAAATGTGCACACACCTAGAGCCGGGTTAAGTTCCACTTGGCCCGGATCTTGCACACTTCGAATATGCACACACCTAGAGCCGGGTTAAGTTCCACTTGGCCCGGATCTTGCACACTCAGAATATGCACACACCTAGAGCCGGGTTAAGTTCCACTTGGCCCGGATCTTGCACACTTCAATATGCACACCTAGAGCCGGGTTAAGTTCCACTTGGCCCGGATCTTTACACTTTGAATATGCACACACCTAGAGCGGGTTAAGTTCCACTTGGCCCGGATCTTGCACACTTCGAATATGCACACACCTAGAGCCGGGTTAAGTTCCACTTGGCCCGGATCTTGCACACTTCGAATATGCACACACCTAGAGCCGGGTTAAGTTCCACTTGGCCCAGATCTTGCACACTTCGAATATGCACACACCTAGAGCCGGGTTAAGTTCCACTTGGCCCGGATCTTGCACACTTCGAATATGCACCAAGCTAATTTCACACTTCTGTACTTCTTTCAGGTAACCAATGGCGGGCGCCAATTCCAACGCCTGCTTGATACCCACAAGATCCTACACGTAAAACATGTTGCACTTGGTGCAGAACATGAAAAGAGGGGTAATCTTCTCCCTCAGCACCTCTCCATTTTTCTTCGCTTTCTTCTGCCGAACTAATCTCCTCATTCGGTTTTTGCAGCTGGGGTGGAGGCTGAGAACAAGATTATGCGGAAGAACTTGGAGGAAATCCAGGGTATGTCCTCTTTTGTTCGACTTTGTAGTGTTTTCCATTTCGTCTTCTCCTTGGATCGGTAAACATTCACTCCTCGGCTCTGCCGGGTCAACATACTATTTCAGCATCGCTTGAGGATAGTGTGCCCGTGCCTGATATGATGCTGCATTTTCTCGAACAAGCAGGGCAGCATCAGGCCGAGCTGAAGAAGAAGAATGATGAGCTTGCCCTCCTCCGGACCAAGGACGACGAGATAGCCAAGCTCAAGGCTGAGATGGAGAAGATGAAGGCCCAACACAAAACCGAGCTCCAAAAAGTTGGCCAGAACTTCACCGAAGAGCGTGAGCGCCTTACTCTCCAGATCTCCAAGGACCAGGACCTACTCAGAGAATCCGACCTCCAGCTTGGGTCGGCAAACGCTGAGCTTGAGCAACTTCGCAAAAGACGCGATCCCTGCATCAAGGAGTTGACCTGGATCCATAGCCATATTTCTCGTAAGTTCCTTTCCCTTGTCCGACATAACTCTCCGGGTTACCTCATATGTCTTTTCTTTACCTTCTTCTTTTGCCTTGTTTCCAGACCACTTTCCAGAGGGTACTGCGATTGCCAGCGCTGCTGTTGCCAAATTTCGCCGAGAGAGGGGTACTCCCATTGCTCTTGATGGGGAGAACATTCCCTTGGACATGGAGGACCTATTGGTCAGCTTGTCCTCTCGCGTGGAGACCATCAAGAATTATGGCAAGGATATCCTCGACGTTGCAGTGCGCATTTTCAATACGTTCTGGCCCGGAGACCATCGCGACTCTCGTCGAGAAATTAATGGAAGTTGAGACCCAGCTTGACCTCTGGAGAGAATCTGCTGGTCGTGCTGCAGCTGACACTATCCTTCATCATATTCTCACATGGTACGATAAGATCGACCTCAGCCTCCTCACACGCCGGCACACCGGATCCAGATGGACCGATGATCCGGAGTGGGTAGCTCGGCGCCAGGCTTGCGCCTACAACCTCGTTAAATATTATCCTATTCATGACTGGGTTGAAGGACCGAGCTTCCTGGAATCCGCTGGGGACGAGCAGAATGAGAATGTTGAAGATGGGTCAGATGAGGACGGGGAAGATGATGCTTCAGATATTGAAGACATCGACGATGACGCCGAACCTGCTCCTCCTGCTGCTCCTTAGTTCTAATAAAAAACTTGAAAATTTATTAGATCCCCGGTATGCCGGGTGCAATTGTATGCTGGATATGTGATATTTTGCTACTACGTTTTTATGCCGGATTAACTTGGGCGCAGTCCTCGAGTTTCATTTTCTTGTTCGTCCAATTCTCTGGCACGGTCTGTGTCTACCTTGATTCGGTTTTACGACTTACGAATCCGAGCTTCAAAAATTGTTTTAACAATACTTAAAAACTTTGAGGCTTGGCTCAAAATAATTCAGCATAATAACTTGAAAATAAATATAGGGTTAGTCCTAGAAACAAACGCTAGCTCGAATAACCTCGTTTCCTTAGTCGTTTTTCATGTGCTACGCAATTGCAAACTTGTTTCCTTGCTTGCCATGAAGCCAATTCTTGTTGGACAGCAGCAAGTCGAAGGGTTGGGTTTTTGGTGCTCACACATTACTAATCCGGGTTAAGTAGAACGACTTATTCCAGCTACCGCATAAGAAATTACGACAAACATTATTAAGGCAGTCCCCGAGTTACTGCTCGAGGCGCTGCTATTTCATTGATAAGCTCATTGCCGACATACATACCGACATATGAGACGACTCGGATACATATACTTCTTAGCTAAGTGTAGAAGGGACGAAGTAGTGCTACATTCCACGGTCGCTTGGATTCCTCTCCGGACCTGTCCGCCTTGTTCTTTTCCTGTGGCTTTGCATCTATGAGATAGTAAGAATCATTGTGCAATGCTTTGCTCACAATGAATGGCCCTTCCCATGGGGGGGATAATTTATGCATGCCAGTAGTACGTTGTACCAACCGGAGCACCAGATCGCCTTCCCGTAAGACTCGGGGGCACACTTTCCCGCTATGATAGCGTCGGAGATTTTGCTGATATATGGCGGATCTGGCAACGAGCCTTCTCGCTTCTTCCAGCAGATCAGCATCATTTTGCCGGGCTTCTTGCACTTCGGCTTCTATGTATTGGGTGACCCTAGGCGAATCATGCTCTATGTCGGCTGGTAATACAGCTTCTGCCCCATATACCAGAAAGAATGGCGTATAGCCTGTTGATCGATTCGGAGTTGTTCTTAAGCTCCACAGTACCGCTGTAGTTCTTCTATCTAGCACCCCGCTGATCTTTGCAGCTGCTCAATGAGACGGAGTTTTATCCCGGATAATACTAATCCGTTGGATCTTTCCACTTGTTCATTCGATGCAGGGTGGGCTACCGAGGCGACATCGAGTCGGATCTTCTTATCTCGGCAGAAGCGCGCAAATGCTCCTTCTGCAAAATTTGTTCCATTATCAGTTATAATACTGTGTGGATAGCCGTATCTCAAGATGATGTCTTTGAGAAACGTTACGGCCGTAGCTCCATCACATTTTCTTATAGGTTTCACTTCAATCCATTTTGTAAACTTGTCCACCATGACCAAAATGTGTGTCATGTTTCCTCTCGCTGGTTTGAACGGGCCAACCATATCCAAGCACCATACAGCAGATGGCCACGTGATTGGTATGGTCTCGAGTTCCGACATAGGCATATGTGTCTTGGTGGCGTACCTCTGATAACCATTGCATTTTCTCACCAGATCCTCTGCTTGTTCTAAGGCACTTGGCCAGTAGAACCCATGCCAGAACGCCTTTGCCACCAAGGCTCGGGATGAGGCATGATGCCCACATTCCCCTTGGTGTATATCTCGGAGGATGTCAAGCCCTTCTTCCGGGTCAACGCATCGTTGGAGGACATTGTTTACACTCCGTTTGTACAACTCGGAATTGATGATTGTGTATGCTTTTGCTCTCCTCTGAGTTTGCCTGGCTAACACCTCCTCAGCGGGTAACATTCCGTCTTTCAGGTATTGGAATATAGGCAGTGCCCAAGCTGGTATCGCTCGTGGAGGGAACATCTCCTCATCAATCTCCATCTGATCCACCGGCATAACTTCAGCCGGATCACGCTGAGCAGTGCCCGCGTCTAGCGAGGTAGTCCCCGGGTTTGCCGAGGCAGTCCCCGGTTTCTTGATCGATCCCGGTTTCGTACTACCTCCCGTGTCAATGTCCATGGGCTCAGCTCCGGATTCCGTATTTTCCGAGACATAGATCGAGTCGGTTCCTGGGGACGGCCTGATAGATGGTTTTCTGAGGTGTTCCAATGCTACACCCGGTGGAATTGCCTGTCTGGTCGATCCGAGCTTCGACAACATGTCGGCAGCCTCGTTTTCCGCTCGGGGTACATGGTGAAATTCACACCCCTCGAAGTAACCAGATATCTTCTGCACGTGAAATTTGTATAGTGCCATGTTTGGATCCAGGGCGTCCCACACTCCGGACACCTGCTGCACCACCAGGTCCGAGTCGCCAAAGCATATTATCCGACGTATGCCAATCTCCTTTGCCACTTTGAGCCGATGCACAAGAGCCTCATACTCAGCGACATTGTTCGATGCCACGAAATGGATCTGTAATACATACTTTAGCTGATCCTTCTTTGGCGAGGTAAGAACAACCCCGGCGCCTAATCCGGTTTTGGTTTTTGACCCGTCAAAGTGCATCCTCCAGTAATTCGGATCTGGTGGCGGTGGTTCGTATTGTACCTCGGCCCAATCCACAAAAAAGTCTGCCACAGCCTGAGATTTGATCGCTTCTCTTACAGTATTAGGCGCATAAGGGGCTAGCTCAATTGCCCATTTTGCGATTCTGCCACTCGCATCCTTATTACCCATTATCTCGGATATGGGAGCTTCACATATTACTTTGATGGGGTGCTCCTCAAAGTAATGCTTTAACTTCTTTGCCGCCATATAGACACCGTATGCCACCTTTTGAAAGTGCGGGTAGTTCTGTTTTGAGGCAGACAATACCTCACTCAGGTAATATACTGGCCTCTGCACCGACTTACCCTCTTCAGTGCGCTCCACTACGATTACTGCACTTACAACTTGATTGGTTGCGGCTACATAGAGCAACATTGGCTCCTTTGATAGTGGAGAGGCTAACACTGGCACGGTGGCCAACATCTTCTTTAAGTGGGCAAAGGCTTCATCGGCCTGTGGCGTCTAAACGAACTTATCCGACTTTTTCATGAGTTGGTAGAGAGGCAGTGCCTTTTCTCCCGACCAACATACAAACCGACTCAACGACGCTAGGCATCCAGTGAACTTCTGGACATCATTAAGACACTTCGGCAGCTCCATTCGTTCGATGGCTCGGATCTTTGTTGGATTAAATTCAATACCTCATCTGGAGACGAGAAATCCGAGTAATTTTCCAGCTGGGACACCGAAGGTACATTTTTCCGGGTTAAGTTTCATCCGGAACCTTCTCAAGTTCGCGAATGTTTGCCTTATGTCGTCAAGGAGCATTGCGCTTTCCTTGGTCTTGATAACCACATCATCCATGTATACTTGTACGTTTTGACCTATTTGGTCGTGCAAACATTTTTGCATGCATCTTTGGTACGTTGCACCTGCATTACGTAAACCAAACAGCATAGTGCAATAGCAATAAGCCCCGTACGGGGTAATAAATGCCATCTTTATTTGATCATCCGGGTTCAGAGGTATCTGGTGGAAACCAGAATATGCATCAATGAATGACAACAGTTCGCATCCCGCGGTTGAGTCTATGACCTGATCTATCCTCGGTAGTAGAAATGGATCTTTTGGACACGCCTTGTTCAGGTTCGTGTAATCGATACACATGCGCCAAACCACTGCCACGTTCGGATCGTCCTTCTTCTTTTCTACCAGCACCGGATTAGAGAGCCAATCCGAATATAGTACCTCCATGATAAATCCTACTGCTAGTAACCGAGCTATCTCGTCTCCAATGACTTTTCTCCTATCCTCGGCGAAGCGGCGGAGAGGTTGCTTCACCGGCCTTGCTCTGGGTCTTACATTCAAAGAGTGCTCGGCCAACTCCCTCGGAACACCTTGCAAGTCCTGTGTAGACCAAGCAAAAATATCCCGATTCTCACGGAGGAAGTTGACGAGCTCGCTTTCCTATTTGTCAGTTAACCCGACACCAATTGTGACGGTGTGCTCTGGAAACATGTTATCAACTGGGACCTTCTTGGTGTCCTTTGCGGCTTGAAATGAAACGCTGCCATGCGGGTTACTTAATGCCGACATATATTGCTGCGCGGACTGAGCTAGTGCCGCCACCTCTTGGATTTTTCTTTTCTCTTGCGCAATTACAAGTAACTCGGCTAGGTTAGACCCGGCTAAAGCACACTCCATGGAACATCGGAAATCTCCAGCAATGGTAATCACTCCATTTGGTCCGGGCAACTTCATCTTCAAATAACTGATGTGACAGCTCGCCATGAATTTGTTCAATGCTGGTCTTCCGAGTAACGCATGATATGCACTTTCCAAGTTCACCACTTCAAACTCCAGATTTTCAGTTCGGCAGTTATCCCTTGTGCCGAATAGCACGTCGACCCGGATTTTGCCTATGGCTCACAAGAAATGCCTGGTACTATGCCATGGAAAGTTGTTCTCGTAGCCTGGAGCATGTTCTTCGAGATGCCCAACTTGCGCATCGTATCCGCATACATGATGTTAATGCTACTTCCATTATCAATCAAAACCTTGGAGAACCTCACATTGATGTTCGGTCCAATGAATGTCGGATCCAGCACCAGCGCATACGAACCTGGACTCGGCATAAGTTTAGGATGATCTTTGATGTTCCAGGTGATTTCCTGGTCCGACCAAGGCATGTACCTCGTCACTGCTGGCATGACCGCATTGACCTCCATATGTCGGCGCTGCAAGCTCTTTCTATCTGTTTCCTCAGTCGTGAACACACAATAACTCTGGTGATGCTCCCTGTACTCATTTCTTCCCTCGTTTTCGGGGTACCTCTGATCCGGTTGTTGCTGATTTTCCACCTGATGCACCGCATCCCTTCTCTCATTGTTGTCATACCTCGGCGAAGGGGGAGGCAACATTAGCTGCTGCGTGTTCGCCCCGGAGAGCACTTGCTGCCGAGGTAACTCCTGCCGAGGTTGATCATTCCGGGGTGCCTGTGCATTCCCCGAGCCACCTTGCTCTATCTTACGCATACACTCACATTGCCTCGTCGTGTGACCCGCCGGGCTATTCGGATTTGGCGTGTGAAACTTACACGGCTGGTCTAACATCGACTCATAGGTATACCTCGGACGGTCTTTCTTTTCCTGCCACTGTTTCTTCTGCTCTAGAGTCCATGTCTTCTTGCCATCATTTCTTGGAGTCCATTGCCCTCCAGTTCTCTGGCGTTGGTTACTCCCTCCTCCAGATTGATCTTGATTCACTGCTGCAACTTGTTGCGAACCGTAGCGATGGTCCGATGCATCATCTCTCCTTTTCCTCTCAGAATCATTCCTCCGGGATGACCCAGCTCCATCCCTCTGATAGTATTCCTCGTTTAACTCATTTGAGGCGAGCCTAGGTTGAGTCGGATCGCCCAAAGCATACGAATCAGCAATCCGGATCATCTCTGCCAGTGTAACTGGCATTTTCCTTTGCAGCTTCATCCACAGCTCGCTGCCATATCTGCACCCTTGCGCAAACCATGCTATGGCCTGCGACTCTATGACACCTTCACACGAGTTTCTCACGGTACACCATCGGGTCAAGAATTCACGATCCGTCTTGTTGGGTCTTTGCTTGCACATTGCCAGGGTCTGCGGTCTATTCGGCCTCTGGTATGTACTTGAGAAGTTGCTGATAAACATTTCTTCAAAATCTATCTAGCAGTTGATGCTTCCGGGTGGCAAGTTATTCAACCATACTCTGGCCGGGCCTTCCAACATCTAGGGCACGTAACGCACAACCCATCTCAAGTTGCCAGTTGCAATTTTCACCGCCGTAGCATAGTTTATCAGCCAATCCTCTGACTTGGTACTGCTGTCATATGTCTTCGTGCCCCTGGGTAACTGGAAGTTTGGTACCGGCGGTTCCTTCATGATCCGGGGTCCAAAGCACGCTGGACCCGGAGGACCTTGACATTTGATCTGTTCCGACCTGTACAGGCGATCCAGTTTTAATCTGGCATCATCCGGCATCAAATCCCTGCTTCCCAATCTCGACCCTATCACATGATAGTCCGGTCTGGGGTACCCTGCGTTCACCATCTCCGAATCACCGTCGTTGTATCGGTTTTGCTCTTGTCGTGCACCTTTCTGCTGCATACCTCGGCCGGCGCTTTGCTCTTCCCTTTGTATATTCCGCTGCTGCGGTTGTCCTGCTCCTGCGGAGTTGCGCTATCTGGCATTGCCGTCAGCAGCGTTCCCTTGACCGGCATTGCCTTGGTCATGATTACCTCGGCCAGCTTCACCTCGGCTCACACTCCATCGATCATCATTTTTCCGCATCTCTCTTTCTTTTCCCGCACACGTTGGGTCGTACGGGACAATCTATTTGTTCCGTCTGGCCGAGGTTACTACCTCTTCTCTCCTTGGACCGCCATGAGGCGATGATGCGGCTCCAGCGGATTTCTCCGGGTTACCCATTACCGAGTAGACGATCTTGGAAGCCCCAGCTCTCTCCAGGTTAGCTCTCAGCAGCTCCTCGTTCTGCCTGTTCATGATCCGAACCAGCTCGTTAACCCTATCTTGCTGTCTTTGACGGGCCTCACCCGTCAGACCCTCTAGCTCGGACGCAGCCGCATCTGCTGCTCTGAGGTTCTTCGCCGGGGTACTATACTTTGGCAACCCCACAGACAGATAGTTTTCCGACCCTTCTGCTCCATCATCACCTTCTCTGTTCATCTCACTTATGAGATTTCTCCCTTTTACCTTTACTACATCAACCTTGTTTGCCTTTGCGTACTCACGCAGCGTCATGTTCAGCGACTGCTGAGCTGCGACTATTTTCTTTGCACCCTCCAGTATCTTTTGCTGAGTTTCCTCTAAATCGGCCTGTGCCCGAGCCGGATCTACCATTGCTGCTACCGGGTTAGCCAAGCTATCCATAGCTTCCCTCAGTACGTTCTCAGGCCTCTCTAGTGGAGGTCCTCTACCTTTCCTCGGTGCCTTAGGTGTTACCTCCGGGTCCGGCGATGGGTCCTTGCTTGCGCCTGCACCTGGCGCAGTCATCATCACCTCCGCATGGTCCGGGGAGCGAGCGATACGCGCCCCGCGAGCCACAGTGAGGGGTGGTTCCCCCGCATCGACGACGCGACGCGGATGAACGCACGAGACGTCCACAACAACGTAGACCTTGTGCGCGCCGAGCTTGACGAAGAGGCCGTTGCGCGGAAGCGGGCGCGTGCCGAAGCGGCCAGCATTGTCGCTGACGAAATCCAACGCTCCAAAGCGCTGAACAAGCCCAGAGACGATGCGTTCGCCGGTGCTGATGAAGTTTCCCGTCCGGATCTTCACCCCTGCTAGCGCCGCTAGCCCCACGGTGGGCGCCAACTGTCGTGGTGGTGTCACGGCAGATGCCATGGATAGGCTAAAGGTGGGGACTAATACACGCTAGGGGAATCCAGGGAGGGATAGTGGAGTGATTCTCCACACGGAAGTTTGTATTGCTATATCTCCAAGATTACAAGTGCTCCTTGAGCTGTATTGGCGAGAGGAGGAAGAAGGTGCTCTCTTACTCTTGCCTACTATCTTGCCCAAGAACCCTAGATCAACTAGTGCTATGGAACTACCAAACCAACTAGTGCTCAACCAACCCCCTCTACCAGAACCCTAGCCCCCCTTATATAGAGGAAGTTCGGTCCTGGCCTAGGGCATACGTGGAGGCATATTCCTAAGAATATGCCCCCTCCCAAAGTGGTAACCCGACCGGGGTACTTTTCCCCCGCGTCACACATGCTTTAGCGGCGTAAGCCTCTACGGCGCCCGCGTCAGCCGACGTGAGCGTCGTCACCCTTGTCGGCCATGACCCGGTGGTCCCGCCCTTGCTTTATTTGCTCATGAAGTGCGTACCGGACCTTCTTTTTTGACCAGAGAGATTCCTTCCTTCTCCCAGAAGCTAAGCGAGGATCCGGATCATAGTAGATCCAGCCACACCTGTTCCTGCATATAAGTTAGACAAGCACTCCTGACTTACTCCTTAAGTCGGATGAGACAATGTTAGGCGACCCCCCCTAGTCCGGGTTACTCCGTGATTCGGACTGCCTTGAGGTGACCCGGTCAGCATCCGCTTTGACCTTGCCGGACCTCGGCTAACTCGGCCGTTATACCCTGGAGTGACCCTACCCGGGGGTATCCCCCCAACAGAAACAACTAGAAGTTAAGAAAAAGAGGGTTAGTGTTAATGGTTTTGCTCTTAGAGTGAACAGTGAAGTGCACTGTTAATCATTTCATCATAGAGCATATTTGAAAGGGGAAAATTTCATAAAATTGAGTATATGTTCTTATTTAATAATGGCCTTAGTACAACCTCATCGGCAGGGGCAAGTTTCACCAATTTCAGTAAAGTAAAAAGGTAAACAGCCGGGAAATATCAGTATTTCACTTGATCTGATCCACAAGTCATAGCAATCAAACTAGCAGCTTAGTCACTACATGCTGGTGTGCTGTCAACACAAGACAACCATAAGAGGGAATAGAGCACAACCGTAGTAGAAGAGTGCCTGTCTGCTTATCCTTTCACAAGCACACCCAGAACACTACCGCACCACTCTATTTCTTAGTTCACATCACACACTCATTCCACTTCACCTAGATCATAAATCAAATACACCACAGAAATCATGGTCACTTAATCAAGACCAACCAGTAGCAAGGAGGAGAAGGACTAGACCAAGTGAGGGAGAAGACCAAGCCAGGAAGCCTCAAGCAACATCATCTATCATATAACATCAGGTTGATACACTCAGATCCATAGTTGTATTTGTTCTTATTTACATGCATCATCCAAGTAGAAGGGAAGTGAAGGGAAACATATTAGGTAATATCCTAACTATTCTTCAACTAGATTTTATCTAGGAGAATTGGTGGAGAACTTTCTCTCAGACTTGCATAGTGATGCTATGCAAGATCATCATAGAGAACTAAATATCACAAAATAAGTATCTATTCTTCTAGAAATTTTGCCTTAGCCTATGCATAATTGGTAGTTAACCAAGAAACTTAGCTATCCAATCAAGCAGCACATCATGCAGGAGATCTTTGCTACTATGCACACCCTCAGGGAGGCTCCAAAGTAGCAAGACCAACCAAGAAGAAGCTACTCAATAAACTAGCAATCATCTACCTCTGTAGCATCTACAAGCATCAATAGCTCCTTCCCAGACCAGGGAGTAACATGTCACAATTTTATACACTCCGCGGAGGTGCGTTGCTTTACCCATAAGAGATCCTTATCCTTGTTGCACAGTTAGGCGCGCATTCCCATTCACACTTCCTTGGTGTGAGGCCTAGTGTAAGGATCCAATCCATATGTTGTCCTTCTCCACGACCCCATATGACAAGACGATCCTCCAAGCAGATCTACCTCCGTTAACCCCCTTACAGGAAGATATAACTCTGGTAGCCCCTCGAAGACTATATAAGCAGATCATGTCCCTGGTGAAAGGGAATTTCCTTACCTAAGTGGTTTTGATATTTGATGATAACACACGTGTTGGACTAATCGTTTGCCTAGTGTTTTACAGGCCCACTATGTTTGCAAAGCATTCGGTATCCCTCAAAAAGGCCAATAGCAAGACTTAGTTTTTCCTAGATCTTTTACTTGAGTCGTAGGAAAAACTGTACTATCAAGAGGGGGTCATCTTCGGAAAGTTTGGGTGGAATCAAATCCTTTTTATAGCCCATCTATCTTTCCCTCAATGGTTGATACTAAGAGTTTTTCTGCCCATGTTTGCTGCACCTGCACTGTATGTGGCATCCGGTAGTACCAGAAATTTTCCATCCGGTACTACCGCTCGCCACTGATAGTACCGCCTGGCGCTACCGGACAGGCCTGAACGCATTTGAGAGCGTGGGCTGGTCCTCTGCCTCGTCCTCCCGGCACTACCACCTTGTCCGGTAGTACTGCTGCTACTTCTGGTACTACCGCTCAGCGGTACTACCAGCTGATGCAGCCATGTGCTACCAAAGGAGACAGAGGCCTCGTTGCCTCCTCGTGTCCTCGCCCGGTACCGTGTTAGGTACCAGTCCGGTAGTACCAGTTGTTTCTGGTACTACCACTTCTGGTTTCGGTAGTATCGGTTAGTACAGCCAGCAACAGGCAGGTTCTCTCCCTTGGGTATAAAAGGGTCTTTCTTCTCCAACGAGTAGATGGCTTCTTTTATATCTCTCCTCCATTGTTCTTGAGCTGTATTTTCCCTAGATCTCCTCCCCTAGTGCTCCAATCTACTTGATCTTGGGATTTGGTGGAGAAGTTCTAGATCTAGGGTTTTGAAGGGAATATGCCCGAGAGGCAATAATAAAGTGGTTATTATCTTATTCCTTGTTTATGATAAATGTTTATTTTGCATGCTGTAATTGTATTGATTGGAAACGTCAATACATGTGTGTTTAATAAACAAATAAAATGTTCCTAGTTATGCCTCTCTTATAGACTACCTCGTTTATTAATAAGATGATCAAGGTTTCCTGATCATGGACATTGGATGTTGTTAATAACGAGGTCGCAGCATTTATGGAATGATGTGATGAACATTCATCCAAAGTATAACATTACGATCAAAGTAATTGTGTTTATATTGCTAGAACGTCATACGAAGTAATCCTAGTCCTTAGACCATGAGATCATGTCAATCACTAACACTAGAAGAGTATCTTGAGAACATCAAATGTCACACCGTGAAAGGGTGATTATAAAGGTGGGTTCAGTGCTACGAAAGTGTTATGTAGAGGCTCATGGATCAAGAGTGGGATTTGTCCATCCCGATGACAGATAGATATACTCTGGGCCCTCTCGGTGATATCACATTGGTTAGCTTGCAAGCAAGTGATGAGATCACTAGAATGTTATATCACGGGAACGAGAAAAGAGTACATGTTGGTAACGAGATCAAACTAGGTATGGAGATACCGATGATCAAATCTCGGACATGTAATATATCGCGAGACAAAGGGATTTAGTTACTAGCATTAAAGGTTCTCACGACCGCAGAAGTCATCGTTGAATGTGTAGGAGTCAGTATCGATCTCCAGGTCCCGCTTCTGATTATTGATCTGAGAGGGGTCTCGATCATGTCTGCATTATTCGTGAACCGTAGGGTGACACACTTAAGGGATACCGACACCATTTGGAGCAAATATGTTTTAGATAAAGATTTAAGAAAGCGCTGGAATTATTTCAATAGACACCAAAACTGTTTCGGGTGAAATTGGTTCTGCATGTAATATTGAAATGTTGCAGGGGGTTTTATGTGAATGTTTGTTAATTAAAGTAATTAACAAAATTCTGAATAAAATTATGAAAAGAGTTTTATTAAATGAGAGAGCATTAAATTTGGAGAAATTTAATGCATTTAAAGTGGAGACTTTAAAAGAGAATGTGAAGGGGCATTTTAATGTGGAGGTGGTTACCACCACATGAATGGGGGAGGTGAAGGGACACCCTCCATGGGCGCCATCCATGGGAGGGGTACCCTCCCCTCCTCCTATAAAAGGCCCCCTCTCACTCCTTCTTCCTCACACCTCCTCGTGAAGGATCTCTCTCCCTCTTTAGTATTATTCCCCCATGGTCTCGGATTAGCGAGATACATGTTCTCGGTGGCTTTATCTGGAAAGGAGTTGCTGCTTCCGCTGCTTTGCTGGAGCGAGGGATGGAGGTTGTCAGGGTACCGGACGTGTGTGCGATCACGGATGCACCGCTGCTTTGTGGTGCTGGACTTGGTGGTGCTGGATCTGATGGACGTGCTGGAGCCGGACCTGCTGGACTTCATCACGATCTTGTGATCGGCAAGTGTACGACTACATCATCCACGAGTTCCATCTTGTTAGCAAAACTTTGTTATCTTCGAGGGTAAGTTCTCTATGGATGTATATCCACCCATTGCTTGTATCTAGTAGATAGATCTTAGCGTATAGTTCACATCATATGATTTTTTTTGTTTTCTATGCTGCGAACCCTTCAGTGGTATCAGAGCCTGATCTATGCGTAGGTGCTTTGCACGGGTAGTACACATATGTTTATATGTGGGCGATGATGATCATGTTATTGCTTCTTTCATGTATTTTGGATATTGGTGGCATAGTGGGATGAAGCGACCCGGACCAACCTTACATGTCATCGCACATGAGACCGGTTCCATGACTGACATGCAACTAGTTTTGCATAAGTGGCTGGCGGGTGTCTGTCTCTCCTACTATAGTCAATATCTGATTTACAACGAGTTGCTAATAACTTAGTTATCATCGTTGTGGTTCCATGTTCGTAGGTAAGACCGGTTCTATCTTCGAAAGCCCTAAGCCACGTAAAAATTTGCAATTGATAAATTAGAGGCGTCTAGTTTAGATCATTGCTGGGCTAGTGTCATGATATGGTAATGTTGTAAGTTGATGTATAGTTGATACTCTTACAACAAACCTAACGTGTAAGTTTCATAGACCTTGACCTTACACACAAAGGAATGATAGAGATCATACCACGATGCATATGATGGTGATCAAATGCATGGACCATATCATCCCACTTTACACATATGATGTTCGCATCTTATATTGCTAGTTTGGCATTTTAGTAGCGTTATAAGATGATCCCTCATTTAAATATCAAGATAAAAATGTGTTCTTCCTTAAGTATGCACCGTTTATGTTTTGCCGCTTCAAGACATCACGTGATGATCGGGTGTACTTGAATCCATGATCATATTTCGGGTGTAAGCCATTTTTACACATGCAAGTACTAAGGTTCTTACTTGGCGAGCCTAGCATGTACAGACATGGCCTCGGAACACGGACTGAAAGGTTAAGCATGAGTCATATAGTTGATATGATGCCCATATTGATGCTCGCCTTTGAAGCTACACCGACTCACGTGATGATCGGACTTGGTGTAGTGGATTTGGTTCATGCAATCACCAAAAAGGCACGAGGGATGTCGTTTTTGAGTGGGAGTTCATTTCTAATTTGGATTAGTTGAACCAAGTTTGTCATAAACTAAACCAAAGTGAATTTGCATAATTTGTTGCAGTCATTGGCATCTGTTTACTACCTTATGCTTAGTTTTAATTAAGATAATAGAACTATAGAATTCTGGATATTTACTTTACGAACTGACATCGTATTCTTTTGAATGTCAATTTAAAGTTTAGAAGTCCTATTGCAAACTTTCATCAAACTCTATTTACTCCATGAAGTTTAATAAGTAGTATTAAATCAAGAGTAAGAATTCCAATGTTAGTATCTAAAGTATCATGTTTGCCTCCATGATTCTTGATATTCAAAAGTTGTTTTAATATCGAGGTTATCTAGGAGCTGAAATAATTGTTTCAGAAACCATCATGTGTGAAAGATATTGTGATATCTGAAACAATGTTTATGGTTGCAATATGATAGAGTATAATTTAACAAAATACACGTTCTCATATTGTATGAGAATTTGTGAAGGTTGGAGACGCTAGGCGTCCTAATCTACCAAAAAGGTTTTGGGAACTGATATTATACTCACGATTCATCCTTATAAGCTATTGTAGCTTGATCATGAAAGTTGTCATGATAAGGATGAATAGAAGATGTAAGTAAAATGTTTACTACACTAAAAGATTACTAAAGAATGGATTTTTGAAAGAATGCCAAACATTTGATGATGGTGATCCACTTCAAAGTGCAAGTCCAAAGGTATTAGTATTTGACTATATACGCTTTGTACTATGTGTCATGTGAATTACACCACTATTGATGTTGATAGATTCTTTTAAAAGGAAAAGTAATTGCTGAAAGAGAATCTATAAAATATTTGGCAGAAAAAAAAAGTTGGAGATGTCCAACTTAGGTATATAGAAGATATACATGTTATGGTTGTATTCCTTGCTTGTTAAACAATGTGGTTCTTAGGTATTGGATACCAAATTGGTTGGTATGAAGTGTCATACATGACAACACAATTCATGAACTGCAATGCCTAACTAGCAAGAGAATAAGTGATGATGTTCATCAAAAACAAATAAAGTGTTATTGTGTTTTTCGTTGTCATCAAACCTAGCCTTCAAGATTTGTTTTAATAATTGTTATTTTGTTCCAGTATTATGAGAACAATGGTTGTTCAAATAATTACCATATTCCATAAAGGATGGATGAACTTTTACAAGTCTAGTGGGAGAAATCACATCCATAAACACTATTGCTAAAATGTCGCAAGACAAATGATTGAAAGATCACTTATGAAGTGACATCGCTGTTTAAATTATATTGGAAAGAAAACATGAAGAAACTCCATATTGATAGATTTTTGGAGTCTTTGATTTTGATCAATTGACGCTTGTGAAGCTTTCCTCGAGATAATTGAAACTCCGTCCATAGGCCAAAGAGGAACGGATGACTAACTTATTGGATATTATACATATTGACGTATATAGTCCATTATATGTAGCCATATGCGATGGATATTTTTGCTTCATATGCTTTCTCCAGAAATTTGAGTGAATATATTTATATATTTACTTAATAAGGAAGATGTATGAAACTTTTGAAACTTGTTCAAAAACTTTCAAGATGAAGTGGAAAATCATTGTAATAAGAAAATAAAGAGTTTATGATTCGATCATATAGCAAGATATTTGAGTTACATGTTTAGCAAAACACCTAAGATTTGAGAAATTGTTCCATAATTTATGTTTCCCGATAAACCATAGGAGTATGGCATATTCGAGAGATGAAATCAAACCATGTTTGACATGGTAAGATCAAAGGTGTCATTTATAAAACTGCCATTATGTTTTAAGGATTGAAGCTTTAGAGACTACCGCTTTTACACTGAAAAGAGCACCATCGTGATCCGTTGAAATGACACCATATAAGTTATGGTTTGGGATAAAACCCGAATTATCTTCTCTTAAATTTTGGTATGCTATGCATAAGTAAAATCTTTACAACCAAAGTCGGATAAGCACGTCTTTGTATGTTATCCCAAAGAATTTGCTGGGAATTCCTCCATAACACCAAGGACAAAAGAGTTTGTCGCTTGGAACGTCAAGTTTCTTGAGAAGGAATTTTTCGCGAAAAGTTAAGTGGGAGGACAATAGAACTTTGATAAGGTTGTTGAACCTTAGCTATATGTGCTAAGTAGCGCAGCACCGGAAAGTGTCCCGGTGGCGGCCACAATGCTCATGGCTCCAGTGATTACAAAGGGTGTGATCTCGGAGATTAGAGTTCCTATTGAACCGTGTGGGTCGATAAGAATCAAATAGTAAGATTTGATAAACAAGTCGTTATTGTTTTGACAATGATGAACTGATTGCATGCAAAGAAGCGATGATGGGCCCTGACTCCATAAAATGACTAGAAGTCATAGAATCTGTGATATTGTCCATACACGAGAAATCAAGTTTATGAACTTGGAAGACTCTCAGGAAAGGCGTGAAGCATATCAGTCGTGTTTGGATCTATAAAGAAATATACATGGATGTTTAACATCTATAAAATAGTCGACATGTCGTAAAGAAGTTTACGGCAATGTTCAAGGAGTTGACTATGACAAGATTTGATCTTTCATAGCGATATTTAGTCTTGACAGATTAATGTAGCAACCACTACATATAATTTGATGTATGGTAGTTGAACAAACAAAACAATGTTCTTATAATAGAATGGTTACCTAGGACGTGTGCAAGACACGGTTCGAAGGGTTTTGTTAATTCAAAGGGTTCTAAAAGGGCATGCAAACTTCAATAGTTGAAGTGAGCATAGCGGAGTTGGAATCTTCACCATGATGAAAATGTTAAAGGAGTTTAAATTCATCGGAGATGATGAAGATGCTTGCATTTGCAAGAAATTAAGTGGGAGCGCTGAGACATATTTCTAATACATTATGTAGAGGACATATTGTTGATTGGAAATGATGTATCTTGTATTGACACAAGTTAAGAATTTCATTAAAATAAGATTTCGATGAAAGACTTAGACAAAATCGGAATATTTGGCATCAATATCTATATGGATAGATTGAGACGCTAATATGGTTGTGCTAGACATACATATATGAGATATTGAAAGGGTTCAATATGGAAACAACAAGAAAGGTTCTTGCTGCATGGAAATGATTGTATCAAGATTCAAGTGTTTCAACACTTGCTGAGTAAAATCACATGAAGATTTTGATCGATTATACCGTGATATGTATATATCCAGATATGTCCTATGCTCTAAATGTTATGAGCACATACCAGAATGATTCATAAGATGATCATTGTACGATAGTAAAGATATTCTTATGAGATTTGGAAGAACTAAGAATATATCATGTATAAGTGACAAATAGTTAAAGGTAGTTCATTGTAAAGTGTTACATTGATACTAGTTTTGTCACAAGATACAAATTAAAATTTATCTCAATTTAGACTATGGGTGGCACAATGTAATGGAAAGGATGTTCCATGATGGATTTGGATAAGTTCCAAAGTTGAGACATTGTGACGGATACTACAACAAAAAGGCTAAGTATATGACTGCTATAGTAGCAGCAAAGGAGGGCATTTGTGTTAAGTAGTTCGTTATCAAACTAGGTGTGGTCCAAAGTGGGGTAATACTATGAAGATATATTGTATGGCAATAATATCAACATATTTTAACCCGAACGAACTAAAGGTCTCACCAAAGGACCAAATTTATACAATGCCATCTCATTTGAGAATGAGTGATGCGTAGAGACGCAAAGACATGCAAATACACACGGACCTGAAACTATCAGATCCGGAGATTATGTTAACCACTAGCAATCGCGTATATGAAACACCAGAAAGCCATAGGTGTTCAATATGCAAAGTTTTTCAAACTAGATTATTGACTCTAGTGCAAGTGGGAGACTGAAGGGAATATGCCCAAGAGGCAATAATAAAGTGGTTATTATATTATTTCTTGTTTATGATAAATGTTTATTTTGCATGCTATAATTGTATTGATTGGAAACATCAATACATGTGGGTGTTTAATAAACAAATAAAAGGTTCCTAGTTATGCCTCTCTTATAGACTAGCTCGTTGATTAACAAGATGATCAAGGTTTCCTGATCATGGACATTGGATGTTGTTAATAACGAGGTCGCGACATTTATGGAATGATGTGATGAACATTCATCCGAAGTATAGCATTATGATCAAAGTCATTGTGTTTATATTGCTATAACATCATACAAAGTAATCCTAGTCCTTAGACCATGAGATCATGTCAATCACTAACACTGGAAGAGTATCTTGATAACATTAAACGTCACACCATGAAAGGGTGATTATAAAGGTGGGTTCAGTGCTACGAAAGTGTTATGTAGAGGCTCATGGATCAAGAGTGGGATTTGTCCATCCCTATGATGGATAGATATACTCTAGGCCCTCTCGGCGATATCACATTGGTTAGCTTGCAAGCAAGTGATGAGATCAATAGAATGTTATATCACGGGAACAAGAAAAGAGTACATGTCGGTAACGAGATTAAACTAGGTATGAAGATACCGATGATTGAATCTCGGACATGTAATATAACGCGAGATAAAGGGATTTAGTTACTAGCGTTAAAGGTTCTCACGATCGCAGAAGTCATCGCTGAATGTGTAGGAGTCAGTATGGATCTCCAGGTCCCGCTTCTGATTATTGATCTGAGAGGGGTCTCGATCATGTCTGCATTATTCGCGAACCGTAGGGTGACACACTTAAGGGATACCGACACCATTTGGAGCAAAAAATTTTTAGATAAAGATTTAAGAAAGCGCTGGAATTATTTCAATAGACACCGAAACTGTTTCGGGTGAAATTGCTAAAATTGGTTCTGCATGTAATATTGAAATGTTGCAGGGGATTTTATGTGAATGTTTGTTAATTAAAGTAATTAACAAAATTCTGAATAAAATTATGAAAAGAGTTTTATTAAATGAGAGAGCATTAAATTTGGAGAAATTTAATGCATTTAAAGTGGAGACTTTAAAAGAGAATGTGAAGGGGCATTTTAATGTGGAGGGGATTACCACCACATGAATGGGGGAGGTGAAGGGACACCCTCCATGGGCACCGGCCATGGGAGGAGTACCCTCCCCTCCTCCTATAAAAGGCCCCCCTCTCACTCCTTCCTCACACCTCCTCGTGAAGGATCTCTCTCCCCCTCTAGTATTATTCCCCCATGGTCTCGGATTAGCGAGATACATGTTCCTGGTGGCTTTATCTGGAAAGGAGTTGCTGCTTCCGCTACTTTGTTGGAGCGAGGGACGGAGGTTGTCAGGGTACCAGACGTGTGTGCGATCACGGATGCACCGCTGCTTGGCGGTGCTGGACTTGCTGGAGCTAGATCTGATGGACGTGCTAGAGCCGGACCTGCTAGACTTCATCACGATCTTGAGATCGGCAAGTGTACGACTACATCATCCACGAGTTGCATCTCGTTAACAAAGCTTTGTTATCTTCGAGGGTAAGTTCTCTATGGATGTATATTCACCCGTTGCTTGTATCTAGTAGATAGATCTTGGCATATAGTTCACATCGTAGGAAATTTTTTGTTTTCTATGCTGCGAACCCTTCAGGTTTCACGAAAGCAAAGTTGATCCCCCTTGTTTTCCTTTGTGGATCATGTTACTCTTGGGTTCTTTGAACCCTAGGCGGAAGAGGTCAATCTCAAAGCTCGGGCATTGGTTGTAAAGCTTCCGAATCATGTAGGGAGACTCCAAGTGTGGTGGAGGTCTACTCAACAAGTTTGTAAAGGTTTCGGTCGCCGCCTTCAAGGTCACCACATAGTGGATCAGGTGCTTTCCATGAGGCGGGTGCTTGGGAGAATAGGGTGAGGCCTTGTGTGGCGCTAGTGGTCTTAGTACCACCTACCCCTCCAATAGAGACGTACTTCCCCTCAAAAGGAAGGAACTTCGGGAAAACATCTGCGTGTATACTCTCGATTATTTCTATCATTTACTCTTTACTTGTTGTTGCTTGCTTGTCATATAGGTTCTCTCACCTAGTTGCACATCTAGTGACGAGGGGTTAACTCATCAATGCCCATCGCAGATGGACTTAGGTTCGAGGAAGTGGGGAGCGCTGGAGGCATTGATTGGCTAGCAAACAAACACACAGGAATGCAAAGTTTACCCAGGTTCAGGCCTCGTAGAGGACCCTACTCCTGCTTGTCTGCTCTTGGAATTATTGAAGGAGTCGAAAGTTACAGGGGGTGTGCAGATGCAATCTAGCAATGGTGTGGAAACTAGGGTTGTGATTGTAATCCTCGCCGCCCCCTCCTAGCCTTTATATAGATAGACTAGGTCTCTGGATAGCAGGTCGAGTCGGTTATAAGTTAGGGTTTTCCCTTTAAACTTCTATCTTAAGCTTGCCGTGTGTCGCAAGCAGTCGGAGTCGCCCGGGTCACCCGAATCTTGGCTGGGCTTTAGCAACGTCATGGACTTCTTTAATGCTAGACCGTATATGCCAATCTCGAGTACCTGTAAGCTATGCCTATGTCAGTAGCCCCCGAGTGTCCGGTTGAATCACAGATTCGAGTGGAGACTTATGAAACCTTCGAGTGCATAGTCAAGCACGTTTTCTAGTGCTCTAATTTGTATAATAAAGATTGTTGATATACGTGTCTGATTCATCCGATGTATCGGGATCAGTTAACTGCCTTATGGCAAAACAACGCAATCTACTCAAACTCGAGTCCCCGGACTAGAATTTGGAAAAGTGCTGGCGTAATTCGACTCAGGCCGCGGAGATCTTATAGAGTCGAATCCCAGTATACAAGTGTGAGCACTCGATGCGTCCGTCAAGGATTATTTCATCGTGCCTGCAGGGACGGATTATGTTTGGTAGAGCGCAGCAGGTGTGTTTCCAGCCCCTGTTTAAGTCTTATCTTCACGTTGCAAGCGTGTCATTCGAATTTTGTCATCGCGGAGATGATTCGGGTGACCCAGGAGATTTGATCTCTTTGTAGGGAAAATATGAGGCAGAGTCGCCAAAGCTTTCGAGTGTGGATGTAGTCAATACATAGTTATGTATAAGAAAAAATCATAGGGTGTGTGACCAGTGATCCCTATGGGAGTAGCCCCCGAGTGCCTATTTGAGTCATAGACTCGAGTGGGGACTATAAGTACTTTGCGACTACTGTCGTCTTTGCGTGTTTCAGTCGAATATGCTTTCAGCGCTCCCTATGGGAGTAACCCTGAGTCCTCAGTTGAATCATTAATTCGAGTGAAGGGTTTTGAGAGAAAATACATCATCATAATGCTTGAAGGTCTGTATAGTTCATCGAGTGCGTGGCCAGCGCTCCTGTTAGGAGTAACCCCCGAGTGCTTGGTCGAGTCGAATACTCGAATAAGGACTAGAGTAGTCAAAAATTGCTCCTGCTAGAGTTAATGACATTAGTGCTGACGATGAGATGATATCAGTTGCCCGCGTGAGCGGTTTCGATGGGACATGACGAAAAGTGGGTCCCATTTCTGACTTGGATTTGACCAGGAGTCCGTAATCTTTGGTTTTAACTGTGTCTCCTTGATTCTCGCGCGTAATGGGAGGAGTGGGGCGACAGTTCATGGTTGATGCTGCCATGCGTCAACATTGATTTGTGCCACGCGTCCAGCTAGTTTCCTCCTGGCCGTTGGATGGCATCTTCGGTAAGGTTAAGTAGGGATCCACTATGCGGTAATTTCCCCACAACTCATCTCCTTCCTCGCGTGCTGCCTCCATTCCAGCTCCTTGCTGATCCGTTCCTTGCACCCCCTTGCAGCGCTGGACGGTCTTCGCACTTTTCCCAGCTACTTACTGCGCTCCCCCGCAAGCGCCAGATGGGGAAGAAGAAAGGTGCTTCTACCGCTGGATCTGCGGCCGCCACTGTTGCGGCCAAGAAGAAGGGCACCACCACCGCGGGCACCAGCACTGCCACCGGAGCTGGGAAGAAGAAAGGCCTAGACACGCGCGTCATGAATGGGTCGTGGCGGCCAACCACCATCAAGGGCACCGAGCTCTACAACCAGCGCCAAGATGATGCTCTCCCTACTGTGGAAGATGACTACCGAATTCCCGGCGACAAGGTAACCTCCAGTCCCCCCGCCGAATTTCGGGTGATGTTCCTCGCGTTTATCATTCGCAGTCTTTCTCTCCCCCTTCACAAGTTTGTGAGGGGGTTGCTTTGTTTCTACGGGCTCCTGCTGCACCAGCTGACACCGAACTCCATCCTTCACATCACTTGCTTCATTACCCTCTATGAGTGCTGGCTCGGAATCGAGCCACACTTTGGCCTCTTCAAAAAGCATTTCAAACTCAAACGCTAGTCGGGCTCTGGGTTAGTAGTCTACGACATAGGAGGCTGCGGGATTAATATCTACGCACTTCTATTCTTGTAGATAGTTGTTGGGCCTCCAAGTGCAGAGATTTGTAGAACAACAGCAAGTTTTCCCTTAAGTGGATTACCCAAGGTTTATAGAACTCAGGGAGGAAGTGGTCAAAGGTATCCCTCTCAAGCAACCCTGCAATCAAGATACAAGAAGTCTCTTGTGTACCCAACACACCCAATACACTTGTCAGGTGTATAGGTGCACTAGTTCGGCGAATAGATAGTAAAATACAAGTGGTATGGATATAAGACAACGGTGCCAGAGAATACTTTGATGGAGTGGAAGAGACTAAAGGCAAACTGAAATAAAGATGGAAGCAAGCAAACATATAACAAATCTAGTTGCAGACGGTGTTTCAATGCTTAGAAACAAGGACGAGGGATCGTACTTTCACTAGTGAACACTCTCATATAAATATCTTCTCTTTATGATACTAATCTTAACTACTCTCCGGTTGGACACTCTAATCCATGGTAGGGCTATAACAGCACTCCTCAAAGTAAGCCTTTCCCATCTAGATAACCCCACATTGTGACCTTGAGCACTAGATGGTTCCAACAAACAACACAATTTCATAAAGACATCCAACTCCAAATATAACTCATAACAAGTATTTGTAATCTCTAGCCTAAGTGCCACCATGGTGTGCACGCTGTCACTTTCACACACGTGGGGAGAGCAGGATCTATTAAAGCACTTGAGTAGCAAGCTAGATCTACTTGATTACAAAGCTCATGATCACAATATGATCATGCATAGAGAGAGATGAACACATAGCTACCGGTAGAACCCTAGCCTCGAGGAAGAACTACTCCCTCATCATCATGAGAATCAACAACGACGATGGAGATGGTGGTGGAGATCGATGGAGATGGCTCTGGGGGCACTTCCCCGCCCCGGCAAGGTGCCAGAACAAAGACTTTCTGTCCCCCAAATCTCCCCTTCGGTGGTGGCAGTGCTGCGGAACTTTTCGTGGCTGGAGGCTGGTCGATTTAGGGTTTTTGCATCGGGAGGCATCTTATAGGCGAAGAGGCAAGGTTGGTGGGCGGCCAGGGGGCCCACACCACCTGGTGGCGCGACCAGGGCTAGCTTGCTCCACCATATGGTGTGCCCACCCTGATGCCCTACTCCGTCTCTGCTTCGTGTTTCCGTGTTGCTCCGAGAAAAATAGGCATATTGGCTTTTGTCCCGTCCAATTCCGAGAATATTCATTTTCTGCCTTTTCTGGAACCAAAAACAGAAGAAAAGAGGCAACTGGCACTGTGGCATCTTGTTAATAGGTTAGTCCCAGAAAACATATAAAAATACCTCAAAGTGTTGACAAAGGAAAGCAAAGTAGATACTAAACAAGCATGGAACATCAAAAATTATAGATACGTTTGCAACGTATCAACATCCCCAAGCTTAACTCCTTCTCGTCCTCGAGTAGGTAAGTGATAAAAAGAAATAATAATTTTTGAGGTGACATGCACCATCATAAACTTGATCAAAGTATTTGTAAAACATTTGAAAGCTGGGATCATAGTACTTCAACATAGCATGAAATATAAAGTTCTAACAATACGACATACCAACTATGTTGTAACATGAAAAGGCACAAACAAAAAGATTCATGAATAACAATGCTTAGCAAGACGTTTGTTTGTTTCACATAAAGAAAACATAGCATAGTGGCATTCAGCTTGTCTCTCATAGAGTAGCAAACATAAATGCATAGGACACCTTCAAAGTTCATAAGAGTGACTAGATACAAGTAGTTTAAGAACAAGCAATATCAAGTTATGCATCAATCAACAAGTCTTGGGACAATGCACATAGAACTAAGAATGGCCACTATGCTCTCAAAGTAGGTGCATAAAGATAGAAGGTGGAGACTCAACATAAAAGTAAAAGAAGGGCCTTCATAGAAGGAAGCAGAGATTCAAGTTTCATAAAGAGATTCCAAAAATCATGGTACTTATTAGCTTTCAGCTCTCATTGCCCCTATCATAAGCATATTTAGGTGGTTAAGGTTAAAGTGACACAACTAAGAGGATATGCTTGACAAGTTATAAGCTGAAATATCATGCCCCTTACTTATGAAGACCAAACCTCATGCTACTCAACTTCAGTCACAAGTAAGCTCTTGTGATTGTAAGTACATATGTATCATAAAGAACCACCAATGGGGTACCCCTTGCACATGATACAAGAGCTATCCCATAATAAAAATGACAAGGCAAGCAGACAATGAGCATCTCAGCAATCTTTTTTTTGCTATCTGCATAGGTTTTTATTGAGGATGCTTCATAGAGTGCTCATTATGGTTATGCTGCAAGTTTCCACCATGATTAGGCATGTCTTAGGCTAGCGACCCAGGCGTTTACCTAACACAAATACAAACTCCATGATCTTACAAGTTCCCCTTTTATTTCACACCACTAGGATCCATAAGCAAAAGAACATGATATCAACCGGGTACAAAGTACAAGTGAAATGTTGAAAGCGTTCCCCATGATGCATGGTTCTGCTAATTTCAACTTATAAAGTGTAAGCATATACGAAACAAAGATGGACGCAATGGTTCAAGTTTATTAAGTGCAAGAAAGTAAAGTGTGCCATCAAGTTTGTGAGAGCTTTAATCACTAATTTTCACATAACAAGTTTAATTCGGAAGGTAGATAAAAACATGAATATACTTGGAATAGCAAATGCTAATAGGTAGGTATGGTGGACTCTTTGGAATAACTTGGTTTTAGAAGTTGGATGCATGAGTGGAACTCATACTTGGTTACGGAGGCTAGCAAAAGACTCGGAGCGACCAACTAAGAGAGCAATAATGGCCATAATCATGCAGAGTGACAAAACATCATTAATCAAAGCATAAAGTGATATCACAAGTCGAAAACTAAAGGATCGTAAAGGCTATGGTGACTTGGGATAGTCATAACATGGTGTGAGCATGCGCCAAGTCAACCCAAATAAAGCATCAAAGGAGAATACCACAATATTATGCTTTAATATGCTAAAACAATGCATGATTCTTCCAAGGCACATTAAGCAATATCAATTGTTTATAACATGTCATGATACAGCAAAGATCACTAAGCATAAAGCCAAAACAATATCAAGCATGGCATGACAAAGCATAGGCCATAGTCAAAAACAAGCTCTCTTTACCACTTAAGCATGAACTTTCCTACTCTTTTCCAATCCAAACTACCTTAGTTGAAAACTAATGTATGCAACCAATTTATTCAAGAAAACCAAGCAAACCAAGCAAACGAAAACCAAATCGAAGACGCTCCAAGAACAACACAACTGTGCATGAAACAATAAAAATGAAGTGTTTGGAAGAAACCTGAGATTTTTATTGATGAAGAAGGGGATGTCTTGGGCATCCCCAAGCTTTGACGCTTGTACTTCTTGGATATTTCTTGGGGTGACACGGGTGACATCCCCAAGCTTGAGCTTTAGTCCATTCTTCATCTCATTACATCATTCTCTCCATACACCTAAATTTTTTCCTTCATACAAAACTTCACACAATCTTTTTTTAGCAACATTAGTGTATTCAAGATAATAATTCTTTGGGTTCAGTTTCAACACCAATAAAACTTCCATTAAAAGACACGATACTGTAGCACTTCCCTCAAAAAGCTCAATTCCCCAAAAAGAACTCAAAAAAGGAACCAACAAGAAGCAAATGCAAATAATGCTAGAAATCTATCAAAACAGACCAGCAGGTAAAAACCAATTTTTTCGAAGACATTCTATTACTCAAATCAAAAAGTGTTGAACTAACGAAAGTTAGATAACAACCTGGGGAATAAGCACAAAAATTCACGTCTCAAGACGATGTACAGAGATTGTACACGAATTTTTACAGTGAAGCACAAAAATCTGTTTCGGGACAGCAACTTTCCCAAGCATTACTTCTCTCCCATTAGAGGTTACTCTTGGCACAAAAAGCAAATAAAAAGGATAAAGACTCATCTAAAACTTTGGTTTATCTCCCAATAAGTACTTTTCTTTAATGCCTTTAAGTTAGGCTTGATAGTTTGAGAAGATGCTCACATAAGAAATATGAATTGAAGTAAAAGAGAGCATGAAGAAGCAAATTCAAAGCACATTTAAGTCTAACCCACTTCCTATGCATAGGAATCTTGTAAAGAAACAAGTCATGAAAGCAGAAAGCAACAAGCATAGTAAAGCAAAACAAGTGCAATTTCAAGACTTTCAACATAAAGAGGGGGAACTTAATATTATTGAGATGCATAAAACCATGTTTCCCTCTCTCATAATAACTTTCAGTAGCATCATGAATAAAATTAACAATATAACTATTACATAAAACATTCTTATCATGAGACACATGCATATAATAATTATTACTCTCCACATAAGCATAGTCATTCTTATTAATTGTGGTGGCAGCAAATTCAACAAAATATCTATCATTATTATTCTCATCACCATAATCATCAAATATAGGAGGCATATTGTAATCATAATTAATTTTCTCCTCAATAGTAGGTGGACTGAAAATATCATATTCATCATTGTAATCATCATATATTGGAGTTTTGGTATCATCATAAGCAATAGAATAGCTATCTTCCAAAGCTGGGGAACTAAAAAGATCATTTTCATAAAAACTAGCTTCCCCAAGTTTAGAATTTTCCATAGCATTAGCAATAATGGTGTCCAAAGAATTCATACTAACAACATTGCTATTAGCATGCAAATAAAGTTCTATAGGTTTTTTAATTTTCTCTTCAAACACTTCATGTCCTAACTCAAGATAAATACTATAAAGCTCTCTAATTTTGTTGTTGTTTTCCATTAAGCCTAACTAGTGAAAACAAGAAAAAAAAATACAAAATTGCAGAATCTAAAGGAAATAACTTCGAGCACTCGCACCGGAGGATGTGAGTACCTTTTACCTTACCTCCCCGGCAACAGCGCCAGGAAAATAGCTTGATGTCTACGCACTTCTATTCTTGTAGACAATTGTTGGGCCTCCAAGTGCAGAGGTTTGTAGAAAAGCAACAAGTTTCCCTTAAGTGGATTACCCAAGGTTTATAAAACTCAGGGTGGAAGTGGTCAAAGGTATCCCTCTCAAGCAACCCTACAATCAAGATACAAGAAGTTTCTTGTATCCCCAACACACCCAATACACTTGTCAGGTGTATAGGTGCACTAGTTCAGCGAATAGATAGTAAAATACAAGTGGTATGGATATAAGACAACGGTGCCAGAGAATGCTTTGATGGCGTGGAAGCGACTAAAGGCAAACTTAAATAAAGATGGAAGCAAGCAAACATATAACAGATCTAGTTGCAAATGGTGTTTCAATGCTTAGAAACAAGACCTAGGGATCATACTTTCACTAGCGAACACTCTCATATAAATATCTTCTCTTTATGATACTACTCTTAACTACTCTCCGGTTGGACACTCTAATCCATGGTAGGGCTATAATAACACTCCTCAAAGTAAGCCTTTCCCATCTAGATTACCGCACACTATCACCTTGAGCACTAGATGGTTCCAACAAACACCACAATTTCATAAAGACATCTAACTCCAAATAGAACTCATAACAAGTATTTGTAATCTCTAGCCTGAGTGCCACCATGGTGTGCACGCTGTCACTTTCACACACATGGGGAGAGCAGAGATCTATTAAAGCACTTGAATAGCAAGGTAGATCTACTTGATTACAAAGCTCATGATCACAATATGATCATGCATAGAGAGAGATGAACACATAGCTACCGGTAGAACCCTTAGCCTCGAGGAAGAACTACTCCCTCATCATCATGGGAATCAACAACGACGATGAAGATGGTGGTGGAAATCGATGGAGATGGCTCCGGGGGCACTTCCCCATCCCGGCGGGGTGCCGGAACAGAGACTTTCTATCCCCCGAATCTCCCCTTCGGTGGCGGCAGCGCTATGGAACTTTTCGTGGCTGGAGGCTGGTCGATTTAGGGTTTTTGCATCGGGAGGCATCTTATAGGCGAAGAGGCAAGGTCGGTGGGCGGCCAGGGGGCCCACACCACCTGGTGGCGTGGCCAGGGCTAGCCTAGCCCACCATATGGTGTGCCCACCCTGGTGCCCTACTCCATCTCTGCTTCGTGTTTCCGTGTTGCTCCGGAAAAAATAGGCATATTGGCTTTTATCTCGTCCAATTCCGAGAATATCCATTTTCTGCCTTTTCTGGAACCAAAAACAGAAGAAAACAGGCAACTGGCACTGTGGCATCTTGTTAATAGGTTAGTCCCAGAAAACATATAAAAATACCTCAAAGTGTTGACAAAGCAAAGCAAAGTAGATACTAAACAAGCATGGAACATCAAAAATTATAGATACGTTTGCAACGTATCAGGGATCCACGTCGACTCCAATGTCACGTATTTTGCCATCAACTTCAATGTGTTTGTCCAAGGATGGAGGGAGAAGTGGTTCTACATTCGCGACCAGAAGGTTGATGAAGAACGCTACGGACTCGCGCCCTTTGATCCGGTGGCAGATTGCAAGAGAAGAAGGTCGTGGAAGAATACTGTGATGCCTGGAGAAGCCGAGGAAACAGAGACTCTTTAACAGCGTGTATACGACCTTGAATGCCGCATAGGCAAGGAGATAGGAGGCACCAGGCCTTATTCGCACTTGGATGCACCGTCGAGTGCGGCCGCTGCAGGCCAGGGTGCACCCAATGTTCTGCTAGACTGGTGCTGACGATGTGACTCGCATCTCACGAGAGAGCATCTCTTCGGGCAAAGTAGACAGGAGGTTGATGTCTACGCACTTCTATTCTTGTAGACAGTTGTTGGGCCTCCAAGTGCATAGGTTTGTAGAACAGCAGCAAGTTTTCCCTTAAGTGGATCACCCAAGGTTTATCGAACTCAGGGAGGAAGTGGTCAAAGGTATCCTATCTCAAGCAACCCTGCAATCAAGATACAAGAAGTCTCTTGTGTCCCCAACACACCCAATACACTTGTCAGGTGTATAGTTGCACTAGTTCGGCGAAGAGATAGTGAAATACATGTGGTATAGATAATTATAAGTGGTAACAGTGATATAAAATAGCTTGATGGCGTGGAAAATACTAAATGCAAACTGAAATAAAGATAGTAGCAAGCAAACATGTAACAGATCTAATTGCAAACGGTGTTTTAGTGCTTAGAAACAAGGCCTAGGGATCATACTTTCACTAGTGAACACTCTCTCCTATAAATATATTCTCTTCATGATACTACTCTTAACTACCCTCCGGTTGGACACTCTAATCGATGGTAGGGCTATAATAGCACACCTCAAAGTAAGCCTTTCCCATCTAGATAACCCCACACTGACACCTTGAGCACTAGATGGTTCCAACAAACACCACAATTTCATAGAAAGATCCAACTCCAAATATAACTCATAACATGTATTTGTAATCTCTAGCCTAAGTGCCACCATGGTGTGCACGCTGTCACTTTCACACACATGGGGAGAGCAGAGATCTATTAAAGCACTTGAGTAGCAAGGTAGATCCATAGATTACAAGCTCATGATCACGGTATGATCACGCATAGAGAGAGATGAACACATAGCTACCGGTAGAACCCTTAGCCTCGAGAGAGAGAACTACTCCCTCCTCATCATGGGAATCAGCAATGGTGATGGAGATGGTGGTGGAGATCGATGGAGATGGCTCCGGGGGCACTTCCCCGTCCCGACAGGGTGCCGGAACAGAGACTTTCTGTCCCCCGAATCTCCCCTTCGGTGGCGGCGGCGCTATGGAACTTTTCGTGGATTTCTGATTGATCATCTAGGGTTTTGGTATCGGGAGGCTCTTATAGGCGAAGGAGGCAAGGTCGGTGGCTGATGACCCACAAGTATAGGGGTGTATCGCAGTATTTTCGAGGGAAACCCAATTTATTGATTCGACACAAGGGGAGCCAAAGAATATTTATCAGCCTTAACAATTGAGTTGTCAATTCAGCTGCACCTGGAAACAATCTTGCTCACAGCAGTTTATCAGTAGCAACAGTTTTGTAGTAGGAATAGTAAAGCAACAGCAGTAGTAAAGCAAAGAGAGCAGTAATAAAAGCGATGCAATTGGGATTCGAAAAGGTAGGCATAGGGATGGATGGACGGGCGTTGCATGGACAAGACAATTCACATGGCAATCAGAACATAGGGCAATTACAGATAAATAAGATAAATCATCCAAGTACTAGACAATCCTAGGCATGTGTTCCATATATAGTCATACGTGCTCGCAATGAGAACTTGCACAACATCTTTTGTCCTGCTAGCCCGTTTGCAGCGAGGCCTCTAGGGAACTACTGGCAGTTAAGGTGCTCCTTTTAATAGAGCACCGGAGCAAAGCATTAACACTCCGTGAACACATGTGATCCTCACATCAAAGCCTTTCCCTTCCGGTTATCCCGATTTACATCGCCGGGGCCATAGGTTCCGGACAACGATGTGTGTATACAACTTGCAGATAAGACCCAAAACAATACTATCATAATGAATCAATAACATGTTCAGATCTGAAATCATGGCACTCGGGCCCTAGTGACAAGCATTAAGCACAACAAGTTGCAACAAAGTCATAAAGCACTAATAAAAGATACTAGGCACTATGCCCTAACAATCTGATGTCATTACATGAACGATCTCATCCAATCCCTACCATCCCCATAGCCTACAGCGGGGGATTACTCACTCATAGATGGAGGAAACATGGATGGTCGATGAAGATGATGGTGGAGATTGATGGAGATGGCTCCGGGGGCACTTCCCGTCAAGGCGGTGCCGAACAGAGACTTTTGTGGAAAAATGTCGAACCCCAGTTTTTAGGTCGAAGGCTTCTTATAGGCGAAGAGGGAGACCGAGGGGTGCAGGGCCACCACACCATGCTGCGCTGGCCGAGCCCAGCCCGTGCCTAGGGGTGGTGTGGCCAGCCCAGCTCTCCTTAAATCTCGTATTCGCTCCTGAGTCTTACGGAAAAATAGGCACTTTGTCTTTTGTTCCGTCCAATTCCGAGAATATTCATTTTCTGACTTTCCTGTAACCAAAAACAGCAGAAAACAGGCAGCTGGCACTGTGGCTCTTGTTAATAGGTTAGTCCAAGAAATCATATGAAAAGTACTCCAAAGTATTTGTAAACATTCAAAGCTGGGATCATAGCACTTCAATCATAACATGAAAGACAAAGTTCTAGAAATAAGACAAAGAAGCTATGATGTAACATGAAAAGGAACAAACAAAAGATTCATGAATAACAATGCTTTGCAAGACATTTGTTTGTTTCACATAAAGAAAACATAGCATAATAGTATTCAGCTTGTCCCTCAATAGAGTAGCAAATATAAATGCATAGGACACCTTTAAAGTTCATAAGAGTGACTAGATACAATAGTTTAAAACAAGCAATATCAAAGTATGCATCAATCAACTAGTCTTGGGACAATGCACATAGAACTAAGAATGGCCACTATGCTCTCAAAGTAAGTGCATAAAGATGGAGACTCAATATAATGGTGGAAGAAAGGCCTTTTTGTAAAAGGAAGTAGGGATTCAAGTCTCATAAAGAGCTTCCAAAAATTATGGTACTTATAGCTTTGAACTCTGAATGCCCCTATCATAAGCATCTTGAAGTGATTAAGGTTAAAGTGACACAACTAAGAGGATATGCTTGACAAGTTATAAACCGAAATCTCATGCCCCTTACTTATGAAGACCGATCCTCATGCTACTCAACTTCAGTCACGAGTAAGCTCTTGTCATTGTAAGTACATATGTATCATTAAGAACCGCCAACGGGGTACCCCTTGCACATGATACGGGAGCTTTCCCATAATCAAAATGACAAGGCAAGCAGACAATGAGCATCTCAGCGATCTTTTTATTTGCTATTTGCATAGGTTTTTATTGAGGATGCTTCATAGAGTGCTCATTATGGTGATGCTGCAAGTTTCCACCATGATTAGGAATGGCTTAGGCTAGCGGCCCAGGCATTTCTCTAACACACATACAAACTCCATGATCTTACAAGTTCCACTTTTATTTCACACCACCGGGATCCGTAAGCAAAAGAACGTGATATCAACGGGGTACAAAGTACAAGTGCAATGTTGAAAGAGTTCCCCATGAAACATGGTTATGCTAATTTCAACATATAAAGCGCAAGCATATACGCAACAAAGAAGGACCCAATGGTTCAAGTTTATTAGAGGCAAAAAGTAAAGTGTGCCATCAAGTTCGTGAGAGCTTTAATCACTAGTTTTCTCATAACAAGTGGAAGGTAAACAAAAGCATGAATATACTTGGAATAGCATAAGCTAGTAGGTAGGTATGGTGGACTCTTTGGAATAACTTGGTTTAGGGAGTTGGATGCATGAGTGGAACTCATACTTTGTTGTGGAGGCTAGCAAAACACTGGGAACGACAAACTAAGAGAGCAATAATGGCCATAATCATGCAGAGCGACAAAACATCATTAATCAAAGCATAAAGTGATACTACAAGTTGAAAACAAAAGGATCATCAAGGCTTATGGTTACTTTGGATAGTCATAACATGGTGTGAGCATGCGCCAAGTCAACCCAAATAAAGCATCAAAGGAGAATACCACTATACTATGCTTTAATATGCTAAAACAACACATGATTCATCCAAGGCACATTAAGCAATCTCAATTGTTTATAACAAGTCATGCTACTGCAAAGAATACTAAGCATAAAGCCAAAACAATATCAAGCATGGCATGACAAGGCATAGCCATGGTCAAAAACAAAGCTCTTTTTACCACATAGGCATGAACTTTCCTACTCTTTTCCAAACCAAACCAAACTATTTGCAAACCAAATGTAAGAAAGAGGGGGTCCAACCAATTTATTCAGAAAACTAAGCAAACCAAGCAAACTAAAACCAAAATGAAAATGAAAAAGAAGACGCTCCAAGAAAAACACAACTGTGCATGAAACAATAAAAATAGAGCGTTTGGAAGAAACCTGGGATTTTTGTTGATGAAGAAGGGGATGCCTTGGGCATACCCAAGCTTTGATGCTTGTACTTATTGGATATTTCTTGGGGTGACACGCGTGGCATCCCCAAGCTTGAGCTTTAGTCTATCCTTCATCTCATTACTCATTCCTTCCATACACCTGAAATTTTTCCTTCATACAAAACTTCACACAATCTCATTAGCAACATTAGTGCACTTAAGATAAATAAGTCTCAAGGTTAAGTTCTAACACCAAATAAACTTCTATTAGAACACTAGCTACTGTAGCACTTCCCTCAAAAAGCTCAATTCCCCAAAAGAACTCAAGAAGGAACCAACAAGAAGCAAATGCAGAAAATGGCAGAAATCTGTCAAAACAGACCAGTAGGTAAAGACGAATTTTTTCAAAGACCTTCTGTTAATCAAATAAAAAACTGTTGAACTAACGAAAGTTAGATAACAACCTGGGGCAGAAGCACGAGAAATTACAGCTCAATCCGACCTACAGAGCTCTCTCAGGAATTTTTACGGTGAAGCACAAAAATCTGTTTCGGGACAGCAACTTTCCCAATCATTACTTCACTCTCATTAGAGGTTACTCTTGGCACAAAAAGCAAATAAAAAGGATAAGGAGTGGTTATTACTGAAGTAATAACTTCCAAGACTCAACTAAAACTCTTGGGTTATCTCCCAACAAGTACTTTTCTTTAACGCCTTTAAGTTAGGCAAAAGCAAAAACTAAAAATGGATAAAATGGAAGTAAGCGGAGATAATCATGGTGGAAACATTGTTTTGTTCAATGAAATCCTTTTGTTAACAAGGTCGATCAGGTCTTGTTACCAAAACAATTTCATATGATACAAAACTTTGTATTCCACTAATGATTATGTTACCTCAACCTTGATAGCAATGGTCCCAATCATAATAGTTTCAAATTTTTCTCTTGGTTGGGGACAATATATTTCTCCAACTTGAATGCCCTCAACATATTCAATTGTATTCAAACCATAAGTCCTTTCAATCTTCTTGGGGAAATAGACAGTGTATTCCTTGTCATTAACATTGAAGGTCACCTTCCCTTGATTACAATTGATAACAGCTCCTGCAATATTTAAGAAAAAGTCTCCCAAGAATAATAGACATATTATCATCTTCAGGCATAATAGTTTGAGAGGATGCTCTCATAAGAAATATGAGTTGAAGTAAAAGAAAGCATCAAGAAGCAAATTCAAAAGACATTTAAGTCTAACCCACTTCCTATGCATAGGAATCGTTTATACAAATAAATTCACAAGGAACAAAGTGGCAGGCATAGGAAGATAAAACAAGAGTAACTTCAAAAATTTCCGCGCATAGAGAGGTGTTTCAATACCATGAAAACTTCTACAACCATATTTTCCTCTCTCATAATAATTTTCAGTAGCCTCATGAATAAACTCAACAATATAACTATCACCTAAAGCATGCTCTTCATGATCTACAAGCACTAGAGCTTTATCATAAACATCTTCAAAATAAACCTTGGGAACATAACATTCATCCTCCTTTAGTAAGCATGGAGGACAATCAAATAATGTAAGGGATAAAGATTTACTCTCATTAGAAGGTAGGCATGGGTAGCTAATCCATTATTCCTCCTTTTGTTCATCACTCTCCTCCTCTTTTTCATCTAATGAGATTTCAGGTTCATCAATCTCTTCTTCCATAGGATCCTGCAAGGCATTAGTCTCTTCCAAAGGGTCCTACAATGCATTAGTCTCTTCCATTTGTGGAAAGCATCTATTAAAATATTCAAGGATACAGCTATTTTCATCCTTGTAATTATCAAAGCAAAATTTAAGTATACCATAAACCTCATACTTATAAGGTGAATCATCAATATTTTCAAGCAAACTAGCAAGTTCAAAAGCACCCTTCCAAGCAATAAATTCTTCAATTTGTTCCGCATCATAAAAGTCATAAATTCCTTTAGCATAGGAAGATATGGTATCATTATCATTATACTCACATTGAAAAGGGAGGTGTTTATACCTCTTTCTGCAACGAGATTCATCACAACAATAAGTAGCATTATAAATAGAGCACACGTTTCTAGCAATGGTATACAATCTATCAATTTGTTCCCATAAGTGTTTCCCTTTTTGTGACAAGCGGTGTTCCTTATAATAACATTTTTGATCTTCTGTGAACCCACCTTGCCAATAAGCTTTAGCTTCAAAGAAATCAACCATTGACAACAAGCATGATAAAGCAAGACAATAACAGACCAACGAAAATAACAACTAGAGTAGGAACTATTTTTTTTGTATTTTCAATAAAGAAACAAACAAACAAGGAAGAAATAAACTTAGCTTGAACAATAGTGATTCCAAGTGGACTTGATAAATAAAGCTATGCTCCCCGGCAACGGCGCCAGAAAATATTCTTGATGACCCACAAGTATAGGGGGTGTATCGCAGTATTTTCGAGGGAAGTGAAACCCAATTTATTGATTCGACACAAGGGGAGCCAAAGAATATTTATCAGCCTTAACAACTGAGTTTTCAATTCAGCTGCACCTGGAAACAATCTTGCTCACAACAGTTTATCAGTAGCAACAGTTTTGTAGTAGGAATAGTAAAGCAACAGTAGTAGTAAAGCAAAGACAGCAGTAACAAAAGCAGTAAACAATGGGATTCGAGTGTGGTAGGCATAGGGATGGATGGACGGGCGTTGCATGGACAAGACAATTCACATGGCAATCAGAACATAGGGCAATTGCAGATAAATAAGATAAAGCATCCAAGTACTAGACAATCCTAGGCATGTGTTCCATATATAGTCATACGTGCTCGCAATGAGAACTTGCACAACATCTTTTGTCCCCGCCAGCCCGTTTTGCGCGGGCCTCTAGGAACTATCGAAATTAAGGTGCTCCTTTTAATAGAGCACCGGAGCAAAGCATTAACACTCCGTGAACACATGTGATCCTCACATCAAAGCCTTTCCCTTCCGGTTATCCCGATTTTTGTCACTTCGGGGCCATAGGTTCCGGACAACAACGTGTGTATACAACTTGCAGATAAGACCCAAAACAATACTATCATAATGAATCAATAACATGTTCAGATCTGAAATCATGGCACTCGGGCCCTAGTGACAAACATTAAGCACAACAAGTTGCAACAAAGTCATAAAGCACTAATAAAAGATACTAGGCACTATGCCCTAACAATCTGATGTCATTACATGAACGATCTCATCCAATCCCTACCATCCCCAAAGACTATAGCGGCAGATTACTCACTCATAGATGGAGGAAACATGGATGGTCGATGAAGATGATGGTGGAGATCGATGGAGATGGCTCTGGGGGCACTTCCCCATCTTGGCAGGGTGCCGGAACAGAGACTTTCTGTCCCCCGAATCTCACCTTCGATGGCGGCGGCGCAGCGGAACTTTTTGTGGAAAAACGTCGAACCCCCCAAAGTTTTTAGGTCAGAAGGCTTCTTATAGGCGAAGAGGGAGACCGAGGGGGTGCCTGGGGCCACCACACCATGCCCTGGCGTGGCCAGGCCCAGCCCGCGCCTAGGGGTGGTGTGGCCAGCCCCTGGCTCTCCTCCGTCTCGTATTCAGCTCTGAGTCTTCGGAAAAATAGTCACTTTGTCTTTTGTCACTTCAATTCGAGAATATTCATTTTCGACTTTCCTAGAACCAAAAACAGCAGAAAAGCAGCACTGTGGCTCTTGTTAATAGGTTAGTCCAAGAAATCATATGAAAAGTACTCCAAAGTGTGGACAAAACACAAGAAAGTAGATAAAACCAAGCATGGAGCATCAAAAATTATAGATACATTTGCAATGTATCAGTGGCCAGCCAGGGGCCCACACCATGCCCTGGCACGGCCTGGGGGTACCCGCGCCTGGGGGAGGGGGTGTGGCCACCCTGTGGCCCCTCTCCGACTCTCCTTCTGGCTCCGTGAGTCTTCCAGGAAAATAGGAACTTTGGCTTTTGTCCCGTCCAATTCCGAGAATATTCATTTTCTGACTTTCCTGGAACTAAAAACAGCAGAAAATAGGCAACTGGCACTATGGCTCTTGTTAATAGGTTAGTCCAAGAAATCATATGAAAAGTACTCCAAAGTTGGAACAAAACATAAGAAAGTGGATAAAACCAAGCATGGAACATCAAAAATTATAGATACATTTGCAATGTATCAACATCCCCAAGCTTAACTCCTGCTTGTCCTCGAGTAGGTAAGTGATAAAAAGAATAATTTTTGAGGTGACATGCACCATCAAATACTTGATCACAGTATTTATAAAACATTCAAAGCTGGGATCATAGTACTTCAATCATAACATGAAAGATAAAGTTCTAGCAATAAGACAAAGAAACTATGTTGCAACATGAAAAGGCACAAACAAAAGATTCATGAATAACAATGCTTTGCAAGACGTTTGTTTGTTTCACATAAAGAAATCATAGCATAATAGCATTCAGCTTGTCCCTTAATAGAGTAGCAAATATAAATGCATAGGACACCTTCAAAGTTCATAAGAGTGACTAGATACAATAGTTTAAAACAAGCAATATCAAGTTATGCATCAATCAACTAGTCTTGGGGCAATGCACATAGAACTAAGAATGGCCACTATGCTCTCAAAGTAGGTGCATAAAGGTAGAAGGTGGAGACTCAATATAATGGTGGAAGAAAGGCCTTTATAAAAGGAAGTAGGGATTCAAGTCTCATAAAGAGCTTCCAAAAATTATGGTACTTATAGCTTTTAGCTCTCATTGCCCCTATCATAAGCATCTTGAAGTGATTAAGGTTAAAGTGAACAAACTATGGTGTACATGCTTGACGAAGTATAAGTTAGAAATCTCATGTCCCTTGTATATGAGGGTCGGTCCTCATGCTACTCAAGTTTAGTCACCGGTAAGTTCTTGTCATCGTAAGTACATGTGTATCATAGAGAACCGCCAACGGGGTACCCCTTGCCCGATGATACAGAAGAATCCCCATATCAAAATGACAAGGCAAGCAGACAACAAGCATCTCAGCAATCTTCTTATTTACCATGGGAATATGGTGCTTTTTTCTCTCTTTCCTCTTTTCATAATCTTTTTTTTCAATATAGGACTCTTTTTTATAAGAAGAATGCTTCATAGACAGCTCATTATGGTTATGCTGCAGGTTTCCACCATGTCAGCATGGATTAGACCAGCAGCCCAGGCATTTCTCTAACACATATACATAACTACATGGACTTACAAGCTCCCCTTTCATTTCACATCGACGACATCCATAGACAAAAGAGCATGATATCAACTAGGTACAAAGTACCAAGTGCAATGTTGAAAGTGTTCCCCATGACAACATGGTTCTGCTAATTCCCAACAAATAAGGGCAAGCATATACAACATAGACGACACAATGGTTCAAGTTTATTAAGGGCAAGAAAAGTAAAGTGTGCCATCAAGTTCGTGAGAGCTTTAATCACTAGTTTTCTCATAACAAGTTTAATTTGGAAGGTAAATAAAAACATGAATATACTTGGAATAGCATAAGCTAGTAGGTAGGTATGGTGGACTCTTTGGAATAACTTGGTTTAGGGAGTTGGATGCATGAGTGGAACTCATACTTGGTTGTGGAGGCTAGCAAAAGACTGGGAGCAACAAACTAAGAGAGCAATAATGGCCATAATCATGCAGAGAGACAAAACATCATTGATCAAAGCATAAAGTGATACTACAAGTTGAAAACTAAAGGATCATAAAGGCTATGGTGACTTGAGATAGTCATAACATGGTGTGAGCATGCGCCAAGTCAACCCAAATAAAGCATCAAAGGAGAATACCACTATACTATGCTTTAATATGCTAACACAACACATGATTCATCCAAGGCACATTAAGCAATCTCAATTGTTTATAACAATTCATGCTATAACAAAGAATACTAAGCATAAAGCCAAAACAATATCAAGCATGGCATGACAAAGCATAGGCCACAGTCAAAAACAAGCTCTTTTTACCACATAAGTATGAGCTTTCCTACTCTTTTCCAAACCAAACCAAACTATTTGCAAACCAATGTATGAAAGAGGGAGTCCAACCAATTTATTCAGCAAACTAAAAAAACCAAAGCAAACGAAAACCAAAATGAAAACGAAAAAGAAGACGCTCCAAGAACAACACAACTGTGCATGAAAGAATAAAAATGAAGCGTTTGGAAGAAACTTGAGATTTTTATTGATGAAGAAGGGAATGCCTTGGGAATCCCCAAGATTTGACACTTGTACTTCTTGGGGTGACACGCGTGGCATCCCCAAGCTTGAGCTTTAGTCCATCCTTCATCTCATTACTCATTCCTTCCATACACCTGAAATTTTTCCTTCATACAAAACTTCACACAATCTTTATTAGCAACATTAGTGCACTCAAGATAAATAAGTCTTAAGGTTCAGTTCTAACACCAAATAAACTTCCATTATAACACTAGCTACTATATAACTTCCCTCAAAAATCTCAATTCCCCAAAAGAACTCAAAAAGGAACCAACAAGAAACAAATGCAGAAAATGGCAGAAATCTTTCAAAACACACCAGCAAGTAAAGACGATTTTTTTCGAAGATCTTCTGTTGCTCAAATAAAAAAGTGTTTAACTAACTAAAGTTAGATAACAACCTGGGGCAGAAGCACAAAAATTCACGCCTCAAAAAGACGTTCAGAGATTTTACACGAATTTTTATGGTGAAGCACAGAAATCTGTTTCGGGACAGCAACATTCCTAATCATTACTTCTCTCTCATTAGAGGTTATTCTTGGCACAAAAAGCAAATAAAAAGGATAACGAGCGGTTATTACTAAAGTAATAACTTCTAAGACTCATCTAAAACTTTTGGGTTATCTTCCAATAAGTACTTTTCTTTAATGCCTTTAAGTTAGGCATGATAGTTTGAGAAGATGCTCACATAAGACATATGAACTGAAGTAAAAGAGAGCATCAAGAAGAAAATTCAAAACACATTTAAGTCTAACCCACTATGCATAGGAATCTTGCAAATAAACAAGTCATGAAAGCACAAAGCAACAAGCATAGGAAAGCAAAACAAGTGCAACTTCAAGACTTTGAATATAATGAGGGGAAACTTAATATTATTGAGATGCATAAAACCATGTTTCCCTCTCTCATAATAACTTTCAGTAGCATCATGAATAAAATTAACAATATAACTATCACATGAAACATTCTTATCATGAGCCACATGCATAAAACAATTATTACTCTCCCTATAAGAATAGTCATTCTTATTTATCATAGTGGGAGCAAATTCAACAAAATAGCTATCATTATTATTCTCATCACCATAATCATCAAATATAGGAGGCATATTGTAATCATAATTAATTTTCTCCTAAATAGTAGGTGGACTGAAAATATCATATTCATCATATATTGGAGGTTTGGTATCATCATAAGCAATAGAATAGCTATCTTCCAAAGCTGGGGAACTAAAAGATCATTTTCATAAAAACTAGCTTCCCCAATCTTAGACTTTTCCATAGCATTAGAAATAATGGTGTCCAAAGAATTCATACTAACAACATTGCTATTAGCATGCAAATAAAGTTCTATAGGTTTTTAATTTTTCTCTTCAAACACTTCATGTCCTAACTCAAGATAAATACTATAAAGCTCTCTAATTTTGTTGTTGTTTTCCATTAAGCCTAACGAGTGAAAACAAGAAACAAAAAGACAAAATTGCAGAATCTAAAGGAAATAACTTCGAGCACTCACACCGGAGGATGTGAGTACCTTTTACCTTACCTCCCTGGCAACAACGCTAGAAAATAGGCGCTTGCCGTGGGAGGTTCTTCTTCTTTAATCCTCCGGTGTGAATACCTTTTACCTTACCTCCCCGGCAACGGCGCTAGAAAATAGCTTGATGTCTACGCACTTCTATTTTTGTAGACAGTTGTTGGGCCTCCAAGTGCAGAGGTTTGTAGAACAGCAGCAAGTTTTCCCTTAAGTGGATCACCCAAGGTTTATCGAACTCAGGGAGGAAGTGGTCAAAGGTATTCCCTCTCAAGCAACCCTGCAATCAAGATACAAGAAGTCTCTTTTGTCCCCAACACACCCAATACACTTGTCAGGTGTATAGGTGCACTAGTTCGGCGAAGAGATAGTGAAATACAAGTGGTATAGATAATTATAAGTGGTAACGGTGATATAAAATAGCTTGATGGCGTGGAAAAGATTAAAGGAAAACTGAAATAAATATAGTAGCAAGCAAACATGTAACAGATCTAATTGCAAACGGTGTTTCAGTGCTTAGAAACAAGGCCTAGGGATCATACTTTCACTAGTGAACACTCTCTCATATAAATATATTCTCTTCATGATACTACTCTTAACTACCCTCCGGTTGGACACTCTAATCGATGGTAGGGCTATAACAGCACACCTCAAAGTAAGCCTTTCCCATCTAGATAACCCCACACTGTCACCTTGAGCACTAGATGGTTCCAACAAACACCACAATTTCATAGAAAAATCCAACTCCAAATATAACTCATAACAAGTATTTGTAATCTCTAGCCTAAGTGCCACCATGCTATGCACGCTGTCACTTTCACACACATGGGGAGAGCAGAGATCTATTAAAGCACTTGAGTAGCAAGGTAGATCCATAGATTACAAGCTCATGATCACAGTATGATCACGCATAGAGAGAGATGAACACATAGCTACCGGTTGAACCCTTAGCCTCGAGAGAGAACTACTCCCTCCTCATCATGGGAATCAGCAACGGTGATGGAGATGGTGGTGGAGATCGATGGAGATGGCTCCGGGGGCACTTCCCCATCCGGCGGTGCGAATAGAGACTTTACATCCCCGAATCTCCCCTTCGGTGGCGGCGCCGCTGTGGAACTTTTCGTGGATTTCTGATTGATCATCTAGGGTTTTGGTAACGGGAGGCTCTTATAGGCGAAGGAGGCAAGGTCGGTGGCCAGCCAGGGGGGCCACACCATGCCCTGGCGTGGCCTAGGGGTACCCACGCCTAGGAGGGTGTGGCCACCCTGTGGCCCCTCTCCGACTCTCCTTCTGGCTCCGTGAGTCTTCTGGGAAAATAGGAACTTTGGCTTTTGTCCCGTCCAATTCCGAGAATATTCATTTTTTGACTTTCCTGGAACCAAAAACAGCAGAAAACAGGCAACTAGCACTGTGGCTCTTGTTAATAGATTAGTCCAAGAAATCATATGAAAAGTACTCCAAAGTTGGAACAAAACATAAGAAAGTAGATACAACCAAGCATGGAACATCAAAAATTATAGATACATTTGCAATGTATCAGACATTTCAACTGCTGACCAAGTACACCACCAAGTAGGAACTCCCGGGTGACTTAGTCGTGCCTCCCTTCTGTGCGAGTCATCCTTCGCCTGAGGTGGATTTCTCTTAAAGTTCTTCTTGTTTTCCGATTGCTTGCTAGGTGTCTTTTATACTGATGCTTGATCCTGATTTCAGGACTGGAAGGTGAGCACTGTGTTGCCTCCTTAGCCCGAGGGAGTGATACCTCGTGAAGCCGAAGAGGACGAGTCTAGTTCCACCATCCCCGTGGAAGAGGAACACGAAGCCCCCGAGTCCGGTGGGACTAGGAAGTGCTCCCAAAGCAAGGACTCAGATGCCTCATCACCAACAACGCCAGAGGGTCCCCCTACTATAGTACAGGAGCTGATTCTTGCCGTGCCCGTCGGCGCCGTGGCTCCTCCCTCGAGGAAGAAGTTGAGGGTATCGAAGGAGTCATCTGGGGACTCTTTCGGCCTCGACAATTTTGACAGGTATGTTTTTATATTCTTGCAAGTTCGTCTTGTCCTCCTGAAATCTGTTTGTCTGAAGGAGTTCTGGATATTTTGTAGTCAAACGGCGTTGTCATTGTCAGATGGCTGTCGCTTTGTCAAGGAAACTGGAGTCATGGACTCCAAAGACAAGGATATTGTGGCACAATATCCTTCTCCTCTGGTGGCGGCCCACTCTTGTGCCAATTCTTCGAGTTCCCCCCACGCCGGGGGGCACCAGATTGTTGATATACGTGCCTGATTCATCCAATGTATCAGGATCAGTTAACTGCCTTAGGGGAGAAAGAGAGAAGATAGAGAGATAGAGATGAAGAAGTTATATAAAAGAGGGAGAGAGGGAAGAAAAGGATATAAAAAGTAGAAGAGAGAGAGAGAGGGATAATAGAGTGAAGATTAAAAATAGGGGAGAGAAAGGGAGAGAAAAAAAGGAAGGGGAGTGGAATGAGAAAGTGAATTGAGTAACGCCTATTCACCCCCTCTAGTCGCTTATACCGATCTTTCAATTGGTATCAGAGCTTAGTGATCTTCTTTGGTTTAACCGCCTAAGAGAAGTATGAGCGACTCAAAGGGGAGTAAAGCCACTCCCGAAGAATCACCCATCACTAAGTAAGAGCTTGACGAATCGATGGATACGGTCCATCAAGAGATTAGAGCCATGTTTGAGCTATATCTTGGTAAGAAGGAAATTGTTGTTGCCGATGCCATGATAATCAATGAAATGGTCCCGAACCAGTGGAAGATCCCCTCAAGGATCCCTCCACCAGTGAAGGTAGCAACAAGGATAAAGTTAATCCTATGGGAATCATTCCACCACCACCTAGCTACAATGCTGCTCCTATCCCCACACCTCATATAAATCATCGTGGTCCACCACCCAATCTTGATGAATCTGATTTCGCCAATTGGCAATATCTAATGTGTTCTCACTTTAAAAGTTCTAGTGTTCTTCTTTGGAAGGTTGTGGAGTTTGGCTTCTATCCATGCGACCCCTACAACATGACACCCACCGAGCAAATCAACAATCATCTCAATGCCACTCCTTAGCCCAAAATATATCGAGCCCGTTGGGGAACCCCAAGAGGAAGGTATGATGAGAACAACAACAAGTTTTCCCTCAGTAATGAAACCAAGGTTATCAATCCAATAGGAGCAAGGAAACACCTCAAAGGTGTTACTAGCTGAACTTTGGCAGAGCGCACTACCGCTGCCAGCAGCAACATGGAGACCTGCACAACACAACCAGAGAACTTTGCCCCCAACTTGCGATGAGGTTGTCAATCTCACCGGTTTTGCTGAAAACAAAGGATTAAACGTATCGAGTGGAAGAAAGTAATAGTTTGCAGAAAGTAAATAGAAAACAGTAAACAGTTGATTGTAAATTGATAGTAAAAGAAAGGACCGGGGTCCATAGTTCACTAGTGGTGACTCTCCTTAAGATAGTTGACATGTTGGGTGAACAAATTACAACGGGGCAATTGACAAACATCGAGAAAGCATACAAGCATATACTACTCATCTTGCCTTCTTTGAGACTTGATTGGGCATTACAACATTATACATAGACCATAATCCAACTATATCTATGACTAATAATCCATCTTCAGGTTATCATCTGAACCCCCTCCAGTATTAAGTTGCAAGCAATGGATAATTGCATTACGCATGGCGTGTAAAGTAAACAATACGATTGTTCTATCAACAAAGGATTGTTGTTTTCTCCCTAGTAGCAATAGCATATCTAGTACCTTAGAGATTTCTGTCACTTCCCCAGATTACTAGAGGCATGAACCCACTATCGAGCATAAATACTAACTCTTGGAGTTGCTAGCATCTACTTGGCCAAGATAGCTACTAACGACGGAAAGCATGCAAGATCACAAATAACAAAGACATGATAGAATCAATAATCAATCTGAAATAGCATCTCAATATGCATCGGATCCCCGCAAACACAACATGTACGAATTACAAATAGATGATCTTGATCATGAACGGAGCTCACAAGATCTAAACATGATAGCACAAAGGAGGAGAACCAACCATCTAGCTACTACATGGACTCATAGTCCAGAGATGAACTACTCACGCATCACACCGGAGGCTTGCATGGTGATGAAGAAGGCCTCCAGGGTGAATTCCCCTTTCTAGCAGGGTGCCGGGAAGAGCTTCAGACCCCTCCCGATCTAGGGATGGAGATGACGGCGGCTACAGACTCTTTCATGGAATTTTTATAGGGTACTTAGGGTTTCTTTATCGGAGGCATCTTATAGGCGAAAGGGGAGGTCGAGGGGTTCCTAGGGCGGCAGACCACCCCCTGTCGCGGGCCAGGATGGGCCGCGCGACCAGATGGTGTGGAGACCCCATGGCCCCTCTCCGTCTCGTATTCTGGCTCTGGGTGTCCCTCGGTGAAAAACTAACTTTGGCTTTTGTCCCGTCCAATTCCGAGAATATTCATTTTCTGACTTTCCTGGAATCAAAAACAGCAGAAAACAGGCAGCTGGCACTGTGGCTCTTGTTAATAAGTTAGTCCAAGAAAGTGTGTAGAAAGTACTCCAAAGTGTGGACAAAACAAAAGAAAGTAGATAAAACCAAGCATGGAACATCAAAAATTATGGATACATTTGCAACGTATCAACATCCCCAAGCTTAACTCCTGCTCGTCCTCGAGTAGGTAAGTGATAAAAAGAAAGAATAATTTTTGAGGTGACATGCACCATCATAAACTTGATCAAAGTATTTGTAAAACAATGATAGCTGGGATCATAGTACTTCAATCATAACATGAAAGGTAAAGTTCTAGCAATAAGACAAAGCAACTACTGTTGCAACATGAAAAGGCACAAACAAAAGATTCATGAATAACAATGCTTTGCAAGACGTTTGTTTGTTTCACATAAAGAAAACATAGCATAGTGGCATTCAGCTTGTCCCTCATAGAGTAGCAAACATAAATGCATAGGACACCTTCAAAGTTCATAAGAGTGACTAGATACAAATATGTAACTACCTCGGACACTACGCTCTAAGTTGCATGCCTGGATGAGCGAAAGTGGTTAAAATAGTAGGGTGGGGCCAGGGGCCACTCACAGGTAGACCCGTCGGTCGTCCTAACCACTTCTAGAACATCGGGACAAGAACGAGCGGCGTAGTCGACAGGCGAAGGGTTCAACTACATACACAAGTGAGTATGTATGCAAGCCACCATACAACAGTTTTCAGAGCCATTCCATCTAAAAGAAATGGAAATATTGCAACGCCATACGGCAAGATCCAAATATCCTAGATAGAGATAATAGTTTACGATAGCTCCTCATACATCAAACATCAGAGTATCAGGCGAAAGCAGAAAACAAGATCCGAGTACGGATAAGAAGCAAATCGGCATAAGATGCCACATAAATAAACACATCCCGCCCACAGATCTCGCGGATCCCCATCCCCGGAATCTCTACACCGAGTGATCGTTGCCAACATCATCTGTCTCCTCCACCCAGTATCCATCTTATGAGTACACCTGTTCATCTGAATCAAACAATTTATCGTGTGAGACCCTAGGGGTACTCAGCAAGTCTTTATGCCTCTAAAGGGGACATAACACGGGTGGCGAATTGCAGCAAAGATAATAACTAACAAGTCTATAGATACTACTAACCATACGCCTAATCAATGATGAGCGAATGTCCGTTAATTAGTAACAACAGATTATAACAGATAATTAACGGATCCATCCTCCTTCGCTACACCAACGAAAGCGGACGAACAACCCATCTGTTGGCAGTTTTATTAACCATTCCATGAGTATTGCACTATTTACTAGTCAGGTACTTAGTCAAATTAAAAGCGGTACTTTAGTTATACTTGTCTATGATCGAGAAACTGTGCTCCAAGTCGTCCATAACCGCGGACACGACTTTCAGAAAGATTTACCTGCGAGGTGCACAAATAGCAACACACACTCGATCAACCTCAAAACCAAATCAAAACCCAACGAGGCATTCATGACAAAGCGATCACAGATTGAGAAATATTTCAGGGGCCACCCACTAAGCTACCATAACAAAGTTGGCCGGCTCCGGAACGGACCCAGGGTTTGTGTGGACGGCGGTAAACGACTGGGAACCCGAAAGTGTGACTGGGCTTGTCGATACAGCAAAAACGTGTCATGATCCAAAATAGTACAGGTGCTCCACGCACAATCGTAAATAAAACAGTAAAGCATGGCATAGGTACATGATAGTAATAAAACCCCAAACTAGTTTGTGGCCCCAAGAAATAAGAATGAATCAAGCTCTGGCTCAGGGGGGGTCCATAAGGCCTACTGGATGTGGATAGTGCGAATAGTCAAGGAACAGGAATCAAGTACTCGGGGTCCTACGGGACACAAGTGAGCATGAAAAACCAAATAGCAGATATTGCTCACCGGTGCCTCTTTCATTAGTTATCCCATTACTACTCAGGTTAAGTTGTTTAGGTACCTCGTTATCCATCATACACTCACATACCCTACACATGCTGTTCTACGACTCGCATGGCTCAAACAACTCCTGTAGTAATGGCTCATGGGATGGATGAACAAACTTCGGTGGGGTTTAAAAGTAAAGGCTATGCAGTACTTGGGATTCAATTTAATGCAATCACGACTCAATGATGCAAGAATAAGATAGAGGCAATAGGTACTATATGTATGCAAGCATGTGGTAGTGCTTACCTGGTAGCTCAGTTGTGGCGAGAGACGGATCTGGGTGGTACTCCTGGGATTCCTGATATCTCCCCTACTCGGCGTCTATTCGACGAAGAATCAAACAAACAAGGGCCAACATAAATAAAGTGCACAAGCATATGAATTAAAATGTGACAAGCAAACAAGCATGCCATGATGAATGATGCACAATTTACATGGCAATAATGTAACATGTCATGGGTGAGGTGTGGGGTACACGAATAAAGCATTTTATTTAAGTTTTAGCCATGTTTTGCTCCCATATAAGTTGCTGTATACTTTATATTTATATGATGCATGATGCAATTCAGAACATGGAATGCATAGTTAGAACGGGCTTGTCGCGCTGATCGATTTAGACATATTATTTGTCGAATTTGAAGTTGTAGATTTAAAGTTATTAATTAATTAAGAAAAGGCCTTTTTATTACACTTAAACAATTTCGAAAATTTAAAATTGCTCAAATGATATTTTGAATGGCATATTTGAAATCCTCACATTTTTGTGATTCAAAAACATATATCATTTGCATTATTTGGAATTACAGATAAAAGTTATTAAAAACAGAATTAAATTTACATTAAAACATTTCTGAAATTGTTTTATTTAAACAGATGAACAACCAAACTTTTTATACCCAGAGACAGCTAGCCCCAGACCTGACGGGTGGGACCAGTGCTGACTGGGCGAAACACTACACGTCAGAACTTTTCTCACCACGGGTGAAGTGAGTCACGGTGACGGACAAGTGGGTTCGGCGGTGAAGCAGACCCACGCGGCAGCGAACGAGAGGGGGCTTGCCACGTGGCACAGTGAGGGAGCGTGGGTTGAGGGGTAGGAAAACTCGGGGCTCTTTTGTAAATCGCCCAGAGGCGCTGACAGGTGGGACCGGGTGGATTGCGGGTTGCGCTGGCAAAAAGGTGGGGGGTTTTATGGAAAAGTACCACCTTGATCTTGTTTCTCTTCTCTGAACAACCTTCGACAGTCCGTGACAGGAGGCAGGGGCGGCGCCGCGAGGATCGAACCGGTGATCTGGGCACGCCTTGTGGCGGCAACCACTGCGGCTAGGAGGGATTGGTGCTGTGTTTCTACTGCGCGGCTAGGAGTAACTACCACGGCGCACAACGAGCAGACGCGCATGCACGCCGGCGCACAGAGGCCGCTCGACGAAAAGTCCGGCGAGCACAGACGACCAAGGAGAAAGGGGAGGTGTTAGGGATGGTGCGTGGCTCACCGTGAGGTGGTCGGCGGTGGTGGATCGGGCCGGGGAGCGGTGGATCATCGGTGTAGCAGGCGGCTGGAGCTAGGGTTCCCGGGTCAGCGTCGTGGACGTGCAGGGGTCCTGGGCACTCTCCTCCTCGCTGCTGTGCACAGGGACGTCGCCAGGGGCCTCGTGGTCTTCCTCGACAACCTCGACGCCACGCCCGCCTCCTCGATCTGTAGGTGGAAACCGAAGCCGAGGGTGGTGGCTGGATTTGGAGAATAGGTGGAGCATGGGGGTAGCTGGGGTAGGGCTGTGGCGCAGGGGCCTGGGGAAGGACCTGGGGGTCTGCTCGGCAGAGAAAAGGGAGTAGATAAGTAGGAGGGAGAGAGAAGCACACGGGGAGGCTCGGGTGGAAGGTGGCGAGCACCTTTTCCCTCCCTCCTCGCTCACGTGCCCGGTGAGGCTCGTCCTGGGAGGTGGTGTGGCTACAGGTGGGCCAGGGACATAGGTGGTTTGGGTATGGGGCCTGGCTGGCAGAGAGAAAGAGAGAGAGGGTCGGTGTGGCATGGCACTAGGGTTGGAGAGCTCGGGTTAGGGTTAGACAAGGGGTTAGGGGTGCCTCGGCATGGTGAGAGGGTGGGGTGTAGCCGAAGCTAAGAGGGTTAGGTTAGCTTGGCATGGGGTGGATTAGGGCTAGGGTTTGAGAGAGGGATTAGGGAGAGAGGGTAGGGGTAGGGTCTTAGGGTTTGGTGAGGGGGTGTGATCTAATCAAGATCATGCAAGGATGAGATGGAGGTGGGGAGAGGTGGTGAGGTGGCTCGGCTAAGTAGAGAGAAGAGAGAGATGTTTAGGGTTTTTGGTGAAGAGAGAAACATATGTACCATTTGCATGTAACAAATGCCCACAAGACAAAGAGAGGAAGCCTCTAGGATGGTGGAGAGAAAAAAAGAAAAAGAATCACTTGGGTTGATTCCAAAAGACAAGATCCACTTCAAAAGCAAAGAAAAACCCAAGGAGAATAGATGGTAGATTTGCATGGCCCATGCGTGGGCATTAAATGCCATGTCTAATCTTGTGAAAACAAAATAATAATCATGGCATTTATACACATGCATTCCAAAATATGGAGTAAGGCCAAGCTAAAAGAATTAGAAAGATGTTCCAAGTGGAGTAGATGGAGATGCTCAAATTTGAATATAATTTGGACATGCTAGTGTGTATATTCCACTAGGTGCATAATACCCTCAAAATATTCCAACATGAGCAAATATTCCAATACAATCCATATGGAAGCTAGAAAGAGGGATGCCACTCACATAGCATGCAAAGGTGGCTCCACATATCAATAATGTGAAAACAACATGATGCTAGTGTGAGAGCATGTGGAAAAAAATAGAAGTGGATCCATCCCAACCCACATGAGCTAGATTTAAGTGCCAAAGGAAAAGTGTAAAAGCTCATGGATAATTAGGATGGTGGAATTATAAGGCGGTGACAAGGAAAAGGTGGTGGAGTTGAATAAAAGATATGCCCCCAACTCAACTTGGGCATCAAGCATTTATCAAGAACCAAATACAATATATCAAGAGGCAAATACAATTAATAATGCATATGAGATAAGAACCAAATGAAAAAGGGTTTTATATGATGCTCAAATGCAATGTGGCATGATGACATGAGCATGATATAATTATGATGCAACAATTATATGTAGGAAGTAGCATATATGTAGACTAGGCTAGTAGCATTGCAATTGTTAGACAATTGGGATGCTACAAAATAGTTTAAAACAAGCAATATCAAAGTTATGCATCAATCAACAAGTCTTGGGACAATGCACATAGAACTAAGAATGGCCACTATGCTCTCAAAGTTATGCATCAATCAACAAGTCTTGTTAGCTTTCAGCTCTCATTGCCCCTATCATAAGCATCTTGAAGTGATTAAGGTTAAAGTGAACAAACTATGGTGTATATGCTTGACGAAGTATAAGTTGGAAATAACATGTCCCTTGAATACGAGGGCTGCTCCTCAAGTTTAGTTACCGGTAAGTTCTTGTCATAGTAAGTACATGTGTATCATAGAGAACCGCCAATGGGGTACCCCTTGCCCGATGATACAGAAGAATCCCCATATCAAAATGACAACGCAAGCAGACACCGAGCATCTCAGCAATCTTCTTATTTACCATGGCAATATGGTGCTTTTTTATCTTTCCTCTTTTCTCATATCTTTTTTTTCTTTTTCTCTTTTTTCTCAATATCTGACTCTTTTTTTATAAGAAGAATGCTTCATAGACAGCTCATTATGGTTACACTGCAGGTTTCCACCATGACGGCATGGATTAGACCAATGGCCTAGGCATTTCTCTAACAAACATACATAAATCCATGGACTTACAAGCTCCCCTTTCATTCCACACCGACGACATCCATAGACAAAAGAGCATGATATCAACTAGGTACAAAGTACAAGTGCAATGTTGAAAGCGTTCCCCATGACAGCATGGTTCTGCTAATCCCCAACATATAAGTGCAAACATATACAACATAGACGAGACAATGGTTCAAGTTTATTAAGGGCATGAAAAGTAAAGTGTTCCATCAAGTTCGTGAGAGCTTTAATCACTAGTTTTCTCATCACAAGTTTAATTCGGAAGGTAGATAAAAACATGAATATACTTGGAATAGCAATTGCTCATAGGTAGGTATGGTGGACTCTTTGGAATAACTTGGTTTTAGGAGTTGGATGCATGAGTGGGACTCATACTTGGTTCTAGAGGCTAGCAAAAGACTAGGAGCGACCAACTAAGAGAGCAATAATGGCCATAATCATGCAGAGCGACAAAACATCATTAATCAAAGCATAAAGTGATAATACAAGTTGAAAACTAAAGGATCATAAAGTCTATGGTGACTTGGGATAGTCATAACATGGTGTGACCATGTGCCAAGTCAACCCAAATAAAGCATCAAAGGAGAATACCACAATACTATGCTTTAATATGCTAAAACAATGCATGATTCTTCAAAGGCACATTAAGCAATATCAATTGTTTATAAAAAGTCATGCTACAGGAAATAATACTAAGCATAAATCCAAAACAATATCAAGCATGGCATGACAAAGCATAGGCCATAGTCAAAAACAAGATCTCTTTACCACTTAAGCATGAACTTTCCTACTCTTTTCCAATCCAAACCAAACTATTTGAAAACCAATGCATGAAAGAGGAGGTCCAACCAATTTATTCAGCAAACTAAGAAAACAAAGCAAACGAAAAACCAAAATGAAAACGAAAAAGAAGACGCTCCAAGAACAACACAACTGTGCATGAAATAATAAAAATGAAGTGTTTGGAAGAAACCTGGAATTTTTATTGATGAAGAAGGGGATTCCTTGGGCATCCCCAAGCTTTAAGCTTGTACTTATTGGATATTTCTTGGGGTGACACGCGTGGCATCCCCAAGCTTAAGCTTTAATCCATCCTTCATCTCATTACTCATTCCTTCCATACACCTGAAAATTTTCCTTCATACAAAACTTCACACAATCTTTATTAGCAACATTAGTGCACTCAAGATAATAGGTCTTTAGGTTCAGTTCCAACACCAATAAAACTTCTATTAGAACACAAGCTACTGTAGCACTTCCCTCAAAAAGGTCAATTCCCCAACCGAACTCAAAAAGGAACCAACAAGAAGCAAATGCAAATAATGAAGAAATCTGTCAAAACAGACCAGCAGGTAAAGACGAATTTTTTCGAAGACCTTCTGTTGCTCAAATCGAAAAGTGTTGAACTAACTAAAGTTATATAACAACATGGGGCATAAGCACAAAAATTCACGCCTAAAAATAACGTACAGAGATTTTACACGAATTTTTACGGTGAAGCACAGAAATCTGTTTCGGGACAGCAACTTTCCCAATCATTACTTCTCTCTCATTAGAGGTTACTCTTGGCACAAAAAGCAAATAAAAAGGATAACGAGCGGTTATTACAAAAGTAATAACTTCCAAGACTCATCTAAAACTTTTGGGTTATCTCTCAATAAGTACTTTTCTTTAATGCCTTTAAGTTAGGCATAATAAGTAAGAAAAAGAATCAAGTGTTCTCAAATGAAGAAGCATTAAGAGCAAATTTTGTTTTCATAGGAGAGGCAAAATAAATCTTCTCTCTCTTTTTAGGGAAGTGTTGTATACCTTTCTTGAGTGGAAGTTGATATTTAATGGTGCCTTCTTTCATATCAATAATGGCACCAACAGTTATAAGAAAAGGTCTTCCCAAAGTAATAGGACAAGAAGCATTGCATTCAACATCCAAAACATAGAAATCAACGGGGACATAGGCATTGTTAACCATAATAAGAACATCATTAATACTCACCATGAGTTTCTTTTTAGCATTATCATCAAGTGGGACATTCATAACAATCTTCCAATGGTGGAAAATCAAGCATATCATAAATCCTTCTAGGCATAATAGAAACACTACTATCAATATCACATAAAGCTTTGAAATCAAAATCATTCACTTTCATATTAATGATGGGTTCCCAACCATCTTCTTGTTTTATAGGAATAGAAGCTTTATGTTTCATCTTTTCTTCTTTAATCTTTATGAGAGCATCAGTAATGTGTTTTGTAAAGGCCATGTTCGTAGCACTAGCATTGGGACTTTTAGCAAGCTTTTGTAGGAACTTAATAACTTCAGAGATATTGCAACCATCAAGATCAAAATCAAAATTATAATCTAAAGTAGTAGAACTATTACTAGCCTCAACACTAGTGGTAGTGATAGTAGAAACACTAATGTTTCTAGCAATTTCATCTTCTCTTTCCCACTTAGCATGTAATTCAGCTAATAGTCTAACATTTTCATCAATCCTTACTTGTATGGCATTAGTAGCTGCAAAGGGATTATCATTAGTTTCAGGTTTAGCAGCCATTTTATTAATCAAAGAGGATTGAGCTTCAGACAAAGATAATATATTTCTTTCAGCATTAGAAAGTTTCAGTTGTAAACTAGGAATTTCCCTATTTAAACTCTCAAGTTGATGGCTAATGTTCTTCAAAATGATAGATTGTTCCTCCATAGTTTTAGTAAATAGTTGATTTTGCTCATATTGCATTTGCATGAAGTTCTTAGTGGCTCTTTCAACTTCCAAAATTCTTCCTTCACTAGGTAATCCGGGTTTACCATTATAACCATAAGTATTATTAGAAGGGGAGGGCCTATAATTGTTATTACCATAAACATTATTGCCAAAATTATTATTTCTTATAAAGTTCACACCAACTTTCTCTTCTTGAGCAACCAAAGAGGCTAAAAGAACATTATTTGGATCAATATGGGCTTTCCCATTCACAAGCATAGACATAATAACATCAATCCTATCACTCAAGGAGGAGATTTCCTCAACAGAATTTACCTTCTTACCTTGTGGAGCTCACAGTATGCCATTCGAAATAGTTAACCATCATATTATCCAGAAGCTTTGTTGCAGCACCCAAAGTAATGGTCATAAAGGTACCTCTAGCAGCAGAATCCAATAGGTTCCTTGAAGAATAGTTCAATCCTGCATAAAAGGTTTGGATGATCATCCAAGCAATCAGTCCATGAGTGGGGCAATTCTTTACCAAAGATTTCATTCTTTCCCAAGCTTGAGCAACATGTTCATTATCAAATTGTTTAAACTTCATTATTTCACTTCTCAGATATAATCTTAGCAGGAGGATAGTATTTTCCAATGAAAGCATCCTTACATTTAGTCCAACAATCAATACTATTCCTAGTTAAGGAATTCAACCATTCTTTAGCTTTTCCTCTCAAAGAGAAAGGAAACAATTTAAGCTTAATGATATCTCCATCTATATCCCTATGCTTTTGCATCTCACAAAGTTCAACAAAGTTATTTAGATGAGCAGGAGCATCTTCATTACCAATACCAGAAAATTGTCTCTCATAACAAGATTGAGTAAAGCAGGTTTTATTTCAAAGAAAGTAGCTTCAAGAACAGGTGGACCAATAGGTCTGCTCATGAAATCATTATTGTTGGTGCTAGTGAAGTCACACAACTTAGTATTCTCCAGAGTAGTCATTTTTTGTGTGTTTTTAATAAAGAAAGAAAACTAGTAAAACTTTTTTTTGTGTTTTTGATAAAGAAACAAGCAAACAAAGCAAAAGTAAACTAAGCAAAACAAAAATAACAAAGTAAAGAGATTGGTTATGAGGGACTCCCCTTGTGAAGATGTCCTTGACTCCCCGGCAACGGCGCCAGAAAATCGGTTGCTTAGCCCAAAATATATTGAGCCCATTGGGGAACCCCAAGAGGAAGGTATGATGAGCACAACAGCAAGTTTTCCCTCAGTAATGAAACCAAGGTTATCAATCCAGTAGGAGCAAGGAAACACCTCAAAGGTGTTGCTAGCTGAACTTTGCGAGGCGCACTACGGTGCCGCTGACAACATGGAGACCTGCACAACACAACCACATAACTTTGCCCCCAACTTGCAATGAGGTTGTCAATCTCACTGGTTTTGCTGAAAACAAAGGATTAAACGTATCGAGTGGAAGAAAGTAATAGTTTGCAGAAAGTAAACAGAAAACAGCAAATAGTTGATTGTTGATTGATAGTAAAAGAAAGGACCAGGGTCCATAGTTTACTAGTGGTGGCTCTCCTTAAGATAGATGACATGTTGGGTTAACAAATTACAGTGGGGCAATTGACAAACATCGAGAAAGCATACAAGCATATACTACTCATCTTGACTCCTTTGAGACTTGATTGGGCATTACAACATTATACATAGACCATAATCCATCTGCATCTATGACTAATAATCCACCTTCAGGTTATCATCCGAACCCCCTCCAGTATTAAGTTGCAAGCAACGGATAATTGCATTATGCAATTGCGTGTAAAGTAAACAATACGATTGTTCTATGAACAAAGGATTGTTGTTTTCTCCCTAGTAGCAACAGCACATCTAGTACCTTAGAGATTTCTGTCACTTCCCAGATTACTAGAGGCATGAACCCACTATCGAGCATAAATACTAACTCTTGGAGTTGCTAGCATCTACTTGGACAAGATAGCTACTAACAACAGAAAGCATGCAATCACAAATAACAAAGACATGATAGAATCAATAATCAATCTGAAATAGCATCTCAATATCCATCGGATCCCCTCAAACACAACATGTAGGAATTACAAATAGATGATCTTGATCATGAACGGAGCTCACAAGATCGAAACATGATAGCACAAAGGAGGAGAACCAGCTATCTAGCTACTACATGGACCCGTAGTCCAGAGATGAACTACTCACACATCACACCAGAGGCTTGCATGGTGATGAAGAAGGCCTCCAGGGTGAATTCCCCTCTCCGACAGGGTGCCGGGAAGAGCTTAAGATCCCTCCCGATCTAGGGATGGAGATGACGGCGGCTACAGAATCTTTTGTGGAATTTTGATTGGGTACTTAGGGTTTCTGTATTGGAGGCATCTTATAGGCGAAAGGGGAGGCCGAGGGGGTGCCTAGGGTGGCCATACCACCCAGGCTGGCCTGGCTGGCGTGTCTGGTGTGGTGGTGGGTGGCCCCTCTCCGTCTCGTATTCTGGCTCTGGGTGTTCCTCGGTGAAAAACTGACTTTGGCTTTTGTCCCGTCCAATTCCGAGAATATTCATTTTCTGACTTTCCTGAAACCAAAAACAGCAGAAAATAGGCAGCTGGCACTATGGCTCTTGTTAATAGGTTAGTCCAAGAAAGTGTATAGAAAGTACTCCAAAGTGTGGACAAAACACAAGAAAGTAGATAAAACGAAGCATGGAACATCAAAAATTATGGATACATTTGCAACGTATCAGCCACCACCATGGCCATTCTCAAAGATGCGTTGACTCATGAGCAAATGACTCACATTCACTCTTATGACACCGCCAAGGAAGCTTGGAATGCTCTTTAATGAGTCTATCTTGGCAATGAAAGCATTCAAAACTCCAATTTTGAAGAAATTTATTATGAAGCCGGTGCCTTTGTTGGAAATGAAGATGAGACTCTGATACATCGTAAACGTATCTATAATTTTGGATGTTCCATGCTTGTTTTATATCTACTTTCTTATGTTTTGTTCACACTTTGGGGTATTTTTATAGATTTTCTAGAACTAACCTATTAACAAGATGCCACAGTGCCAGTTGCCTGTTTTCTACTGTTTTTGGTTTCAAAAAAGCTAGTAAGGAAATATTCTTGAAATTGGACGGGACAAAAGCCAAAGTCAATATTTTACCCGAAGCAACACGGAGTCCAGAGGGGAGACAAAGTGGCACACCAGGGCGGCCACACCTGGTGGCGGTGCGGCCTGGGGGTGCGCCACCAGGGGTGTGGGCCCCCTGTGCTCCACCGACCTTGCCCCTTCGCCTATAAAAGCCTCCCGGGACAAAAACCCTAAGTACCCGATCAAAGACCCAATTATAAATCCACGAAAGAGTCTGTAGCCACCGCCATCTCCATCCCTAGATTGGGGGGATCCGAAGTTCTTCCCGGCACCCTGTTGGAGGGGAGAGATCACCCTGGAGGCCTTCTTCATCACCATGAGTGCCTCCGGTGTGATCGTGAGTAGTTCATACTTGGACTATGGGTCCATGTAGTAGCTAGATGGTTGGTTCTTCTCCTGTTTAGATCTCATGATCAAGATCATCTATTTGTAATCTTACATGTTGTGTTTGTGGGGACATGGATATTGAGATGCTATTTCGCATTGATTATTGATTCTATCATGTCTCATGTTATTTGTGATCTTGCGTAGATGCTTGCAACTCCAAGAGAGAGTTGATGCGTTATAGATGTCATGTTGTTACTAGGAGAAAACAGCAATCCTTTGTCCATAATGCAATTATCTATTGCTTTGGTAAATTAAACAGAGGGGTTCGGATGATAACCTGAAGGTGGATTATTAGTCATAGATGCAGTTTGATTACGGTCTATGTATAATGTTGTAATGCCCAATCAAATCTCATATGAGTCAAGATGTCTAGTATATGCATTATATTCTTTCTCAAATCTGTCAATTGCCCCGCTGTAATTTGTTCACCCAACATGCTATTTATCTTAAGGAGAATCACCTCTACTGAACTATGGACCCTGATCCATTCTTTTACCATTGATATACCATCTACTATTTACTGTTTACTATTTACTTTCTGCAAGCAATTACTATCTTCCACACTATACGTTTAATCCTTTGTTTTTAGCAAAACCGGTGAGATTGATAACCTCACTATAAGTTGGGGCAAAGTTTTGTGGTTGTGTTGTGCAGGATTCCAAGTTGGTAGCAACACCTTGGAGTTGTTTCCTTGCTCCTACTGGTTCGATAACCTTGGTTTCATAACTGAGGGAAACTTGCTGATGTGCTCATCATACCTTCCTATTGGGGTTCCCAATGAGCTCGAGATATCTTGAGCCATCATGCCTTTTTCTGGCGGCATTGCCGGGGAGTTAAGGATAGCTTCACAAGGTGTTGGGGGATACCCCCGGGTAGGGTCATGCCGGGGTATAAAGGCCGAGTTAGCCGAGGTATGGCACGGTCAAAGCAAGTGCTGGTCGGGTCACCTCAAGGCAGGCCGACTTACGGAGTAACCCGGCCCCTTGGGCGTCTACCCAGCATTAATCTGGCCGACATAAAATATATTCCATCCATGTTTATCTACTAAATGTACACGTACCCTCATAGCCGAGTTAGCCAAGCGTTAGTCGGGCTACCACTTGGCTTCCAAGAGAAGGAAGGAATATCCCGTTGGTCAAAAAGGTGGCCTTTGTTCACGGAAGCCTGAGCGAAGCAAGCAGAGGGAAGGACTAGCAAGGCGTGGCCGACAAAGATGATGCATGCAATGTCGGCTGATGTAGCAAGTGTCTGGTGACGCCTAAAGGCAAGGGGCACGTAGAGGGTTACGTCCATAGTCCGGACTAGCCGTTAAAGAGAATAAAGAAGCATCTAGCTTTAACCAAGGGGCATATTCGGGGAATATGCCTCCACGTATGCCCTAACTTTGTAACCCAGGTTTCCCTATATAAGGAGCACCTGGGCCTGCATAGCAGGGGTTCGATCATTCTGTCTTGGTAGAACTCTAGAGCATTATAGTGGGGGGTAAGAGAACTAGTCTCCTTCTCACGAACTTCTCAAGGAGCCCATGTAATCAACAATTGATAGAGTGAAATACAAACATCTGTGTGTGGAATCACCACACTATCCCTCCATGGATACCTCTAGTGTTTATTGGCCCCATCTTTAGCCTATCCATGGCATCTACCGTGCCACCACCATGACAGTTGGCGCCCATCGTGGGGCTAGCGGCGCTAGCAGGGGTAAGAATACGGACGGTAAACATCATCGGCACCGGTGAGCACATCGTCTCTGGCTTGGTTCAATGCTTTGGAGCGCTGGACTACGTTAGTGACAATGTTAGGAGCTTCAGCAGGCGTCCTCCTCTGTGCAATGGCCTCTTCATCAAGATGGGCGCACACAAGATCTACATTGGCGTGGACGAGACCTACATTCACCCGCGACATGTCATCAAGGGAGGCGAGCCACCTCTCAGCGCAGTTAGCGGCCTGCGTACCACTTGCCCCGCAAGCTGTGTTGAGGTCATGATGACTGCGCCTAACACAGAAGCAAGCAAGGACCCGACGCCAGATCCGGAGGTCACGCCAAAGCAGGCAAGATCTTGATTCCCACCTTTAGAAAGGCCATAGAATGTACTACAACAAGAAATAGATAGCCTAGCGACACCAATAGCTCCTGTGTTAGATCCGGCTCAGGCGCAAGCTGAGTTAGAGGAGACTAGGCAGAAAATGCAAGCTGGGGCAAAAAAGGTAGCCGAGTTGCAGCAGTCGCTAAACATCACCTTGAGGGAATATGCAATGGCGAACCACATAGATGGAGTGAAAATCCGAGGTAGAAACCTGATCACGGAAATTGACAAGGAGTGTGAGCCTCGGCCGGGTCAGACAACTACCAGAGTGACAGGAGGGCTAGAGAGGTACAGTACCCCGGCAAAGAACCTCAGGGCTGCGAATGCGGCAGCATCCGAATTAGAGGGCTTAACCGGAGAAGCCCGGGAGAGACAACAGGAAAGGGTAAATCACTTGTTGAGGGTGGCTTCTAGCAAAATGAGGAGCTAAATAAGGCAAACCCGACGCAATCCAGAGCATCTCGTGTGGTTCATTCGGCAGGGAATAACCTGGTAAAACTGCTGGAGCTGCATCGTCCCCGGGTCACGCACCTAGGAGAGAGGAGGTGGTAACCTCGGGAAGAATAGATAAACAATGGTCCCATATGACCCGGTAAAGGCAGGAAAAGCAAAAGATGTGCAAGTTGATGAGGATCGTCATAGTGCCAGCCGAGATCAAGTTGGCCGAGGTAACCGTGACCAAGGCAATGCCGGTCAAAGGAACGCTGTCAACGGAAATGCCGGACATCATGATCCGGCGGGAACGGGACAAAATGTACCTCGACAACAGCAGTAGCAGTACGCACCTCAGTAGGAGAGAGGCGCGGGTCAGGCAGGGTAACATCAAAACGCTCGTCCAGGTCAAGACAAGTATAATGATGGTTACTCAGCCCATGGATGCCGGATTCCCAAGACCGGAGCACCATGTGATTGGATCGAGGCTTGGAAGAAGAAATTTGTAGCCGGATGACGCAAGATTGATGTTGGACCGAATCTATAGGTCGGAGTTGATTAAAGTGCAAGGTCCTCTAGGTTCGGCATGTTTTGGACCCCGGATCATGAGAGAACCGCCAGTGCCGAACTTCCAGTTGGCAAGAGGAACGAAGACATACGATGGCAGCACAAAGCCGGATGACTAGCTCATTGATTACGCAACTGCATTGAACATTGCCACAAGTAATTTGAGATGGGCTGTGAGATATGTGCCCTAGATGCTGGAAGGACCAACGAGGGTTTGGATGAACAATTTGCTGCCAGGGAGTATCAACTGTTGGTTGGATTTTGAGGAGTTATTCATAAGCAACTTCTCGAGCACCTACAAGAGGCCAAACATGCCACGGACTTTGGTGTTGTGCAAGCAGAGACCGAATGAGCCTGACCAAGAGTTCCTGACCCGATGGTGTAATGTGCGTAATTCATGTGAAGGAATAATTGAATCACAAGCTATAGCCTGGTTCGCCCAAGGATGTAGATACGGAAGTATGTTGTGGCAGAGGTTGCAGCGGGATATGCCAACTACACTGGCTGAGACAATCCAGATCGCAGATTCGTATGCCTTGGGAGATCAGATGCAACCCAGGTTAGCGTCAAGTGAGTCCAACAAAGAATAATACAATAGAGATGGTTCCGGATCATCCAGGAGGAATGATTTCCGAGGTAAAAGAAGGGACGATCGCTTGGATTACCGATACGGCTCGCAGCAAGTGGCCGCTATGGACCAAGATCAGCTGAATGCCGGCGTGAACCAGCGTCAGAAAATTGGAGGCCAACAGTGGCAACAAAAGAATGAAGGAAGAAAGCCCTGGACACTAGAGCAGAAAAAATAGTGGAAAGAAAGAAAGGACCGTCTGAGGTATACATTCGAGTCAATAATGGATCAACCATGAAAGTTCCATATGCCAAGCCTGAATAGTCCGGCGAACCATACAACCCGGCAATGTGAATGGATGAGGAAGTTAGAACAAGGTAGTTCGGGGAATGCTCAGGCACCTCGACACGATGCACCTCGGCACGATGGGCCTCGGAATGAAGCACCTCGGCAGCAACTGTTAACTAGGGGGAATGGACAGCAACTTATGTTGCCTCCGCCTCCGCCGAGGTATGAGAACTAGGAACAGAGGGATGTTGTGCACCAAGTGAATAACCAACAGCAGTAGGACCAAGGATACCATGGAAATGAGGGGAGAAATGAATACATGGAGCATCATCAGAGTTACTGTGTGTTCACCACGGAAGAGACCGACAGAAAGAGCTTGCAGCGCCGACATATGGAGGTAAATGCGGTACTGCCAGCTGTGGTGAGGTATATGCCTTGGTCGGATCAGGAGATTACATGGAGTATCAAGGATCACCCAAAGCTTATGCCAAGTCCGTGGACTTACGCGCTAGTGCTTGATCCGACATTCATTGGGCCAAATATTAATTTGAGATTCTCCAAGGTACTGATAGATAACGGCAACAACATTGACATCATGTACAAGGATACCATGCACAAGTTGGGAATATCGGAGAATATGCTCCAAGCTACTAGTACCACCTTTCATGGCATTGTGTTAGGTATATCATGTGAACCAATTGGAAAGGTCTAGGTCGATGTGCTATTCGGCACAAGGGATAATTGTCGGACTGAGAATTTGGAGTTTGAGGTGGTGAACTTGGAAAGCACGTATCACGCGTTACTCGGCAGGCCCGCTCTAAACAAATTTATGGCAAGTACTCACATCAGTTACTTGAAGATGAAACTACCCGGACCAAAGGGAGTGATAACCATAGCTGGGGACTTCAGGCGTTCCATTGAATGTGCATCTGCCGGGTCTAATCTGGCCGAGTCACTCGTGATTGCTCAGGAGAAGAGGAAAATCATGGAGGTGGCTACACTGGCTTAGTCCGCACAGCAGCATATGCTGGCCCTAACCAACCCACATGGCAAGGGTGTTATTTCAAGCGACAAAAGACACGAAGAAGGTACCAGTTGATGATCAGTTTCCGGAGCGCACCGTAATTATTGGTGTCGGATTAAGTGACAAATAGGAAAGCGAGCTCGTCAACTTCCTCCGTGAGAATCGGGACATCTTTGCTTGGTCTACACAGGACCTGCAAGGTGCGCCGAGGGAGTTGGCCGAGCAATCTTTGAATGTGAGACCCGGTGCAAAGCCGGTTAAGCAACCTCTCCGCCGCTTCGCTGAGGACAGGAGAAAAGTCATTGGAGATGAGATAGCTAGGCTTCTTGCGGCCGGATTTATCATGGAAGTACTTTATCCGGATTGGCTCTCTAACCCGGTGCTTGTGGAAAAGAAGAAGTATGATCCGAATGTGGCAGTGGTATGGCGCATGTGTATCGATTACACGAACCTGAATAAGGTTTGTCCAAAAGATCCATTTCTACTGCCAAGGATAGACAAGGTCATAGATTCAACTACGGGGTGTGAGTTATTGTCATTCATAGATGCATATTCTGGTTTCCACCAGATACCCCTGAATCCGGATGATCAAATAAAAACTATGTTTATCAACCCGTATGGGGTTTATTGCTATCGCACTATGCCGTTCGGATTACGTAATGCAGGAGCAACATACCAGTGATGCATGCAAAAGTGTTTACATGACCAAATAGGTCGGAATGTGCAAGTTTATGTGGATGGTGTTGTGATAAAAACTAAGGAAAGCAAAATGCTCCTTGACGATATCCAACAGACATTTGCGAACCTAAGACGGTTCCGGATGAAGCTTAATCCGGAAAAATGTACTTTCGGTGTGTCGGCTGGAAAGCTACTCGGTTTCCTTGTGTCCAGCCAAGGTATTGAAGCTAACTCGACGAAAATCTGGGCTATAGAGAGAATGGAACTGCCAAAATGCCTCAACGATGTGCAGAAGTTTACTGGTTGTCTGGCATCGTTGAGTCGGTTTGTGAGTCGGATGAGAGAGAAGGCCTTGCCCCTCTACCAGTTAATGAAAAAGGCAGATAAATTCACATGGACGCTGCAAGCTGATAGTGCATTCCATGAGCTGAAAAAGATGTTGTCCACTACACCAATATTAGCTGCACTACTACCCAAGGAGCCAATGTTGCTCTATATAGCCGCGACCAACCGAGTCGTAAGTGCAGTAATCATAGTGGAGCGTGAAGTGGAAGTAAAGTCGGTGCAAAGGACGGTGTATTACTTGAGCAAGGTATTATCAGCTTCAAAACAGAATTACCCTCACTATCAAAAGATGGTGTATGGTGTGTATATGTCGACCAAGAAACTCAAACACTACTTTGAGGAGCACCCCATCAAGGTGGTGTGTGAAGCACCCATATCCGAATAGCGAAGTGGGCAATTGAGCTGGCCCCATACGCACCACAGTTCGATAGAAGAGATGCGATCAAATCGCAGGCTATGGCGGATTTCTTCATGGATTGGGCCTAGATGCAATATGAACCACCTCTGCCGGACTCGAATTACTAGTGAATGCACTTTGACGGATTGAAGCTAAAGGAAGGACTGGGGGCCAGGGTAGTGCTTACATCACCCAAGAAGGACCAATTGAAATATGTCCTCTAGATACACTTCAGCGCGTCAAATAATGTGGCTGAGTATGAAGCACTGGTGATTCGGACTTGGTGATGCAGCAAGTGTCTAGCAATTGGGATGCTCTGGATGCAAACATGGCACTTTATAGATTTTACGTCCAAAAGATAAGTGGCTTCTTCGAGGGGTGCGAATTTCATCATGTACCCCGGATTGAAAACGAGGGAGCTGATGTATTATCCAAGTTCGGATCATCCCGGCAGCCAATTCTGCTAGGCATCGCATTGGAGCACTTGAGAAAACCATCTATCACACCATCACTAGAATCCAAGTCAATATATATCCCGGCACTCTCCGGATCAGAAGCTACACCAATGGAGATAGACTAGGAAAGCACCTCAGCAGACCCGGGGACTGCCTCAGCAGACCCGGGGACTATAGTGCAAAACCCGGGGACTGACCAGATCAGTCCGACCGGTGTAATGTTGATGAATGCAATGGAAATCGATGAGGAAAATTTTGTCATCCGGCCTATACCCACTTGGGCTAAGCCAATATTTGATTTCCTAAAGGAGGAAATTTTGCCGGATGATGAGGTACTCTCAAGGCAAATCCAGAGAAGGGCAAAGGCCTACACCATCATCAATGCTGAACTATACAAAAGAAGTGCAACCATAGTGCTGCAGCAATGTGTGGAACTGGAAGAAGGGCTTGACATACTCCGGGATATCCATCAAGGAGAATGTGGTCATCACGCATCCTCCAGAGCATTGGTGGCAAAAGCTTTTCGGCATGGATTTTATTGGCCAAGTGCCCTAGAACAAGCATAGGATCTGGTGAGGAAATGCAATGGCTGTCAGAGATTCCACAAAAACACATACGCCAATGTCGGAACTCAAAACTATCCCCATTACTCGGCCATTTGTTGTATGGTGCCTAGACATGGTAGGACCATTTAAGCCGGCTAAGAGAGGAATGACCCATATCTTGGTTATGGTGGACAAATTCACCAAATGGATTGAAGTAAAGCTAATCAGGAAATGTGATGGGGCAACTACAGTGATGTTCCTCAAGGACATAATCTTGAGATATGGCTATCCCCATAGTATCATAACTGATAATGGCACAAATTTTGCTAAAGGAGCATCTGCGAGGTTTTGCCGAGAGAAGAAGATCCGGCTAGATGTTGCCTCTATAGCCCACCCCGCATTGAACGCGCAAGTGGAAAGATCCAATGGACTAGTCTTGTCCGGGATAAAACCACGACTCATAGAGCCGCTGCAAAGATCAGCGGGGTGCTGGATAGAAGAGCTACCAGTGGTACTGTGGAGTTTAAGAACAACTCTGAATCGATCAACAGGCTATACACCATTTTTCTGGTATATGGGGCAAAAGCTGTATTACCAGCCGACAGAGAGCATGATTCTCCAAGGGTCACCCAATACATAGAAGCCGAAGTGCGCGAAGCCCGGCAAAACGATGTTGATCTGCTGGAAGAAGCAAGAGAACTGGCCTTGTCCAGATCCGCCATATATCAGAAAAACCTCCAACGCTACCACAGTCGGAAAGTAAACCCCCCGAGTCTTCCGGGAAGGTGATCTGGTACTCCGGCTGGTGTAGCGCACTGCTGGCATGCATAAATTATCCCCTCCATGTGAAGGACCTTTCATTGTAAGCAAAGCTCTGCACAATGATTCCTACTATCTTATTGATGCACAACCATAGGAGAAGAACAAGGCAGATAGGTCCGGAGAGGAATCTAAGCATCCATGGAATGTAGCACTACTTCGCCCTTTTTACACCTGACAAAGAGGTGAATGTATCCGAGTTACTCATATGTCGGTGTGTATGTCGGCAATGAGTTTATCAATGAAACTTTGGCACCCCCAGCAGAAACTCGGGGACTGCCATAATAAATTGTCTTTTTCGTATTTCCTTTTTATACGGCGGCTGGATTAAGTTGCCTATACCTTAGCCGGATTAGTAGTGTGTGAGCACCAAAAACCCAACTCTTCGACTGTGCTGTTGTCCAACAAGAATTGGCTTCATGGCAAGCAAGAGAACAAGTTTGGAATCGTGAAGCACATGAAAAACGACTAAGGAAAGGAAAGTAACTGAGCTGACATTTGTTATCCGAACTAACCCTGTATTTACTTCATTTATTTTTTGCCATATTATTTTGAGCTAATCTCAAAGTTTCAAGTATTGTTAAATCAATTTTTTGAACCTCGGACTCGTAAGTCGAAAATCGAATCAAGGTAGACGCGAGCCGAGTCATAAAATTGGGGAAACAAGAAATGGAAACTCGGGGACTTCGCCCACATTAATCCAACATTAAGAACTTAGTAGCAAACGACACTAATTGTAGCAAAATAAAACCATAGTGCTTAAGTACAACTTCACCCGGCATACCGGGGATCTGACAAATATTGTTAAGTGTTTCTCAAGCTCAAGGAGCAGCAGCAGAAGCCGAATCATCGGTCGAAGGAGGAGGTACTTCGGCATTTGTAGGCGGGGCACCAGCCTCGGCTTCATATTCGGGATTGGCCTCCTCATCTTTCGGGTCTTCGGCATCATCGCCAACTTCAGAGGCTTCGTCCTCATCTTCCTTGTCCTCTCCGCCCTCAGAAACGTCAGCATCATCAAATACATCCAAGTATCTCGAACCCTCATTCCAAGCGTGGCAGAATGAATATTGGATGAGCTTGTTCGCGCAGGCTTTGTGTTGAGCGACACACTCCGGATCATCGGACCACTTTGATCCGATACGCATACGGTCAAGTAGCCCCAAGTCTATCCCTTCGTACCATGAGAGAACAAACGGTAGTGTTGTATCAGCTCTGGCTCGTGCAGCAGATTCCCGCCAAAGGTGCACCTGAGTTTCGCACTCCATCAACTTTGCTATAAAAGCAGCGTTTCCCTTGGGAGTGGGCTAAGTAGGACAGAGAGAATTAAACATCCGCATCACTATCGACATAATGTCTGCGCCATAGTTCTTCACCAGTTCCATGCAAGCAGTGAGGCTCACCACCAGATCCTCCGTTTCATAAGGGATTGACCCGGTGGTAGGACCTGTTGGAATACCCCATTGCTGGCGAGACCTGGCCACAGCATGAGAAGCAATAGAGTCGCCCTCTGGGAACTTGCCTAAGAACAAAACAAGGAATGTCGGTGAGCAATGATGACCCACAAGTATAGGGGGTGTATCACAGTATTTTTGATAAGTAAGAGTGTCGAACCCAACGAGGAGCAGAAGGTGTTGACGAGTGGCTTAGAGCACGAGTTCTCTGTAAATACTTAGCAAACGGATTTTTAGGGGTTTTTGATAATGCGGATAAACAAAGTATGCATAAATAAAAGATAATAATAATAAATGCAGCAAGTGGCCCAATCCTTTCTTTAGCTAAGGACAAGCCGGTTGTATTACTTAAGATGACCAAACGTTCTCGAGGACACACGGGAATATCGTCAAGTGCTTTCGCTTCATATAGTTGATTAATCTTCTTTAGTTGGCTAAGTGTTGTCTGGGTGAACCTGTGCTAATGTACCAACCTTCCTAGGACTAATACATACTTGTGATTATACCCCTTGCAAAGTATCCGCAAGTACAAGAAAGTAATTAAGATAGAAACCTAACCACAACTTTAAACTCTAAGACCCTGACGTCCCAAGTGCAAAGGTTTCCTAACAGAGGTTCAGGTTTCTGTCACTCCGGCAACCCCTATGATTAGTAGCCAAATACACAATGCATTCCCCTAGGCCCATAAAGGTGAAGTGTCATGTAGTTTATGTTCACATGAAACCACTAGAAGAATAACATCACAACTCCACTACTAACAACATGACTTCTCCCATGTCCTCAAGAACAAAACGAACTACTCATAAGACATCATATGGATCAAGATCAGAGATGATATAATGATAAGTAACAATCTGAACATAACAATAATTCAATGGTTCCACTCAATAGCATCAACCACAACAAGTAATCAACACCGGGAAAGTTTCCCCTAAGAACTATGCAAGATTCAACCCAATTGTTATAGGGGTATGGAGTGGTGATGATGGTGTTGGTGGAGATGATGGTGGTGGTGGTGATGATGATGATCCCGATGAAGTCCAGCTTGATGGTGGTGTTGATGGCGATAATCTCCCCTCTTTGGAAGGAATTTCCCCGGCAGAATTCTGTCTGCCAGAGAGATCTTTCTCTCTCTGTAGTTTTCCACCCCACAGAGGCGGCGAAATCTTTCTGTGGTCGCTCCCCAGGTATTAGGGTTTCATGGGGATAATATACGCCAAAGGGGTGTGCCAGGAGTGGGCAGGGTGGCCACACCACCTGGTGGCGCGGCCTAGGGTAGCCCGTCCCAGGGGGTGGTATGGCCCCCCTGTGGCCCATCTCCACTCCCCCTTCTGGCAACCTTCGTCTTCTGGAAAAATAGGATTTTCCATGTATTTTCCCCGATTTCCCGATCTTCGTGAATTTCGCCTCCAAACAGCCCCTTTTCTATCAGAATCCTGACTGCAGTGGTCCATGCTCCAAAAGTCATCAACCATGCAAAAACAGATGAAATAACATAAGTATCATCTCTTAATATGAAATATATCAATGAATAACAGTAAATTATGATATAGAATAGTGATGCAAAATGGACGTATCAAGAAACAGTACATAATCCGGAGAGATGAGAATTGAGCAGCGGAATGAAACTCACAGGAAATCTGGAAATGGATGTGAGTGAGCTCGACATACACATTCGCGTTGCTGGCCTGGAGTTTTTCATATTCGGAGGTCACCGACTTAAGTTTTACGTCGGCTTCCTGCAGCAAGTCCTGGTCCTTGGAAACTTGAGTGGTCAGGCGCTCCTTTTCCTCGGCGAACTCCTGATCCGCCTTATCCAGCTTGGATTTGTGGAGGTCCTTGAGTTTTTGGATTTCGGTGTTCAGCCGAGTAATCTCCGAGTCCTTGAGGCACAGCTGAGCAATCTCGTCATCCTTTTTCTTCAATTCAGCCTGGTGCTTCCCTGCTTGTTCGAGAAAATGTGTCATCATGTCAAGAATGGGAATGCTATCTTCAAGTGTAGCTGCAATGGTGAGTTGACCTGGCAGAACCGAGGTATAAATATCTACCGAGTCAACAAAAGAACGCGCAATGGTCAAAAACGCAAGACAAGTTACCTTGAATTTCAGCCAGTTTTTGCGCATGATAATATTTTCAGCCTCAACCTCAGCTGCGTAATTCGAATAATAAGTTAATACGGATAGTAAATAACTCGAATGGATGTGAATAAAAAGGGCTTAGGTGAAGGAACTTACCCTTCTTCTGGTGATCCACCAACAACTTGTTGTATCTAGCACGAAGATCTTTGTATGAGTCCAACAAGCGCCGAAACTCAACAGTTCAGCGGTTGGTGGTTGATACATTGCAAATGTATCTATAATTTTTGTTGTTCCATGCTTGGTTTTATCTACTTTCTTGTGTTTTGTCCACACTTTGGAGTATTTTTCATATGATTTCTTGGAATAACCTATTAACATGAGCCACAGTGCTAGTTGCCTGTTTTCTGCTGTTTTTGGTTCCACGAAGTCAGAAAATGAATATTCTCGGAATTGGACGGCACAAAAGCCAAAGTCACTATTTTACCAGAAGACATCTGGAGCCAGAATACGAGACGGAGAGGGGCTGGGGCCTAGCCACTCCACCTGGCCACGTGGCTAGGCCTGGCCTGCGCCAGGGATGGTCTGGCCGACCCTAGCACCCCCTCGGCCTCTCCTTCCGCCTATATATTGCCTCTGATACGGAAACCCTAAGTACCCGATCAAAAATCCACGAAAGAGTTTGTAGCCGCCATCATCTCCATCCCTAGATTGGGAGGGATCTGAAGCTCTTCTCGGCACCCTGTCAGAGAGGGGAATTCACCCTGGAGGCCTTCTTCATCATCATGCAAGCCTCCGGTGTGATGCGTGAGTAGTTCATCTCTGGACTACGGGTCCATGTAGTAGCTAGATGGCTAGTTATCCTCCTTTGTGCTTTCATGTCTAGATCTTGTGAGCTCCGTTCATGATCAAGATCATCTATTTGTAATTCTGCATGTTGTGTTTGCGGGGATCCGATGGATATTGAGATGCTGTTTCAGATTGATTATTGATTCTATCATGTCTTTGTTATTTGTGATCTTGCATGCTTTCCGTTGTTAGTAGCTATCTTGGCCAAGTAGATGCTAGCAACTCCAAGAGTTAGTATTTATGCTCGATAGTGGGTTCATGCCTCTGGTAATCTGGAGAAGTGACAGAAATCTCTAAGGTACTAGATGTGCTGTTGCTACTAGGGAGAAAACAACAATCCTTTGTTCATAGAACAATCGTATTGTTTACTTTAAACACAATTCGTAAAGCAATAATCTGTTGCTTGCAACTTAATACTAGAGGGGGTTCGGTTGATAACCTGAAGGTGGATGATTAGTCATAGATGCAGTTGGATGGCAGTCTATGTATAATGTTGTAATGCCCAATCAAGTCTCAAAGGAGTCAAGCTGATTAGTATATGCTTGTATGTTTTCTCGATGTTTGTCAATTGCCCCACTGTAATTTGTTCACCCAGCATGTTATCTACCTTAAGGAGAGCCACCTCTAGTGAACTATGGACCCCCAGTCTTTTCTTTTACATACAATCTACAAACTGTTTACAATTTTGTGTTTACTTTCTGCAAACTATTACTTCCTTCCATTCGATACGTTTAATCCTTTGTTTTCAGCAAAACCGGTGAGATTGAATACCTCATCGCAAGTTGGTGACAGAGTTCTGTGGTTGTGTTGTGCAGGTCTCCACGTTGCTGCTGGCACCAGTAGTGCGCCCTGCCAACGTTCAGCTAACTACACATTTGGGGTGTTTCCTTGCTCCTACTGGATTGATAACCTTAGTTTTGTACTGAGGGAAAACTTACTGTTGTGCTCATGATACCTTCCTCTTGGGGTTCCCCAACGAGCTCGTTAATACACGAGTTAACAAGTACTTTTTCTGGCGCCGTTGCCGGGGAGTCAAGGACATCTTCACAAGGGGAGTCCCTCATATCCAATCTCTTTACTTTGTTATTTTTGTTTTGCTTAGTTTACTTTTGTTTTGTTTGCTTGTTTCTTTATCAAAAACATAAAAAAATTACTACAAGTTTGCGTTCTTTATCAAAAAAACAAATAATGACTACTCTTGAAAACACTAAGTTGTGTGACTTCACTAGCACCAACAACAATGATTTTATGAGCACACATATTGCTCCATCTGTTCCTGAAGCTACTTTCTTTGAGATAAAACCTGCTTTACTCAATCTTGTTATGAGAGAACAATTTTCTGGTATTGGTAATGAAGATGTTGCTGCCCATCTAAATAACTTTGTCGAACTTTGTGAGATGCAAAAGCATAGGGATATAGATGGTGATATTATTAAGCTAAAATTGTTTCCTTTCTCTTTCAGAGGAAAAGCTAAAGAATGGTTGAATTCCTTAACTAGGAATAGTACTGATTCTTGGACTAAGTGCAAAGGTGCTTTTATTGGAAAATACTATCCTCCTGCTAAGATTATATCTATGAGAAGTGAAATAATGAAGTTTAAACAATCTGATAATGAACATGTTGCTCAAGCTTGGGAAAGAATGAAATCTTTGGTAAAGAATTGTCCCACTCATGGACTGACTACTTGGATGATCATCCAAACCTTTTATGCAGGATTGAACTATTCTTCAAGGAACCTATTGGATTCTGCTGTTGGAGGTACCTTTATGACCATTACTTTGGGTGCTACAACAAAGCTTCTGGATAATATGATGGTTAACTATTTCGAATGGCATACTGTGAGAGCTCCACAAGGTAAGAAGGTAAATTCTGTTGAGGAAATCTCCTCCTTGAGTGATAGGATTGATGTTATTATGTCTATGCTTGTGAATGGGAAAGCCCATATTGATCCAAATAATGTTCTTTTAGCCTCTTTGGTTGCTCAAGAAGAGCAAGTTGGTGTGAACTTTATAAGAAATAATAATTTTGGCAATAATGTTTATGGTAATAACAATTATAGGCCCTCCCCTTCTAATAATACTTATGGTTATAATGGTAAACCTGGATTACCTAGTGAAGGAAGAATTTTGGAAGTTGAAAGAGCCACTAAGAACTTCATGCAAATGCAATATGAGCAAAATCAACTATTTACTAAAACTATGGAGGAACAATCTATCATTTTGAAGAACATTAGCCATCAACTTGAGAGTTTAAATAGGGAAATTCCTAGTTTACAACTGAAACTTTCTAATGCTGAAAGAAATATATTATCTTTGTCTGAAGCTCAATCCTCTTTGATTAATAAAATGGCTGCTAAACCTGAAACTAATGATAATCCCTTTGCAGCTACTAATGCCATACAAGTAAGGATTGATGAAAATGTTAGACTATTAGCTGAATTACATGCTAAGTGGGAAAGAGAAGATGAAATTGCTAGAAACATTAGTGTTTCTACTATCACTACCACTAGTGTTGAGGCTAGTAATAGTTCTACTACTTTAGATTATAATTTTGATTTTGATCTTGATGGTTGCAATATCTCTGAAGTTATTAAGTTCCTACAAAAGCTTGCTAAAAGTCCTAATGCTAGTGCTATGAACATGGCCTTTACAAAACACATTACTGATGCTCTCATAAAGATTAAAGAAGAAAAGATGAAACATAAAGCTTCTATTCCTATAAAACAAGAAGATGGTTGGGAACCCATCATTAATATGAAAGTGAATGATTTTGATTTCAAAGCTGTATGTGATCTTGATAGTAGTGTTTCTATTGTGCCTAGAAGGATTTATGATATGCTTGATTTGTCGCCACTTGAAGATTGTTATTTGAATGTCCCACTTGATGATAATGCTAAAAAGAAACTCATGCGGAGTCTTAATGATGTTCTTATTATGGTTAACAATGCCTATGTCCCTGTTGATTTCTATGTTTTGGATGTTGAATGCAATGCTTCTTGTCCTATTACTTTGGGAAGACCTTTTCTTAGAACTGTTGGTGCCATTATTGATATGAAAGAAGGCACCATTAAATATCAACTCCCACTCAAGAAAGGTATAGAACACTTCCCTAAGAAGAGAGAGAATATTTATTTTGCCTCTCCTATGAAAACACAATTTGGTTTTAATGCTTCTTCATTTGAGAACACTTGATTCTTTTTCTTGCTTCTTATGCCTAACATAAAGGCGTTAAAAAAGTACTTATTGGGATAACCCAAAAGTTTTAGATGACTCTTGGAAGTTGTTACTTCAGTAATAACCGCTCCTTATCCTTTTTATTTGCTTTTTGTGCCAAGAGTAACCTCTAATGAGAGAGAAGTAATGATTGGGAAAGTTGCTGTCCCGAAACAGATTTCTGTGCTTCACCGTAAAAATTTGTGTAAAATCTCTGTATGTTCCTTTGAGGCATGAATTTTTGTGCTTCTGCCCCAGGTGGTTATATAACTTTCGTTAGTTCAACACTTTTTGATTTGAGCAACAGAAGGTCTTCGAAATTTTTTGTCTTTACCTGCTGGTCTGTTTTGACAGATTTCTGCCATTTTCTGCATTTGCTTCTTGTTGGTTCCTTTTTGAGTTCTTTTGGGGAATTGAGATTTTTGAGGGAAGTGCTACAGTAGCTAGTGTTTTAATGGAAGTTTTATTGGTGTTAGAACTGAACCTAAAGACTTATTATCTTGAGTGCACTGATGTTGCTAATAAATATTGTGTGAAGTTTTGTATGAAGGAAAAATTTCAGGTGTATGGAAGGAATGAGTAATGAGATGAAGGATGGACTAAAGCTCAAGCTTGGGGATGCCACGCGTGTCACCCCAAGAAATATCCAAGAAGTACAAGCGTCAAAGCTTGGGGATGCCCAAGGCATCCCCCTCTTCATCAATAAAAATCCCAGGTTTCTTCCAAACGCTTCATTTTTATTGTTTCATGCACAATTGTGTTGTTCTTGGAGCATCTTCTTTTTCGTTTTCGTTTTGGTTTTTCATTTGCTTTGTTTACTTAGTTTGCTGAATAAATTGGTTGGACCCCCACTTTCATACATTGGTTTTCAAATAGTTTGGTTTGGTTTGGAAAAGAGTAGGAAAGTTCATGCTAAAGTGGTAAAGAGAGCTTGTTTTTGATTGTGGCCTATGCTTTGTCATGCCGTGCTTGATATTGTTTTGGATTTATTCTTAGTATTCTTTGTTGTAGCACGACTTGTTATAAACAATTGAGATTGGTTAATGTGCCTTGGATGAATCATGCGTTGTTTTAGCATATTAAAGCATAGTATTGTGGTATTCTCCTTTGATGCTTTATTTGGGTTGACTTGGCGCATGCTCACACCATGTTATGACTATCCAAAGTCACCATAAGCCTTTATGATCCTTTTGTTTTCAACTTGTAGTATCACTTTATGCTTTGATCAATGATGCTTTGTCGCTCTGCATAATTATGGCCATTATTGCTCTCTTAGTTTGTTGCTCCCAGTCTTTTGCTAGCCTCCGTAACCAAGTATGAGTTCCACTCATGCATCCAACTCCCTAAACCAAGTTATTCCAAAGAGTCCACCATACCTACCTACTAGCTTATGCTATTCCAAGTATATTCATGTTTTTGTTTACCTTCCGAATTAAACTTGTTATGAGGAAACTAGTGATTAAAGCTCTCACGAACTTGATGGCACACTTTCCTTTTCTTGCCCTTAATAAACTTGAACCATTGTGTCGTCTATGTTGTATATGCTTGCACTTATTTGTCGGGAATTAGCTGAACCATGCTGTCATGGGGAACGCTTTCAACATTGCACTTGTACTCTGTACCTAGTTGATATCATGCTCTTTTGTCTATGTATGTCGTCGGTGTGAAATGAAAGGGGAGCTTGTAAGTCCATGGAGTTATGTATATGTGTTAGAGAAACACCTGGGCTGCTGGTCTAATCCATGCTGACATGGTGGAAACCTGCAGCGTAACCATAATGAGCTGTATATGAAGCATTCTTCTTATAAAAAAAGAGTCCTATATTGAGAAAAAAGAGAAAAAGAAAAAAAAGATTATGAAAAGAGGAAAGAGAGAAAAAAGCACCATATTCCCATGGTAAATAAGAAGATTGCTGAGATGCTCGTTGTTTGCTTGCCTTGTCATTTTGATATGGGGATTCTTCTGTATCATCGGGCAAGGGGTACCCCATTGGTGGTTCTCTATGATACACATGTACTTACGATGACAAGAACTTACCGGTGACTAAACTTGACTAGCATGAGGAGCGGCCCTCGTATTCAAGGGACATGAGATTTCTAACTTATACTTCGTCAAGCATGTACACCATAGTTTGTTCACTTTAACCTTAATCACTTCAAGATGCTTATGATAGGGGCAATGAGAGCTGAAAGCTATTAAGTACCATAATTTTTGGAAGCTCTTTATGAAACTTGAATCTCTGGTTCCTTCTATGAAGGCCTTTCTTCCACCATTATATTGAGTCTCCACCTTCTACCTTTATGCACCTACTTTGAGAGCATAGTGGCCATTCTTAGTTCTATGTGCATTGTCCCAAGAATAGTTGATTGATGCATAACTTGATATTGCTTGTTTTAAACTATTTGTATCTATTCACTCTTATGAACTTTGAAGGTGTCCTATGCATTTATATTTGCTACTCTATGAGGGACAAGCTGAATACTATTATGCTATGTTTTCTTTATGTGAAACAAACAAACATCTTGCAAATCATTGTTATTCATGAATCTTTTGTTTGTGCCATTTCATGTTGCAACATAGTTTCTTTGTCTTATTGCTAGAACTTTGTCATTCATGTTATGATTGAAGTACTATGATCCCAGCTTTGAATGATTTACAAATACTTTGATCAAGTTTATGATGGTGCATGGCACCTCAAAAAATTATTCTTTGTTTTTATCTCTTACCTACTGGAGGACGAGCATGAGTTAAGCTTGGGGATGTTGATACATTGCAAATGTATCTATAATTTTTGATGTTCCATGCTTGGTTTTATCTACTTTCTTGTGTTTTGTCCACACTTTGGAGTACTTTTCATATGATTTCTTGGACTAACCTATTAACAAGAGCCACAGTGCCAGCTGCTTGTTTTCTGCTGTTTTTGGTTCTAGGAAGTCAGAAAATGAATATTCTCGGAATTAGACGGCAAAAGCCAAAGTCACTATTTTACCAGAACACATCTGGAACTGAATACGAGGAGAGAGAGGGCTGGGGCCACACACTGGCCGCCATGCCAGGCCTGCCCGCCAGGGGGTGGTCTGGCCGACCCTAGCACCCGCTCAGCCTCTCCTTCCGCCTATATATTGCCTCTAATAGGGAAACCCTAAGTACCCGATCAAAAATCCATGAAAGAGTCTCAGAGTCATGGCTATCTCCATCCCTAGATCGGAGGGATCAAGCTCTTCCCGACACCTCGCCGAGAGGGAATTCACCACAGAGGCCTTCATCATCATCATGCAAGCCTCCGGTGTGATGCGTGAGTAGTTCATCTCTAGACTACGGGTCCATGTAGTACCTAGATGGCTGGTTCTCCTCCTTTGTGCTTTCATGTCTAGATCTTGTGAGCTCTGTTCATGATCAAGTTCATCTATTTGTAATTCTGCATGTTGTGTTTGCGAGGATCCGATGGATATTGAGATGCTATTTCAGATTGATTATTGATTCTATCATGTCTTTGTTATTTGTGATCTTGCATGCTTTCTGTTGTTAGTAGCTATCTTGGCCAAGTAGATGCTTGCAACTCCAAGAGTTAGTATTTATGCTCGATAGTGGGTTCATGCCTCTGGTAATTTGGGGAAGTGACATAAATCTCTAAGGTACTAGATGTGTTGTTGCTACTAGGGAGAAAACCACAATCCTTTGTTCATAGAACAATCGTATTGTTTACTTTACACACAATTCGTAAAGCAATAATCTATTGCTTGCAACTTAATACTGGAGGGGGTTCAGATGATAACCTGAAGGTGGATTATTAGTCATAGATGCAGTTGGATGGCGGTCTATGTATAATGTTGTAATGCCCAATCAAGTCTCAAAGGAGTCAAGATGATTAGTATATGCTTGTATGCTTTCTCCATGTTTGTCAATTGCCCCGCTGTCATTTGTTCACCCAGCATGTTATCTATCTTAAGGAGAGCCACCTCTAGTGAACTATGGACCCCGGTCTTTTCTTTTACATACAATCTACAAACTGTTTACTGTTTTGTGTTTACTTTCTGCAAACTATTACTTCCTTCCATTCAATATGTTTAATCCTTTGTTTTCAGCAAAACCGGTGAGATTGACAACCTCATCGCAAGTTGGGGACAGAGTTCTGTGGTTGTGTTGTGCAGGTCTCCACGCTGTCAGGCACCGCCAGGCGCCTCGCCAACGCTCACTAGCTACACCTTTGGGGTGTTTCCTTGCTCCTACTGGATTGATAACCTTGGTTTCGTACTGAGGGAAAACTTACTGCTGTGCTCATCATACCTTCCTCCTGGGGTTCCCCACGAGCTCTTTAATACATGAGTCAGCAGTGGTGATCTACAAAACGAGCCAGTCTAAGTTCATATATAAAAGGAAGTAATTCGAAGTCTACAAGATCCGGGCCAAGTGGAACTTAACCCGGCTCTAGGTGTGTGGATATTTGAAGTCTACAAGATCCAGGCCAAGTGGAACTTAACCCGGCTCTAGGTGTGTGGATATTCGAAGTCTACAAGATCCGGGCCAAGCGGAAATTAACCCGGCTCTAGGTGTGTGGATATTCGAAGTCTACAAGATCCAGGCCAAGTGGAACTTAACCCGGCTCTAGGTGTGTGAATATTCGAAGTCTATAAGATCCGGGCCAAGTGGAACTTAACCCGGCTCTAGGTGTGTGGATATTCGAAGTATACAAGATCCGGGACAAGTGGAACTTAACCCGGCTCTAGGTGTGTGGATATTCTAAGTCTACAAGATCCGGGCCAAGCGGAACTTAACCCGACTCTAGGTGAGTGGATATTCGAAGTCTAGAAGATCCGGGCCAAGTGGAACTTAACCTGGATCTAGGCCTATGGATATTTGAAAATGCTAGGTACTTACACTAAATTCTCTAAAAGCATCCGACCGAGTAATAAATTACTCCCTCGGAGGCTCGGGGACTGGTGGATATACCTATAAGTGTTCATGCACATAAAGCAACATAGCAGAAAAAGGGATTACCTCCATCATTTGGCCAGCCAGAGAGATAGCCTTGGTGGTGGAGTTCATCTCAGCGCTAAACTCCATCGGGCCAAACTTCTCCGGCAGATCGTCTTGCGGGGCAATGAAATCGGCATTGTTCTAGTTGTGCACATATTCTATAAGCATCGGGCTATAGCTTTCACCGCTAGGAGAATGGCTCGTCACCAAGCCCTTGGCATGGGCCTCCCGCCTCGCAGACTGAGCAACAACAAGACTGACATGTAGGATCAGTTGCTTACTTCCCTCAGGTCCGGCGGCAGGAGACCTGAAAGCGGAATACTTAGCAGGCTCAGAGGCTTTCTTGCTCTTGCTGGATAACACTGGCTGCTGGAGAAGAGCTGAGGCTGCAGAGCTGGACTGAGCTTGGGAGGCTGGCTGAAAAATGTCCTTAATGGACACAGTGGATCCATAGACAGTGGGCTGAGACTTCTTCTTCGAAGAGGCCTTGGTTGTGGCTGCTGCTGCTAGTGATTTTGGCTTTGGTGCTGATGCGGTTACTGCTGGTGTTGGTGCTGCTACTGGTGCTAATGCTGCTGGTGCTGGTGCTAGTACTACAGGTGCTGGTGCTACTGGTGCTGGTATCATTGGTACTGGTACTGCTGGTGTTGCTGATGGTGCTGAAGAGACTGGAACTGAAGGAGTTATTTGGGGTGATGCCGATGAAGCTAGCACCTCGGAGCTGGACGGTTGCGATGGAGGAGAGGAACTCAGGAGATCCGGCATTGCCGTATCCTCGGTCGCTCTACTTCCCCCTACGTCGATGTTGCCCTCCTCATGATGAGGTGGGCTCAGATCTAGCGCAGCCGTGAAGTCCTCTTGGATAGGACTCAGTGGACAAACATCATCATCAGGGGGGAGAAGAATCACTCCAGATCGGAGAAGAAATGTTGGGGCCGCTCTGGGGGATAACCTTGGGAGCGCTAGAGAAATGAAAAAATAGCAAGTCAAAAATAGAAACGAAAACAGATAAAAGGCAAAGGCAGAAGTAGAGAGACTCAAAAGCAAAGGAGAAAGGAAAACGACTTACTCATCCGAGGTTGGGGCGCTCGAGGTTTGGGTGCCCTCCGAACTGTGCTACCCCGGATTTCTTTTGCCTCTTCTTGGGTGGTGGCGCCTCCGAAGTTGCGGACGAGGTAGCCGCGTGCTTATGGGAAGGAGCAGGAGCCGAATCATCTGTGGCGAGAGGCGGAACCTCAAGGACCTGACTGGCCGGGTTAGCTGAAGATTCGGACATAATCGGGAATGCATAAGAGATAGGCACCGGGTCAAGTACCTCCAGAACCTCAACATCTGAGTCATCGTCATCCGGCCAGTCCCTTAGAGAAGAGGCCTTACCAGAGGTACGCTTGGTGGTGTCCGGAGTAGGCAATAACCTCTCCGAGTCAGGCTCCACCTCGTATGACTCAGCACGGTTTGCCACCCACTTGCTCGCCAACTAGTTGCGATCCTCAAGTGGTTGCTGGAGAAATTGCTGAGAGAAAAAGTATCAATGGTTGAGTTAGAAAGCTATCGGACATACTGAGAAAACCCGAAAAAGATGCCGAGAGAGAGATTTACCTTAGGAGGCGGGTTGGCTGGGGTAAAGGGTGCAATCCCTGTTGGGTCCGCAGCATAGAAAACAAAAAATTTCCTACGATGAGAACTACACGCCAATATGTATCTACTAGGTACAGAGCAACGGGTGGACATACATCCATCGAGAACTTACCCTCGAAGACAACGAGTTTTGTTAACGAGTAGGAACTCGTGGTTGATGTAGTCATACACTTGTCGATCTCAAGATCGTGTGGAAGTCCGAGCGCCACAAATCAGCAGCGCATCCGTACTCACACACACGTTCAAGCCACCGGACAACCTCCACCTCCTCGCTCCAGCGATCCAGCAGAAGCAGTAACTCCTTCCAGACGAAATGCCACCGGGAACATGTATCTTGCTAATTCGAGACCATGGGGGAATAATTCTAGAGGGGGAGAGAGATCCTTCACGAGGAGGTGTGATGAAGAAGGAGGAAGAGGGAGGCCTTTTATAGGAGGAGGGGGGTGCCCCTCCCCATGGCCGGCGCCTCATGGGGGTGACCCCTCACCTCCTCCATTCATGTGGTGGTAACCCCTCCACATTAAAATGCCTCTTCACATTCCCTTTTAAAGTCCCCACTTTAAATGCATTAAAATTCTCTAAGTTTAATGCTCTCTCATTTAATAAAACTCTTTTATTAAATTTATTCAGAATTTTGTTAATTACTTTAACTAACAAACATTCACATATAACCCCTTGCAATATTTCAATATCACATGCAGAACCACTTTCTGCAATTTCACCCGAAACAATTTCCGGTTTCTATCGAAACAATTCCTGTGCTTTGCAATTCTTTCGTCTGAAACATATGTGCTCCAAAATGGTGTCTGGTAACTCTTAAGTGTGTCACCCTACGGTTCGCGAATAATGCAGAAATGATTGAGACTCCTCTCAGATCAATAATCAGAAGCGGGACCTGGAGATCCATACTGACTCCTGCATATTCAACTATGACTTCTATGATCATGAGAACCTTTAACGCTTGTAATTTAATCCCTTTGTCTCATGATATAATACATGTCCGAGATTCGATCATCAGTATCCAAATACCTAGTTTGATCTCGTTACCGACATGCACTCTTTTCTCGTTCCCGTGATATAACATTCTAGTGATCACATCACTTGCTTGCAAGCTTTCTTAATGTGATATCACCGAGAGGGCCCAGAGTATATCTATCCGTCATCGGGATTGACAAATTCCACTCTTGATCCATGAGCCTCAACATAACACCTTCGTAGCACTGAACCCATCTTTATAGTCACCCTGTTACGGTGTGACGTTTGATGTTATCAAGATACTCTTCCGGTGTTAGCAATTAACATGATCTCATGGTCTAAGGATAAAGATTACTTCGTATGATGTTATAGCAATGTAAACATAATGACTTGATCGTAATGCTATTCTTCGGATGAATGTTCATCACATCATTTCACAAATGTTGTGACCTTGTTATTAATAACATCCAATGTCCATGATCAGGAAACCTTGATCATCTTGTTAATCAACAAGCTAGTCTATAAGAGAGGCATAACTAGGAACCCTTTTTGTTTATTAAACACACATGTATTGATGTTTCCGACCAATACAATTATAGCATGCAAAATAAACATCTATCATATATAAGGAATACATAATAACAACTTTATTATTGCCTCTCAGGGCATATTTCCTTCAATCCCCCATTTCCAAGCCTCGGAGAACTCCTTGTCCACATTGGAGATGGCCTTGACTCGACGGAACACCTTGGAGTTGTTAAGCTCGAAGGAGGAGGTCCGGTGGGGGTCAAGGGGGCCACTAAGATAGAAAATCTTGTGGGCGCGCTTCTGAAGGGGGGAGACCCGACTGCGGACGAAGGTGATCATGATGTCCTCGCCCCGCAACTCCTTCTTAACTAGCTCCTTGATCCGGCAATCGACCTGATTTGCCAGGGCCGTGGGCCGCTTCGGGATCTTCTCCCATAGAGAGGTATCCGGGACACCAATCTTGAAAGGGAGGAGCCGGATCAAGTCTACGTCCGTGGTATTCCAGACATAGAAGAAGGTCCGGGCCCAGCCTTTGCAGGATTCGAGGCCGGTGACCTGGGGGAAAGCCGAGTTCTTGCGGGGAGAGATTGAGGCTCCACCGCATTGAGTCAAGTGTTTTTTGGCAGGGGTGAGGTGCTTGTCAGGGACGACGTTTTTCTCAGACCAAAGAATTTGATCCATATTTCCTTGGAGGGCCAGAGGCCGATATACCCCTCTATGCCGAAGGCAAACAAAGAAAGAGAGGTAATGGCATTGGCGGGGAGATGATGCGGTTGGAGTTGATAAGTGGAAATGAAATCATGGAAGAAATCAGAAACATGCAAGCCAAAACAACGTTGGAAGTGGGAGAGAAAAATGACATACTCCCCTGGATTTGGAGAGGGAGTTATCTCCTGAGCGGCGAGGCGGCACATCACATACAGCTAGTCAATGTCATCCTGGCAGATGAAGGCGCCGGCCCAGCCACCACGCTCAGGAGTATCTCCTTCTTATTCTTCTTGGGCGATGATGGCGGCCTCCTCCTCTGTCATGGTAGAATCAAGTTCCTCAAGAAAATAGTCAGAGAAGTAGTAGCGAGAGGAGGCGAATCTAGAGGTGCAGAGCCCCGTGGTGAAGAACTTGAATAGAGGCGGCTGCGTGGTCGCAAGGAGCGGCTGGCCATGGCAGCAACGACGCAACACCAGCACGGAAGCGGTGGTGGCGGTGGCATCGCAGTGGAGAAAAGGAGAGGCAGTGGGCGCGCGAAGTGGGGAACTTCCCCAAGGTTGCCCTGCCCCCTATTTAACCGTGCATCGCACGCACGTAGTGGGATCCATTGTTGCATCCCAACAGCACGCTGTGGCTGTGTACGCACCAAATCAACCAATCAAGCGCAAGCCACAGCAAGGGGCACAGGGAACAAAGGATCATGTGACGTGATGTAATGATACAGTTAACAAGGCACTGCCGCGACAGGATGTGCATAGCAGTTATTCCTGACATTACTACAGTAACCGGCGCAGTAAACTAGCATGGACCTTAAAATGAGGCAAAGTGATGATTACCCTCCATGTAGGATGTGGTGAAGCGTATGTGAGAAGGAAAGGTAACCCGGATACATGAGAAGAAACCCGGCCAACGAGAGGTAACTCGGAATGAGCCAAGGGAACATATGGGCAAGGAGTTCGGTTACAGAATAACTCGGCTGAAGAAGCGCAGATTCAGATAAGGGAATATGCCGTGGCCTTAACAGCTGAACTTGCTAAGACCGCACCAGCTTCGGGGACTAATGTTGCGGGATACCCTCGGGTAGGGTCACGCCGGGGTATAAAGGCCGAGTTATCCGAGGTATGGCACGGTCAAAGCAAGTGCTGGCCGGGTCACCTCAAGGCAGGCCGGCTTACGGAGTAACCCGGCCCCTTGGGCGTCTGCCCAGCATTAATCTGGCCGGCATAAAATATATGCCGGCCATGTTTATCTACTAAATGTACATGTACCCTCATAGCCGAGTTAGCCAAGCATTAGCCGGGCTACCACTTGGCTTCCAAGAGAAGGAATGAATCTCCCACCGGTCAAAAGGTGGCCTTTGTCCACGGAAGCCTGAGCAAAGCAAGCATAGGGAAGGACCAGCGGGGCATGGACGACAAAGATGATGCGGGAAATGTCGGTTGGTGTAGCTAGTGTCTGGTGATGCCTAAAGGCAAGGGGCACGCAGAGGGTTACATCCATACTCCGGAGTAGCCGCTAAAGCGAACAAAGAAGCATCTAGCTTTAACCAAGGGGCATATTCGGGGAATATGCCTCCACGTATGCCCTAACTTTGTAACCCGGGTTTCCCTATATAAGGAGCACCTGGGCCTCCATAGCTGGGGATCGATCATTATGTCTTAGTAGAACTCTAGAGCATTATAGTGGGGGGTAAGAGAATTAGTCTCCTTCTCACGAACTGCTCAAGGAGCCCTTGTAATCAACAATTGATAGAGTGAAATACAAACATCTGTGTGTGGAATCACCACACTATCCCTCCCTAGATTCCTCTAGTGTTCTTTGGCCCCATCTTTAGCCTATCCATGGCATCTGTCGTGCCACCACCATGACACAAGGGGAGTCCCTTGATACATTGCAAATGTATCTATAATTTTTGATGTTCCATGCTTGGTTTTATCTACTTTCCTGTGTTTTTTCCACACTTTGGAGTACTTTTCATATGATTTTTTGGACTAACCTATTAACAAGAGACATAGTGCCAGCTGCCTGTTTTCTGCTGTTTTTAGTTCCAGGAAAGTCAGAAAATGAAGATTCTCGGAATTGGACTGGACAAAAGCCAAAGTGCCTATTTTTCCGGAAGACATCAGATGCCAGAATACGAGACGCAGAAGGGATGGGGTCTGACCACACCACCTGGCTGCACGGCCAGGCCTGGCCCATGCCAGGGGGTAGTCTGGCCGACCCCCAACACCCCCTCGGCCTCTCCTTCCGCCTATATATTGCCCTCGGGACCAAAACCCTAAGTACCCGATCAAAAATCCATGAAAGAGTCTGTAGCCGCCGTTATCTCCATACCTAGATCGGGAGGGATCTGAAGCTCTTCCCGACACCCTGCCGGAGAGGGGAATTCACCCTGGAGGCCTTCATCATCATCATGCAAGCCTCCGGTGTGATGTGTGAGTAGTTCATCTCTGGACTACGGGTCCATGTAGTATCTAGATGGCTGGTTCTCCTCCTTTGTGCTTTCATGTCTAGATCTTGTGAGATCCATTCATGATCAAGATCATCTATTTGTAATTCTAGATGTTGTGTTTGCAGGGATCTGATGGATATTGAGATGCTATTTTAGATTTATTATTGATTCTATCATGTCTTTGTTATTTGTGATCTTGCATGCTTTCCGTTGTTAGTAGCTATCTTGGCCAAGTAGATGCTAGCAACTCCAAGATTTAGTATTTATGCTCGATAGTAGGTTCATGCCTCTGGTAATCCGGGGAAGTGACAGAAATCTCTAAGGTACTAGATGTGTTGTTGCTACTAGGGAGAAAACAACAATCCTTTGTTCATAGAACAATCGTATTGTTTACATTACACGCAATTCGTAAAGAAATAATCTATTGCTTGCAACTTAATACTAGAGGGGGTTCGGATGATAACCTGAAGGTGGATTATTAGTCATAGATGCAGTTGGATGGCGGTCTATGTATAATGTTGTAATGCCCAATCAAGTTCCAAAGGAGTCAAGATGATTAGTATATGCATGTGTTGCTTTCTCGATGTTTGTCAATTGCCTCGCTGTAATTTGTTCACCCAGCAAGTTATCTACCTTAAGGAGAGCCACCTCTAGTGAACTATGGATCCCGGTCCTTTCCTTTATATATAATCTATAAACTGTTTACTACTTTGTGTTTACTTTCTGCAGACTTTTACTTCTTTCCATTCGATACGTTTAATCCTTTGTTTTCAGCAAAACCGGTGAGATTGACAACCTCATCGCAAGTTGCGGGCAAAGTTCTATGGTTGTGTTATGCAGGTCTCCACGTTGCTACTAGCACTGTTAGTGCGCCCTGCCAAGGCTCAGCTAGCAACACCTTTGGGGTGTTTCCTTGCTCCTACTGGTTCGATTAAACCTTGGTTTCATAACTGAGGGAAACTTGTTGTTGTGCTCATCATACCTTCCTCTTGGGGTTCCTCAACGAGCTCCATATCAACACCGAGCCATCAAGCATTTTTCTGGCGCCATTGCCGGGGAGTCAAGGACATCTTCACAAGGGGAGTCCCTCATAACCAATCTATTTACTTTGTTATTTTTGTTTTGCTTAGTTTCTTTTTGCTTTGTTTGCTTGTTTTGTTATCAAAAACACAAAAAAATTAGTTTTACTAGCTTGCTTTCTTATTCAAAAACACAAAAAATGACTACTCTTCAAAACACTAAGTTGTGTGACTTCACTAGCACCAACAACAATGATTTTATGAGCACACCTATTGCTCCATCTATGCCTGGAGATACTTTCTTTGAGATAAAACCTGCTTTACTCAATCTTGTTATGAGAGAACAATTTTCTGGTATTGGTAATGAAGATGTTGCTGCCCATCTAAATAACTTTGTTAAACTTTGTGAGATGCAAAAGCATAGGGATATAGATGGTGATATTATTAAGCTAAAATTGTTTCCTTTCTCTTTCAGAGGAAAAGCTAAAGAATGGTTGAATTCCTTAACTAGGAATAGTACTGATTCTTGGACTAAGTGCAAAGGTGCTTTTATTGGAAAATACTATCCTCCTGCTAAGATTATATCTATGAGAAGTGAAATAATGAAGTTTAAACAATCTGATAATGAACATGTTGCTCAAGCTTGGGAAAGAATGAAATCTTTGGTAAAGAATTGTCCCACTCATGGACTGACTGCTTGGATGATCATCCAAACCTTTTATGCAGGATTGAACTATTCTTCAAGGAACCTATTGGACTCTGTTGCTGGAGGTACCTTTATGACCATTACTTTGGGTGCTGCAACAAAGCTTCTGGATAATATGATGGTTAACTATTCTGAACGGCATACTGAAAGAGCTCCACAAGGTAAGAAGGTAAATTATGTCAAAGAAACCTCCTCCTTGAGTGATAAGATTGATATTATTATGTCTATGCTTGTTAATGGGAAATCCCATATTGATCCAAATAATGTTCCTTTAGCCTCTTTGGTTGCTCAAGAAGAGCAAGTTGATGTGAACTTTATAAGAAATAACAATTTTGGCAATGATGCTTATTGGAATAATTTTGGTAACAACAATTATAAGGCATATCCTCCCAACAATGGTAATGCTTATGGAAATTCTGACAACAATAATAGGAGTGCTCCCTCTGAACTTGAAGTTATGCTCAAAGACTTTATTAGTAAACAAACTGCTTTCAATAAAACTATTGAGGAAAAACTCTCTAATGCTGAAAGAAATATAGCATCACTTGCTGAAGTTCAAACTTCTTTGAATAAAATGGCTGCTAAACCTGAAACTAATGATAATCCCTTTGCAGCTACTAATGCTATACAAGTAAGAATTGATGAAAAAGTTAGACTATTAGCTGAACTGGATGCTAAGTGGGAAAGAGAAGATCAAATTGCTAGAAACATTAGTGTTTCTACTATCACTACCACTATTGTTGAGGCTAGTAATAGCTCTACTACTTTAAATGATAATTATGGTTTTGATCTTGATGGTTTCAATATCTCTGAAGTTATTAAGTTCCTACAAAAGCTTGCTAAAAGTCCTAATGCTAGTGCTATGAACATGGCCTTTACAAAACACATTACTGATGCTCTCATAAAGATTAAAGAAGAAAAGATGAAACATAAAGCTTCTATTCCTATAAAACAAGAAGATGGTTGGGAACCCATCATTAATATGAAAGTGAATGATTTTGATTTCAAAGCTTTATGTGATCTTGATAGTAGTGTTTCTATTATGCCTAGAAGGATTTATGATATGCTTGATTTGCCACCACTTGAAGATTGTCATTTGAATGTCCCACTTGATGATAATGCTAAAAAGAAACTCATGGGGAGTCTTAATGATGTTCTTATTATGGTTAACAATGCCTATGTCCCTGATGATTTCTATGTTTTGGATGTTGAATGCAATGCTTCTTGTCCTATTACTTTGGGAAGACCTTTTCTTAGAACTGTTGGTGCCATTATTGATATGAAAGAAGGCACCATTAAATATCAACTCCCACTAAAGAAAGGTATAGAACACTTCCCTAAGAAGAGAGAGAATATTTCTTTTGAATCTCCTATGAAAAAAAAATTGGTTTTAATGCTTCTTCATTTGAGAACACTTGATTCTTTTTCTTACTTCTTATGCCTAACTTAAAGGCGTTAAAGAAAAGTACTTATTAGGAGATAACCCAAAAGTTTTAGATGAGTCTTGGAAGTTATAACTTCCAAGATAACTGCTCCTTATCCTTTTTATTTGCTTTTTGTGCCAAGAGTAACCTCTAATAAGAGAGAAATAATGATTGGAAAGTTGCTGTCCCAAAACAGATTTCTGTGCTTCACCGTACAAATTCGTGTAAAATCTCTGAACGTCTTTTTGAGGCGTGAATTTTTTTGCTTCTAACCCATGTTGTTATCTAACTTTCGTTAGTTCAACACTTTTTGATTTGAGCAACACAAGGTCTTCGAAAAAATTCGTCTTTACCTGCTGGTCTGTTTTGACAGATTTCTGCCATTTTCTGCATTTGCTTCTTGTTGGTTCCTTTTTGAGTTCTTTTGGGGAATTGAGCTTTTTGAGGGAAGTGCTTCAGTAGCTAGTGTTCTAATGGAAGTTTATTTGGTGTTATAACTGAATCTTAAGACCTATTATCTTGAGTGCACTAATGTTGCTAATAAAGATTGTGTGAAGTCTTGTATGAAGGAAAAATTTCAGGTGTATGGAAGGAATGAGTAATGAGATGAAGGATGGACTAAAGCTCAATCTTGGGGATGCCACGCGTGTCACCTCAAGAAATATCCAAGAAGTACAAGCATCAAAGCTTGGGGATGCCCAAGGCATCACCCTCTTCATCAATAAAAATCCCAGGTTTCTTCCAAACGCTTCATTTTTATTGTTTCATGCACAGTTATGTTGTTCTTGGAGCGTCTTCTTTTTCGTTTTTGTTTTTGTTTTTCGTTTGTTTGGTTTGCTTAGTTTGCTGAATAAATTGGTTGGACCCCCTATTTCATACATTGGTTTTCAAATAGTTTGGTTTGGTTTGGAAAAGAGTAGGAAAGTTCATGCTTATGTGGTAAGAAGAGCTTGTTTTTGACTGTGGCCTATGCTTTGTCATGCCATGCTTGATATTATTTTGGCTTTATGCTTAGTATTCTTTGCTGTAGCATGACTTGTTATAAACAATTGAGATTTCTTAATGTGCCTTGGATGAATCGTGCGTTGTTTTAGCATATTAAAGCATAGTATAGTGGTATTCTCCTTTGATGCTTTATTTGGGTTGACTTCGCGCATGCTCACACCATGTTGTGACTATCTCCAGTCACCTTAGCCTTTATGATCCTTTAGTTTTCAGCTAGAAGTATCACTTTATGCTTTGATCAATGATGTTTTGTCGCTCTGCATGATTATGGCCATTATGGCTCTCTTAGTTTGTCGCTCCTAGTCTTTTGCTAGCCTCCGCAACCAAGTATGAGTTCCACTCATGCATCCAACTCCCTAAACCAAGTTATTCCAAAGAGTCCACCATACCTACCTACTAGCATATGCTATTCCAATTATATTCATGCTTTTGTTTACCTTTCGAATTAAACTTGTTATGAGAAAACTAGTGATTAAAGCTCTCACGAACTTGATGGCACACTTTACTTTTCTTGCCCTTAATAAACTTGAACCATTGTGTCGTCTATGTTGTATATGCTTGCACTTATTTGTCGGGAATTAGCAGAACCATGTTGTCATGGGGACACTTTCAACATTGCACTTGGTACTTGTACCTAGTTGATATCATGCTCTTTTATATATGGATGTCGTCGGTGTGAAATGAAAGGGGAGCTTGTAAGTCCATGGAGTTATGTATGTGTTAGAGAAAGCATTGGTCTAATCCATGCTGACATGGTGGAAACCTACAGCGTAACCATAATGAGCTGTCTATGAAGCATTCTTCTTATAAAAAGAGTCCTATAATGAGAAAAAGGAGAAAAAGAAAAAAAGAGATTATGAAAAGAGGAAAGGGAGAAAAAAGCACCATATTCCCATGGTAAATAAGAAGATTGCTGAGATGCTCATTGTCTGCTTGCCTTGTCATTTTGATAGGGGGATTCTTCCGTATCATCGGGCAAGGGGTACCCCGTTGGCGGTTCTCTATGATACGCATGTACTTACGATGACAAGAACTTACCGGTAACTAAACTTGAGTAGCATGAGGAGCGGCCCTCGAATTCAAGGGACATGAGATTTCTGACTTATACTTCGTCAAGCATATACACCATAGTTTGTTCACTTCAACCTTAATCACTTCAAGATGCTTATGATAGGGGCAATGAGAGTTGAAAGCTATAAGTACCATAATTTTTAGAAGCTCTTTATGAGACTTGAATCCTTGCTTCCTTCTATGAAGGCCTTTCTTCTATCATTATATTGAGTCTCCACCTTCTACCTTTATGCACCTACTTTGAAAGCATAGTGGCCATTCTTAGTTCTATGTACATTGTCCCAAGACTAGTTGATTGATGCATAACTTGATATTGCTTGTTTTAAACTATTTGTATCTAGTCACTCTTATGAACTTTGAAGGTGTCCCATGTATCTATATTTGCTAATCTATGAGGGACAAGCTGAATGCTATGATGCTATGTTTTCTTTATGTGAAACAAACAAGCGTCTTGCAAAGCATTGTTATTCATGAATCTTTTGTTTGTGCCTTTTCATGTTGCATCTTAGTTTCTTTGTCTTATTGCTAGAACCTTGTCTTTCATGTTATGATTGAAGTACTATGATCCTAGCTTTGAATGTTTTACAAATATTTTGATCAAGTCTTTGATGGTGCATGTCACCTCAAAAATTATTCTTTCTTTTTTATCACTTACCTACTCGAGGACGAGGAGGAGTTAATCTTGGGGATGTTGATACATTGCAAATGTATCTATAATTTTTGATGTTCCATGCTTGGTTTTATCTACTTTCCTGTGTTTTGTCCACACTTTGGAGTACTTTTCATATGATTTCTTGGACTAACCTATTAACAAGAGACACAGTGCCAGCTGCCTGTTTTCTGCTGTTTTTGGTTCCAGGAAAGTCAGAAAATGAATATTCTCGGAATGGACGGGACAAAAGCCAAAGTGCCTATTTTTCCGGAAGACATCTGATGCCAGAATACGAGACAGAGAAGGGCTGGGGGCCGGCCACACCACCTGGCCACGCGGCCAGGCCTGGCCCGCGCCAGGGGGTGGTCTGGCTGACCCCAACATCCCCTCGGCCTCTCCTTCCGCCTATATATTGCCCTCGGGACCAAAACCCTAAGTACCCGATCAAAAATCCACGAAAGAGTTTGTAGCCGCCGTCATCTCCATCCCTAGATTAGTAGGGATCTGAAGCTCTTCCCGGCACCCTGCCGGAGAGGGGAATTCACCCTGGAGGCCTTCTTCATCATCATGCAATCCTCCGGTGTGATGCGTGAGTAGTTCATCTCTGGACTACGGGTCCATGTAGTAGCTAGATGGCTGGTTCTCCTCCTTTGTGCTTTCATGTCTAGATCTGGTGTGCTCCGTTCATGATCAAGATCATCTATTTGTAATTCTACATGTTGTGTTTGCGGGGATCCGATGGATATTGAGATATTATTTTAGATTGATTATTGATTCTATCATGTCTTTGTTATTTGTGATCTTGCATGCTTTCCGTTGTTAGTAGCTATCTTGGCCAAGTAGATGCTAGCAACTCTAAGAATTAGTATTTATGCTCGATAGTGGGTTCATGCCTCTGGTAATCTGGGGAAGTGATAGCAATCTCTAAGGTACTAGATGTGCTATTGCTACTAGGGAGAAAACAACAATCCTTTGTTCATAGAACAATCGTATTATTTACATTACACGCAATTCGTAAAGCAATAATCTGTTGCTTGGAACTTAATACTGGAGGGGGTTCGGATGATAAACTGAAGATGGATTATTAGTCATAGATGCAGTTGGATGGAGGTCTATGTATAATGTTGTAATGCCCAATCAAGTTCCAAAGGAGTCAAGATGATTAGTATATGCATGTGTTGCTTTCTCGATGTTTGTCAATTGCCCCGCTGTATTTTGTTCACCCAACATGTTATCTACCTTAAGGAGAGCCACTTCTAGTGAACTATGGATCCTGGTCCTTTCCTTTACATACAATCTACAAATTGTTTACTGCTTTGTGTTTACTTTCTGCAAACTTTTACTTCTTTCCATTCAATACGTTTAATCCTTTGTTTTCAGCAAAACCGGTGAGATTGACAACCTCATCGCAAGTTGGGGGCAAAGTTCTATGGTTGTGTTGTGCAGGTCTCCACGTTGCTACTAGCACTGGTAGTGTGCCCTGCCAAGGCTCAGCTAGCAACACCTTTGGGGTGTTTCCTTGCTCCTACTGGTTCGATTAAACCTTGGTTTCATAACTGAGGGAAACTTGCTGTTGTGCTCATCATGCCTTCCTCTTGGGGTTCCCCAACGAGCTCCACATCAACACCGAGCCATCATCCCTCACAACCAATCTCTTTACTTTGTTTTTTGTTTTGCTTAGTTTGCTTGTTTCTTTTTATCAAAAACACACAAAAAATTAGTTCCTATTTTAGTTTCTCTTTCTGTTGGCTTGCTTTAATCTTACAAAAATGAATACTCCTGAAAACACTAAGTTGTGTGACTTTACTAGCACAAACAACAATGATTTCATGTGCACACCTATTGCTCCACCTGTTCCTGAAGCTAGTTTCTTTGAAATTAAACCTGCTTTGCTCAATCTTGTTATGAAAGAACAATTCTCTGGTGCTAGTACTGATAATGCTGCTGCTCACCTTAATAACTTTGTTGAACTTTGTGAGATGCAAAAACATAGGGATATAGATGGAGATATTATTAAGCTCAAATTGTTTCCTTTCTCCTTGAGAGGAAAAGCTAAAGAATGGTTGTTATCCCTAACTAGAAATAGTATTGATTCTTGGACTAAATGCAAAGATGCTTTCATTGGAAAATACTATCCTCCTGCTAAGATTATATCTATGAGAAGTGAAATAATGAAATGTAAACAATTTGATAATGAACATGTTGCTCAAGCTTGGGAAAGAATGAAATCTTTGGTAAAGAAATGTCCCACTCATCGACTGATTACTTGGATGATTATCCAAACTTTTTATGCATGACTGAATTATTCTTCAAGAAATCTGCTGGATTCTGCTGCTGGAGGTACCTTTATGACCATTACTTTGGGTGCTGCAACAAAGCTCCTTGATAATATGATGGTTAATTCTTCTGAATGGCACACTGAGAGAGCTCCACAAGGTAAGAAGGTAAATTCTGTTGAAGAAACCTCATCCTTGAGTGCTAAAATTGATGTTATTATGTCTATGCTTGTTAATGGAAAAGCTCATATTAATCCAAATCATGTTCCCTTAGCCTCTTTGGTTGCTCAAGAAGAGCAAGTTGATGTGAACTTCATTAGAAATAATAATTTTAGCAACAATGCTTATAGGAATAATTTTGGTAATAATAATTATAGGCCATATCCTCCCAATAATGGTAATGCTTATGGAAATTCCTACAACAACAATAGAAGTACACCCTCTGAACTTGAAGTCATGCTTAAGGATTTTATTAGTAAACAAACTACTTTTAATAAAACTATTGAGGAAAAACTTTCGAATGCTGAAAAAATATATCATCTTTGTGTGAAGCACAATCTTCTTTGATTAATAAAATGGCTGCTAAACCTGAAACTATGGAAAACCCCTTTGCTGCTACTAATGCCATACAAGTGCGAATTGATGAAAATGTTAGACTTTTAGCTGAATTACATGCTAAGTGGGAGAGAGAAGATGAAATTGCTAAAAATAGTAGTATTTGTACTATTACCACCACCAATGTTGATTCTAGCAAACCACATGAAGTCCCCATTCCTTTTGCAACAATGCCTAAAACTAATGGAACTTTTTCCAATAAAAATGCCGAAATTCTTCGAAATATGGGAAATAATAGCTCTACTACCTTGGATGGTAATTATGATTTTGATCTTGATGGTTGCAATATTTTTGAAGTAATTATGTTCCTACAAAATCTTGCTAAAAGTCCTAATGCTAGTGCTATGAATATGGCCTTTACAAAACACATTACAGATGCTCTCATAAAAATTAAAGAAGAATGATTTAAACATAAAGCTTCTATTCCTATGAAATTAGAAGATGGTTGGGAACCCCTCATTAATATGAAAATGAATTATTTTGATCTAAAAGCTTTATGTGATCTTGGTGCTAGTGTCTCTATTATGCCTAGAAAGATTTATGAAATGCTTGATTTGCCACCATTAGGAGATTATTATTTAGATGTCCAACTTGATGATAATGCTAAAAAGAAACTCATGGGGAGTATTAATGATGTTCTTATTATGGTTATCAATACCTATGTCCCCGTTGATTTTTATGTTTTGGATGTTGAATGCAATGCTTCTTGTCCTATTATTTTGGGAAGACCTTTTCTTAGAACTGTTGGTGTAATTATTGATATGAAAGAAGGCACCACTAAATATCAATTCCCACTCAAGAAAGGTATAGAACACTTCCCTAAGAAGAGAGAGAAGATTCCTTCTGCCTCTCCTATTAAAACAAAATTTGCTCTTAATGATTCTTCATTTGAGAATACTTGAATCTTGCTTCCTATGTCTAGCTCAAAGGCGTTAAAGAAAAGCACTATAGGGAGATAACCCAAATTATTTTTACTTTCAGTAAGTTTTTCTTTTGTGGAGTCTTGGAAGTTATTGCCTCAGTAATAACCTCTCATTATCCTTTTTGTGTGGTTTTTGTGCCAAGAATAACCTCTAATGAGAGAGAAGTAAGACTTGGGAAAGTTGTTGTCCCAAAATAGATTTTTGTTCTTCACTATAAAAAATCATGAAAAATTCCTGTACGTCAGATTGAGATGTAATTTTTTGTTATTATGCCCCAAGTTAATACCTAACTTTCGTTTGTTTAGCACTTTTCGATTTGAGCAATAAAAGGTCTCCGAAAAAATCGATTTTTACCTGCTGGTCTGTTTTGACAGATTTCTACCATTATTTGCATTTGCCTCTTAATCTCTTTCTCTTTGAGTTCTCTTTGATCACTTGAGATTTTAGAAGGAATTGCTACAGTAGCTTGTGTTTTAATGGAAGTTTCACTTGTGTTGAAACTGAACCCAAAGGCTTATTATCTTGAGTACACTAATGTTGTTAATGAAGATTGTGTGAAGTTTTGTATGAAGGAAATTTTAAAGTGTAGGGAAGAATAATGTGATAAGATGAAGTATGGACAAAAGATCAAGCTTGGGGATGCCACCCGTGTCACCCCAAGAAATATTCAAGAAGTACAAGCGTCAAAGCTTGGGGATGCCCAAGGCATCCCCTTCTTCATCAATAAAAATCTTAGGTTTTCTTCCAAACACTTCATTTTTATTATTTCATGCACAATTGTGTTGTTCTTGGAGTGTCTTTGTTTTTGTCTTTAGTTTTATTTTGTTGGTTTTCTTAAATAAATTGGTTGGACCCCCGCATTCATAGATAGTTTCAAATAAGTTGATTTGTGTTGGAAAAGAGTAGGAAGTTTCATGCTAATAAGTGGTACAAAAGGAGCTTGTTTTGACTGTGGCCTAGACTTTATCATGTCATGTTTGATATTGCTTTGACTTTATGCTTAGTAATTACTGTTGTAGCATGACTTGTTCCAAAGAATTGAGATTGCTTAATGTGCCTTGAAAGAATCATGTGATGTTTTAGCATACAAAAGCATAATATTGTGGTATTCTCCTTTGATGCTTTATTTGGGTTAACATGGCGCATGCTTACACCATGTTAAGACTATGAACCAGTCACCATAGCCTCTATGATCATTTATTTTTCGACTTGTAATATCACTTTATGCTTTAATTAATAATGTTTTGTCGCTTTGCATGATTATGGCCATTATTGCTCTCTTAGTTGGTCGCTCCCAGTCTTTTGCTAGCCTCCACATGTACCAAGTATGAGTTCCACTCAAGCATGCAACTCCAAGAAAACCTAGTTATTCCAAAGAGTCCACCATACCTACCTATTAGCATATTGCTATTCCAAGTATATTCATGTTTTTATCTACCTTCCGAATTAAACTTGTTATGTGAAAATTAGTGATTAAAGCTCTCACAAACTTGATGGCACACTTTACTTTCTTACACTTAATAAACTTGAACCATTGTGTCCATCTATGTTGCGTATATGCTTGCGCTTTATAAGTTATGAATTAGCAGAAAAATGTTACCATGGGGAATGCTTTCAACATTGCACTTATTATTCAGTTGATATCGTGTTCTTTTGTTTATGGATCCCAGCGGTGTGAAATAAAAGGGGAGCTTGTAAGCTCATGGAGTTTGTATATGTGTTAGGAAAACGTTGTTGGGTCCGCAGCATAGAAAACAAAAAAATTCCTACGGTGTGAACTACACGCCAAGATCTATCTACTAGGTACAAAGCAACGGGTGGAAACGAGAACTTACCCTCGTAGACAACAAGCTTTGTTAACGAGTAGGAACTCGTGGTTGATGTAGTCGTACACTTGCCGATCTCAAGATCGTGATGAAGTCCAGCAGGTCCGGCTCCCGCACGTCCATCAGATCCAGCTCCAGCACCACCAAGTCCAGCACCGCAAAGCAGCGATGCATCCGTGATCGCACACACGTCCGGTACCCCGACAACCTCCGTCCCTCGCTCCAGCAAAGCAGCAGAAGGAGCAACTCCTTTCTAGATAAAGCCACCGGGAACATGTATCTCGCTAATCCGAGACCATGGGGGAATAATATACTAGAGGGGGAGAGAGATCCTTCACAAGGAGGTGTGTGTGAGAAGTGAGGAGGGGTGGCCTTTTATAGGAGGAGGGGGGTGCCCCTCCTTCATGGCCGGCGCATGGAGGAGGTGACTCTTCACCTCCTCCATTCATGTGGTGGTAACTCCCTCCACATAAATTTGCCCCTTCACATTCTCTTTTAAAGTCTCCACTTTAAATGCATTAAATTTCTCCAAATTTAATGCTCTCTCATTTAATTAAACTCTTTTATTATTTTTATTCAGAATTTTGTTAATTACTTTAATTAACAAACATTCACATAAAACCCCTTGCAACATTTCAATATTACATGCAGAACCAATTTCAGCAATTTCACCAAAGCATTTCGGTGTCTATTGAAATAATTCCAGCGCTTTCTTAAATCTTTATCTAAAACATATTTGCTCCAAATGGTGTCGGTATCCCTTAAGTGTGTCACCCTACGGTTCACGAATAATGCAGACATGATCGAGACCCCTCTCTGATCAATAATCAGCAGCGGGACCTAGAGATCCATACTGACTCCTACACATTCAACGATGACTTCTGTGATTGTGAGAACCTTTAACGCTAGTAACTAAATCCCTTTGTCACGCGATATATTACATGTCCGAGATTCGATCATCGGTATCACCATACCTAGTTTTATCTCGTTACCGACATGCACTCTTTTCTCGTTCCCGTGATATAACATTCTAGTGATCACATCACTTGCTTGCAAGCTATTTCAATGTGATATCACCGAGAGGGCCCAGAGTATATCTATCCGTCATCGGGATGGACAAATCCCACTCTTGATCCATGAGCCTCAACATAACACCTTCGTAGCACTGAACCCACCTTTATAGTCACCCTGTTACGGTGTGATGTTTGATGTTATCAAGATACTCTTTCGGTGTTAGCAATTAACATGATCTCATGGTCTAAGGATAAATATTACTTCGTATGATGTTATAGCAATATAAACATAATGACTTTGATCGTAATGCTATACTTCGGATGAATGTTCATCACATCATTCCACCAATGGTGTGACCTTGTTATTAACAACATCCAATGTCCATGATTAGGAAACCTTGATCATCTTGTTAATCAACAAGCTAGTCTATAAGAGAGGCATAACTAGGAACCCTTTTTGTTTATTAAACACACATGTATTGATGTTTCCGATCAATACAATTCTAGCATGTAAAATAAACATTTATCATAAACATGGAATAAGATAATAACCACTTTATTATTGCCTCTCGGGCATATTCCCTTCAAACGCCTGGCAGCTAGCCTAAGCCATGCCTAATCATGGTGGAAACTTGCAGCATAATAGTAGTGAGCAATCTGTGAAGCATCCTCAATAAAAACCTATGCAAATAGCAAATAAAAAGATCGCTGAGATGCTCATTGTCGGTTGCCTTGTCATTTTGATATGGGATAGCTCATGTATCATGGGGCAAGGGGTACCCCGTTGGCGGTTCTCTATGATACACATGTACTTACAATGACAAGCTCGTGACTGAAGTTGAGTAGCATGAGGTTCGGTACTCGTAAGCAAGGGGCATGAGATTTTCAACTTATAACTTGTCAAGCATATCCTCATATTTGTGTCACTTTAACCTTAATCACCTAAAGATGCTTATGATAGGGGCAATGAGAGCTGAAAGCTAATAAGTACCATAATTTTTGGAATCTCTTTATGAAACTTGAAATCCCTGCTTCCCTCTATGAAGGGCCTTTCTTTTTTACTTTTATGTTGAGTATCCATCTTCTATCTTTATGTACCTATTGAGAGAGCATAGTGGTCATTCTTAGTTTAATGTGCACTGTTCCAAAACTTGTTGATTGATTCATAACTTTGATATTGCTTGTTCTTAAATTATTTGTATCTAGTCACCCTTATGAACTTTGAAGGTGTCCTATGAATTTATGTTTTGCTATACCATGAGGGACAAGCTGAATACCATTCTTATTATGTTTCATATATGTGAAACAAACAAATGTCTTTCAAAGCATTGTTATTCATGAATCTTTTGTTTGTACCTATTCATGTTACAACACAGTTGCTATGTCTTACTTTTAGAACTATGTCTTTCATGTCTATGTTAGAGTACTATGATCCCAGCTATCAATGTTTTACAAATACCTTGATCAAGATTATGATGGTGCATGTCACCTCAAAAATTATTCTTTTTTATCACTTACCTACTCGAGGATGAGTAGGAGTTAAGCTTGGGGATGCTTTATACATCATAAACGTATCTATAATTTTTGATGTTCCATGCTTGTTTTATATCTACTTTCTTATGTTTTGTTCACACTTTGGGGTATTTTTATACATTTTCTGGAACTAACCTATTAACAAGATGCCATAGTGCTAGTTGCATGCTTTCTGCTATTTTTGGTTTCAGAAAAGCTAGTAAGAAAATATTCTCGAAATTGGACGGGACAAAAGCCAAAGTCAATATTTTACCCGAAGCAACACGGAGTGCAGGGGGAGGCGAAGTGTGGCGCAAAAGCACACACACGGTGGTGGCGGCGTCACGAAGCGCGCCACCAGGGGGTGTGGGCCCCTTGGTGCTCCACCGACCTTGCCCCTTCGCCTATAAAAGCCTCCCGAGATGAAAACCCTAAGTACCCGATCAAAGACCCAATCAGAAATCCACGAAAGAGTCTGTAGCCGCCGCCATCTCCGTCCCTAGATCAGGGGATCCAAAGCTCTTCTCGGCACCCTGCCGGAGGGGAGAGATCACCCTGGAGCCTTCTTCATTACCATGACTACCTCCGTGTGATGCGTGAGTAGTTCATCCTTGGACTATGGGTCCGTGTAGTAGCTAGATGGTTAGTTCTTCTCCTTCGTGCTATCATGTTTAGATCTTGTGAGCTCCATTCATGATCAATATCATCTATTTGTAATCTTACATGTTGTGTTTGCAGGGATCCGATGGATATTGAGATGCTATTTCTAATTGATTATTGATTCTATCATGTCTATGTTATTTGTGATCTTGCATGCTTTCCGTTGTTAGTAACTATCTTGGCCAAGTAGATGCTTGCAACTCCAAGAGGGAGTACTTATGCTCGATAGTGGGTTTATGCCTCTAGTAATCTGGGGAAGTGACAGGAATCTATAAGGTTGTAGATGTGATGTTGCTACTAGGGAGAAAACAAAAATCCTTTGTCCATGGGACAATCATATTCTTTACTTTACACACTTTGCTTAATGCAATTATCAATTGCTTGCAACTTAATACTGGAGGGGGTTCGGATGATAATCTGAAGGTGGATTATTAGTCATAGATGTAGTTGGATTACGGTCTATGTATAATGTTGTAATTCCCAATCAAATCTCGTAGGAGTCAAGATGATTAGTATATGCATGGTATGATTTCTCGAGTCTGTCAATTTCCCCGCTGTAATTTGTTCACCCAACATGTTATTTATCTTAAGGATAATCACCTCTAGTGAACTATGGACCCCGGTCCATTCTTTTACCATTGCTAAACCATCTACTATTTACTGTTTACTTTCTGCAAGTAATTACTATCTTCCACACAATACGTTTAATCGTTTGTTTTCAGCAAAACCGGTGAGATTGACAACCTTACTATAAGTTGGGGCAAAGTTCTGTGGTTGTGTTGTGCAGGATTCAAAGTTGCTAGCAACACCTTGCAGTTGTTTCCTTGATCCTACTGGCTCGATAACCTTGGTTTCATAACTGAGGGAAAACTTGCTACTGTGCTCATCATACCTTCCTTTAGGTTCCCAACGAGCTCGATATATTTTGAGCCATCAGACTCCTGAAGTATTTGAACTGATAGAAAGACTTGCGACATGTTCCTAATAGTTGTACTTGGTAGTATATTTATAGAGTTCAGCTAATGCTAGTGTACTATATTTTGTAGTAATACCCACTATATGTACTGGTACTTATCATTTTGGGACATGTGGTTCCTAGCTTAAGGTAGTTCTGAGTATTTTGTATGGAGTTCTACTACTGCTAATCTATAGACTGATTGAGTGAAGAATAAGGTCTCGCTTTCCTTTTGAATCAGGTCTTGCTACATCTATTGAATTTCGATGTCTGCATTGTTGAATCTGGCAAGTCCTTTGGTCATTGTTTATATACTGCTAATTAGTCACTTTGAAATGATGCTGAATCTTTCAGTGTTGCTGAATATGAACTGGAAATATATCGATATTTTTCCGGACTTATTCTGTACTGCTGAATCTTTCAAAGCTATCAAATCTGTCAAATGTTCTGTTGTTACTATTAGTACTGTACAATATTTTGTATAGAACTAATAGTGATGTACTGGTACTTGTATAGAGCAAGTGCAATAGATTGTCTTGCTTTTATTTCGAAACTTGGCATTGTCACGATCTAGATGAGTCCTTGGTATTTCAGGTTGCATATGGGTGTCACACAGGCATTGGCGTGAGAAGGAGGTATTCACACAAAAGCAGTCTTGATCGTGAGTTTTGCTTCCTCTAATGATTGAGTGTATTCAGGGAAAGGGCAAACTGATCGTGCACCAAGATTTTTTGAGCTGGAACAAGAACTGATTCTCTCTGTACTGCTATTGAATTTCAAGCAGGAAAGCTACTGAATCTCTCAAATGTTCTGTCGTTGCTATTACTAAAGCATTTTCTGGAACTAATACAGATGTCTTGGTACTTGTCTTGCTTTTTTTAAACATGGCCTTGTCATAATCTAGATGAGACTTGGGCATTTCGGGTTGCATATGGGGGTCACACAGGCATTGATGTGAAAAGAAGGTACTCAAAAGTAGACTTGATCATCAATTTTTCTTTCTCCAATGTTCGAGTGTGTCTAGAAAAAAGGGCAAACTGATCGTGCGACAAGGTTTTTACAGTTGAAACAAGAACTGGTTCTCTTTGTACTGCTATTTTCAGTGTTTGTATTGCTGAATCTGTCACTTTGAAATGCTACTGAATCGGTCAAGTGTTGTTGAATATGAACTGCGAATCTACCGATATTTTTTTGTCTTATTCTATACTGTTGAATTTTTACATGAATATATGTCAAAAGAATTATCGTTTTTCCCCTCTCTCTCTGTGAGGTATTTGTTTCGAATCCGGCCGAGCCACAACACAATGTACTTTTTTGTTAACGAGGATAGGAAATCTAGCCCATTTGGCCTCTCTTTAGCCCAGAATATTTTAATTCGGCCTTTTCGGTGTCAGGGGACTGCTGACCACATCCTAGTGAAATTTGAAAAAGGAGCTCATGAAGCATAGCCTAGAATATTTTAATTCGGCATTTTCGGGGTTAGAGGACTGTTGAGAGCATCCTAGTGAAATTTGAGAAAGGAATCCATGGAGCATAGCCCATGTAGAATAGCAAATCTTTTTAATTCGGTCTTTTGGCATTGCCCCGCACCTCTTAAAAAAACTGCGCCCACACATGTTTTTAAGAAACTACTTCCTCATGTGATATTTTATAAATTTAGATGTCAGGAGTGCTACCCTTGATTTTCGAAGAGATAAACATGGACACACAAAATCTTTTTAAGAAGACTAATACATAAGTTATACTAGGTCCTAACAAATATTTAATGATAACTTTTTTAGAAATATCGTTGGTGTAGTGGCGACGCATCTAGTATACATATGTTGAAAGTCTTGAGTTTGAATCCCCCGTGCATATATATCTTGGGTTTATATTTTTTATAGCAATATTGCTTTACGATGAAGCTGACATCGAGGACCCACTACAGTGTCCCTCAAATTTAATGGACAGGTTTGAAAAAAATATTAAATACTTATACAGAGAGGATGGCATTGGAGATCCACCAGTCAGGACATACACAGCTGCATCGAGATATGTTAAGAATATCAAAGTAATGGACATGATCGAAAGAAAAGAAAAAGTCCAACATGCACACGTTTCTTCTAATTAGAGGATGACATACGAGACCTATCAGCCTGACTAAACGATAGATGAATTGAGCATCACTATCAAGTTCTTAACAGAGTAGCGTGAGCGAAGGAAAAAAAATTCATCATAAACACGATTTTTCTAATGAGAGGCTGACATGCGGGACCCATCAACCTGAATAAACGACAGATGCATCGAGCATCGCTATCAAGTTCGAAATAGGGTAGCGCGAGTGAAGGAAAAATTTCATCATACAGACGATTCTTCTAATGAGAGGCTAACATGCGGGACCCAGCAGCCTGACCAAATGGCAGATGCATCAAGCAAAGTTATGGAGTTCAAATCAGGGAGGCGCGATCAAAAAGTATGTTCCGCTAGATACATTGACATCCGGGATCCGCACGCCTCAAAAGATTTTGCTCGGTCAACATCGCGCGAGAAACTGAAAATCTTACTTCTGCCACGCACCAACCGAGTTTCGTCCACATTTTTAGCGATTTCGTCGTAGTAGAGGACCGCAAAACCAAAAAAAAAGTTTCCCATTAGCCATGGTCGAGCGTAGAAATTCTTCGCGGAAGACACGTCTTGTACGACTACCGATGGGTCAAATCATTGCAGATGGAAACATTTCTTGTACTGTGTTATGCCGACGACTTGTACACTACAGCATGCGGTGGTGTGCTAGAGTGACCGCACTCATTCTGTTGCAGAAGCTATTTGGCTCCATAAACTTCTTGTCGAGCTTCATCGCCCCCATGTCTATAGTGATAACATATCTGCAATCTACATGGCATCCAATCCAGTTCAGCATCGATACACCAAGCATATAGAGATTGACATCCACTTTATACGTAAAAAAGTTGCTCTTGGCGAGCTTTGTGTTCTATATGTATTGACTTGTGCACAATTTGTTGATATCTTCACCAACGGCCTTCCAACGACATCCTTCACCGACATACGCTCCAGTCTCAACATCGTGATGTCTGACATTAATACTGCGGCGGGGTAGAGGTATTATATATGTGTATTTGAGTTGGTTAGACTCCTAAAGTTAGTTTGCCTAAACCCTAAATCGGTTATCCATGTAATATATAAACTCTGTAATCTTGATCAAACTAATACAAATTATTATTCTCTCTAAATATCATACTGGAGCTATCGTGGGTGCAACAACCACAAGTATGGTTGGAGATTTGTCAAGTATTTTGAGGCACACGACCCCGTTGTAATCTCTCATTTGTCTAGGGTCGTCACTACATGAGCAGTTCAAATCCGTGAGGTGATATCCTAAGATATCATATGGAGAAAACTGGAAAAGACTATGATAATTTGGAATAACTACACAAATAGATCGGGCGAAATGTTAGAGTAAACTACATAAAACTATCACAATTCGAGCCTGAGTGTGCGAGTGAGTATCGAGATTGGTATTTTTGCGAGTCGGTGCCAAATTTGGGGCACATCATTGCAAATTGCACTATGTTTCCATCTAATAGCATTTTAACATGATTCCTAACTTCTGGGACCCATGTACAGAGCGGACTAGTTAACAAAATTGTCACGTATGCGTTTTGATTTCCCCCATCTCCAACCCCGCCTTCATCCGCGACTGACACACGCATCCTCCCGTGCACGCTGCCCTGCAAGTCAACGCCGCTCCATCCCCTGCTTCTCCTCGGCTACCTCCCCTCCGTCGGCTGCCGCCTCTCTCCAACCAGCTCTCTCCATCCGCATGTGCTACGCCCAATGTCCCCGCCGCTTGAACAACGTGTCCCCGTCGCAGTTCTCCATCCGCGCGTGCTCGACGCCCGATGTCCCCGCCGCTGGACCTCGCCCATGCACCGGCCTGGCTGCCCAAGACCTCACCAGCGCATGCAACTAGGAGCTACCCCTCCTCCCGGCCGTCGGTGCCGCCGACTCTCTTTCGCGGATATTGCACGACTTCCTAAGACCGCGCCTCCGATGTGCCTCCCTACCTTGGCTTCCTAGGATGCGAGCACGCCTAGGATCTCGGCGGCGGGACGCGAGCACACCCGCAAGCACGCCCAGGCCATCCCCGTGTCGATTTCGGCGTCCTCTGTCAGCCGGGACGCGAGCACGCCTAGGAGCTCCGCCACGGCCCCAAGTCCGGCCAGTGCCACCCTACTCCAAGCGCCGCCGTCGTGTCGTCCTAGTCCAAGAGTCGCCGCTGGCCCGCCCCTGCCGCCGCCGCGTTGTCTACAGGGGAGCCCGCCTCTAGAGCTGACGACGTGTATATGTTCGTGTAGTGGATGAGGCAAGAGTATGGGAGCTGACAGGTGGGCCCCCTGTCCTCCTCAGCTCATCTTCCATTTGTGGCTATCTTTGTTGCCCTCTATTAGATGGCCCCACTCGCTAGAAAGCCTATTAAAAATTGATTAGATTAGAATTAGTGTAATTTGCAACAACGCTGTGCCTTAAATTTGGTATTGACTAGTACTCCCTCTTCGGGATTTTTAGGCCGAAGGGCCAAAGCACCAAAACCAAGACGGCTAGCAGTCAGCCTTAATAACTGCGCTTTAATACACTTGTTTTTCTCTTCACAGTTATTCATTACCAATCCTAGGCCATCTAAGGCCTTTTCCAATGGATGTTTCTTAGCACGGTATCATAGGCAAATTGCTTATGTGGCACTATAGTTAATAAAGAGAGAAGGTGATGTTGTATCTTAGCTTAGCTACAAGCCTTGTACGGTATCATAGACAAAATACATGGTTAGCCCAATCACATGCATGCATGTACCCAAAATCATTAAATATAGATACAACTATTAAGATACAATCCATTGTACTAGTTGTTTCTTAAGATACACCACTACCTAGGATAACGAGATAACGAGATAACGAGCTAAGAGACACCCCATTATGAAAGGCCTAAATGTGCATGGACCGGTTACCACGGATCCTGGGCTGCATGCAGGAAAGAGAAAGGGTGGACCGTAGGAGGGTGAGAGAAACGAGTGGTTGCATGCGTGTGATATAAAGATTCCGGCCTAATAATTTCAAACAATCTGAAAATACTCTCCGGTCTAATAATCCCAAACAGCGGAAGTACAAATTAAGTGCCATTATTGACTCGCAAACTTGTTCAGAGTTGTGATAGTTTTATGCAATTTACTCAATTATATTCACCAAATGAAACTTGACGCCCCCGCCGCCCACCGCCCTGGGTAGGGTGCGGCGTGGTTGTCCGGAACACAGATTCCTGCTAGCGGTATTGTACAAAATAAGTGATGAACGCAGTTAGTGGAGCCATTCGAGGGTCCATCCTCCATAATGAGTGCTGCGACGAGACGACCCGATCGATCGATAGCAGGTCCACCCGCTGCAGAATAAACAAAGACCACTACGTAACTATACCTGCGCAAACGCGCGCAGAGAACGACTACCACACTGGTGTGTGTGGATCAGCGAACCGTGTACGCCGGCCGGTCACACCGGTAGTAATGGCCACGGGCACCCTCCCCGCCGTCCTCCTCCTCGCCGCCGCCCTCCTCGCTGCCCCAGCGGTCGCGCAGACGGTGCGGGTATGGTGGAAGTGCTCCCCGGCGAACTACACCGCGGGGAGCGCCTACGCGAGAAACCTCGGCGGCGTGCTCACTGACACGGTGGCCGCCGCCGGCCGCTCCCGCGACGGCTACGCCACGGTCGACCCCCGCAGGCGGCATCAGGCGGACGCGCCGTACGGCCTCGCCATCTGCTACGCCGACGCGGGGCCGGCTGAGGTGTGCCGGCTCTGCCTCCGCATGGCGGCCGGCAACGTGACGCTCAAGTGCCCGCGCGCGGCGGAGGCCGCCATGCTGTACAACAACTGCCTGCTCCGTTACGTGGCCCCGGACGCGTCGACCGTGGGCGCCCTCGCGGCGCCGGACATGGAGAAGAGGTTCGGATTCTACAACCCGAATATGACCAGCGCCGGCGACGCCGACCGGTACGGCGCCGCGCTCAGGCGGCTCATGGACCGCCTCGCGAGCGCCGCCGCCGCGGGGTCGCCCGGGCGGCTGCTCGCCTTCGCGCGGACGAACGTCACCGGGGAGGAGAGCCTGTACGGGTTCGCGCAGTGCGTGGCGGACCTGTCGCCCGCCGGCTGCCTACGCTGCCTCCAGAGCCTCGCCGCGTCGCTGCCCATGTAACCACACGAGAACATCGTTCGTCTACGCGGAGGAGGATGCCGGCCACTGACGTGTAGTACCCGTGTGCTTCTTTGCGCAGGACGAAAGGAGGGCGCGCCTACACGCTGACATGCTACACGAGGTTCGAGGTGGTGCCGTTCTACATGCCCCCAAACACGACGAGGATTCTCGTGCTGCCGACGGAGACGGCGTCGCCGTCGTCGTCTCCTGCGAGGTCAGGTGAGTGCGTCACGCGTCATCACAGGCAGTAATTTACATAACTAGCTACCCACCGAACTTGTGTCCTTGTTGGTGAGAAAGCGATTGACAACATGGCGAGCGAGTGCGGTGCATGAGTGGTCCTTTTCGACGTCGTACGTATCGAGACATCAAGTGTCATCTTTCTTCGCTCTCAAACCTGCTGGTACCATTCACTGAATCATGTTGTAAGAAACGAAACCGCGTCAGGTAAAAAACCGATTGGAGGAGTAACAGATACGCGCACCTAACCAAACCCTAAAAAAAATTTAGAGGAGCGAATATTTTAGGAGTCGGCCTCCTTGACTCCTATTTTTTACTCCTCCGAGTGGTGGAGGAGTAGAAAATTCCCCTCCGTTTTTCCCTCCTTCTCGGTCTCTCCTCCACTCCCGACGACCGCCGACGCCACTTGTCGCCACCCTAGCCACCACCACAGCTCTGCGATGGTCAGATCGTCTCGCCGGCCGTTCCTGCTACCCATTCCCAGCACTCGCCGCCACCGCAGGCCCCCGTCGGCACCCCTTGTCGCTTTTGCTCCCCGACGCCGTTTATAAGCAGCACCGAAGCGACCTTGACTTGACGCCCTGAGAGAAGGAGGTTGCATTCTAATCAATACTACCCTCTCCGTTTTAAAATATAATTTTTTAATGAAACACTACAAACCTACGTACTAAAAGAGGTTTAGATACATGTTTTTTTAGAAAAAACTAAAACATTTTATAATTGGAATAGCCGGAGTAGTAAACATTTTGGCACATAACAAGTTAATATACGAGTAATACTTTCTCCGTCTCAAAAAGGATACCGTATATTTGTCTGAATTCGTATATCTAGCCATATGTTAATGTATAATGCATGCAAATCTAAAAAAAAATATGCTACGTCCTCCTTTTTGGGACAGAGGGAGTACTTTGAAACATGGCGAGTATAATACTTACTCCGCTCACTACTATAAAACTGTTCACTATCATAAGACTGTGGACTAGATACGTACAAAAGTAAGTGAACCTATGTATAAAAAACCACGTCTACATACATGTATTTTGGTCCATGTCTAGTCTATATTAAAATATCTATAAGATATTATAATAATGAACTGAGGATATTAAATCTTTTCTGAAACTATCAAATTTATGAGAATATTGAACATGAGTTTTCTTGTTGCAGCTGCTAAGCGTAGCAAGTTGGGCAGTATTGTGGCATTGTCAGGTACTATATCTTCGTATCCCTTCCCCTTCTGATCAACATTTATAATTGAACAACAGAATGATATGGTCTTCTTTTTTGCCAAGAAAACAACTTGCTCTGTTCCCTTCGATGTACTCCATTACAGTTTCTTGGGTTGTCGAGCAACGGGTTTTCCGCTAATTAACTAGGCAATACTCTTCTTAATAATCATTTGCAAGTCTTTTGCCTAGTTAGAAGATAGCAATCGGTTGTATCAAAGATATACCGGAATATATAACATAAAAATTGTTTCATTAACTGGTCAATACTAAGGATGGAAATGGGTAACCTTTAGGGAACCCTTTACCCTCTTTAGTTAAAAATAAATAAACTAGATTTTCACAAATCATCACTTTTTGAGAAAATATAGTTCATTTGTTTGAACTAGACTAAAATAGATGGTACTCTAGAAGTTCTAAACTCTAGTCAATACCCCATGAATATATACTAGTAGCTGGTTGTTTTTTCGAGTACTGGCTGATTGTTCATTATTTTGACGACCATGAAAGTGTTGGTCCCCATATATAAAGTACTTTTACTGAACGGTTGATGTATATGCTGTATAACAGCATTAGTATTGCCAAGTTAATTATGTGTATCTTGCTAAAACAGTACGCTGTTTCTTCCAGTTTCAAGCGTTGCAGTCATTGTCTTGGTCATGGCCTGCGTCATTATTTCTATGAAGATTCGAAGAAGTGGAAGAATTCCATTCCCATCAATGATAGGAAAGAAGTACAAGAAACGTATGGACAAAATCGAAGAACTATTGGTAAACTACGGATCAATGGCCCCCAAGAGATACAAATTCTCACATCTGAAGAAAATAACCAAATCTTTTGCTGAGAAGCTAGGAGAAGGTGGCTATGGCATGGTATACAAGGGCACCCTACCTGATGGTCACCCGGTCGCTGTCAAGTTCCTTCATGACATGATCGGGAACGGTGAAGAATTTGTAAACGAGGTCATCAGCATCAGAAGGACATCCCATGTCAATGTTGTCACTCTGCTCGGTTTCTGTCTTGAGGGATCAAAGAGAGCTCTCATATATGATTACATGCCTAATGGGTCGCTGGACAGGTTCATCTACGCCGATAATCCGAAAGAAACCCTTGGCTGGGACAAACTGTACGACATCGCAACAGGCATCGCGAGAGGTTTGGAGTATCTTCACCGGGGGTGCAACACGCGGATCATACATTTCGATATCAAGCCCCAAAACATCCTCCTAGACCAGGACTTTGTCCCGAAGATCGCGGACTTCGGGCTAGCCAAGTTGTGCAACCCCAAGGAGAGCTACCTACTATCGATGACCGGCATGCGGGGCACGGTCGGGTTCATTGCGCCGGAGGTCTTCTCAAGGAGGTTTGGCGCCGTTTCGACAAAGTCAGATGTGTACAGCTTCGGTATGGTGCTCCTGGAGATGGTCGGAGGAAGGAAGAACTTGAGTTCAAGCGTGGAGAGGGAAAGTGAGGTGTATTTTCCGAACTGGATTCACGACCATCTGGCACAATTTGGGAGCTTGCACTCGTTTGAACTGGGATCTGGTGAAACTGAAGAGATTGCAAAGAAGATGGCCTCTATTGGGTTGTGGTGCATACAAATATGGCCAGCATCTCGCCCAACGATGAGCAAGGTTTTAGAAATGTTTGACAAAAGTGCTGACCAACTCGAGATACCACCAAAGCAATTCCTCTATTCTCCTATAGCGTGAGTTATCCATCACTTATTTTAATAGTATTAAAATATGCTTTGCAAACTACTTAAGTTTGGTTATCCTTTTCAAAAAGAAAAAAGAAATGCAGTTGTTCCTGAGGAAAATATACTTACGGCAGTCGGCCAAGCACTCAAAGATGATGCTAGAAATATTGTGCGATTGGGTTTATCTGTACTATAAAAAATTGTTTTGTGTTATTTGTTGACCACATAATCATTTTGTAATGTATTTAACTCATTTCTAATTCCACGTACACAGGGATGACTCAGATGAACAACAGAACGAGACAAGTTCCAACGAACAACAGAATTGAACTAGCTAGAAAGTTCCTAGGTAAGATTTTTCGAGGGAACTAGAGGAGGCAATAAATCGAATGGTGTCACAAACAATGTCCATGACATCATTCCATTGTGTCCTCTTGTAATATTCGGACTCGTGGGAAAGTGAAAATATGTCTATCATCGTGTACTGATACAAAGTCAGAAAGATGGCAAAGTGAAACTAGCTCGAAACCGAACTGATATTGTCCCCATTCTTCCGTATATATTGGCTAGTTGTATTGGAGAGAAGCACTACCACATAGGAGAGTATTGCTGCGACGGAAGCCGCTGTCAGTCCGACACCACCACCGTTGGGTGGAGTAGGGATGGTGAAGACGCGTTGTTGCATTGGGAAAGAACATGCTTCGGCCAATTGGTGCTCACGATGGGATCAGTTGGGCTTCGTAAGTGGCGGTTTTATTAGCATAATTCATAATTCAAGTATCTCCACTACTATTAAACAAGCAAATAAGACTTTTCTTACGTGCACCCCGCCCAACTCACACGCACCAATCAGCACAGCACGATTAGTCTCCACTACTACTAAACAAGCAAACAAGATCTTTCTTACGTGCACCCCGCCCAACTCACACGCACCAATCCGCACCACACGATTAGGCTCAATCAGCTCAATCTAACAGCCATCACTAATCTAATCAGATCCTATGTGCACTTAGCAATTACCATTGGCTGACCATACTCCACCACCGCGCCTCCATGAGCTCTAATTGTGCCGCTAATTCTTCTCTTCTTTCCCCATTTATCGACCTCGAATCCAGCCACGCCACTGATCTCCTGTAATCTCGCCAGGTAACAGCGATCCTTCGGGCGCCCATCCTCGCCTATTCCTCCCGTCATAATGATCCCGAACGACGGGATTGAGGTCGGTGGCCCGGCTGGTATTCGCGCGGAGGAGCTCACCATCCTATCGAATTCCCAATCCCATCGTAGGGTTGTGTCTGTGTCTCGCCCTACATATCGCATGTCCATAGCGCTGTCTGCCCTCTTCTCGGGCGCCGCCGCACATCCGTATAATTTTTGTTAGTTATTGCATCAAAGAGGGAGTCCCGCAGCTTATGTTTTTGCAACTTCAATGTTTTGGCTTTATGCAGATTTACGATCGCTAGTTCTGAATCCTTGCTCTGAATGAGAATAATGATTGGAAGCTTGCCTATGAAACTGAGTAGAGATTGTCTCACGTGGGATCCTTGCACGGTATGTGTTTGATGGTTTTTCTGAAAGGTGGACAGTGTGTGCTGCTATGTTCTTTCAACGTAAGTGTGAAATTTTGATGCAAGTTATCTGGTGCGTATGATTAATTAATAGCGGAGTGATGTGATACCCCAATTTCTCACTAAACACCACGGTTAATTAATCCAATTTGACATTCTACATATATGATGACCTCTATGTAATGTTTGCCTACGGTTTCTGTAGGACTTTGTACTGAAGACATGAGATCTCGATGCCACTTACTTTTCTGAAAACATATATTGCACCAGAAGAAAATTGTTTACTCTTTATTGGAATATACAATACAAGCTTCATGTTTAAGAAATAGTTCACACGGAACAACAACTGATATGTTCTGCAAAAAGAAAATAATTCTTAGTAGGAATCGAATCCAGTTTTATTGTTCGTATAGAATTTATAATGTTGCATCTCGTGGACCTTGGCATATAGTACTAATAACTAGAACATGAAAGCGCGCTTTGTTGTGCCCGTCCATTTTATCGAAAGAACACTACAATTATTTTAGAGCATTCTAACAAAGTGAATGTATGGTAAAAATAAGTGTTCTGATTACAATTCTTGTTTGTAGTTTAGTTTTATGTTTAAAGATCACATAATTTCAGAGCACATGATTGCATAAATGGCGACCTGCCATATTTAGAGTTGAACTAACAGAAGTTTTTATTAGCACGACATGCAGAATAATTTAGGATAACATTGAAACATGAAGAGCTCAAGATCATGGAATATGTGTATTACCTACATATCGATGAGAGTAAAGTTGATCTTGGATTAAGCCACCGGAAATACGCACAAAGGGATGATTTAATCAGATCTTAGTACCAAAAGTAACCGGAAATTTCTAGTAGAAGGGTCTAGGACACTTCAAACTATTTTCAGACAAACCGCGATGGCATAGCAGCTCTACGTCTGCATCATTTGGTAGACGATTTTGGAGGATCTCAAACTGAACGATTTCTTTATGACCTTCATGCTATGCTTTAAATGTGATACCATGACTGCTTGAAGAGTCCTGAAAGCTAGTCCAGCTAACCACACACAGTACAAGAACCAAGCTAACAGTAAATCTTTAGGGTGAAAGGAATCTTGCATAAATCTCAATAAGGAAGATGTATAGCATATGAATTTTGTAATAGCAAGAAGCAATTCCTCTCTAAAAAAGAACTAAGAATCTGCAATTTTTTGAACATCTAAAAAGTAAAAACAATGCTGCCATGCAAGACTTGCTTAAGACTAAAGTATCAATGAGCAAGACAAAGGAGGGTGATGGCAACTGGTATCTAGTGATCGGCCTTGATACCACATGACCATGCCTTTCCACATGCCACAATTTATACATTATCAGTGTGTGATTTGAAAACTAAATCATCAAATTATATCATGAAAGAAATATGATAATACAGTTTAGTAAAAAAAGACGCACGGATCATTCATTCCACTGCCAGCACCACACGACAACATAACATTAGCACATATTATTTCAGAAAATTATCAGATAAGTAATAGGAAGTCACAATAAGGTTTATACACAGTTTCCAGAAGCTATTCACAAAAATAGTCCAATCAACCATGTTGTTTTACTTTTTCATAACAGAAGGAACCAGTAGAGAGAGTATTTGTGAGAGCACTCTTGCAGTTGACACAATCCATAAATGGTTTACATGAAGGTACTATTATGATTGCCATAAACTTCATCCTCTAGCTGATCCTCCTCTCATCACTAATCTCACCAATTAGTGTAGAAGGTGATATGTCATAAGGCGAGATCATGTTCCAAATACTGGAACAAAAAATGATTCTATGAACAAAATTGCACATTGCGGAAAATATTTACCAGGACCTTTTTTCAAAACAATCAGAACCAAACCATGATCATAATCTGACATATAAAATTTTATATTGATCTGTGCTTCCTTACAGGATCCTGGTTGGAGTGTTGCCTCCAATTGGATCAATGCTTCCTCATACATCTTCACTCTCCAGGGATGCATCATCTCACCTCAAACCTCCAAATTATTCCCATTTTACATATTTGTATGGGACTAAAAGTTTAACAACTTGTGGACAGTAGAGAACAAATTTAGAGTAAACAACAGATGTAAGAACTATTAACAAGAGATCAGTTAAAAGCGGTAAAATTGCATGAAGAGTGTACCTGTCCAGCAGCCACACGTAGCAAATTAAGGTTAAAACGTTTTTGTGTGCAATACCAGAATAAAAATACCAAGAGAACGAGCATGCCAATCCCTGGAACAAAGAAAAGTAAGTTAGTAGCTGCTAATTGTTGTTGCATGAAATTACAGAGATGAGAGAAGAAGAAGGATGGCGAGCAAAAAATAAAAGCAACCAGGCCATGGCCCAAGAGGGCGGAGGCAGGATATGCGCATGCATGGGCCTGGCGGCCTCACAGCGTCTGGACACCTGAGGGCTCGTTTGATTCATAGGATAGGAAAAGTATAGGAATAGGAAAAACATAGGATTGAGATGTCATGCCAACTTGAATTCTATGGAAAGAGGAATTTTGTTTGATGTAGCAAAGGAATTTTTCCATGAGGTTTGAGCTAATGTTTCTTTCCTATAGAAATTGCACTACAAGATTTCTATAGGATTAATTCCTATATGATGTGTTCCTATGAATCAAACAATTATATAGGAAAAAATCCCATAGGATTCAAATCCTACACAATTCCTATGAATCAAACAAGTATGGCATCACGGTGGGAATTGACCGTTGTGTCTGTGGTCGGTGCTAGGGGTGTCAAACGTTCCCTCCCTTCTGGTGACTAGTAAAAGTGCACGTGCAATGCACGTGTAATCTGGTGATTTTTTTACTTCAACGATCGCTATCGTGAGCGATTCATGTAAACGTCGCAGAAACATATTTCAAGCATATAAAATTTATAACGTACCCAAATAGTTTTAGCCAAACTGAAGAAATATCATGGAGGTTCACTCCATTACAAATCAATCGAACGATAATAATAAATAATAAGTAATAATACATACAAAGAACAATATAATTATCGAGAAAGTTTATCACACAAATAAATGATGGTTAAAATGACATAGAAAAAACATTGAATTGACTAGATTAAAAGTTTAACAAATCACTCAAGTTATTATTTATTCTGGACCCGTGTCTAATCAAGTTGGTCCATTATCTTAAGTGACTCTGCCGAGGACGGGTTATATATAACCTCCACGCTATGATGCACTGATACACTATGTATCAGATAGTTGAAGATGTATTTGACCGAGGAAGTTCGGGAAGAACTCGAGCCATCTTCACCCTTGAGACTAATCTTGTCTGATATTAATACAAGTATACTAGTGGTTGAGACCTTTAGGAAATCAAACACGTCGGCCATATCTGTTCATGAAGAGAAAAGAATATATGATTAATTAGGAAAACACATGTACATTTTCACTTTAGCCAATATACGAATTAAATATAGATCTATAAGAAATAGCAGATTAATCATCCAAATCAGACAACATTATATAAGAAGTATATACTATATGAACATAGAAGATTAATCATCCAACCTTATTCACCTATGTACTTATTATTCAGAACAACGTGGATTTGCTGCCTATAGTGGCAGCGGTGCACACATTTATAACCATTGGATGTGGTCTTGTGATTCGTGCTGCCGTTTGCTGCACTTCACGTCCGTTTAGTCCGTGGTCTGCTTTTCAGACCTTCCCTTCGGTTTCTCCGGTCCAAAAAAAAAACACCCCCGTGGATGGCTCCCCCACCGTTTTCTTCCCCGTTCTGGATCGCTGCGGCAGTAACCATTTTCAACTCATACTGTCACAAAAAATGCTTCGAATAAATTCACACCAACATCAGCTCTGATGAACACTAGCCGACAAACAAGAAAATCAAAACCGACCACAAAAAAAACAATTCCCCCATATTTTCTGTAAAATAAACTTGGACGAATAACAATTTATAAACATGAAATTTACAGTTAATTGAGATAAAAGTGAACAAGCACAAATTGCAGCCATGGACAGGTAATAACAGAAGATCACATCAAAGTTTAGAAAAAAAGAACGGACAGGAGATACAGAGATGGTCATCCAAAGTTGAGCAATATGGAAAAATTTCAACACAGCGGGCATTGATACCGAGAATCAAGTACAACCAGAAATCCCATTCACGTACAAGTAGACAACATGTGGATCAAGATCAGTTTCTTTTGGACAAATACAATACATGAAAGATCTAGAAAGAAAAGCCAGGCAGGATCTAGAAAAATAGGAGACCGTGCCCTCCACCATGGGGTCACCCGGCATGCGGAGAAGGAGGAGGGCGGCGCCGCGGTGCCCGAGATGGACGCCATCTCTGCCAAATACGGAAACAACAGGCAAATCCAGCTTCAAATCCATGTGCCTAATCACATAGAACCCCACGATCTAACAAAGTAAAGATCAAAAACAAAATGCGAAGTTCAGATCAGAAAAAATTGCAGGTGGGCATCTTGCAGAGAAAGAGGTGGCTGTCGCCGAGCTTGCAGTGTTGAACTATAAGCCTGCTGGTCTCTGTTAACTGAAGCTCGTCAGGTTCTTGTCGACAACAGTCAGACGAAATTCAGTTAGCAGCTAGGATAGTTTCAGTTATCTGTTTCTTAGCTGAATAAATGTAAACGCTCGGTGAGTCTGTTCTCGAGCTAGTCTAGGCTGTAGTCGTCGTGCACGATGCACCGTGGGATGGCACGGATCCATTGCTCGCTGCACGGCATCTCGGAAGTGGTCAGGTGATCGTGGGATGGCACGATCGGCATACCTGGTCATGACCTGGTTTTTAGGATCGTTTGTTAGACTGTAACAACCTACAAATAAGAGAGAAGAAAACGAAAAGCAGCAAGTTGTGCGCTGCGCAAAAATTCCCCGCGTGTGTCCTCTCCTACCTGCTCTCTCTGATTCTCAGTTTGAGCTCTGACATTTGGTATCAGAGCCTCGTGCTCGTGAGGGACGATGGTGGGCACGCCACCGAAGCCAAAGGACACGGGGGATGCGAGCGGGACTACGTCAAGATCGCCGGTCCGCTCCCATCGGAGATCCTCCCACTAGGCAGCGATCGGTGAGCCAGGCGGAGCCGCGGGCCTCGCCGCCACGGGAAGGAGATCGTCGTGCACGAACGCACCGTGCAGGAACGGATCGTCACCGGCGGCAACACGGTATGGCCAATGCTCACTGCAACAAACTACGTGGAGTGGGCTCTTGTCATGCAGATCAACTTCGAGGCGAACCTCATGTGGGACGCCGTCGAGGGCAACCCCACAAGCGTGGCCAGCGACAAAGCGGCGCTCGCCGCCCTCCTGCGCTCTGTGCCCCCCGAGATGGTGGGCACCCTCGCGGTGAAGAGGACGGCCAAGGCGGCGTGGGACGCGGTGCGCGTTATGCGCGTCGGCGCCAACCGCGTCAAGGAGGCCCGCAGCGCGGCTGCGCAAGGAGTTCGAGTGGATCGAGTTCCGCGACGGAGAATCACTTGACGCGTTCAACATGCGCATCACGAACCTCGTCAACAGCCTCCGCTCACTGGGCGACACGGTGGATGAGATCAAGATCGCGAAAAATCCTGCGTCGTCGTCCAGGCGCTACTACGCAAATGGCCTGCTCCATCGAGACCCTACCGATCCGAGCACCACCGGTCGAGGAACTGATAGGGCGCTTGCGCTCGTCCGGCGTGGCGGGGATCGAAGGCGGCAGAAGCAACGACGGGCAGCTGCTGCTCACGGAGGAGCGATGGAACGCAGCGCAAGAAGGAGCGTGGCTGGGCTCTGGAAAGGGCGGAAGAATGGCGGCAGCGGCAACGACAACCGCAACACCACCCGCAACGACAACGGGCGGACGCAAGACGCGACAAAAGGTGAACGGGACATGTCCGCATCAAATGTTTCAAGCGCAACAAGTACGCAGGGCACTTCGCGGATCGCCTGAGCCTCGCCGAGAGAAAGGCAAGGCCAATCTCCCGCGAACGAGCGAAGGTGAAGAAGAGGCACTCCTCGCCACGGTGAATGAGCTCACCGTCACCATCGAAGCGCCCGCCGAGCACGTGCTCTTGAGCGAGGAGCGCTCAGCGCACATCGCCAAGGATGGCGAACGCCGACACGCCCTGGTACATGGATACCGGGGCGTCTAATCACATGTCCGGACGCCGAGAGATCTTCTCCGAGCTCGACATCGGCACCACTGGCTCGGTGAAGCTCGGCGACGGCTCGGAAGTGCAGATCGAAGGAAAGGGCACCATCGTGTTTGAGTGCCGCAATGGTGAGCACCTAACGCTGTCGCAGGTGTACTATATACCTCGCCTTCGCAGCAACATCCTCAGCCTCGGACAGATGGACGAACTTCGCGACGCATTATCACATCGCACGGCTGGCTGCGTCTCGCGGCGCAGAGGACCGGCATCTGGCGTCGTCAAGAGGAACCAAGAAGCGTCACATGCGACGACGGCGCGACACTGTGCCTCGTGGCGACCGGCATCGACCCGGTGGCGATGCACGCCCGTTCTGGACACCTCAACTTCCACGCGAGCTGGCACGCCGTAACTTGGTGACCGCATGCCTTCGCCGATCGTCAGGACCAGGTCTGCGATGGCTGTGTCTTGGGCAAGCAGCATCGGCAGCCCTTTCCATAGGCCACCTCGTACCGAGCGGAGAAGAATCTGGAGCTGGTCCACAGTGATCTTTGTGGGCCGATCACGCCAGCCACGGAGGGCGGCAACAACTTCTTCCTCCTGATCGTCGACGACCGCTCAAGGTACATGTGGCTGGAGGTGATTAAGTCCAAGGCCGAGGCGTTCGATCGCTTCAAGAAGGTCAAGGCTCGCGCAGAAGCTGAATCAGGGCAACGCCTGCTCGGGTTTCGCTCGGATCGCGGCGGCGAGTTTAACTCGACCGCGTTCCGGGAGTTCTGCAACGACGGCGGCATCAAGCACTTCACCACCGCGCCCTATACGCCTCAGCAGAATGGCGTCGTGGAAAGGAGAAACCAGACAACGGTGGAGATGGCAAGATGCCTGCTGAAAAGCATGGGCGTTCCTGCCTCGTTCTGGGGAGAGGCCGTAAAAACGGCGGTATACCTGCTGAACCGAGCACCCACTCGCAGCGTCGATGGCGTGACGCCATATGAGGCTTGGCACGGCAGAAAACCAGCAGTCCACCACCTTCGCACGTTTGGATGCGTCGCCCATGTCAAGCGCCTCGGCCCTGGCATTGACAAACTTGCAGATCGGTCGACACCGATGATCCTCGTCGGATACGAGGAAGGCTCCAAGGCTTATAGGCTGTATGATCCAGCAGCAAAGAAAGTGCGCGTCTCTCGTGACGTAAAGTTTGAGGAGCAGAGGAGGTGGGACTGGACAGGACAGGCGAACGCCGCGCCAGCCCTGGACGAACAGCTGGTGGTTGTCTACCCAGACGACCCCTCCAGCTGTCGCGCGCCGCCACCGCCCCAGAGTTTCAGCGCAGGATCGCCATCGAGCCCGAGCAGTGGGAGAAGGGACTCGGTTGCACCCTCCGCGGGTGCAACGCCTGTCGCCAGCAGGGGCGCGCTCTCGCGGGCGTGGCTCGGTGCATTCGAGCCCCGCACCTTCCCCGCGTCGGCGAAGATGGCTGGGCAACGCCGCCCGGATGGCGACTTCTGCGGCGACCTCGACCACACCCGCCGCACTACCGCAAGATGCAGCACATCCTCGGCAACGGTACGGGCGAAGAAGCAGCACAAGCCTCGCTACGCCTTATGGCGGCGAAGAGCTGCCAGCGTCGGCGAAGGCAGCGGTGGGGTGCTGGAAGAGCGCCATGGATGCTGAACTTGGCGCCATCAAGGACAACAGCACGTGGGAGTTCGCCGCACTCCCGCCCGGTCATAGAGCCATCGGGCTAAAATGGATTTACAAGGTAAAAAAGGATCCTGCAGGTCGTGTGGTGAAGTACAAGGCGCGCCTCGTCGCCAAGAAGTGCAGCGCGGCACAAGGCGTGGACTATGATGAGGTGTTCGCTTTGTGGCGCGCGCATGGAGACGGTGCGGTTGCTGCTGGCACTCGCCGCGCACTGCGGCTGGACCGTGCACCACATGGACGTGAAAAGCGCGTTCTTGAACGGGGATCTGCAGGAGGAGGTCTACGTCCATCAACCCCCTGGCTACGTCGACGACAAGAACCAGCATGGGGTGCTCCGTCTGCGCAAGGCGCTGTACGGGCTGCGTCAAGTGCCACGGGCCTGGAACGCCAAACTAGACGCGTCGCTCGTCTCGCTGGGATTCGAGCGCAGTCCTCTCGAGCACGCGGTGTATAGGAGAAACACCGGTGGCTCGACTCTTCTCGTCGGCGTGTACGTGGACGATCTGGTGATCACCGGATCTGACGACAACGACATCGACGCGTTCAAGGGGGAGATGAAGCACCTATTCGCCATGAGCGACCTCGGGCTCCTCTCCTACTACCTCGGTATCGAGGTGGTGCAGAGTGAGGACTCGATCACTCTGTGCCAGAGCGCCTACGTCGCCAAGATCCTGAACGCGGCTGGCATGGCGGTTACAGCATACGCCTACGCCCATGGAAGCGATTGAAGCTGGGAAAGTCCGATTCCGGAGTCGTTGATGCAACCCTGTACCGCAGCGTCGTGGGAGCCTCCGCTACCTCTGTAACAGCGCGGACATCACGTTCTTGTTGGCATTGTGGCGGTACACGGAGGCTCGGCAGCGCCCGGGCAGCGGTAAAGCAGATCCTCCGCTACATTGCGGAACGCCGGGTTTTGGATCTGCTACAAGCGCGAGCAGGAGCACCACCGATGGCCAGCTTGATGGTGATTCTGTTGGCGACATCGATGATCGCCGGAGTACAACAGGAGTCACCTACCTCCTGGGGTCGAGTCCAATCACCTGGACTTCCCAAAAGCAGAAGGTGGTCGCCCTCTCGTCATGTGAAGCAGAGTATGTGGCGGCGTCGGCCGACATGCCAAGGTGTGGCTCTGTGGGCTTGGGAGAACTCGGCGATGCACCTCTCAAGGCCAAGCTGCGCGTCGACAACATGTCGGCAATTGCTCTTAGCAAGAATCCCGTGCACCATGATCGAAGCAAGCATATCGACGTCAAGTATCACTTCCTTCGACATTTCATTGAGGACGGCAAGGTGGAGATCGATCACATCAGTACTGACGGCCAACTTGCCGATATTCTCACAAAGGCGTTGGGCCGTGTCAAGTTCGTCGAGATGAGGCTAAAGCTCGGCGTCGTGGAGGTAAAGGTCGACCGCCAGGCTTAGGGGGAGAATTGTTGAACTATAAGCCTGCTGGTCTCTGTTAACTGAAGCTCGTCAGGTTCTTGTCGACAACAGTCAGACGAAATTCAGTTAGCAGCTAGGATAGTTTCAGTTATCTGTTTCTTAGCTGAATAAATGTAAACGCTCGGTGAGTCTGTTCTCGAGCTAGTCTAGGCTGTAGTCGTCGTGCACGATGCACCGTGGGATGGCACGGATCCATTGCTCGCTGCACGGCATCTCGGAAGTGGTCAGGTGATCGTGGGATGGCACGATCGGCATACCTGGTCATGACCTGGTTTTTAGGATCGTTTGTTAGACTGTAACAACCTACAAATAAGAGAGAAGAAAACGAAAAGCAGCAAGTTGTGCGCTGCGCAAAAATTCCCCGCGTGTGTCCTCTCCTACCTGCTCTCTCTGATTCTCAGTTTGAGCTCTGACATGCAGGACCCGCTAGCGGCAGGAAATCGAGTTTTTTTATCTGCTCGAACCGTGCTCCGCCGCGCACGCCCACCCCCACCGCCGAACCGTCCCGTAGGCGCCGCCCAGCCGCAACAGCATCCCTCGCGGGGCCGAGCGCCGGCCTAGATCCGTCAAGGAAAAATCCCCACGCCTCACTGGCCCGACTCCGGGGCACTGCACCTCACCCGCGCCCGGCCATGGAATACCTTGCACCCTGCCTCTCCACGGCCCGGTCGGCGACGATGCCCAGGATGCTGACGGAAGGAGCTAGGAGTTCGGGCCGGCGGCAGACGGAACCGGAGGCACGACTGGCGATGTCGCCCTGGACGGTGACGGGAGGAGGTAGGGGCCTATGCCGGCGGTGTATCCCTGTACGGCGGAGGAGATCGAGGCCGGAGGTGGCCGTGGGTGGCCGGCGTGGTGACGTGCGGTGGTGGACGGGTCGGAGCACAGGGGTGGGTGGGGCGGGGTAAAAGAGAGAGAAAAAAGGAGCACCTGACGTTTTGGACTTTGTAGCTGGGGAAAGGTGCGGTCAGACCGTCGGTGCGGGAAGAAAAAGAAAGAAAGGGACAGTTGGTCAGTTAACGGCGTCATTGGTCAAAAATGTCTTATAAGTTGATCTAATGGCTAGATTGGGGTGAACTGTGGCCACTATGGGCAGCCCACTATTTTCCTTATTTAGAATTATGTTTTTAGGAAAAAAACTAAATAAGACTGGTATATTGAAATCCGGAAGAAAATGAGGCAGACAGGCTTTGATCTATCAAGAAAAATCACCAATTACTATCGGAGACTCTCGTATCGCAGTGCACTTTGTCGAAAAATATATAGCAGTGCAGTACCTAGGGAAAATCAGAGGTAGAGAGCGGTGGCCTGGCTAGAAACAGGGCAGTACTTTTGTCTGCTGGCGGCTAGCGCAGCAGTGACCCAGGGCGATGGAGGAATCGATCGATAGGTAGAAGGAACCTCGGTATGTGCGGTATATAAGGCGGAAGTTTAGGGATTAAATGTCTCGAGAGTTTCCTCTTACTATGGCAAGATTTACGTGCTCATTATAACAGAAATAAACTTCTAGCTCCCTATGGCTGATTGTAACAGAAATATCCATTTACCTCCCGTGATTAAAGGCATTTTTGCGGGTGTGACTAAAGGCATTTAATCCCTTTGATTTCTCTCCTATTATCCACTAAATGGATACCGTAAACTGTACTCCCTCCGTTCACAATTAACTCGCGTTCGGGATTTAGTCAAAGTTAAACTTTACAAAGTTTGACCAACAATATAAGAAAAAACATCAATATCCATGATTTCAAATGCATATAATATGAAAATATGGTTTATAACAATTCTAATACAATAGTTTTTACATTATTAATGTTGATATTTTTTCCTAAATATATGGTCAAAGTTTACAAAATTTGACTTTGACTAAATCCAGAATACGAGGTAATTGTGAATGGAGGGAGTAGAATTGTTGTTTTAGGAGCCCATGACGTGCTAATTATGACTACATCGAATGCTCAGGGATTTTCTCTTGAAAAAAAGGAGCCCATGACGTGCTAATTATGACTACAAACTTGGTGTTGACTTTCTTGGCCTTGATGTCCTACCAAGACACTATCATGTATACTCACCGGATTGATAAAACTTTCTGAATCACATCAAGAAAATTCCAGCGGAACGATATTATGATTCCCATGACAGTAGATCATAGACGCAATGGCAGTATTTTATAGGAAGAAATCGAAAGTGTCGTTCTTGTAAGATGGACAAGAAACTGAATTGCTTGGCTTAATCTCACTTTCAAAACTATTAGCACTTAACAAACAGAACATATCAGCATATCAGCATTTTTGAAAAAAAAATCAGAACATATCCGAATTTTTGAATAAAAAAGTCTAGAATTTATTTTTCCCTAACATACAAATATCTCATGCGTGAAGAATGTCATTCTTGTTATTCTAGAAAAATATCTTGTTACCGGCTGGCTACAACAGCATACTTACATCACAAAATAGCAAGACTACAGAAAAAACAAGAAAGCGGATATCAACACCATCATCATCAATCTATATGTGGGAAAGCTCCTAAATTCATAATAGCACCAGAACTGCTGAAGGTGTTTCAGAAAAACAGAAATAAGCAATATCAAAAGGAGATGAGCAATATATGCAGTAAGAATATTAAACAATATGAAATACCGGCCTAAAGGAAGAACATACCTGTTTCATCCCTCCAATACATCCCTGTACACAATGTTCTATGTGCTTTTCCCGTGGGATCGATGTCTTTATTTGGCTTGGCCAAAATCCGAGTGGTTTGCCTTGACACACCTCTTGAAAGTGCAACATAAAGCTGGCCATGCGAGAATACATGCTCGGGGAGGTAAATACCAACTGCCGGAATGGCTTGCCCCTGGGCTTTGTTGATGGTCATTGCAAAACTCAACCAGATTGGGAACTGCTTCCTCTTGAATTTGAAAGGAAGTGAAATGTCCTCTGAGGGTGACAAAGGGATCCCCGGTATAAACACTCTATTTCTAGCATGTTGACCACCAACAATCTTAGCGTCGATTGCATTATGCTGGAAAGCTCTAACCATCAACCTTGTTCCATTGCACAACCTGTTGTGAGGATCAAGATTTCGTAAAAGGATGACGGGACAATTGACTTTGAGTTTCAAAACATGTGGGGGTAGGCCATTTGGAGTGATGGAGTTTAGATAGTCAATTGGGTAGTTATTACGGGCATCATCCTCAACAGAGTCAAAGCTATAATATATCTTTTTTTGGCCAGGAAACCTTTCAATCATCTTAGTATTCAGATTGTCCACATGTTCATTCTTGGTTGAAAGAATGGCACTTGTGCTCATATAGGATCTAGATGCGGCGTTCTCATGAAGCGATCGGAAGACTTCTTCAATAAGCTTGTTCACTGGTTCATCGGTGGGAGAGTAAGGAATAACAATATCATCCGGAAGACGCACATAATCGCCACCAATCCTATCTTTTGTTCCATCGCCAATTCTTAGGAGGTAACTAGAGAATCACTGGTCGGTTTGTGCTCTCATATTACGCTTGAAGCGTATCTTCCTAATCTTCTCCCATAAATAAGATCTCTGCAGCGTAGCATCAGTGATTTGCGCTCTTGTCCCACGTGTCACCACGGGAAGGACCTGCCTAAAATCTCCTCCAAATACCACATAAACTAGTAAATTTGTACTGAGAATGGAAAAGTGTGCATGGTACTTAAACTAGTAAATGATGATGCTTTCGCATGTGATCACCAAAGACGTGCATCGATCGAGGGTGCTTCTGGTTAATTAAGTCTAATAGGAGTATATCAGATAACGAGAAGATAACCATGTTCTACGGAAGATAAGGTTGACAAGACACATACTCTAGATGCTGGAAAACAGTGTACAGCTTATAAAATATTCTTATTTGAGAGCTGCTACACACGACATAATCTGTACGATTTTTGTCCGATACGCACCATCCAACCATCCGTACGTGGAACAAAAGACTAAGAAACCACCGGTTACTCAGTCGTACGTGTGTCGGACACAAAGCGTCGTGTGCAAACAAGTTTCGTTGTTATTTATACAAGCTTGCATATATGTGTCTGCACTGTCGGAGCAAATATTCTCACAACATTCTAGATTATTCTAGATGTGCTTACATTGTTTGTTCCTCGAGAGGTGTGAACAATCCACTATATTAACAAGTTTACCTGCTAGTAGGAGCTAAGATTCCCATACCATATGCCCGTGGATGCCCCATTTACATATGGGCTAGCTGTGATATTGACTAATAGTTTGTCATTGCTAAAATGTTCCTATGATGGATTTTTTATACATATATGGGCTTGTCGGAATAATACTATTGGCCCAGACCCGGCAGTACTTTCGCCGGAACGTTACACATCGAGTACTTTCCGGTGTTGACCACGAAGACTTTCTAGCGAGACGCACAAGTAGCGATACTTCTGCCGAGACTCGCACGTATCAGCGGCTAACCAGCATGATCAATTCTTTTGATCAGCTAGCTCGTATCTCTCACAACTCACGAGTACGCAAAATGAATTGATGGCAAAAGTCCCATGTCGGACCTTGTGTTCTTCTTGATTGCTTCAACTCCACGATGTGATGTTACAGACCTGGTTACAAGCAAATATATATACTAGGACTAGTTAATCCTAGTGCTACTCCAGTACGTGCATGTAACGGACTGAACACACAAAGGTGTATCACTCGAAGACAAGTCCGTATACTACTCGTATACCGTTGAGGCGCTGCGCCATTCCGGCGTCCAATCGTGCTTAATGCTAACAAATACTACACACGTGCAGCATAGTTCCTATCGTGGTTTTAGTCAGGTTAGAACAGAGGAAAAATTATTAGTCCGTCGTTTCTAAAGATTTTACAAGATTATTACATAAATTAAATACTTGCTATGGTTTTTTGTACCCATTTGTATATCAAGAACTCATTCCTGACGACACACACAGGCTAACCAGTTAATTTATCCTCAACGAGAGTGTTGTAATTCACTAGGCAAGAAACACTAACAAAGTGTAGATATATATAGTTATATACCATGGTGTATTGCATATCACTAAAAATTGAAGACACTAAAAAAATAACACATGGCATAAATCCCCATAGTACCTCAAGTGATCTAAAAATAAGGGAAATGAATAACAAACAAACCTTTTTACATAACCAAATTATACTCCACATCAAAGAAACACCCAAATAATAACAAGCCAACACCCTTACTAGATCAACTTGATTAAATGTAACTTATCATCGAAGGTATCTTGCGGATAATGAGAGTGCATCTTCATGACCATACTGTTTGCTCTCCTCCAAGCTTGTACTTCTTATGGTTGATGGATACCTTGATGAAATACAATTCTGCTCACATTTCTCCACAACCAAATCCTTTGGGGCATGACCATTGGTTGCTTGGAGCCCTTCAAGTGCCATCTCTACGTACCTCATGGTTGGTCTGTCTTCTCCATTCATTTTTAAGCATGATACAGCTAGAGAAGCTACTTCTTTGACTTCAGTACTTCCCTCCTCTACAACTTGTGAATCTAGTATTTTCACAAGATTTCCTTGGTCTAGGAGTTCAACAAAATGCATAACGAGCCCATCACCTTCAGAGGACCTATATGTTATTGGTTCCTTCCTCGTAAGCAACTCAACAAGAAGTACTCCGAAGCTATAAACATCACTCATTTCAGATAGTCGTCCGGTGTAATAGTACATAGGATCCAAATATCCTATAGTTCCTTGCACTGCAGTTGCCGTTATACCTGTTTGATCAAAAGGAATGTATCTTGAAGCACCAAAGTCAGATATCTTTGCTGTCAAGGCATCATCAAGAAGTACATTCGAAGATTTGATATCTCGATGTATAATAGGGACCGAAACAGCAGAATGAAGGTAAGCAATAGCTTTTCCGACTTCACTTGCAATCCTTAGCCTGTCTCTCCAAGTTATTGATGTTGGTGATCCACGATGCAGATGTTCACCAAGGGTTCCATTACAAATGAACTCATAGGCCAGCAATGGTACCTCTGTCTCGAGACAGCATCCGTGAAGTTTAACAACATTCTTGTGATTAATTTGTGAAAGGATGGCTACCTCATTTATGAACTCATCGATCTCTCTCTGAACAACAATGTTTGACTTCTTGATGGCCACAACATGCAAGTCCGACAATATACCTTTATATACAGTACCGTGCCCTCCTCCACCGATCCTACGATTTTGATCAAAATTGTTTGTGGCCTTCTCTAGCTCCTTTAAAGGGATAATCATCCTCTCTCCAATGTCAGACCTACTAGATACTAGTTGCTGCAACAGTTGTCCATGATTTTGAGTGAAGAACTTTTTTTTCATCCTTTCAGCCTTATGATGCTTAAGTTTACAGATTACTAAGATACCAGCGAGAGCGAAAAGCATGAGGCAGGGGACAACAGAAACCGACAAACCAACTATTAAACCTGCAAATTAAAACACATAAATCTTTATTATGTCCTTAGTGTTGAAAAAAAATATTGGTATAACATGATAAATGAGCAATCAGCTGCCATGTGTAGATTCACTAAAGTGGGGACTACACATCAATCTGCGCCAAATGTTTCTATCCACGAAGTAGACTACATTTCACTTGTACACAATGTCACTCCGCTTACTATATATATATATATACTTTCGGGTGTAACTACACCCACGTCTCATATACTACCTTACGGAAGTATTTATAATAGTTTATTTATTTGAGTATGTTCATATACTATATCTAAGATACTTACAAGCAAGTTAGGTGAAAAAATTGTAAGTACACCCATAGTTTGCACTATATATGTAAAATACCGTCATATTTATACGTACAAAAGGAGTATGTGAATAAAAATTACATACTACCAAAAAATAGTATATATCACTGTTTAAAAAATCGTCCGAATCAGCGATTAATAGGCCGATTAATCGCTACTAGGGACCTAACCGTGTCGATTACCACTAATCCGTTGAGTTAATCCTTTATCCCGACTAATAACTCTGACAGACCGATTACTAGGTACATTCCCGGTTAACTACTACTCTTGGTCAAAAAAGTATCAAAATTTTCAACACATATCGCCCATCCAACCGCTAGCCCGCCCTAATGAAGTAGGTTTTGTGAAGCTCCCGCTCGATTCACGCCTCCAAGAGCTCGGTTCCTGCTGTCACCAACCAGTACCCTGGGTAGGTGGTGGGAGAAGAGCAACTTCAAAGGTCAGAGGAGAAGTGTATGTGTTTTATTGGGATTTTGGGCTCTAGATAAGTAGGGTTGGGCATATAGAGGCCCATGTACTATTTCTTTCTTATATACACATATTTTAGGTGCTAATTTGCGTAGGTTGCACCGATTAATAGCCGACCGATTAAATCAGTTAATCATCCGAATTCCGATTACTCGCTACTCCCAAGCCGACCGAGCAGTTAACGATTACCGATTTCCTCACTATTGGTATATATACTGGCCAAATATTCTTATATACTTCATACTACTCATACATACCTTCCGGTATGGTAAATACTGCCTATATAGTGTGAAACACGCGTGGGTGTAACTACACCCGGGTGTAGTACGAATTTTTCCTATACATATATATATATATAGGAAAAATACTTCTTACTCCCAGGTGTAACTACACCCACGTCTTATATACTACCTTACGGAAGTATTTATAATACTTTATCTGTTTGAGTATGTTCATATACTATATCTAAGATACTTCCAAACAAGTTAGGTGAAAAAATTGCAAATACACCCATAGTTTACACTATATATGTAAAATACCGTCATATTTGTACGTACAAAAGGAGTATGTGAATAAAAATTACATACTACCAAAAAAGTAGTATATATACTGCCCAAATATTCGTATATATTTCATACTACCCATATATAGTCTCCAGTATGATAGATACTGCCTAAATAATGTGAAACACACGTGGGTGTAACTACACCCGGGTGTAGTATGAATATGTCCTATATATATATTCTTACTCCCGGGTGTAACTACACCCACCTCTCATATACTACCTTACGGAAGTATTTGTAATATTTTATCTATTTGAGTATGTTCATATACTATATCTAAGATACTTACAAGCAAGTTAGGTGAAAAAATTGTAAGTGCACCCATAGTTTGAACTATATATGTAAAATACCGTCATATTTTACGTACAAAAGGAGTATGTGAATAAAAATTACATACTACCAAAAAAATAGTATATATACTGTCCAAATATTTTCATATACTTCATACTACGCGTATATACCTTCCGGTATGGTAGATACTGCATATATAGTGTGAAACACGTGTGGGTATAGTTACACCCGGGTGTAGTATGAATATGTCATATATATATATATATAGTGGCGCTATTTGACATCCAGGGTGTAGAATAGTTATTCTTCATCCACCCCCTATCTTTCAAACCGTATAAGATTTTTACGTCACGTAAATTTTCTCTTATCTCAGAAGTTAAGAAAAACATAAGAAAATTTAGACATGTCATAAAAAAATTATTTACATGCCGTAAAAAAAGTGCGGTGTAAAATACGAATTTTCTATGTTTTTTACACTATATATATATATGCTGTGTAGGTAATTCATAATTTATTATATTGCTTAGTGCAAAATAATTGGGTTTTGTGCCGTACTGTTCGCCATAGTTGACTAACTGCAACAATGATACTTAGTTGTAGTAACATTTTGCAAACAATTAAGTATTTTCATTATATGCATGTTATTAAAGAAGTTTGGTACTAGGTCGCGGTGGTTACCTGTATTCTTTACTGTGTGTATGCAACCATCAGGCCGGCTAGCATTTCCCTTGTATCCTCGTGGGCACCAGCAGTCGAACCATCCATTCTTATTACCACACTGGCCAAAACAGCCATTGTCTTTTGGGTGCTTGCACTCGTCGATATCTACCCAGGTAGAAGACGGTGACATTAATTCGAAATAATGTCCATTTTTTCATGTATTCGTACTTAATATTGAAATAGAAAATATATATTCCTTTTGTAATGAGCAATATATCGATATCAGGCAGAAAATAAATACATTCATACTTCTCTGGCACAACCAATATCATGGTGATGGTAAAATGGAGTAAAGTTGGGTACCTTGGCATCCGCCGGTGACGTAAGGGTTACCCTCATATCCTCGGATGCATTCGCAGAAATATAGCCCTCCCCCGTCTGGTTCGCAGTAGCTTTGAGCGCTGGCAGAGGCGTTGCACGATCCATCGTTGATGCATTCCCACTCCAGGATCACCGGGACAAGTCGGAGATCCTCCTCCTCCTTGTCCTTGGGACTTGCGCTTGCCCCTAGAGGTTTCTTCAGATTCAAGAGACGCTCGGGCAGTTCATGTCCAAAGGGTGGCGATGAGCACGGTCCGTTCGGTTTCTATTCCTATTCCTATGGAGTTTTTAGTTCCTAAGATTTCTGGACCTGCAAACCAAACGAACCCTTAGGAACTGAAAACTCCATAGGAATAGGGAAAGACAATAGCTGTAAACCGAAGGAATTCAAAACAAAGGAATGACTACAAATGTGAGTGTTCGGTGTTGTTCCATAGGGGTGGATTTTTCTATTGTAATACGGTACGATTCTTCGGAACCAGGACACACAGTGATCTTTTTTTACTGTGCATGATTGCTCTCCCACGTTATGCATGTAACCAAGGGCCCACTAATTTACCAAAATGGCAGATTTTGCCTCGGGCCTCCCGTATTTACCAAAATGGCAGATTTTGCCTCGGGCCTCCCGGAAACCTGAGGTTCCAGTGGATGTTTTGTTTCCTGCAAAACGTACAGGTTTCCGAAACTTTCCTAAGGAAACGCTGAAACCATTCCTTCAAAACGAACGGTAGCAAAGGAAAATATTCCTAAGGAATTGAAACATGTAAAATTCCTACACTTCACCCGTGAACCGAACGGGACCTTAATCGAGATGTGGGTGACCACAAAGATGCCAGCGTCGCCGAGGAGCAGCCGCGGCCGGCCAGGACGGGTGGTGTTGTCGCAGCTGAGGTTGACGCTGTTATAGTATACTTCTGTACTGTAGTTTCCCCATATGTTAGGGGGGCTTTCTGTATATTTGCACCTATATATGTAATATATATTCTGACCTTTGGCTCTCTGGTAATACAAGAGATATATTACCCTAACATGGTATCAGAGCCGTAAGGCCTTTTTTTCTCTCTCCTCCCGTCGTCGCCGCCCCGGCCCATCGCCACCGCCGGCCCCGGCCCGCCGCCGCCCGCCACCCGCCCGCCCGCCTTCCTTGCCCGGCCACACCGCCGCTTCAGCCGCCCGATCTTAGATCTGTTTTGAGTTGAAAAAAAATGTCTTTCTCGTCGGGCTATGTTGCGATTCCTCGCTGCCAGGTAATTTTTGATGGCGCGAATTATCCTGATTTTGTTGCCTTCATGCGCGTCCATATGCGCGGTCTTCGCCTTTAGGGTGTGCTTTCCGGTGAGGTCTTCTGTCCACCGCGCCCCGTTGTGCCTCCTGTGCCTCTTGCATCGACGCCCGTTGTCCTTGCCCCCGATGCTACTCAGGCGGTCAAGGATGCAGCCCGTAGTCGATGATTCTGCTCGGGCTGATTATGAGCGCCGTGTCGAGCGCACTTCATCACTACTCGACCTATCGGCTGGATCTGGCGAATACACTCGATTGATTGATGAGGATGATCGTCTGCTGCTGTTCTCACTTCGGTGTTACGCCAATATGCTGCTGAGTTCATGGGCCTCCCATCGCTGCTTTCGCTGGGCTTTTCTTCGTCAGCGCTATCAGCCATCTGGAGACGCTCTTTATCTGTCTGTGGTTCGTCAGGAGCATGAGCTTAAGCAGGGTGATTATACTATTGATGATTTCTATACTCAGAGTGCTGCTATTTGGCGTCATCTTGACTCTCTTCGTACAGCGGTGTGTAACACATGTCCTCGTCGATTGTCTTGTGCGGATCTGGAGTTTCAGCGCGTCTTTGAGTTTTTGCCGCGGCTCCGCAAGGAGTTTGAGCCGCGCCGTGCCTAGCTGCTTGCCCGTGGTCGTGTTCCGCTCTCTGAGGTACTGGCTAAGCTTCGTGCTGAGGAGACTCGTCTTCGTGGTGCTGGTCTTTTTGAGGTTCCTTCTGTTCTTGCTGCTCATGGTCCCCATGTGCTGCCGGCTTCGTCGCGGTCTCTTGCGTCGCCGCTACTCTCTGCTCCACCGGCCCAGGGTCAGCGTCAGTCTCAGCAGCCTCGTGGTTCTCGTCCTCTCTGCCTTCCAGTGACAAGTCCGCCACGATATCTCTGGTTGCTAGACGAGGATCCACGTTTACGTCGGCGATATCTTGCTCGTCGCCGATCTAGATCTTGGGATCTTCTGCTGTTGTCTGGACCTCCTACCGGTGCTTCGGACCTCCTCTGTTGGTGCTATGTCCGATCAGGATATTATTCGTGGTCTTGAGTCCGCTTCACGCTATGTGCTCCTCCTCGTCGGGTACTGCTGGTTCTGTGACTAGTTCTTCTGGCACTGAGCGACCATCATCTTCTACATAGTCAGGTATGTCATCTCCGTGGTATCTGGATTCTGGAGCTTCTTTTCATATGAATTCTGCATCTTCTATTCTTTCTGCTCTTCGCTCTCTTATTTCTCCTGTCCGTGTTATTACGGCTGATGGTACCTCTCTTCCTGTTTCCAGTCGAGGCACCCTCTCTACTTCCTCCTTCTCTGTTCTGATGTTTCTCATGTTCTCAGCCTTAAGATGAACCTTTTCTCTCGCTAGTCACCTTCGATTCTGGTTGTCGTGTCATTCTTGATGCTGATTCTTGTGCTGTTCAGACCGTCATACACGTGCTCGTTGGAGCTGGCCTCGATGCATTAAGTCTCCGGGGCTCAGAATTAGGCGGCTTCGCGTTTCTTCACGACACTTCTTCTACGCCACTTCTCCTGCGGTTCTTTATACATCCGCTCGTTTCAGCGGTGGCATCATCGGTGGTCATCTTTGTGGCTCCGTTTATCATACTTAGTTAAATACGTGATCTTCCGGGTGTGTCTCGGGAGATGTGTCGTCGTTACATTAAATGTCGTGGTTGTAGGTTAGGTAAACAGATTCAGCTTCCCTATCCTACTAGTGTGTATCTCGGCGACCTTTTGATTTAGTCCATTCAGATGTGTGGGGTCCTGCTCCCTTTGCTTCGAAAGGGGGCCACCGATACTATATTTTGTTTATTGATGATTTTTCACGGTACACCTGGTTATTTTTTATGCGCTCTCACAGCGAGGTGCTTGCTATTTATCGGCGTTTTGCGGCCATGGTTCGTACTCAGTATTCCACGCCTATTTATGTTTTTCGTGCTGATTCTGCAGAAGAGTATATCTCCCAGCACCTGCGTGGCATCCTTGCTGAGCAGGGCACCCTTGCTCAGTTCTCGTGTCCCGGCGCCCATGCTCAAAATGGTGTCGCCGAGCGTAAGCATCGTCATATTCTTGAGACTACCCGCGCTATGATGATTGCTTCCTCTCTTCCACCGCATTTCTGGGCTGAGGCGGTCGCTACGTCGACTTACCTTATTAATATCCAGCCTTCAGCTGCTCTTCAGGGTGGCATTCCTCTTGAGTGTCTCTCTGGCTCCTGTCCAGACTACTCTACTCTTCGTTTATTTGGTTGTGTTTGCTATGTCCTTCTCCCTCCTCGTGAACGCACCAAACTAACCGCTCAGTCTGTTGAGTGTGTTTTTCTTGGCTATAGTGATGAGCATAAGGGCTATCGCTGTTGGGACCCTGTTGGTCGTCGTATGCGCATCTCTCGTGATGTCACGTTTGATGAGACGCGTCCTTTCTATCCTCGCCCCACCGCTGGTACTTACCCAACGGATGATCTCTCCTTTCTTCTTTTTCCTGATACACCTTCCGCTGTCCCTTCTCTTCCACCTCCTCCACCTTCTTCTGCTACGCCTCCTTCTTCTTCGGCGACCTCCTCTCCTTCGTCTAGTTCCCCTAGTTCTCCTCGGTCTCCGGCTTCGGATCCTTCCTCCGCGACTCCTTCTTCCTTCTCTTATGATGAGTCCTCTTCTGTGGATGAGCTTTCTTCCTCACGGCCTGTTAAATCGTCGTGCTCCGCATTACTCCCCTAGTCAGTATGGTCTCTCTGTCGTCTCTGAGCCGACTTCTTATCGGGATGCCGCGTGTCATCCTGAATGGCAGCTTGCCATGGCTGAGGAGATCGCTGCGCTTGAGCGCACTGGCACTTGGGATCTTGTCTCTCCTCCTTCCGGTGTTTGTCCTATCACGTGTAAGTGGGTCTATAAAATTAAGACCCGCTCTGATGGATCTCTTGAGCGCTATAAAGCGCGTCTTGTGGCTCGTGGTTTTCAGCAGGAACATGGTCGTGACTATGATGAGACATTTGCTCCTGTGGCCCATATGACCACTGTGCGTACTCTTCTTGCTGTTGCTTCTGTCCGACGCTGGTCTGTGTCCCAGCTTGATGTTCAGAATGATTTTCTCAATGGCAAGTTGAGTGAGGAGGTTTACATGTAGCCTCCTCCTGGGTATTCTGTTCCCGATGGAATGGTTTGTCGTCTTTGACGCTCTCTTTATGGCCTCAAACAGGCCCCTCGTGCCTGGTTTGAGCGCTTTGCCTCTGTGGTGACTGCTGCTGGTTTCTCTCCTAGTTCTCATGATCCAACGCTTTTTGTTCACACTTCACCTCGTGGACGCACTCTTCTCCTTCTCTATGTTGATGATATGATCATTACTGGTGATGATCCTGAGTATATTGCCTTTGTCAAGGCTCGTCTTCGTGATCAGTTTCTTATGACTGATCTTGGTCCTCTTCGCTACTTTCTTGGGATTGAGGTTTCCTCCACTTCTGCTGGGTTTTCTATCTCTCAGGAAAAGTATATTCAGGATCTTCTTGCTCGGGCTGCTCTTGCGGATGAGCGCACCGTTGAGACTCCCATGGAGCTTCATGTTAAGCTTCGTCCGACGGATGGTGATCCTCTTCCCGATCCCACTCGTTATCTCCATCTTGTTGGGAGTCTTGTTTATCTTGCTGTCACCCGTCCTGATATCTCTTATTCTGTTCATATTCTGAGTCAGTTTGTCTCAGCTCCTACCACTGTTCACTATGGTGATCTCCTCCGTGTCCTTCGTTATCTTCGTGGCACGATTACTCGTCGTATTTTCTTTCCTCGTTCTAGCTCTCTCCAGCTCCAGTGCTACTCGGATGCTACGTGGGCGAATGATCCTACGGATCGTCGTTCACTTTCTGCTTACTGTGTGTTTCTTGGTGGTTAGCTTGTTGCTTGGAAGACGAAGAAACAGGTAGCGGTTTCTCGTTCGAGTGTTGAGGCTGAGTTGCGGGCTATGGCTTCGGTGACTGCTGAGGTGACCTGGTTACGGTGGTTGCTTGCAGATTTTGGGGTCTCTGTTACGACATCCACTTCACTTTTGTCAGACAGTACAGGTGCTATCAGTATTGCACGTGATCCGGTCAAGCATGAGCTGACCAAGCATATTGGTGTTGATGCTTTTTATACACGTGCTCAGGTGCAGGATCAGGTTGTTGCGCTCCATTATGTGCCTTCAGACTTGCAGTTGGCAGATTTCTTTACCAAGGTACAAACCCGCGCTCAGCATGATTTCTTACTCTTCAAACTCAGTGTTCTGGATCCACCATGAGTTTGAGGGGGGGGTGTTAGAGTATACTTCTGTACTGTAGTTTCCCCATATGTTAGGAGGCTTTCTGTATATTTGCACCTATACATGTACTATATATTCTGACCTTTGACCTCTGGTAATAGAAAAGATCTATTACCCTAACAGAAGCGTGCCGCAGAACACCTGGACGGGCCGAACCCGAATGGGAACGGCACGCTCACGTTGCCGCACCTGGTCTCGCAGCCTGGCTTCCCTATCACGGGCTCCATTATTGCCGGTGGTGCTCCTCCTGCGCCGGCTCCGACGAGCAGCGCGGTCAAAGCCGCTATTATGGCTACTACCGCCGCCGAGGAGGGGATGGCTGTGTGCGCCATTAACTATATGATATGATGGATTGCTTTGCTCTAGCTAGCTATAGCTCGCTACAGTAGGTACAATGGCATCAATAGTGAGTTTGTATGGAGTATGTAGATGGCACTGCTCAGTTGAGATCTCACCTACCCCACCCCATGCACGCCCGCGCGCTGCCACTGCAAGGAAAGTAGTTTTTAACTAATCTTTGCTAGCTGTTGGCTACGCAAAGTACTGACTAAACAAGAGATCGGTCTAGTGTAGGAGTTCAAAGCAGCCACAGAAATTATCCAGTCAGGCAGGCCGTGTTCAGATCTCACATACTACCTACTAGTACGACCACTGCTGTAACGTACTCCCTTCATTTCAAAATATAAGATGTTTTACCTTTGTAAATGGAGTGTATCTAGACACTTTTCACTTCAAACCTAAATGATCTACACACTAAAAGGGGTCCAGATACACTCCTTTCACAAAGCTAAAACATCTTATATTTTAGAACGGAGGGAGTACCACACACGAGAGAACAAAAGATAACTAGGCTCTTATACCCCCTCCGTCCAGAAATAGCTGACTTATGTTTGACTAGATTCAAATGTATCTAGATATGTTTTATTGTGTAGCTACATTCAAATCTAGACAAATCCAACTCAGCTATTTGTGAACGGAGGGATTATTTTTTTGATCAAAGGGATTTCTCCTCATACCAATATCATAGACATTCTTACAGAGTCACTACAGAAATCCAGACGATTCTGAAGGCCAAACCTATGTCGGCGGCAATTTGTCGGCGCCATTGGCATAGGTCCTAGGTGCCCACGGCTGAAAAAACACTGTCGGTATAGCGCCGTCGTTGGCATAGCTAGAGCTAAGCCAAGGCCCACCGTCGGCATAGCAAGACTGTAGGCATAGCTAGATATAAACCATTGTCACATGCACAACAAGAAAGAATTGATTATTAGAACCACCGTTTTTCATGGAAAAAATCGGCATAACCATGCTAGAAACACGCTCTACAGGAAGTGCCAGAAATTTGCCAAAACAAAAAAGAAACAAATTTCGGCAAAATATTAGCAACTAATTTTCATGATATCAAATCTTTTGAGCGCATACACAATGCAATTCCATAGATATGCTTGCAATTTCTCCATATCATCATATGCCATATAGCCAATTTCATCTAGCAATTCTTAATTAGTCACCTATTAGGTCGATAATTATAGACGGGAGACAACACGTCAACAAGAGAGAGTGCTCTTATGTTCTAAATCTAGATCAATGAGGGGTGTTGGGGAGGGAGAGAGATATAGATCTAGCTAGAAGGGTGGTGCATGTGAGGGAAGAAGATTTGCCAAAATATATAAAATATGGTTAATTGGAATGGGGAGGGGAGTGAAAGAACGAGCTGGGAAGACAGGTGCGTCGAGCTTGAGTGGCAGAGGAGTAAATGGAGTGAAGTGGTGGTAGGTAGCCGATTTTGTAAAAGATCCCAGGTTACCGTCGGCGCATGGACCATTTGGTGCGATGGCGGCACATGTCTTAGCGTCGGCGCACGCAGGCTAGGGGTGCCGTGGGTAGCGGGGCTAGGGGCCGCGGGAGCTAACGCATGTGCGCGCTACTTCGATGCGTTAGTGGTACGTGGGCTTAGCATCGACGCGTGAATTCCCCAAGCGTCAGGGGTAGTGGGTGGGCCCAGCTAGTTTTACCCCCGGTGTGCATAAATATGAAGGCACCGGCGGTAGATGAGTTATGGTCGGCATGCGCTGATGGCTCGTGATTGAAGAGCTCGTTGGGGAACCCCAAGAGGAAGGTATGATGAGCACAGAAGTAAGTTTCCCTCAGTTATGAAACCAAGGTTTAATCGAACCAGTAGGAGCAAGGAAACACCCCAAAAGTGTTGCTAGCTAAGCCTTGGCAGGGCGCACTACCGATGCTAGTAGCAACGTGGAGACCTACACAACACAACCACAGAACTCTGTCCCCAACTTGCGATGAGGTTGTCAATATAACCGGTTTTGCTGAAAACAAAGAATTAAACGTATCGAATGGAAGGAAGTAATAGTTTGCAGAAAGTAAACACAAAGCAGTAAACAGTTTATAGATTGTATGTAAGAGAAAGGACCGGGATCCATAGTTCACTAGAGGTGGCTCTCCTTAAGATAGATAACATGCTGGGTGAACAAATTACAGCGGGGCAATTAACAAACATCGAGAAAGCATACAAGCATATAGTAATCATCTTGACTTCTTTGAGACTTGATTGGGCATTACAACATTATACATAGACCGCCATCCAACTGCATCTATGATTATAATCCACCTTCAGGTTATCATCCGAACCCCCTCCAGTATTAAGTTGCAAGCAACAGATTATTGCTTTACGAATTGCGTGTAAAGTAAACAATATGATTGTTCTATGAACAAAGGATGGTTGTTTTCTCCCTAGTAGCAACATCACATCTAGTACCTTAGAGATTTCTGTCACTTTCCTAGATTACCAGAGGCATGAACCCACTATCGAGCATAAATACTAACTCTTGGAGTTGTTAGCATCTACTTGGCCAAGATAGCTACTAACAACGGAAAGCATGCAAGATCACAAATAACAAAAACATGATAGAATCAATAATCAATCTGAAATAGCATCTCAATATCCATCGGATCCCGCAAACACAACATGCAGAATTACAAATAGATGATCTTGATCATGAACGGAGCTCACAAGATCTAGACATGAAAGCACAAAGGAGGAGAACTAGCCATCTAGCCACTACATGGACCCGTAGTCCAGAGATGAACTACTCACGCATCACATCGGAGGCTTTCATGATGAAGAAGAAGGCCTCCAGGGTGAATTCCCCTCTCTGGCAGGGTGCCGGGAAGAGCTTCAGATCGCTCCCGATCTAGGGATGGAGATGACGGCGGCTACAGACTCTTTTGTGGATTTTTGATCGGGTACTTAGGGTTTTGGTCCCGAAGGCAATATATAGGCAGAAGGAGAGGCCGAGGGGATGCTAGGGTCGGCCAGACCACCCCCTGGCGCGGGCCAGGCCTAGCCGCGCGGCCAGGTGGTGTGGTTGGGCCCCAGCCCTTCCCCGTCTCGTATTTTGGCTCGAGATGCCTTCCGGTAAAATAGCGACTTTGGCTTTTGTCCCGTCCAATTCCGAGAATATTCATTTTGTGACTTTCCTGGAACCAAAAATAGCAGAAAACAGACATCTGGCACTATGGCTCTTGTTAATAGGTTAGTCCAAGAAATCATATAAAAAGTACTCCAAAGTATGGATAAAACACAAGAAAGTAGATAAAACCAAGCATGGAACATCAAAAATTATAGATACATTTGCAATGTATCAACATTCCCAAGCTTAACTCCTGCTCGTCCTCGAGTAGGTAAGTGATAAAAAGAAAGAATGATTTTTGAGGTGACATGCACCATCATAAACTTGATCAAAGTACTTGTAAAACATTCAAAGTTGGGATCATAGTACTTCAATCATAACATGAAATACAAAGTTCTAGCAATAAGACAAAGAAACTATGATGCAACATAAAAAGGCACAAACAAAAGATTCATGAATAACAATGCTTTGCAAGACGTTTGTTTGTTTCACATAAAGAAAACATAGCATAATAGTATTCAACTTGTCCCTCATAGAGTAGCAAATATAAATGCATAGGACACCTTCAAAGTTCATAAGAGTGACTAGATACAAATAGTTTAAAACAAGCAATATCAAGTTATGCATCAATCAACTAGTCTTGGGACAATGCACATAGAACTAAGAATGGCCACTATGCTCTCAAAGTAGGTGCATAAAGATAGAAGGTGGAGACTCAATATAATGGTGGAAGAAAGGCCTTCATAGAAGGAAGTAGGGATTCAAGTCTCATAAAGAGCTTCCAAAAATTATGGTACTTATAGCTTTCAGCTCTCATTGCCCCTATCATAACCATCTTGAAGTGATTAAGGTTAAAGTGAACAAACTATGGTGTACATGTTTGACGAAGTATAAGTTAGGAATCTCATGTCCCTTGAATACGAGGGCCGCTCCTCATGCTACTCAAGTTTAGTCACCGGTAAGTTCTTGTCATCGTAAGTACATGTGTATCATAGAGAACCACCAACGGGGTACCCCTTGCCCGATGATATGGAAGAATCCCCATATCAAAATGACAAGGCAAGTAGACAACGAGCATATCAGCAATCTTCTTATTTACCATGGGAATATGGTGCTTTTTTCTCTCTTTCCTCTTTTCATAATCTCTTTTTTTCTCATTTGTCTCAATATAGGACTTTTTTTATAAGAAGAATGCTTCATAGACAGCTCATTATGGTTGCGCTGCAGGTTTCCACCATGTCAGCATGGATTAGACCAGCGGCCCAGGCGTTTCTCTAACACATATACATAACTCCATGGACTTACAAGCTCCCCTTTCATTTCACAACGACGACATCCATAGACAAAAGAGCATGATATCAACTAGGTACAAAGTACCCGTGCAATGTTGAAAGCGTTCCCCATGACAGCATGGTTCTGCTGATCCCCAACAAATAAGTGCAAGCATATACAACATAGACGACACAATGGTTCAAGTTTATTAAGGGCAAGAAAAGTAAAGTGTGCCATCAAGTTCGTGAGAGCTTTAATCACTACTTTTCTCATAACAAGTTTAATATGGAAGTTAAACAAAAACATGAATATACTTGGAATAGCATAAGCTAGTAGGTAGGTATAGTGGAGTCTTTGGAATAACTTGGTTTAAGGAGTTGGATGCATGAGTGGAACTCATACTTGGTTGCGGAGGCTAGCAAAAGACTGGGAGCAACAAACTAAGAGAGCAATAATGGCCATAATCATGCAGAGCGACAAAACATCATTGATCAAAGCATAAAGTGATACTACAAGTTGAAAACTAAAGGATCATAAAGGCTATGGTGACTTTGAGATAGTCATAACATGGTGTGTGCATGTGCCAAGTCAACCCAAATAAAGCATCAAAGGAGAATACCACTATACTACACTTTAATATGCTAAAACAACGCATGATTCATCTAAGGCACATTAAGCAATCTCAATTGTTTATAACAAGTCATGCTACAACAAAGAATACTAAGCATAAAGCCAAAACAATATCAAGCATGGCATGACAAAGCATAGACCATAGTCAAAAACAAGCTCTCTTTACCACTTAAGCATGAGCTTTCCTTCTCTTTTCCAAACCAAACCAAACTATTCGAAAACCAATGTATGAAAGAGGGGGTCCAACCAATTTATTCAACAAACTAAGCAAACCAAGAAATGAAAAACCAAAACCAAAACGAAAAAGAAGACGCTCCAAGAACAACACAACTGTGCATGAAACAATAAAATGAAGCGTTTGGAATAAACCTGGGATTTTTATTGATGAAGAGGGGGATGCCTTGGGCATCCCCAAGATTTGACGCTTGTACTTCTTGGATATTTATTGGGGTGACACGCGTGGCATCCCCAAGCTTGAGCTTTAGTCCATTCTTCATCTCATTACTCATTCCTTCCATACACCTGAAATTTTCCTTCATACAAAACTTCACACAATCTTTATTAGCAACATTAGTGCACTCAAGATAATAAGTATTTAGGTTCAGTTATAACACCAATAAACTTCCATTAAAACACTAGATACTGTAGCACTTCCCTCAAAAAGGTCAATTCCCCAAAAGAACTCAAAAAGGAACCAACAAGAAGCAAATGCAGAAAATGGCAGAAATCTGTCAAAACAGACTAGCAGGTAAAGACGAATTTTTTCGAAGACCTTCTATTCCTCAAATAAAAAAGTGTGGAACTAACTAAAGTTATATAACAACCTGGGGCAGAAGCACAAAAATTCACGCCTCAAAAAGATGTTCAGAGATTTTACACGAATTTTTACGGTGAAGCACAAAAATCTGTTTCGGGACAGCAACTTTCCTAATCATTACTTCTCTCTCATTAGAGGTTACTCTTGGCACGAAAAGCAAATAAAAAGGATAAGGAGCGGTTAACTCATCTAAAAATTTTGGGTTATCTCCCAATAAGTACTTTTCTTTAATGCCTTTAAGTTAGGCATAAGAAGCAAAAAAAAATCAAGTGTTCTCAAATGAAGAAGCATTAAGAGCAAATTTTGTTTTCATACGAGAGGCAAAAGAAATCTTCTCTCTCTTCTTAGGGAAGTGTTCTATACCTTTCTTGAGTGGGAGTTTATATTTAATGGTGCCTTCTTTCATATCAATAATGGCACCAACAGTTCTAAGAAAAAGTCTTCCCAAAGTAATAGGACAAGAAGCATTGTATTCAACATCCAAAACATAGAAATCAACGGGGACATAGGCATTGTTAACCATAATAAGAACATAACTAATACTCCTCATGAGTTTCTTTTTAGCATTATCATCAAGTGGGACATTCAAATAACAATCTTCAAGTGGAGGCAAATCAAGCATATCATAAATCCTTCTAGGCATAATAGAAACACTACCATCGAGATCACATAAAGCTTTAAAATCAAAGTCATTCACTTTCATATTAATGATGGGTTCCCAACCATCTTCTTGTTTTATAGGAATAGAAGCTTTATGTTTCATCTTTTCTTCTTTAATCTTTATGAGAGCATCAGTAATGTGTTTTGTAAAGGCCATGTTCATAGCACTACCATTAGGACTTTTAGCAAGCTTTTGTAGGAACTTAATAACTTCAGAGATATTGCAAACATCAAGATCAAAATCAAATTTATCATCTAAAGTAGTAGAACTATTACTAGCCTCAACACTAGTGGTAGTGATAGTAGAAACACTAATGTTTCTAGCAATTTCATCTTCTCTTTCCCACTTAGCATGTAATTCAGCTAATAGTCTAACATTTTCTTCAATTCTTACTTGTATGGCATTAGTAGCTGCAAAGGGATTATCATTAGTTTCAGGTTTAGCAGCCATTTTATTCAAAGAAGATTGAGCTTCAGCCAATGATGATATATTTCTTTCAGCATTAGAGAGTTTTTCCTCAATAGTTTTATTGAAAGCAGTTTGTTTACTAATAAAGTCCCTAAGCATAACTTCAAGTTCAGAGGGAGCACTCCTATTATTGTTGTAGGAATTTTCATAAGCATTATCGCCAAAATTGTATTATAATTGTTGTTACCAAAATTATTCCTATAAGCATTATTGCCAAAATTGTTGTTTCTTATGAAGTTCACATCAACTTGCTCTTCTTGAGCAACCAAAGAGGCTAAAGGAACATTATTTGGATCAATATGGGCTTTCCCATTCACAAGCATAGACATAATAACATCAATCTTATCACTCAAAGAGGAGGTTTCCTCAACAGAATTTACCTTCTTACCTTGTGGAGCTCTCTCAGTATGTCATTCAGAATAGTTAACCATCATGTTATCCAGAAGCTTTGTTGCAGCACCCAAAGTAATGGTCATAAAGGTACCTCCAACAGCAGAGTCCAATAGGTTCCTTGAAGAATAGTTTAATCCTGCATAAAAAGTTTGGATGATCATCCAAGCAGTCAGTCCATGAGTGGGACAATTCTTTACCAAAGATTTCATTCTTTCCCAAGCTTGAGAAACATGTTCATTATCAGATTGTTTAAACTTCATTATTTCACTTCTCATAGATATAATCTTAACAGGAGGATAGTATTTTCCAATAATACTATTCCTAGCTAAGGATTTCAACCATTCTTTAGCTTTTCCTCTCAAAGAGAAAGGAAACAGTTTCAGCTTAATAATATCACCATCTATATCCCTATGCTTCTGCATCTCACAAAGTTCAACAAAGTTATTTCGATGGGCAGCAGCATCTTCATTACCAATACCAGAAAATTGTTCTCTCATAACAAGATTGAGTAAAGCAGGTTTTATCTTAAAGAAAGTAGCTTCAGGCACAGGTGGAGCAATAGGTGTGCTCATAAAATCACTGTTGTTGGTGCTAGTGAAGTCACACAACTTAGTGTTTTCAAGAGTAGTCATTTTTTTGTGTTTTTGAATAAGAAAGCAAACTAGTAAAACTAATTTTTTGTGTGTTTTTGATAACAAAACAAGAAAACAAAGCAAAAAGAAACTAAGCAAAACAAAAATAACAAAGTAAAGAGATTGGTTATGAGAGACTCCCCTTGTGAAGATATCCTTGACTCCCTGACAACAGCGCCAGAAAAATACTTTGATGGCTCGTGATTGATGAGCTCGCTGGGGAACCCCAAGAGGAAGGTATGATGAGCACAGAAGTAAGTTTGCCTTAGTTATGAAACCAAGGTTTAATCAAACCAGTAGGAGCAAGGAAACACCCCAAAGGTGTTGCTAGCTAAGCCTTGGCAGGGCGCACTACCGGTGCTAGTAGCAACGGGGAGACCTGCACAACACAACCATAGAACTCTGTCCCCAACTTGCGATGAGGTTTTCAATCTCACCGGTTTTGCTGACAATAAAGGATTAAACGTATCGAATGGTAGGAAGTAATAGTTTGCAGAAAGTAAACACAAAGCAGTAAACAGTTTATAGATTATATGTAAGAGAAAGGACCGAGATCCATAGTTAACTAGAGGTGGCTCTCCTTAAGATAGATAACATGTTGGGTGAACAAATTACAGCGGGGCAATTAACAAACATCGAGAAAGCATACAAGCATATACTAATCATCTTGTCTCCTTTGAGACTTGATCGGACATTACAACATTATACATAAACCGCCATCCAACTGCATCTATGATTAATAATCCACCTTCAGGTTATCATCCGAACCCCCTCCAGTATTAAGTTGCAAGCAATAGATTATTGCTTTACGAATTGCATGTAAAGTAAATAATACGATTGTTCTATGAACAAAGGATTATTGTTTTCTCCCTAGTAGCAATAGCACATCTAGTACCTTAGAGATTTCCGTCACTTCCCCAGATTACCAGAGGCATGAACCCACTATCGAGCATAAATACTAACTCTTGGAGTTGCTAGCATCTACTTGGCCAAGATAGCTACTAACAACGGAAAGCATGCAAGATCACAAATAACAAAGACATGATAAAATCAATAATCAATCTGAAATAGCATCTCAATATCCATCGGATCCCCGCAAACACAATATGCAGAATTACAAATAAATGATCTTGATCATGAACGGAGCTCACAAGATCTAGACATGAAAGCACAAAGGAGGAGAACCAGCCATCTAGCTAGTACACGGACCCGTAGTCCAGAGATGAACTACTCACGCATCACACCGGAGGCTTGCATGATGAAGAAGAAGTCCTCCAGGGTGAATTCCCCTCTTCGGTAGGGTGCCGGGAAGAGATTCAGATCCCTCCCGGTCTAGGGATGGAGATAACGGCGGCTACAAACTCTTTCGTGAATTTTTGATCGGGTACTTAGGGTTTTGGTCCCGAAGGCAATATATAGGCGGAAGGAGAGGCCGAGGGGGTGCTGGGGTTGACCAGACCACCCCCTGGCGCAGGCCAGGCATGGCCGTGTGGCCAGGTGGTGTGGCCGGTCCCTAACCCTTCTCCGTCTCGTATTATGGCTCCAGATGCCTTCCGGTAAAATTGCGACTTTGGCTTTTGTCCCGTCCAATTCTGAGAATATTCATTTTCTAACTTTCCTGGAACCAAAAATAGCAGAAAACAGGCAGCTAACACTGTGGCTCTTGTTAATAGGTTAGTCCAAGAAATCATTTGAAAAGTACTCCAAAGTGTGGACAAAACACAAGAAAGTAGATAAAACCAAGCATGGAACATCAAAAATTATAGATACATTTGCAATGTATCAATGCGTGTCCCACGCTCATAGTATGGCCTATTGGAAAACCCACCGGAGGAGATCACTCCAACAACGGTCTTATGTTTGGGTGGGGTGATGGCTCAAAATATAGATCTTGCTGGGGACCCCAAGAGGAAGGTATGATGAGCACAACAACAAGTTTTCCCTTAGTTATGAAACCAAGGTTATCGAACCAGTAGGAGCAAGGAAACAACTGCAAGGTGTTTCTAGCAACTTGGAATCCTGCACAACACAACCACAGAACTTTGCCCCCAACTTACTGTGAGGTTGTCAATCTCACCAGTTTGCTGAAAACAAAGGATTAAACATATTGTGTGGAAGATAGTAATTGCTTGCAGAAAGTAAACATTAAATAGTAACAGTAGATAGTATAGCAATGGTAAAAGGATGGACCGGGGTCCATAGTTCACTAGAGGTGATTCTCCTTAAGATAGATAACATGTTGGGTGAACAAATTACAGCGGGGCAGTTGACAGACTCGAGAAAGCATACAATGCATATACTAGACATCTTGACTCCTGTGAGATTTGATTGGGATACAACATTATACATAGACCGTAATCCAACTACATCTATGACTAATAATCCAACTTCGGGTTATCATCCGAACCCCTTCCAGTATTAAGTTCCAAGCAACGGATAATTGCATTAAGCAAAGTGTGTAAAGTAAACAATACGATTGTCCCATGGACAAAGGATTGTTGTTTTCTACCTAGTAGCAACAACACATCTACAATCTTAGAGATTCCTGTCACTTCCCCAGATTACTAAAGGCATGAACCCACTATCGAGCATAAATAGTCCCTCTTGGAGTTGCAAGCATCTACTTGGCCAAGATAGTTACAAACAACGGAGAGCATGCAAGATCACAAATAACATAGACATGATAGAATCAACAATCAATCTAAAATAGCATCTCAATATCCATCGGATCCCCGCAAACACAACATGTAAGATTATAAATAGATGATCTTGATCATGAACGGAGCTCATAAGATCTAAACATGATAGCACAAAGGAGGAGAACCAACCATCTAGCTACTACATGGACCCGTAGTCCAAGGATGAACTACTCACGGATCACACTGGAGGCAGGCATGGTGATGAAGAAGGCCTCTAGGGTGATCTCTCCCCTCTAGCAGGGTGCCGGGAAGAGCTTTAGATCCCTCCCGATCTAGGGATGGAGATGACAACGGCTACAGACTCTTTCATGGAATTTTTGATCAATTCCTTAGGGTTTTTGTCCTGGGAGACTTTTATAGGCGAAGGGCCAAGGTCGGTGGAGCACCAGGGGGCCCACACCCCCTGGTGGCGCGCCCCCCAGGCCGTGCCGCCACTAGGTGTGGCCGCCCTGGTGCACCACTTCGTCTCCCCTCCGGAGTCCGTGTTGCTTCGGGTAAAATATTGACTCTGGCTTTTGTCCGGTCCAATTCCGAGAATATTTCCTTACTAGCTTTTACATGTAAAAACAGCGTAAACAGCAATTGGCAATTTGTGGCATCTTGTTAATAGGTTAGTCCCAGAAAATGTATAAAAATACCTCAAAGTATGGACAAAACATAAGAAAGTAGATATAAAGCAAACATGGAACATAAAAAATTATAGATACATTTACGACATATCAACATCCCCAAGCTTAACTCCTGATCGTCCTCGAGTAGGTAAGTGACAAAAAGAATAATTTTTTAGGTGACATGCACCATCATATTTGTAAAGCATTGATAGCTGGGATCAAAGTACTCTAATCATGAGCATAAAAGACAGAGTTCTAACAATAAGACATAGCAACTATGTTGTAACATGAAAAAGGTACAAACAAAAGATTCATGAATAATAATGCATTAAAAGACATTTGTTTGTTTCACATATAGAAAACATAATAAGAATGGTATTCAGCTTGTCCTTCATGATATAGCAAAACATAAATGCATAGGACACCTTCAAAGTTCATAAGGGTGACTAGATACAAATAATTTTAAGAACAAGCAATATCACAGTTATGAATCAATCAACAAGTTTTGGAACAGTGCACATTAAACTAAGAATGGTCACTATGCTCTCTCAATTGGTGCATAAAGATAGAAGATGGAGACTCAACATAAAAGTAAAAAGAAAGGCCCTTCATAAGAGGAAATCAGGGATTTCAAGTTTCATAAAGAGCTTCCAAAAATTATGATACGTATTAGCTTTCAGCTCTCATTACCCCTATCATAAGCATATTTTTGGTGATTAAGTTTAAAGTGAACAAATATGAGGATATGCTTGCAAGTTATAAGTCAAAAATCTCATGCCCCTTGCCTACGAGTCCCAGACCTCATGCTACTCAACTTTAGTCACAAGTAAATTCTTGTCATTGTAAGTACATGTGTATCATGGAGAACCGCCAATGGGGTACCCCTTGCCCCATGATATAGGATCTATCCCATATCAAAATGACAAGGCAACAGACAATGAGCATCTCACCGATCTTTTTATTTGCTATTTGTATAGGTTTTTATTGAGGATGCTTCACAGAATGCTCACTATGGTTATGCTGCAAGTTTCCACCATGATTAGGCATGGCTTAGGCTAGCCGTGTGCTTTCTAACACATATACAAACTCCATGAGCTTACAAGTTCCCCTTTTATTTCACACCACCGGGATCCATAAACAAAAGAACATGATAATATCAACTGAATAATAAGTGCAATGTTCAAAGCGTTCCCCATGATAACATGGTTCTGCTAATTCCCAACTTATAAAGTGCAAGCATATACGCAACATAGATGGATGCAATGGTTCAAGTTTATTAAGTGCAAGAAAGTAAAGTGTGCCATCAAGTTCGTGGGGGATTTAATCACTAATTTTCACATAAAAAGTTTTAATTTGGAAGGTAGATAAAGGCATGAATATAATTGGAATGGTGTAACACACCATGCATAGGAATTTATAGTGGACTCTATGGAACAACTTGGTTTTCTTGGGGGTTGGATGCATGAGTGGAACTCATACTTAGTACATGTGGAGGCTTAGCAAAAGACTGGGAGCGACGAACTAAGAGAGCACTAATGGCCATAATCATGCAAAGCGACAAAACATTATTAATTAAAGCATAAAGTGACATTACAAGTAAAAAACTAAATGATCATAGAGGCTAAGGTGACTGATACATAGTCTTAACATGGTGTAAGCTTGTGCCAAGTCAACCCAAATAAAGCATCGAAGGAGAATACCACAATATTATGCTTTTGTATGCTAAAAAAACGCATGATTCTTTCAAGGCACATTATGCAATCTCAATTGTTTGGAACAAGTCATGCTACATCAATAATTACTAAGCATAAAGTCAAAGCAATATCAAACATGACATGATAAAGTCTAGGCCATAGTCAAAACAAAACTCCCTTTGTACCACTTATAAGCATGAACTTTCCTACTCTTTTCCAATCACCAATCAACTTATTTGAAATATAATATGAATGCAAGGGTCCATCAAATTTATTTAAGCAAACTAAACAAAAAGAAAACTAAAAGCAAAAACGAAGATGCTCCAAGAACAACACAATTGTGCATGAAAGAATAAAAATGAAGTGTTTTGGAAGAGAACCTGAGATTTTTATTGATGAAGAAGGGATGCCCAAGGCATCCCCAAGATTTGATGCTTGTACTTCTTGAATATTTCTTGGGGTGACACTGGTGGCATCCCCAAGCTTGAGCTTTTGTCCATAATTCATCTTATCACATTATTCTTCCCTTACACTTGAAAATTTCCTTCATACAAAACTTCACACAATCCTCATTAGCAACATTAGTGCATTCAAGATAATTGGTCCTATGGTTTAGTTTCATCACAAGTAAAACTTCCATTAGAACACAAGCTACTGTAGCAATTCCTTTTAAAAGCTCAAGTGATCAAAGAGAACTCAAAGAGAAAGAGATTAAGAGGCAAATGCAAATAATGGCAGAAATCTGTCAAAACAGACCAGCAGGTAAAAACCAATTTTTTCGAAGACCTTTTGTTGCTCAAATTGAAAAGTGCTGAACTAAGATAGTTAGATAATTACCTGGGTCATAAGAACAAAAAATTACAGCTCAATCCGACATACAGAGATTTTTCACGAATTTTGCAGTGGAGCACACAAATCTGTTTCGGGACAGCAATTTTCCCAAGTCTTACTTGTCTCTCATTAGAGGTTATTCTTGGCACACAAAACCACACAAAAAGGATAAGGAGAGGTTGATGACCCACAAGTATAGGGGGTGTATCGCAGTATTTTCGATAAGTAAGAGTGTCAAACCCAACGAGGAGCAGAAGGTGCTAGCTAGTGGTATGGATCAGGAATTCTCAGCAAATACTTAGCAAACGGATTTTTAGGGGTTTTTGATAAAGCAAGTAAACAAAGTACGAGTAAATAAAATACAGTAGGAATAAATGTAGCAAGTGGCCCAATCCTTTATGCAGCAAAGGACAAGCCAGTTGTATTACTTAAGATGACCAAATGTTCTTGAGGACACATGGGAAGACTGTCAAGTGCTTTCGATTCATATAGTTGATTAATCTTCTCTAGCTTGCTAAGTGTTGTGTGGGTGAACCTGTGCTAATGTACCAACCTTCCTAGGACTAATACATACTTGTGATTATACCCCTTGCAAACATCCATAAGTACAAGAAAGTAATTAAGGTAGAAACCTAACCACAGCTTTAAACTCTAAGACCCTTACGTCCCTTGTGCAATGGTTTCCTAATGGGGGTTCAGGTTTCTATCACTCCGGCAACCCCTACAATTAGTAGCCAAATACACAATGCATTCCCCTAGGCCCATATAGGTGAAGTGTCATGTAGTCGACGTTCACATGACACCACTAGAAGAAGTACACCACAACTTAAATATCAAACTATTGAATCTTTCTCAACACAACTCCACTACTAACAACATGACTTCTCCCATGTCCTCAAGAACAAAACGAACTACTCACATGACATCATATGGATCATGATCAGAGATGAAATAATGATGTATCACAATCTGAACATAAACAATAATTCAATGGTTCACTCAATAGCATCAACTACAAAGAGTAATCAACACCGGGAAAGTTTCCCCTATGAACTATGCAAGATTTAACTCAATTGTTATAGCAATATGGAGATGGTGATGAGGGTGCTAGATGATGATGATCCCGATGAAGTCCAACTTGATGGTGGTGTTGATGGCGACGATCTCCCCTCTTCGGGAATTCCCCCGGCAAAAATTTGTCTGCCGGAGAGATCTTTCTCTCTCGGTGTTTTCCGCCCCGCAGAGGCGACATAATCTTTATGTGGTTGCTCTCCAAGTCTTAGGGTTTCGGGAGGATGATATACGCCAGAGGGGAGAGGCTGGAGTGGGCCAAGGTGGCCACACCACCTGCTGGCGCGGCCTAGGGTTGCCCGCACCAGGGGGTGGTGTGGGCCCCCTGTGGCCCATCTCCACTCCGTCTTCTGGCATCCTTAGTCTTCTGAAAAAATAGGATTTTCCATATATTTTCATGGATTTTCTGATCTTCGCGAATTTTGTCTCCAAACAGCACCTTTTCCATCAGAATCCTGACTGCAGCGGTCCATGCTCCAAAAGTCATCAACCATGCAAAAACAGATGAAATAACATAAGTATCACCTCTCAATACGAAATATATCAATGAATAATAGTGAATTATGACATAGAATAGTGATGCAAAATGGACGTATCAACTCCCCCCAAGCTTAGACTTCGCTTGTCCCCAAGCGAAACTGAGCTCAATAAACATGGCCTCAGGTTTATGGAGTGAAGAGTCGATAAAAGAATACGAACAAGAAGCATCACATTCATCAATACATAGATCATAATAGAAGACAACTCACTATTATATAACTCAACTTGCAATGAGTAAAGGAAACACAATAAAGATACATAAAGTAAATCATAATTGGTAATGGCAAACTTAGCTCTTGGTCAAAGAATAGTTGATAATTTGCTGGAGTTCACAAATAACTGGTTTTCAATGATAGCTTTCAAAATAGTAAACATCAAGATAAGAGCAATGTGCAAAACAAGGAACATAATAAACATGATTGAATAAATCATCATATGAATGAATGAAACACAACAACTCAAAATACTTGCTGAGATAGAAGGGAATAGGTTTACTGACTCATCTACAAAGTAAAATAAAGGCCCTTCGCAGAGGGAAGCAGGGATTGCAAGTCTCATAAAGAGCTCCCAAAAATTATGGTACTTACTAGCTTTCAGCTCTCATTGCCCCTATTATAGGCATCTTTAGGTGATTAAGGTTAAAGTGATCAAATATGAGGATATGCATTGACAAGTTGTAAATTGAGAATCTCATGTCCCTTGAATACGAGGGCCGCTCCTCATGCTACTCAAGTTTAGTCACCGGTAAGTTCTTGTCATCGTAAGCATATGTGCATCATAGAGAACCGCCAACGGGGTACCCCTTGCCCGATGATACGGAAGAATCCCCATATCAAAATGACAAGGCAAGCAGACAACAAGTATCTCAGCAATCTTCTTATTTACCATGGGAATATGGTGCTTTTTTCTCTCTTTCCTCTTTTCATAATCTCTTTTTTTCTTTTTCTCTTTTTCTCAATATCGGACTCTTTTTTTATAAGAAGAATGCTTCATAGATGCTCGTTATGGTTACGCTGTAGGTTTCCACCATGTCAGCATGGATTAGACCAGCGGCCCAGGAGTTTCTCTAACACATATGCATAACTCCATGGACTTACAAGCTCCCCTTTCATTTCACACCAAGGACATCCATAGACAAAAGAACATGATATCAACTAGGTACAAAGTACCAGTGCAATGTTGAAAGCGTTCCCAATGACAGCATGGTTCTGCTAATTCACAACTTACAAAGCGCAAGCATATACGCAACATAGGTGAGCACAATGGTTCAAGTTTATTAAGTGCAAGAAAGTAAAGTGTGCCATCAAGTTCGTGAGAGCTTTAATCACTAATTTTCACATAACAAGTTTAATTTGGGAGGTACACAAAACAAGAATTTACTTGGAATAGAAAAAATACTAATAGGTAGGTATGGTGGACACAGATGGCAAAGGTTTTGGTTTTAAGGAGGTGGATGCACGAGAAGAATTCCCTCTCAGTACATGTTTTTGGCTAGCAAGGCTGGGTAGCAAGTACAAGAGTTGAAGGAAACAAACAAACATACAAGCGATAAAGACAAACATGCAATCTTCCTTGGAAGCACAAAAGATCTTAACCAGAGAAAACTAGACTTATGAGCAAATCAAGAAAGGAAGATGATGAAATTATATTTCTTTAGAGTACTTTTATCTTTTCTTTCAACTCTCAAAAATAGTGTTGCTACTGACCGAGCCAGGTTTGCCAAAACCAACTAAATTAACTCAATGATCCCAAAGTGATACCAATACTAACAACAAGATCAATCATATAACCACGAATTGAAAACTAATATAAGCTATGCAAAAGAGTGAATGATGGAACTTCTCATTAATATTCCATAACAGCAACTCACACCAAGGTATACACATCTAACCAGAGAGGGGACACTTCCATAATGCAAACCATCCTACATGATAACTTCTCTATTCATGATATGACTCTACTAAAAAGGCAAAAAGATAGAAGATAGTGATATGATACCGCAACACTCCCCCAAGCTTGGAACAAACCAAGGGGATGCCAAACCTGATGATGAATTACTCCTTTGGTGGTGGTGGTATCCTCTCATCTTCATCCGACTTCCAGGGTAAGGGCTTCCCATCAACAAAGGACATCGTGGTTTCCAACATCCTGAAACTTGCAGCAGCACTTATGCGTTTAAACCTAACCTCATACTCACAATTTTGATTTTGAACGTCAAAGAACTGTGCTTGCAGTTTGTTGGTTGTTTGGCAGAGTGAGAGTACTTCGTCTTTGAGTTTAGCAGTCTCCTTTTGGTGCTCGGTGATGAGTTCGGAACAAATCTTATGGATGATATCCACTTCGTGCTCCGCCATCTTCTTGTACCTAAAGACTTCTTGCTCCAGTGCTTCCATCCTGTCCTCCAGACTTCCTTCACCTTTAGGGCCCTGAACCTCCTTAATCTGGACCTCCCCATCTTCGAGCAACAACTCCTTGGGATGAATCTTCAACTCTCTCATGTATGGGTTGATGATATCTTCTAAGGAATCTCCCTCGGCTGATCCAGTGGAAGACATTGTGGATCTAAATCTGGGATTCTACCTGGCAGAAACAGATCGAAACAAAAACACAACGAAAACACGATATGTGAACCTCGGAAGATCCGAGGGTTATATATTACAAAGTTCCATAACAAAAGGAAGGTACTGGGAGAAAACGGGTCGGAGGCGGAGTCTAGGGTGGCCTCACCACCTGGTGGCGCGGCCAGGGGTGGGCCCGCGCCACAGGGTGGTGTGGGCCACCTGGCTCCGGTTCCGTCCCTTTTTCGCCTCGTAACTTTCCTTATTGACTGAAAACTGCAAAAGTATAGTTGGATTGTATTTTCGCGGAACTTTTTTTACTAGAATTGTTACCTATTTGAAAACAGACTCTGTAAGTCTCCAAATTTGGTCCTCGATGAATTTCTGCGGAGTTATAACTTGAAAGGCATCAACATCTTCATTGTAAGAATCTCTAGCAATATAGTGTTTGAGTCGCCGTCCATTCACTACTTGTGTAGTATTATCTTTTAAAGAAGAAATTTTTATTGCTCCTGAACGGTATACTTCTTCTATAATGAAAGGTCCTTCCCATTTTGACAGTAGCTTTCCTGCAAAAAATCTGAGACGAGACCTATACAATAGAACTTTCTCACCAACATGAAATTCTCTCTTAAGTATTCGCTTGTCATGCCATCTTTTAACCTTTTCCTTAAAGAGCCTAGCATTTTCATAGGCTTCACTCCTCCATTCATCTAAAGAACTTAAGTCAAATAATCTTTTCTCACCAGTGAGCTTACAATCTCTATTTAGTTCTTTAACTGCCAGTAAGCTTTGTGTTCTAATTCTAAGGGTAGGTGACAAGCTTTCCCATACACCATTTTATAAGGAGACATCCCCATAGGATTTTTGTAAGCAGTTCTATAAGCCCATAAAGCATCATTCAACTTCTTAGCCCAGTTTTTTCTAGACCTATTAACAGTCTTTTGCAAGATGGATTTAATTTCTCTATTTAATAACTCTACTTTCCCGCTAGTTTGGGGGTGATAAGCTGAAGCAATTCTATGATTAACATCATATTTAGCAAGGGTCTTCCTAAAACCACCATGAATGAAATAAGAACCCCCATTAGTCATGAGATACCTAGGCACCCAAAACCTAGGAAAGATAACATCCTTAAGCATTTTTAGAGAAGTCTCCCCGTCAGCACTCTTTGTAGGAATGACTTCTACCCACTTAGTAACATAATCAACGGCAACAAGAATATGAGTGTAACCTTTTGAAGGGGGGAAAGGACCCATAAAGTCGAATCCCCAACAGTCAAAAGGTTCAATAACTAGAGAGTAGTTCATAGGCATTTCATTGCGTCTAGAAATATTACCAACACGCTGACATTCATCACAAGATAAAACAAATTTTCTTGCATCTTTAAAAAGGGTAGGATAGTAGAAACCTGATTGTAGCACCTTTTGTGCAGTTCTATCTCCTGCATGATGTCCTCCATAAGCACTACCATGACATTTACGCAATATCTCCTTTTGTTCATATTCTGGAACACATCTTTGCATAATACCATCCACTCCCTCTTTGTATAAGTGTGGGTCATCCAAAAAATAATGCCTCAAATCATAGAAGAACTTCCTTCTTTGCTGAGCTGTAAAAGTTGGAGGCAAATACTTGGAGACAATAAAGTTAGCATAATCAGCGTACCAAGGGCTCCCTCGCGAGCTTACCCCTACTGCAGCTAACTGTTCATTTGGGAAACTATCATTAACAGGCATAGGGTCAAAAGAGATGTTTTCCAATCGAGATAAATTATCACCATGTGGTTTTCAGCACCCTTCCTATCTACTATATGTAGATCAAACTCTTGTAAAAGCAGCACCCATCTAATAAGCCTAGGCTTAGCATCCTTCTTCGTCGTAAGGTATTTAATAGCAGCATGATCAGTATGAATGGTGACTTTTGAGTCTACAATATAGGGCCTAAATTTATCACAAGCAAAAACAACAGCTAGAAATTCCTTTTCAGTAGTAGCATAATTCCTTTGAGCAGCATCTAGAGTCTTACTAGCATAATGGATAACGTTTAACTTTTTATCAATATGTTGCCCAAGGACAGCACCTACAGCAAAATCACTAGCATCACACATTATTTCAAAGGGTAAACTCCAATCAGGTGGTTGAATAATAGGGGCTGTAGTTAAAGCCTTCTTAAGAGTTTCAAAAGCTTCCTTACAATCATCATCAAAAACGAAGGGTACATCTTTTTGAAGAAGATTAGTAAGGGGTTTTGATATCCTAGAAAAGTCTTTAATAAACCTTCTATAGAAACCAGCATGACCAAGGATACTACAAATACCTTTGATGTCTCTTGGGCATGGCATCTTCTCAATTGCCTCAACCTTAGCTCTATCAACTTCTATGCCTCTTTCAGAAACTTTATGCCCAAGGACAATCCCTTCATTAACCATGAAGTGGAATTTCTCCCAATTAAGAACAAGATTAGTTTCTTCACATCTCTGCAAAACTTTATCAAGGTTGTGCAGGCAATTATCAAAAGAAGTTCCATAGACAGAAAAGTCATCCATGAACACTTCTACAATTTCCTCACAAAAACCATGAAATATAGCAGACATGCACCTTTGAAAAGTAGCAGGAGCATTACATAAACCAAAAGGCATACGTCTATAAGCAAAAGTTCGATAAGGGCAAGTAAAAGTAGTTTTTTCTTGATCTTGTTGTTTAACAACAATTTGAGAGAAGCCAGAGTAACCATCAAGAAAACAAAAATGGGTCTTTTTAGACAACCTTTCCAACATTTGATCAATAAAAGGAAGCGGGTAGTGATCTTTCTTAGTAACTTTATTAACTTTCCTAAAATCGATGCACATCCTATAGCCTACCACTATTCTTTGAGGAATAAGCTCATCATTATCATTAGGAACAACAGTAATACCTCCCTTTTTAGGAACACAATGAACAAGACTAACCCATTCACTATCAGCAATAGGGTAAATAATACCAACATCAAGGAGTTTCAATACCTCATTCCTTACCACTTCCTTCATCCTAGGATTTAAACGTCGTTGGTGCTCCACTCATCGCTTCAGATCCGGTTCTATGTTGATAGAATGTCGACATATAGGTGAAATCCCTTTTAAATCATCCAGAGTATAGCCCATAGCTCCTCGGTGTTTCTTCAAAACCTCCAACAACCTTTCTTCTTCCTTTCCTGAAAGTTTAGAGCTAATAATAATAGGATATATCTTTTTATCATCAATATAAGCATATTTAAGATCATCAGGGAGAGGTTTTAGATCGAAAACCGGATCCTTTTTAGGTGGCAACGTGGTACCCAAGTCTTCTATAGGAAAGTCATGCTTTAGCATCTGGGGTTGACGACGGAGAATCTCGTCAATCTCATTCCTTTCTTCCATGAAGATCTCACTTTCGTGATCTTCCATAAATTGCTACAAAGCATTGTTAGGAGCAAGAGAGATAGAAGCAAGTTGTTCAACTCTAAAATCCTCATTATGGGTTTCCTATTCACAAGGTTCTTTAGCAAATTTCGAAAAATTAAACTCATAAGATTCCCCATCAAACTTAGTCAAGATTTTCTCCCTCTTGCAATCAATAATAGCTCCACAAGTACTCAAGAAAGGTCTACCAAAAATGATAGGATAAACTTTGCTAGCAGCTGAACCAAGTACTAGAAAATCAGCTAGATACTTGATCTTACCACAAAGAACTTCCACGTCTCGTACGATACCGATTGGAGAGATGGTCTCTCTATTAGCAAGGTGAATAACCACATCAATCTCTTCCAATTCGCAGGGACTGATTTCATGCATAATTTCTCTGTAAAGCTCATAAGGAATAGCACTGGAACTTGCACCAATATCACATAAACCATAATAGCAATGATCACCAATTCTAACAGAAAGCACATGAACACTAGCTTTTTTAGTTCTATTAGGATGTGAAACAATATTATAAGCATCCTCACAAAAGACTATGTGTCCCTCTTCTATGCTTTTAGTGACAAGGTCTTTCACAATTGCTACCACAGGTTCAACGTTTATTTGTTCATCAGGTTTTACAGTTCTCTTTTCACTTTTAGTGATTACATTAGTTATCATAGGATGATCCTTTATCTTATCTGGGAAGGGAATCTTCTCGATATAAGGTTCAGGTAAGATATGATCAATAATGCAACACTCAGTGCTCCCAACAGGAACACAGTCAACAATATCTTTATAAGGTGCATGGTATTTATTCCATCCCCTTTTTAGAATTTCGATATAGGAAGCAAAAGCTCTAAAGCAATTCGTAATAACTTGCAAATCAAGACCATAAGCATTACTAATATTTTGAAAGTCATGAGTTCCCATAAAAGATTCAATGCATTCATAATCATAATTTATACCTGACTTTCTACCTTTGTCATTCTCCCAAGCTTCAGCATTATCTTGAATATGGTCCAGAAGATCCCATTTAGCTTCTTCTTCCATACGAGTGAATGATCCAGCACAAGAAGCATCCAATAAATCTTTATCATGAAGAGAAAGCCTTGCATATTGATAATAATATTGTTGGGGAGCTCATGATTGGGATATTTGAGCATTAGTAACTTCAATCTCCCCCAAGCTTGAGCTGTACTCTCTCCATCAAGAGGCCAAAAGTTGTATATTTGATTCCGATCTTTATGAATCTCACTAGGAGGATAAAACTTTGAATAAAAGAGAGCCACTATTTCCTCCCATTCTAGAGCTTGACCATTCCTTAGCAGCTTATACCATTCCTTAGCTCTTCCTTTCAGTGATAATGAGAATAACTTCTTCTTAACTTGATCTGTAGTAATACCTGCACACTTGAACAACCCACATAATTCGTGTATAAAGAGTAAATGATCACCGGGATGGACAGTTCCATCCCCAACACAGTAGTTATCCATAACACGATCAATAATTCTTGTAGGTGTTTTGAAAACATCATTCTCAACAGGTGGTGGCTTATCTACTACCTTAGTTGTGGTAGTAGCATTACCAAATAAGAAACTCAGCGAATTATCCATAACGAAAATAAAGCAACTAACCGTAGTAAAAAAAATCACAGTAGAAGTTTCCTTTACCAGTTCCACTCTCCAATAGCGCTTCACTCCCCGGCAACGGCGCCAGAAAATAGTCTTGATGACCCACAAGTATAGGGGGTGTATCGCAGTATTTTTGATAAGTAAGAGTGTTGAACCCAACGAGGAGCAGAAGGTGCTGGCTAGTGGTATGGATCAGGAATTCTCTGCAAATACTTAGCAAACAGATTTTTAGGGGTTTTGATAAAGCAAGTAAACAAAGTACAAGTAAATAAAAGACAGTAGGAATAAATGTAGGAAGTGGCCCAATCCTTTATGCAGCAAAGGACAAGCCGGTTGTATTACTTAAGATGACCAAACGTTCTCGAGGACACATGGGAAGACTGTCAAGTGCTTTCGCTTCATATAGTTGATTAATCTTCTCTAGCTTGCTAAGTATTGTGTGGGTGAACCTGTGCTAATGTACCGACCTTCCTAGGACTAATACATACTTGTGATTATACCCCTTGCAAACATCCGTAAGTACAAGAAAGTAATTAAGGTAGAAACCTAACCACAACTTTAAACTCTAAGACCCTTACGTCCCTTGTGCAATGGTTTCCTAACGGGGGTTTAGGTTTCTGTCACTCCGGCAACCCCTACGATTAGTAGCCAAATACACAATGCATTCCCGTAGGCCCATATAGGTGAAGTGTCATGTAGTCGACGTTCACATGACACCACTAGAAGAAGTACACCACAACTTAAATATCAAACTATTGAATCTTTCTCAACACAACTCCACTACTAACAACATGACTTCTCCCATGTCCCCAAGAATAAAACGAACTACTCACAAGACATCATATGGATCATGATTAGAGATGGAATAATGATGTATAACAATCTGAACATAAACAATAATTCAATGGTTCACTCAATAGCATCAACTACAAAGAGTAATCAACACCGGGAAAGTTTCCCCTATGAACTATGCAAGATTCAACTCAATTGTTACATCAATATGGAGATGGTGATGAGGGTTCTGATGGTGATGATGGTGGTGATGATGATGATGATCCCGATGAAGTCCAGCTTGATGGTGGTGTTGATGGCGATGATCTCCCCTCTCCGGGAAGGAATTCCCCCGGAAGAAATCTGTCTGCCGGAGAGATCTTTCTCTCTCGGTGTTTTCCGCCCCGCAGAGGCGACGGAATCTTTCTGTGGTTGCTCCCCGAGTCTTAGGGTTTCAGGAGGATGATATACGCCAGAGGGGAGAGGCTGGAGTGGGCCAGGGTGGCCACACCACCTGCTGGCGCGGCCTAGGGCTGCCCGCGCCAGGGGGTGGTGTGGGCCCCCTGTGGCCCATCTCCACTCCGTCTTTTAGCATCCTTAGTCTTCTGGAAAAATAGGATTTTCCGTATATTTTCCCGGATTTTCTGATCTTTGAGAATTTTGCCTCCAAACAACACCTTTTCCATCAGAATCCTGACTGCAGCGGTCCATGCTCCAAAAGTCATCAACCATGCAAAAACAGATGAAATAACATAAGAATCACCTCTCAATACGAAATATATCAATGAATAATAGTGAATTATGACATAGAATAGTGATGCAAAATGGGCGTATCTGAGGTTATTACAGAAGTAATAACTTCCAAGACTCAACAAAAGAAAAACTTACTGACTAGAAATTTGGGTCATCTCCTAATAGTGCTTTTCTTTAACGCCTTTGAGCTAGGCATAGGAAGCAATATTCAAGTATTTTCAAATGAAGAAGCATTAAGATCAATACTAGAAATATTTTCAACAAGGCAAGGTATCTCATCCAAATAAGTTCTAGAGGATCCTCTCTCAATACTCTTGGGTTCACTGGTTTTATCAAACGGGTTTTCAGGAACGATCCAATCAAAATTCTTTTCTAAGGCTTCATGCATTCCTACAAGTTTAAAAGGTATTGGTATTTTAATTTTCTCTCCATTAGGTTTGGTTTTGTTCATCTTTTCTCGTGTACCAATGACATCTACACATGAGCCTAGCATATTAAAATGGTTGAATACCCTTCTCGCTTCCTTAACAACATCATAGAACTCTTTAAGCAAAGTTTCTAGAATAAAACCTGTCTTTTCAGTATCCTCATTGTCTTTAACTTTAAGAAACATTACTTGCATCATGGGATTAAGGTTAACAAACCTAGCCTCCAACATGTGAACTAAAGAGGCTGCAACAATTTCATAATTTGGAGCAAGTTCCGCTAAGGATCTATCCTCAATGTCTTCATGCTTGCTAACATGATTAAAAAATCCTTCAATATTATCTTTCCCAATTATAGAACCACTACCTATTGAGAGGTCTTTTAGGGTGAACTTAGGGATCAACATGGTGAGCTAAGAACGAGGTGACAACTACAGAAAGAACTAATTTGTGTGTTTTTGATAAAAGGAAGCAAACTAGTACAAAGTTTTTTGTGTTTTTGGTAAAAGGAAACAAGCAAACTAAGCAGAAATAAACTAAGCAAAACAAAAAACAAAGTAAAGAGATTGGTTGTGAGAGACTCCTCTTGTGAAGCTATCCTTGACTCCCGGCAACGGCGCCAGAAAAAGTGCTTGATGGCTCAAAATGTAGAGCTTGTTGGGGACACCAAGAGGAAGGTATGATGAGCACAACAGAAAGTTTTCCCTCAGTTATGAAACCAAGGTTGTCGAACCAGTAGGAGCAAGAAAGAAACTGCAAGGTGTTGCTAGCAACTTGGAATCCTGCACAACACAACCACAAAACTTTGCCCTGTGTTTTTGGCAAAAGGAAACAAGCAAACTAAGCAGAAATAAACTAAGCAAAACAAAAAAAACAAAGTAAAGAGATTGGTTGTGAGAGACTCCTCTTGTGAATCTATCCTTGACTCCCGGCAACGGCGCCAGAAAAAGTGCTTGATGGCTCAAAATGTAGAGCTCGTTGGGGACCCCAAGAGGAAGGTATGATGAGCACAACAGCAAGTTTTCCCTCAGTTATGAAACCAAGGTTGTCGAACCAGTAGGAGCAAGAAAGAAACTGCAAGGTGTTGCTAGCAACTTGGAATCCTGCACAACACAACCACAAAACTTTGCCCCCAACTTACAGTGAGGTTGTCAATCTCACCGGTTTGCTGAAAACAAAGGATTAAACGTATTGTGTGGAAGATAGTAATTGCTTGCAAAAAGTAAACAGTAAATAGTAACAGTAGATAGTATAGCAATGGTAAAAGCATGGACCGGGGTCCATAGTTCACTAGAGGTGATTCTCCTTAAGATAGATAACATACTGGGTGAACAAATTACAACGGGGCAATTGACATACTCGATAAAGCATACAATGCATATACTAGACATCTTGACTCCTATGAGATTTGATTGGGCATTACAATAGTATACATAGACCGTAATCCAACTGCATCTATGACTAATAATCCACCTTCAGGTTATCATCGGAACCCCTTCCAGTATTAAGTTGCAAGCAATAGATAATTGCATTAAGCAAAGTGTGTAAAGTAAACAATACAATTGTCCCAAGGACAAAGGATTGCTGTTTTCTCCCTAGTAGTAACAACATGTCTACAATCTTAGAGATTCCTGTCACTTCCCCAGATTACTAGAGGCATGAACCCACTATCGAGCATAAATACTTCATCTTGGAGTTGCAAGCATCTACTTGGCCAAGATAGTTACAAACAACGGAGAGCATGCAAGATCACAAATAACATAGACATGATAGAATCAATAATCAATCTAAAATAGCATCTCAATATCCATCGGATCCCCGCAAACACAACATGTAAGATTACAAATATATGATCTTGATCATGAACGGAGCTCACAAGATCTAAACATGATAGCACAAAGGAGGAGAACCAACCATCTAGCTACTACATGGACCCATAGTCCAAGGATGAACTACTCACGCAGCACACCGGAGGCAGGCATGGTGATGAAGAAGGCCTCCAGGGTGATCTCTCCCCTCCGACAGGGTGCCGGGAAGAGCTTCAGATCCCTCCCGATCTAGGGATGGAGATGATGGCGGCTACAGATTGTTTTGTGGAATTTTTTATCGGTTCCTTAGGGTTTTTGTCCCGGGAGACTTTTATAGGCGAAGGGGCAAGGTCGATGGAGCACCAGGGGGCCCACATCCCTGGTGGCGCGCCCCCCAGGCCTTGCCGCCATCAGGTGTGGCCGCCCTAATGCGCCACTTCGTCTCCCCTGCAGACTCCGTGTTGCTTCGGGTAAAATATTGACTGGCTTTTGTCCGGTCCAATTCCAAGAATATTTCCTTACTAGGTTTTCTGAAACCAAAAACAGCAGAAAACAAGCAACTGACGCTGTTGCATCTTGTTAATAGGTTAGTCCTAGAAAATGTATAAAAATACCTCAAAGTATGGACAAAACATAAGAAAGTAGATATAAAACAAGCATGGAACATCAAAAATTATAGATACGTTTATGATGTATCATGGGGGCTAGGGGAACATGGCCTTAGAGTCGGCGCATCTCTCTACATTCATCAGCGATAAACCAGTAGCACTGGCGCGCACGAGCTGCTACGTGCTGGTGGTAGTTAGTGCTGGTGGGCCAGCCTTTTCTTACTTAGTAGTTCTATGTGAAGGGATCTACCAAATTTTTAGGTGTTTGCATATTGAAAGTGCATGTGTGCCCCCATGTATGGTTTTGGTAATTAATGACAATCTTTATGGACTTATGTTTGCATTGAGTTTTACTTGTAGGATTTGTCCATAGGGAATGCTTGAACCATATGTTGGCTTCAAGGTTGGGAGAAGAAGAAAGTAGAGAAGATCAAGTGTTGACCAAGGTTTTCAATGAGTGATTCAGAGATTGGTCAAGTAAGAGTTGGGCCTATAGCAAGTGTGTCTTGAACAATAAAGTTGGAGTGATATATCTTATGTACCTTCAAGACACCAACATAATGAAGAAAGAAGAAATGATGTGCAAGTTCAAGATGAGTCATCTCGAAGAGATCATTTGCTTGTAGCTTGCCATCCTATGGTGATCATGGATATGGGAAGATGATATGCCCAAAATAGAAGCTCTACCATAGTGGAGTATGGGGAGCAATTTGCAAGTCTTCCCCAAGCTAGCGCAACCAATCAAGAAAGGTGTTCCATCTTGAGGTGGAGAAGATCGTCATCATCAAGCTCAAGTGGAATATGCGCAAGGCAAAGGTATGGTCTTGATAGGGTTTCCTTCTTACCGGTCTCGTGGTGCTAGTTGGAGAGACCGGTTTGTAGGATAGACAACCGTTCTATCAAGAGGGGCTCTCGAGTGAGTAACTTGATCATATCCTTCGGAGAGAGAGCTCAAACCTCTGCATTCTTGGCATCATCTTTCTTGGTTGTTATTTGGATCTTATCCATGTGAGGTTCTAGATCTTGTGGTAATATTCATAACAAGCTGTAGTTCATCAAAAACGGATTTCCCCTTATACCTTATTGCGTTTGTGATCCTGGAGGTTTTTCCGGTTTCTCACCAAGAGAGGTATCTCACATCATAATACATGAAATGTTCTCTCTTTGTTGGGTAGCTCTTGTCACCCCCTTTCCAACAAAATTGGTTTCGGGTCAATCGGAGTCCGGATGCAAATGTTATGATCATTACAGTTTTTTCTCTGGCAGGTTTTTCAGACCGGAGTCTCCGGTATGCTGACACCGGAGTCTTCGGTGTGGTCCGGAGTTTCCCCACAAGTCTCTGGAGTGGATCAAAGTTGAAGACCTGGGTCAGCCAGATTGGTGGTCTGGAGCAAGGTTCGGAGACTGACCGGAGTCTTCGGTCCAAGCCCCTGATCGGAGTCTCCGGTGTGGTTGGACCGGAGTCTCCGGTCCACTTGGCCCACAGAAGGGCTGGGTCATTCTGTTTGGTGGTCCAGAGGCTGGTCCGGAGATGGGCCGGAATCTCCGGTGTAGACCGGAGTCTCCGGTGTGCAGGCCGGAGTCTCTGGTCTAACTCTTCTCCAACGGTCAGAAAACGGTCAGAAATCAGTGGGCCTATAAATAGGGGACCTCTTCTTCAACCTCAAGCTGCTCGTTCCAGAAACTGAAGAACACCATTCTAGAGCCACCAAAACTCCAAGATCTCTTCATCTAACCACCCAAACCCGCTGATCTTTGGGGAATCAGAGGAGGAGGCCTTGATCTACAGCTTCACCAAGAAAGATCTTCATTTCCCCCTCATTTACTTGAGGGACCCTTACTCTAGGGTTTCATTGGAAACCCTAAGCCTTGTTTTGGTTTGAATTGATTCTTACAAGCTTGTCTTTGATTTTTTGACAACTTGCTTGTATTTGGGAGCCTCCAATTAAGTTGTGGATGTGTGCCTCGAACTTGTTGTAAAGGTGCTGGCTACCACCTCGAAGGTTGCCGGTAGTGGAAGGGTGGATCGATCCCATTGGGGTGAGATTCATCGAAGAATAAGGTGGCCCTTTTGTGGCGTTGGTGGTTTGATACCCCCCCTCTCCAAACGAGACGTACTCCATTGTTGGGAGGAACTCGGTAATAATCGTCGTCTCCGCGTGCCTCTGTTATCTCTATACCTGAGCTCTTACTTATGCATCTTACTTTGTGATAGCCTTCGTGCTTGAAGTCTATATCTTTCTATCACATAGTTGGTTGTCTTGCTTAGCAAAAGTCGTTGGTGCACATAGGTGAACCCTAGTTGCTCTAGGTTTGGTGCTTGACAAAGTAAACGCTAGTTTAATTCCGCCTTTGTTAAGCCCATTGATGGCTCAGTGTTGATGTAGAGCTCGTTGGGAACCCCAAGAGGAAGGTATGATGAGCACAGCAGCAAGTTTCCCTCAGTTATGAAACCAAGGTTTAATCGAACCAGTAGGAGCAAGGAAACACCCTAAAGGTGTTGCTAGCTGAGCCTTGGTAGGGCGCACTACCGGTGCTAGTAGCAACATGGAGACCTGCACAACACAACCACATAACTCTGTCCCCAACTTGCGATGAGGTTGTCAATCTCACCGTGTTTTGCTGAAAACAAAGGATTAAACGTATCGAATGGAAAGAAGTAATACTTTGCAGAAAGTAAACACAAAGCAGTATCAGTTTGTAGATTGTATGTAAAGAAAAGGACCAGGATCCATAGTTCACTAGAGGTAGCTCTCCTTAAGATAGATAACATGCTGGGTGAACAAATTACAGCGGGGAAATTGACAAACATCGAGAAAGCAATACATGCATATACTAATCATCTTGACTCCTTTGAGACTTGATTGGGCATTACAACATTATACATAGACCGCCATCCAACTGCATCTATGACTAATAATCCACCTTCAGGTTATCATCCGAACCCCCTCCAGTATTAAGTTGCAAGCAATAGATTATTGCTTTACGAACTGCGTGTAAAGTAAACAATACGATTGTTCTATGAACAAAGGATTGTTGTTTTCTCCCTAGTAGAAACAACACATCTAGTACCTTAGAGATTTCTGTCACTTCCCCAGATTACTAGAGGCATGAACCCACTATCGAGCATAAATACTAACTCTTGGAGTTGCTAGCATCTACTTGGCCAAGATAGCTACTAACAACGGAAAGCATGCAAGATCACAAATAACAAAGACATGATAGAATCAATAATCAATCTGAAATAGCATCTCAATATCCATAGGATCCCCACAAACACAACATGCAGAATTAGAAATAGATGATCATGATCATGAACGGAGCTCACAAGATCTAAACATGAAAGCACAATGGAGGAGAACCAGCCATCTAGCTACTACATGGATCCGTAGTCCAAGGATGAAGTACTCATGCATCACACCGGGGCTTGCATGGTGATGAAGAAGGCCTCCAGGGTGAATTCCCCTCTCTGGCAGGGTGCCGGGAAGATCTTCAGATCCCTCCCGATCTAGGGATGGAGATGATGGCGGCTACAGACTCTTTCGTGGATTTTTGATCGGGTCCTTAGGGTTTTCGTCCCGAGGGCATCTTATAGGCGGAAGGAGAGGCCGAGGGGGTGCTAGGGTCAGGTATACCACCCCCTGGCGCGGGCCAGGCCTGGCCGCATGGCCAGGTGGTGTGGCCGGCCCCCAGCCCTTCTTCGTCTCGTGTTCTGGCATCTGATGACTTCCGGAAAATAGGCACTTTGGCTTTTGTCCTGTCCAATTCTGAGAATATTCATTTTCTAACTTTCCTGGAACCAAAAACAGCAGAAAACAGGCAGCTAGCACTGTGGCTCTTGTTAATATGTTAGTCCAAGAAATCATATGAAAAGTACTCCAAAGTGTGGGCAAACCACAAGAAAGTGGATAAAACCAAGCATGGAACATCAAAAATTATAGATACATTTGCAATGTATCAACATCCCCAAGCTTAACTCCTGCTCGTCCTCGAGTAGGTAAGTGATAAAAAGAAAGAATAATTTTTGAGGTGACATGCACCATCAAAGACTTGATCAAAGTATTTGTAAAACATTCAAAGCTGGGATCATAGTACTTCAATCATAACATGAAAGACAAAGTTCTAGCAATAAGACAAAGAAACTATGATACAACATAAAAAGGCACAAACAAAAGATTCATGAATAACAATGCTTTGCAATACGTTTGTTTGTTTCACATAAAGAAAACATAGCATAATAGTATTCAGCTTGTCCCTCATAGAGTAGCAAATATAAATGCATAGGACACCTTCAAAGTTCATAAGAGTGACTAGATACAAATAGTTTAAAGCAAGCAATATCAAGTTATGCATCAATCAACTAGTCTTGGGACAATGCACATAGAACTAAGAATGGCCACTATGCTCTCAAAGTAGGTGCATAAAGATAGAAGGTGGAGACTCAATATGTAATGGTGGAAGAAAAGCCTTTATAAAAGGTAGTAGGGATTCAAGTCAATTCCTCAAAAGAACTTCCAGTAGAACACTAGCTACTGTAGCACTTCCCTCAAAAAGGTCAATTCCTCAAAAGAACTCAAAAAGGAACCAACAAAAAGCAAATGCAGAAAATGGCAGAAATCTGTCAAAACAGACCAGCAGGTAAAAACGAATTTTTTCGAAGACCTTCTGTTACTCAAATAAAAAAGTTTTGAACTAACGAAAGTTAGATAACAACCTGGGGCAGAAGCACAAAAATTTACGCCTCAAAAAGACGTTCAGAGATTTTACACGATTTTTTAAGGTGAAGCACAGAAATCTGTTTCGGGACAACAACTTTTCCAATCATTACTTCTCTCTCATTGGAGCTTACTCTTGGCACAAAAAGCAAATAAAAAGGATAAGGAGCGGTTATTACTGAAGTAATAACTTCCAAGACTCATCTAAAACTTTTGGGTTATCTCCCAATAAGTACTTTTCTTTAACGCCTTTAAGTTAGGCATAAGAAGCAAGAAAGAATCAAGTGTTCTCAAATGAAGAAGCATTAAAACCAAATTTCTTGCTCTTACCTCTCTTACTTTTATTCTTAACCTTGGGGAAAATATGATTGTTTGGTGGAGAAGGAAGGTGCATGGTCCCCTTTCCCACATCTATTATTGCTCCAAGGAGTTCTAATAGGGACCTTCCAAGTGTAATTTGTCCTTTTCCTGCACATTCAATAACAAGATAATCAGTAGAAATCATTTTCCCACAGATCTTTGTAAACACTCCTTCAGCTATTACAATAGGTAATATGGTAGCATTATTAGCAAGAGATATTTCTTTTCCTCCTTCAGTAAGCCCCCAAAGATTCAAAGATTCATAAATATCTTTGGGCATAAGACAAAATTCAGACATGATATCACAGCGAGCTTGAAAAGTTTCAATGTTTATCTCAATCTTTACTGTAGGGAGCCACTTTGATGGTTCAGAATTTATTGGGACATAATTGTGATTCTCCCTAAGCGTATTATAGCAATCTTTTAAGCTAGCAGTGCTAGTCTCAAGAATGTTCAATCTAGCAAGTTATAAGTAAGGATCAATTTCTTTATAGCATTAATAGCATCATCCTCATTACATTGGAGGAAATCTCCTCCCACAATAGCATCTAAAGCATATCTATAGCAAAGAGCAATTCTAAGGTAAAAACTGCTAAGGAACAAGCTTTGAGTCATTTTAGGCTTAGTTTTTTCATGTAGATCAGAGATTCTAGACCAAGCTTCCTTAAAACTTTCCTCAATTCCCTGTTTAAAAGTGAAAATCATTTCCTCGGGTGACATAGTGACTGGAGCAAGGCTAGACATAGTGGCAACGTAAGAAAGGAACTATTTTTTTTGTGTTTTTGTAATAAGAAAGCAAACTAGTAAAATTAATTTTTTGTGTGTTTTTGCTAAAGAAACAAGCAAACAAAACAAAAAGAAACTAAGTAAAATCTAGCCAATAGAGATCAACCTTTTCTACAGAGGCCCTAGCCCCCCTTATATAGGGGTGGCTAGGTCCCCAATTAGGGCATACGTGGAGGCATATTCCAGGGAATATGCCTCCTCCCAAAATAGTAAGCTGACCGGGTCGCTTTTCCCCCGCTTCATGCATGCAGAGGCTACGTGAGCCTCTGCGGCGCATGCGTCAGCCGACATTAGCGTCGTCACCTCTGTCGGCCATGCCTCGGTGGTCCTGCCTCTGTCCGCTTCGCTCATGCTGTGTGTACCGGGGTTACCTTTGACCAGCGAGATACCTTCCTTCTCCTAGAAGCTTGATATGACCCGGATCATAGTTGATCCGGCCACACCTGTTCCTGCATACAAGTTAGATTCATCTATCTGACTTACGGCTTAAGTCGGTTGAGACGCAGTTAGGTGGACATCCCCTGGTCCGGGTTACCCCGAGATTCGGCCTGCCTTGAGGTGACTCGGCCAGCATTCGCTTTGACCTTGCCGTACCTCAGCTAACTCGGCCTTTATACCCCGGCGTGACCCTACCCAGGGGTATCCCCCCAACATTAGTCCCCAAAGCTGATGCAGTCTTAGTTGCCTTAGCCGCTAAGGCCACAGCAGGTTCAATTTCACTGAGCTTTGTGTTCCTTCTCCGAGTTACCTCTTATCTCGGATCTCATGGGTTTACTTTCCCTTGGCACATTCCAAGTTTTCACTTGCTGGCCGGGTTACCACAATCTCATCCGGGTCATTCTTCCTTCTCTGTACTCTTCCCCACGTGGAGGCAAATCATTATGTTGCCTCATTTTAAGGGCCAGCCATAGTAACCGCCACAGTAATTGTTAGTTATCACTGTAGCGCACGTCACATCGTGCTTGTCTCCTCGTTAACTGTATCATAACGTCACGTCATGGGATCCGCTACGCCCTGTGGCCTTCTATGTGGCTCGATGCTGATTGGTCAATCTGGTTTGTACACGGCCACACGATGTGGCCCGCCCGCAAACGTGATCCCACTACCTCGCTGAGGGAGCGGTTAAATAGGGGAGGGGTGCGCCCCTTGGGTCCTTTCCCCATTTCCGCGCCCCTCTGCCCTTTCTTCTTCCTCGTCTTCTCCCGCGACAGCACCGCCGCCACCGCATTTGAGTAGCAGCGCTGCCGCCGCACTGCTTCCACATGCATCTGCATCGCCGCCTCCACTACGCACCTCCTCCGCCATGGGTCCTCGTCTGTCCAGGCCGCTGCCACCCTCCACCGCTAGCGCCAGTGGGGGCAGCGACCTCGAGATGATAGAAGAAGAGCTCGTCATCGCCGAGCAGGAGATGGAAGAGGACGCTGCGACGACGGACCGCGGTGCGTGGGCTGGATCCTGGGTCTACCAGGATGACCTGGATTGGCTCTACCGCACCAGGCGCATCCCTGCAGGCGTCATCGCACGCCTCGCCTCCACCGAACTTTCCCCCTCACCCAACCCGGGTGAGTATGTGGTGTTCCTGTCACATTTCTAGCAGGGATTCGGTTTACCAGTTAGCGATTTTTTCCATGACTGGTTGAACACCTACGAACTCTAGCCGCACCACCTTCCTGCCAATGCCATCACATCTCTCTGCTTTCGCCTCCACGATCGAAGGCTATGCCGGATTATGGCCCACAAAGGAGCTATGGATCCGGTTCTTTGGCCTTCGTCGGAACGTAATTCCAAATGTTGATCTAGAGCCGGAGAACAAATAACTTACGTAGTTTGGCGATGCGTCCATTTCTCCCAGGAGGTTCTCCGTCTTTCCCCGGGTTACCGGGCTGGACTCCTGCAAGGGATGGGCTCGGACTTCCTTTTATGTTTGGAACGACGGCACCGAAGACCTGATCTGGCTTCGCCCCTATACTCTGGGTCCCCCTAACCCGGAGTTGTGGGACGTTATCCCCAAGAAGCCCACAGTCTTGGCCAACCAGGTCAACAAAAGGTTCGCGGAGCTGAAGGAGCTCGGGTTGCACAACGAGGATGCCATGATCACGTTCGTCCGCAACCGGATCTCCCCTCTCCAGAAACGCACTCATAAAGTGTGCCATATGAGCTGGGGCCACGACCCCAACCGGACCTCGTCTTTTGAGTTGAGCAACACAGAGATCTATCGCCGGTTCAAGGCCCTCTTCACCACCCACAAGGACTTCTCCTCTGAGTGGACATGTGGAATTGAGCACTATTGCCGAGATAGGCTTCCTCCCGTGGTAAGCTTTCTGCCGCAAACTTTCTCTGAATTAAATCTTATGTCGGTCGCTGTTGTATTTTTAACTCTGTCGTCTTTTCTCTCCCTTAGCAATTCCTTCAGCAAACTATCGAGGATGGTACCGATCCCACCCTCAAAGGTGCGCCTGACCGGGAGACCTCGGACGAGGAAGAACCGGGTCAGGAGATGTTCCTTCCGATGATGGACGCAACCAAGCGACCCACCGGCAAACACTCTTCCATTAGAGATTGGCCTGACGATGAAGATGACTCGGATGTTGAGGTGATGGAAGAATTTGACGCTGTCCCCCTTTCTTATGCTTTTCCGGCATCAGCTAACCCCGGTGGGCAGATCCATGAGGACCCTCCCCTTGCCGTGGGTGATCCTGTTCCGGTTGCGCTGAAGAAGAAAAGGGGAGCCGCATCAACTTCTTCCTCCAGACCGTCTCAGCCAACCAAAAGGTGAAAGAAGTCCGGGGACAAAACTTCCTCCAAGCCCGCAACCAAGGCCCCAACACGAAGAGCTCGGAAGCCCAAGGAGCCCCTGACCTCGGATGAGTAAGCCTCTTTTCCCTCTGCCATTTACTTGCTCTTATATTGTTACAGTTTCTCATCCGACGCTGTTTGGTTCGGTAGGGCCGCGGTGGAGGTCCCACAGAGTGGATCCGGCATTGCCTCCCCGCTCCGACATAGCCCTTCTCCCCCTCGTGGCGACGATTGACGCCCGCTGAGCCCAATCCCGGAGGGTTTAGCGGCTGCTCCGGGTTATAGCCCACCTCGTCAAGAGGAGGGCAACCTTGGAGCGGGGGAGACTGGCTCTGCCGAGGCAGCGACCACCACTACTTCGGCTCCACCGCAACCAGCTACCACCGACGTTACCTCAGCACCTCCACCAAAGAAGAAACCAGCATCAGCACCAGCACCAACTCAAGCACCAGCTGCCAAAGCAACAGCAGCAGCACCAAGGCAGCTTCCAAGGGTAAATCTACAGCAACAACTTCCACTTCTCAGCCGCAGCCTAAGGGCAAGAAGGCCCCTGGCGCCACCAGGGCAACGTCCATCGAGGCTGGACAGCACACACTTGCGTCCATGCTCTCGAACAAAACTCCACCAGCGAAGGACGTCCCTGCCGACCCAGCTGACGCGCAACTCGTTTTGCACACCAGCCCGGCCCTTGCCTAGGTTGAGAGGAGGGAAGCACATGCCAAGGGCTTGGTGGCGCCTCACATGCTCAGCAGCGAACGATACCCTCCGACCTTGATCGAGTTCGTGAAAAACTAGAACAAGGCGGAGTTCGTCCACAACGATGATCTCCCAGAGAAGTTCGGTCCCGCCGAGTTTTCTGCTCAAATGAACACGGCCGCTAAGGCAATTAACCTTGCGGGTCGGATGATGGAGGTACGTTACTTCACCTTTTCCTTAGCATGCTGCAGATCTTAGCGATATAACCATTAGTCCCCGAGCCTCCGGGGAATAACTTGTTACTCGGCCGGATGCTCCTTAGAAAACTAACGTAGCTCCTTGATAACTTGAAATATGCACACACCTAGAGCCGGGTTAAGTTCCACTTGGCCCGGATTTTGTACACTTCGAATATGCACACACCTAGAGCCGGGTTAAGTTCCACTTGGCCCGGATTTTGTACACTTCGAATATGCACACACCTAGAGCCTGGTTAAGTTCCACTTGGCCTGGATCTAGTACACTTTGAATATGCACACACCTAGAGCCGGGTTAAGTTCCACTTGGCCCAGATCTTGTACACTTCGAATATGCACATACCTAGAGCCGGGTTAAGTTCCACTTGGCCCGGATCTTGTACACTTCGAATATGCACATACCTAGAGCCGGGTTAAGTTCCACTTGGCCCGGATTTTGTACACTTCGAATATGCACACACCTAGAGCCGGGTTAAGTTCCACTTGGCCCAGATCTTGTACACTTCGAATATGCACATACCTAGAGCCGGGTTAAGTTCCACTTGGCACGGATCTTGTACACTTCGAATATGCACATACCTAGAGCCGGGTTAAGTTCAAATTGACCCGGATTTTGTTCTGCCGAATATGCACACACCTAGAGCCGGGTTAAGTTCCACTTGTCCCGGATTTTGTACACTTCGAATATGCACACACCTAGAGCCGGGTTAAGTTCCACTTGGCCTGGATCTTGTACACTTCGAATATGCACATACCTAGAGCCGGTTAAGTTCCACTTGGCCCGGATCTTGTACACTTCGAATATGCACAAGGCTTAAGCTATATTTTTGTACTCTTTTGAGGTGACCACCAACCGCCGGAGCGCCGAGTTTCAGCGTCTCCTGGACACTCACAAAATGTTGCGTGCAAAGCATAATGCACTTCTCGCTGAGCACGAGAAAAAGGGTAAGTTCTCTTCTTGACATTTTTCTGTTTTCTTTCATCTTTTTCTGCCGAACTAACCCATCATTTGGTTTTCGTAGATGGGGTGGAAGCTGAGAATACCATAATGAGGAAGAAACTTGACCATATCAAGGGTAAGTTACTTTTGTGCGACCTTGCTCTGCTTTCTATCTCCTTTTCTCCTTGGTTCAGCAAACATTCATACCTTGGCTTTGCCAGGTTAACAAACTATTTCAGTATCGCTGGAAGATAGTGTGCCCGTGCCTGATATGATGCTGCATTTTCTCGAACAAGCAAGGCAACATCAAGCCGAACTTAAAAAGAAAGATGATGAGCTCGCCCTCATCCGAACCAAGGATGATGAGATCGCCCAGCTCAAAGCAGAGATGAAGAAATTGAAAGCACAGCACCAATCCGAGCTTCAAAAGGCTGGCCAAGACTTCACCGAGGAGCGTGAGCGCCTCAACCTCCAAATTGCCAAGGACCGAGAACTTCTCCAGGAGGCCGACGTCAAGCTTGAGTCGGCGAACACTAAACTTGTGCAGCTTCGCAAAAGGCGTGATGACTGTACCAGGGAGTTGACCCGGATCCACAGCCATATTTCACGTAAGTTCCTTTCCCTTATCCGGCATATTTCTCCGGGTTACTTCACATGTCTTTTCTTTACCTGCTTCTCTTGTCTCTTTTTCAGGCAAATATCCAGAGGGCACTGCCATTGCGAGAGCCGCTGTTGCTAATTTCCGCCGAGAGAGGGGTACTCCCGGTGCTCCTGACGCTGAAGAGATTCCATATGACATGGAGGACCTGTTGGTCAGCCTGTCATCTCGTTTGGAAATCATCAAGAACTATGGCAGGGATATCCTTGACGTTGCAATCCGAATCTTCAACACGTTTTGGCCTGCAGAAGACACTCCGGAGGGAACCGCAGTTCTTGTTGAAAAGTTGATGGAATGCGAGACCCAGCTCGACCTTTGTGGAATCATTGGGCCACTGGAGCTGAGACCGTTCTCCACTACGTACTTACGTGGTACGAGAAGATCGACCTCAACCTCCTAGCGCGCATGCGCACTGGATCCAAATGGAACAGTGACCCAGAGTGGGTAGCTCGGCACAAGGCTTGCTCTCATAGCCTCATCAAATATGCTCCCATTCATGAATGGAATGAGGGACCGGGCTTCCTGGAAGCCGCCGGTGACGAAAATGTTGAGAACGTTGAAGATGGCTCGGATGAAGACGAAGATGACGAGGCTTCAGACATTGAGGAGGGCGAAGATGACGCCGAACTTCCTCCTGCTGCCCCTTGATCGAAAAAACTTTTAAATTTCATCAGATCCCCAGTATGCCGGGTGCAGTTGTATCGAGTGCACAAGTGATATTTTTCTACTAAGTTTCTATGCTGGATTGACTTGGGCGTAGTCCCCCGAGTTTCGTTTTCTTGTTCTTCCAATCTTTTGGCTTGGCTCGCGTCTACCTTGGTTTGGTTTTATGACTTACGAGTCCGAGTTTCAAAAATTGTCTTAACAATACTTGGAAACTTTAGGATTAGCTCAAAATAATTCAGCATAATAAATTTAAAAGTAAACACAAGGTTAGTCCGAAAAACAAACGTCAGCTCGATTAAGTTCTTTTCCTTAGTCGTTTTTCATGTGCTAGGCAATTCCAAACTTGTTCTCTTGCTTGCCATGAAGCCAATTCTTGTTGGACAGCAGCAAGTCGAAGAGTTGGGTTTTTGGTGCTCACACACTACTAATCCGAGTTAAGTAGAACAACTTACTCCAGCCGACGTACAAACAATATAAGACAGCAAATATTATTAAGGCAATCCCCGAGTTACTGCTCGAGGTGCTAGCATTTCATTGATAGGCTCATTGCCGGCATACATACCGACATATCAGAGACTCGGATACATACACTTCTCTGCTAAGCGTAGAAAGGACGAAGTAGAGCTACATTCCATGGACGCTTAGATTCCTCGCCGGACCTGTCCGCCTTGTTCTTTTCCTGTGGCTTTGCATCAAAAAGATAATAAGAATCATTGTGCAATGCTTTGCTTACAATGAATGGCCCTTCCCATGGGGGGATAACTTGTGCATGCCAGCAGTACGTTGTACCAACCGGAGTACCAGATCGCCTTCCCGGAAAACTCGGGGGCTTACTTTCCGGCTATGATAGCATCGGAGATTTTGCTTATATATGGCGGATCTGGACAATGCCATTTCTCTCGCTTCTTCCAGTAGATCAACATCATTTTGCTGGGCTTCTTGCACTTCGGCTTCTGTGTATTGGGTGACCCTAGGCGAGTCATGCTCTATGTCGGCTGGTAATACAGCTACTGCCCCATATACCAGAAAAAAATGGCGTATAGCCTGTTGATCGATTCGGAGTTGTTCTTAAACTCCACAATACTGTTGGTAGTTCTTCTATCCAGCACCCCGCTGATCTTTGCAGCGGCTCAATGAGCCGGGGTTTTATCCCGGATAATACTAATCCGTTGGATCTTTCCACTTGTCCGTTCGATGCAGGGTGGGCTACCGAGGCAACGTCCATCCGGATCTTCTTATCTCGGCAGAAATGCGCAAATGCTCCTTCCGCAAAATTTGTGCCATTATCAGTTATGATACTGTGAGGATAACCGTATCTCAAGATGATGTCTTTGAGAAATGTCACGGCCGTAGCTCCATCACATTTTCTTATTGGCTTTACTTCAATACATTTTGTAAACTTGTCCACCATGACCAAAATGTGAGTCATATTCCCCCTTGCTGGTTTGAACAGGCCAACCATGTCCAAACACCATACGGCGAATGGCCATGTGATTGGTATGGTCTTGAGCTCCGACATTGGCATATGTGTCTTGGTAGCGTACCTCTAACAACCATTGCATTTTCTTACCAAATCCTCTGCTTGTTCTAAGGCACTTGGCCAGTAGAATCCATGCCAGAAAGCTTTTGCTACCAAGGCTCAGGACGAGGCATGATGCCCGCACTCCCCTTGATGTATATCTCGGAGGATGTCAAGCCCTTCTTCCGGGTCAATGCATCGCTGGAGGACATTGGTCACACTCCTTTTGTATAGATCAGAATTGATGATTGTGTATGCCTTTGCTCTCCTCTGAGTTTGCCTGGATAGCACCTCCTCAGTGGGTAAAGTTCCATCTTTCAGGAATTGAAATATGGGTAGTGCCCAAGCTGGTATTGCTCGTACTGGGAACACATCCTCATCAATTTCCATCTGATCCACCGGCATAACTTCAACCGGATCATGTTGAGCAGTCCCCGGGTTTGCTGAGGCAGTCCCCGGGTTTCGCGCACCACCTCCCATGTCAATGTCCATGGGCACAACTCCGGACTCCGGATCCTCCGGGACGTAAATTGAGTCGGTTTCTGGGGACGGTTTTGATGGATGGTTTTTTGAGGTGTTCTAATGCTACACCCAGTGGAATTGCTTGTCGGGTTGATCCGAGATTCGACAATACGTCGGCAGCCTCATTTTCCACTCGGGGTACATGGCGAAATTCACATCCCTCAAAGTAACCAGATATTTTCTGCACATGGAATCTGTATAATGCCATGTTTGGATCAAGAGCGTTCCACAGCCTCGACACTTGCTGAGCTACCAAATCCGAGAAGCCAAAGCATTGGAACCAACGTATCCCAATTTCTTTTGCCACTTTGAGCCCATGCACAAGTGCTTCATATTCAGCGACATTGTTCGACGCTACGAAATGGATCTGTAGCACATACTTCAACTGGTCATTCTTTGGCGAGGTAAGCACAACTCCGGCGCCTAACCCGGTTTTTGTTTTTGACGGTTCGTATTGTACCTCGGCCTAGTCCACAAAAAAGTCGGCCACAGCCCGAGACTTGATTGCTTCTCTTCTGTCATATTGTGGCACATAGGGAGCCAGTTCAATTGCCCATTTTGCAATCCTACCACTTGCATCTTAGTTACTCATTATCTCGGATATGGGAGCTTCACATATTACTTTAATGGGGTGCTCCTCAAAATAATGTTTTAGCTTCTTTGCCGACATATACACACCATACGCCACTTTCTGATAGTGCGGATAATTTTGCTTTGATGCTGACAATACCTCGCTCAGATAATACATTGGCCTTTCCACTAACTTACCCTCTTCGTCGCGCTCTACCACAATTACTGCACTTACAACTCGGTTGGTTGCGGCTATATAGAGTAACATTGGCTCCTTTGATAATGGAGAGGCTAACACTGGTGCAGTGGCTAACATTTTCTTTAATTGTATAAAGGCTTCATTGGCCTACGACATCCAAATGAACTTGTCCGACTTTTTCATGAGTTGATAGAGAGGCAATGCCTTTTCTCCCAACCGAAATACAAACCGACTTAATGATGCCAGGCAACCAGTGAACTTCTAGACATCGTTAAGACACTTTGGCAGTTCCATTTGTTTAATGGCCCGGATTTTAGTTGGATTAACTTTGATACCTCGGCTGGAGACAAGAAATCCGAGTAATTTTCCAGCCGGGACACTGTCGTGGTGGTGTCACGGCAGATGCCATGCATAGGCTAATGGTGGGGACTAATATGCGCTAGGGGAATCTGGGGAGGGATAGTAGAGTGATTCTCTACACAGAAGCTTTGTATTGTTGTTCAATCTCTGAGATTACAAGTGCTCCTCGAGCTGTATTGACAAGAGGAGGAAGAAGAAACTCTCTTACTCTTGCCTACCAACTAGCCCAAGAACCCTAGATCCACTAGAGCTCAACTAACTAGAATTCTCCTTGCTCTGTATCCTAAAGAACCCAACCCCCTTACCAGAACCCCAACCCCCCCCCCTTATATAGAGGTGGTTCGGTCCTGGTCTAGGGCATACGTGGAGGCATATTCCTAAGAATATGCCCCTCCCAAAATAGTAACCCGATAGGGGTGCTTTTCCCCCGTGTCACACTTGCTTTAGCGACGTAGCCTCTGCGGCGCCCGCGTCAGCCGACGTGAGCGTCGTCACCCTTGTCAGCCACGATCCGGTGGTCCTGCCCTTGCTTTATTCGCTCATCCAGTACGCACCAGACCTTCTTTTTTGACCAGAGAGATTCCTTCCTTCTCCTAGAAGCTAAGCGAGGATCCGGATCACAGTCGATCCGGCCACACCTGTTCCTGCATACAAGCCAGACAAGTGTTTCTGACTTACTCCTTGAGTCGGACGAGACAATGTTAGGCGACCCGTCTGGTTCGGGTTACTCTGTGATTCGGCCTGCCTTGAGGTGACTCAGCCAGCATCCGCTTAGACCTTGCCGAACCTCGGCTGACTCGGCCCTTATACCCCAGAGTGGCCCTACCCGGGTTATCCCCCCAACATTAGTCCCCGAAGCTGGTGCGGCCTTAGCGGCCTTGGTCGCTAAGGCCACATCAGGTTCATTCGTATTTAAGCTTCGGACGTTTTGTTCCGGGTTAACTTCTTGTCTCGGATTATATGGATTTACGTTCCCTTCGCACGTTCCAAGTTTTCACTTGCCGGCCGGGTTATCATTGTAGCTCGGATCCTATGGTTTTACTTTCCCTCTGCACATTTCAAGTTTTCACTTGTCGGCCGGGTTACCACGGAGGCTCGGATCCGGACCTTGCTTCCTTCTCTCATACGCCAACCCACGTAAGGGTTAATCATTGCGTTATCTTATTTTAAGGGCCTGCACTGTAACTTCCGCAGTAACTGTCAGTGATTACTGCGCGCGGGTTACGTCACGCCTGTCTCCTCGTTTCCCACAACTACACGTCGTGTCATGGGATCGTATTTACTCTGTGGCCTCCATTGTGGCCTCTCTCTGATTGGCTAATGCCGGTGATACACGGCCACAACGCGTGGCTCTCCAGCGCAGCACGATCCCACTCGTTGATTACTGGGGGCAGTTAAATAGGGGAGGGGCACGCTCCTTAGCACTTTTCCATCTCCGCGCCCCCTCGCCTGTTCCTCTTCTTCTTCCTCGCGACCGCTCCGCCGCCAGTGCCTGTTGCAGCAGCGCCGCCGCCGCACCTTCTCCGTCCCTCCGCACCGTAGCCACCGCCGCACCACTGCTTAGCCACGGGTCCTCGTCAATCTAGACCGCAGAGCCCCGCCGCCGCCAGCTCCAGCGAGGACAGCGGATTCGAGATGACGGAGGAGGAGCTCATCATCGTCGAGTAGGAGATGGAGGAGGACGCCGATGCGGCAGAACGCGGTGCATGGGCCGGTTCGTGGGTTTGCCAGGACGACATCGACTGGCTCTACTGGACCCGGCGTATTCCCGCCGGCATCGCCGCTCGTCTCCCCTCCTCGGAATTGGCCCCCTCACCCAATCCGGGTGAGTTCGTCGTTTTCCTATCCCATTTCTAACGGGGATTTGGTCTTCTGGTGAGTGATTTCTTCCGGGACTGGGTCCGGACCTATCACCTGCAACCACATCATCTCCTGGCGAACGCCATCACCTCTCTGTCCATTTTCGTTTCCTCGATTGAAGGCTACACCGGACTATGGCCCACGAAGGAGCTGTGGATCCGGTTCTTCGGCCTCCATCGCAACGTCGTCCCCAACATCCACGTCGAGTCGGAGGACAAGCAGCTCACTCAGTTCGGAGCTGCCTCGATCTCGCCCCGGAGGTATTCAATCTTTCCCCGGGTCACCGGTCTTGACTCCTGCAAAGGATGGGCCCGGACCTTCTTCTACGTCCGGAACGAAGGCACCGAAGACTTGATCCGGTTGCTGCCCTATGCTCCGGGTCCCCCGGACATGAATTTCTGGGGGAGGTCGCCAGAAAACCTACAGCTCTGGCCAACCAAGTCAACAAAAGGTTTGCGAAGCTGAAGAAGCTCGGATTGCGCAACGAGGATGCCATGATCACATTCGTGCGCAACCGAATCTCTCCCCTCCAGTGGCGCACTCACAAGTTATGCCATATGAGCTTCAGTCGCGACCCCAACCGAACCTCCTCGTTCGAGTTGAGCAACACGGAGATCTTCCGCCGGGTCAAGGCTCTTTTCACCACCCATAACGATTTTTCCGCCGAATGGATGTGGGGAATCGAGCATTACTGCCGCGACAGGCTCCCTCCCGCGGTAAGCTTCGCGGAGTAAACTTATTTCGGATCAATTACGTGTCGGTTCTTATCGTATTTTTGACTCTGCTCCTTGTGCCTTTTTCTCAGCTGTTTCTCCAGCAAACCCTCGAGGATGGTACTGATCCGACCCTTAAGTGGGCCCCGGACCGAGAAATCCCGGATGAGGAGGAGCCGAACCAGGAGATGTTCCTCCCCACAACCGACGCCACCAAATGACCCAGCGGTAAATTCTCTTCTCTTAGAGATTGGCCCGACGATGAGGATGACTCAGATATCGATGTGATTGAACCCGTTGAGGCTGTCCCTCTTTCTTTTGCCTTCCCGGCATCAGCTAACCTCGATGGGCACATCCACGAGGATTCTCCACTTTCCACAGGCGATCCTGTTCCGGTGGCGTCGAAGAAGAAGCGCGGATCCGCGTCAAGTTCTTCTTCCGAGCCTTCTCAGCCTTCCAAAAGGCAAAAGAAGGCCGGAGACAAGACTGCCTCCAAACGGGCAGGCAAAGCCCCGGCACGGAGGGCTCGGAAACCTAAGGAGGCCGAGACCTCGGATGCGTAAGTCATTTTTCACTGCGCAACACACTTCTCCCTGCATCGGGGTAATTTCACTCCTGACATTATTTTCTCTTGCAGGGCTCCTGTGGAGGTCCCTCAGAGCGGATCGAGCATCTCCTCTCCTCTTCGGTCTAGTCCTTCCCCTCCTCGTGACGACGAGTCACGCCCGCTGAGCCCTATTCCGGAGGGCTCTGCGGCCGCTCCGGGTTCCGCAGTACCTCCTTCAGAGGAACGTGACCTCAGATCGGGAGGAGTCGGATCGGCCGAGGCAATGACGTCCGGCACTTCGGCATTGCCGCAACCAGCAACCACCAAGTCTACCGCAACTCCAGCACCAGCAGCAGCTCCAGCACCAGCCACCGAACCAGCGCTTGTCCCGGCTCCGAAGAAACCAACAGCAGCTCTAGCACCAGCCACCAAAGCTCCCATGCCAAGTTCGTCTGCCTCGTCCGAGTCATCCCAAGCTCGGCGAGGAACCACTCCAGCGGCTTCCAAGGGCAAATCCACTATGGTCACATCCTCCCAGCAAGCCAAAGGCAAGTCCACCTCCGTCGAGGCCGGGCAGCGAACCTTGTCGTCGATGCTTCCAAAGAAATCACCAGCAGCGACGGATCCTCCTGCCGAGCCAGCCGATTCGCAGCAGATGGTTCCTCACACTAGCCCAGCTCTTGCCCTGATTGAAAGGAAAGAATCTCACGCAAAGGGCTTGGTGGCACCTCACATGCCCACTGGCGAACGGTACCCTCCGAGCCTCATCGAGTTTGTCATGAACTGGAATAAGGCGGAGTTCGTCTACAACGACGATCTCCCGGAAAAGTTCAGCCCAGCTGAATTTTCCGCTCAGATGAATACCGCCGCCAAGGCCATTAACCTCGCTAGGCGTATGATGGAGGTACGTCGTTTCTTTTTTACATGCTGTAGATAATAACCATTAGTCCCCGAGCCTCCGGCGGAGTAACTTGTTACTCGGCCGGATGCTCCTTAGAAGATCAACGTAGCTGCATGTAAACTTCAAATATGCACACACCTAGAGCCGGGTTAAGTTCCGCTTGGCTCGGATCTCGTATACTTCGAATATGCACACACCTAGAGCCGGGTTAAGTTCCGCTTGGCCCGGATCTTGTACACTTCAAATATGCACACACCTAGAGCCAGGTTAAGTTCCGCTTGGCCCGGATCTTGTACACTTCAAATATGCACCGAACTAATTTTACACGCCTGTACCTTTGTCAGGTAACCACCAATCGTCGGAGCGCCGAGTTTCAGCGCCTGCTTGATACCCACAAGATCTTGCGCGCAAAACATGTTGCACTTGGTGTGGAGCATGAAAAGAGGGGTAATTTCCTCTCTTAACACCTCTTCGTTTTGTTTGTTTCTGCCAGACTAACCTCCTTATTCGGTTTTTTGCAGCTGGGGTGGAGGCTGAAAACAAGATTATGCGTAAGAACTTGGAGGAAATCCGAGGTATGTCCTCTCTCGGCCAACGTCGTTGTGTTTTCCATTCTTTATTCTCCTTGGCTCGGCAAACATTGACTCCTCGGCTTTGCCGGGTCAACACACTATTTCAGCATCGCTTGAGGATAGTGTGCCCGTGCCTGATATGATGCTGCATTTTCTCAAACAAGCAGGACAACATCAAGCCGAGCTGAAGAAGAAGAACGATGAGCTCGCCCTCCTCCGGACCAAGGACGACGAAATAGCTAAACTCAAGGCCGAGATGGAGAAGATGAAGGCCCAACACAAAACCGAGCTCCAAAAAGTTGTCCAGAACTTCACCAAAGAACGTGAGCGCTTTACCCTTCAGATCTCCAAGGACCAAGACCTGCTTAAGGAATCCGAGGTCCGGCTTGGGTCGGTGCTCGCTGAGCTTGAACAACTTTGCCAGAGACACGATAGTTGTATCAAGGAGTTGACCCGGATCCATCGCCATATCTCACGTAAGTTTCTTCCCCTTATCCGACATAGTATTTCCGGGTTAGCTCATATGCCTTTGCTTCAGCATCTTCCCTTTCCTTGTTTTCAGATCATTTTCTGGAGGGTACTGCCATCGCCAGTGCTGCTGTTGCCAAATTCCGCCAAGAGATGGGTACTCCCATCGCTCTTGATGGTGAGAGCATCCCCTTAGACATGGAGGACCTGTTGGTCAGCGTGTCAGCTCGGGTGGAAACCATCAAGAACTATGGGAAAGATCTCCTCGACGTTGCGGTCCGGATCTTCAACACTTTCTGGCCAAGCGAGAGCGCTCCAGAAAGGATCACGCTCCTTGCCGACAAACTGATGGAGATTGAGACTCAGCTTGACCTCTGGAGAGAATCCGCCGGGCGTGCCGCAGCAGATACCCTTCTCCATCATATCCTTTCATGGTACGAGAAGATCGATCTGAGCCTCCTCACCCGTCGGCGCACCAGATCCAAATGGACCGATGATCCGGAGTAGGTAGCTCGGTGCCAGGCTTGCGCCTACAGCCTCGTCGAATATTCTCCAGTCCATGACTAGGTTGAGGGGCCGAGCTTTCTGGAATCCGGCGAGGAGGAGCAGATGGAGAATGTGGAGGATGGGTCGGGTGATGATGGAGAAGATGCTGCTTCAGATATTGAAGACAGTGATGATGACGCCGAACTCCCTCCTCCTGCCGCTCCTTAGTTGAAAAAACTTGAAAATTTATCAGATCCCCGGTATGCCGGGTGCAATTGTATGCTGAATACATGATATTTTGCTACTATGCTTGTATGCCGGAGTAACTTGGGCGTAGTCCCTGAGTTTCATTTTCTTGTTCGTCCAATTCTCCGGCTCGATCTGTGTCTACCTTGACTCGGTTTTACGACTTACAAATCCGAGCCTCAAGAATCGTTTTAACAATACTGAGAAACTTTGAGGCTTGGCTCAAAATAATTCAACATAATAGCTTGAAAGTAAATACGGGGTTAGTCCGAAAAAAAAGTTAGCTGGAATAGGATCGTTTCTTTAGTAGTTTTTCATGTGCTACGCAATTCCAAACTTGTTCCCTTGCTTGCCATGAAGCCAATTCTTGTTGGACAGCAGCAAGTCGAAGGGTTGGGTTTTTGGTGCACACACATTACTAATCCGGGTTAAGTGAAACGAGTCATTCCAGCTAACGCATAAAAAGTAACAACAATCATTTATTAAGGCGTCCCGAGTTATCGCCGAGGCTCTGCTATTTCATTGATAAGCTCATTGTCGACATACATACCGACATATGAGATGACTCAGATACATACACTTCTTAGCTAAGTGTAGAAGGGACGAAGTAGTGCTACATTCCACGGTCGCTTGGACTCCTCTCCGGACCTGTCCGCCTTGTTCTTTTCCTGTGGCTTTGCATTTATGAGGTAGTAAGAATCATTGCGCAATGCTTTGCTCACAATGAATGGCCCTTCCCATGGGGGGATAATTTATGCATGCCAGTGGTACGCTGTACCAACCGGAGCACCAGATCGCCTTCCTGGAAGACTCGGGGGCACACTTTCCGGCTATGATAGCATCGGAGATTTTGCTGATATATGACGGATCCGGATGCCGCCTTCTCGCTTCTTCCAGCAGATCAACATCATTTTGCGGGCTTCTTGCACTTCGCTTCGTGGTATTGGGTGACCCTAGGCGAATCATGCTCTATGTCGGCTGGTAATACAGCTTCTGCCCCATATACCAGAAAGAACAGCGTGTAGCCTGTTGATCGATTCGGAGTTGTTCTTAAACTCCACAATACCGCTTGTAATTCTTCTATCCAGCACCCCGCTGATCTTTGCAGCGGCTCAATGAGCCGGGGTTTTATCCCGGATAATACTAATCCGTTGGATCTTTCCACTTGTCCGTTCGATGCGGGGTGGGCTACCGAGGCTACGCCGAGTCGGATTTTCTTGTCTCGGCAGAATCGTGCAAATGCTCCTTCAGCAAAATTTGTGCCGTTATCAGTTATAATGTTGTGCGGATAACCGTATCTCAAGATGATGTCCTTGAGAAATGTTATGGTCGTAGCCCCATCACATTTTATTATAGGCTTCACTTCGATCCATTTTGTAAACTTGTCCACCATGACCAGAATGTGTGTCATGTTTCCTCTCGCTGGTTTAAACGGGCCAACCATATCCAAGCACCACACCGCAAATGGCCATGTAATTGGTATGGTTTTGAGTTCCGACGTAGGCATATGTGTCTTGGTGGCGTACCTTTGACAACCATTGCATTTTCTCACCAGAACTTCTGCTTGCTCTAAGGCACTTGGCCAATAGAATCCATGCCGGAACGCCTTTGCCACTAAGGCCCGGGATGAGGCGTGATGCCCGCATTCTCCTTGGTGTATATCTCGGAGGATGTCAAGTCCTTCTTCCGGGTCAACACACCGCTGGAGGACATTGGTTACACTCCGTTTGTACAGCTCGGAATTGATGATTGTGTAAGCTTTGGCTCTCCTCTGAGTTTGCCTGGCTAGCACTTCCTCAGTGGGTAACGTCCCATCTTTCCAGAATTGGTATATAGGCAGTGCCCAAGCTGGTATTGCTCGCGCATGGAACATCTCCTCATCAATTTCCATCCGATCCACCGGCATAACTTCAGCCGGATCACGCTGAACAGTCGTTAGGTCTAGCGAGGTAGTCCCCGGGTTTGCCGAGGTAGTCCCCGGGTTCGGCGTGCTACCTCCCATGTCAATGTCCATGGGCTCAACTCCGGATTCCGTGTTTTCCGGGACATAGATTGAATCGGTTCCTGGGGACGGCCTGATAGATGGTTTTCTGAGGTGCTCCAATGCAACACCCGGTGGAATTGCCTGTCGGGTCGATCCGAAGCTCGACAAAGATGTCGGCAGCTTTGTTTTCCACGCGAGGTACATGGTGAAATTCGCATCCCTCAAAGTAACCCGAGATTTTCTGCACATGAAATCTGTATAGTGCCATGTTTGGATCCAGGGCATCCCACACTCCGGACACTTGATGTATTACTAGATCCGAGTCGCCAAAGCAGATTATCCGACGTATGGCAATCTCCTTTGCCACTTTGAGACCATGCACAAGAGCCTCGTACTCAACGACATTGTTCGATGCCGCGAAATGGATCTGCAATACGTACTTGAGCTGATCCTTCTTTGGCGAGGTAAGCACAACCCCGGTTTTGGTTTTCGATCCGTCAAAGTGCATCCTCCAGTAGTTCCGATCTGGTGGCGGCGGTTCGTATTGTACCTCAGCCCAATCCACGAAAAAGTCCGCCATAGCCTGGGACTTGATCGCTTCTCTCCTATCATACTGGGGTGCGTAAGGTGCTAGCTCAATTGCCCATTTCGCAATTCTGCCATTCGCATCTTTGTTACCCATTATCTCGGATATGGGGGCTTCGCATATCACTTTGATGGGATGCTCCTCAAAGTAGTGCTTTAACTTCTTTGCCGCCATATAAACTCCGTATGCCACCTTTTGAAAATGTGGGTAGTTCTGTTTTGAGGCAGACAATACCTTGCTCAAGTAATACACTGGCCTCTGCACCGACTTACCCTCTTCATCTCGCTCCACTACAATCACTGCACTTACAACTCGGTTGGTTGTGGCTATGTAGAGCAACATTGGCTCCTTCGACAGTGGGGAAGCTAACACTGGTGCAGTGGCCAACATCTTTTTCAAGTGGGCAAAAGCATCATCGGCCTGCGGCATCCAAACGAATTTATCTGATTTTTTCATGAGTTGGTAGAGAGGTAGTGCCTTTTCCCCTAACCGACATACAAACTGACTCAACGACGCCAGGCATCCAGTGAACTTCTGGACGTTGTTGATACACTTCGGCAGCTCCATTCATTCGATGGCTCGGATCTTAGTTGGATTAACCTCGATACCTCGGCTGGAGACGAGAAACCCGAGTAATTTCCCAGCCGGGACACCGAAGGTACATTTCTCCGGGTTAAGCTTCATCTGGAATCTTCTCAAGTTCGTGAATGTTTGCCTTATGTCGTCAAGGAGCGTTGCGCTTTCCTTGGTCTTGATAACCACATCATCCACGTAGACTTGTACATTTTGACCTATTTGATCGTGCAAACATTTTTGCATACATCTTTGGTACGTTGCTCCTGCATTTCATAAACCAAACAGCATAGTGCGATAGCAATAAGCCCCGTACGAGGTAATAAAGGTAGTTTTTATTTGATCATCCAGGTTCAGAGGTATCTGGTGGAAACCAGAATAGGCGTCAATGAATGACAACAGTTCACATCCCGCGGTAGAGTCAATGACCTGATATATCCTCGGCAGTGGGAATGGGTCTTTTGGACACGCCTTGTTAAGGTTCGTGTAATCGATACACATACGCCAAACCACTGCCACGTTCGGATCATCCTTCTTCTTTTCTACCAGCACCGGATTAGAGAGCTAATCCGGATACAGCACTTCCATGATAAATCCTACTGCTAGCAATCGAGCTATCTCGTCACCAATGACCTTTCTCCTATCCTCGGCGAAGCGTCGGAGAGGCTGCTTAACCGGCCTTGCTCCGGGTCTTACATTCAAAGAGTGCTCGGCCAACTCCCTCGGAACACCTTGCAAGTCCTGTGTGGACCAAGCAAAAATGTCCCGTTTCTCACGGAGGAAGTTGACGAGCTCGCTTTCCTATTTGCCAGTTAACCCGACACAAATTGTTACGGTACGCTCCGGAAACAGGTTATCCACTGGAATCTTCTTGGTGTCCTTCGCGGCTTGAAATGAAACGCTCCCATGCGGGTTGCTTAACACCGGCATATACTGCTGCGCGGACTGAGCTAAAGCCGCCACCTCTTGAATTTTTCTTTTCTCTTGGGCAATTACGAGTGACTTGGATAGGTTAGACCCGGCTGAGGCGCACTCAATAGAACGTCGGAAATCCCCAGCGATAGTGATTGCTCCATTTGGCCCGGGCAACTTCATCTTCAGATAACTAACATGGCAACTTGCCATGAATCTGCTCAGTGCTGGTCTCCCGAGTAATGCATGATACGTGCTCTCCAAGTTCACCACCTCAAACTCCAGATTTTCAGTTCGGCAGTTTTCCCTCGTACCGAATAGAACGTCGACCCGGACTTTGCCTATGGGCTCACAGGATATGCCTGGTATGATACCATGGAAAGTTGTTCTTGTAGCCTGGAGCATGTTCTCCGAGATGCCCAATTTGCGCATCATATCCGCATACATGATGTTAATGCTACTGCCATTGTCGATTAGTACCTTGGAGAACCTCACATTAATGTTTGGTCCAATGAACGTCGGATCTAACACTAGTGCATACGAGCCCGGACTTGGCATAAGCTTGGGATGATCTTTGGCGCTCCAGGTAATTTCCTGGTCCGACCAAGGCATATACCTCGTCACTGCAGGCATAACCGCGTTAACCTCCATATGTCGGCGCTGCAAGCTCTTCCTATCTGCCTCTCTAGAACACACAATAGCTCGTGATGTTCCTCAGACTCATTTCTTCCCTCGCTTCGAGTACCTCGATCCGTGGTTGCTGGTTTTCCACCTGATGCACTGCATCCCTTCTCTCGCTGTTGTCATACCTCGGCGGAGGGGGTGGCAACATCAGTTGCTGCGTGTTTGCTCCGGAAAGCAGTTGCTGCCGGGGTAACTCCTGCCGAGGTTGATCATTCCGGGGTGCCTGAGCATTCCCCGAACCACCTTGTTCTATCTTACGCATCCACTCACATTGCCTCGTTGTGTGACCCACCGGACTGTTCGGATTTGGCATGTGTAATTTACACGACTGGTCCAACATTGACTCATAGGTATACCTCGGACAATCTTTCTTTTCTTGCCATTGCTTCTTCTGCTCCGGAGTCCACGTTTTCTTGCCATCGTTTCGAGGAGTCCATTGCCCTCCCGTTTTCTGGTGTTGATTGCTCCCTACTCCGGGCTGATCTTGATTCACGGCCGCAACTTGTTGCGAACCATACCGATGGTCCGGTCTATCATCTCTCCTTTTTCCCCTGTAATCGTTCCTCCGGGATGACCCGGCTCCGTCCCTCGGATAGTACTCCTCATTTGACTCGTTCGACGTGATCTTAGGTTGAGTCGGATCACCCAAAGCATAAGAATCCGCGATCCGGATCATCTCTGCCAATGTGACTGGCATTTTCCTTTGCAATTTCATCCACAACTCGCTGCCATATCTGCACCCTTGTGCAAACCATGCTATAGCCTGTGACTATGACTCCCTCACACGAGTTTCTCACGGTACACCACCGGGTCAAGAATTCACGGTCCGTTTCGTTAGATCTCTGCTTGCACATTGCCAGGGTCTGCGGTCTATTCGGTCTCTGATATGTACTTGAGAAGTTGCTGATAAACATTTCTTCAAAATCTATCCAGCAATTGATGCTTCCGGGTGGCAAATTATTCAGCCAAACCCTAGACGGACCTTCCAACATTTGGGGTACATATTGTACAGCCCATCTCAAGTTGCCAGTTGCAATTTTCACAGTTATGTAGTTTATCAGCCAATCCTCCGCTTTGTACCGCCGTCATACGTCTTCGTGCCCCTGGGTAATTGGAAATTAGGTACTGGCGGTTCCTTCATGATCCGGGGTCCAAAGCACGCTGGACCCAGAGGACCTTGACATTCGATCTGTTCCGACCTATACAGGCGATCCAGTTTTAGCCTGGCGTCATCCGGCATCAAATCTCTGCTTCCCAATCTCGACCCTATCACATGATAGTCTGGTCTTGCATATCCCGCATTCATCATCTCTGAGTCTCTGTCATTGTATCGGTCTTGCTCTCATTGTGCTCCTCTCTATTGCATACCACGGCCGGCACTTTGCTCTTGCCTTGGTACATTCCACTGCTGCGGTTGACCTGCTCCTGCTGAGTTTCGCTGTCCGGCATTGCCGTTGGCAGCATTCCCTTGACCGGCATTGCCTTGGTCGTGGTTACCTCGGCCAGCTTCACCTCGGCTCACACTTCGTCGATCGTCGTTTTTCCGCATCTCTTTTTCTCTTCCCGCACGCGTTGGGTCATACGGAACGATCTGCTTGTTCCGTCTGGCCGAGGTTACTACCTCTTCTCTCCTTGGGCCACCATGAGGCGATGATGCGGCTCCAGCGGATTTCTCCGGGTTACCCATCGCCGAATGGACGATCTTAGAAGCTCCAACTCTCTCCGGGTTACCTCTCAGCAGCTCCTCGTTCTGCCTGTTCACGATCCGAACCAACTAGTTAACCCGGTCTTGCTGTCTCTGACGGGATTCTCCCGTCAGACCCTCTAGCTCAGACGCCGCGGCATCTGCTGCTCTGAGGTTCTTTGCCGGGGTACTGTACATCAGCAACCCCACGGACAGATAGTTTTCCAACCCTTCTGGTCCATCATCACCTTCTCTGTTCATCTCACTTATGAGATTTTTCCCTTTTACCCTTACTGCATCAACCTTGTTTGCTTTCGCGTACTCATGCAGCGTCATGTTCAATGACTGCTGAGCCGCTTCTATTTTCTTTGCGCCCTCCAGTATCTTTTGTCGGGTCTCCTCTAGCTCGGCCTGTGCCTGAGCCGGATCTACCACAGCTGCCACCGGGTTCGCCAAGCTATCCATAGCTTCCCTCAGCACGTTCTCAGGCCTCTCTAGCGGAGGACCCCTAGCTTTCCTCGGTGCCTTGGGCGTTACCTCTGGGTCTGGCGCTGGATCCTTGCTCATGCTCGCTTTGGGCGTCATCATCACCTCTGCATGGTCCGGGGAGCGAGCGATACGCGCCCCGCGAGCCACAGTGAGGGGTGGTTCTCCTGCATCGACGACGCGACGCGGATGAACGCAAGACACATCAACAGCAACGTAGACCTTGTGCGCACCGAGCTTGACGAAGATGCCGTTGCGCGGAAGGGGGCGCGTGCCGAAGCAGCCAGCGTTGTCGCTGACGTAGTCCAGCGCTCCAAAGTGCTGAACGAGCCCGGAGACGATGTGTTCTCCGGTGCCGATGAAGTTTCCCGTCCGGATCTTCACCCCTGCTAGCGCTGCTAGCCCCACGGTGGGCGCCAACTGTCGTGGTGGTGTCACGGCAGATGCCATGGATAGGCTAATGGTGGGGACTAATATGCGCTACGGGAATCCGGGGAGGGATAGTAGAGTGATTCTCTACACAGAAGCTTTGTATTGATGTTCAATCTCTGAGATTACAAGTGCTCCTCGAGCTGTATTGACAAGAGGAGGAACAAGAAACTCTCTTACTCTTGCCTACCAACTAGCCCAAGAACCCTAGATCCACTAGAGCTCAACTAACTAGAATTCTCCTTGCTCTGTATCCTAAAGAACCCAACCCCCTTACCAGAACCCCAACCCCCCTTATATAGAGGTGGTTCGGTCCTGGTCTAGGGCATACGTGGAGGCATATTCCTAAGAATATGCCCCCTCCCAAAGTAGTAACCCGACAGTGGTGCTTTTCCCCCGCGTCACACTTGCTTTAGCGACGTAGCCTCTGCGGCGCCCACGTCAACCGACGTGAGCGTCGTCACCCTTGTCGGCCACGATCCGGTGGTCCTGCCCTTGCTTTATTCACTCATCCAGTATGCACCGGACCTTCTTTTTTGACCAGAGAGATTCCTTCCTTCTCCTAGAAGCTAAGCGAGGATCCGGATCACAGTCGATCCGGCCACACATGTTCCTGCATACAAGCCAGACAAGTGTTTCCGACTTACTCCTTGAGTCGGACGAGACAATGTTAGGCGACCCGTCTGGTTCGGGTTACTCCGTGATCCGGCCTGCCTTGAGGTGACTCGGCCAGCATCCGCTTAGACCTTGCCGAACCTCGTCTGACTCGGCCCTTATACCCCGGAGTGACCCTACCCGGGGTTATCCCCCAACAGACACCGAAGGTACATTTTTCCGGGTTAAGCTTCATCCGAAACCTTCTTAGGTTCGCGAACGTCTGCCTGCTATCATCAAGGAGCGTTTTGCTTTCCTTGGTCTTGATAACCACATCATCCACATACACCTGTACATTTTGACCAATTTGGTCGTGCAAACATTTCTGCATACATCTTTGGTACGTTGCCCCTGCATTATGTAAACCAAACGGCATGGTGCGATAACAATATGCCCCATACGGGGTGATAAATGCAGTCTTTATTTGATCAACCGGATACAGAGGTATCTGGTGGAAACCAGAATATGCATCAATGAATGACAACAGTTCACATCCAGCAGTTGAGTCTATGACCTGATCTATCCTTGGTAGTGGAAATGGATCTTTTGGACACGCCTTATTCAGGTTCGTGTAATCAATACACATACGCCAAACCACTGCCACATTCGGATCATCCTTCTTCTCCACCAGCACCGGATTAGATAGCCAATCCGGGTAAAGAACTTCCATGATAAATCCTGCTGCTAGTAACCGAGCTATCTCATCTCCAATGACTTTTCTCCTATCCTCGGCGAAGCGGCGGAGAGGTTGCTTCACCGGCCTTGCTCCGGGTCTCACGTTCAAAGAGTGCTCGGCCAACTCCCTCGGAACACCTTGCAAGTCCTGTGTGGACCAAGCAAAAATATCCCGATTCTCACGGAGGAAGTTGACAAGCTCGCTTTCCTATTTATCATTTAACCCGACACCAATTGTTATGGTGAGCTCTAGGAACATATCATCAACATGCACTTTCTTGGTATCCTTTGTGGCTTGGAACGAAACGCTACCATGCAGATTACTCAACACTGGCATATATTGCTACGCGGACTGAGCCAACGCTGCCACCTCCTGGATTTTTCTTTTCTCTTGCGCAATCACGAGTGACTCGTCTAGGTTAGACCCGGCTGACGCACACTCAATGGAATGTTGGAAATCTCCAGCAATGGTAATCACTCCATTTGGCCCGGGCAACTTCATCTTCAGATAACTGATGTGGCAGCTTGCCATGAACTTGTTCAGTGCTGGTCTTCCGAGTAACGCATGATACGCACTTTCCAAGTTCACCACCTCAAACTCCAAATTCTCAGTTCGGCGGCTATCTCTCGTACCAAACAATACGTCCACCCGGACCTTGCCTATGTGCTCACAAGAAATGCCTGGCACAATGCCATGGAAAGTTGTCCTCGTAGCTTGGAGCATGTTCTCCGAGATACCCAACTTGCGCATTGTATCCGCATACATGATGTTAATGCTACTGCCATTGTTAATCAGTACCTTGGAGAACCTTACATTGATGTTGGGCCCAATGAATGTCGGATCCAGCACTAGCGCATACGAACCAGGACTTGGCATAAGCTTGGGATGGTCTTTGATGCTCTAGGTAATTTCCTGGTCCGACCAAGGCATATACCTCGTCACTGCTGGCATTACCGCATTGACCTCCATATGTCGGTGCTGCAAGCTCTTTCTATCTATTTCATCAGTGGTAAACACACAGTAACTCTGATGATGCTCCCTGTACTCATTCCTCCCCTCATTTCCGGGGTACCTCTGATCCGGCTGATGCTGGTCTTCCACTTGATGCACTGCATCCCTTCTCTCATGGTTATCATACCTCGAGGGGAGGCAACATTAGTCGCTATGTTCGCCTAGAGAGCGATTCTGCCGGGGTAACTCCTGCTGAGGTTGATCATTCCGAGGTGCCTGAGCATTCCTCGAACCACCTTGTTCTATCTTACACATCCACTCACATTGCCTCATTGTATGACCTGTTGGGTTACTCGGATTTGGAGTGTGAAATTTACACGGCTGATCCAACATTGACTCATAAGTATACCTCGGACTGTCCTTCTTTTCCTGCCACTATTTCTTTTGCTCTGGCGTCCAAGTTTTCTTGCCATCATTTCTCGGTGTCCACTGTTGGCCCCCAGTTTTCTGACGTTGATTTCCCCCTGCTCCGGGCTGATCTTGATTTACAAAGCAACTTGCTGCTAATTATACCGATGTACGATGCACATCTCTTATTTTACCCCGGTAATCATTCCTCCGGGATGACCCGGCTCCATCTCTTTGGTAACACTCCTCATTTTACTCGTTTGACACGAGTCTAGGTCGAGTCGGATCACCCAAAGCATACGAATCTGCAATCCGGATCGTCTCTGCCAATGTAGTTGGCATATCCCTTTGCAATCTTTGCCACAACATGCTCGTGTATCTGCATCCTTGCGCAAACCATGCTATGGCCTGTGACTCTATCACACCCTCACACGAGTTTCTCACGGTACACCACCGGGTTAAAAACTCTCGGTTCGTCTCGTTCGGTCTCTGCTTACACATAGCTAGGGTTTGTGGCCTATTCGGCCTCTGATGCGTACTTGAGAAATTGCTGATAAACATTTTCTCAAAGTCGATCCAGTAGTTAATACTTCCGGGTGGCAAATTGTTTAGCCATACCCTTGCTGGCCCCTCCAACATCTGGGGTACATATCTCACAGCCCATCTCAAGTTGCCTGTAGCAATTTTTACAGCCGTAGCGTAGTTTATCAACCAATCTTCCGGCTTAGTACTGCCGTCATACGTCTTTGTGCCTCTAGGTAACTGGAAGTTGGGTACCGGAGGCTCCTTCATGTTTCGGGGTCCAAAACACGCAGGACCCGAGGGACCTTGACATTCAATCTGCTCCGACCTATACAGCCGATCCAGTTTTAACCTGGCATCATCAAGCATCAAATCCCTGCTTCCCAATCTTGACCCTATCACATGATAGTCTGGCCTTGGGTATCCTGCGTTCACCATTTCTGAATCTCCATCGTTATATTGGTCTTGCTCTCGTGGAGCCCCTCTCTGTTGCATACCTCGTCCGGCACTTTGCTCTTGCCTTGGTATATTCTGCTGCTGCGGTTGCCCTGCCGAGTTGTGTTGTCCGACATTGCCATTTACAGCATTTCCTTGTCCGGCATTGCCTTGGTCGCGGTTACCTCGGCCAGCTTCACCTCGGCTCACACTCTGTCGATCGTCATTTCTCTGTACTTCTTTTGCTTTCCCTGCCCTTGTCGGGTCATACGGGACGATCTGTTTGTTTCTCCTGGCCGAGGTTACTACCTCTTCTCTCCTAGGACCACCATGAGGAGACGATGCAGCTCTAGCGGATTTCTCCGGGTTACCCATCGCCGAATGAACGATCTTGGAGGCCCCAGCCCTCTCCGGGTTAGCCCTGAGCAATTCCTCATTTTGCCTGTTCGCGATCCGAACCAACTCATTGACCCTATCTTGCTGTCTCTGACGGGCTTCACCCGTTAGACCTTCTAACTTCAGACGCTTGTTGCATCCCGCTTCCGAGGTTTTTCGCCGGGGTACTATACTTCGGCAGCCCCACGGATAGACAGTTCTCCGACTCCTCAATCCTAGTATCACCCTCTTTGTTCATTTCACTCATGAGATTTCCCCCCTTCACTTTTACAGCATCTACTTTATTTGCCTTTGCGTACTCACGCAGCGTCATGTTCAACGACTGCTAGGCCATGGCTATCTTTTTCGCTCCCTCTAGAATTTTTTGCCTAGTTTCCTCTAGCTCGGCCTGTGCCTGATCCGGATCTACCACTGCTGCTACCGGGTTTGCCAAGCTATCCATCACATCCCGCAGCACATTCTCAGGCCTCTCTAGTGGAGGACCTCTACCTTTCCTCGGTGCCTTAGGCGTTACCTCCGGATCTGGTGCCGGATCCTTGCTTGCGCCTGCACCAGGCGCAGTCATCATCACCTTAGCATGGTTTGGGGAGCGAGTGATACGCGCCCCGTGAACCACGCTAAGGGGTGGCTCCCCTGCCTCGACGACGTGCCGCGGATGAACGCACGACACATCGACAACAACGTAGACCTTGTGCGCGCCGAGCTTGACAAAGAGGCCGTTGCACGGAAGTGGGCGCGTGCTAAAGCAGCCAGCGTTGTCGCTGACAAAGTCCAGCGCTCCAAAGCGCTGAACGAGCCCGGAGACAATGCGTTCGCCGGTGTCGATGAGGTTTCCCATACGGATCTTGACCCCTGCTAGTGCCGCTAGCCCCATGGTGGGCGCCAACTGTCGTGGTGGTGTCACGGCAGATGCCATGGGTAGGCTAAAGGTGGGGACTAAATGCACTAGGGGAATCCAGGGAGGGATAGTGAGGTGATTCCACACACAGAAGCTTTGTATTTGATTCACTTCCAAGGTTTACAAGTGCTCCTCGAGCTGTATTGTAGAGAGGAGGAAGAAGGAACTCTCTTACTCTCACCGCTAGCTAGCCCTCAGGAACCAAGTAAAATCTAGCCAATAGAGATCAACCTTTTCTACAGAGGCCCTAGCCCCCCTTATATAGGGGTGGCTAGATCTCCAATTAGGGCATACGTGGAGGCATATTCCAGGGAATATGCCTCCTCCCAAAATAGTAAGCCGACCGGGTCGGTTTTCCCCCGCGTCATCCATGCAGAGGCTACGTGAGCCTCTGCGGCGCATGCGTCAGCCGACATTGGCGTTGTGACCTCTGTCAGCCATGCCTCGGTGGTCCTGTCTCTATCCACTTCGCTCATGCTATGCGTACCGGGGTTACCTTTGACCAGCGAGATACCTTCCTTCTCCTAGAAGCTTGATATGACCCGGATCGTAGTTGATCCGGCCACACCTGTTCCTGCATACAAGTTAGATTCATATATCCGACTTACGACTTAAGTCGGTTGAGACCCAGTTAGGTGGACATCCCCTGTTCTGGGTTACCCCGAGATTCGGCCTGCCTTGAGGTGACTCGGCCAGCATTCGCTTTGACCTTGTCGTACCTCGGCTAACTCGGCCTTTATACCCCGGCGTGACCCTACCCGAGGGTATCCCTCGAACAAATAATCAATCTGAAATAGCATCTCAATATCCATCGGATCCCCACAAACACAACATGCAGAATTACAAATAGATGATCTTGATCATGAATGGAGCTCACAAGATCTAAACATGAAAGCACAAAGGAGGAGAACCAGCCATCTAGCTACTACATGGATCCGTAGTCCAAGGATGAACTACTCACGCATCACACCAGAGGCTTGCATGGTGATGAAGAAGGCCTCCAGGGTGAATTCCCCTCTCCGGCAGGGTGCCGGGAAGAGCTTCAGATCCCTCCTGATCTAGGGATGGAGATGGCATGACTCTGCACTCTTTCGTGGATTTTTGATTGGGTCCTTAGGGTTTTCGTCCCGAGGGCATCTTATAGGCGAAAGGAGAGGCCGAGGGGGTGCTGGGGTCGGCCAGACCACCCCCTGGCGTGGGCCAGGCCTGGCTGCGTGGCCAGGTGGTGTGGCCGGCCCCCAGCCCTTCTCCGTCTCGTATTCTGGCATCTGATGACTTCTGGAAAAATAAGCACTTTGGCTTTTGTCCTGTCCAATTCCGAGAATATTCATTTTCTGACTTTCCTGGAACCAAAAACAGTAGAAAACAGGCAGCTGGCAGTGTGGCTCTTGTTAATAGGCTAGTCCAAGAAATCATATGAAAAGTACTCCAAAGTGTGGGCAAAACACAAGAAAGTGGATAAAACCAAGCATGGAACATCAAAAATTATAGATACATTTGCAATGTATCACCCATCTCGGAATTTTTTTTAAACCGCCTATTCACCCCCCTCTATGCGACATCTGTATCCTTTCACATATAATCTAATGCAATAACTCCAGAGTTTCTTATTTTTTGGCAGATTTCGGTCTCCTCTTCACATACCTTTATGACTTCATATTATCCTTAGAACTGTTTACTTTAAAAATCACAAATTATCATAGTTTATAAGTATTACAGATATTTATTCTTCAACCATAGGTAAGTTCATCAAGAGTTCATGAATTCATTCTGCTTCAACAATGGCTCTGGCTAATGCTGGGAGTTCTTCTTCCATAGTTGACATGGTTAAGATGATATGCTTGCAAGACTTCCAAGAAACAGCGCCACCAACAAGTGTAAATACATATCCACTAATGCCCTTTATCTCATCAGCATGAGAAATCTAATTTGAATCACTATAACCTGCAGTACCCTTGGATACCCAGTATATTGAATGCCATAGTTCGTAGTGTCTATTAGATAGCGCATAACTCTTTCAAGAGCATGCCAATGTCATCTCCAAAATTTGGAACAAATCGACTAAGTTTGCTTACAGCAAAAGCAATGTCAGGCCTCGTAACGCTAGCTAAATACATGAGCGAACCAATTATTTGAGAGTATCTTAATTGATATCTAGCAGTACCTAGATTATTTCGAAGCAACACACTAGGATCATATGTTGTTGGATAAGACTTGCAGTCACTATACACCTTTTCCAGATTGTGAGATTGAAGCAATGTGATCCCACAATCATCATCTCTCAACAAGTTGATGTTCACAATAACATCAGCTACTCCTAGGTCCTTCATCTCAAAATAATCAGATAAGAAATCCTTGACCTCCTTAATTGCATTGAGGTGGGTTCCGAAAATCAGTATGTCATCAACATACAAACAAACGATGACTCCCACACCCCTACCATGGCGATGGTACACACAATTGTCAACTTCATTTACAACAAAGCCTAAAGAAGTTAAATTTCTTTCAAACTTCTCATGCCACTGCTTATGGCTTGTTTTAGGCATATATAAATAATTCAACTACTTGCACACCTTTCCTTCTTGGCCACTTACTACAAAACCATCTGGCCGGTCCATGTAAATTTTCTCATCTAACTCTCCATTTAGGAAAGTTGTCTTAATATCCATTTGATGGACGAGAAGATCGTGTGAGGCAGCCAATGAAAGTAGTACTCGAATGGTGGTCAATATGGAAATAGGTGAGTAAGTATCAGATAAGCATTCACCTCCTTTTTAAGTGTAACCCTTGGCCAGAAGCCATGCCTTGTACTCTTAATAATACCATCAAGCCTAACCTTTTTCTTAAACACACATTTACATCCTAAAGGTTTGCACCCATAAGAACGGTTAGTGATCTCCCATGTTCCATTAGCTAATATTTAATCCATCTCACTATGGACAACTTCCTTCAAGTAGTCAGCATTAGGAGATGCATAGGATTTTGAAATAGAATTTGGAGTGTTATCCACAAGGTACACACTGAAATCATCTCCAAAGGACTTTGCACTCCTTTGTATCTTGCTCCTTTTAGGAATTTCATTATCATCATCCACTGGATTTTCAAAGTGTTCAATTGGAATGGTAGGTTCAGAAATTGTAGCATATTCCTGAATAGATGAAGTAGGCATATCCTGATTTGATGAGCTAGATATACCCTTCATAGGAAATATATCCTCTAAAAAATATCATCAGTCTACTCCATCTTTGTACCAACATGCATGTTGGGTACTTTAGATTTTACTATCAAGAATATATAACCAATTCTATGGAAAGCATAGCCCAGAATAACACAATCAACAGTTTTGTGTCCAAGCTTGCGCTTCTTCGGGATTGGCACATTAACCTTTGCCAAACAACCCCAAGTCCGTAAGTAAGAGATTTTTAACCTTTTCTTCGCCTATTCTGCGAATGGAGTAATTTTTCTTCTTTGTTAGAACTCGGTTTAGAACATGTCACAGGGTCAATAGTGCCTCCCCCGCCATTACTTGGAGACACCCACTATATCTAACATCGATTTAACCAAATCTGTTAAAGTACAATTATTTTTTGGCCACCCCTTTTGAGTAAGGTGAGTAGGAGGTGTCCTCTCATAGATTATACCATGTTCTGCACAAACCAAATCAAACTCATTGGAAAATACTCTCCACCATTATTGGACCTAAGCCTCTTGATCTTTTGATCAAATTGGTTTTCTATTTTAGCTTATTTTGAAGAAACTCAAAGCCTCATCTTTCGTTTTGAAAATATACATAAAATAGTATCTAGTGGATTCATCGATCCAAGTCATGAAATATTTATTTCCACATTTTGTCAACAAATGATTAATATCACAAAGATCTGAATGTATGAGTTTTAGTGGTGCCAAATTTCTCACCTCCTTAGTCATGTGTGACTTGCGAGGTTGCTTTTCTTGCACACAAACTTGACACTTAGATCTCTTGATAGTAGTGAAATTAGGGATTAAATTCATTTTGGCTAGTCATGTCATACGGCCAAATTTAATATGAAAAGACGGGAATGGAAGACATTTGATCCAAAATTCGTTAAAATATGATTAACAACTTTATTACAAATGTCTTGAAATGATAAGTAGAACAAGCCTCCGCACTCATAGACTTTACAAGCGAAAGTTCCATAATTGTACAGTAAAAACTTATTGGACTCGAGTACAATCTTGTAGATATCTCGACATAGAAGAGATCCACTAACAAGATTATTATTTATTAAGGGAACATAATGCACGTTCTTCAGGCGCACGGGCTTTTCCGAAGTAAACTTCAGATCAGACGTACCAAAACCACAATAAAAGCATGCGAGTCAATACCCATCAACAACGAGGAAGTCCATGTAACCTGATATGAATAAAACATGGAAATATCAGAACAAACATGGACATTGGCACCCGTGTCAATCCTCCAATTAGGAGAATTACATATTGAAAGGACGAAATATACCATACCCATCATCCTTCATCTTAGTATCTCCCATGACAACTTTAGCGAGCTTGCCTCTCTTCCCATGCCGACGCTTGTCAAAGCGGTTAGGGAAAATAGGAGTTCAATGATCAGTATCACCGCACACATGAAATATTCCTTTCTTCTTATAAATCTTCCTCTTGAAGTCGGTAGACTGTGATGGCTTACTCTTCCCATCAAACTTCCCTTTGCCATCTGACTTGTTCTTGGTTGAACTTGTAAGGGTGGTAGTTCTTTTTCTATATCACGTTGGCCATAGAACCACCTTCGACACCTTGAGCGCATGTGTCTTTCCATCTTGCCTTCTCTTCCACATTAAGAGTCCTAGTGAGATTCAACATATAAAACTCTTGTCTCTTACATTTCAGACAAGTAGAAAATTTCCTCCACGATGAAGGAAGGTTGGCAATTGTGCCTCCAGCCACAAACTTGTCTAGTAACACAAAGGTGAAGTGGTCAAGTTCTATGGCAAGAGACTGTATCTCATGAGCCTTCTCAACCATCGAGCGGTCATCAGTTATCTTGTAGTCATAGAACTACTCCATGACATACTACTCAGTGCTAGTGTTTGAGACCCCAAATTTGATGCCAAGCTCATCCCACACAGCCTTGCCAGAATCAAGTGATGCATAAGTATTAGCAATGTTCTTGCCAAGAACATTCAACAAAGCCGCCATAAAGAGGGTATTAGTTTTCTCAAACTCAGCCTCCTGAATAGGAGTGACACTACAACACAGAGCTTGGGCGCTGGCACTTAGAGACGCTAAGGCACAACCTTAGTCACTGCGCTCGCGCTGGCACGGTAAAAAATCCATCACAGTTAACTACATCGGGGATTGTGTAACGGCTGTGGATTTTTTTGGCCTGGAATAACGTCATCCGGCTATTGGGTCCGCAGCATAGAAAACCAAAAAATTTCCTACGGTGTGAACTACACGCCAAGATCTATCTACTAGGTACAAAGCAACGAGTGGAAACGAGAACTTACCCTCGTAGACAACGAGCTTTGTTAACGAGTAGGAACTCGTGGTTGATGTAGTCGTACACTTGCTGATCCCAAGATCGTGATGAAGTCCAGCAGGTCCGGCTCAAAGACGCCCATCGATCCAGCTCCAGCACCACCAAGTCCAACACTGCAAAGCAGCAGTGCATCCGTGATCGCACACACGTCCGGTACCCCGACAACCTCCATCCCTCGCTCCAGCAAAGCAGCGGAAGCAGCAACTCCTTTCCAGATAAAGCCACCAGGAACATGTATCTCGCTAATCCGAGACCATGGGGAATAATACTAGAGGGGAGAGAGATCCTTCACAAGGAGGTGTGTATGAGAAGTGAGGAGGGGGTGGCCTTTTATAGGAGGAGGGGGGTGCCCCTCCTTCATGGCCGGTGCATGGAGGAGGTGACCTTTCACCTCCTCCATTCATGTGGTGGTAACTCCCTCCACATAAATTTGCCCCTTCGCATTCTCTTTTAAAGTCTCCACTTTAAATGCATTAAATTTCTCCAAATTTAATGCTCTCTCATTTAATAAAAATCTTTTATTATTTTTATTCAGAATTTTGTTAATTACTTTAATTAACAAACATTCACATAAAACCCCCTGCAACATTTCAATATTACATGCAGAACCAATTTCAGCATTTTCACCCGAAACAGTTTTGGTGTCTATTGAAATAATTCCAGCGCTTTCTTAAATCTTTATCTGAAACATATTTGCTCCAAATGGTGTCGGTATCCCTTAAGTGTGTCACCCTACGGTTCACGAATAATGCAAACATGATCGAGACCCCTCTCTGATCAATAATCAGCGCGGACACGGAGATCCATACTGACTCCTACACATTCAACGATGACTTCTGTGATCGTGAGAACCTTTAACGCTAGTAACTAAATCCCTTTGTCTCGCGATATATTACATGTCCGAGATTCGATCATTGGTATCTCCATACCTAGTTTGATCTCGTTACCGACATGCACTCTTTTCTCGTTCCCGTGATATAACATTCTAGTGATCACATCACTTGCTTGCAAGCTATTTCAATGTGATATCATCGAGAGGTCCCAGAGTATATCTATCTGTCATCGGGATGGACAAATCCCACTCTTGATCCATGAGCCTCAACATAACACCATCGTAGCACTGAACCCACCTTTATAGTCACCCTATTACGGTGTGACGTTTGATGTTATCAAGATACTCTTCCGGTGTTAGCAATTAACATGATCTCATGGTCTAAGGATAAGGTTTACTTCGTATGATATTATAGCAATATAAACATAATGACTTTGATCGTAATGCTATACTTCGGATGAATGTTCATCACATCATTCCACCAATGGTGTGACCTTGTTATTAACAACATCCAATGTCCATGATCAGGAAACCTTGATCATCTTGTTAATCAACAAGCTAGTCTATAAGAGAGGCATAACTAGGAACCCTTTTTGTTTATTAAACACACATGTATTGATGTTTCCGATCAATACAATTATAGCATGCAAAATAAACATTTATCATAAACATGGAATAAGATAATAACCACTTTATTATTGCCTCTCGGGCATATTCCCTTTAGTCTCCCACTTGCACTAGAGTCAATAATCTAGTTTGAAAAACTTTGCGTATTGAACACCTATGGCTTTCTGGTGTTGCATATACGCTATTGCTAGTGGTTAACATAATCTATGGATCTGACAGTTTCAGGTCCGTGTGTATTTGCATGTCTCTGCATCTCTACGCATCACTCATTCTCAAATGAGATGGCATTGCATAGATTTGGTCCTTTGGTGAGATCTTTAGTTCGTTCGGGTTAAAATATGTTGATATTATTGTCACACAATATATCTTCATAGTATTAGCCCACTTTGAACCACACCTAGTTTGATAACAAACTACTTAACACAAATGCCCTCCTATGCTGGTACTATAGCAGTCATATACTTAGCCTTTTGTTGTAGTATCTGTCACAATATCTCAACTTTGGAACTCATCCAAATCCATCATGGAACATCCTTTCCATTATATTGTGCTACCCATAGTCTAAATTGAGATAAATTTAATTTGTATCTTGTGACAAAACTAGTATCAATGTAACACTTTACAATGAACTACCTTTTAACTATTTGTCACTTATACATGATATATTCTTAGTTCTTCCAAAGCTCATAATAATATCTTTACTATTGTCCAATGATCATCTTATGAATCATTCTGGTATATGCTCATAACATTTAGAGCATAGGACATTCTGGATATATACATATCATGGTATAATCAATCAAAATTTTCATGTGATTTTACTCACCAAGTGTTGAAACACTTGAATCTTGATACAATCCTTTCCATGCAGCAAGAACCTTGTTGTTTCCATATTGAACCCTTTCAATATCTCATATATGTATGTCTGGCACAACCATATTAGCGCCTTAATCTATCCATATAGATATTGATGCCTAATATTCCGGGTTTGCCCAAGTCTTTCATCGAAATCTTATTTTAATGAAATCCTTAACTTGTGTCAATTCAAGATACATCATTTCCAATCAACAATATGTCATCTACATAATGTATTAGAAATATGTCTCAGCGCTCCCACTTAATTTCTTGCAAATGCAAGCATCTTCATCATCTCCGATGAATTTAAACTCTTTTAACAGTTTCATCATGGTGAAGATTCCAACTCCGCTATGCTTACTTCAATTATTGAAGTTTACATGCCCTTTTAGCACCCTTTGAATTAACAAAACCCTTCGGACCATGTCATGTACATGTCCTAGGTTACCGTTCTATTAGAAGAACCTTGTTTTGTTTATTCAACTACCATATACCAAATTATATGTAGTGGTTGCTACATTAATCCGTCAAGACTATATATCGCTATGAAAGATCAAATCTTGTCATAGTCAACTCCTTGAACATTGTCGTAAACTTGTTTCCGACATGTCGACTATTTCATAGATGTTAAACATCCATGTCTTATTTCTTTATAGATCCAAACACGACCGATAGGCTTCACGCCTTTCCGGAGGGTCTTCCAAGTTCAGAAACTTGTTTTCTCGTGTATGGATACTATCACGGATTCTATGACTCCTAGTCATTTTATGGAGTCAGGGCCTATCATCACTTCTTTGCATGTAGTCGGTTCATCATTGTTAAAACAATAACGACTTGCTTATCAAATCTTACTATTTGATTCTTACCGACCCACATGGTTCTATAGGAACTCTAATCTCCTAGATCACACCTTTTGTAATCACGAGAGCCATGAGCATTGTGGCCGCCACCGGGACACTTTTCGGCGCTGCGCTACTTAGAACATATAGCTAAGGTTCAACAACCTTATCAAAGTTCTATTGTCCTCCCACTTAACTTTTCGCGAAAAATTCCTTCTCAAGAAACTTGACGTTCCAAGCGACAAACTCTTTTGTCCTCGGTGTTATGGAGAAATTCCCAACAAATTCTTTGGGATAACCTACAAAGACGTGCTTATCCGACTTTGGTTGTAAACATTTTACTTATGCATAGCATACCAAAAATTAAGAAAAGACAATTCGGGTTTTATCCCAAACCATAACTCATATGGTGTCATTTCAATGGATCACGATGGTGCTCTTTTCAGTGCAAAAGCGGTAGTCTCTAAAGCTTCAATCTTTAAAACATAATGGAAGTTTTATAAATGACACCCTTAATCTTACCATGTCAAACATGGTTTGATTTTATCTCTCGAATATGCCATACTCCTATGGTTTATCGGGAAACACAAATCATGGAACAATTCCTCAAGTCTTAGGTGTTTTTGCTAAACATGTAACTCAAATATCTTCCTTTATGATCGAATCATAAACTCTTTATTTTCTTGTTACAATGATTTTCCACTTCATCTTGAAAGTCTTTGAACAATTTTCAAATGTTTCATACTTCTTCCTTATTAAGTAAATATACAGATATATTCACTCAAATTTTCGGAGAAAGCATATGAAGCAAAAGATCCATCGCATATGGCTACACATAATGGACTATGCACATCAGCATGCACAATTTCCAATAAGCTAGTCATCCATTCCTCTCTGGCCTATGGACGGAGTTTCAATTATCTCGAGGAAAGTCTCACATGCGTCAATTGATCAAAATCAAAGACTCCAAAAATCCATCAACATGGAGTTGTTGGAGACATGCCCAAGAGGCAATAATAAAAGTGGTTATTATTATATCTTTGTGTTTATGATGAATGTTTACATCCCATGCTATAATTGTATTATTAGGAAACACTAATACTTGTGTGTTTTGTAAACGTAAAAGAGTCCCTAGTAAGCCTCTTGTTGAACTAGCTTGTTGATTAATTGATGATCATGGTTTCCTGATCATGGACATTGGATGTGATTAATAACAAGGTTATATCATTAGGAGAATGATGTGATGGACATACACCCATAGTAAGCGTAGCATAAGATCAAGTCATTAAGTTCATATTGTTGTTAGCTTTCAAATGCATAGTAACCTAATCCTTCGACCATGAGGTTATGTTAATCACCATCACCGGATGGGTACTTTGATGACATCAAACACCGCTTCGTAACTGGGTGGTTATAAAGGTGTCATTGGGTATTCTGAAAGTATGTGTTGAAGTGCATAGACCAATATTGGGATTTGTCCATCCATATGACGGATAGATATACTCTGGGCCCTCTCGGTGGAATGTCATCTAGACAGCTTGCAAGCGTGTGACTAGGTCACAACGGATGACACAACATGGAACGAGTAAAGAGTACTTATCAGTAACGAGGAAGAACTAGGTATGAAGATACTGTCGATCAAACCTCGGATAAGTAGAATATCGCGTGACAAAGGGAATTGGTTTCGTATGTTAAATGGTTCTATCGATCACGAAGTAATCGTTGAGTATGTGGGAGCCATTATGGATCTCCAGATCCCGCTGATGGTTATTGATCGGAGGGGTGTCTTCATCATGTCTGCATATTCACGAACCGTAGGGTGACACACTTAAGGTTAGAAGTTGTTTTAAGTAGATATGGAATTTGCATTGGAGACTGAATGTTGTTCGGAGTCTCGGAATGGATCCGGGACATCACGAGGAGATCCGGAATGGTCCGGAGAATAAGATTCATATATTGGGGATCATTTTCTAAGTTGGGAAATGTTCCGGAGTGTTTGTATGGAGATTCTAGAAGGTTTCGGAATGTTCTAGAAGGTTCTAGAGGATTTCTTGGGGTTTACTTGAAAACCAAGAAAGGGATCAAGGAGACCAAGTGGGGCAAGACACGGATTCGTGGGGGAGGAGGATTCCTCCCCCCTTCCCACCGCCGGCCCAAGGAGGGGAGTCCTACTAGGACTCCCCCTCCCCAGGCGCGCCTCCCTCCTTTAAATAGAAGGGAGGGGGCGCCCCCTCTTGCTCTCCTCTTATAACAACCAATCTCAGCCGCCTCTCTCCTCCACCTTTCTTCTGCACAGGCATAGGCGAAGCCCTGCAGAATTCTCATCTCCACCACCACCACCACGCCGTCGTGCTGCTGGGATTCCGTGGAGAAGATCTACTACCTCCGCTGCTCGCTGGAACGGGGAGAGGAAGGTCTGCTTCAACTCCGCACGTGTGACCGTCATGGCAGCGCCGGAAGGATCGTCCACACGATCTTGAGATCGGCAAGTGATCGACTACATCATCCACGAGATCTAATCTCGTAACGCTTTCAGTTCTACGAGGGTTAGTACCGATCTATCTCGTTGCTCTTGTCTAATAGATTAGATCTTGGCTTTTGTCTAGATTAGATCTGGGTTTTGTTTGTTCTTGCGGTAGAAATTTTTTGTTTTCCATGCTTCGAACCCATCAGTGGTATCAGAGCCTTGTCTATGCGTAGATCTGTTGCACGAGTAGAACACAATGAGGTTGTGGGCGTTGGTGCTCGTGCCGTCTTTTGCTATGTGTGTACTTTGCATCTTGCGGTATGGTGGGATGAAGCGGCTCGGGCTAACATTACATGTCATCGTACATGAGACTTGCTCCACGCTTGACGTGCAACTTGCTTTGCACAAGTGGCTTTGCGGGTGTCTGTCTCTCCCATCATAGTATAGATCAAATCTACACTTTGCACTTGATAGCACTTGTATCAACGTTGTGGTTCAGTTTCGTAGGTAAGATGCGTTCTTAGTCGAAAGCCCCAAGCCACGTAAAACTTGCAAAGAAAATTAGAGGCGTCTAACTTGTTTTTGCAGGGGTTTTGTGATGTGATATGGCCTACATGTGATTGTGATTGTATTTGATGTATGCAATGATCCTTGTTGTAATATGGCAACCGGCAGGAGCCTAATGGTTGTCTTTAATTTTGTTAAGACCTGCGTGTCTATTCTTCTTGTAATAGCTTTGTTCCAAGTAGTTGTAATAGTTGCTAGTGATGATGGACAACCATGAAGCGGCGCCACGGACCTTGGCCAATGCTTTGGTGATGATGGAGATCATGTCCGTGCTTTGGAGATGGAGATCAAAGGCATAAGAAGAAAGGGCCATATCATATCACACTAATTATGAATTGCCTGTGATGTTAATCCTTTATGCATCTTGTATTGCTTAGATCGCGACGGTAGCATTATAAGATGATCCCTCTCACTAAATATCAAGTAATAAAGTGTTCGTCCTTAGTTGGCACCGTTGCTAAGACTCGTCGTTTCGAAGCATCTCGTGATGATCGGGTGTGATAGACTCTACGTGTGCATACAACGGGTGCAAGCCAGATTTGCACATGCGGAAACTAAGGTTAATCTTGACAAGCCTAGCATGTACAGACATGGTCTCGAAACACGGAATACCGAAAGGTAGAGCATGAGTCATATGATTGATATGATGAACATGAAGATTGTTCGCCGATGAAGCTACATCATCTCACGTGATGATCGGACTTGGTGTAGTGGATTTGGTTCATGTAATCACTAAAACAACTCGAGGGATGTTGTTTTGAGTGGGAGTTCAACTAGTTGATTTAATAATTAAAATTGAACACTATTTATCATAAACTTAGTCTAAACTACTTGCAAATTATGTTGTAGATTATGGCGAACGTTTCCATCAATTTCAATGCGCTCCTAGAGAAAGAAAAGCTTAAGAACAATGGAAGCAATTTCACGGACTGGTTCCGTGGACTGAAGATCGTCCTCAGGGCTGGTCAGTTGACCTATGTGCTTGAAGCACCGCTAGGTGACCCACCTACAGAAGATGCCACCGATGACGTAAAGAATGTTTATGCCACTCGAAAACATCACTACTCCACAGTTCAGTGTGCCATCCTGTACGGTTTAGAATCGGAGCTTCAAAAGCGTTTTGAGCACCATGACCCTTTTGAGATCATTAAGGATCTCAAACTCATTTTTGAGACTCGCGCGGCCATGGAAAGCTATGAAGCTTCCGAGAAGTTCTTTACCTGCAAGATGGAAGAGGGTAGCTCCGTTAGCGAGCACGTGGTCACCATGTCTGGGCACGCAAACAAACTCTGAGAGTTGGGGATACCGATTCCTAATGAATTGGGGATTCACCATGTCCTCCAATCACTGCCACCAAGTTACAAGAACTTTGTGATGAAGTACAATATGCACTGCATGAACAAGACGTTGCCTGAACTATCGTCCATGCTGAAAACTGCTGAAGTGGAGATCATGAAGGAGCACCAAGTGTTGATGGTCAATAAGACCACCAATTTCAAGAAACGGGGCAAGCCTAAGAACAAGGGCAACTTCAAGAAGGACGGCAAGAAAGCTGCCGCACCTGCTAAGAAGCCCAAGGCTGGTCCTAAACCTGAAACTAAGTGCTTCTACTACAAGGGTGCTGGTCACTGGAAGCGTAACTGCCCCAAATACCTGGCAGATCTGAAGAACGGCAACATCAATAAGAAAGGTATATTCGATATACATGTTATAGATGTGTATCTTACTAGTAATCGTAGTAGTGCCTGGGTATTTGATACTAGTTCGGTTGCTCATATTTGTAACTCGAAACAGGAGCTGCGGAATAAACGAAGACTGGCAGGAGACGAGGTGACGATGCGCATTGGAAATGGCTCCAAGGTTGATGTGATTGCCGTCGGCACGCTCCCTCTGCATCTACCATCGGGATTAGTTTTAAATTTAAATAATTGTTATTTGGTGCCTGCATTAAGCATGAACATTATATCTGGATCTTGTTTATTGCGAGACGGTTACTCTTTTAAATCTGAGAATAAAGGTTGTTCGATTTATATGAGTAATATCTTTTATGGTTATGCACCTGAGATGAATGGTTTATTCTTATTGAATCTCGATAGTAGTGATACACATGTTCACAACATAGATGCTAAACGAATAAAATTGAATGATAATTCTACATACATGTGGCACTATCGTCTTGGTCACATTGGAGTGAAGCGTATGAAGAAACTCCATTCTGATGGACTTCTTGAATCACTTGAAAGATGCGAAGCATGTCTAATGGGAAAAATGACTAAGACTCCATTCTCTGGTATAATGGAGCGAGCTACGGACTTATTGGAAATAATACATACCGATGTAAAAGGCCCAATGAGTGTAGCATCGCGTGGTGGATATCGTTATGTTCTCACTTTCACGGATGACTTGAGTAGATATGGGTATGTCTACTTTATAAAACATAAATCCGAAACTTTCGAGAAGTTTAAGGAATTTCAAAGTGAAGTGGAAAATCATCGTAACAAGAAGATTAAGTTTCTGCATTCGACATGGAGGTGAATATCTGAGTTATGAGTTTGGCATGCATTTAAAGAAATGTGGAATACTTTCACAGTTGACACCGCCGGGAACACCACAGCGTAATGGTGTGTCCGAACGTCGTAATCAAACTCTCTTAGATATGGTTCGGTCTATGATGTCTCTTACAGATTTACCGTTATCATTTTGGGGCTATGCATTAGAGACAGCCGCATTCACTTTAAATAGGGCACCATCTAAATCCGTTGAAACGACACCGTACGAATTGTGGTTTGGAAAGAAACCTAAGTTGTCGTTCCTTAAAGTTTGGGGTTGCGAAGCGTATGTAAAGAAGTTACACCTGATAAGCTTGAACCCAAAGCGGAGAAATGCGTCTTCATAGGATACCCTAAAGAAACAATTGGGTATACCTTCTATCATAGATCCGAAGGCAAAGTTTTTGTTGCTAAGAATGGATCCTTTATGGAGAAGGAATTTCTCTCGAAAGAAGTGACTGGAAGGAAAGTAGAACTCGACGAGGTTATTGAACTTTCTTTTGGAGTTGAGAGTAGCGCAGCACCGGAAGATGTTTCTGTGCCGCCTGCACGAACTTGAGAGGAAGCTAATGATGATGATCATGAAACTTCGAACAAAGTTACTACTGAACCTCGCAGGTCAACGAGGGTTCGTACCACTCCTGAGTGGTATGACTCTGCCTTGAACGTCATGTTAGTGGACAACACTAATGACCCTGCGACGTATGAAGAAGCTATGGTGAGCCCAGATTCCGACAAATGGCTAGAAGCCATGAAATCCGAAATGGGATCCATGTACGAAAACCAAGTATGGACTTTGGTGGACTTACCGGATGGCCGTAAGGCTGTCGAGAACAAATGGATTTTCAAAAGAAAAAACAGATGCTGATGGTAATGTTACCGTCTATAAAGCTCGACTTGTCGCGAAAGGGTTCCGACAAATTCAAGGAGTTTACTACGATGAGACTTTCTCACCAAGATGGCAAGCTAAAGTCTGTGAGGATTATGTTAGCAATCGCTGCATATTTCGATTATGAAATTTGGCAGATGGATGTCAAAACGGCGTTCCTTAATGGTGACATTGAGGAAGAGTTGTATATGGTACAGCCCAAGGGTTTTGTCGATCCTAAAGATGCTAACAAGGTATGCAAACTTCAGCGCTCCATTTATGGACTGAAGCAAGCATCCCAGAGTTGGAATCAACGTTTTGATAAAGTAATCAAAAACTTTGGATTTATACAAACTTATGGAGAAGCTTGTATTTACAAGAAAGTGAGTGGGAGCTCTGTAGCATTCCTAGTACTATATGTAGATGACATATTGTTGATTGGGAATGATGTAGAACTTCTTAATAGCGTCAAAACCTATTTGAATAATAGTTTTTCGATGAAAGATCTTGGCGAAGCAGCATATATTGTAGGCATCAAGATTTATAGAGATAGATCAAGACGCCTAATAGCGCTTTCACAAAGTACATACTTAGACAAAGTTCTAAAGAAGTTTAGAATGGAAGAGAGCAAGAAAGGGTTCGTGCCCATGTTGTCAGGTAAGACCTTGAGTAAAACTCAAAGTCCGGCCACGACAGAAGATAGAGAAAAGATGAATAAAATTCCCTATGCCTCGGCCATAGGTTCTATCATGTATGACATGCTGTGTACAAGACCGGATATAGCACATGCTGTTAGTTTGACTAGTAGATATCAAAGTGATCCTGGAATGGAACACTGGACAGCGGTCAACAATATCCTAAAGTACCTGAATAGGACTAAGGATATGGTTCTTTCTTATGGAGGTGATGAACATCTTGTTGTAAATGGTTACACTGATGCTAGTTGGAACACCGATCCAGATGACTTGAAGTCACAGTCTGGATACGTATTTATTTTGAATGGTGCTGTAGTGAGCTGGAGGAGTGCCAAGCAGAGCGTTGTGGCGAAATCTTCAACTGAAATGGAATACATAGCTGCTTCGGAGGCTGCACAAGAATCCATATGGATGAAGGAGTTCATTACTGAACTTGGCATGGTTCCCAGTGCGTTGGACCCGATGGCCATCTACTGTGACAACACAGGTGCCATAGCTAATGCACAGGAGCCAAGGTCACATAGCAAGCTGAAGCACATCAAGCTACGGTTCCATGCTATTCGCGAGTATGTCCAAGATGGTGACATAAAGATTTGCAAAGTACACACTGATCTGAATGTAGCAGATCCATTGACTAAACCTCTCCCTAGAGCAAATCATGACCAACACCAGAACGCCATGGGTGTTCGGTATATTAGCATGTAATCTAGATTATTGACTCTAGTGCAAGTCGGAGACTGTTGGAGATGTGCCCAAGAGGCAATAATAAAAGTGGTTATTATTATATCTTTGTGTTTATGATGAATGTTTACATCCCATGCTATAATTGTATTATTAGGAAACACTAATACTTATGTGTTTTGTAAACGTAAAAGAGTCCCTAGTAAGCCTCTTGTTGAACTAGCTTGTTGATTAATTGATGATCATGGTTTCCTGATCATGGACATTGGATGTGATTAATAACAAGGTTATATCATTAGGAGAATTATGTGATGGACATACACCCATAGTAAGCGTAGCATAAGATCAAGTCATTAAGTTCGTATTGCTGTTAGCTTTCAAATGCATAGTAACCTAATCCTTTGACCATGAGGTTATGTTAATCACCATCACCGGATGGGTACTTTGATGACATCAAACACCGCTTCGTAACTGGGTGGTTATAAAGGTGTCATTGGGTATTCTGAAAGTATGTGTTGAAGTGCATAGACCAATATTGGGATTTGTCCATCCATATGACGGATAGATATACTCTGGGCCCTCTCGGTGGAATGTCATCTAGACAGCTTGCAAGCGTGTGACTAGGTCACAAGGGATGACACAACATGGAACGAGTAAAGAGTACTTATCGATGTGAGGAAGAACTAGGTATGAAGATACTGTCGATCAAACCTCGGATAAGTAGAATATCGCGTGACAAAGGGAATTGGTTTCGTATGTTAAATGGTTCTATCGATCACGAAGTAATCGTTGAGTATGTGGGAGCCATTATGGATCTCCAGATCCCGCTGATGGTTATTGATCGGAGAGGTGTCTTCATCATGTCTGCATATTCACGAACCGTAGGGTGACACACTTAAGGTTCGAAGTTGTTTTAAGTAGATATGGAATTAGCGTTGGAGACCGAATGTTGTTCGGAGTCTCGGAATGGATCCGGGACATCACGAGGAGATCTGGAATGGTCCGGAGAATAAGATTCATATATTGGGGATCATTTTCTAAGTTGGGAAATGTTCCGGAGTGTTTGTATGGAGATTCTAGAAGGTTTCGGAATGTTCTAGAAGGTTCTAGAGGATTTCTTGGGGTTTACTTGAAAACCAAGAAAGGGATCAAGGAGACCAAGTGGGGAAAGACACGGATTCGTGGGGGAGGAGGATTCCTCCCCCCTTCCCACCGCCGGCCCAAGGAGGGGAGTCCTACTAGGACTCCCTCTCCCCAGGCGCGCCTCCCTCCTTTAAGTAGAAGGGAGGGGGCGCCCCCTCTTGCTCTCCTCTTATAACAACCAATCTCAGCCGCCTCTCTCCTCCACCTTTCTTCTGCACAGGCATAGGCGAAGCCCTGCAAAATTCTCATCTCCACCACCACCACCACGCCGTCGTGCTGCTGGGATTCCGTGGAGAAGATCTACTACCTCCGCTACATTTGGACGGGAGAGGAAGGTCTGCCGACTCGCACGTGTGACCGTCTGCATGGAAGCGCCGCTAACGCTGCCGAAGGATCGTCCACATGATCTTGAGATCGGCAAGTGATCGACTACATCATCCACGAGATCTAATCTCGTAACGCTTTCAGTTCTCTGAGGTTAGTACCGATCTATCTCGTTGCTCTTGTCTAATAGATTAGATCTTGGCTTTTGTCTAGATTAGATCTGGGTTTTGTTCGTTCTTGCGGTAGAATTTTTTTGTTTTCCATGCTACGAACCCATCAGGATTTTCTTCATGTTTTCTTTCCAATATAATTTAAACAGCGATGTCACTTCATAAGTGATCTTTCAATCATTTGTCTTGCGACATTTTAGCAATAGTGTTTATGGATGTGATTTCTCCAACTAGACTTGTAAAAGTTCATCCATCCTTTATGGAATACGGTAATTATTTGAACAGCCATTGTTCTCATAATACCGGAACAAAATAACAATTATTTAAACAAATCTTGAAGGCTTGGTTTGATGACAACGAAAAACACAATAACACTTTATTTGTTTTCGATGAACATCATCACTCATTCTCTTGCTAGTTACTTAGGCCATTGTAGTTCATGAATTGCGTTGTCCTGTATGACACTTCATACCAACCAATTCAATATCCAATACCAGTATCCAATACCTAAGAACCACATTGTTTAACAAGCAAGGAATATAGCCATAACATGTATATCTTCTATATACCTAAGTTGGTCATCTCCAACCTTTTATTTTCTGCCAAATATTTTATAGATTCTCTTTCAGCAATTCCTTTTCTTTTAAAAGAATCTATCAACATCAATAGTGGTGTCATCAACATGACACATGGTACAAAGCGTATATAGTCAAATACTAATGCCTTTGGACTTGCACTTTGAAGTGGATCACCATCATCAAATGTTTGGTGTTCTTTCAAAAATCCATTCTTTAGTAATCTATTAGTGTAGTAAACATTTTACTTATAGTTCTATTCATCCTTATCATGACAACTTTCATGATCAAGCTACTATAGCTTATAAGGAAGAATCGCGAGTATAATATCAGTTCCCAAAACCTTTTTGGTAGATTCGAATGCCTAGCATCTCCATCCTTCACAAATTCTCATACAATATGAGAACATGTATTTTGCTCAATTATACTCTATCATAATGTAACCAAAAACATTGTTTCAGATATTACAATATCTTTCACACATGATGGTTTCTGAAACAATTTTCAGCTCCAATATAATCTTGATATTAAAACAACTTTTGGATATCAATACTCATGGAGGCAAACATGATACTTTAGATACTAACATTGGAATTCTTACTCTTGATTTAATAGTACTTACTAAACTTCATGGAGTAAATAGAGTTTGCTGAAAGTTTGCAATAGGACTTATAAACTTTAAATTGACATTCAAAACAATACGATACCAGTTCGTAAAGTAAATATTCAGAATTCTATAGTTCTATTATCTCAAATAAAACTAAGCATAAGGTAGTGAACAGATGCCAATGACTACAACAAATTATGCAAATTCACTTCAATTTATTTTATGACAAATTGAGTTCGACTAATCCAAATTAGAAATGAACTCCCACTCAAAAACGACATCCCTCGTGCCTTTTTGGTGATTACATGAACCAAATCCACTACACCAAGTCCGATCATCACGTGAGTCGGTATAGCTTCAAAGGCGAGCATCAATATGGTCATCACATCAACTATATGACTCATGCTTAACCTTTCGGTCCGTGTTCCGAGGCCATGTCTGTACATGCTAGGCTCGCCAAGTAAGAACCTTAGTACTCGAGTGTGTAAAACTGTCTTACACCCGTTGTATGAAAGCGTAGAGTCGAGTACACCCGATCATCACGTGATGTCTCAAAACACGATCCATAGAACGGTGCATACTTAAGGAAGAACACATTTTTATCTTGATATCTAAATGAGGGATCATCTTAAAATGCTACTAAAACGCCAAACTAGCAATATAAGATGCTAACATCTAATGTGTAAAGTGAGATGATATGGTCCATGCATTTGATCTCAATCATTTGCATCGTGGTATGATCTCTATCATTCCTTTGTGTGTAAGGCCAAGGTCTATGGAACTTACACGTTGAGTGTGTTGTAAGAGTATCTATCATACATCTACTTACAACAATACCATATCAAGACACTAGCCCGACGATCTAAACTAGACGCCTCTAATTTATCAATTGCAAGTTTTATGTGGCTTAGGGCTTTCGGAGATAGAACCGGTCTTACCTACGAACATGAACCACAACGAGGATAACCAAGTTATTAGCAACTCGTTGTAAATCAAATATTGACTATAGTAGGAGAGATGACACCAGCCACTTATGCAAAACAAGTTGCATGTCAGTCGTGGAACTGGTCTCATGTATGATGACATGTAAGGTTGGTCCGGGCCGCTTCATCCCACTATGCCACCAATATCCAAAATACATAGAAGATGCAATAACATGATCATCATCGCCCACATATCAACATATGTGTACTACCTGTGCTAAGCACCTACGCATAGATCAGGCTTTGATACCACTGCTGGGTCCGCAGCATAGAAAACCAAAAAAATTCCTACGGTGTGAACTACACGCCAAGATCTATCTACTAGTTACAAAGCAACGGGTGGAAACGAGAACTTACCCTCGTAGACAACGAGCTTTGTTAACAAGTAGGAACTCGTGGTTGATGTAGTCGTACACTTGCCGATCTCAAGATCGTGATGAAGTCTAGCAGGTCCGGCTCCAAAGACGTCCATCGATCCAGCTCCAGCACCACCAAGTCCAGCACCACAAAGCAGCGGTGCATCCGTGATCGCACACACGTCGGTACCCGACAACCTCCGTTCCTCGCTCCAGCAAAGCAGGAAGCAAAACTCCTTTCTAGATAAAGCCACGGGAACATGTATCTCGCTAATCCGAGACCATGGGGAATAATACTAGAGGAGAGAGATCCTTCACAAGGAGGTGTATGAGAAGTGAGGAGGGTGGCCTTTTATAGGAGGAGGGGTGCCCTCCTTCATGGCGCATGGAGGAGGTGACCTTTCACCTCCTCCATTCATGTGGTGGTAACTCCCTCCACATAAATTTGCCCCTTCACATTCTCTTTTAAAGTCTCCACTTTAAATACATTAAATTTCTCCAAATTTAATGCTCTCTCATTTAATAAAACTCTTTTATTATTTTTATTCAGAATTTTGTTAATTACTTTAATTAACAAACATTCACATAAACCCCCTGCAACATTTCAATATTACATGCAGAACCAATTTCAGCATTTTCACCCGAAATAGTTTCGGTGTCTATTGAAATAATTCCAGCGCTTTCTTAAATCTTTATCTGAAACATATTTGCTCCAAATGGTGTCAGTTTCCCTTAAGTGTGTCACCCTACGGTTCGCGAATAATGCAGACATGATCGAGACCCCTCTCCGATCAATAATCAGCAGCGGGACCTAGAGATCCATACTGACTCCTACACATTCAACGATGACTTCTACGATCGTGAGAAACTTTAACGCTAGTAACTAAATCCCTTTGTCCCACGATATATTACATGTCCGAGATTTGATCATCGGTATCTCCATACCTAGTTTGATCTCGTTACCGACATGCACTCTTTTCTCGTTCCCGTGATATAACATTCTAGTGATCACATCACTTGCTTGCAAGCTATTTCAATGTGATATCACCGAGAGGGCCCAGAGTATATCTATCCGTCATCGGGATGGACAAATCCCACTCTTGATCCATGAGCCTCAACATAACACCTTCAGTAATCGAACCCACCTTTATAGTCACCATGTTACGGTGTGACGTTTGATGTTATCAAGATACTCTTCCGGTGTTAGCAATTAACATGATCTCATGGTCTAAGGATAAATTTTACTTCGTATGATATTATAGCAATATAAACATAATGACTTTGATCGTAATGCTATACTTCGGATGAATGTTCATCACATCATTGCACCAATGGTGTGACCTTGTTATTAACAACATCCAATGTCCATGATCAGGAAACCTTGATCATCTTGTTAATCAACAAGCTAGTCTATAAGAGAGGCATAACTAGGAACCCTTTTTGTTTATTAAACACACATGTATTGATGTTTCCGATCAATACAATTATAGCATGCAAAATAAACATTTATCATAAACATGGAATAAAATAATAACCACTTTATTATGGCCTCTCGGGCATATTCCCTTCACCGGCTAGCTAGCGCTTTCGCAACAGTAAATCATTTATGCCACGGCCCATGTAGGGAGGCACTGGTTAGGTGTCATGGCAACTTTTAGAGGATGGCACAAAGGTACTTCCTAGTCTAATATATCTTGGTGCATACCTTTTTGGACATCAATTTTAGATTCACCGCACAATATTATATATGCAATTCAGAATATCAATAAGGAAAAAGAGAATGACCAAATATATTATATCACATGAGCACACAATTATCGAAGAATTGATGTCCCATGAAAGAACATGGGCACTGACGAGCCCGAGGTTCAATAGGGGACTGAACACATGCTTAGATCTTCAACACGGTGATGGAGGCAACGGAACTCGCACATGATAGAGAGGAGACACGGGGGTTATTTACCCAGGTTCGGGAACCTCATGTGAGGAGTTAAAGCTCCCACTCCTTCTTGGTTGTATTGCTCGTGTTGGTTCGTGAGGGTATGATGACAAGGTATGTCTTGGGTTTTCTGATCCTAAGATCAGTCCCTTCTAAGGTAGGAGTTGTCCCTCTTATATAGCGGCGCTAGGCCTCTTCCCCAATCCTTGGAGCCACTGGTCCACCATAAATCTGGTTCGTGGCTGACGTCCTCCCTACAGAGTGGCACCATCCAACACCTTCTTGCACGAAAGTGGAAAAGAGAGAGAGGGGATGACGCGGGTGCCATCAACCCCTCTTTATCACAGAAAGATCCAGACATTGCCTATTCTTTTATGATGCGGACCGTGCAGTCTGTACGTCTTTGGACTGCCCATTAGGTTTTGGCAACTTTCGTCCTTTTGCGCTGATATTATGAATGCACCCCTGGTACTCATTCGAAAGGCATCCAATGCCCTTGTATAAATGGGGAGGGGCCGCTGATGGCTCTAAAATATAGCCATCCACGTCCAAATTTAAACTGGATATTATTAATACTTTTGATGAAATATCTCTCTAAACCCTGCCACTAATGCCTAATAATCAAAGGGGCATGCCATCCTTTCTTGCTATTTTTCCTTGCACAAATAATGTCATTAGAAGATGGGAATCACTACATTAAAGTCAAAGATAGGAGATTTCCAACAACCAGAAGAAACCAGGAGCCATGAAGCGGAGGCAGATGCTTTAACGACCAACTATATGACTGGAATAAAATTCCGGCCGTATAGTTCCAGTCGTATAGTTTGCGCCGCCACCGCTAGGTCAAACAGAACAACTTTCATGAAGGGGCCCCTATATAAAGAAGCCTCGGGCGACGAGAAAATAGAGCCCTCGACCCTCTGCCTCGCTTTCAAGTCTCTGCCCTAGATCACCGTCCGCCTTCAGATCTCCAAACCCTTCTCCACCACAATAGCCATATTCCACCACTTGTAATAGTAGATCTCATCTTCGATTGGTGACATTGTAATACTATTGCTATCAATCTTATGGTTTTCACTACAATGTTTATGATCTTTAATCTCATCTCTATGTGTGAGTAATTCTCCTTAGGCTAAGGGATTCGGCCTAGCCATGTAGCTTTTATGCATGTTATTTATCATAGATGGGATCATGTATTAGTTTGTATGACATGATGATTATTGTATCCTCTCTTAACTCAATATAAGGACTTGTCAGGTACCCAAGACCCCGAGGATTGAGCCAGGTATAGGGAGTATGAGTAATGACTAATCTGCAGGTTGGGAACCACGGTGACAGAAGGGGTAGTACAACTATATGTGAGGATTTACTTGGGATTAACGATGACGTCACTATGCATATCATTAGTTCTCTCTCTTCTATGGATGAGACTAGTAGGTTATTGCTATAAGCGGTTGTGGAGGCAATATAAAGTATGGATGCACTGCCCACATATAATCTATCTTGCTCTAACAATTACATGCATACTTTATCTTTATCTTTTATTCCCATCAGATGTTTTGCATAGCTATAGGTGAAACCAAACGCCCTATGCCCTCTCTCTCCATCATTGACAACAACAAAAAGACGCAAACTCTTGGTCCAGTAAAAACACAAAAGGAATTCTAAAACTCCCGAAGGTCCATTAAAGTAACTTCACTATGCTTCTGCTTCCTGAGGATTCGATAAATCTAAGTCTACTAGGGAAAAAGAGTTATATTACATCTGTAATCCGGATCGAAGGTATCAACCCTTTTTCTAGCGCCGTTGTCGGGGAAGCGATAGCTACCCTGGTGAGGTTAGTAAGAACCTTGCTAGTTTTAATTCTTGTTTTTAATTTTGTTAGTTTGCTTTTAGTCTTTAGTTTAAAAACCAAACAAATTAGTTAGTCTTTAAATTCTTTATTTTACTTTTATAAGTCTTTGTTTAAGAAAACCCAAAAACATAGGAAATATGGCTGAAAAGAAGCTTGGGGAGTTTGCTACTCCCAATAATGATTATTTGCGTACTCCTATTACTCGTCCAGCAATTGCTACCGATGACTATGAAATTAAGCCCCATTATTTAAGTTTGGTTCAATAGAATCAATTTGGAGGCTCTACTATTGAGGATGAAGGTATGCACTTGAATACTTTCACTGAAATATGTGATATGATGCGCATAAAAGATGTTGACCCCGATGCGGTCAAATTGCGTCTATTTCCTTTCTCTCTTAGAGGATGAGCAAAATAATTGTTGCTATCTTTGCCTAGAAATACTATTACATCATGGGACGAATGCACTTCTTTATTTATGACTAAATTTTTCCCACCCGCAAAGACTATGCAACTAAGATCTAATATTACTGGTTTTAGACAGGAAGGGTGTGAGCCACTAGCGCTTGCATGGGAGAGGATGAAAGAATTCATGAGAAACTGTCCCAGTCACGGGATGTAAGATTGTTTAGTCCTCCATTTATTTTATAATGCGCTGACACCTGTGTCTAAGTCTATGCTTGATACTGCAGCTGGAGGAATATTTATGGGTAAACATATTACCAAAGCAAAGTAGCTGCTAGACAATATGCAAGACAACCATGCCCAATGGCATGTGGATAGATCAAACACGAAGAAGGTGAACTCCGTCTCACCACAAGAAAATGAAGAACTCAATGCTAAGTAGGATGAGCTCATATTAGCCGTAAAAGGTAAGGAAACCCCGGTAAGAGCCATCCCTGAAACTAATATTGAAGAAGTAGACTTCATAGCTCGTAATGATTGTAACCCTGCTTGGAAGAAGAATTATAATCCTAATTTTTAGAAATATTATTCTAGTCCTGCAGGTAACTCTAATAATAATATGGGAACTTCGGTGTTTGTGTGGGATGCCAGTTGTACTCAGCATCAATGGAAGGTCGTGGAGGCGCCGCGCTGTTACAACCATTGCTTCATGTAGTTAATGGCATCATAAAAGGTACGCTGTCGTTTCAGCAGTTTCTGGCCTGCCTACTTCATGACGACATTCCTCCATATTGCTTCTTGCGGCAGCCAAGTGTGTTGCCTTGGTTCCCATTTCATTTGTTTGCAGACATTTTATTTCTCTCACCTTTGTTCTAATTACTACTATTGTTTTGTTGATTCTTTAGGGATCATAGCGACCACTATGGCAGGCGATCCGGAGGATGTGTCGGCAGTAGGGTGGTGCAGAGGAGGATATGGATGAGTCGGCGACTGCGGCAACATATCCATGGTGAGAGAGGCGGAGGATGAGGAGGAGGTACGGTCATCTGCTGGACTAGCATCCTCGGCGGAAAATGACAGTCTACAACAGGTAAATTCTATTCGTAGCTCTTCACCTCCTAGATCCTAGCCCTTTGTAATTTCCCCCTTTCTTGCTTTCGTTGATATGTTCTTGGTGGTCTTGATTAAACTGTAAAACTTAGTTCTTTGGTAGAGCACGGGCTTATTAGGGAGCAAAGCATTACAAGTATTCGCCTTCATCTTCCAAACTGATGTCAACACCCGGATTTTTAATCACAGATGCTTGTTATGTCATACATCGCAATCCTAGGATTACCATTTTTGCGAGACATAATAGATTGGATATCACAGTACATCATCCATTACAAACCATAATAAGGTCTTACACAAATAAGGATCTCATGATCCAGTCTTAGTACAATCAAGTAGCATAATAAATAGCGTAGCGGTGGGATCCATCTTCAGAGTCACAGGCAATGCTGACGATGGGAGATAGTCCTAGTTATCATAGCCGTCCTACTGTCCTTCATCTTGGTAGTCTCCTTCATAGTCTGGCCATAGGAATAGCCAGGGACAAAAGCCATGAGTACTCTTTAAGTACTCGCAAACTACCACTAACAAGTAGTATAGTTCTGGTAGGAAATGTTAACTCTAAGTTTCCTTGTAAAGTTAAGTTTGAAACCTAAGCTGAGTTCAGAAGCAACGAAAGATAAAATAAAGTTTGAAAACACCAAAGTGGGAACTTAGTCATCATAGTCACAACTCTGTTGTGGTCAAGTCATGTCACCATTCATTTCATAAGTTGTTTTGAAAACATCTGACAACGGAACAGTATGGCCACTCCAACTGTCCATAACCGCGGACGCGGCTATTCGAATAGTTTGACACTCTGCAGAGGTGGTACACTTTCACCACAAGATTCGATAATCTGTCAGGGGTAACCCTGAATTATCATACTTAGTATGCACATAATCAAACATAACCTTTCCTTTACACACCCTAGTATAAGCACCTCTCCTATGAGCATGGCCTCCCAACCATGACCATCTATCATCTTGGGCACTACATAGGTGGACAACATTGAGAGTTAGCCTCAGCTCAAACCTCTCCCACAAGGGAACTAATACTAATGCATATAAACTTCTGGCTAAGCCTTACCCAATTCAGGTATTGTGGTTGTACGGTAAAATTGGAATGGTATCGCATCCGAACCCAACCATCAGTTTTGTAAAAGGGCTAAGGCTCATGCCTCAACATTTTCATCATCATAAACCATTTGTGTTTCTTAACACATGTTAAAACATCTCAATAGAATGACTCGTCATTCCAAGGTTTTCACAAGTCATTTTCACCAAGTATTCCCATCTAAGGTGAATCAAGTTTTGGGTTTTGTTTCCAACTACTAAGTTAAGAGTGTTCACTAAGGTGGGATGCTAATGTCAATCTCATGCCACAGAATGACATCTAAGTCTAACTAGATAGGTCAAGTTTTATACTCTTTATGGTACCTTTAAACAAGTAAAGGACTTTGGTGAAGTAAAGAAGGTAAAGCTTGCAAATAAAACTTGTAATAGGTGAAGTCACACTGGTATAACCAAAGTATGCCTAATGCCTTTGCTGAGGTTATCTAGCTTGCAAGGGTTAGCTTGCATTGTTAATGAGGGCTTGCAAGTAATCACTTGCATAGTTAACTTGTATAATTCTAGCTTGCTAACAGTAGCTTGCTCAGTTTACTTGAAGTGCTAGGCTTGCCTTGGGTAGTGAAGTGGTTGAAGTTTTCTTCCTCCTCCTCTTGGTAGAACTCCTCCTCTTCGTAGACTTGGCCGGTGCTATCATCTATAAATACATACGGGATACACAATCACCAAACAATACTTAACTAGCACACTAAGGCATATATTTGATGATCTAGTATCATCTCAAACATCACAAGGTTTAATGAACGAGCTTCATTCTTTTTATTTGAGAAAAGTAATTTCTACTCACTGAAATTAACTAAGATTTAATATTCTCCAATTAAAATATGGGATCATGTGGACACATGTCATCACCACATATTCTAACATGTGGGAATGTGATTTAAATGTTGGATCACATTTTAATAAGTTCAAGTTTAATAATTAATGATTTAAAGTAACTAGAAATGCCTATATAGCATTATTTTGGTACTAGTCCAAAGTCACTGCATGCAAACCTGAATATTATTACATATTCAGATAGATATGGTTAAATGTGATTTTTGAGAGTTGGAATCAACCCAAAAGCTATTATGGTTGATTTTATAAAAATGTTTGAATATGCAAAAGCTTATGTTTATTATTTTAACTAAGAGAGATCTCTAACTCTAAATGATTTAAATCCAACGGCCTTGGATAGATATTTTCAGTAGCTTTCCAACAAAATTGGAATCACTCAATTTGGATTTGTAAAACTCTGTGAATTGATTTTTAAACTAAGGGACATAATTGATTCTAAATCTAAATAGAAAAACCTATATTTGAATCTACGGGCTTAGGCAGGAAACTAATTGGGGCAGCCCAGTGACGCTTCGTGGCACAAAGGGGGACTAACAGGGGGGTCCCGCATGTCAGCGGCACTTAAAACCGAAGCGGTACGGGACGATCTGGGCCAAACGATTAGAGCATAGATCGATGGCTCACGGTCGTCGTCGACGACGGACTCGTCATCGGCGAGACTGAACCCTAAAAGGATGGTGGGGGTCTACTGGGGACGTACCAGGGCTCCAGCTAGTGTGGCGAGGCGGGCAAACGAACTGGTGGACGACGGCGGAATCAGGCGAGGTCGCGGCAGGGGCTGAGGTGGACGAAATCGACGGGGACTTCTCCTCCTCTACAGCGGCTACCTCCGATGGAATTCCGGCGAACGGCGGCTCGAGCGGCTCCAGCGAGAGAGGGGAAACGGTCAGTGGAGAGAGGGGAGTGAGATGGTGTGAAGAAATGGTGCTGGGGTGGCCTCCTTATATAGGCTCGACGAGGGGACCAACGGGTGTGGGCTGGCATCTCTAGCGAGGGCGGCACAGGGGGCTACCGGCGAGGGAGAGGTAGGCGGACGGTGGGCGGCCTGCTGGCGGTCCTCTACGGCATAATGGCGACACTAGGGGCGGTGGCATTTGGTCGGGGGCTTCCCGCGCTCTGGAAGACAGAGGCGGTGCTCGACGCGGCCCCCGGCGACTGTGGGTCGCGCGGCGGTGCACGGCCGTGTCTGGCGGGCTGCTGGGTTGATGGCGGAGCGACGTGCGTGATTTGGTGTCGGGGCGCGGTCTGTGGCGTGCTGGCGGCAATCGTGCTCTGGTGCGCTCTGGCAGCTCACAGAGAGAAAGGGCGGTGCGACGCTGAGGTGGTCTAGTGCCTGGCTGGGCTTGGGGAAGGGGCAGGGAGTCGCGGTGTGGTCTAGTCTATCTCCTAGACACGGTGAGAGAGAAAGAGGCGGTCGGCTGGGAGATGTCCATGCTCGACCGGCGAGCATGGCACTCAGGTGGCGCGGCACTACTACAAACGGCTAAGGGTTAGCCTCTTGATGGCATGGTTGGTACTGGGAGAGACAATGGGAGGAGTTTTAGGCCTTAGTGGCATTTAGATCACTGCTTTAAAACAGTAATAGTTAGGCAGTTTGATTAGTGCTCACTAAGTGTTCGACAGAATGGCCGCATGAAAGTTTTATTTGAATTTTTGGGAGATTTTTGGTGGAGTGGTTTATCTCATGCTTAAGCATCTAGGTTTTCTTGGGATTTTGAAATGGAGTTCATTTGAGTGGTTTTTGAGAAAGTGTGATCTAGACATATGAACTAGATTCAATTTTCAAATGTCAATTAAATTTAGAGTTTGAAAGTTTTTGGGATGAAACAAAGTGGGCCTTGGTACATCACTACTTGTACTAGTAAGGGGTGCAAAGAACCACAATTGTTTCTGTTAAGATGTGAGTGCTAGGAATAGCCAAAGTAGGCTATGTGATTAAAATGGCAAAAGTGACCATTTGTTTATTTAATTCTTTTTGATTTATTTTCTTTGGGATTTGCTTGGGGATGATCTAGATGATGTGTAATTCACCTTAGAGTCATTTTACAACCAATAGATCACTCAAACATGGCAATTCAAAACAACTCCTATTTAAATGCATACACATATGAATGCTTAAAGATTTTTAAATAGAAAAAGTTTTTGTTAACCCTAAATTGGGTAGATTTGATCTTGATCACTTGGATTAAAGTTTTGATGTTACAAACCTTCCCCCCTTAAACAAAATCTCGTCTCGAGATTTAAGAAAGAAAACTAGGAACTAAAGAGATCTGGGAACTCAGTCCTAATGTAATCTTCTTGCTCCCAAGTGGCTTCTTCTTCGGTATGGCTGCTCCATTGAATCTTGAGAAATTTGATACTCCTGGTCTTGGTGGTTCTGTAGGCTTCCTCCAAGATACGGATCGGCACTTCATGATACGTCAGATCCTTATTGATATCAACAGCTCGGTGATCGATGTTCTTGAAAACTTCGGTCTTCTCCGGCACTTCTAGACATTTGCGAAGTAACGAGATATGGAACACATTGTGGATGGCTGACATCTCTTCTGACAGTTCCAGTTGATAAGATACTTATCCTCGGCGATTCAGAATCTTGAAGGGTCCGATATATCGGGGGGCTAACTTTCCTTTCAGACTAAAACCCTGGGTTCCCTTCAATGGAGAAACCTTGAGATATACAAAATCTCCGACATTGAAAGTCAGGTCTCTCCATCTCTTGTCAGCATAACTCTTCTGTCTAGATTGGGCGGTCTTGAGGTGCTCACAGACTTTGTGAACTTTCTCTTCAGCTTCTTGGAGAATGTCGGGTCCAAAAATCTGACTCTCTCCTACTTGCGACCAATTCAACGGGGTACGCCACTTTCTTCTGCATAGGAACTCAAATGGTGCCATTTGCAAACTGGCTTGATAATTGTTGTTATATGAGAATTCTGCGAAAGGAAGACAATCTTCCCATTTTGATCCATATTCCAACACACAAGCTCTCAACATATCTTCTAAGATTTGGTTGACTCTTTCAGTCTGTCCATCGGTTTACAGGTGATAAGCGGTGGTGAAATTCAACTTGGTTCCTAATCCTTCTTGGACTTTCTGCCAAAATCTCGAGGTAAATTGGGTACCTAGATCTGATACTATGGTCTTGGGGGTTCCATGCAGACTAACAATTCTAGCAATGTACAACTCTGCTAGCTTCGAACTCTGGTAGGTTGTCTTGACAGGTATAAAATGAGCTACCTTGGACAGTCTGTCAACGATGACCTAGATTGAGTCATTTCCCCTACTAGAAGTAGGCAAACCAGTGATAAAGTCCATTCCGACGGAATCCCATTTCCATTACGGAATCTGCAATGGTTGCAACAGTCTTGCGGGTCTCTGATGTTCCGCTTTGACTCTTTGACAGATATCACACTTGGCGATGTAGCTCCCGATTTCTCTCTTCATCTTGTGCCACCAAAATTGCTCTTTCAAATCTTGATACATCTTCGTTCCTCCGGGGTGGATAGAATAAAGAGTATCATGAGCTTCTTGCATGATTACTTGCTTTAGTTCTGAATCTGCTAGCACACAGATACGGCCTTTGTACCACAGAACTCCTTCTTCGTCTTCGGTGAATCCAGGTACCTTTCCTGTACCAATACGATGTTTGATTCCGTCGATACTTTCATTTCCCTTCTAGGCTTCCTTGATTTGGCTAATTAAAGTGGGTTGAAGTTCAATGCTAGCTAAAAATCCTTTGCTAACTAGCTCAGTCCTGAACTGCTCCAACTCTTCATACAAACTTGGCTGATTCTCCTTGATCATGGTGTTTAGCCTACTCGGCAATCTGCTAAGAGCATCCGCTACCACATTGGCTTTGCCGGGGTGATAGTGAATGTCAAGTTCATAATCTTTGATTAACTCTATCCATCTCCTTTGCCTCATATTCAGCTCCTTCTGAGTGAAAATATACTTCAAGCTTTTGTGATCCGAGTAAATCTCACAGCGATTACCCATAAGATAATGACGCCATGTCTTCAATGCCAAACCTACGGCTGCTAACTCAAGATCATGGGTCGGATTGTTCTGCTCATGTTGCTTCAGTTGTCGAGACAGATACGCAATGACTTTGCCTTCTTGCATCAATACACATCCGAGACCAATCTTGGATGCATCACAATACACATCAAACGGCTTCTTGATATCTGGCATGATCAATATTGGGGCTGAAATCAATCTCTTCTTCAGCTCTTGGAAACTGGCTTCACATTTGTCGGTCCATTCAAACTTCTTGTCCTTCTTCAACAATTGGGTCATGGGTCTGGAGATGCTAGAGAATCCTTCTACGAACTTGCGGTAGTATCCCGCTAATCCGAGAAATGCATGGACTTGGGTTTGAGTGGTTGGGGCTTCCCATTCTTCGACATCTTTGATCTAGGCGGGATCAACAGCGACTCCTCCGACAGACACAATATGTCCTAGGAATCCTACTTCTTTCAGCCAAAACTCACATTTGCTGAACTTGGCATACAACCGATGCTCTCTAAGGGTTTCAAGGATGATTCTCAGATGTTGCTCATGCTCTTCTTCTGACTTGGAGTAGATAAGGATATCATCGATAAACACAACGACAAACTTATCTAGAAAATTCATAAAGATCTTATTCATGAGATTCATGAAATAAGCTGGGGCATTGGTTAATCCAAAAGACATAACCGTATACTCGTATAAACCATAGTGAGTAGTAAAGGCGGTCTTCGGAATATCCGTTGCACGAATCTTAAGTTGGTGATAACCAGTTCTAAGATTGATCTTAGAGAACACATTTGCTCCAGTCAACTGATCAAATAGATCCTCTATCTTTCGCAATGGGTACTTGGTTTTGATGGTGACATCATTCAGCTTCCTGTAATGTATGCACAGACGGTTGCCTCCATCCTTCTTGTCGATGAATAACACTGGCGATCTCCATGGCGATGCGCTTGGTTGAATCAAGCATGTTGCCAGCATAACATCGAGCTACTTCTTCAATTCCACTAACTCTGAGGGGTTCATACTATTGGGTCTCTGGGCTACGGGTCCGGTTCCGGGGATTAGTTCAATAATGAACTCAGTATCCCTATCCGGGGGTATACCAGGCAATTCATCTGGGAATACGTCAGGGTATTCACAGACTACTCTGACTTGGTCAATGGTGGGCAGGGCTAGACTCTTGTTGCACTTGAATTGACGGGGTAAGGTTTCAGATATGTGCTCTACTTATACTCCAGAGCTACTGGTCATGGTGATGGCTTTCTTGGCACAGTCTATCAATCCTTTATGCTTTGACATCCAATCCATCCCTAGTACTACTTCCAAACCTTTGGTTCCAAGTACTATTAGGTTGGCATAAAAATCTATCCCATGTATTCTGATAGGCACAGCTTTGCAAATTTTTCTAGCTTTTGTAGTTGAACCAGGGATTTGAACTATCATGACATGCTTCAAGTTGGTTGGGTGAATCTTACTAGTGCATGCAAATTCTTCGGTGACAAATGAGTGCGATGCTCCAGAATCAAACAACACTCTTGCTAAAACTGAGTTGACAGAAAACATGCCCAGCACTACATCTGGCGCTTCTTGGGCTTCTTCGTTGTTCATGTGGAAGAGACGGTTGTTGCGGTTGTGAGGGTTCCCTGGGGCGAATCTCCTTCCTGGTTGAACACGACACTGCTATTGAGCTGGGGCATTCACATTGGCAGGGGCGCCAATCTTCTTGGGGCCCTCATTGGAATAGTGACCCTTCACTCCACACTCGAAACAAGTGATCTGAGACTTGTCTTTCGCTGCCACGGGCACAGCATTGCTTCCAGTTCTAGGTGCAGTGTTGTTGTTGTTCTTGCTCTTGGGAGGTGCACGGTTGAAATTGCTGGTGTTCCCGGAGTGATTGTTGTTTCCTCCGGACTTCACATTTCCTCCGCTACGGTTGGGGTAGCTCGGGAGAGACATTGGGGGTCGATTGTTCCTCGGTGCATATCCCGCAGAAGGGTTGGGGCGGTACTTCTGGTGACTATTGGATCCAGCTTGGTGCATCATACGACGTTTGCGGTTGTCGTTTGCCTAGTTAATTTTCCCTTCCATCTGAATGGCAGAGTCGACTAGCTCTTCGAGATCCTGGAAACGGATGTTGGCGAGGACAGTCTGCATCTCATCATGCAGTCCGTTCAAGAATCTCTCCTTCTTCTTGGCCTTCGTGTTAATCTCATCAGGTGCATACCTGGCTAAGGACATGAATCTGTCATGGTACTCCACTACAGTCATTCTGCCCTACTTCAGTTCTCGGAATTCATCCCTCATTCGGGTGACTAGACCCTGCGACACGTGGGTGCGGCTGAACTTGATTTTGAAGGCTTCCCATGTCATCACTTGACCATGGTTCATTGTGTGGACGATGTTCCACCATGCTCTTGCATCTCCTGCCAAATAGTGGGTGGTAAAAAGAACTTTCTCGTTTGCATCCACTCCTGCTACTTCTAGGTTATTCTCCATTGTCTGTAGCCAGTCATCAGCATCCAGTGGGTTCTCTGAAGTACTAAAGATTAGGGATTGGTATTATGGAAGTTCTTGAGTTTGGATCCATGATGATCCTGATTTCCATGGTTCTGGTTGTTGAGAGCCATCTGGGCGATCTGCTACAGTGTTGCTAGATTAGCTTGGCGCTCTGCCCTGCTTGCTTCACGGTCTGTGATGAGATTCTGCAGAATCTGCAGCATTGGGTCTTGCGATGAGCTGTTCCCTCCTTGGTTTCCACGAGTCATCTGAAGATTGAGGTAGATAAAGGGGTAAGAGGGAAAGTTCTAAGGTTCATGGTTTTGATTTCAAAGCTAAAACTTTGAGTTTGACTCAGGTTTTTGTAACTAACTTATTTTCATTCATTCAAGCAAAGCACACGATACAAATGCACACACACCACAACATCAAAGGGAAACAGGTGGTTTTAGGAACCATTCTGTAAGCTACGATACAATGGGACCGATACATCCCATGCTACGATAGTGCTCTAGTGCATCTACTCATCATCGATGAAGTCGGAGTCGTCATCGTCGGTGTAGAAGTCCACGGCATCTTCCTCCAGAAAGTCATCATCATTGCTGAGGTAGTAGTCCATATCTCCCTGGATATCTTCACCTTCCTCTTCTTCTTCTTCTTTTGCTGCGAGCTAAGCTTCTTGCTCCTTGATGGTCTTCTCGAGGTCGGCCACCTTCTTGCGAAGACGGTCGATGGTGTGATCCTTCTTGGCACATTGACGGTGCAGACACTGACGATCCTGTACTAGCAGTGAGAAAGTCGGGGCCTTCTGGGCGGCAATGGCGAGGTTGTGGTTGGCGAACTCTCTAGCATTGTCCAACTCCTTTTGTCTATCGTACAGCAGGAAGTCGAGGTTCTCCACTTGACGCTTCAATTCCGGGTGACTTGGCATCTCCATGGGCATTCCCATGAAATCACGTCTTGCATAGTGAGCAAAGCGGGTTCCTTGGATTTGGTTGACACTGAGGGCACACAGACGTGCAAGAGCTTCATGCATTGCCCTGGCTAATCCATCTAGCCAGTTGTTCTCTCTCACGGAGAACTGGATCCTCCCGGACGTGGGTGCTTCTAGATTGCCTCGAAGATCAGCGGTGACTAGCCATTGTAAATCTCCTCCTGGTGGACCCGGGAGTTGAGCTCCAAGGAATTCCAGATGCGGGCGTCCCAAGTACTCTGACAGCGAATCCAGATCCCTCTCGAAGATCAGTTGGCCTCCGTTGCCCAACTGGTAGAACTTGCTGAACTGAGTTTCCATCTATAAGAATTAAGGACGAGAGATTTAGTGAGGTGATCAAGTGTGTTATGTAGTAATGTAAGAATTTGGAGGAACGTGAATTTTTTTGAAAGAAAGAATTCTCAAGGGTAAGAGAGGAAATAGTTTTTAGAAATACTCACTTTGGTTTTTGATACTAAGTTTTTGTTCGGACGTCCATTCTAACTAGGGTCTCCTATGGTCAGGATGGCTCTGATACCAACTTGTCAACACCCGGATTTTTAATCCCAGATGCCTGTTATGTCATACATCGAATCCCAGGATTACCATTTTTGCGAGACATAACAGATTGGATATCACAGTACATCATCCATTACAAACCATAATAAGGTCTTACACAAATAAGGATCTCATGATCTAGTCTTAGTACAATCAAGTAGCGGAATAAATAGCGTAGCAGTGGGGTCCATCTTCAGAGTCACGGGCAATGCTGACGATGGGAGATAGTCCTAGTTATGATAGTCGTCTTGCTGTCCTTCATCTTGGTAGTCTCCTTCGTAGTCTGGCCATAGGAATAGCCAGGGACAAAAGCCATGAGTACTCTTTAAGTACTCGCAAACTACCACTAACAAGTAGTATAGTTCTAGTAGGAAATGCTAACTCTAAGTTTCCTTGTAAGTTAAGTTTGAAACCTAAGCTGAGTTCAGAAGCAAAGAAAGATAAAATAAAGTTTGAAAACACCTAAGTGGGAACTTACTCATCATAGTCACAACTCTGTTGTGGTCAAGTCATGTCACCATTCGTTTCATAAGTTGTTTTGAAAACATCTGACAATGGAACAGTATGGCCACTCCAACTGTCCATAACCGCAGACGCGGCTATTCGAATAGTTTGACACTCTGCAGAGGTGGTACACTTTCACCACAAGATTCGATACATCTGTCAGGGGTAACCCTGAATCATCATACTTAGTATGTAGATAATAAAACATAACCTTTCCTTTACACACCCTAGTATAAGCACCTCTCCTATGAGCATGGCCTCCCAACCATGACCATGTGTCATCTTGGGCACTGCATAGGTGGACAACATTGAGAGGTAGCCTCAGCTCAAACCTCTCCAGCGAGGGAACTAATACTAATGCATATAAACTTCCGTCTAAGCCTTACCCAATTCAGGTATTGTGGTTGTACGGTAAAATTGGAATCGTATCGCATCCAAACACAACCATCAATTTTGTAAAAGGGCTAAGGCTCAGGCCTCAACATTTTCATCATCATAAACCATTTGTGTTTCTCAACACATGTCAAAACATCTCAATAGAATGACTCATCATTCCAAGGTTTTCACAAGTCATTTTCACCAAGTATTCCCATCTAAAGTGAATCAAGTTTTGGGTTTTGTTTCCAACTACTAAGTTAAGAGTGTTCACTAAGGTGGGATGCTAATGTCAATCTCATACCATTGAATGACATCTAAGTCTAACTAGATAGGTCAAGTTTTATACTCTTTATGCTACCTTTAAACAAGTAAAGGACTTTGGTGAAGTAAAGAAGGTAAAGCTTGCAAATAAAACTTAGAATAGGTATAAGTCACAATGGTATAACCAAAGCATGCCTAATGCCTTTGCTTAGGTTATCTAGCTTGCAAGGGTTAGCTTGCATTGTTAATAAGGGCTTGCAAGTAATCACTTGCATAGTTAACTTGTATAATGCTAGCTTGCTAACAGTAGCTTGCTCAGTTTACTTGAAGTGCTAGGCTTGCCTTGGGTAGTGCAATGTTTGAAGTTTTCTTCCTCCTCCTCTTGGTAGAACTCCTCCTCTTCATAGACTTGGCCGGTGCTATCGTCTATAAATACATATGGGATACACAATCACCAAACAATACTTAACTAGCCTACTTAGCACACTAAGGCACATATTTGATGATCTAGTATCATCTCAAACATTACAAGGTTTAATGAACTAGCTTCATTCTTTTTATTTGAGAAAAGTAATTTCTACTTATTGAAATTAACTAAGATTTAATATTCTCCAATTAAAATATGGGATCATGTGGACAGATGTCATCACCACATATTCTAACATGTGGGAATGTGATTTAAATGTTGGATCACATATTAATAAGTTCAAGTTTAATAATTAATGATTTAAAGTGACTAGAAATGCCTATATAACATTATTTTGGTACTAGTCCAAAGTCACTGCATGCAAACCTTAATATTATTACATATTCAGATAGATATGGTTAAATGTGATTTTTGAGAGTTGGAATCAACCCAAAAGCTATTATGGTTGATTTTATAAAAATGTTTGAATATGCAAAAGCTTCTGTTTGTTATTTTAACTAGGAGAGATCTCTAACTCTAAATGATTTAAATCCAACGGACTTGGATAGATATCTTCAGTAGCTTTCCAACAAAATTGGAATCACTCAATTTGGATTTGTAAAACTCTGTGAATTGATTTTTAAACTAAGAGACAGAATTGCTTCTAAATGTAAATAAAAAACCTACATTTGAATCTACGGGCTTAGGCGGGAAACTAATTGGGCCGGCCCAGTGATGCTCCGCGGCGCAGAGGGAGACTGACAGGGGGGTCCCGCATGTCAGCGGCACTTAAACCCGAAGCGGTACGGGACGATCTGGGGCACACGATTAGAACACAGATCGACGGCTCACGGTCGTCGTTGACAACGGACTCGTCACCGGCGAGACTGAACCCTAAACGGTCAGTGGGGTTCTACTGGGGATGTACCAGGGCTCCAGCTTGTGCGGCGAGGCGGGCAAACGAACTGGTGGATGACGGCAGACTCAGGCGAGGTCGCGGCAGGGCCTGAGGTGGACGAAATCGACGGGGACTTCTCCTCTACAGTGGCTACCTCCGGTGGAATTCCGGCGAACGGCGGCTCGAGCGGCTCTGGTGAGAGAGGGGAAACGATCAGTGGAGAGAGGGGAGTGAGATGGTGTGAAGAAATGGTGCTGGGGTGGCCTCCTTATATAGGCTCGATGAGGGGATCGACGGGTGTGGGTTGGCGTCTCCGGCGAGGGCGGCACAGGGGGCTACCGGCGTGGGCGAGGTAGGCGGACGGTGGGCGACCTGCTGGCAGTCCTCTACGGCATAATGGCGACGCTAGGGGTGGTGGCATTTGGTCGGGGGCTTCCCGTGCTCTGGAAGACAGAGGCGGTGCTCGACGCGGCTCCCGGCGACTGTGGGTCGTGCGGTGGTGCACGACCGTGTCTGGCGGGGTGCTGGGTTGATGGCGGAGCGGCGTGCGCGATTTGGTGTCGGGCCGCGGTCTGTGGCGTGCTGGCGGTGATCGCGCTCTAGTGCGCTCTGGCTGCTCGCAGAGAGAAAGGGCGGCGCGGCGCTGAGGTGGTGCAGTGCCTGGCTGGGCTTGGGGAAGGGGCAAGAAGTCGCGGTGTGGTCTAGTCTATCTCCTAGACACGGCGAGAGAGAGAGGGGCGGTCGGCTGGAAGCTGTCCATGCTCGACCGGCGAGCATGGTGCTCAGGTGGCGCGACACTACTGCAAACGGCTAAGGGGTAGCCTCTTGATGGCATGGTTGGTACTGGGGGAGACAATGGGAGGGGTTTTAGGCCTTAGTGGCATTTAGATCACTGCTTTAAAACAGTAATAGTTAGGCAGTTTGATTAGTGCTCACTAAGTGTTCGACACAATGGCCGCATGAAAGTTTTATTTGAATTATTGGGAGATTTTTGGTGGAGTGGTTTATCTCATGCTTAAGCATCTAGGATTTCTTGGGATTTGAAATGGAGTTCATTTGAGTGGTTTTTGAGAAAGTGTGATCTAGACATATGAACTAGATTAAATTTTCAAATGTCAATTAAATTTAGAGTTTGAAAGTTTTTAGGATGAAACAAAGTGGGTCTTGGTACATCACTACTTGTACTATCAAGGGGTGCAAAGAACGACAATTGTTTCTGTTAAGATTTGAGTGCTAGGAATAGCCAAAGTAGGCTATGTGATTAAAATGGCAAAAGTGACCATTTGTTTATTTAATTCTTTTTGATTTATTTTTCTTTGGGATTTGCTTGGGGATGATCTAGATGATGTGTAATTCACCTTAGAGTCATTTTACAACCAATAGATCACTCAAACATGGCAATTCAAAACAACTCCTATTTAAATGCATACACATATGAATGCTTAAAGATTTTTAAATAGAAAAAGGTTTTGTTAACCCTAAATTGGGTAGGTTTGATCTTGATCACTTGGATTAAAGTTTTGGGATGTTACAACTGATTACTGTCTGTGATCACACATATGGACAATGGATTTGTATGTGATGGTATTCTATCAACTTCTACAGTGTCTAGCAGGCTTAATATCTAATTTTCTTATGCATTGTTGTTCATAGCGATCATTTTGGTTGTTCTACCTTTATGGTTATGGCGATTTCAGGGCAATAGGTAATCAGTTTCATGTTTGTTCATTAAATTTCCGTTTTTTACTTGATTTTTTACTACCTTCCATTAGCTTTTTGCTTCCTAAAAATAACCCATGTTCGATTCACCTAGCAGCTTGTCATGCCACTCCAATATGATGCTACCACATTTGCACTTGTTGAATAAGTATGGATATATTTATCCAGGTTTAATATTTGATTCATTACTAGAAGCACATCATTTAATTACTACGCCTTTAATATTTGTGAGCTATAGATTTTTCTTCCAGATAAGCAAATATGACTAATATGACGCCCCATTTCATGTCTTAACCATCCTAAATTTGCAAGTATAACTTTTAGTTGACTGGTTTGCAATCTACGTATCAAGGCTGCACTTGCTTCCGTAAGAAGTTCTAGATTAGAAAATCTCCGTCTATCTTTCTTTCGGACTAACCCAAGTGCAATTTTTTTGCGGGTAATCTGAGTGTAAATTCATTTACTATTTAAGTTGCATATGATATTTCAATACTTGACTATGTCCATAATATCAAGATATTGTCTTCCTATTTCTTAGATGGTTCTGGTTCTACTGCGAGAGACATCTTGAGTACGGTGTAGTTCATATTGACATTCAGGTTTAGCCACTAAAATTAAGTGTATTAGTGCACAACAATGCAAGACATGGATTACTCCAAAACTTGACCTTCATATCAGAGTTGAATACTTGCAAGAATAGAAGACGTTAGGCTTGGATAGATTTTTGTAATGTTCTGTTCTATCTATGTTTTGTACTATGTTCTCGTGGATGTGATCTACAGAATATTCAAAACAAAGTAGTTATATGAGTGTATTAGATCTAAATTTATATAAATATGCTATAAAATGTATCATCGCATTTTAATCCAATTTGTTCAACCTTTACCAAATATCTATATTTCACAAAAAAATTCAAACTTCCTTTCCTGAACATGAACAGGTGCGGCAATGCGCGCCTTCATGGTCTAGTGTTTCCAATATGACTCGACTTCCGACTCCTACTCCTCCAAATTCAACAACAGCCACAGCCACAACCACCATAAAATAGAGGCAAATCCGTTAATTGTATCATATTGAAAACTCAAGAAAAGAAAAGGAGCAGTCGAGTGAAATATGATATTGTGCCTAAGGAGCTCGCACTCCCTCCTCCCAGAGGCTACTCGACTCCTACAACCCACTCGTCTCAACATCGGGCATCGTCATGAGGTCTTGGATGCTATCCGAGAACCGTCTACGTCTATGGTAGAGCATGCTTCTCGAGGCTATTGCACCTCCGTGCGGAGGCAGAAAATCCGCCCGGCTCCTTGTGGGTACCTCCATGACCCACGGAAGGTTATGGCGGCAGTTCTACCTATCCGTGGCGGTGCGATGTCCAATGCATACCGTGCATACCATGTTGAGACACTGCCCTACACAAACCGCACCCACGTGGTACTCTTCTATCCTCGAGTGATACGTGAGATTAGTGAGAGGACGTTCGCCGATTACAAAAGGAAGCATGCGTCCAAGATCATCGACCCACAAAATAGTGACACGATCCGTGTCAATGAAATTGGTCGGAAGATCATTCGCTCCATACGTGTATTTTCCATCTAGTGTGCAGGATAGAAACCATCAAAGATGAGTACACGTCTGGAATGGGTCGACAAGCTCAATTGGGAAATAATAGTTATCCAAGATGAGAGTTTAGCGCAAAGCTTCCCTGGTGGTAAGATTGTAGTATCCACTAGGTTTCTCAAAGATTTTGGGACAGACGCCGAGATTGCCACTGTCTTCGCGCATGCGGTAAATACACTGCACATAGTTATACTCGTTCATTTCGATTAGGGGTCTAGTTATTCAAAGGACATAGTGTTGTTAATTTGTTTGCATGTAGGTGGACATATTCTTGTGAGGCACTCGGTAGAGATGATCAAGATATTTGTGGTGCACGAGTGGTTCCTGACCCGCCTCCTCGTGACGCCGTTCTTACGAAGGTAGAGAAGCACTTCGTGTTATGTCCACCTAGTCCATGCTAAAAGAGTAGTAAAACTGACCTATTATACTAATTAATTCATGTTAAGTGGTGTTATTTGTTGAACAATATGCTGTCCATCGTGTCCTTTATATTGTAGGAATTAGACTGAGGCGGATTACATTGGAATATTGCTACTCGCAGCTGCTGGTTTCGATCCTCATGCTGCCCCTCAATTGTTTGAGAAGGTGGCAAAAATGAAAGGAGAGTCCACGTTGTCAAATTTATTCAACTACTTCTCGCGAAATGTCCATCCTTCATGTAAGAAGAGATCACAACTTTTATCACGACCCAAGGTAATGGAGGAGGCGATGGAAATATACAGAGAAGCAATTAGAGAACAGGGACCAGAATAAATTTACAAGATCTGTTGGACTTCTAATGATGGTACAAGTGCTCTTGTTTATATAAAAACTAAAGTGTATATATATATATAATTTAATTTTATGAGTTTTTCTTGGTATGTGGCCTGAACAATTAAACCAACTAAGAATTGATATTTTATCAGCACAAATTATTTGTTTCAGAAGGAAAATGAGTATCTTTTTCTTCTCACAACTTGCCAAATTAAAATTTTATCCGTGTACTCTAATAGCAGAAATTGTCGTTCCATCAAGTGTCCTTCCAATGATGACATTGCGACAATCTACATAAGTGACAACCCAGTCAGCAGAAGCAATTAAGACAATAATCAGGAGAAATATGAGCATGAAAAAAATAGAAAAAGTAAAAAATATTTCAGTAAAATTAGTACTAAATAATTTAGTAAAGCTTCCATCAAAAGATATAAAAATTACAGATATTATGAAAAATCATGTAATCCAGTATAAGTATTTAAATTTTGGAATTTGGTAAAAGTCTAGAATTAAGTAATCTTTCGAAATTGTAATAAATTTATATTAATGACTTTCTGGAAGTCGTGGAGCGTTGAAGAATCGTTCAAACCAATCTTCTCTCTACTAGACTTTAGCTTCAGTCAGCTGTTTGTTTTGTTTTGAATTGACTTTTGTTTTGGCTACTTGAATTGACATAGAAAAAGATTTTCATGTTCCTTAATTCAATTGTAATAAATTTATATTGAGTTTTTATCTTCCTTGTAAATATTTGTTAAAGCAACAATATAAATTCCCCAAAAAGCAGTTTCTTAATGTATTCATGGTTTCCTGGAAAAACTGTTTTGTCTAAGTTGCATATATTTTGAATCACCTCTCTAGGATTTTCTTGAGAAACCGGTTGATTATTAAAATTTAAAACTAAAAAATTATTTTCTACGATTATCATGATTTGTTTTACAGCATGGTCCAGTAGGATAATGCTTGCCAGGATTTATCGTTTATGTACCCTCCTCTCTCTGTTGTGCTGGAGTGGAGAGAGATTAATATTGTGCTGCAGTGGAGAGTGATTAATGCAGAGAGCTGAGCAATTTATTTGAATAAAAAATCCCATGTACTTACAGTCTTTTCTACTTGCTGATCCATGTGAAAATAGTTGCTCTCTTGGTAGTACAGAATTGTTATTATTATTACCTTTTAAAGAACTTCTACGTGTGCTTTTGTTACCAATAAAGTGCCATATGCTATGTCAAAAAAAAGTGTCAAACAATGAAAATTCAACTGATAAAATTTTGGGCATTTAGTTGACGGAGACGTGAAATAATTGACTGCGTTATTCTATATATCAACAGCCAAGATTTATTAGTTGACATATAAAAAACCGAAATGCATTCCACATTAGAAATATAAATAAGGAAAGGATATATTTTGCCGATCAACTTGGATATTGCTATGCAGAGTGCATATGTAAAACTCCCAGCAAAACAACTCACGGAAGATCATTTTACTATAGCAAATGGATGAGCAACTGTAGCAGTTCAACAACGCTGGCAATTGAGAACCTGGACCAAATACGAAGGGCACCCAGGAAAATACGAGCAGATCCAATACCCAGGAAAATACGAGCAGATTCAATACGGCCCATGCGGTGGAGCATCACAAGGTGTTAGTTAAAAGAAACTCCATGAGTCAAATATCTAAGCATACAAGACTCGTGTCTACAGATCAGGTAGTAGAAATACATACATGGTAGCAAATAACACGATTAAATCCTACTAGCTAGTCCACATCCCAGGCCACGACGTACAAATGGATGGCCCAATATAAGAGTACATATTGGATCAATTCACCATCGACCATATCAGCCAGCCACATCATACGAAAGTGGAAGAATGGATAATATAACTAGATACCCGGGTGAAAACCAGTTTGTAATAGTCAGTCAGTAGATATAAAAAAGGGATGAAGTATACATCACAATTCTGCATGAAAGCAACAATGAACTTCAACTCATAATTCTGGAGATCATGATGAAAATATCAAACAATGAATCATCTCGTAGTTAGTAGACAAATCTAAAATCATCCTGGCAATAGAGGAACAATTAGTTTGCAGCTTTTAACACACCTTGAACCTCTATTGTTGGCATGTTCTCAAGTTTTAAGCTAAATAATTACATATCACTGGTACAAACTAAAAGATCACCGACTCAATTCACCCTTCACAGGCAAATACTGAACTTCCTAGGTCATCAAATCATTTGAGAATTATCTTATGTATCATCTGCACATTAGAGGTTCATGTAAAAGAGCAGGGTAGTCTGATACCTAACTCAGAAGTATGGTTTACGGGAATGCAGAAACCAACCAGTTAATAAATTGATCAAATTCATGCCATACAGTCGTAGAGACTTCAAACAAGTGATCATGCAACACCACATTGATTAAGTAATTAAGCAAGAAGATAAATTTACAACACATGTTCAACAAATATAGCAGATCTCATGCGTTTGAATTTTCAGCTCCATCTCCAACAGCAATTCCCCTGCCTACAGGCAAAAGTCCAAAAGATCAATGGAAAATATGAATCAATTGGAAGGCATATATGCAAACCGTTATACCTACTCTATGTAAGAAATAAACTAAGAAGGAAAAGAATATACTTTATGACAAGGATAAGAATATGCAAACAGAGCTAAAAAATGCCAAGTGCAAGGAATAAAGGATAATAGTCATATAACAAGTATCGTAGGACATGTTATGGCAGTTTAGGTGTTCATAGAAAATGTACTCATCTAGAATTACTCTTAAACAAAAATTCAACCCTTATGAAAGCGAACAGCATTAAAAGTTAAAACAAACATGTTCGAAGTAATGGGAATGAATCACAGCTAAAGTAATTTCAAGTTGTTGCGTGTGCAATGAAAGATACGAGGTATTACCTGCGGTATAGAAATTCCTATAGGGATAATACATTCTAGAACTCCTTTGGTCGTCTCTTCTACCAATATAGGTGAACCGCATTGACTCAATCTGGAGCATAAAGTCATGAGAAGCCGAAGACAAAAAGATCACATTTGTTTTCTCATCATACCCTAGCATCAGGAAAACATCCACGCCGAGGCTCATGGGTCGGGATAAGAGTTGTGAGATGCATGTTGAACTGAAGAACCTATCTATGAAGGTGGCGGCCGTCTTTGCTTTACCTTCTGCACCGGGAGCGACCTACCATTGCAATCTGATTCTAGTTGGCTATGCTCGTGTCGGTGTGGATGAAGTTGTACCGATATTTCAGTCACTGCAGCTTGACATCCCTGGAGGTGAAGGGGAGACGACACTGGGAGAAGTCACGAGTGGCTTCATTCTTTGGAAAAAGGAATACATCAAGTTTCTAGGCTCGGCGCCAAGGCCACCGTCTCCACCGAGAAGCAATCCATCACCTCCAAGGCCACCATCTCCTCCTAGTAGAAGTCCACCACCTTCAAGTCCACCCCTACTCGAGAAGAAGGACTACAACACGAGTCCATCTCGATCTACAGCGCCTCAGCCTCCTTCACCCAGTAAGAGCCAAAAGATAACCATCGCTTCATCGAGCGATAGCCGAAAGCGATAGTTGTCGCCCCTCCCAAGAGTATCGCCGGCTCCTTTCAAGAGGCCTTACGACATGACTCCTGAGGAAAACAAGGTGGTCGCAGATGCCGAAAAAAGGGATTTTTGGCAAAGAAACAACCCGATCCGAAGGTCCAAGTAGATCCGAAAGTCAAGGAGCACTTTAAGAAATTTCTGAAGCATCCATCCCAAGCTCAAATAAATGCGCCAGCTGACTATACATATTGTCTTGTGAAGACAGTGAAACAGAAGAGAACAAGTGGTAGAGGAAGCATTAGAAAAGACGTTCCCTAGCTTGGAGAACAAGAAAAACAATCAATCCTCCTGCTCCAGGTGTTACCCGAATCTCAACTATATGGGGGAGAACCTATGGATATGGAAACAGTTATGGCATTGGCCGAGCAATGTAATATGTCTCTTGATGACATACTTGGCAGTGTTGCCCCCCCCCCCCCCCACAACTCCTATAGAACGACAATATGTATATAGGCAGCCTTTGGTCAGTTCTGAGACACTCCGGGATCTTCCAACAAAAATGCGAAAATTGCATGCATAGTATATTAAAGACGCAAAAGAAGGGCGATGATGGATCATAGAGAAAGTTAGAGAGGAGCATTACTTCAGTAAAGGTGAGGTCCATATTGAACTTTCGGAAATCTTTTAGTTATTCAATCAAAGGGACCTCGATAAATCTATCCTCAGTTGATATTGCATGTACGTGATTAGTTTATTTACGTAATTAATAAGTATCTAGCTCACCTCATTCAATTCATTGCCGGTAATTATCCTCACTATATTCTTGTGTATGCTATGATGCAGAATGAAGATTCTCGAATATAAAAAAGGGAGAATCCATGGATTTGGGCTCATTGACCCAAATCGAGTTAATGGAGCTATGCTAGAGGCGAAGCCCGTGGACACGAAGCATAACTTGCTCCGGTTTTTCAAGAAGCAGCATTACTGTAAGGAAATACTCCACTTCGAATGAGAGTGTTTCTGTCTTGTACACATTAACTTTTTCTTACTCGATGTTATGTGTAAATGATGGGTTACTGATGTATATAAACCTTACGCAACTTCCACTGGATTCTTCTAAGCATTTCCGTTGACTTGGGAAGAGTTCAGATATATGACTCATCCAAAGTGGACATGGAAGAGTACCGCAACATGATCGAAATGCTCAATAAGTAATTTCAATCATTATCCCACTATATCGGTCTCTTTCGTTTAATTTCTGAGATATCAAGTAATTATTAATGCATTCATTCATTTTCTTTGTCGGACAGTGTTTGGACACAATTCAAGATTGCGATCTGCGGTCAATGGTGTGAGGAGTTGATTTATAAACCGATCCCGGTAAGTAGTATGACCTAGCTCCGCGCATCTCTTTAATTCTAGTTTTAATACAATTATCATGCATGCTTGATTATTATTTGATTGAATTATATTCTTGTAAAGTGCACGAGGCAGCCAAAGGGGACTAATCTATATGGATACTATGTTTGCGAGTTCATTCGCACTTGCACTAGTGAGCAGAAGTTGCAATTTCTTCAAGTACGTAAAAATTTATATGTATTATCATAATTTATGTTGAGTTCCATTCATATTTTTTATGATGATTGATATATATTCATATTGATTTCCCTGTTTTTAGTTGGAAGCGATGCGGGAAAAGCTCCTACCACAGGACCGCCTACTAGCAATTCAACAGGAATTGGTGGGATTTTTTTGACGAGGTCGTAGACCCATGCGGAGAATACAGTATAGATAGACCCTAAAGAATCCATGTAATCAAATAGACGGGCTCTGTACCCGGTTGGAACTCATATACCAAATTGTATATAGATGTATGTATGCTCGTAAGAGAAATTATATTATATATGCATCAATGTGTACAACTACTATGTAGTAGCTTCGTGTATGTATATGAAAAATAATTGAACACAAAACACAAAATGAAAAGGAAAACACAAAACCCTAAAACTCCATCTCCTGTCGCGGCAGCCAAATGGCCCAAAACACTGTCGCGGCAGGTGTTACGAACCGGAACTAAATGTCCTCTAGCCCAGCGCACAACGCGGGGTGATACATTGCTAACGTATCTATAATTTATGATGTTCCATGCTTGGTTTTATCTACTTTGTTATGTTTTGTCCACACTTCGGAGTACTTTTTATACACTTTCTTGGACTAACCTATTAACAAGATGCCACAGTGTCAGTTGTCTATTTTCTGCTGTTTTTGGTTCCAGGAAAGTCAGAAAATGAATATTCTCGGAATTGGACGGGACAAAAGCCAAAGTCAGTTTTCCACCCAGAGGGACACGGAGCCATAATACGAGACAGAGAGGGGCCAGAGGGCCGCCACACCACCTGGCCGCACGGCCAGGCCTGGCCCGTGCCAGGGGGTGGTGTGGCCGCCTAGGCACCCCCTCGGCCTCCCCTTTCGCCTATAAGATGCCTCCGATATAGAAACCCTAAGTACCCGATCAAAATTCCACGAAAGAGTCTGTAGCCGCCGTCATCTCCATCCATAGATCAGGAGGGATCTGAAGCTCTTCCCGGCACCCTGCCGGAGGGGAGAATTCACCCTGGAGGCCTTCTTCATCACCATGCAAGCCTCTGATGTGATCCGTGAGTAGTTCATCCTTGGACTACGGGGCCATGTAGTAGCTAGATGGTTGGTTCTTCTCCTTTGTGCTACCATGTCTAGATCTTGTGAGCTCCATTCATGATAAAAATCATCTATTTGTAATCATACATGTTGTGTTTGTGGGGATCCGATGGATATTGAGATGTTATTTCAGATTGGTTGTTGATTCTATCATGTCTTTGTTATTTGTGATCTTGCATGCTCTCCGATGTTAGTAGATATATTGGCCGAGTAGATTCTAGCACCTCCAAGAGGGAGTATTTATGCTCGATAGTGGGATCATGCCTCTAGTAATCTGGGGAAGTGATAGAAATCTCTAAGGTACTAGATGTGATGTTGCTACTAGGGAGAAAATAACAATCCTTTGTTCATAGAACAATCGTATTGTTTACTTTACACGCAATGCGTAATGCAATTATCTGTTGCTTGTAACTTAATACTGGAGGGGGTCTAGATTGATAACCTGAAGGTGGATTATTAGTTAGAGATGCAGTTAGATTACGGTCTATGTATAATGTTGTAATGCCCAATCAAATCTCATAGGAGTCAAGATGATTAGTATATGCATGTATGCTTTCTCGATGTTTGTCAATTGCCCCGCTATAATTTGTTCACCCAACATGTCATCTATCTTAAGGAGAGCCACCACTAGTGAACTATGGACCCCAGTCCTTTCTTTTACCATCAATCTACAACTATTTACTACTTTCTATTTACTATTTGCAAGCTTTTGCTTTCTTCCACACAATATGTTTAATCCTTTGTTTTCAGCAAAACCGGTGAGATTGACAACCTCGTTGTAAGTTGGGGGCAAAGTTCTGTGGTTGTGTTGTGCAGGATTCCAAGTTGGCAACAACACCTTGGAGGTGTTTCCTTGCTCCTACTGGTTCGATAACCTTGCAAACCATGGTTATGGATTTTTTATGATGTGGCTTTTATGACAAAATTAGTGACAGCCCATTTGTGTCAACAATATATTTTCATTGACAAAATATGGATATTAAGTGACGAAAGGGGTCTGTCACTAAATACGATTTTTGTTGTAGTGAATAAAGCTAGGCTCCCCGGCAACAGCGCCAGAAAATGTCTTGATGTCCACAAGTATAGGGGATTGCTGAAATCTTCAATGAGAAGTATTACCCAAATTTATAGTTTGACTCAAGGGAACACAATAATATCAATAAGACTTTAGAAATTGAGACGTCACTCTCAACCACACCCGTATATCAATAAACTCACAAAGAAACTGGTGATTTTATAGCAGTTAAATCAAAGCAGTAAAACAAACAGTAACAAGCAGTAAACAATAGCAGCAGATTTCCAGTTTTCACCGGGAGTAGTGATGTGTAACTTTAGTGGATAAAAGCATAGGCATGAGGTGATAGCGGGGTGTTGCATGAATGATATTGATCATATAATATATCCTAATAACATGACATTCATCTCTAATTCAGTTGTGTGTAGGTGTGTGTTCTTAATATAGTTATCCATACTAACCAAGAGAATTTGCATAACATCTTTTGTCCTGCCTACCCATTTTACCGGGGCCAACTTGGAACTATAGGCAATTAAGATCTATCCTTTTGAATATACCGAATCAAAGCATTAACACTTCATGAACACACAATATCCTCAAACTATCGTATATTCCCATTGTTTTCCCTAACTGTCACTTTAGGGTTCGTAGGTTTAACATAATAATAGGTAATACACTTTGCTAATCCGTACCAAACTAAAATATATGATGGGGCAATAAAATTTCAGAACTAAGATCATGTCACTCAGGCCCTAGCAACAAGCATTAAACATAGCAAAGGTGTACAAACACTCATACATGAATATCCTCAAGATAAACCCCTCAAATCCTGATACATATGGATGATTACATGATCCATCTCATCCAATCCCCATCCACCTCACATGCCTACAGAGAACTACTCACACATGGCGATGGAGAGTGAGCACATGATGGTTGGTGATGGCGTTGATGATGATGGTGGTGGAGAAGATCTCAAAATCCCCCTCTCCGGCGTGAAGATCAAGATTGACCCCAAAACGAAGAACGTGGATGTGGTGGTGCTCTGTTTCATGAAAGGCTCTGTCCTTCTGTATACCTAGGTTTCTCAGGCATATAAGGAGGTACGCCAAAGGAGAGAACGAGGCGATGCTCCATGGCCAAATGGGCCTGGGTGGCAAGCCCTCCCTTGCTGGGTGCGCCACCTGGGCTCTTTTGGTCCTGATGGCTCCCCTCACGTGATTCCAAAGTCTAGGCTCCTTGTCTTGGTGAAAAACTTTTGTGGTATTTTTCCTCGATTTTACTTCCTTCGAAAATAGACAGAAAGAATGCTTTTGCTAAAAATTGTGTCATAATCAACAGTTTTATCCAAGTATGGTGATATTACGGCACAAATCACCGAGCAAAGTACTTGGAAAAGTAGATACATTTTGGATGTATCACCATCACATCATGTTTAGATGATATGACTTTATTGTAAGTTGGCTTTAGAAGCACCATGATCAGGAAACCTTGATCATCAGCTGCCCAATGAACTAGTTGAATAGAGGCTACTAAGAACCTAGGTTTGTTTATATACCACACCTTTATTAAAGTTTTTGTTTGATACAATTATAGAATGATATAAAACTATTATGAACTAATGAGATATGATAATAAACCCCTTTATTATTTGCCTCTAGGGCATAGCTACTTCATGGCACGCCTTCTTCGCCCGACTGCAAATCGGCCTCACCTCATGGGCCGGCCTCGCCCATGGGCCGTCTCCGGCCTCCTTCGACTCCACGTCGCTCGCTGCTGCTCCCTAATACGTTGTAAATGTATCTATAATTCTTGATGTTCCATGCTTGTTTTATATCTACTTTCTTATGTTTTATCCACACTTTGGAGTATTTTTGCACATTTTCTGGAACTAACCTATTAACAAGATGCCATAGTGCCAGTTGCCTGTTTTCTGCTGTTTTTGGTTTCAGAAAAGCTAGTAGGAAAATATTCTCGGAATTGGACTGCACAAAAGCCAAAGTCAATATTTTACCCGAAGCAACACAGAGTCTGGAGTGGAGCCGAAGAGGGGCACCAGGGCGGCCACACCCTAGGGTGGTGTGGCCAGCCCTAGGCATGCTGCCACCTGGTGTGGGCCCCCTGGCGCTCCACCGACCTTGCCCCTTCGCCTATAAAAGTCTTTCGGGATGAAAACCCTAAGTACCCGATCAAAATTCCATGAAAGAGTCTGTAGCCGCCGCCATCTCCATCCCTAGATCGGGAGGGATCTGAAGCTCTTCCCGGCACCCTGCCAGAGGGGAGAGATCATCCTGAAGGCCTTCTTCGTCACCATGACTGCCTCCGGTGTGATGCGTGAGTAGTTCATCCCTAGACTACGGGTCCATGTAGAGCTAGATGGTTGGTTCTCCTCCTTTGTGCTACCATGTTTAGATCTTGTGAGCTTCGTTCATGATCAAGATCATCTATTTGTAATCCTACATGTTGTGTTTGCGGGGATCCGATGGATATTGAGATGCTATTTCAGATTGATTATTGATTCTATCATGTCTATGTTATTTGTGATCTTGCATGCTTTTCGTTGTTAGTATCTATCTTGGCCGAGTAGATGCTAGCAACTCCAAGAGGGAGTAATTATGCTCGATAGTGGGTTCATGCCTCTAGGAATCAGGGGAAGTGACAGAAATCTCTAAGGTACTAGATGTGTTGTTGCTACTAGGGAGAAAACATCAATCCTTTGTTCATGGAGCAATCATATTACTTACTTTACACACTTTGCTTAATGCAATTATCTGTTGCTTGCAACTTAATAATGGAAGGGGTTCGGATGATAACCTGAAGGTGGATTATTAGTTAGAGATGCAGTTGGATTATGGTCTATGTATAATGTTGTAATGCCCAATCAAATCTTGTAGGAGTCAAGATGATTAGTATATGCATGTATGCTTTCTCGATGTCTATCAATTGCCCCGCTGTAATTTGTTCACCCAACATGTCATCTATCTTTAGGAGAATCACCTCTAGTGAACTATGGACACCAGTCCATTCTTTTACCATCAATCTACAAGTTATTTACTATTTACTATTTACTTTCTACAAGCAATTACTATCTTCCACACAATACGTTTAATCTTTTGTTTTCAGCAAAATCGGTGAGATTGGCAACCTAACTGTAAGTTGGGAGCAAAGTTCGGTGGTTGTGTTCCAAGTTGGAAACAACATTTTGGGGGTATTTCCTTGCTCCTACTGGTTCGATAACCTTGGTTTTATAATTGAGAGAAAACTTGCTACTGTGCTCATCATATCTTCCTCGTGGGGTTCCCCAACGAGCTCGATATATTTTGGGTCATCACTCCCTCCTCGCTCGGCAGCACATCTTCCTTGCCCTCCTCATCGACAAAACCTCCTGCGACCGATCCATCGTCTCATCCAATGGTCACGCATACCAGGGATGATACTCGTCGAGCTAAGGAGTATACGAATGGCATGGCTCGGTACAATGAAAGGGCATTTTGCCGTGCCTGTCCATTTTGTCGAAAGAACACTACAATTATTTTAGAGTATTCTAACAAAGTGAATGTATGGAAAAAATAAGTGTTCGGTTTACACTTCTTGTTCGTAATTTAGTTTTAGGATTAAGATCGCATAATTTATGAGCACATGATTGCATAAATGGTGACCTAACATATTTAGAGTTGAACTGACAGAAGTTTTTATTAGCACAACATGCAGAACAATTGAGGATAACATTCAAACATGAAGAGCTCAAGATCATGGAATATGTGTATTACCTAAATATCGATGCGAGTAAAGTTGATATTGGATTAAGCCACCGAAAATACGAGCTAAGGGATGATTTAATCATATATTAGTACCACAAGTAACGGTAAATTTCTTGTAAAAGAGTCTAGGGAACTTCAAACTAGTTTCAAGCAAACCATGATGGCATAGCAGGTCTGCTTCTGCATCATTTGGTAGACGATTTTGGAGGATCTCGAACTGAATGTTTATTCATAACCTTTGTGTTATGCTTCAAATGTGATACCAGGACTGCTTGAAGAGTCCGAAAAGCAAGTCCAGCTAACCACACACAGTACAAGAACCAATCTAACAGTAAATCTTCATGGTGAAAGTATAAATAAAGGGTATTCTAAAATTATCCAAGCAATGTTCCTTGAATTTTCGGTTCCTTGATAATCTTTGCAAAGCTCCAGAATCCAAGAAAATTTGTGAATTATGCATAAATCTCAATAAGGAAGATGTATAGCATATGAACTTAGTAAATTCCTCTCTAAAAAAGAAGTAAGAATCTGTAATTTCGAGAACAGCTAAAAATAATGCCGCCATGCAAGACTTGCTTAAAACTAAAGTATCAACAAGCAAGACAAAGGAGGGTGTTGGCAACTGGTATCTAGTGATCAGACTTGATACCACACGACCATGCCTATCCACATGCCACAGTTTATACACTATCAGCGTGTGATTTGAAAGTCAAATCATCAAATTATATCATGAAGGAAATACGACAATATAGTTTAGTAAAAAAAGATGCACAGATCATTCATTCCACTATCAGCACCACGTGACAGCATAACATTAGCACATGTTATTTAAGAAAATTATCGGAGAAGTAATAGGAAGTCACTATAAGGTTTATACACAGTTTCCAGAAGCTATTCACTAAAATATTCCAATCAACCATGTTGTTTCACTTTTTCCTAGCAGAAGGGAACCCGTAGAGAGAGTATTTGTGAGAGCACTATTGTAGTTGACACAATCCATAAATGGTTTACATGAAGGCACTGTTCTGATTGCCCATAAAATTTATCCTCTAGCTCATCCTCCTCTCATAACTAATCTCACCTATTAATGTAGAAGGTGATATGTCAATAAGGCAAGAACATGTTCGAAATACTGGAACAAAAAGTTGACTCTATGAACAAAATTGCACATTGTAGAAGATCTTTACCAGAACCTTTTCCTAAAACAATGATAACCAAACCATGATCAAAATATGACATATAAAATTTTATATTGATCAGTGCTTCCTTGGTTAGAGTGTTGCCTCCAATTGGATCAATGCTTAATCATACGTTTCCACTCTCCAGGGATGCATCATCTCACCTCAAACCTCCATATTATTCTCATTTTATATATTTTTATAGGATTAAAAGTTCAACAAGTCATGGACAATAGAGAACAAATTTAGAGTAAACAACAGATGTAACAAATATTAACAAGAGATCAGTAAAAAGTGGTAAAATTACGTGATGAGTGTACCTGTCCAGTAGCCATGTGTAGCAAACGGTAGGTCAAAACGTTTCTTTGTGCAATTCCTGAATAAAAATACCAGCCTTCTAACTCTTGTTGCCTGAAATTACAGAGAAGGATGTCGGTCAAAAAAAAAAGCACACTAACAAAGAAACATTGTTGGCGAACAGTGGTAGGCTGAAGGGGAGATGATTGATGGCCACACATATATATGAAGGAAAGAAAGAAACTAACAATAATGCTAAATTAGTCTCCATAATTACACGAGGGAGAGGGTCAAAATTTTACCATCATCATTAGACACCACCGGTAGTTTCGATTTCAGACCATTACGTCGCCGCCTGCACGAACAAAAGGGAAGGCGTTGCTCGGATGATGGGCCGATCCAAAGGCGGATCGAAGAATCCTAGGCCCTCATGAAGGGAGCCCACTCCGCAACCTGTGCGGCATCCACACCGTGGAGGCACCGTTGCCAGAGAAGAAGCCAGGGATTTGGGCGGCCTCTTCCAATCAACGCGAAATTTAGAAATCAATAGACATGCAGAGTTGGTTGGCTCAGATCCAGATAAAATCGATAGAGGTCGCGAAATAGAGCCATCCTCCGATGCCGTTCCATCCGGTGGCGCCGGTGTAGGAAGTACTGGCGGTGCAACCATGTCCGAGAGGAGGTGCATGTTCGTGCCTGTTCACCTTTTTTTCTTTTGCTTGATCATGTCTGCTCGCGTAGTTACTCGCTGTACCAGAAAACAAGAGGATGCATTGGAAGGCCCATAATTTTTTGTACGGCCCGACAAACATGGTGAGACCCGACTCGTTTTGAGGAGTAGCAGCCCAGCAACGAAGGTAGAACCCTCCATGTGATCGATGAAGGAAACAATCGCTGTTAACAACGTTTCGGAAGTAAGCTAGTCGTTGTAGACCCTTAGATGATTACATAGGACGGTTCAAGCTACCAAAGCTCCTAGATAGGCAAGTTATACTGTTTCTTAATATTTAAATTGTTGGAACTTATGTAGTACTAATAATATTTAATGTTGTTCTAAAATAGAGTGTACATGCTTCAAGATTTCTTATAATGTCTCATGTTTTGCCCTCGGCTGTGGCATGTCGCCACCAGTAGGCCACAACCCTGAGTTCCGACGGGCCACTGCCACCAGGTCGTCAACCTCCCACGCCCTCAACAACGGATATTCGTCCTCCAATACCCATGTAATTATTATTTTTAGAATTGAGCAAAGCAAGGTTGTGATCTCACTTCTTTTTAATCATAATACTCCCTCTGTCTTAAAATAGATGTTGCAATATTTTCTAAATTTGGATGTATGTATACACTATTTAGTCTAGATACATCCAGACTTTGAAAAAAAATTGACATCTATTTTGAGACAGAGGAGTAGTTTTGTTTGCGGACTACTTAATATTTTTGTTCTGTCTGATATGGTTTTGTAGCTAGTATTGTCACCAAGCAGAACAATATGCCTCATTTTCTACAGTACCATGTTTATTCTTCTTAAACCATGCGATGGAGCTCAACACTGCTGCAAGGACTCCTATAATGTTCAAGAATAGAGGTATTAAAGCGAGGCATAAATTTCTCTAGATTGGTTGAAATCTACTACAGGGTTAAATTTATTTGTAACAAATGATATGCTGCAAAAAGGATGATGGGATTTATCTCAAAACATTCATGCTTTTTATTGTATAGGATGACATTGTCAAGGTTTAGCTATCAAGCAAGCCAATATTACTTGCTATGAGTACTGAAACAGTAAATGTTCTCTTACATATCTCTCTTGCTACTTGTAGGTATTGTCGAAGTTTGTAGGTGATGCCTGCTGCTTCAAATTGAAATAGATAGTATAATTTGGTGATAGCTCTAGGGGTATGCTTGTATGGTCTTCCAAACCATCTATCTTATCATGAATGTGGTTTATTTGTTTTCCTTTCGAGCGTGTATCATTTATGAAACAACTTTTTGTTAGGGAAAGAAAAGTACAGTGCGCGAGAGGAGATAATTGACTTGCATACAAATGTGACACTAAAGTAATTACATTATGAATCTAATACCACTCTTCATGTATATAGACGAACATTAAGTTCATCCAGTACATTCTACTATGATAATATCATTCCTTTCACTCTTGTGACACACGATGAAGAAGACATTCATTTTCATGTTTGATCCCTTTATCTTGAACAAATGTGTTTTCAGGTAAACACTGAATGACCAGAACACCCAGTGCTCGAAGGTAATGGGCATTCTGTGCATATTCGGGTGCTCTGCTCCAGCCAAGTCAATCTTGTTTTTGTGTCACGGAGTGGCAAACAATGAAGTTCACATGCTTGTGTTCAACAACTGGCTGCTGAAACGCATGTTATTTTAGGTGTGCAAAGTATCTCCTTTAATTTTGAATTAAGTTGTATTTAGTCAGAAAGTAACAGGTAATATGAAGAGCACTTGTATTAGAGTTAAGAAAACTTGTCGGGGTTTGATGGTCCAAAATATATCGAGCTCGTTAGGGAACCCCAAGAGGAAGGAATGATAAGCACAACAGCAAGTTTTCCCTCAGTTATAAAACCAAGGTTATCGAACCAGTAGGAGCAAGGAAACACCTCCAAGGTGTTGTTTCCAACTTGGAATCCTACTATAACATCCAAAAACTTTAATCCAAGGTTATCAAGATCCAAATCATCAAATTAAGAGTTAACAAAAACTTTTCCATTTAAAAATATTAAAGCCTTCATATGTGTGTGCATTTAAATTAGGAGTTGATTTGAATTGCCATGATTAAGTGATCCATTGCTTGTAAAATGATTCTTAGGTGAAATAAACATCATCTAGATCATTCCCAACAAATCCCAAAGAAAAAAATCAAAATGAATAAAATAAACAAATGGTCATTTGTGCCATTTTAATCAACATGCCTACTTTGGCTACTCCTAGAACTCAAAACCTAACAGAAACAAATGTGGATCTTTGCACCCCTTGCTAGTACATGTAATGATGTACCAAGGCCCACCTTGTGATCTACCAAAAACTTTCAAACACTAATTTTAAATGGCAATTGAAAATTGAATGTAGTTCATATGAGAAGATCCCAATTATTCAAAAACCACTCAAAGGAGCTCCATTTTCAAAACCCAAGCAACCACAGAGGCTTAAGCATGTGTCTAGCAACTCCACCAAAATTCAACCAAAAATTCAAAAACTTTTCTCATGCGGCCATTGTGTCGAACAGGTGGCATGTAGAAAATAAACTGCCTAACTATTATTGTTTGTACTTAAGCCATTGTCCCCCATTTGACCCCCTCTGCACTCCCTTGTCCCCCCTAAGTCCAACCAAGTGGTCACCGGCCTACCCCTAAGCCGTAACAGCAGTGGAGCGCCGCCACTTTATGGTCGCCGCCGGCCGATCGTGGAGAAAGGGCCACAGACTGCGCCACGCCATTCCAGCGCCACCACTAGCTCCGCCTAACGCTACCGCAGCCCCCTGTCCACCCCTCAATCACCCCTAGGCCCTGGACCACAGCCCAGCATCGCCGCCCATTCTCTCTGCGTCGTGCTCAGCACGCGCCAGAGCGTGATCGTCGCCAGCACGCAGCAGACCACCACTCGACATAAAATCCCGCACGCCGCTCCGCCTCGTCCCCAGCACCCCACCAGACATGGTCGTGCAACGCCGCGCGACCCACAGTCGCCGTGCAGCGTGTCGAGCACCGCCTCTGTCTCCCAGAGCGCAGGACGCTCCCGACCAAATGCCGCCGCCCCTAGCCACGCATTGAAGCCGTAGAGCACCGCCAGGAGGCAGGCCACCATTCGCCTACACCGCCCATGCCTCTAGCCGCCTGTATCAGCGTCACCGACGAGCTCGCCGTCGTGCCACTCGGTCCTCTTGTTGCCCTATAAAAGGAGCCCTCCCCAGTACAAACTCCTCACACCATTCCACTCCCCTCTCCTCACTGATCCTTCCCCACCTCTCGTCGAAGCCACTCGAGCCATTGTTTGCCGGAATTTAGCCGGAGGAGCACGCTGCAGAGGAGGAGAAGGCGCCGTCGATTTCGTCCACCCCAAGAGCTTCCGCGACCACCCCTGAGTCTGCCGTCGACAGCACGTTCGATCGCTCCCATCACCACAGTAGCTGGAGCCATGGTATGCCCCCTGTGCACCCCTACCGAGCCGCTAGGGTTAGTCCTCGCCGGCGACCTGTTCGCCGGAGACGACACTCCTCAGCTGTAGATCTCACTTTTAATCGCACGGTCCACGTTGCCCCGTACCGCTTCGCGTTTAAAGAGCCGCTGACATGTGGACCCCCCTGTCAGCTGTTCTCTACACCGCGGAGTGCCACTGGGCCGACCCATTTTACTTCCCGCGCTAGCCCACGAATTAAAATTTAGGTTTTTCCATTTAAGTTTGAACTTAGTTGTGTCCCCTAGTTTGAAAATCATTTCAGAGGTATTTACCAATCCAAATGGAGTGAGTCCAATTGTGTTGGAAAGCTTCTGAAAAGATCTATCCAAGCCCGTTGGATTTAATTCATTTAGGGTTAGAGATCTCTCCTAGTAAAAATAACAAGACAGAAGCTTTTGCACATTCAAACATTTTTATAAAATCAACCAAAATAGCTTTTGAGTTGATTCCAACTCTCAAAAATCACATTTAACCATACCTATCTGAATATGTAATAATATTAAGGTTTACATGTAGTGACTTTAGACTAGTACCAAAATAATGGTATATAGGCATTTCTAGTCACTTTAAATCATTAAATAATAAACTTAAACTTAAGTAAATGTGATCCAACCCTTAAATCACATTCCCACATGTTAGAATATGTGGTGATGACATGTGTCCACATGATCCCATATTTTAAGTGGTGAATATTAAATCTTAGTTATTTTCAATGAGTAGAAATTACTTTTCTTAAATAAAAAGAATGAAACTAGTTAATAAAACCTTGTGATGCTTATGATGATAATAGATCATCCAATGTGTGCCTTAGAGTGCTAAGTAGACTAGTTAAGCATTGTTTGGTGATTGTGTACTCCGTATGTATTTATAGACGATAGTACCGACCAAGCTTTCGAGGAGGAGGAGTTCTACCAAGAGGAGGAGGAAGAAAACTTCAACCACTACACTGCACAAGGCAAGCCATCATTAACAATGCAAGCTAACACTTGCAAGTATAATGCTTAGCACGCTAGAATTAAGCTAGATAATCTGAGCAAGATGCACTAGGCATGCTTTGGTTATACCACTTTGATTATTACCTACCCCAAGTCTTATTTCCAAGCTTTACTTTCTTTAATTTACCAAAGTCCTTTACCTGTTTTGAAGGTAGCATAAAAAATATAAAACTTGACCTATCTAGATAACTTTAGGTGTCATTCTATGGCATGAGAGTGATCCCATATTTCCACCTTAGTGAACACTCTTAACTTAGTATTTAGAGCAGATAAAAACTTGAGTCACTCTACATGGGAACACTTGGTGAAAATGAATTGTGAAAACCTTACAATGATGAGTCATTCTATTGAGATGTTTTGACATGTGTTGAGAAACACAAATGGTTTATGATGATGAAAATATTGAGGCATGAGCCTTGGCCCTTTTACAAAACTAATGGTTGGATTCGGATGCGATACCGTTCCAAATTTACCGTGCAACCACAATACCGGAATTGCGTAAGGCTTAGCCGGAAGTTTATATGCATTAGTATTAGTTCCCTCGCGGGAGAGGTTTGAGCTGAGGCTACCTCTCAATGTGTCCACCTATGCAGTGCCCAAGATGACAGATGGTCATGGTTGGGAGGCCATGCTCATAGGAGAGGTGCTTATACTAGGGTGTGTAAAGGAAAGGTTATGTTTGATTATCTGCATACTAAGTATGATGATTCAGGGTTATCCCTGATAGATGTATCGAATCTTGTGGTGAAAGTGTACCACCTCTACAGAGTGTCAAACTATTTTAATAGCCGTGTCCACGGTTATGGACAGTTGGAGTGTCCATACTGTTTCGTTTTCAGATGTTTTCAAAATAACTTATGAAATGAATGATGAATCTTGACTTGACCACAATAGAGTTGTGACTATGACACTAGCTTCCCAACTTAAGTGATTCTAGAACTTTATTTTATCTTTCTTTGTTTCTGAACTCAGCTTAGGTTTCAAACTTAACTTTATAGTTAAACTCAGAGTTAGCACTTCACATTAGAACTATACTAATTGTGAGTGTTAGTTTGTGAGTACTTAAAGAGTACTCATGGCTTTTGTCCCTGGCTATTCTCATGGCCAGACTATGAAGGAGACTACCAAGATGACGATCAGCAGGACGGCTATGATAACTAGGACTATCTGCCTTCGTCAGCATTGCCTGTGCCCCTGAAGATGGACCCCACCGCTACGCTTATTATTTATTCCGCTGCTTGTTGTATTAAGACTGGATCATGAGATCCTTATTTGTGTAAGACCTTATTTATGGTTTGTAATGGATGATGTACTGTGATATCCAATTTGTTATGTCTCACAAAAATGGTAATCCTGGGATTGCGATGTATGACATAATAGGCATCTAGGATTAAAAATCTGGGTGTTGACAAGTTGGTATCAGAGCCATCCTGACCATAGGAGACCCTAGTTAGAATGGACGTCCAAACAAAACTTAGTTTCAAAACCAAAGTGATTATTTATGAAAAATTATTTCCTCTCTTATCCTTGGGAATTCATTCTTTCTCAAAAATTCATGTTCCTCCAATTCTTACATTACTACCTAAAATTTGACACACTTGATCACATCACTAACTTCCTCATCCTAAATTCTTGTAGATGGAGACTCCGTTCAGCAAGTTCTACCAATTGGGCAATGGAGGCCAGCTGATCTTCGAGAGGGATCTGGATTCACTGTCTGAGTTATTGGGACGCCCGGATCCAGAGTTTCTTGGAGCTCAACTTCTAGGACCCCCAGGAGGAGATTTACAGTGGCTAGTCACCGCTGATCTTCGAGAAAGCATCGAAGATCTAACGTCCAGGAGAATCCAGTTCTCCGTGAGAGAGAACAACTGGCTAGATGGATTAGCCAGGGCAATGCATGAAGCTCTCGCATGTCTGTGTGCCCTCAGTGTCAACCAAATCCAAGGAACCCGTTTTGCTCACTATGCAAGACATGACTTCATGGGAATGCCGATGGAAATGCCCAGTCACCCGGAGCTGAAGCGTCAAGTGGAGAACCTTGACTTCCTGTTGTACGATCGCCAGAAGGAATTGGACAATGCTAGGAAGTTCGCCAACCACAACCGTACCATTGCCGCCTAGAAGGCCTCGACTTTCTCACTGCTTGTCAAGGACCATCGGTCTCTTCGCCTCCAGCGCGAGAAGAAGGATAACACCGTTGCCATCTTTGTAAGAAGGTGGCCGACCTCGAGAAGACCGTCAAGGAGCAGGAGGCTCAGCTTGCAGCAAAGGAGGCAGAAGAGGAGGGTGAAGAGATCCAGGGAGATATGGATTCTTACCTCAGCAATGATGATGACTTTCTGGAGGAGGATGATGTGGACTTCTACACTGACGATGAGGACTCCGACTTTATCGACGATGAGTAGATGCACTAGAGCACTATCGTAGCATGAGATGTATCGGTCCCACTATATCATAGCTTGCAGAATGGTTCTTAAAACCATCTATTTTCCTTGTTGTTGTGGTGTGTGTGTGTTTGTATCGTGTGCTTGCTTGAATGAATGAAATGAAGTTAGTTGCAAAACCTGAGTCAAACTCAAAGTTTTAGTCTTGAAACCAAAACCATGAACCTTAGAACTTTCCCTCTTACCCCTTTATCCACCTCAATCTTCAGATGACTCGTGAAAACCAAGGAGGGAGCAACTCGTCGCAAGACCCAATGCTGCAGATCTTGCAGAATCTCATCGCAGACAGAGAAGCAAGCAGGGTAGAGCACCAAGCTAATCTAGCAACACTGCAACAGATCACCTAGATGGCTCTCAACAACCAAGGGCATGGAAACCAGGATCATCATGGATCCAAACTCAAAAACTTTCAGAATACCAATCCCCCAATCTTTAACCAGGCTGAAAACCCACTAGATGCTGATGACTGGCTGCAGACAATGGAAAACAACTTAGAAGTAGCAGGAGTTGATCACAACGAGAAAGTTCTCTTCGCCACCCACTACCTAGCAGGAGATGCAAGAGCTTGGTCGACTAGCATCTGTAACATGAACCATGGTCAAGTGATGACATGGGAAGCCTTGCACCCACGTGCCGCAGGGCTTAGTCACCAGAATGAGGGATGAATTCAGAGAGTTGAAGCACGGCAGAATGACTATGGTAGAGCACTGTGACAGATTCTTGTCATTTGCAAGGTACGCCCCTGATGAGATCAACACGGAGGCCAAGAAGAAGGAGAGATTCCTGAACGGACTACATAATGAGATGCAGACTGTCCTCGTCAACATCCGCTTCGAGGATCTCGAAGAGCTAGTCGACTCTGCCATTCAGATGGAAGGGAAGATTAACCAAGCAAACGACAACCACAAACGTCGTATGATGCAGCAATCTTGATCCAGCAGTCACCAGAAGTACCGTCCCAACCCCTCACCAGGATATGCACCAAGGAACAATCGACCCCCAATGTCTCGCCCAAGCTACCCCAACCGTAGCGGAGGCAATGTGAAGTCTGGAGGAAACAACCACAACTCCGGCAACATCAACAATTTCAATCGTGCCCTCCCCAAGAGCAACAACAACAACACTGCACCCAAAACTGGCAGCAATGTTGTGTCTGTTGCAGCAAAAGACAAGTCTCAGATAACTTGTTTCGAGTGTGGAGTTAAGGGTCACTATTCCAATGAGTGTCCCAAGAAGATTGTAGCCACTGCCAATGTGAACGCCCCAGCTCAACAGCAGCGTCGTGTTCAACCAGGGAGAAGATTTGCCCCAGGGAACCCTCACAACCGCAATGGTTGTCTCTTCCACATGAACGCTGAGGAAGCTCAAGAAGCGCCAGACGTAGTGCTAGGTATGTTTTCTATCAACTCAGTTTTAGCAAGGGTGTTGTTTGATTCGGGAGCATCGCATTCATTTGTCACCGAAGAATTTGCATGCACTAGTAAGATTCACCCAACCAACTTGAAGCATGTCATGATAAGTTCAAATCCCAGGATCAACTACAAAAGCTAGAAAAATTTGCAAAGCTATGCCTATCAGAATACATGGGATAGATTTTTATGCCAACCTAATTGTACTCGGAACCAAAGGATTGGAAGTAGTACTAGGTATGGACTGGATGTCAAGGCATAAAGGACTGATAGACTGTGCTAAGAAAGCCATCACCATGACCAGTAGCTCTGGAGTCACAGTAGAGCATATATCTGAAACCTTACCCCGTCAATTCAAGTGCAACAAGAGTCTAGCCCTGCCCACCACTGACCAAGTCCAAGTAGTCTGTGAATACCCCGATGTATTCCTAGATGAATTGCCAGGTATGCCCCCGGATAGGGATATTGAGTTCATTATCGAACTAATCCCCGGAACCGGACCCATAGCCCAGAGACCCTATAGCATGAACACCTCAGAGTTAGGAGAATTGAAGAAGCAGTTGGATGCCATGTTAGCAACAGGCTTGATTCAACCAAGCGCCTCACCATGGAGATCACCAGTGTTATTCGTCGACAAGAAAGATGGAGGCAACCGTTTGTGCACAGATTACAGAAAGTTAAATGACGTCACCATCAAGAACAAGTACCCCTTGCCAAAGATAGAGGATCTATTTGATCAGTTAACTAGAGCTCAGGTATTCTCAAAGATTGATCTTAGGACTGGTTATCACCAACTTAAGATTCGTGCAATGGATATTCCGAAGACCGCCTTTACTACTCGCTATGGTTTATACGAGTATACGGCTATGTCTTTTGGATTAACCAATGCCCCTGCTTATTTCATGAATCTCATGAATAAGATCTTTATGAATTTCCTAGATAAGTTTGTCGTTGTGTTTATCGATGATATCCTTATCTACTCCAAGTCAGAAGAAGAGCATGAGCAACATCTGAGAACCATCCTAGAAACCCTGAGAGAGCATCGGTTATATGCCAAGTTTAGCAAGTGTGAGTTTTGGCTGAAAGAAGTAGGATTCCTAGGACATATTGTGTCTGCCGGAGGAGTCTCTATTGATCCCGCCAAAATCAAAGATGTCGAAGAATGGGAAGCCCCAACCACTCAAACCCAAGTCTGTGCATTTCTCGGATTAGCGGGATATTACCGCAAGTTCGTCGAAGGATTCTCGAGCATCACCAGACCCATGACCCAATTGTTGAAGAAGGACAAGAAGTTTGAATGGACCGACAAGTGTGAAGCCAGTTTTCAGGAGCTAGAGAAGATATTGATATCAGCCCCAATACTGATCATGCCAGATATCAAGAAGTCGTTTGATGTGTATTGTGATGCATCCAAGATTAGTCTCGGATGTGTACTGGTGCAAGAAGGCAAAGTCATCGTGTATCTGTCTAGACAACTGAAGCAGCATGAGCAGAACTATCCGACCCATGATCTTGAATTAGCAGCCGTAGTTTTGGCATTGAAGACATGGCATCACTATCTGATGGGTAATCGCTGTGAGATTTACTCAGATCATAAGAGCTTGAAGTATATTTTCACTCAGAAGGAGCTGGATATGAGGCAAAGGAGATGGATAGAGTTAATCAAGGATTATGACTTTGACATTCACTATCACCCCGGCAAAGCCAATGTGGTAGCGGATGCTCTTAGCAGATTGCCGTGTAGGCTAAACACCATGATCAAGGAAAAGCAGCCAAGTTTGTATGAGGAGTTGGAGCAGTTTCGAACTGAGCTAGTTAGCAAAGGATTCTTAGCTAGCATTGGACTTCAACCCACTTTGATTAGCCAAATCAAGGAAGCCCAGAAGGGAAATGAAAGTATCGACAGAATCAAATGTCGTATTGGTACAGGAAAGGTACCTGGATTCACTGAAGATGGAGAAGGAGTTCTGTGGTACAAAGGACGTATCTGTGTGCCAGCAAATTCGGAACTGAAGCGGGTTATCATGCAGGAAGCTCATGATACTCTTTATTCTATCCACCACGGAGGAACGAAGATGTATCAATATTTGAAAGAGCAATTTTGGTGGCACGGGATGAAGAGAGAAATCGGAAGCTACATCGCTAAGTGTGATATCTGTCAAAGAGTCAAAGCAGAGCATCAGCGACCCGCAGGACTGTTGAAACCTTTGTAGATTCCGGAATGGAAATGGGATTCCGTCGGAATGGACTTTATCACTGGTTTGCCTACTTCTAGTAGGGGAAATGACTCAATCTGGGTCATCCTTGATAGACTTTCCAAAGTAGCTCACTTTATACCTGTCAAGACAACCTACCAAAGTTCGAAGCTAGCAGAGTTGTATATTGCTAGAATTGTTAGTCTGCATGGAACCCCCAAGACCATAGTATCAGATCGAGGAACCCAATTCGCCTCGAGATTTTGGCAGAAAGTTCAGGAAGGATTAGGCACCAAGTTGAACTTCAGCACCGCTTATCACCCGCAAACTGATGGAGAGACTGAAAGAGTCAAACAAATCTTAGAAGATATGTTAAGAGCTTGTGTGTTGGAGTACGGATCAAATTGGGAAGACTGCCTGCCTTTCACAGAATTCTCATATAACAACAGTTACCAAGCTAGTTTACATATGGCACCATTTGAGTTCCTATAAGGAAGAAAGTGTCGCACCCCTTTGAATTGGTCGCAAGTAGGAGAGAGTCAGATCTTCGGACCCGACATTCTCAGAGAAGCCGAAGAAAAGGTGCACAAAGTCCGTGAGCACCTCAAGACCGCCCAGTCCAGACAAAAGAGTTATGCTGACAAGAGAAGGAGAGACCTGACTTTCAATGTTGGAGATTTTGTATATCTCAAGGTTTCTCCATTGAAGGGAAATCAACACTTTAGTCTGAAAGGAAAGTTAGCCCCCAGATATATCGGGCCCTTCAAGATTCTGAACCACCGAGGAGAAGTATCGTATCAATTGGAACTTCCAAAAGAGATGTCAGCCATCCACAATGTGTTCCATATCTTGTTACTTCGCAAATGCCTAGAAGTGCCGGAGAAGACCGAAGTTTTCAAGAACATCAATCACCGAGCTGTTGATATCAACAATGAACTGACGTATCGTGAAGTGCCCATTCGTATCCTGGAAGAGGCTTACAGAACCACGAGAACCAGGAGTATCAAATTTCTCAAGATCCAATGGAGCAACCATACCGAAGAGGAAGCCACTTGGGAGTGAGAAGATTACATTAGGACAGAGTTCTCAGATCTCTTTAGTTCCTAGTTTTCTTTCGTAAATCTCAGGACAAGATTTTGTTTAAGGGGGGAAGGTTTGTAACATCCCAAAACTTTAATCCAAGGTTATCAAGATCCAAATCATCAAATTAAGAGTTAACAAAAACTTTTCCATTTAAAAATATTAAAGCCTTCATATGTATGTGCATTTAAATTAGGAGTTGATTTGAATTGCCATGATTAAGTGATCCATTGCTTGTAAAATTATTCTTAGGTGAAATAAACATCATCTAGATCATTCCCAAACAAATCCCAAAGAAAAAAATCAAAATGAATAAAATAAACAAATGGTCATTTGTGCCATTTTAATCAACATGCCTACTTTGGCAACTCCTAGAACTCAAAACCTAACAGAAACAAATGTGGATCTTTGCACCCCTTGCTAGTACATGTAACGATGTACCAAGGCCCACCTTGTGATCTACCAAAAACTTTCAAACACTAATTTTAAATGGCAATTGAAAATTGAATGTAGTTCATATGAGAAGATCCCAATTATTCAAAAACCACTCAAAGGAGCTCCATTTTCAAAACCCAAGCAACCACAGAGGCTTAAGCATGTGTCTAGCAACTCCACCAAAATTCAACCAAAAATTCAAAAACTTTTCTCATGCGGCCATTGTGTCGAAAAGGTGACATGTAGATAATAAACTACCTAACTATTATTGTTTGTACTTAAGCCATTGTCCCCCATTTGACCCCCTCTGCACTCCCTTGTCCCCCCTGAGTCCAACCAAGTGGTCACGAGCCTACCCCTAAGCCGCAACAGCAGTAGAGCGCCGCCACTTTATGGTCGCCGCCGGCCGATCATGGACAGAGCGCCACAGACTGCATCGCGCCATTCTAGCGCCACCACTAGCTCCGCCTAACACTACCGCAGCCCCCTGTCGACACCTCAATCACCCCCAGGCCCTGGACCACACCCCAGCGCTGCCGCCCATTCTCTCTGCAACGTGCTCAGCGCGCGCCAGAGCGCGATCGTCGCCAGCACGCAGAAGACCGCCACTCGACATAAAATCCCGCACGCCGCTCTGCCTCGACCCTAGCACCCTGCCAGACATGGTCGTGCACCGCCGCGTGACCCACAGTCGTCGTGCGCCGTGTCAAGAACCGCCTCTGTCTCCTAGAGCACAGGACGCTCCCAACCAAACGCCACCGCCCCTAGCCATGCATTGAAGCCGTAGAGCACCGCCAGGAGGCAGGCCACCGTCCACCTACGCCGACCATGCCTCTAGTCGCCAGACAGCCACCGACGAAGCTTGCTGCCGTCGTCGGGTCCCCTCGTCGCCCTATAAAAGGAGCCCTCCCTAGCACAAACTCCTCACATCATTCCACTCCCCTCTCCTCACATCATTCCACTCCCCTCTCCTCACTGATCCTTCCCCACCTCTCGCCGGAGCCACTCGAGCTATTGTTCACCGGAATTTAGCCGGAGGAGCCCGCTGTAGAGGAGGAGAAGGCGTCGTCGATTTCGTCCACCCCAAGAGTTGTCGCGACCACCCCTGAGTCCGCCGTCGACATCACGTTCGATCGCCCCATCACCGTAGTAGCTGGAGCCCTGGTATGCCCCCTGTGCACACCCACCGAGTCGCTAGGGTTAGTCCTCATCGGTGACTTGTTCGCTGGAGACGACACTCCTCAGCCGTAGATCTCACTTTTAATCGGACGGTCCACTTTGCCCCGTACCGCTTCGCCTTTAAAGAGCCGCTGACATGTGGACCCCCTTGTCAGCTATTCTCTGCGCCACGGAGTGCCACTGGGCCGACCCATTTTACTTCCCGGGCTAGCCCACGAATTCAAATTTAGGTTTTTCCATTTAAGTTTGAAGTTAGTTCTGTCCCCTAGTTTGAAAATCATTTCAAAGGGATTTACAAATCCAAATGGATTGAGTCCAATTGTGTTGGAAAGCTTCTGAAAAGATCTATCCAAGCCCGTTGGATTTAATTCATTTATAGTTAGAGATCTCTCCTAGTAAAAATAACAAGACAGAAGCTTTTGCACATTCAAACATTTTTATAAAATCAACCAAAATAGATTTTGAGTTGATTCCAACTCTAAAAAATCACATTTAACCATACCTATCTGAAAATGTAATAATATTAAGGTTTACATGCAGTGACTTTGGACTAGTACCAAAATAATGCTATATAGGCATTTCTAGTCACTTTAAATCATTAAATAATAAACTTAAACTTAAGTAAATGTGGTCCAACCCTTAAATCACATTCCCACATGTTAGAATATGTGGTGATGACATGTGTCCACATGATCCCATATTTTAAGTGGTGAATATTAAATCTTAGTTATTTTCAATGAGTAGAAATTACTTTTCTTAAATAAAAAGAATGAAACTAGTTAATAAAACCTTGTGATGCTTATGATGATAATAGATCATCCAGTGTGTGCCTTATAGTGCTAAGTAGACTAGTTAAGCATCGTTTGGTGATTGTGTACTCCGTATGTATTTATAGACGATAGTACCGACCAAGCTTCCGAGCAGGAGGAGTTCTACCAAGAGGAGGAGGAAGAAAACTTCAACCACTACACTGCACAAGGCAAGCCATCATTAACAATGCAAGCTAATACTTGCAAGTATAATGCTTAGCATGCTATAATTAAGCTAGATAATCTGAGCAAGATGCACTAGGCATGCTTTGGTTATACCACTTTGATTATTACCTACCCCAAGTCTTATTTCCAAGCTTTACTTTCTTTAATTTACCAAAGTCCTTTACCTATTTTGAAGGTAGCATAAAAAGTATAAAACTTGACCTATCTAGATAACTTTAGATGTCATTCTATGGCATGAGATTGATCCCATCTTTCCACCTTAGTGAACACTCTTAAGTTAGTAGTTTAGAGCAGATAAAAACTTGAGTCACTCTAGATGTGAACACTTGGTGAAATTGAATTTTGAAAACCTTAGAATGATGAGTCATTCTATTGAGATGTTTTGACATGTGTTGAGAAACGCAAATGGTTTATGATGATGAAAATGTTGAGGCATGAGCCTTGGCCCTTTTACAAAACTGATGGTTGGATTCGGATGCGATACCATTCCAAATTTACCATACAACCACAATACCTGAATTGGGTAAGGCTTAGCCGGAAGTTTATATGCATTAGTATTAGTTCCCTCGCAGGAGAGGTTTGAGCTGAGGCTACCTCTCAATGTTGTCCACCTATGCAGTGCCCAGGATGACAGATGGTCATGGTTGGGAGGCCATGCTCGTAGGAGAGGTGCTTATACTATGGTGTGTAAAGGAAAGGTTATGTTTGATTATCTGCATACTAAGTATGATGATTCAGCATTATCCCTGACAGATGTATCGAATCTTGTGGTGAAAGTGTACCACCTCTATAGAGTGTCAAACTATTCATATAGCCGCGTCTGCGGTTATGGACAGTTGGAGTGGCCATACTGTTTCGTTGTCATATGTTTTCAAAATAACTTATGAAATGAATGATGAATCTTGACTTGACCACAACAGAGTTGTGACTATGACACTAGCTTACTAACTTAAGTGATTCTAAAACTTTATTTTATATTTCTTTGTTTTTGAACTCAGCTTAGGTTTCAAACTTAACTTTATAGTTAAACTTAGAGTTAGCACTTTACATTAGAACTATACTGATTGTGAGTGGTAGTTTGTGAGTACTTAAAGAGTACTCATGGCTTTTGTCCCTAGCTATTCTCATGGCCAGACTATGAAGGAGACTACCAAGATGACGGTCAACAGGATGACTATGATAACTAGGACTATCTGCCTTCGTCAGCATTGCCTATGCCCCTGAAGATGGACCCTACCGCTACGCTTATTATTTATTCCGCTGCTTTTTGTATTAAGACTGGATCATGAGATCCTTATTTGTGTAAGACCTTATTTATGGTTTGTAATGGATGATGTACTGTGATATCCAATCTGTTCTGTCTCGCAAAAATGGTAATCATGGGATTGCGATGTATGACATAACAGGCATCTGGGATTAAAAATCCGGGTGTTGACACCTACACAACACAACCACAGAACTTTGCCCCCAACTTATAGTGAGGTTGTCAATCTCATCGGTTTTGCTGAAATCAAAGGATTAAACGTATTATGTGGAAGATAGTAAAAGCTTACAGAAAGTAAACAGAAAGCAGTAAACAGTTGTAGATTGATGGTAAAAGAAAGGACCGGGGTCCATAGTTCACTAGTGGTGATTCTCCTTAAGATAGATGACATGTTGGGTGAACAAATTACAGCGGGGCAATTGACAAACATCGAGAAAGCATACATGCATATACTAATCATATTGACTCCTATGAGATTTGATTGGGCATTACAACATTATACATAGACCGTAATCCAACTGCATCTATGACTAATAATCCACCTTCAGGTTATCAATCCGGACCCCCTCCAGTATTAAGTTGCAAGCAACAGATAATTGCATTACGCATTGCGTGTAAAGTGAACAATACGATTGTTATATGAACAAAGGATTGCTGATTTCTCCCTAGTAGCAACAACACATCTAGTACCTTAGAGATTTATGTCACTTCCCCAGATTACTAGAGGCATGAACCCACTATCGAGCATAAATACTCCCTCTTGGAGTTGCTAGCATCTACTCGACCAAGATATCTACTAACAACGGAGAGCATGCAAGATCACAAATAACAAAGACATGATAGAATCAATAATCAATCTTAAATAGCATCTCAATATCCATCGGATCCCCGCAAACACAACATTTATGATTACAAATAGATGATCTTGATCATGAACGGAGCTCACAAGATCTAAACATGGTAGCACAAAGGAGAAGAACCAACCATCTAGCTACTACATGGACCCGTAGTCCAAGGATGAACTACTCACGCATCACACCGGAGGCTTGCATGGTGATGAAAAAGGCCTCCAGGGTGAATTCTCCCCTCCGGTAGGGTGTCGGGAAGAGCTTCAGATCCCTACCGATCTAGGGATGGAGATGACGGCGGCTATAGACTCTGTCGTGGAATTTTTATCAAGTACATAGGGTTTTTTTCTCGTAGGCATCTTATAGGCGAAAGGGGAGGCTGAGGGGGTTCCCTAGGCGGCCACACCACCCTCTGGCCGTGGGCCAGGCCTGGCCGCGTAGCTAGGTGGTGTGGGCGGCCCCTGGCCCCTCTCCGCCTCATATTCTGGCTCCGTGTCCCCCTCGGTGAAATATTGAATTTGGCTTTTGTCCCATCCAATTCTGACAATATTCATTTTCTGACTTTCCTGGAACCAAAAGCAGCAGAAAACAGGTGGCTGGCACTGTGGCATCTTGTTAATAGGTTAGTCCAAGAAAGTGTATAAAAAGTACTCCAAAGTGTGGACAAAACATAAGAAAGTAGATATAAAACAAGCATGTAACATCAAAAATTATAGATACGTTTGCAACGTATCAACATCCCCAAGCTTAACTCCTGCTCGTCCTCGAGTAGGTAAGTGATAAAAAGAAAGAATAATTTTTGACGTGACATGCACCATCATAAACTTGATCAAAGTATTTGTAAAACATTGATAGCTGGGATCATAGTACTTCAACATAGCATGAAAGATAAAGTTCTAGCAATAAGATATAGCAACTATGTTGCAACATGAAAAGTCACAAACAAAAGATTCATGAATAATAATGCTTTGCAAGACGTTTGTTTGTTTCACATAAAGAAAACATAGCATAATGGCATTCAGCTTGTCCCTCATAGAGTAGCAAACATAAATGCATAGGACACCTTCAAAGTTTATAAGGGTGACTAGATACAAATAGTTTAAGAACAAGCAATATCAAAATTATGCATCAATCAACAAGTCTTGGGACAATGCACATATAACTAAGAATGGCCACTATGCTCTCAAAATAGGTGCATAAAGATAGAAGGTGGAGACTCAACATAAAAGTAAAAGAAAGGCCTTCATAGAAGGGATTCAAGTTTCATAAAGAGATTCCAAAAATATGGTACTTATTAGCTTTCAGCTCTCATTGCCCCTATCATAAGCATCTTGAAGTGATTAAGGTTAAAGTGAACAAACTATGGAGTATATGCTTGACAAAGTATAAGTTGGAAATCTCATGTCCCTTGAATACGAGGGTCGCTCCTCATGCTAATCAAGTTTAGTTACCGGTAAGTTCTTGTCATAGTAAGTTAATACGTTGCAAACGTATCTATAATTTTTGATGTTCCATACTTGTTTAGTATCTACTTTCTTATGTTTTGTCCACACTTTGGAGTATTTTTATACACTTTCTGGGACTAACCTATTAACAAGATGACATAGTGCCAGTTGCTTGTTTTCTGCTGCTTTTGGTTCCAGGAAAGTCAGAAAATCAATATTCTCGGAATTGGACGGGACAAAAGACAATATGCCTATTTTTCCCGGAGCAACACGGAAACACGAAGCAGAGACGGAGTAGGAAACCGGGGTGGGCACACCATATGGTGGCGCGGGCTAGCCCTGGCCACGCCACCAGGTGGTGTGGGCCCCCTGGCCGCCCACCGACCTTTCCTCTTCGCCTATAAGATGCCTCCCGATGCAAAAACCCTAAATCGTCAAGCCTCCAGCCACAAAAAGTTCCGCAGCACCACTGCCACCGAAGGGGAGATTCGGGGGATAGAAAGTCTCTGTTTCGTCACCCTGCCGAGACGGGGAAGTGCCCCCGAAGCCATCTCCATCGATCTCCACCACCATCTCCATCGTCGTTGCTGATTCCCATGATGATGAGGGAGTAGTTCTTCCTCGAGGCTAAGGGTTCTACCGGTAGCTATGTGTTCATCTCTCTCTATGCATGATCATATTGTGATCATGAGCTTTGTAATCAAGTAGATCTACTTTGATACTCAAGTGCTTTATTAGATCTCTGCTCTCCCCATGTGTGTGAAAGTGACAACGTGCACACCATGGTGGCACTTAGGCTAGAGATTACAAATAATTGTTATGAGTTATATTTGGAGTTGGTTGTCTCTATGAAATTGTGGTGTTTGTTGGAACCATCTAGTGCTCAAGGTGACAGTGTGGGGTTATCTAGATGAGGAAAGCGGACTTTGAGGAGTGTTGTTATAGCCCTACCATGGATTAGAGTGTCCAACCGGAGAGTAGTTCAGAGTAGTATCATAAAGAGAAGATATTTATATGAGAGTGTTCACTAGTGAAAGTATGATCCCTAGGCCTTGTTTCTAAGCATTGAAACACCGTTTGCAACTAGATCTGTTACATGTTTGCTTGCTTCCATCTTTATTTCAGTTTTCCTTTAGTCTCTTCCACGCTATTGATACATTGCAAATGTATCTATAATTTTTGATGCTCCATGCTTGCTTTTATCTACTTCCTTGTGTTTTGTTCCAACTTTGGAGTACTTTCATATGATTTCTTGGACTAAACTCTTTTATTAGTGGTGCCTAGTATCTTTTATTAGTGGTGCCTAGTATCTTTTATTAGTGGTGCCTAGTGGATGAGATCGTTCATGTAATGGCATCAGATTGTTAGGGCATGGTGCCTAGTATCTTTTATTAGTGATGTATGACTTTGTTGCAACTTGTTGTGCTTAATGCTTGTCACTAGGGCCTGAGTGCCATGATTTCAGATCTGAACTTATTATTGATTCATTATGATAGTATTGTTTTGGGTATTATCTGCAAGTTGTATACACACGTCGTTGTCCGGAACCTATGGCCCCGGCGATGTAAATCGGGATAACCGGAAGGGAAAGGCTTTGATGTGAGGATCACATGTGTTCACAGAGTGTTAATGCTTTGCTCCGGTGCTCTATTAAAAGGAGCACCTTAATTGCCAGTAGTTCCCTAGAGGCCCCACTGCAAACGGGATGGCAGGACAAAAGATGTTGTGCAAGTTCTCATTGCGAGCACGTATGACTATATATGGAACACATGCCTAGGATTATCTAGTACTTGGATGCTTTATCTTATTTATCTGCAATTGCCCTATGTTCTGATTGCTATGTGAATTGTCTTGTCCATGCAACGCCCGTCCATCCATCCCTATGCCTACCGCACTCGAATCCCACTGTTTACTGCTTTTGTTACTACTGTCTTTGTTTTGCTGCTACTGTTACTTTACTATTCCTACTACAAAACTGTTGCTACTGATAAACTGCTATGAGCAAGATTGTTTCCAGGTGCAGCTAAAATGACAACTCAGTTGTTAAGGCTTATAAATATTCTTTGGCTCCCCTTGTGTCGAATCAATAAATTGGGTTTCACTTCCCTCGAAAATACTGCGATACACCCCTATACTTGTGGGTCATCAAGACTATTTTTTGGCGTCGTTGCCGGGGAGCATAGCTTTATTTATCAAGTCCACTTGGATTCACTATTGTTCAAGCTAAGTTTATTTCTTCCTTGTTTGCTTCTTTCTTTATTGAAAATACAAAAAAAATTGGTTCCTACTCTAGTTGTTATTTTCGTTGGTCTGTTATTGTCTTGCCTTATCATGCTTGTTGTCAATGGTTGGTTTCTTTGAAACTAAAGCTTATTGGCAAGGTGGGTTCACGGAAGATCAAAAATATTATTATAAGGAACACCTCTTGTCACAAAAAGGGAAACACTTATGGGAACAAATTGATATATTGTATACCATTGCTAGAAACGTGTGCTCTACTTATAATGTTACTTATTGCTGTGATGAGTCTTGTTGCAGAAAGAGGTATAAACACCTCCCTTTTCAATGTGAGTATAGTGATAATGATACCATATCTTCCTATGCTAAAGGAATTTATGACTTTTATGATGCGGAACAAATTGAAGAATTTATTGCTTGGAAGGGTGCTTTTGAACTTGCTAGTTTGCTTGAAAATATTGATGATTCACCTTACAAATATGAGGTTTATGGTATACTTAAATTTTGCTTTGATAATTACAAGAATGAAAATGGCTATATCCTTGATTATTTTAATAGATGCTTTCCACAAATGGAAGAGAGTAATGCCTTGCAGGATCCTATGGAAGAAGAAATTGATGAACCTGAAATCTCATTAGATGGAAAAGAGGAGGAGAGTGATGAATAAAAGGAGGTAGAATGGATTAGCTACCCATGACTACCTTCTAATGAGAGTAACTCTCTATCCCTTACATTATTTGATTGTCCTCCATGCTTACTACAGGAGGATGAATGTTATGTTCCTGAGGATTCTTTTGAAGATGTTTATGATAAAGCTCTAGTGCTTGTAGATCATGAAAAGCATGCTTTTTGTGATAGTTATATTGTTGAGTTTATTCATGAGGTTACTAAAAATTATTATGAGAGAGGAAAATACGGTTGTAGAAGTTTTCATGGTATTGAAACACCTCTCTATGTGCTGAAAGTTTTGAAGTTACTCTTGTTTTATCTTCCTATGCATGTCACTTTGCTCTTTGCAAATTTATTTGCATACATGATTCCTATGCATAGGAAGTGGGTTAGACTTAAATGTGTTTTGAATTTGCTTCTTGATGCTCTCTTTTACTTCAACTCTTATTTCTTATGAGAGCATCCTCTCAAACTATTATGCCTGAAGATGATAATATGTCTATTGTTCTTGGGAGACCTTTTCTTAATACTGCAGGAGCTGTTATTAATTGTAATCAAGGGAAGGTGGCCTTCATTGTCAATGACAAGGAACATACTATCTATTTCCTCAAGCATATTGATAGGACTTATGGTTTTGAATTCAATTGAACATGTTGAGGGCATTCAAGTTGGAAAAATATATTGTCCCATACCAAGAGAAAAATTTGAAACTATTATGATTGGGACCATTGCTATCAAGGTTGAGGTAACATAATCATTAGTGGAATACAAAGTTTTGTCTCATATGAAATTGTTTTGGTAACAAGACCTGATCAACCTTGTTAACGAAAGGATTTCATTGAACAAAACAATGTTTTCACCATGATTATCTCCGCTTACTTCTATTCTATCCATTTTAGTTTTTCCTTATGCCTAACTTAAAGGCGTTAAAGAAAAGTACTTATTGGGAGATAACCCAAAAGTTTTAGATGAGTCTTGGAAGTTATTACTTCAGTAATAACCACTCCTTATCTTTTTTATTTTGCTTTTTGTTCCAAGAGTAACCTCTAATGAGAGAGAAGTAATGATTGGGAAAGTTGCTGTCCCGAAACAGATTTTTGTGCTTCACCGTAAAAAATCGTGAGAGAGCTCTGTATGTCGGATTGATCTGTAATTTTTTGTGCTTCTACCCTAGGTTGTTATCTAACTTTCGTTAGTACAACACTTTTTTATTTTAGCAACAGAAGGTCTTCGAAAAAATTCGTCTTTACCTGCTGGTCTGTTTTGACAGATTTCTGCCATTTTTTGCATTTGCTTCTTGTTGGTTCCTTTTTGAGTTCTTTTGGGGAATTGAGCTTTTTGAGGGAAGTGCTACAGTATCTAGTGTTTTAATGGAAGTTTATTTGGTGTTAGAACTGAACCTTAAGACTTATTTATCTTAAGTGCACTAATGTTGCTAATGAGATTGTGTGAAGTTTTGTATGAAGGAAAATTTTCAGGTGTATGGAAGGAATGAGCAATGAGATGAAGGATGGACTAAAGCTCAAGCTTGGGGATACCACGCGTGTCAGCCCAAGAAATATCCAAGAAGTACAAGCGTCAAATCTTGGGGATGCCCAAGGCATCCCTTTCTTCATCAATAAAAATCCCAGGTTTCCTCCAAACGCTTCATTTTTATTGTTTCATACACAGTTGTGTTGTTCTTGGAGCGTCTTCTTTTTCGTTTTCGTTTTGGTTTTTAGTTTGCTTGGTTTGCTTAGTTTTCTGAATAAATTGGTTGGACCCCCTCTTTCATACATTGGTTTGCAATTGGTTTGGTTTGGTTTAGAAAAGAGTAGGAAAGTTCATACTTATGTGGTAAAATGAGCTCATTTTTGACTATGGCCTATGCTTTGTCATGCCATGCTTGATATTGTTTTGGATTTATGCTTAGTATTCTTTTCTGTAGCATGACTTGTTATAAACAATTGAGATTGCTTAATGTGCCTTGGATGAATCATGCGTTGTTTTAGCATATTAAAGCATAGTATAGTGGTATTCTCCTTTGACGCTTTATTTGGGTTGACTTGGCACATGCTCACACCATGATTATGACTATCCCAAGTCACCATAAGCCTTTATGATCCTTTAGTTTTCAACTTGTAGTATCACTTTATGCTTTGATCAATGATGTTTTGTCGCTCTGCATGATTATGGCCATTATTGCTCTCTCGTTTGTCGCTCCCTTACTATTGCTAGCCTTCACTATTCACTGAGTGTTTTACTCATGTTTCCAACTCCCTTAAACCAAATATTGCCAAAGTGTCCACCATACCTACTTATTAGCATCATTTGCTACTTCCGTGCATATTCAATATGCCTTGTTTTCTTTCGAATAAAATGTTTGCTTGTTTTGAGAAAGTTAGTTAGTAAAGCTCTCACGAACTTGATGGCACACTTTATTTTCTTGCACTTAATAAACCTGAACCATTGCGTCCTTCTTTGTTGCGCATATGCTTGCACTTTATGAGTTGAAGTTAGCAGAACCATGTATCATGGGGACCGCTTTCATGCTCCATGCTTGTTTTTATCTACTTTCTTGTATTTTGTTCCAACTTTGGAGTACTTTTCATATGATTTCTTGGACTAACCTCTTAACAAGAGCCACAGTGCCAGCTGCCTGTTTTCTGCTGTTTTTGGTTCCAGGAAAGTCAGAAAATGAATATTCTCGGAATTGGACGGGACAAAAGCCAAAGTGCCTATTTTTCCAGAAGACTCCAGGAGCCAGAATACGAGATGGAGGAGGGCTAGGGGCTGGCCACCCCCCCTAGGCGCAGGCTGGGCCTGGCCGCGCCGGGGCATGGTGTGGTGGCCCCAGGCACCCCCTCGATCTCCCTCTTCGCCTATAAGAAGCCTTCTGACCTAAAAACTTCAGGGGGTTCGACGTTTTTCCAGAAGGAGTTTCGCTCCGCCGCCACCACTAGATTCCACGAACCAGCACCAGAAACTCCGTTCTGGCACCCTGTCGGGACGGGGAATTGGAGGAGATCATCGCCATCATCATCACCATCACTTCTCCATCGACCATCCATGTTTCCCCCATCTATGAGTGAGTAATCCCTCGATGTAGGCTATGGGGATGGTAGGGATTGGATGAGATCGTTCATGTAATGGCATCAGATTGTTAGGGCATGGTGCCTAGTATCTTTTATTAGTGATGTATGACTTTGTTGCGACTTGTTGTGCTTAATGCTTGTCACTAGGGCCCGAGTGCCATGATTTCAGATCTGAACTTATTATTGATTCATTATGATAGTATTGTTTTGGGTCTTATCTGCAAGTTGTATACACACGTCGTTGTCCGGAACCTATGGCCCCGAAGTGACAGAAATCGGGATAACCAGAAGGGAAAGGCTTTGATGTGAGGATCACATGTGTTCACGGAGTGTTAATGCTTTGCTCCGGTGCTCTATTAAAAGGAGCACCTTAATTGCCAGTAGTTCCCTAGAGGCCCCGCTGCAAATGGGCTGGCAGGACAAAAGATGTTGTGCAAGTTCTCATTGCGAGCACGTATGACTATATATGGAACACATGCCTAGGATTGTCTAGTACTTGGATGCTTTATCTTATCTATCTGCAATTGCCCTATGTTCTGATTGCTATGTGAATTGTCTTGTCCATGCAACGCCCGTCCATCCATCCATATGCCTACCGCACTCTAATCCCACTGTTTACTGCTTTTGTTACTACTGTCTTTGCTTTGCTACTGTTGTTACTTTACTATTCCTACTACAAAACTGTTGCTACTGATAAACTACTGTGAGCAAGATTGTTTCCAGGTGCAGCTGAATTGACAACTCAGTTGTTAAGGCTTATAAATATTCTTTGGCTCCCCATGTGTCGAATCAATAAATTGGGTTTCACTTCCCTCGAAAATACTGCGATACACCCCCTATACTTATGGGTCATCAGCTATCAAGCTATTTTCTAGTACCGTGGTCTTATATTCATACCACTTGTATTTTACTATCTCTTCACCGAACTAGTGCACATATACACCTAACAAGTGTATTGGGTGTGTTGGGGACACAAGAGACTTCTTGTATCTTGATTCCAGGGTTGCTTGAGAGGGGATAGCTTTGACCACTTCCTCCCTAAGTTCGATAAACCTTGGGTAATCCACTTAAGGGAAAACTTGTTGCTGTTCTACAAACCTCTTCACTTGGAGGCCCAACAACTGTCTACAAGAATAGAAGTGCGTAGACATCAAGTTATTTTGTGGCGCCGTTGCCGGGGAGGTAAGGTAAAAGATACTCACATCCTCCAGTGTGAGTGCTCGAAGTTATTTCCTTTAGATTCTGCAATTTTGTGTTTTTGTTTCTTGTTTTCACTAGTTAGGCTTAATGGAAAACAACAACAAAATTAGAGAGCTTTTTAGTATTTTTCCTAATGTAGAACATGAATTGTCTGAAAAGAAAATTAAAAACCCCATGGAACTTTCTTTGCGTGCTAATAGCAATGTTATTAGTATGAATCTTTTGAACACCTTTGTTACTAATGCTATGTAAACGTCTAAGCTTGGGGAAGTTAGTTTTTATGAAAATGATCTTTTTAGTTCCCCAACTTTAAAGAAGAAAATTTGCTCTGATGATACTTTATCTCCCATATGTGGTAATTCTAATGATACTTGTGATATTTTAAATCCACATACTGAAAGCATCTCTTTTAAAATACCTATAAAAATTGTTGAACGTGTTATGAACAACTATTATTTGGGAGATGGAACTGTCCATCCTAGTGATCATTTACTCTTTATACACGAATTATGCGAGTTGTTCAAGTGTGCAGGTATTTCAATGAACCAAGTTAAGAGGAAGTTATTCCCTTTTTCACTTAAGGGCAAAGCAAGAGAGTGGTATGAGCTACTATATGATCGTCATCATTTGGAGTGGAAGGAACTTGAATCTCTCTTTTACTCTAAATTTTATCCTCCTCATGAAATTCATAAAGATAGGAATTACATTTATAATTTTCATCCACATGATGGAGAAAGTATTGCCCAAGCATGGGGGAGATTGAAGTCACTAATGCTCAAATGTCCCATTCATGAGCTCCCTAGTAATATTGTTATTGATAATTTCTATGCAAGGCTTTCAGGACATTACAAGGACTATCTAGATACTTGTTTAGAGGGATCCTTCACAAGTAAGGAGGTCAAAGCTAAGTGGGATCTTCTTGAAACAATTCAAAGCAATACCGAAGATTGGGATAACAACGAAGGTAAAGAACCAGGTATAAACTATGAGTATGATTGCATTAAGTCTTTCGCTAAAACTGCTGATTTCGAAGAGCTTAGTGCTAAATATGGTCTTGATCCTCAAATTCTTGTTGATTGTTATAGAACCTTTGCTTCTCATATTAATTCTCCTAAAGAAAAATGGGACATGTATCATGAGCCTTATAAAGACACTTGCATGGAAAATGAAATTGTTATTAATGATAGCAATAAACATGCTCAAACCTTTGAAAGTATTACTTCTTATAGGCATGTTAATTTTTGTGGAATACATAGAACTTGTGAGAATAACCAAATTGAATAAGAATATTGTATCACCCACAGGAATGAAAAAACTAGAACGTGGTATAGGGCTCTAAATGATCTTGGCAAAAAAGTTGGTGCCCTCTATCCTTTTATTTGTGAACTTTGCTTTGAAGTGGGTCATTTCAATTTTCAATGCTCAGGCCATAATAATAGCCCTTCTAATCCAATGAATACTACAAGTTTGTATTGTGATGACATGATCACTCCTAATCAGCATGATCAACTTACATTATTTTTGGGGTGTGAAGAGTTATCAAGAAAAACCTCTTTGGTAGATATGAGTGCTTTTGATATGAATAGCGTCCTGCATGGTTGCCATCTTTATTGTGTTGATAATTGCCCCACAAATACTTACATACAAAATATCCTAAAAGATGAGATCTTACCAAAATATGACATGACTAATATGTGTTTTGGTCTTATTAATGAAAAGGAGGAATCCTCCAAAGTTTCTTCTATTGTCTCTAACAATGAACCAGGGTATATGGAGAAGCTTCCTTTCAAGCCTCTCCCTCCTAAAGAGAAGAAGAAAAGGAAGAAGAGGAGGAGTAAAAGGAGAGAGGAAATGGTATTTTCCCCTAAGCATGTTGCTCCTATTATAGTTTTTGATGAGTCCGAACTCGATGATGTTCCTATGCCTATTACCTATAGTAGTGATCATGATTGGGAAAATCACACTACTTTTGATATTGAAAATATCTTCGGTACCAATTCTGAAAATGATGATATTAATAATTACTGTACTATTAGTGTTATCCATGTTCCTTCCAATGATGATATGTTTACAAACAAACACACTTTGGAAGATAACTATTCTATTGCTTATGATGATACTATACCTCCAATATATGATGATTGCAATAATGAATATGATATTTTCAGTCCACCTACTATTGAGGAGAAAATTAATTATGATTACAATATGCCTCCTATATTTGATGATTATGGTGATGAGAATAATAATGATAGCTATTTTGTTGAATTTGCTCCCACTATAATTAATAAGAAGGACTATGTTTATGTGGGGAGTATTAATCCTTTTATGCATGTGGCTCATGATAAGAATGTTTCATGTGATTGTTATATTGTTAATTTTATTCATGATGCTACTGAAATTTATTATGAGAGAGGGAAACATGGTTTTATGCGTCTCAACAATATTAAGTTTCCCCTCTTTATGTTGAATTTTTTTAAGTTGCACTTGTTTTTCTTTCCGATGCTTGTTTCTTTGTGCTTTCATGACTTGTTTCTTTACAAGATTATTTTGCATAGGAAGTGGGTTAGACTTAAATGTGCTATGAATTTGCTTCTTGATGCTCTCTTTTACTTCAATTCATATTTCTTATGTGAGCGTCTTCTCAAACTATCAAGCCTAACTTAAAGTCGTTAAAGAAAAGTACTTATTAGGAGATAACCCAAAAGTTTTAGATGAGTCTTGTAAGTTATCACCTCTGTAACAACCGCTCCTTATCCTTTTTATTTGCTTTTTGTGCCAAGAGTAACCTCTAATGAGAGAGAAGTAATGCTTGGGAAAGTTGTTGTCCCGAAACAGATTTTTGTGCTTCACTGTAAAAATTCGTGTAAAATCTCTGTACGTTTTTTTGAGGCGTGAATTTTTGTGCTTCTGACCCAGGTTGTTATCTAACTTTCTTTAGTTCAACACTTTTTGATTTGAGCAACAGAAGGTCTTCGAAAAATTGGTTTTTACCTGCTGGTCTGTTTTGACAAATTTCTGCCATTATTTGCATTTGCTTCTTGTTGGTTCCTTTTTTAGTTCTTTTGGGGAATTGAGTTTTTTTAGATAAGTGCTAAAGTAGCTTGTGTTTTAATGGAAGTTTTATTGGTGTTGAAACTGAACCTAAAGACTTATTATCTTGAATGCACTAATGTTGCTAATAAAGATTGTGTGAAGTTTTGTATGAAGGAAAAAATTCAGGTGTATGGAGAGAATGATATAATGAGATGAAGAATGGACTAAAGCTCAAGCTTGGGGATGCCACCCCGTGTCACCCCAAGAATTATCCAAGAAGTACAAGTGTCAAAGCTTGGGGATGCCCAAGGCATTCCCTTCTTCATCAATAAAAATCCCAGGTTTCTTCCAAACAATTCATTTTTATTGTTTCATGCACAGTTGTGTTGTTCTTGGAGCGTCTTCATTTTTTGTTTTTGTTTTTCATTTTCTTGGTTTTCTTAGTTTGCTTGAATAAATTGGTTGGACCCCCTCTTTCATACATAGGTTTTCAAATAGTTTGGTTTGGATTGGAAAGAGTAGGAAAGTTCATGCTTAAGTGGTAAAGGGAGCTTGTTTTTGACTATGGTCTATGCTTTGTAATGCCATGCTTGATATTGTTTTGGCTTTATGCTTAGTGATCTTTGTTGTAGCATGACATGATATAAACAATTGAGATTGCTTAATGTGCCTTGAAAGAATCATGTGTTGTTTTAGCATATTAAAGCATAGTATTGTGGTATTCTCCTTTGATACTTTATTTGGGTTGATTTGGCGCATGCTCACACCATGTTATGACTATCCCAAGTCACCATAGCCTTTATGATCCTTTAGTTTTCAACTTGTAATATCACTTTATGCTTTAAATAATGATGCTTTGTCGCTTTGCATGATTATGGCCATTATTGATCTCTTAGTTGGTCGCTCCCAGTCTTTTGCTAGCCTCCATAACCAAGTATGAGTTCCACTCATGCATCCAACTCCAAATAAAACCAAGTTATTCCAAAGAGTCCACCATACCTACCTATTATCATTTGCTATTCCAAGTATATTCATGTTTTTATCTACCTTCCGAATTAAACTTGTTATGAGAAAACTAGTGATTAAAGCTCTCACGAACTTGATGGCACACTTTACTTTTATTGCCCTTAATAAACTTGAACCATTGTGTCGTCTATGTTGTATATGCTTGCACTTATATGTTGGGGATTAGCAGAACCATGTTATCATGGGGAATGCTTTCAACATTGCACTTGTACTTTGTACCTAGTTGATATCATGATCTTTTGTCTATGGATGTCGTCGGTGTGAAATGAAAGGGGAGCTTGTAAGTCCATGGAGTTATGTATGTGTGTTAGAGAAACGCCTAGACTGCCAGTCTAATCCATGCCTAATCATGGTGGAAACCTGCAGCGTAACCTTAATGAGCATTCTATGATGCATTCTTCTTATAAAAAGAAGAGACAAAGATTGAGAAAAAGAGAAAAAGAAAAGAAAAAGATATGAGAAAAGAGGAAAGAGAGAAAAAAGCACCATTTTCCCATGGTAAATAAGAAGATTGTTGAGATGCTCGTTGTCTGCTTGCCTTGTCATTTTGATATGGAGATTTTTCTGTATCATCGGGCAAGGGGTACCCCGCTGGCGGTTCTCTATGATACACATGTACTTACTATGATAAGAACTTACCGGTAACTAAACTTGAGTAGCATGAGGAGCGGCCCTCGTATTCAAGGGACACGAGATTTCCAACTTATACTTTGTCAAGCATATACTCCATAGTTTGTTCACTTTAACCTTAATCACTTCAACATGCTTATGATAGGGGCAATGAGATCTAAAAGCTAATAAGTACCATAATTTTTGGAAGCTCTTTATGAAACTTCAATCCATGCTTCCTTCTATGAAGGCCTTTCTTTTACTTTTATGTTGAGTCTCCACCTTCTATCTTTATGCACCTATTTTGAGAGCATAGTGGTCATTCTTAGTTCTATGTGCATTGTCCCAAGACATGTTGATTGATGCATAACTTTGATATTGGTTGTTCTTAAACTATTTGTATCTAGTCACTCTTATGAACTTTGAAGGTGTCCTATGCATTTATATTTGCTACTCTATGAGGGACAAGCTGAATGCCACTATGCTATGTTTTCTTTATGTGAAACAAACAAACGTCTTGCAAAGTATTGTTATTCATGAATCTTTTGTTTGTGTCTTTTAATGTTGTAACATAGTTGCTATGTCTTATTGTTAGAACTTTATTTTTCATGCTATGTTGAAGTACTATGATCCCAGCTATCAATGTTTTACAAATGCCTTGATCAAGATTGTGATGGTGCATGTCACCTTAAAAATTATTCTTTCTTTTTATCACTTACCTACTCGAGGACGAGCAGGAGTTAAGCTTGGGGATGTTGATACGTTGCAAACGTATCTATAATTTTTGATGTTCCATGCTTGTTTAGTATCTACTTTCTTATGTTTTGTCCACACTTTCTGGGACTAACCTATTAACAAGATGCCATAGTGCCAGTTGCCTGTTTTCTGCTGTTTTTGGTTCCAGGAAAGTCAGAAAATCAATATTCTCGGAATTGGACGGGGCAAAAGCCAATATGACTATTTTTCCCGGAGCAACATGGAGACACGAAGCAGAGACGGAGTAGGGAACTGATGACCCACAAGTATAGGGGTGTATCGCGGTATTTTCGAGGGAAGTGAAACCCAATTTATTGATTCGACATAAGGGGAGCCAAAGAATATCTATAAGCCTTAACAACTGAGTTGTCAATTCACCTGCACCTGGAAACAATCTTGGTCATAGCAGTTTATCAGTAGCAACAGTTTTGTAGTAGGAATAGTAAAGTAACAGCAGTAGTAAAGTAAAGACAGCAGTAACAATAGCAGTAAACAGTGAGATTCGAGTGCGGTAGGCATAGGGATGGATGGATGGGTGTTGCATGGACAAGACAATTCACATAGCAATCAGAACATAGGGCAATTGCAGATAAATAAGATAAAGCATCCAACTACTAGATAATCCTAGGCATGTGTCCCATATATAGTCATACGTGCTCGCAATGAGAACTTGCACAACATCTTTTGTCCTGCCAGCCTGTTTGCAGCGGGGCCTCAAGGGAACTACTGGCAATTAAGGTGCTCCTTTTAATAGAGCACCGGAGCAAAGCATTAACACTCTGTGAACACATGTGATCCTCACATCAAAGCCATTCCCTCCGGTTATCCCAATTTCTGTTACTTCGGGGCCTTTGGTTCCGGACAACAACATGTGTATACAACTTGTAGATAAGACCAAAAAAAATACTATCATAATGAATCAATAACATGTTTAGATCTAAAATCATGGCACTCGGGCCCTAGTGACAAGCATTAAGCACAACAAGTCGCAACAAAGTCATAAAGCACTAATAAAAGATACTAGGCACCATGCCCTAACAATCTGATGCCATTACATGAACGATCTCATCCAATCCCTACCATCCCCATAGCCTACAGCGGGGGATTACTCACTCATGGATGGGGGAAACATGGATGGTCGATGGAGAAGCGATGGTGATGATGATGGCGATGATCTCCTCCAATTCCCTGTCCCGGCAGGGTGCCAGAACGGAGTTTCTGGTGCTGTTTCGTGGAATCTGGTGGTGGCGGCGGAGCGGAACTCCTTCTGGAAAAACGTCGAACCCCCTTGAGTTGTTAGGTCAGAAGGCAACTTATAGGCGAAGAGGGAGACCGAGGGGGAGTCTGGCGGCCACCACCCTCGCCGCCCAGCCCAGCCTGGCCAGGTGGTGTGGCTAGGCCCTAGCCCCACTCCGTCTCATATTCTGGCTCTGGGAGTCTTCTGGTGAAATAGGATTTTTGGCTTTTGTCCCGTCCAATTCCAAGAATATTCATTTTCTAACTTTCCTGGAACCAAAAACAGCAGAAAACAGGCAACTGGCACGGTGGCTCTTGTTAATAGGTAAGTCCAAGAAATCATATGAAAAGTACTCCAAAGTGTGGACAAAACACAAGAAAGTAGATAAAACCAAGCATGGAACATCAAAAATTATAGATACATTTGCAATGTATCAACATCCCCAAGCTTAACTCATGCTCGTCCTCGAGTAGGTAAGTGATGAAAACAAAGAATAATTTTTGAGGTGACATGCACCATCATAAACTTGATCAAAGTATTTGTAAAACATTCAAAGCTGGGATCATAGTACTTCAATCATAACATGAAAGATAAAGTTCTAGCAATAAGACAAAGAAACTATGTTGCAACATGAAAAGGCACAAACAAAAGATTCATGAATAACAATGCTTTGCAAGACGTTTGTTTGTTTCACATAAATAAAATATAGCATAGTGGTATTCAGCTTGTCCCTCATAGAGTAGCAAAAATAAATGCATAGGACACCTTCAAAGTTCATAAAGAGTGACTAGATACAAATAGTTTAAGAACAAGCAATATCAAAGTTATGCATCAATCAACAAGTCTTGGGACAATGCACATAGAACTAAGAATGGCCACTATGCTCTCAAAATAGGATTCAAGTTTCACAAAGAGCTTCCAAAAATTATGGTACTTAATAGCTTCCAGCTCTCATTGCCCCTATCATAAGCATCTTGAAGTGATTAAGGTTAAAGTGAACAAACTATGGTGTACATGATTGACGAAGTATAAGTTAGAAATCTCATGTCCCTTGTATACGAGGGCCACTCCTCATGCTACTCAAGTTTAGTCAACGGTAAGTTCTTGTCATCGTAAGTACATGTGTATCATAGAGAACCGCCAACAGGGTACCCCTTGCCCGATGATATGGAAGAATCCCCATATCAAAATGACAAGGCAAGCAGACAACGAGCATCTCAGCAATCTTCTTATTTACCATGGGAAAATGGTGTTTTTTCTCTCTTTCCTCTTTTCTCATATCTCCCTTTTTTTATTTTTCTCTTTTTCTCAATATCTGACTCTTTTTTTATAAGAAGAATGCTTCATAGGCAGCTCATTATGATTACGCTGCAGGTTTCCACCATGACAGCATGGATTAGACCGGCGGCCCAGGCGTTTCTCTAACACACATACATAACTCCATGGACTTACAAGCTCCCCTTTCATTTCACATCGACGACATCCATAGACAAAAGAGCATGATATCAACTAGGTACAAAGTACAAGTGCAATGTTGAAAGCGTTCCCCATGACACCATGGTTCTGCTAACCCCCAACATATAAGTGCAAGCATATACAACATAGACAACACAATGGTTCGAGTTTATTAAGGGCAAGAAAAGTAAAGTGTGCCATCAAGTTCGTGAGAGCTTTAATCACTAGTTTTCTCATAACAAGTTTAATTCAGAAGGTACATAAAAACATGAATATACTTGGAATAGCAATTGCTAATAGGTAGGTATGGTGGACTCTTTGGAATAACTTGGTTTTATTTGTAGTTGGATGCATGAGTGGAACTCATACTTGGTTATGGAGGCTAGCAAAAGACTGGGAGCGACCGACTAACAGAGCAATAATGGCCATAATCATGCAAAGCGACAAAACATCATCAATTAAAGCATAAAGTGATATTACAAGTCGAAAACTAAAGGATCATAAAGGCTATGGTGACTTGGGATAGTCATAACATGGTGTGAGCATGCACCAAGTCAACCCAAATAAAGCATCAAAGGAGAATACCATAATATATGCTTTAATATGCTCAAACAACGCATGATTCTTCCAAGTCACATTAAGCAATCTCAATTGTTTATAACATGTCATGCTACAGCAAAGATCACTAAGCATAAAGCCAAAACAATATCAAGCATGGCATGACAAAGCATATGCCACAGTCAAAAACAAGCTCTCTTTACCACTTAAGCATGAACTTTATGTTGAGTCCGCAGCATAGAAAACAAAAAAATTCCTACGGTGTGAACTACACGCCAAGATCTATCTACTAGGTACAAAGCAACGGGTGGACATACATCCATGGAGAACTTACCCTCGAAGACAACGAGTTTTGTTAACGAGTAGGAACTCGTGGTTGATGTAGTCGTACGCTTGCTAATCTCAAGATCGTGATGAAGTCCAGCAGGTCCGGCTCCAGCACGTCCATCAGATCCAGCTCTAGCACCACCAAGTCCAGCACCGCAAAGCAGCGGTGCATCCGTGATCGCACGCACGTACGGTACCCCGACAACCTCCGTCCCTCGCTCAAGCAAAGCAGTGGAAGCAGCAACTCCTTTCCAGATAAAGCCACCGGGAACATGTATCTCGCTAATCCGATACCATGGGGGAATAATACTAGAGGGGGAGAGATATCCTTCATAAGGAGGTGTGTGTGAGAAGTGAGGAGGGGGTGGCCTTTTATAGGAGGAGGGGGGTGCCCCTCCTTCATGGCCGGCGCATGGAGGAGGTGACTCTTCACCTCCTCCATTCATGTGGTGGTAACTCCCTCCACATAAATTTGCCCCTTCACATTCTCTTTTAAAGTCTCCACTTTAAATGCATTAAATTTCTCCAAATTTAATGCTCTCTCATTTAATAAAACTCTTTTATTATTTTTATTCAGAATTTTGTTAATTACTTTAATTAACAAAAATTCACATAAAATCCCCTGCAACATTACAATATTACATGCAGAACCAATTTCAGCAATTTCACCCGGAACAGTTTTGGTGTCTATTGAAATAATTCCAGCGCTTTCTTAAATCTTTATATGTAACATATTTTCTCCAAATGGTGTCGGTATCCCTTAAGTGTGTCACCCTACGGTTCGCGAATAATGCATACATGATCGAGACCCCTCTCCAATCAATAATCAGCAGCGGGACCTGGAGATCCATACTGACTCCTACACATTCAACGATGACTTCTGTGATCGTGAGAACCTTTAACGCTAGTAACTAAATCCCTTTGTCCTGCGATATATTACATGTCCGAGATTCGATCATCGGTATCTCCATACCTAGTTTGATCTCGTTATCGACATGCACTCTTTTCTTGTTCCCGTGATATAACATTCTAGTGATCACATCACTTGCTTGCAAGCTATTTCAATGTAATATCACCGAGAGGGCCCAGAGTATATCTATCCGTCATCGGGATTGACAAATTCCACTCTTGATCCATGAGCCTCAACATAACACCTTCGTAGCACTGAACCCATCTTTATAGTCACCTCACTACGGTGACGTTTGATGTTATCAAGATACTCTTCCGGTGTTAGCAATTAACATGATCTCATGGTCGAAGGATAAAGATTACATCGTATGATGTTATAGCAATATAAACATAATGACTTTGATCGTAATGCTATACTTTGGATGAATGTTCATCACATCATTCCACCAATGGTGTGACCTTGTTATTAACAACATCCAATGTCCATGATCAGGAAACCTTGATCATCTTGTTAATCAACAAGCTAGTCTATAAGAGAGGCATAACTAGGAACCCTTTTTGTTTATTAAACACACATGTATTGATGTTTCTGATCAATACAATTCTAGCATGTAAAATAAACATTTATCATAAACATGGAATAAGATAATAACCACTTTATTATTGCCTCTCGGGATATTCCCTTCACTTTCCTACTCCTTTCCAATCCAAACCAAACTATTTGAAAACTAATGTATGAAAGAGGGGGTCCAACCAATTTATTCAAGCAAACTAAGAAAACCAAGCAAACGAAAACGAAAAACGAAAACAAAGACGCTCCAAGAACAACACAACTTGTGTATGAAACAATAAAAATGAAGTGTTTGGAAGAAACCTGGGATTTTTATTGATGAAGAAGAGGATGCCTTGGGCATCCCCAAGCTTTGACGCTTGTACTTCTTGGATATTTCTTGGGGTGACACGCGTGGCATCCCCAAGCTTGAGCTTTAGTCCATTCTTCATCTCATTACATCATTCTCTCCATACACCTAAAATTTTTCCTTCATACAAAACTTCACGCGATCTTTATTAGCAACATTAGTGCACTCAAGATAATAAGTCTTTCGGTTCAGTTTCAACACCAACAAAACTTCCATTAAAACACAAGCTACCGAAGCACTTCCCTCAAAAAGCTCAATTCCCCAAATAGAACCCAAAAAGGAACCAACAAGAAGCAAATGCAAATAATGGCAGAAATCTGTCAAAACAGACCAGCAGGTAAAAACCAATTTTTTCGAAGACCTTCTGTTGCTCAAATCGAAAAGTGTTGAACTAACAAAAGCAACTTGGGGCAGAAGCACAAAAATTCACGCCTCAAAACGACGTACAGAGATTTTACACGAATTTTTACGGTGAAGCACAAAAATCTATTTCGGGACAGCAACTTTCCCAAGCATTACTTCTCTCTCATTAGAGGTTACTCTTGGCACAAAAAGCAAATAAAAAGGATAAGGAGAGGTTATTACTGAAGCAATAACTTCCAAGACTCATCTAAAACTTTTGGGTTACCTCCTAATAAGTACTTTTCTTTAATGCCTTTAAATTAGGCATAAGAAGCAAGAAAAAGAATCAAGTGTTCTCAAATGAAGAAGCATTAAGAGCAAATTTTGTTTTCATAGGAGAGGCAAAAGGAATCTTCTCTCTCTTCTTAGGGAAGTGTTCTATACCTTTCTTGAGTCGGAGTTGATATTTAATGGTGCCTTCTTTCATATCAATAATAGCACCAACAGTTCTAAGAAAAGGTCTTCCCAAAGTAATAGGACAAGAAGCATTGCATTCAACATCCAAAACATAGAAATCAATGGGGACATAGGCATTGTTAACCATAATAAGAACATCATTAATACTCCCCATGAGTTTCTTTTTAGCATTATCATCAAGTGGGACATTTAAATAACAATCTTCCAATGGTGGCAAATCAAGCATATCATAAATCCTTCTAGGCATAATAGAAACACTACTATCAAGATCACATAAAGCTTTGAAATCAAAATCATTCACTTTCATATTAATGATGGGTTCCCAACCATCTTCTAGTTTCATAGGAATAGAAGCTTTATGTTTCTTCTTTTCTTCTTTAATTTTTATGAGAGCATCAATAATGTGTTTTGTAAAGGCCATATTCATAGCACTAGCATTAGGACTTTTAGCAAGCTTTTGTAGGAACTTAATTACTTCAGAGATATTGCAACCATCAAGATCAAAATCATAATTATCATCTAAAGTAGTAGAGCTATTACTAGCTTCAACAGTAGTGGTAGCGATAGTAGAAACACTAATATTTCTAGCAATTTCATCTTCTCTTTCCCACTTAGCATGCAATTCAGCTAATAATCTAACATTTTCATCAATTCTAACTTGTATGGCATTAGTAGAAGCAAAGGGATTATCAATAGTTTCAGGTTTAGCAACTATTTTATTCAAAAAAGATTGTGCTTCAGCCAATGATGCTATATTTCTTTCAGCATTAGAGAGTTTTTCCTCAATAGTTTTATTGAAAGCAGTTTGTTTACTAATAAAATCCTTAAGCATAACTTCAAGTTCAGAGGGAGCACTCCTATTATTGTTGTAGGAATTTCCATAAGCATTACCATTAAGTTTATTAAGGGCAAGAAAAGTAAAGTGTGCCATCAAGTTCGTGAGAGCTTTAATCAGTAGTTTTCTCATAACAAGTTTAATTCAGAAGGTACATAAAAAACATGAATATACTTGGAATAGCAATTGCTAATAGGTAGGTATGGTGGACTCTTTGGAATAACTTGGTTTTATTTGTAGTTGGATGCATGAGTGGAACTCATACTTGGTTATGGAGGCTAGCAAAAGACTGGGAGCGACCGACTAGGAGAGCAATAATGGCCATAATCATGCAAAGCGACAAAACATCATCAATTAAAGCATAAAGTGATATTACAAGTCAAAAACTAAAGGATCATAAAGGCTATGGTGACTTGGGATAGTCATAACATGGTGTGAGCATGCGCCAAGTCAACCCAAATAAAGCATCAAAGGAGAATACCATAATATATGCTTTAATATGCTAAAACAACGCATGATTCTTCCAAGTCACATTAAGCAATCTCAATTGTTTATAACATGTCATGCTACAGCAAAGATCACTAAGCATAAAGCCAAAACAATATCAAGCATGGCATGACAAAGCATATGCCACAGTCAAAAACAAGCTCTCTTTGCCACTTAAGCATGAACTTTCTGTTGGGTCCACAGCATAGAAAACAAAAAAATTCCTACGGTGTGAACTACACGCCAAGATCTATCTACTAGGTACAAAGCAACGGGTGGACATACATCCATGGAGAACTTACCCTCGAAGACAATGAGTTTTATTAATGAGTAGGAACTCGTGGTTTATGTAGTCGTACGCTTGCCGATCTCAAGATCGTGATGAAGTCCAGCAGGTCCGGCTCCAGCACGTCCATCAGATCCAGCTCCAGCACCACCAAGTCCAGCACCGCAAAGCAGCGGTGCATCCGTGATCGCACACACGTCCGGTACCCCGACAACCTCCGTCCCTCGCTCAAGCAAAGCAGCGGAAGCAGCAACTCCTTTCCAGATAAAGCCACCGGGAACATGTATCTCGCTAATCCAAGACCATGGGGGAATAATACTAGAGGGGGAGAGAGATCCTTCACAAGGAGGTGTGTGTGAGAAGTGAGGAGGGGGTAGCCTTTTATAGGAGGAGGGGGGTGCCCCTCCTTCATGGCCGGCGCATGGAGGAGGTGACTCTTCACCTCCTCCATTCATGTGGTGGTAACTCCCTCCACATAAATTTGCCCCTTCACATTCTATTTTAAAGTCTCCACTTTAAATGCATTAAATTTCTCCAAATTTAATGCTCGCTCATTTAATAAAACTCTTTTATTATTTTTATTCAGAAATTTGTTAATTACTTTAATTAACAAACATTCACATAAAAACCCCTGCAACATTTCAATATTACATGCAGAACCAATTTCAGCAATTTCACCTGAAACACATTCGGTTTCTATTGAAATAATTCCAGCGCTTTCTTAAATCTTTATCTGAAACATATTTGCTCCAAATGGTGTCGGTATCCCTTAAGTGTGTCACCCTACGGTTCGCGAATAATGCAGACATGATCGAGACCCCTCTCCGATCAATAATCAGCGGGACACGGAGATCCATCACTCCTACACATTCAACGATGACTTCGTGATCGTGAGAACCTTTAACGCTAGTAACTAAATCCCTTTGTCCCGATATATTACATGTTCGAGATTCGATCATCGGTATCTCCATACCTAGTTTGATCTCGTTCGACATGCACTCTTTTCTCGTTCCGTGATATAACATTCTAGTGATCACATCACTTGCTTGCAAGCTATTTCAATGTGATATCACCGAGAGGTCCCAGTATATCTATCCGTCATCGGGATTGACAAATTCCTCTTGATCCATGAGCCTCAACATAACACCTTCAGAGTAATCGAACCCATCTTTATAGTCACCCTGTTACGGTGTGACGTTTGATGTTATCAAGATACTCTTCCGGTGTTAGCAATTAACATGATCTCATGGTCTAAGGATAAAGATTACTTCGTACGATGTTATAGCAATATAAACATAATGACTTTGATAGTAATGTTATACTTCGGATGAATGTTCATCACATCATTCCACCAATGGTGTGACCTTGTTATTAACAACATCCAATGTCCATGATCAGGAAACCTTGATCATCTTGTTAATCAACAAGCTAGTCTATAGGAGAGGCATAACTAGGAACCCTTTTTTGTTTATTAAACACACATGTATTGATGTTTCCGATCAATACAATTCTAGCATGTAAAATAAACATTTATCATAAACATGGAATAAGATAATAACCACTTTATTATTGCCTCTCGTGCATATTCCCTTCAGTCTCCCACTTGCACTAGAGTCAATAATCTAGTTTGAAAAACTTTGCGTATTGAACACCTATGGCTTTCTGGTGTTGCATATACGCAATTGCTAGTGGTTAACATAATCTCCGGATCTGACAGTTTCAGGTCTGTGTGTATTTGCATGTCTTTGCGTCTCTACACATCACTCATTCTCAAATGAGATGGCATTGTATAAATTTGGTCCTCTGGTGAGACCTTTAGTTCGTTCGGGTTAAAATATGTTGATATTATTGTCACAAAATATATCTTCATAGTATTAGCCCACTTTGAACCACACCTAGTTTGATAACAAACTACTTAACACAAATGCCCTCCTATGCTGCTACTATAGCAGTCATATACTTAGCCTTTTGTTATAGTATCCGTCACAATATCTCAACTTTGGAACTCATCCAAATCCATCATGGAACATCCTTTCCATTATATTGTGCCACCCACAGTCTAAATTGAGATAAATTTAATTTGTATCTTGTGACAAAACTAGTATCAATGTAACACTTTACAATGAACTACCTTTAACTATTTGTCACTTATACACGATATATTCTTAGTTCTTCCAAAGCTCATAAGAATATCTTTACTATTGTCCAATGATCATCTTATGAATCATTCTGGTATATGTTCATAACATTTAGAGCATAGGACATTCTGGATATATACATATCATGGTATAATCGATCAAAATTTTCATGTGATTTTACTCACCAAGTGTTGAAACACATGAATCTTGATACAATCCTTTCCATGCAGCAAGAACCTTTCTTATTGTTTCCATATTGAACCCTTTCAATATCTCATATTGAACCCTTTCAATATCTTATATATGTATGTCTGGCACAACCATATTAGCGCCTTAATCTATCCATATAGATATTGATGCCTAATATTCTGGGTTTGCCCAAGTCTTTCATCGAAATCTTATTTTAATGAAATCCTTAACTTGTGTCAATTCAAGATACATCATTTCCAATCAACAATATGTCCTCTACATAATGTATTAGAAATATGTCTCAACGCTCCCACTTAATTTCTTGCAAATGCAAGCATCTTCATCATCTCCGATGAATTTAAACTCTTTTAATAGTTTCATCATGGTGAAGATTCCAACTCCGCTATGCTTACTTCAACTATTGAAGTTTACATGCCCTTTTAGCACCCTTTGAATTAACAAAACCCTTCGGACCATGTCATGTACATGTCCTAGGTTACCGTTCTATTAGAAGAACCTTGTTTTGTTTATTCAACTACCATATACCAAATTATATGTAGTGGTTGCTACATTAATCCGTCAAGACTATATATCGCTATGAAAGATCATATCTTGTCATAGTCAACTCCTTGAACATTGCCGTAAACTTCTTTCCGACATGTTGACTATTTCATAGATGTCAAACATCCATGTGTATTTCTTTATAGATCCAAACACGACCGATAGGCTTCACGCCTTTCCGGAGGGTCTTCCAAGTTCAGAAACTTGATTTCTCGTGTATGGATACTATCACGGATTCTATGACTTCTAGTCATTTTATGGAGTCAGGTCCCATCATCGCTTCTTTGCATGTAGTCGGTTCATCATTGTCAAAACAATAACGACTTGCTTATCAAATCTTACTATTTGATTCTTACCGACCCACACGGTTCTATAGGAACTCTAATCTCCGAGATCACACCTTTTGTAATCACGAGAGCCATGAGCATTGTGGCCGCCACCGGGACACTTTCCGGTGCTGCGCTACTTAGCACATATAGCTAAGGTTCAACAACCTTATCAAAGTTCTATTGTCCTCCCACTTAACTTTTCACGAAAAATTCCTTCTCAAGAAACTTGACGTTCCAAGTAACAAACTCTTTTGTCCGTGGTGTTATGGAGAAATTCCCAACAAATTCCTTGGGATAACCTACAAAGATGTGCTTATCCGACTTTGGTTGTAAACATTTTACTTATGCATAGCATACCAAAATTTAAGAAAAGACAATTCGGGTTTTATCCCAAACCATAACTCATATGGTGTCATTTCAATGGATCACGATGGTGCTCTTTTTAGTGTAAAAGCGGTAGTCTCTAAAGCTTCAATCCGTAAAACATAATGGCAGTTTTATAAATGACACCCTTGATCTTACCATGTCAAACATGGTTTGATTTTATCTCTCGAATATGCCATACTCCTATGGTTTATCGGGAAACACAAATCATGGAACAATTCCTCAAGTCTTAGGTGTTTTTGCTAAACATGTAACTCAAATATCTTCCTTTATGATCAAATCATAAACTCTTTAATTTCTTGTACAATGATTTTCCACTTCATCTTGAAAGTCTTTGAACAATTTTCAAATGTTTCATACTTCTTCCTTATTAAGTAAATATACAGATATATTCACTCAAATTTTTGGAGAAAGCATATGAAGCAAAAAAGATCCATCGCATATGGCTACACATAATGGACTATGCACATCAGCATGCACAATTTCTAATAAGCTAGTCATCCGTTCCTCTCTGGCCTATGGACGGAGTTTCAATTATCTCGAGGAAAGTCTCACATGCGTCAATTGATCAAAATCAAAGACTCCAAAAATCCATCAACATGGAGTTTCTTCATGTTTTCTTTCAAATATAATTTAAACAGCGATGTCACTTCATAAGTGATCTTTCAATCATTTGTCTTGCGATATTTTAGCAATAGTGTTTATGGATGTGATTTATCCAACTAGACTTGTAAAAGTTCATCCATCCTTTATGGAATACGGTAATTATTTGAACAGTGATTGTTCTCATGATACCGGAACAAAATAACAATTATTTAAACAAATCTTGAAGGCTTGGTTTGATGACAACGAAAAACACAATAACACTTTATTTGTTTTCGATGAACATCATCACTCATTCTCTTGCTGGTTACTTATGCCATTGTAGTTCATGAATTGCGTTGTCCTGTATGACACTTCATACCAACCAATTCGGTATCCAATACCGGTATCCAATACCTAAGAACCACATTGTTTAACAAGCAAGGAATATAGCCATAAGATGTATATCTTCTATATACCTAAGTTGGACATCTCCAACCTTTTATTTTCTGCCAAATATTTTATAGATTCTCTTTCATCAATTCCTTTTCTTTTAAAAGAATCTATCAACATCAATAGTGGCGTCATCAACATGACACATAGTACAAAGCGTATATAGTCAAATACTAATACCTTTGGACTTGCACTTTGAAGTGGATCACCATCATCAAATGTTTGGCATTCTTTCAAAAATCCATTCTTTAGTAATCTATTAGTGTAGTAAACATTTTATTTACATCTTCTATTCATCCTTATCATGACAACTTTCATGATCAAGCTACTATAGCTTATAAGGAAGAATCGTGAGTATAATATCAGTTCCCAAAACCTTTTTGGTAGATTCGGATGCCTAGCATCTCCATCCTTCACAAATTCTCATACAATATGAGAACATGTATTTTGCTAAATTATACTCTATCATAATGCAACCAAAAACATTGTTTCAGATATCACAATATCTTTCACACATGATGGTTTCTAAAACAATTTTCAGCTCCAATATAATCTTGATATTAAAACGACTTTTGAATATCAATAATCATGGAGGCAAACATGATACTTTAGATACTAACATTGGAATTCTTACTCTTGATTTAATACTACTTATTAAACTTCATGGAGTAAATAGAGTTTGCTGAAAGTTTGCAATAGGACTTATAAACTTTAAATTGACATTCAAAACAATACGATACCAGTTTGTAAAGTAAATATCCAGAATTCTATAGTTCTATTATCTCAAATAAAAACTAAGCATAAGGTAGAAAACGAATGCGAATGACTACAACAAATTATGCAAATTCACTTCGATTTAGTTTATGACAAATTGAGTTCGACTAATCCAAATTAGAAATGAACTCCCACTCAAAAACGACATCCCTCGTGCCTTTTTGGTGATTACATGAACCAAATCCACTACACCAAGTCCGATCATCACGTGAGTTGGTGTAGCTTCAAAGGCGAGTATCAATATGGTCATCACATCAACTATATGACTCATGCTTAACCTTTCGGTCCGTGTTCCAAGGCCATGTCTGTACATGCTAGGCTCGCCAAGTAAGAACCTTAGTATTCGCGTGTGTAAAACTGTCTTACACCAGTTGCATGAAAGCGTAGAGTTGAGAACACCTGATCATCACGTGATGTCTCGAAACACGATCCATAGAACGGTGCATACTTAAGGAAGAACACAATTTATCTTGATATTTAAATGATGGATCATCTTACAATGCTACAGAAAGCGCCAAACTAGCAGTATAAGATGCTAACATCTAATGTGTAAAGTGAGATGATATGGTCCATGCATTTGATCTCTATCATTTGCATCGTGGTATGATCTCTATCATTCCTTTGTGTGTAACGCCAAGGTCTATGGAATTTACACGTTGAATGTGTTGTAAGAGTATCTATCATACATCTACTTACAATAATACCATATCAAGACACTAGCCCAGCAACGATCTAAATTAGACGCCTCTAATTTATCAATTGCAAGTTTTACGTGGCTTAGGGCTTTCGGAGATAGAACCGTTCTTACCTACGAACATGAACCACAACGAGGATAACTAAGTTATTAGCAACTCGTTGTAAATCAGATATTGACTATAGTAGGAGAGACAGACACCCGCCAGCCACTTATGCAAAACAAGTTGCATGTCAGTCGTGGAACCGGTCTCATGTACGATGACATGTAAGGTTGGTCCGGGCCGCTTCATCCCACTATGCCACCAATATCCAAAATACATGAAAGAAGCAATAACATGATCATCATCGCCCACATATAAACATATGTGTACTACCCGTGCTAAGCACCTATGCATAGATCAGGCTCTGATACCACTGTTGGGTTCGCAGCATAGAAAACAAAAAAATTCCTACGGCGTGAACTACACGCCAAGATCTATCTACTAGGTACAAAGCAACAGGTGGACATACATCCATGGAGAACTTACCCTCGAAGACAACGAGTTTTGTTAACGAGTAGGAACTCGTGGTTGATGTAGTCGTACGCTTGTCGATCTCAAGATCGTGATGAAGTCCAGCAGGTCCGGCTCCAGCACGTCCATCAGATCCAGCTCCAGCACCACCAAGTCCAGCACCGCAAAGCAGCGGTGCATCCGTGATCGCACACACGTCCGGTACCCCAACAACCTCCGTCCCTCGCTCTAGCAAAGCAGTGGAAGTAGCAACTCCTTTCCAGATAAAGCCACCGGGAACATGTATCTCGCTAATCCGAGACCATGGGGTAATAATACTAGAGGGGGAGAGAGATCCTTCACAAGGAGGTGTGTGTGAGAAGTGAGGAGGGGTGGCCTTTTTTAGGAGGAGGGGGTGCCCCTCCTTCATGGCCGGAGCATGGAGGAGGTGACTCTTCACCTCCTCCATTCATGTGGTGGTAACTCCCTCCATATAAATTTGCCCCTTCACATTCTCTTTTAAAGTCTCCACTTTAAATGCATTAAATTTCTCCAAATTTAATGCTCTCTCATTTAATAAAACTCTTTTATTATTTTTATTCAGAATTTTGTTAATTACTTTAATTAACAAACATTCACATAAACCCCCGTGCAACATTTCAATATTACATGCAGAACCAATTTCAGCAATTTCACCCGAAACAATTTTGGTGTCTATTGAAATAATTCCAGCGCTTTCTTAAATCTTTATCTGAAACATATTTGCTCCAAATGGTGTTGATATCCCTTAAGTGTGTCACCCTATGGTTCGCGAATAATGCAGACATGATCGAGACCCCTCTCCGATCAATAATCGTGCGGGACTGGAGATCCATAATGACTCCTACACATTCAACGATTACTACTGTTATCATTATAACCTTTAACGCTAGTAACAAAATCCCTTTGTCCTGATATATTACATGTCCGAGATTCGATCATCGGTATCTCCATACCTAGTTTGATCTAATCGACATGCACTCTTTTCTCGTTCCCGTGATATAACATTCTAGTGATCACATCACTTGCTTGCAAGCTATTTCAATGTGATATCACCGAGAGGGCCCAGAGTATATCTATCCTTCATCGGGATTGACAAATTCCACTCTTGATCCATGAGCCTCAACATAACACCTTCAGAAAATCGAACCCATCTTTATAGTCACCCTGTTACGGTGTGACATTTGATGTTATCAAGATACTCTTCCGGTGTTAGCAATTAACATGATCTCATGGTCTAAGGATAAAGATTACTTCGTATGATGTTATAGCAATATAAACATAATGACTTTGATCATAATGTTATACTTCGGATGAATGTTCATCACATCATTCCACCAATGGTGTGACCTTGTTATTAACAACATCCAATGTCCATGATCAGGAAACCTTGATCATCTTGTTAATCAACAAGCTAGTCTATAGGAGAGGCATAACTAGGAACCCTTTTTGTTTATTAAACACACATGTATTGATGTTTCCGATCAATACAATTCTAGCATGTAAAATAAACATTTATCATAAACATGGAATAAGATAATAACCACTTTATTATTGCCTCTCGGGCATATTCCCTTCACTTTCCTACTCTTTTCCAATCCAAACCAAACTATTTGAAAACTAATATATGAAAGAGGGAGTCCAACCAATTTATTCAAGCAAACTAAGAAAACCAAGCAAACGAAAACGAAAAACAAAAACAAAGATGCTCCAAGAACAACACAACTTGTGTATGAAACAATAAAAATGAAGTGTTTGGAAGAAACCTGGGATTTTTATTGACGAAGAAGAGGATGCCTTGGGCATCCCCAAGCTTTGACGCTTGTACTTCTTGGATATTTCTTGGGGTGACACGCGTGGCATCCCCAAGCTTGAGCTTTAGTCCATTCTTCATCTCATTACATCATTCTCTCCATACACCTGAAATTTTTCCTTCATACAAAACTTCACGCAATCTTTATTAGCAACATTAGTGCACTCAAGATAATAAGTCTTTCGGTTCAGTTTCAACACCAACAAAACTTCCATTAAAACACAAGCTACCGAAGCACTTCCCTCAAACAGCTGAATTCCCCAAATAGAACCCAAAAAGGAACCAACAAGAAGCAAATGCAAATAATGGCAGAAACCTGTCAAAACAGTCCAGTAGGTAAAAACCAATTTTTTCGAAGACCTTCTGTTGCTCAAATCGAAAAGTGTTGAACTAACGAAAGAAACTTGGGGCAGAAGCACAAAAATTCACGCCTCAAAACGACGTATAGAGATTTTACACGAATTTTTACGGTGAAGCACAAAAATCTATTTCGGGACAGGAACTTTCCCAAGCATTACTTCTCTCTCATTAGAGGTTACTCTTGGCACAAAAAGCAAATAAAAAGGATAAGGAGAGGTTATTACTGAAGCAATAACTTCAAAGACTCATCTAAAACTTTTGGGTTACCTCCTAATAAGTACTTTTCTTTAATGCCTTTAAGTTAGGCATAAGAAGCAAGAAAAAGAATCAAGTGTTCTCAAATGAAGAAGCATTAAGAGCAAATTTTGTTTTTATAGGAGAGGCAAAAGGAATCTTCTCTCTTTTCTTAGGGAAGTGTTCTATACCTTTCTTGAGTGGGAGTTGATATTTAATGGTGCCTTCTTTCATATCAATAATAGCACCAACAGTTCTCAGAAAAGGTCTTCCCAAAGTAATAGGACAAGAAGCATTGCATTCAACATCCAAAACATAGAAATCAACGGGGACATAGGCATTGTTAACCATAATAAGAACATCATTAATACTCCCCATGAGTTTCTTTTTAGCATTATCATCAAGTGGGACATTTAAATAACAATCTTCCAATGGTGGCAAATCAAGCATATCATAAATCCTTCTAGGCATAATAGAAACACTACTATCAAGATCACATAAAGCTTTGAACTCAAAATCATTCACTTTCATATTAATGATGGGTTCCCAACCATCTTCTAGTTTCATAGGAATAGAAGCTTTATGTTTCATTTTTTCTTCTTTAATTTTTATGAGAGCGTCAGTAATGTGTTTTGTAAAGGCCATATTCATAGCACTAGCATTAGGACTTTTAGCAAGCTTTTGTAGGAACTTAATTACTTCAGAGATATTGCAACCATCAAGATCAAAATCATAATTATCATCTAAAGTAGTAGAGCTATTACTAGCTTCAACAGTAGTGGTAGTGATAGTAGAAACACTAATTTTTCTAGCAATTTCATCTTCTCTTTCCCACTTAGCATGCAATTCAGCTAATAATCTAACATTTTCATCAATTCTAACTTGTATGGCATTAGTAGAAGCAAAGGGATTATCAATAGTTTCAGGTTAAGAGCAAATTTTGTTTTCATAGGAGATGCAAAAGGAATCTTATCTCTCTTCTTAGGGAAGTGTTATACCTTTCTTGAGTGGGAGTTGATATTTAATGGTGCCTTCTTTCATATCAATAATAGCACCAACAGTTTTAAGAAAAGGTCTTCCCAAAGTAATAGGACAAGAAGCATTGCATTCAACATCCAAAACATAGAAAATCAACGGGGACATAGGCATTGTTAACCATAATAAGAACATCATTAATACTCCCCATGAGTTTCTTTTTAGCATTCATCAAGTGGGACATTTAAATAACAATCTTCCAATGGTGGCAAATCAAGCATATCATAAATCCTTCTAGGCATAATAGAAACACTACTATCAAGATCACATAAAGCTTTGAAATCAAAATCATTCACTTTAATATTAATGATGGGTTCCCAACCATCTTCTAGTTTCATAGGAATAGAAGCTTTATGTTTCATCTTTTCTTCTTTAATTTTTTTGAGAGCATCAGTAATGTGTTTTGTAAAGGCCATATTCATAGCACTAGCATTAGGAATTTTAGCAAGCTTTTGTAGGAACTTAATTACTTCAGAGATATTGCAACCATCAAGATCAAAATCATAATTATCATCTAAAGTAGTAGAGCTATTACTAGCTTCAACAGTAGTGGTAGTGATAGTAGAAACACTAATTTTTCTAGCAATTTCATCTTCTCTTTCCCACTTAGCATGCAATTCAGCTAATAATCTAACATTTTCATCAATTCTAACTTGTATGGCATTAGTAGAAGCAAAGGGATTATCAATAGTTTCAGGTTAAGAGCAAATTTTGTTTTCATAGGAGATGCAAAAGGAATCTTATCTCTCTTCTTAGGGAAGTGTTATACCTTTCTTGAGTGGGAGTTGATATTTAATGGTGCCTTCTTTCATATCAATAATAGCACCAACAGTTTTAAGAAAAGGTCTTCCCAAAGTAATAGGACAAGAAGCATTGCATTCAACATCCAAAACATAGAAAATCAACGGGGACATAGGCATTGTTAACCATAATAAGAACATCATTAATACTCCCCATGAGTTTCTTTTTAGCATTCATCAAGTGGGACATTTAAATAACAATCTTCCAATGGTGGCAAATCAAGCATATCATAAATCCTTCTAGGCATAATAGAAACACTACTATCAAGATCACATAAAGCTTTGAAATCAAAATCATTCACTTTAATATTAATGATGGGTTCCCAACCATCTTCTAGTTTCATAGGAATAGAAGCTTTATGTTTCATCTTTTCTTCTTTAATTTTTTTGAGAGCATCAGTAATGTGTTTTGTAAAGGCCATATTCATAGCACTAGCATTAGGACTTTTAGCAAGCTTTTGTAGGAACTTAATTACTTCAGAGATATTGCAACCATCAAGATCAAAATCATAATTATCATCTAAAGTAGTAGAGCCATTACTAGCTTCAACAATAGTGGTAGTGATAGTAGAAACACTAATATTTCTAGCAATTTCATCTTCTCTTTCCCACTTAGCAATTCAGCTAATAATCTAACATTTTCATCAATTCTAACTTGTATGGCATTAGTAGAAGCAAAGGGATTATCAATAGTTTCAGGTTAAGAGCAAATTTTGTTTTCATAGGAGATGCAAAAGGAATCTTATATCTCTTCTTAGGGAAGTGTTCTATACCTTTATTGAGTGGGAGTTGATATTTAATGGTGCCTTCTTTCATATCAATAATAGCACCAACAGTTCTCAGAAAAGGTCTTCCCAAAGTAATAGGACAAGAAGCATTGCATTCAACATCCAAAACATAGAAATCAACGGGGACATAGGCATTGTTAACCATAATAAGAACATCATTAATACTCCCCATGAGTTTCTTTTTAGCATTATCATCAAGTGGGACATTTAAATAACAATCTTCCAATGGTGGCAAATCAAGCATATCATAAATCCTTCTAGGCATAATAGAAACACTACTATCAAGATCACATAAAGCTTTGAACTCAAAATCATTCACTTTCATATTAATGATGGGTTCCCAACCATCTTCTAGTTTCATAGGAATAGAAGCTTTATGTTTCATTTTTTCTTCTTTAATTTTTATGAGAGCATCAGTAATGTGTTTTGTAAAGGCCATATTCATAGCACTAGCATTAGGACTTTTAGCAAGCTTTTGTAGGAACTTAATTACTTCAGAGATATTGCAACCATCAAGATCAAAATCATAATTATCATCTAAAGTAGTAGAGCCATTACTATCTTCAACAATAGTGGTAGTGATAGTAGAAACACTAATATTTCTAGCAATTTCATCTTCTCTTTCCCACTTAGCATGCAATTCAGCTAATAATCTAACATTTTCATCAATTCTAACTTGTATGGCATTAGTAGAAGCAAAGGGATTATCAATAGTTTCAGGTTTAGCAGCTATTTTATTCAAAAAAGATTGTGCTTCAGCCAATGATGCTATATTTCTTTCAGCATTAGAGAGTTTTTCCTCAATAGTTTTATTGAAAGCAGTTTGTTTACTAATAAAATCTTTAAGCATAACTTCAAGTTCAGAGGGAGCACTCCTATTATTGTTGTAGGAATTTCCATAAGCATTACCATTATTGGGAGGATATGGCCTATAGTTATTATTACCAAAATTATTCCTGTAGGCATTGTTGCTAAAATTATTATTTTCTTATAAAGTTCACATCAACTTGCTCTTCTTGAGCAACCAAAGAGGCTAAGGGAACATGATTTGGATCAATATGAGCTTTCCCATTAACAAGCATAGACATAATAACATAAATTTTATCACTCAAGGAGGAGGTTTCTTCAATAGAGTTTACCTTCTTACCTTGTGGAACTCTTTCAGTGTGCCATTCAGAATAGTTAACCATCATATTATCCAGAAGCTTTGTTGCAGCACCCAAAGTAATGGTCATAAAGGTACCTCCAGCACCAGAATCCAGTAGATTTCTGTAACACCCTCGAATCGGCCCTATGCAAGTTTTAGCGCTTCCTGCCAAACCCGCATAGAAACGATTCAAGGACGCCCACCAGGCACTTTCGTGCGGGTGGAAAACGAAGTAATACCATTACACAATAGTCCACGATGGAACCCACAGAACATATATATACAACAACGACTCCATGAGTCAAGAATACAAATATACAGTACAAAGATCCAAATCACCTTGAAAATGATACAACATCCGAGTACGGATAAGATGCAAATGGGGCTAAGAGCCCTGAAGAATAACCAATGGCGTCCATAACCCTGCCCAGGCCAAGCCGGAAGGGTAACCCTGCTAACGACGTCGATCTCAAAACTGCTAAAACAAAAGGGGTGCCGACAAAGGGCAAAAGAAAAAGAGGAGCATCAGTACTGAGGGTAGTACATGGCAAGGCTAGAATTCAGCGGCTCATGCCTACATAGGTATGGTGGACTGAAGCGGCAGCGAAGCATGCACTAAATAACCTATAGAAACTTGAAACCACTGTCGACTATTAGAGAGGGATAAGAAAGACCTATTTGGGACCAACCTGATACTAACACCAATCATACCCATCCTGGTATTCCCCCTCGAGACCAAACGAGGAAGTCAAACCGAGGAACTCACACAGTTGGCAGTTTTATTCATTTCATTATAGTTGCAACACTTGCTAGTTAGATATAGCATGAGACCTCCCAAAACCAGCAGTTGTTGGCACTTTTATTTCATTCCATTGGAGTTGCGATACTTACTAGGCAGGTATAACATGACATGATACACCCCAGTTTCACCAGTTGTTGGCACTTTTATTATCCATCCATTATAATGAAGCTGATTACTAGTCACATATTAAGTCAAATTTATAGAAATACTTTAGTTATGCTTGTCTATGATCGAGATACTGTGCTCCAAGTCATCCATAACTGCGGACACGGCTTTCAGAAAGATTTACCTAGGGTGCACAAATAGTAACAACACGCATCAACCCTAAAGCCAAATCAAAACCCAACGAGGCTTTCACGACAAAGCAATCACAGGATTCATAAAATATTTCGGGGGGCCACCCCACTAAGTTACCCGCAACAAAGTTGGCCGGCTCCGGAATGGACCCAGGGTTTGCGAGAATGGCTGTAAATGACTAGGAACCCGAAAGTGTGACTGGGCTTGTCGATACCGCGAAATCGTGCCGTGATCCAAAACAGTACAGGTGCTCCACGCACAATCGTAAATAAAGCAGTAAAGCATGGCATAAGTACAGGATAGAAATAAAGCCCCAAACTAGTTTGTTGCCCCAAGAAATAAGAAATGAATCAAGCTCTGGCCAAGGGGATTCATGGTCCCACATGCGGATAGTGCGATAGTCAAGGAACAGGTATCAAGTACTCGGGGTCCTACGGGACACAAGTGAGCATGGAAGAACCAAATAACATCTATTGCCCACCGATGCCTCTGCATTAGTTATATCTAGCAATTTAATATCAAGTTGTAATTAAAGCCATGATCATCTCCACCATTAATCATCTCTATCATTAAGCATGTGTCAACCTTCTATCAATGGTGGAACGACAACGACACGAAGCAGCACCTGAGCAAGCAACTACGACTCGCAAGGCCGACTATCTATCAATCAACAGGCAATAGGATGTGTCCAAGGCAATATAGAGCCTACAAGGAATATAAATGGTGCACGGAAACTAAAGCATCGCAACAAGGATAGCAATAGATCAACAGGAGGAAGTAAAGACTATAAATGCAAAATAGGTAGAAAGGGGGAGAATGCTCGCCTAGGAAACATAGACGAAGATTCATTATCCGAAGAACTTGCCGATACTCGCATCAAATCAACGGCCTAATCCGCGAAGAACCAAAGCACTAAAAGAAACACCGGATGCACTATTTAATACTACGACAGAAGATCGAGCATGATGCATGTATGATGCATGACATGGCAAAGATGCGATGCAATTAGGCAATATTAAGCGGAACCGGGGTCTCGATAATTAAGTAGGAGGTTCATGTTGTTTAGTTACCCCGCAATTTAAATGTTAGCTTAACAAGGAAAATCATGGCATCGGTTCGCTACACCAATTTAAATGGAGCCAATACAACACTAGATTCGCCCACATATGGTTTCCATATTTAATTTAGGTGAATCATAGAAATACCCTCAAGCACCCACAATATGTATGCAAACATGCTCAATTAATATGCAACAAGTTATATGTTATTTATAAAAATAGGGTAAGGGTTAGGCCTCACAGGTTGAATCGAAGAGGCGGATAAAACGAGCTCCAAGCTGAAGTTGGAGTGGCGGAAGTAGTCAAAGTTGCGGGAGTAGATGGAAGAAGCAGACGCCGAAAGAATACCTTGTCTAAAGGGGTGGCGGCATTGAACGGTGTGTTAAAGGGGTGCCAATCTCGCCCAAAGGGAGATTCACGAAACAATTGCGGATCAACCATGTTGAAGTAGTAGAATCTGGAACCGAAGCCCTTGTAGGTATTTAGTCGAACACCTTCCGGTCAAGAGGACCACGACAAGGATGTCACTGAAGGAGAACAGAGACTTCAGAGACGTAATTGACTTGCTATAGGATACAATTGCAGTCCATCGGTAGCAGGAGAGAGTGGCACGCTGCCGGGAGAAAATGGCGTGACACTGGGGTGTTGTGTTGTTGCTGCTGCAATTAGGTGGACAAGAGAAAGCCCGGCTAGACTGGAGTACTTCCTGCGAAGTGGTGTCCGAGGCTGCAGGCCGCCGTTCGGCTCGGGAACAGGCGAGTCGGCCACAGGTGGTGCACACGCACGGGGCTCTTAGGGCCATGGCGGCCAGGGAAGATACGACGCAGGCCCAAGCCAGGACAAGGTGGAAAGGGGGCATGCGCGTGCGGTTGGCCGCGCTGGTTGGTCGTGGGCGTGCCTAGGCATCAGGATCTGAGGCTGCATCGAATTAACAGGAGCATCCCAGACTGCTAGCGATGTGTGGCAGAAACTGCAACTGTGGTGGAGGATTAGGTGTGTGGTTATGGAGGCTCTTGGCGTCAGTAGATTGGCGCGGCTCATAAGCAGAGAAACGAAATCGATGGAGGAGGCCACTCAGGCACTCATGCGAGCAAGGGGAGCTGTTGGTGATCTGGCTGTGTGTTAGGTGGCGTGAGGAGCAGATCGGCATTGATGGGCGGAGATATTAGGAGCTGTCGGCCGACCAAAAAAATTTGAGGCAGCTGCTATGCTGCTGCAATGCACACAAACCAAGCATGAAAATAATAGCACCAGGCTACATGTCAACAAGGAATTGGACATGAACGTGATGAGGTAATGCTTTGAAGATGTATCATGCGATAGACTGGGATCCAGATCAGGGAAAAGGAGGAACTCGCTGGCGGTGGAATTTTGGAAGAAGGTGGGGAAATTTTGGGACAGATGTGGATCTCAGATTTGGGAACAAGGGTTCAGAAAAGAGATAGACTAGAGTATATATGTAGTCCAAAGTAGACTAGATGGGGCTAGTTTTGAGCTAAAACTTTAGACGGGCCTTTAGCCTAATTTTATTTTTAGTCAAATAAGAAAATCATTTGCGGCCATATAACAGACCAAAAATATTATTTTGTTTTATTTTGAAAATAAGAAAAGAGAAACGGATTTAATAAAACCATGGGGATATTTTAGTAAAACCAAAATAGGTTTTTTTAGCAAAAATAGTTTGCGGTTAAAATTGCGAACAAAATATGCATGATGATGCCATGATGATGCACAAAATAAAAACACAGCGATTTTCTAGTTATAGTTTTACCTGGGTGCTACAATTTCTTAAAGAATAGTTCAATCCTGCATAAAAGGTTTGGATAATCATCTAAGCAGTCAGTCCATGAGTGGGACAATTTTTTACCAAAGATTTCATTCTTTCCCAAGCTTGAGCAACATGTTCATTATCAGATTGTTTAAATTTCATTATTTCACTTCTCATAGATATAATCTTAGCAGGAGGATAGTATTTTCCAATGAAAACATCTTTGCATTTAGTCCAAAAATCAATACTATTTCTAGTTAGGGATTGCAACCATTCTTTAGCTTTTCCTTTCAAAGAGAAAGCAAACAACTTAAGCTTAATAATATCTCCATCTATATGCCTATGCTTTTGCATCTCACAAAGTTCAACAAAGTTATTTAGATGAGCAGCAGCATCTTCATTACCAATACCAGAAAATTGTTCTCTCATAACAAGATTGAGTAAAGCAGGTTTTATTTCAAAGAAAGTAGCTTTAGGAATAGGTGGAGTAATAGGTGTGCACATGAAATCATTGTTGTTGGTGCTAGTGAAGTCACACAACTTAGTGTTTTCAAGAGTAGTCATTTTTTGTGTTTTTAATAAAGAAAGCAAACTTAGTAAAACTATTTTTTGTGTTTTTGATAAAGAAACAAGCAAACAAAGCAAAAATAAACTAAGCAAAACAAAATTAACAAAATAAAGAGATTGGTTACGATAGACTCCCTTGTGAAGATATCCTTGACTCCCCGGCAACGGCGCCAGAAAAAGAGCTTGATGGCCCAAAATATATCGAGCTCGTTGGGAAACCCCAAGAGGAAGGTATGATGAGCACAACATCAAATTTTCCCTTAGTTATGAAACAAAGGTTATTGAACCAGTAGGAGCAAGGAAACACCTCCAAGGTGTTGTTTCCAACTTGGAATCCTGCACAACACAACCACAGAACTTTGCTCCCAACTTATAGTGAGGTTGTCAATCTCACCGGTTTTGCTGAAAACAAAGGATTAAACTGTTGGGTCCGCAGCATAGAAAACAAATATTTTCCTACGGTGTGAACTACACGCCAAGATCTATCTACTAGGTACAAAGCAACGATGGACATACATCCAACGAGAACTTACCCTCGAAGACAACGAGTTTTGTTAACGAGTAGGAACTCGTGGTTAATATAGTCGTACACTTGTCGATCTCAAGATCGTGAGGAAGTCCAAGCGCCACAACTCAGCAGCGCATCCGTACTCGCACACACATTCAAGCCACCGGACAACCTCCACCTCCTCGCTCCAGTGATCCAGCGGAAGCAGCAACTCCTTCCAGACAAAATACCACCGAGAACATGTATCTCGCTAATCCGAGACCATGGGGAAATAATTCTAGAGGGGGAGAGAGATCCTTCACAAGGAGGTGTGAGGATGAAGGAGGGAATGGGTGGCCTTTTATAGGAGGAGGGGGTGCCCCTCCTCTCCATGGCTTCATGCATGGGGGTGACCCCTCACCTCCCCCATTCATGTGGTGGTAACCCCTCCACATTAAAATGCCTCTTCACATTCCCTTTTAAAGTCTCCACTTTAAATGCATTAAAATTCTCCAAGTTTAATGCTCTCTCATTTAATAAAACTCTTTTATTAAATTTATTCAGAATTTTGTTAATTACTTTAATTAACAAACATTCACATATAGCCCCTTGCAATATTTCAATATCACACGCAGAACCACTTTCTGTAATTTCACCCGAAATAATTTCTGGTTTCTATTAAAACAATTCCTGCGCTTTGTAATTCTTTCGTCTGAAACATATGTGCTCCAAAATGGTATCCGGTAACTCTTAAGTGTGTCACCGTACGGTTCGCAAATAATGCAGACATGATCGAGACCCTTCTCCGATCAATAATCAGCAATGGACTGAGATCCAGATCGATTCTTACACATTCAACGATGACTTCTGTGATCGTGAGAACCTTTAACGCTTGTAACTAAATCCCTTTGTCTCGCGATATATTACATGTCCAAGATTCGATCATCGGTATCTCCATACTTAGTTTGATCTAAATCGACATGCACTCTTTTCTCGTTCCCGTGATATAACATTCTAGTGATCACATCACTTGCTTGCAAGCTATCTCAATGTGATATCACCGAGAGGGCCCAGAGTATATCTATCCATCATCGGGATTGAGAAATTCCACTCTTGATCCATGAGCCTCAACATAACACCTTCGTAGTACTGAACCCATATTTATAGTCACCTCATTACGGTGACGTTTGATGTTATCAAGATACTCTTCCGGTGTTAGCAATTAACATGATCTCATGGTCTAAGGATAAAGATTACTTCGTATGATGTTATAGCAATATAAACATAATGACTTTGTCGTAATGCTATACTTCAGATGAATGTTCATCACATCATTCCACCAATGGTGTGACCTTGTTATTAACAACATCCAATGTCCATGATTAGGAAACCTTGATCATCTTGTTAATCAACAAGCTAGTCTATAAGAGAGGCATAACTAGGAACCCTTTTTGTTTATTAAACACACATGTATTGATGTTTCCTATCAATACAATTCTAGCATGTAAAATAAACATCTATCATATATAAGGAATACATAATAACAACTTTATTATTGCCTCTCAGGGCATATTTCCTTCAGTCTCCCACTTGCACTAGAGACAATAATCTAGTTCACATAGTGATAAATCTAACACCCATGGAGTTTTGGTATTGATCATGTTTTGCCCTAGGGAGAACTTTAGTCAACGGATCTGCTACATTTAGGTCTGTGTGTACTTTACAAATCTTTATATCTCCATCCTTGACATGCTCGCGGATGGAGTGAAACCGGCGCTTAATATGCTTGGAATTCTTGTGAGACCTCGGTTCCTTTGCGTTGGCTATGGCTCCATTGTTGTCACAATAGATCACCATTGGGTCCAATGCACTAGGAACTACACCTAGTTCCGTAATGAACTCTTTCATCCAAACCGCTTCCTGCGCCACTTCTGAAGCAGCAACATATTCTGCCTCCATCGTTGATCTAGCCACCACAGGTTGTTTGGAACTCCTCCAACTAACTGCTGCTCCGTTCAAGAGAAATACGTATCAGGATTAAGACTTAGAATCATCCGGATCGGTGTCAAAGCTAGCATCGACATAACACTTAGCGACTAGCTCTTCTTCACCTTCGTATATAAGAAACATATCCCTAGTTCTTCTCAAGTACTTGAGGATGTTCTTTACCGCTATCCAAAGGTTCAACTGGATCGATTGGTACCTACTAGTCAAACTAATAGCATGTGCCACATCCGGTCTTATACATAGCATGGCATACATAATAGAGCCTATGGCGAGGCATAGGGATCTTATCCATCATCTCTCTTTCTTCCGCCAGTAGTGGGACTTTGAGTCTTACTCAATGTCTTGCCTTGCAACATAGGTAAGAACCCCTTCTTACTTTCGTCCATATTAAACTTCTTTAATATCTTATCAAGGTATGTACTCTGCAATAGCCCAATTAGGCGCCTTGATCTATCTCTATAGATTTTAATGCCTAATATATATGACGCTTCACCAAGGTCTTTCATCGAAAATTTGTTGTTTAGATAACTTTTAACACTGTTTAAAAGATCTATATCATTTCCAATCAATAATATGTCATCCACATATAATATTAGAAATGCCACATTTCTCCCACTCACTTTCTTGTAAATACAAGCCTCTCCATAGGTTTGGACAAATCCAAACTCTTTGATCACCTCATCAAAGCGGAGATTCCAACTTCGGGATGCTTGCTTCAGTCCATAGATGGATCGCTGAAGTTTGCATACCTTATTAGCATCCTTAGGATAGACAAAACCCTTAGGTTGTATCATATACAACTCTTCTTCAATATTACCATTGAGGAATGCAGTTTTGACATCCATCTGCCATATTTCATAATCAAAATATGCAGCAATTTCTAACATAATCCTAACCGACTTAAGCATCGCTACGAGAGAGAATGTCTCATCGTAGTAAACTCCTTGAATTTGTCGAAACCCCTTTGTGACAAGTCGAGCCTTATAGATGGTCACATTACCATCAGCATCAGTTTTTCTTTTGAAAATCCATTTATTCTCAACTGCCTTTCGATCGTGAGGTAAGTCCACCAAGGTCCAAACTTGGTTCTCGTACATGGATTCCATCTCGGATTTCATGGCTTCTAGCCATTTGTTGGAATCCGGGCTCATCATCGCTTCTTCATACGTCGCAGGGTCATGCATTTTATCAACCATGAAATTCACAACAGGATTGTCGTACAATTCAGGAGTTGCATGTGTCCTGCTTAACCTGCGAGGTTCGGTAGTTTCCTCTTTCGGAGTTTCATGATCAATATCATTAGCTCTCTCTTCATTAGGTGAAGTCAACTCTGAAACAACTTCTAGTGCTGCACCACTCGCCATTTCATGAAGAGAAGGTTCAATAAGCTCTTCGAGTTCTACCTTCCGACTACTCACACCTTTCGCGAGAAACTCCTTCTCAAGAAAGGATCCATTCTTGGCAACAAAAACCTTGCCCTCGGATCTGTGATAGAAGGTATACCCAATTGTTTCCTTAGGGTATCCTATGAAGACGCATTTTTCTGCTTTGGGTTCGAGTTTATACGGTTGAAGTTTCTTCACATAAACATCGCATCCCCAAACTTTAAGAAATGACAGCTTAGGTTTGTTTCCAAACCATAATTCATACGGTGTCGTTTCAACGGATTTAGATGGTGCCCGATTTAAAGTGAATGCAGTTGTTTCCAGTGCATAACCCCAAAATGATAGTGGCAAGTCAGTTAGAGACATCATAGATCGAACCATATCCAATAAGGTACAATTACGACGTTCCGACACACCATTACGTTGTGGTGTTCCGGCAGGCGTGAGTTGTGAAACTATTCCACACTCTTTCATGTGTGTGCTAAAATCGTAACTTAGATACTCTCCTCCATCGCCGCATCAGAAATTTGATCTTTCTATTATGTTTATTTTCCTATTCATTATGAAATTCCTTGAACTTTTAAAAGTTTCGACTTGTGTTTCATCAAATAGATATACCCGTATCTACTCAAATCATCCGTGAAAGTAACAAAATAACGATATCCACCTCGCCGACACACTCATTGGTTCACACACATCAAGATGTATGATTTCTAATAGATCCGTCACTGTTCCATTGAACCGAAAACGGCGTTCTAGTCATCTTGCCCATAAGGCATGGCTCACATGTATCAAATGATTCAAAATCAAGTGATTCCAAAAGTCCATCGTAATGTAGTTTCTTCATGTTTAACGCCAATATGACCTAGACGGCAAAGGCCACATATATGCAGATATATCATCATCAAGTTTAATCTTTTAGCATTAACATTATGAATGTGCGTAATATTACTATCGAGATCCATCGAAATAAACCATTCAACACGTGTGCATGACCATAAAAGATATTATCCATATAAATCGAACAACCATTGTTTTCAGATTTAAACGAATAACCACTTTGCATCAAACATGATCCGGATACAATGTTCATGCTAAGTGCAGGCACCAAATAACAATTATTCAGGTTTATAACTAATCCCGATGGCATATGGAGAGGCAGCGTTCCGATGGCGATCACATCAACTCTTGATCCATTGCCGACCCGCATTGTGACATCATCCCTTGCTAGTTGTCGCTTGTTCCGCAGCCCCTGAATCGAGTTACATATATTAGCAACTGATCCCGTATCAAATACCCAGGTGCTACTGCGAGTACTAGTCAAGTACACATCAATAACATGTATATCACATATACCTTTGTTTGCCTTGCCGGACTTCTTGTCCGCCAAATACTTGGGGCGATTACGCCCAATGGCGATCCCTTGCAATAGTAGCACTCGGTATCGGACTTAGGGCCAGCTCGGGGTTTCTTTTTAGGCGCGACAACAGATTTGCCACCCTTCTTTCCCTTGTGCTTGCCTTTCTTGTCCTTCTTGAAACCGGTGGTCCTATTGATCATCAACACTTTATGTTCTTTCCTAATCTCCACTTCTGTAGTCTTAAGCATTGACAGAAGCTCGGGAAGAGTCTTCTTCATGCCCTGCATATTATAGTTCATCACGAAGCTCTTGTAGCAAGGTGGCAGAGATTGGAGAACACGATGTATGCCTAAGTCAACGGGAATCGTTATTCCCAAGGACACAAGCTTATCGGCGTACCCAGACATTTTGAGTACATGCTCACTAACGGAGTTGTTCTCCTCCATCATGCAGCTAAAGAACTTTCTAGTAGCATTATAACTCTCTACGGCAGCATGGGTATCGAAAATCATTTTCAATTCTCCCATGGTATCAAAGGCATTGCCATTTTCGAAACGCTTTCGAAGTTCTGGCTCTAGCCCATAAAGTATGTCGCAATGAACTAAGTTGTGGTATTCCTGACGAGTCACATAGACATTCTTTTCCTCGTCAGGGGCATCAGGAGCTGGTGGGGGGCCTAGCGGCGCATATAGCACATATTGCTTTTGTGCAGCAGTGAGGAGAATCCTCAAATTCATAGCCTAGTTGGTGAAGTTGCTACCATTCGCAGCAAGTTTCTCTTTCTCCATGAACACATTGAAATTAAAAGCAGGTGGTGCCATCTACAACAGAATTTGTAAAGTTTATTTAGACTAAGTTTATGATAGATTGAGTTCAACTAATCCAAATTACTAATAAACTCCCACTCAAAAACGACATCCCTCGTGCCTTTTTGGTGATCACATGAACCAAATCCACTACACCAAGTCCGATCATCACGTGAGTCGGTGTAGCTTCAAAGGCGAGCATCTATATGGGCATCATATCAACCATATGACTCATGCTTAACCTTTCAGTCCGTGTTCCGAGGCCATGTCTGTACATGCTAGGCTCGCCAAGTAAGAACCTTAGTACTCGCATGTGTAAAACTGTCTTACACCCATTGTATGAAAGCGTAGAGTCGAGTACACCTGATCATCACGTGATCTCTCGAAACACGATCCATAGAACGGTGCGTACTCAAGGAAGAACACATTTTATCTTGATATCTAAATGAGGGATCATCTTACAATGCTACCAAAAGCGCCAAACTAGTAGTATAAGATGCTAACATCTAATGTGTAAAGTGAGATGATATGGTCCATGCATTTGATCTCTATCACTTGCATCGTGGTATGATCTCTATCATTCCTTTGTGTGTAAGGCCAAGGTCTATGGAACTTACACGTTGAATGTGTTGTAAGAGTATCTATCATACATCTACTTACAACAATACCATATCAATACACTAGCCCAGCAACGATCTAAACTAGACGCCTCTAATTTATCAATTGCAAGTTTTACGTGGCTTAGGGCTTTCGGAGATAGAACCGTTCTCACCTATGAACATGAACCACAACGAGGATAACTAAGTTATTAGCAACTCGTTGTAAATCAGATATTGACTATAGTAGGAGAGACAGACACCCGCCAGCCACTTATGCAAAACAAGTTGCATGTCAGTCGTGGAACCGGTCTCATGTACGATGACATGTAAGGTTGGTCCGGGCCGCTTCATCCCACTATGCCACCAATATCCAAAATACATAGAAGATGCAATAACGGGATCATCATCGCCCACATATAAACATATGTGTACTACCCGTGCAAAGCACCTACGCATAGATCAGGCTCTGATACCACTATTGGGTCCGCAGCATAGAAAACAAAATTTTCCTACGGTGTGAACTACATGCCAAGATCTATCTACTAGGTACAAAGCAATGGGTGGACATACATCCAACGAGAACTTACCCTCGAAGACAACGAGTTTTGTTAACGAGTAGGACCTCGTGGTTGATGTAGTCATACACTTGTCGATCTCAAGATCGTGAGGAAGTCCGAGCGCCACAACTCAGCAACGCATCCGTACTCGCACACACGTTCAGGCCACCGGACAACCTCCACCTCCTCGCTCCAGCGATCCAATGAAGCAAAGAACTCCTTCTAGACGAAATGCCACCGGGAACATGTATCTCGCTAATCCGAGACCATGGGGAAATAATTCTAGAGGGGGAGAGAGATCCTTCACAAGGAGGTGTGAGGATGAAGGAGGGAATGGGTGGCCTTTTATAGGAGGAGGGGGGATGCCCCTCCTCTCCATGGCCGACGCATGGGGGGGTGACCCCTCACCTCCCCCATTCATGTGGTGGTAACCCCTCCACATTAAAATGCCTCTTCACATTCCCTTTTAAAGTCTCCACTTTAAATGCATTAAAATTCTCCAAGTTTAATGCTCTCTCATTTAATAAAACTCTTTTATTAAATTTATTCAGAATTTTTTTAATTACTTTAATTAACAAACATTCACATATAGCCCCTTGTAATATTTCAATATCACATGCAAAACCACTTTCTGCAATTTCACCCGAAACAATTTACGGTTTTTATTGAAACAATTCCTGCGCTTTGCAATTCTTTCGTCTGAAACATATGTGCTCCAAAATGGTGTCCGGTAACTCTTAAGTGTGTCACCCTACAGTTCGCGAATAATGCAGACATGATCGAGACCCTTCTCCGATCAATAATCAGCAGCGGGACCTGGAGATCCGTACTGACTCCTACACATTCAACGATGACTTCTGTGATCATGAGAACCTTTAACGCTTGTAACTAAATCCCTTTGTCTAGCGATATATTACATGTCCGAGATTCGATCATCGGTATCTCCATACTTAGTTTGATCTCGTTACCGACATGCACTCTTTTCTCGTTCCCGTGATATAACATTCTAATGATCACATCACTTGCTTGCAAGCTATCTCAATGTGATATCACCGAGAGGGCCCAGAGTATATCTATCCGTCATCGGGATTGACAAATTCCACTCTTGATCCATGAGCCTCAACATAACACCTTCGTAGTACTGAACCCATCTTTATAGTCACCCTGTTACGGTGTGACATTTGATGTTATCAAGATACTCTTCCGGTGTTAGCAATTAACATGATCTCATGGTCTAAGGATAAATATTACTTCGTATGATGTTATAGAAATATAAACATAATGACTTGATCGTAATGCTATACTTCGGATGAATGTTCATCACATCATTCCACCAATGGTGTGACCTTGTTATTAACAACATCTAATGTCCATGATTAGGAAACCTTGATCATCTTGTTAATCAACAAGCTAGTCTATAAGAGAGGCATAACTAGGAACCCTTTTTGTTTATTAAACACACATGTATTAATGTTTCCGATCAATACAATTCTAGCATGTAAAATAAACATCTATCATATATAAGGAATACATAATAACAACTTTATTATTGCCTCTCAGGTCATATTTCCTTCATAAACGTATTGTGTGGAAGATAGTAAAAGCTTGTAGAAATTAAACAGAAAGCAGTAAACAGTTGTAGATTAATGGTAAAAGAAAGGACATGGGTCCATAGTTCACTAGTGGTGATTCTCCTTAAGATAGATGACATGTTGGGTGAACAAATTACAGCGGGACAATTGACAAACATCGAGAAAGCATACATGTATATACTAATCATCTTGACTCTTATGAGATTTGATTAGGCATTACAATATTATACATAGACCGTAATCCAACTACATCTATGACTAATAATCCACCTTCAGGTTATCAATCCGGACCCCCTCCAGTATTAAGTTGCAAGCAACATATAATTGCATTACACATTGCGTGTAAAGTAAACAATACGATTGTTCTATGAACAAAGGATTGCTATTTTCTCCCTAGTAGCAACAACACATCTAGTACCTTAGAGATTTCTGTCACTTCCCCAGATTACTAGAGGCATGAACCCACTATCGAGCATAAATACTCCCTCTTGGAGTTGCTAGCATCTACTCAGCCAAGATATCTACTAACATCGGAGAGCATGCAAGATCACAAATAACAAAGACATGATAGAATCAATAATCAATCTGAAATAGCATCTCAATATCCATCGGATCCCCGCAAACACAACATGTATGATTACAAATAGATGATCTTGATCATGAACGGAGCTCACAAGATCTAAACATGGTAGCACAAAGGAGAAGAACCAACCATCTAGCTACTACATGGACCCGTAGTCCAAGGATGAACTACTCATGCATCACACCGGAGGCTTGCATGGTGATGAAGAAGGCCTCCAGGGTGAATTCTCCCCTCCGGCAGGGTGTCGGTAAGAGCTTCAGATCCCTCCCGATCTAGAGATGGAGATGACGGCGGCTACAGACTCTTTCGTGGAATTTTGATCGGGTACTTAGGGTTTCTGTCTCGGAGGCATCTTATAGGCGAAATGGGAGGCTGAGGGGGTGCCCTAGGCGGCCACACCACCCCCTTGCGCAGGCGAGGCCTGGCCGCACGGCCAGGTGGTGTGTGCGGCCCCTGGCCCCTCTCCGTCTCGTATTCTAGCTCCGTGTCCCCCTCGGTGAAATATTGACTTTGGCTATATTCATTTTCTGACTTTCCTGGAACCAAAAACAACAGAAAACAGGCAGCTGACACTGTGGCATCTTGTTAATAGGTTAGTCCAAGAAAGTGTATAAAAAGTACTCCAAAGTATGGACAAAACATAAGAAAATAGATATAAAACAAGCATGGAACATGAAAAATTATAGATACGTTTGCAACATATCAGGGTTACTGTCGGTTCATGTTCAAAAGGGCTATTTTATTGTGCTACCAAATCTATTTACTTCATGAATCTTGGCAATTAATATTACAAAGTACCGAATAGTATTGTGGTACATAATGGATTAGGTCAACAGGTCAACACCTTCAACCATTATACGAAATAGTATTCCTGGCCATTCTTTAGATTGAAGGTTGAACTGTTACTGCTTAGTTTTGTTGCATAGTGACGGTTATTCAGTTTTGCATCCGGTAGTCGTCTTCATGGCCAGAGGGGAGTGCAGATCGGCCTGATACCGCACACATCAGCCTAGGCGGTTTAAAATGTTCTCCAACTATGTATCGTACCCATTGCTATTGTGAATAGCATAAGATATCATGATATATTCTCTACCCTAAGCGGTTTAATCCTTTTTTAGTTAAAATAAATGCATGTGAGTAAAGAAATGTTCTACCACTATTTATGTAAGACAATTTTTCACCTAATAAGAACTCACTACAAGGATAACTGATAAATCAAGGAACAGACTCAACTACACCAACCTAAATCAAGGGAGTATTTAGTTTCAACATGGAAATCGACACATTATATTGTTCAGTATTTTGTTGTTGTTCTAACTCGACACAAGAGACATGTTTCATGACATGCAACTATTTACGTCTTTGATTTTGTGGCATCTTTAACTAAATACATATTAGTTCATATGTGCATTGCACATGCAAACTTACTAGTAGTCAAAGGAGGAGAGGTGAAGACATATTCTCTCTCGATGCAATCCAATCTTGACCCCACGTCTCCTGCTTTTTCACCTTCTCTCAACGCACTCTAGCCAGGCCAGGCCACATAAGCTCGTCTTGGATTTTCAATTATGTTCCTTCCTTTGGTGTCTTGTATAGTTTCATACCTTATATCTCTTGTCCATCGCTTTAGAAGATAATGGTTCAACAATAACTTGATATATTCATCGGGTTGAGAACTTTCAAAGTATGCCCACCCAATACTCCGGTATTTTTTAAACTGAAAACAACTACAAGAAATATCAACAACAACTATGCGCTCTAGTTCAAAACTCAAATCACCATTATCCCGCACAATTACAATATCATATGTATTATCTTCATCCAATGCTCTTGTACATGCAGCCACAGATCTTCCATATTCAGTTTGGAATGCTTCAAATATGGTGAATGTGTAAAGTTTGCTTCTTTGCAATAACATAGGAGTCTACATTCTTATTCTTGGTAAATTTTTCCTAGCTTCAAATTCTGCATCTAGTTTCTTGTCCCTTTTTTCCCTACACAACCCTTTCAAAATGTTTTAAGAATCGAATGATGTCAAAATCTGATTTTAGATGTTTTTCATATATCTATTGAAACTCTCATTTAATTGTGTGCTTCTCATTCTCAATGTGAAGACATCCCTTCGTGTAACTTTTGGCCCATTACCTTTAGATTTAAGCCTGGTCACATGCAGCTGCATTGAGGTTGCTTGTCGTGCTATGAGCGAGCACCCTGACACTAATACTCTCTCTAGTCTCGTAAAAATAATATTGACACGCCACATGATTAAAGCAGAACCTTCAAGATAGTTGTATCACATTGTACCCAAATTACATTAAAAAATCATAGAAGCGTGTTGTACACCATATTTATCATTTCTATAAATATAGACGGACGCGGCAACGCGCGCTTTCATGGTCTAGTTAGCTACTATGGTACCTACTGCATCGGTGACCGAGGACAATCAATCTGAAGCTAGCTCTACTATGAGATCGATCTGAAATTTGATCAATCTGAAGCAGCGCAGACGACGAAGAGTGCGGGGCGATGAAACGTGAAGCTCCAGGCGAGCAGTTGCTCCTCCTTGCCGTGCAGCTCACCGTCGTCATGGTGGCGTCGGCTTCTTCGTCGAGCTCGTCGCCCTACCGTGCAGCTCACCGCCGTCGTGCTCACCTTGGTCGTGCTGATCTTCTTGTTGGGCATCATCGGCTCCGACGGTAATGGGCAGCGGCTACGCAGAACATCGAGTCAGATCATTACCGAGGTTAGGGGTGATTAGAGCCGAGAAATCACCTTGGCATAGATGAACCAAACACGGGAATTTTGCCTAGACTAAAAGCAGACCATCGAACGCCGAGTCGCTTTTCTGCTGATTTTACTTAATAGTGTCAATACGGGCTACCAAATAAAGGGGAGATTTTGGTCCAGAGCCTGATCTGCGCCTGCAGTTCTCGCGCGTGCAAGTTGCATCAGTGGAGAAAACTCGCACGAGAATCAAACACGCCCTTAATCAAAAGTGAAATCATTTATAATTTGACGAAACACTTAGAAAAAAATGTGAGCCTCTACAATGGTCTATCAATCTTTTTTCTTTGAAACATTTTCATAATGTCTATAAAGCGTTATAATTATTGATATCTTTTTCATAAAATAATTAAAACTTAGATATTTTAACTAAATTTAAACACCTTTTTTATTAAACAGATGCAGTAAGTACATTACCGGTACGGACTCCGGAGGAGGCGATGGCAGCTCTTTGAAGAAATTCATCTAGGGTTCCGTTCCCCTCGCCGATGCCGCCGCCGGTTCGCTCCGTCTCCGTTGGCCTTGGGACCTTGGAGGTGTGGCGGGCCACGGCCTCTCGTCGGCAGGAGGTTTTTCTTCATTGATTATATTGTTTTTCCGTGTCTTTTTCGGGATGGTGAGGCGATCCATCCTGAAGTTAGAATAATGTCCTCCCTACCCTATCCTCGCTCCGGTGGTGCATCTAGCGCCGATGGAGGACGCGTGGAGTCGTGTGTCCGGTAAATCTCTTCGGATCTGTTCGATTTTCATATTCATTGGTGTGTTTTCAGGTATGTCTCTTTCGATCTACGGATGTCATCATTGACGATGGTTGCTGCTCTAGTGTGTTGGTCTTTTGGGACCTTAGCACGACGACTTCCCGTCTGTCTACTATAATAAGCTCTACTACGATAAGTTTTGTCCGACTCCGGTGTTGGATGGGCGAGGACAACGGCGCGCCTTTGGCTCGCACTAGTGTTTGTAATCGTCGCTAGATGAGTCCTTTGACCTATTTATAATTATTATTATTATTTTTAGTCTTCTTTATACTACTGCTTATCTATACGTAATAATAAAAGACGAATTATTTCTTCTGGTCTAACTCTTTTTTTGGACAGATTTATCCTCCCACTGAAATACATATTATACACTTTTGCCCCATACCGGTTCGTTTATTTTCTCTTTATCTCCCTAGAGCTTGACCGAACAACCCGATGCCCCATAATACTTTGAGCCGAATCGTTGTGTCATCATGGGCCGCATCAAATCGCTGTGTCATGGGCCACGGCCGTCACGTCTGTCCCGGTCCCAAGGCTACGACTCAACTAGCTAATAGATAAATCATGTGGCATCGATTAGTCCTATATCGCTCCCTCGTAACGAGTCTAGCCGGTTTACAGCAGTATTCGTAAGCCACCACAAAAAATACAACAAGCAGCTAGCACAATGATGGTCCAATAAGAGAGAGCGCGCCACGCCTGGAGGGCACGTTGCCCTAAGCTGCAGCGCTGCTGTGTCCCCGTCCCGCCACAGAAAAGGAATACTTAGATGTTTGATGCCCTATAAAATACTTGGAGCCGGAGTTGCAGCAGTGGCAAATGGCCCTGGGAGGTGTGTCGGTGTTGGCTGATTGGTGAATCATGCTATGTACGGCAAAGAAAGAAGATTGAAGTCCCACACGACGCCTGATTTCGAGGGAGCCTGATGGTGACTACACGGGAGTTGCACGTCAATACGTCACGGGAGTCCTACCCATGCTGCCCCACCGTCCATCGGGCCTATACATGCCGGACGGTCCTTACGTATTCACATTGAATAAAAAAAATTATTTTTCACAAACCCATGAACTATTGTACCATTCACCTGTGAAGTATAACAAAATATAGATTTTAGTTTAGGAGAAATAGAAAAGACAAATTTAAAGTGTGAGGGTGTGGGTGAGTCTATGCTCATATACTTTTTTCTGACAATATTTTATCCATCCGTCTCCCGTTGCAACGCACGGGCTATTTTCCTAGTGATTATTAATAGATCTAATAGATCGGTGGAATTTTGAAAAAAAAAATACAACTTTTGTCTCTCATGTTCGACGTCGCACGAACCACTAGATCCACTGGTCGGTTTGTAATAGCTTGCTATGGATGGCGCAAAAACCACGACGACACCTGACGAGTGACAACGGTGCGCCGATCGAAGATGTTGATGACTGCTTGGGTAGAAGCCGGAGTCTGGGAAGTCCCTGGAGAAAAAAAAACACAATGACGTAGTTTAGAGCCTTTTTTGTGACGTAGTTTAGAGTTAAAAGAACATGTACTAATATGTGATGATATCTTGTAGTTCAACACCGGATCCGTGGCGCAATGGTAGCGCGTCTGACTCCAGATCAGAAGGTTGCGTGTTCGATTCACGTCGGGTTCAATACCCCCGTCTTAATCCGGTACCTTTTTTAATCTTACATAATTAAACGTTTTGGCCCTTAATTCTTTTCTGGGCTACTCCTTTTTTTCCTTCCTAAACTCGAAGGCCCATTTTGTAAGCAAGCCCACGGTCCACGGAGAGCCCTGCCTCCGCCGCCCCCGAACCAAAACCCTCAAGCCACTTCCCGAACATTCTCCTCCTCCTCCTCCTCCTCCCCTCCCTTCCGCATCCAGGCGAGCGAAGCCGCGAGCGCGAGCGACGAGCAGGCCAACCTTCCCGGTCCCCTCCACGCTCCGTAGCCATGGCGACCGTCATGCAGAAGATCAAGGACATCGAGGACGAGGTACGTGACCTCCACCGTAGCCTCCGGTGACCCATCGCGACGGCGGACGGGCTTGATGCTTGCGATTAGTAGCCTCGATGCTGTAGTATGTGGTTTGCTTAAGGTTCTAATTGTTCGGTGCTGGTTCGCTGCGGTTCACTGCTCTTTCGGTTCGAGTTGCAGGTGGATTTGATTGGGGGCTATATTAGGTTAGGGGATTAGTTTTTTTTATCGCATAGATGTCGAGCTGATTTTAATAGTAGGGGAAGTGGCTTGTTCATCAGCTGTGAGTGTGAGCTGCTACTCTTGATCTGTACTGATAGGATGGATGCAACCCCTAGTAGTTTCTAGACTTATGCTTCATCGATTTTGAGGACTAGTGAGGCTTTGATGGCATTTGGTCCCCATGGCTGGTCTTCAGATTTTTAGTGCAGACTGAAATGATTTGGACAAAAGAAGTCCTAGCTTTATAGAAAGATACAAGTTGATCCAAAGGGGCTTTAGGTTTATAGTAGCTTTTATATCAGCAGCCCAGTGAGTATGTTTTATCAGAAGGTGCTTTGGTAATATGGATGGGTGCTCAGGTTTTAGGTGGTGTGTTATGTGTGACTAGAAGGAGTGTTTTTTTTTTTCACAAGTCATGATCGAGATGCTTGGAACTGGTGCGGAGGATTTTAGATTGGTTAGTTGTGGTTGATAATGGAGTGGCGGGATTCAATAGTAAACTCGATTATGCTGCGCCTGTTTTCTTTATGATTTGATAGGTGAAAAGGTCATAGGCTGCTCACCTGCGTCTTGAAAATCATGGTGATGATTTTTCCCAGTGGTACTTAACTGGACAATAATAGGTTTTTGATTTGGTGACTTGTTTGTGTCTTGGTTCGCGACTAATGGTTGACAATAATCAAATTGTTGTGAAGTAGTGAGAAATTGAAAATGGTTCTCATATATGCATAGTGTCGAGCTGCTTTTGAAGGACTGGACAGATGAACATGAACATTTCATATAGTTAATCAAATGCAGATTTATATCCATTTCTGAACCCCATGCTTATGCTCTTTGCTTCTCTTTTACTTGACAGATGTCAAAGACACAGAAGAACAAAGCCACTGCGCACCATCTTGGTCTTCTGAAGGTGATCTGAAGCCCTTATCTATTTATTTCAATTAACTGGAATCTATTCCACTGTATAGCATGAAATTTTCTAGAATCCTAAGAAACGACTTACCTTGACTTATTTCACAAAAAAAGCATGCCTTCATGACTCTGCTGCAGTTGCATATACCTTGACTCGTCTTACTTCATGTCCAGCAATATGGTGGTGCTATCATTTTTATTCTGGATTATCGGCTCGACAGTGTGTGGATGTTATTGTTTTTTATCAAATCCGATAGCATGGTTCCCTGTGTTGTTGATGAACCTTGATGCATAATTGTTGCATGAGGGGAACATCAAGGCTATGTTGGGGTTATGTGCTGCACTACGCAAGAGCTTGCATATAGGGTTGGAAAGTGCTTGAAATAAGGTCGCAAGCTCCTTTCCGTCAACCAGCTGAATGATTTTGTTGTTCAGTAGGATGAATTTTGATACTTATGAGCATCGTCTTATGTTAAGCTCTTATTGCTATTTTTAGAGAGTTTTCAGTGTATTCATAGTTATTTCTTTGGTCAGGCTAAACTTGCAAAGTTACGGCGGGAATTGCTCACTCCTACAACCAAAGGTGGTGGTGGTGCTGGTGAGGGATTTGACGTGACAAAAAGTGGAGATGCACGTGTTGGTTTGGTGGGCTTTCCTTCTGTTGGGAAATCAACATTGTTGAACAAGTTGACAGGAACTTTTTCAGAGGTCTGTTCTTGCTGTACTAATGTCAGACTATCAATGTTAGTTGCAACACTGATATAGTAACACATGGTTTCTGCTTCTTATCTGGTTCAAAAGGTTGCATCCTACGAGTTTACGACTTTAACATGCATTCCTGGAGTTATTATGTACAAAGGAGCTAAAGTGCAGGTGATTTTTTACTTCCAAGAAGGAATATACAAGTTGTCCTTTGTTGCTAGAGCATGCTTGTTCTTTGTCTTTAACCATCACTACTATGTATTCAGCTTCTCGATCTTCCGGGAATCATTGAAGGTGCTAAAGATGGAAAGGGTAGAGGGAGGCAGGTAATATGTCCAGCTTTTTCTCTATTTTTGCACTGCAGTTGACATATAGTGTTTACAAGGTCTCATACATGCCAAGGCATACCATGCATGGATGGTTATAGTGTTTACAAGGTCTCATAGCACTGTGAACACTGGGTACCCATCTATTGTTAAAATCATTTGAGTTCCCACCTACCTGTTATTTGCAATCATTTGTGGCATTAGCATGCGGACAAAAGTGCATTTTCACTTCCTCCTGATTATATATATGTATGGCAAACAATCAGTTTATAGTGTACTATTCAATGCTAATTCCCGTTATTGCAACCGCCATTGTGTTTTCACTTTCTAGCTCATGATGAACATCTTCTTTACAAATTTGCACTGGAAGTTACCTAGATACATTCTTGAAAGCACTGAAGCCTGAATGAGTTATTCATCATGAACATCTTATATGAGATTCTAAGAATGTATCTTATATTTATGTATGGCAAAAAAAGTGTATAGTGTACCATGTAATGCAAAATCTCATTATTGTAACCGCCATTGTGTTTTAACTTTCTAGCTCATGATGCACATCTTTACAAATATGCACTGAAAGTTACCTAGACACATTCTTGAAAGCACTGAATCTTGAATGAGTTACTCCCTCCGTCTCAAAATAAGTGACTTGTGTTTGTCTAGATTCGTTTGTATCAGACACATTTTAAGACTAGATACATACGAATCTAGACAAACTCAAGTCACTTATTTTGGGACGGAGGGAGTATTCATCTTGAACATCTTATGTGAGATTCTAAAAATGAATCTTATTTGTCTGACACCTTTTCGAAGTCATCTAATATGTGTGATTATTAAGGTCGCTACATGTTCTACTTGGCAGAGGGGGTTTCCCCCATGTTATTGAACTTAGTAGTGCGATACTTTATGCACACCTCTTATTTTATAGAGGACAGTTTTTGTACACTTTGGTCCAGGAATTTCCTGTCCATCAAGGAGTTGTTATATCATATCTCCTCAGCTTAATGATTGATTAACTTTCTAGCTCATGATGCACATCGTCTTTACAAATATGCACTAAAAGTTACCTAGATACATTCTTGAAAGCACTGAAGCCTGAATGAGTTATTCATCTTGAACATCTTATGTGAGATTCTAAGAATGAATCTATTTGTCTGACACCTTTTCAAAGTCATCCCATATTATTATTAAAATCACTACATGTTCTACTTAACAGAGGGGGTTTCCCCATGTTATCAAACTTAGTAGTGCGATAATTTATGCACACCTCTTATTTTATAGAGGACAGTTTTTGTACACTTCGGTCCAGGAATTTCCTGTCCATCAAGGAGTTATATCATGTCTCCTCAGCTTAATGATTGATATGTTTTCAGGTTATCAGCACAGCTAGGACATGTAATGTCATTCTGATTGTTCTTGATGCCATAAAACCAATAACTCATAAGCGTCTCATTGAGAAGGAGCTCGAGGGATTCGGCATTCGGTTAGTCTATGTTGATACTTGTTGCTAAGGATGTTTCAGCGGTATTTGAGAAGTACTACCTCAGTTCCATATTAACTGTCACAGATTTGTCTAAATTCGCATGTATCTACACACTAAAACACGTCTATATACATGCGTATCTAGACAAATCTGCGACAGTTAATATGGAACAGAGGAAGTACTAGACAACTTGGACATTGGTCCTATTGTTGGGATGTTATCTCACTTTGCCATGGTCCCCTTGTTTGTATGAAATCGTGTGTCAGCCACCTAAATTACTTTTGTTAGTTTTGTTTCAAATGTGGCATTCATCCAGTTATACTAGTAGCATCGACGTCCAGCTGTCCAGTGGACAATTCTAATTTATCAGATTCTGTATATGATCATGGTCCTTCTAATAAGGTGTTTTATCTCAAAACAGTTTAATGCTAGGGTGTTCCGTGGTGGAGCGCGTTCTTCTCTTTACTTCTTGGTCACTTGTTCAGTTTGTTCACTTTTCTGAGAGAAGGTTTTGTCTAATCTGTGTGAGCTTTCCATGTACTAGGCTGAACAAGACACCCCCCAATATGACGTTCAGGAGAAAAGAAAAGGGTGGCATCAATTTCACATCAACAGTAGCGAACACACACCTGGACCTTGATACAGTAAAAGCAATATGTAGCGAGTACAGGATTCATAATGCTGATGTGTCCCTTAGGTTTGATGCAACAGCAGATGATCTCATCGATGTCATCGAGGGAAGTAGAATTTACATGCCTTGCATCTATGTCGTCAACAAAATTGACCAGATCACAGTCGAAGAGCTGAATATCTTAGACAAACTTCCTCATTACTGCCCAATCAGGTGAGTGTCTACTTGGCTGCTTGTTATGCTCGTTTTCTTTCATTTTTTTACCTTGAACGGTTAACTCAGTCTCTTCGGTTCTCATCGCCAACAGTGCCCATCTTGAATGGAACCTTGATGGACTTCTAGAGATGGTCTGGGAATACCTAGATCTGGTTAGGCTATACACGAAACCCAAAGGGCTAAACCCAGATTATGAGGATCCTGTGATCTTATCAAAAAAGAGGAAAACTGTGGAAGACTTCTGCAACCAAATCCACAAGGACATGGCGAAGCAGTTCAAATAGTAAGCGCTGGCACATATGTTTGGTAAATGCTCGTTTCCTTGTATCCAGCCTGTGGGGCTAATTGCCTGGTAAACTTGCAGCGCGCTGGTGTGGGGTTCTAGCGTTAAGCACAAGCCTCAGAGGGTTGGCAAGGTATGCCTTTTTCGATCACGCTGATGTTTAGTTACACTCTGCTCTCTTCTACTAGCATTAACTCGCGAGATCTCTGCAGGAGCATGAGCTCGAGGATGAGGATGTTATTCAGATCATTAAGAAGATATAGTTACACCGTGGAGCGAGCGGATCTTTTTTTGCAAACCAGGAAGGAGCTCTCAGCCATGAAGTTTCTTGAGATGTTTCTTATGCAAGCTATGGTGCCTGTAGATGTGTCGCTGTTTGCATAAACCTTGTTGTGATGGAAAGACAGAATGTAGGCAGTTGCTTTTTCCCTCCCGTGAAGTAGCCATGTAATCATGCTGTTCGTCGCAGATGAACTGAAAGTCCCGCCACAGCTGAACTCATGAAAAGAAAGACGCGTGCTTATCTTCTGAAGATGTTAAGACGGTTCTTATAATGGTGCAAGTGTTTCGGTTTTGTTAGTTTACCATTATCCATTGTACCTAATGAACATTGCTGTTAACTGCTATTGAGGCTGCGAACTTTGATGAAGAAAGGACACATCGGAAGGGTACTGGTTTTGATTATTAAAGGAGATCACCTTATCTATTTGTTGTGTGTTGCTGGATGCTGATGCTGGTGGCTATTAGTCATTTGACTCCATCTCCGTCCATCGGGTTGGGTGGCATGACACATTTCGGTGGGTTACTTTTGTTTGGTTTGCCCAAATTCGTCACTTTGGTTCTATTCGGTTATAGTGGAGTATCTCAGCAAGCAGCTAACGAATCCCTTTATTGCACAACATGTAATGGCAGCAAGGTCCACAATCTGCTCCATATAATAGACCACAGCTTCAGGGACGGCTGTAGCTACTTAGCCAGCTAAGTACAAAGTTTGCTCTGATCAAATTAACACACTGCCATGGCACCAGAGGGAACACCAGCGCCGGAGCGAAGCACGCACGTGGTGCTGCTGGCCTGCCCAGGCACAGGCCACGTCCTCCCGGTGGCGGAGCTAGCGCGCCGCGTCGCGGGGCTCGACGGCTTCACTGTCACGCTCGTCACATTTACCAACTTCTCCTCGGGTGACCAGTACTCCTCCACCTTCGCCTCCCTGCCGCCGTCCGTCTCCACAGCTCTGCTCCCCGAGGTGTCCATCGACGACCTCCCCGCCGACGCCCGGGCAGAGACCCGCATCATCGCCGTCGTCAGGCGCGCGCTCCCGCACCTCCGCGACCTCCTGCGATCCCTCATCGACTCCCCGGCTGGCATCGCGGCGTTCGTGCCGGACTTGTTCTGCCCGTGGGCGCTGGAGGTCTCCGCGGAGCTCGGCGTGCCGGGCTACACCTTCTGCCCGACCAACCTCATGGCGCTGTCGACGATACTCCACACCCCGGAGCTGGACAGGACCACCACCTGCGAGTTCCGCGACCTCCCGGAGCTCATCCGCCTCCCCGGGTGCGTGCCGCTGCACGGCTCCGAACTCCTCGACACCATCCAGGACCGCGCCAACCCCGCGTACGGACTCATCGTGGACCTCGTGAAGCTCTACCTCCTCGCGCAAGGCTTCCTCGTCAACACCTTCGACGCCATGGAGCACGAGACCATAGTGGCGTTCGATGACCTGTCCGACGAAGGCGTGTACCCTCCAGCCTACGCGGTGGGTCCGTTCATCCGGCCGCGCTCCGAAGAGTCGTCTGAACACAACAGCCTGCGGTGGCTGGACGACCAGCCGGACGGCTCGGTCCTGTACATGTGCTTCGGCAGCGGCGGCACGCTGTCTAGGGAGCAGACGGACGAGCTGGCGGCCGGACTGGAGGCGAGCAGGCAGAGGTTCCTGTGGGTGGTGCAGTTCCCCAGCGACAAGGACAAGAGCGGGGCCTTCTTCGGCGGCGGCCGCGGGGATGGAGACAACCCGGTGAAGTACCTCCCCGAAGGGTTCGTGGAGAGGACCGAAGGCACCGGCCTCGTCGTGCCGTTCTGGGCCCCGCAGGTGGAGATCCTGAGCCACCCCGCGGTGGGCGGTTTCGTGTCCCATTGCGGGTGGAACTCCACGCTGGAGGCCGTGGCGGCGGGGGTGCCGACGATAGCGTGGCCGCTGTACGCGGAGCAGAGGATGAACGCGAAGATGCTGTCGGAGCGGGCGGGCATGGCGCTGCGGCCCGAGGCCAGGGAGGATGGGTTGGTGACCCGGGACGAGGTGGCGGCGGTTGCGAGGGAGCTGATGGTGGGAGAGAAGGGCGCGTCGGCGAGGAAGAAGGCCCGCCAGCTGCGGGAGGAGATGGAGAAGGGCTTGGCGCCAGACGGGCAGTCGCGCAAGGTGTTCGAGGCCGTCGCAGGCACGTGGAAGGCTGCCGGAAATGAGACGGCGGCTTGATCGTGCAATACGGCCACCCACCGTGCATGTACCAGTGTGTGCATGGGCATGTGAATCTTGTGACGTGACACGTGAGCATTGATGGGCGTGCTTAGTCCTCGTTGCTTTCAACTTTCAATTGTGCTTATCTCTGGAGTGTCTACTTTCATATATGCGTATCTTGTGTGTTTGTATTGATTATATCGAACAAGTTTGGTTGTTCCTGGAGGAATAAAGACGAAAGTTGATCTAAAAAAAAAAAAGACAAAAGTCCGGATTTACCACAAGGACGTTGGTCCCTCGGTATCACAGTTGTCCTACGATTGTTGGAGATTCGTACAAAGTCCGCGAAGTCAACAACTGCTAGACATTTACACTTAAATCCTCTCAGAAAGTTGAAAACAGTCTGATCTTCACCTGACAGTGAAACTTGAATGTTTCTTAATCGGATCTGCTAAAATTTGTATGAATCTTTAAATTTTTATTATTTTTTCTAATTTTCTACTATTAATTTAGTTGTTTTTTCTATTTTTTCTACTGTGCTATTGAATCGTGTATGTGTCTGCAGATTCAAAGCAGTTTCAGATCTCTAATAAATCTTGTATGAATCTAGACTGAGGTAAAGGGTCTTCCTGTAAAATAGTTTGCACGAATCTCTAACAAATCAATGGTAATGATGGTGCAAGAGGCTCAACCTATGTGTGGTGTTGCATTTCCGATAAAGACGACGGTGTACTCCATTCGAATTATTTTTCACTTTTGAAGGATAAAAGGACCACGCCTGAGCGTCTCTCATCTACTTTCACTTTTGAAGGGTATAAACGCGGTGCACTCTATTCCCACTATTTTTCTTTCGGTTGTGCGTATCGTGCGTTTGTGTTGATTATTGAACAAGTTTGGTTGGTTCCTAGAGAATAAGAACGGTGTGCTATATTCGAATTGTTTCCCACTTCTGAAGGATAAAACACCCGCAAAGGGTATGTGTGATGGGTGCGCATGACATGCTCGTTTGGGTGCGGGGGAGCTTCTGAATATATTTAATAAAAAAAAAGGTGGGCACACCGGAAATTCGATTGCATGATCGCTAGCAGAATCTCTCTTCGGCTCTCCTCCTCTCCCTCTACAGTAGCTGACCCCTTCTCCCCCGCCTCCTCCTCGTTTTTGCCCAAGCCAAAGCCCTCTCCGGCAGCATTGCCGCCGGGAGAGTGGTGGAGGCGAGGCACCCCCTGTAGTCTAGACGCATGGCTTCTCGTCGTAGGTGTCGTAGGTTTAGGTTTAGGTCTGTTTGTCTCTGCCCTAGTGGCGTGTGGCGAGATGCCGTCCGGCCTGTCCCCTCCGGCGTTCTTGCACGACGCCGGCCGGCCGTCTGAGGTGGTTCGGCAAGCTCCAGCGATTGGAGCTAGCTGCTGCTGCCGGCGTGGACGGAGGCCTTCCCAATAAGTGTTGCTGCTTCCAGAACTGGTAGCCTAGTGTTGTTCTTCTCTCCCCGGCCGACCGTGGTGGCGAGGGGTGGGAGAAGAACGTGCTGGTGGTTGCAGGTTTCGTGAGGCAGGCAGGGTGCTCGGCATGCGTTTGTTTTGGCCCGAGCCGCCGTCCTCGGAAGGAGATCTGCCCCGCTATTACGCTCCCTCGGCCGGAGCCTGGTGCAGCAGTGGAGCTCGGATCCGGAGGCCACCCTCATAAGGCATGTGCGCTTGGGTTGCGAAGATCTTCTTCGGGTTACTGCCGCCCTTCTCCAGCTGACCGTGGTGGCGAGGAGCGAAGGGGTGGCGTGCCCCAGGTTCGGCCTTCTACAACACCAAGCCTGCCTCATCTGGGTGCTATGGTTCGTGAAGCTGCGACTCTGTTTCTCCATCAACGCCGGCGAGGATGCGCCGTCGTTATCCGTGACCAGGAGGGTCACTTCTTCGCTCGGACGAAGCCAAGCTTGCTCTTCCGCGTGAGGCGGAAGCTTTTCGACGCCCTGTGCGTGAGATCCATAGTCGGCATCGCCCCAAGTGGCAGGTTCCCCGGCGATTTATGCTCAGCGTATGCCGACGATAACCGGATGCGGTGGAGAAGGGCGAGGACCTGATCGCGTTTTCAGCTTTTTTCTAGGGTCCTTTCTGCAAGTGTATCATCATTATCCCTCATGCCCCTTTATCTAGGGGTGTTTATGTAATGTACCCACCGCTATTTTAATGAAGCAGCTTCTGGGGCCTTCGGGCCCCTTCCCGTTCAAAAAAAGGGGCACACCCTAGATAGTCAGAGCATCTCCAGTAGTGGCACTATTCTAGCGCTGTGCTATATTAACCGCTAATATACAGTGCGAGCGCTCATGCACGGTTCTCCAGTGGTCGCTGCATTCTCGCGCGCTGTGTAAATTTTTAGCGTTGCGATCCATTTTGCGCCATCTCGCTCCGAATATTTGGGGCACCAACTACAGCGCGCGCTATCGCTCGACTTGCGCGCGTAGAACCAACCGCCAGGAAAATTCCCCCGCGCGAGCGACCTCTACCTCCAACTTTCCTCTCCGCGTGGCCCCCGGCGCAATTCCGGCGATGGACGGGACCTCTGAAACCCCACAAACCCCTCCCTACTCCGTTCCCCTCACTGCTGGCGTCGCCGCCCGCACCAAACCCTAGTGCCAGCGCCGGGAACGGTTATTTTGCTGCGGGGAGCACTCCCGCCGCAACTCGCGCTCTCTTCGTGTCGTCGTGGACAAGCACCGACACCGGGCAGATCCCGCCAATCGCGCCGCCGAAGGGGAGGAGCACCACCCCGTAGCACACGGCGGCGGCGGCGGGTGGGCAAGCTCCCAAGCACAAGTCGGCAAATAACAGCGGGGTGGCTCGACACGCGCAACATCCACCCAACCCCCAAGCGCCAACCACCTCCACCTCCTCCACGTCAGACGGCAACCATGGCGGCTGTCACCGCGCGCAACATGATCGATGAAATGGCAACAAGGTAAAAAATCTTATTTTTTGTTATTTTTGAGATACATGTGAATGTGTAGAGGATCGTGACATGTGTATATATCGTAGTGTTCGTAATTAAAGTTTCTTGGAGACTATGGAGGTTGGCTCCTCTTTTGCACCAACAACATATGTAGATGAAAATGATGAAGAGGAGGAGTTTGAGGTGGATGAGGAAGGAAAGGGCATGGTTGAAGCGCCGAGTGGTAGGAAGGAAAACTATAACATAAAAGAGGATGTGTTTCTTTGCAAGACTTGGTTGAAAAATGGCATGGATCCGTCGGTTGGCACCAACCAAAGTAGAGACACATATTTGATAAGAATGAAGGACTACTTTGATGCACACAACACAAGTGGAAATGTTCGAACCAACCGCTCTCGTCGGTCTCATTGGTCGGTCATCAATAACGATTGTCAAAAGTGGGTGGGTGTGCAAAAGGATGTTGATGAAATCAACCCAAATGGCACAAATGAGGTGGATAGGGTAAGTTCTTCTATTGTGTTCTAATATTTTGTTGAGATGTGCATATGTTGTTGTTCTATATTACTCATTTCTTCTACTTTGTTCACAATGTATCTTAGCATGGGTCAAGGCTTGTACCGAGATGAGGGAAAGAAGACCAAGAAAGACAAGACGATCCTTGGAAAGCCATTTACCTTGCACCATTGCTATGAAGTGTTAGGGAATGAGGAGAAGTGGAAGAACCATGGGATGGACGTGTCAACAATGTTGGTGGCGAATGCAATCGTGGAGGCAACTATCATAGATTATGATGCATCAAGTGATGATGAGGATAAGAAGAGAAGCTCTACTCCTCACTCGGTTGCCAACACTGCTGAGCGTTCTTTCAACGCTGCTGACGCGGCTACGTGCTTGGTCCCTCAGGTCCCCTAGTTCCGTCTAGTTCAATTGACAAACACCAAAAATGCATTACTCACCTTCGCTCTAAATGGAGCTTAAACTCGTGTGTTTTCAACGTTTATGTACCAATAGACGCGTGCTTTCGAGTGGGCACGATCAACCGTATCATGGTACAAGATTAGTAGAACGTGACTCGTATGGATGTGTAGCCGTTTGGCATATTCAGAGTGGTTGAGTTGGAACTTGCGAGGCCTTAGAGATAGATTTTATTGACCATTATTTCCCCGTTGTTGACTGGGCTAAGTGTTAGGTCTAGCATGCCAGAAGAAATACAAATCTAGTTTTCGCTTTGCTGGTAGATTGTGTGCTTGGTCTCATATGTCGGAAGACAATATACCTATTTGTTTTCATCGTTGCTGACGGGATAAAGTGGAGATCGCATACCTCTATCTCTATCTCTCTTCTCTGCTACTTAAAAAAGACATCAGTTCCGTGTTCAGCCACCGGCGCGTTTCGCTTCGTCGCTCAACAAAGCGTTCCGTTTCCTTACACAGATCCACTGCGCCGGGTTTTTTCGTCAACAACTTCGCACCGTCGGTTTTTTTGTCCTCCACGACACCCGCAGTTTGCCCCCACTTTTTTCCGTTTCTCTTTCGTCAACGCCCCCGCAAACACATAGCTTATCTTAGTTCGCCTTTCTCCCTCCCCTGTATCCTCTCTCTCTCCATCGCCGCTACCCAGTATCCACCGCCACCGCTCAATACCGCCACCGCGCTATTTTGCTCCGTATTTGCGATGTGCTGGGATCCAAGGCTATCCATCGATCTACATGGTCAAAGGTTCAACAGCAGGGCGGAGTTCCTTTGAGGCCACGGCCACCAGGCAGATTTGCGAGTTTTGGAGCTAGGATTTGCATGCCATCCATGTTGTTCACCGATGGGCTGGACCGAGACGCTCTCAATTGGGTGCGGGAGGTGAGTGAACTACGGCCGCCGCCACACTTCTCCCCTGAACTGAACCAGGGATCGACCTGCCGTGGTGTTCTCGGTCTGTCTCTGATGCGTTTGTTGGTTGGTTTGCATGGATGTGGCGGGGGCCTTGCGGTATTGCCGCAGCAACACGTAATGGGCGTGCTCGGGCGGCCGAAGGCGGCGGCGGCGCCGGCTCAGCATGCAGCCGCCGGAGAAGTTCAGGAACGGGGACCTTCCACGTGCGACCGTTTCGGCCAGCGCGCTGCACACCTGCGCCTCATCGGTGTCGGACATGGACGAGTCCTCGGACACGGAGGAGGTCGAGGTCTGCAACGGCAGGTACTCCGTCAAAGACTCGCCTTGCCGCATTCGCTCCCCCTGCCACACCGATGTGACGCAAACATGCCCTGGCAACAGCAGTACTACTCTAGCGACAGCTACTCGGATCTGTGCTATTCTAGGGACACAGCCTGCCAAGGACCAAGCCACATCAGGCGCATCGGCCACAATAGAGAGCAGATGCATGCTACTGCGTAGGTGGAGGAGCTGACTCTGCAAGAAGCTCGTAGTTCTTAAGCCAGGCGCTGGGGATGAGCAATGGTGTGGCCTCTAATGGTGGGTATGTGTCTAATAAGTACTCGCATACCGGCCCAGCCAAAAGAGAAGTGGGCAATGCGGTTCCTAAGGCTCGCATTGGCTGCTAATAAGCCTCCAACTCGAGGAATTACCAATAGGAGCACTATTCTGCACATGTCCGTGCTCGAATGTCAAATCTTCTCCTAAAATGGTTCGTTCTCTATGCCAAATTGATAGCCATTCTCATTTTGTTTAGCCCCTGCTGCGTTTTCTGCCATATCAAATTAGATAGGACCGTTTCCTAAATAGATATGAAGTTATGATACCGTTCTTACATAATGGAGTGTGTGTGTAGATTTTACTTATGCAGAATTGGATGGTCATGTGCAGGATGGTTTATCTGATGCTCCCAGTGCACCACCAATACATGATCACAGTCAGGAAGATTCACCAGCTCCACACTGTGATACCAGGACTTGCGCAACAATAAGTGTATCGGAGGGTTCAACTGTCAAAAAACAGGAACATGGTGATAGTATTGCTGTAGCTAACTTGCCTGAAAAGACTGATATGTATCTTTTATAATACTGGACGCTCGATCAAACCATCATTTGGAAATTAATTGTATTTCTTCTGTTGGCATGCCGTTCTGACTAATTGTTCTACCATGTAGGAGCACTTTGAATGGAGGAGCACATGCCCATGGAGGGGTACCCCCAGATGCTACTGCGGAAGCTCGAGGGCCTGGATTTGGCTGCGACGTCATAGATTGGATTTGGAAGGTGAGCTAACTCTAGCTCTGGTTGGAATCCTTGTTTGCTTGTGTCGATAGTGATGTACTGAGATGTGATGGGCAGGATTCAAGTAAAGGTGTCTCCTTTATCCATTTCCCTATCAATTTCCCATTGGATTGGTGCTCATTTGTATCATCCTGATTCAAGTAAACAAGGATTTGTTTCACGCTGAACTTGTTTTTGTAATAGATGGGACCGTGGTATGCTCATTCTCAAGTTCATCTATTTTTACGGCAGATGCCTCGGACTATCTTTTAGTTTGGTGGGTATAATAGACATCTTCTTACTTTCAACTCATTAGATGTGCTTAACCATTGTTTCTTTGGAGGTGCTTCAGTTTCTGCGGCCTTGAGGGTTTGTACAACATGTCTGTCAAACGGACCAATTCAAGTTAAGTTCAAATTGAGAACAACAACATGCTGGCATATATAGTGGGCATGCACGACTTTACTTTCTTTAATCTAGATTCTAGAAACTAAGCAATATCGTTGACTACTAGGGTTGCAAGCGGCAACCCGCATAATCCCACAAAAGCAAAATTTAGTTCAAACTAGACTTTTTTTTTGAATTTTTTTAAGCAGACTAACAAATTTTGTCTACAAAGCGGGGCGGATCGGGTGCCGCTTTCCACCCCTACTGGCTACAAAACCTAGAACGAAACATGGAACATCACCCGATCATACAGCTTGTGGTATGAACCAGCTTCGAACCCTCCATGTCAAGCGACGCCCGTATCTAGAACCCCTGACACCACCAAAAACAATTCATGTGGCATAAATCTCAAGGCAATGAGCGTAGACTCCATGATGCATCCAGGTGAAATTCTACTCACCTGATGCAAAACTTGTGCTAATTTAGATGGCGTGAATTTCCATTCTATTTTACTGACATCCTCTGTGAGGTCTAACCTGATTATGTAATGAAGCATGTGAAGTCACTTTGAGTGGAATGTCACGTTAATGACATGTATATAATCCAATTTGAAAAAATGTTGATGGGATCAGGGAGCCTTATTTTCTACATCATCATATTGTTATTCTAGTCACCTAGATTCTGTGCTTCCACTTGACATTTTCCATATGTTCACATTTATTTGTGTTGTCCAGTTTACCTCTCTGTATGATACCCCTTCCTGATGTATGCAACAACAAAGGAAATTTCAAGTGAAAGGTCACAGTCATATACATAGATGTCTAGGGCAATCTGAGACAAGTGATGTTTTTATGAGAGTCATCCTACTTTGTTTATTTGTTTCAGTCTCTCATCCATAAAAGAAGACGGGTAGCTAATCTATTTAACTTCATAATCATAAAGAAATGAAGACATCTAGAAGGAGAAAAAAAGGCATGAAGAGCTTCTGGTTCCCATTCAGATATCTAAATAAAGTGTGACATCTACATCAATCTTGAGTTTTCAGAGCAACATACACAAGCCAGCAACAGCTAGAATAAGTCATAGCATATATTTTCCAAGGTACATCACATCAGCCCCCCAAATCCCCTAAGCTTACTTGGTTTGTTGAAGCATGTGTAGTTATTATTGAATTATCGATATGAAGTGGAACCTGATCCTCGGCTGCGCCACCAGTGAGTTTTACACAAAAACTTACCGATGTTGTGCGAAAGTATCTAAGAGATGAGTAGTTGAGCAATTGCTTTCTATGTATACGACGATTATATCTTCACCAGGAAAGTGTAATTTTAATATTTTGTGATGCTAAGTGTTCCCCCTTTTCCTAATTATATATATTTTTTGGTTATTTTAATATGGACCACAGACGGACTGAAATGAGTCAACACACACGCTAAAACTCATCTATATACATACGATTCAGAAAAGGTAGATCTTATAATTTAGAATGACTGGAATAGCTATATTTTCTATATAAACATGAATTTTCACATACATCATATTTACATGTGCAGAGAGGAAAGAAGGGAAAGAAGTTTGAGGGTCGCTACTTGTGTTGTATCCAAATAAGCAAGTAGATTTATGGATCACGGTGACGATGAAGATTGCTGTCAAGATCCTGATCCCTAATTTTTTCTGTAAGTCTTTCAAGATGAGCAGACTGAATCTTTACTTCAGTTGCTTGTACAAAGCAACAAATGGAATAGGCCTCTCCTTGAAATATGTGAGCACAAGCCCTAGCAGGAGTAGGAGCTTGTGCAGTTATGCAACTCCTGTAATACAGAGCACCCATTTACCTATTTGGCTATTTCCATGAATCCTTATGATTAATTCCCAAATACGGTGTCTATGAATTCATGTGACCTTTTCTTGTAGATGATTTGAGACTTGAAAGAGGTGCTAATCAGCATGAAAGCCAGAGCTATGGCACAGTTTCAAATGCTTTCTCATAGTTTCTTGTTTTAGCCACTTGCAACTTTTATTTCTCCATGGTTTTGCAGGCAAGACGACTACTCTGATTGCTCCTTGAGTAAGTTACATAACCGGAGAGCTTGCAGCCAAGTATCAGAGGGGGTAAGTCCAAGCTAGCTGTTGAACTTATCTGAATCTTACCCTTGCACATGTTTTCTTCCGAAGAAACCGATTAACCATTCGGTTTGCTGTCTCTGATGATTCTTGGTCGTTCTTATGCTTGGCTTTTGCTGCGACCAGAGTTTTGTCCACACCAGAGCCTCTTGTTTCATGCGAGGGAGCCACTGGTGTTTGAGGTTCAGCTGCTCAAAGGTCTATGATCATCATCTAGGGTCCAATGCAGATATAAGATCTTTATCTACACAGTATCATACCTTTCCTTCTCTATTTATTTGGTTCTAATTCCTTTCTGAACATTAATATTTTTGTTCTTCTGAAGATTCGTTCAACAAGTTAAATGGAAAGGAGTAGACAATGTAGTTTTGTATATGCTATTTATGTAATATTTGTTTAATAAAATTGCTGTATAAAAAAGACAATTACTATATATTTCTTTCTCCCTTCTTCACATTCTGTGTTTCCTAAACCGATTTAGGATCTCAACTTATTTGTTCTTGTTATTGAAGGACTTACACAATAAAAGTGTCATTAATTGGCTAATATGGTCAGAAATCGCTAGATTGTGCGCTATAGGAGACACATTACAGGTAAATCTTCCTAAAATAGGATGGAGGATTCGAAAACTATAAGTCGCCGTGCTTGTGATGCCCAACAAAAAGTCACCATGCTTGTGACGCCAAACTAAATGAAATCACATTTCTTCATGTTTTGTTTGTTTTTCCGTAGCAACGCACGAGCATTTAACTAGTATAATAAAACGAGTCAAGCAGACAAACAAGCCCAACATAACGGTTGCCGGCGTGCCCGATTCGTAGTGACATAGTACCAATTCCCGGGTGAACTAGAGACATAGTCGTAATAAACCCCTTAGATAAATGTACTTCTATCTTTTGATCAAGTTAAAAATTACAAATTATGACCAAGTTTACTTAAAAGAGTAGCAATATATGCGACCAGAAATTCCTTTAGAGCTCAAGCTACGTGGAGTCTGATTTTTTTCAAAATTTGAAAACGATATCTCAATTCTTTACGCTGTGTTTGGATGTACTGAATTGGGACTTGGACTTGGAATTGAATTGTAGTGCAATTTCAAATCCAACATGGAAAGAAAATGGCTTCCAATTCAATTCTGTTGTTTGGGTGTGCTTGAAATTTGTTGTTGGAATGAGTGGGTGGTATGTAATTCTAATTCCTGTTTGGATGTAGAAATAATAGAATTGAAAGTTTTGTTAAGTCTGTACAATATAAACTTGTGTGCATGTATAAAAAATAGTATATATATATTAAAATATTTACGTATAGTAATTCACAAGCAATCAAAAAATATAGAAATAATACAAGCAATTTATGTGTCCATCTTATACACCTACTACAGTTACAGAAGGGACTACACACGAGGAAATCTACAGGAGAGTGCTCCAGCCACCTAGGGTGTGGCCACGGGGCAATCTTGCCACCGTTTTAGTAGTAAGCGCATCCGAGACGACAACCTGATGACCAGACAGTATTACAGTCAGGCATGTAACTTGTAACTCTGGCATAATCCTTTTCTAGAGCAAAATTCAGATCATAGATGTACAGTACAGATCAGTACAGATCGTGAGATATAGTCTCATACAACTAGCAATACAGAGACAAACTAATGCTATATAGAGACAAATTAATACTGTCTATACAATATAAATGAGCAATTTGCAATTACTAGGCAGCGAACCTATGGAGGGAAGACACAAGAAGAATAGGGACGTAGCACTAGTAGGGAAAACCTCGGATTCGTGACCGCCGGCGAAGAGGTCACGGGGTCACCGGCAGTAAGACTATCTAGGCCTTCCTCGCCGCCTTGCCGCCTCCGCTTGGGAAGGCCCAATCCCGAGCCCAAGAAGGAGTGGACGTCACCGCCGGAGTACAAGGCTGCAGCACTCTAGCTAGCGGACGACGAGGATCCGGAAGAATTTCCGGGCCAGAGGATGCTGGAGCGGGCATCCTTCAACGCCGTTCTGCCGGCCACCAACGAGATCACGGCTAGGTGGTTCGCGCAGGACTGGCGGCGGAAGAAGGCCGAGCGCGCCAGGCACCACGGTCTCGTCGTCGACATCGACAAGGGGGCGACTGGTCCTTCCACGAGGCCGGCGCGCAGGACCAACGGCGAGGGGTGTAGCCGCCTACCGTCAGCGAAGGACGAGCCGCCCAGCGACGACGATGACGAGGACTGCCTGTTCGACTACGTCGCGACGATGTACCACCGACTCGGGATCGGCCGTGGCCGCCATTAGATGGCGTTTTTTTCTTGTAAAGTTTTGTTAAATTCAAACTGTTCATCTATGTTTTGGTGAATTTTGAACTATTTGTCCAAATTTCTGGGAAATTTGAAATATTTAAATTTTGTTATGGCGGGCTAGCCGTGCCCCCCCATTTGGCAACATCGCGTCGGCGCCCCTCATACGGGCAAAAAACGGCCGCGCCGAAGCCGGTATGGGGGTTACGAGTGGAGATGCTCTTATCCTCTCGTACGATCGTCTCCCCCTCCCCCCGCCTATAAAATTGCTACCGCTGCGTTCAGCTCCCCCATGCCTTCCGACACTGAATCGACCGCCGTCGCGCAAGCTCCCTTCACGACGCCGCTCCGCCACCGAAGATGTAGGCCGCCACCGCCCTGGCCCGCGTCTCCTCTGCCGCGCTGCCATCGCCCTGGCCCGCGTCTAGTCACGCGTCTCCTCTGCCGCATTGCCATCGCCCTGGCCATGCGCCGCGCCTCGCACCGCCTGTCGCTCGCTCGCTGGATTTCCGCCACCGGATCTGTCGTGCTGCCATCGCCCTGCTACTCTATCGCCGCCGCAACAGGAGGTTGATGCCTCGGAGCAGGATCTACGCCCAGCGTTGCTACCTACAACGACCACCGTTGCTACCTGCAGAGGCCGATGTTTCTCGCCGCGGTGTCTGCTTCTGCTACCAGCGGCGGCGACTTCTGCTACATGCGTCGGCGGACGGCTTTGCTACGTAGGGCGCCCGGTGTTGCTACTACAGTTTAGTGGGCTTGCTATTCTAGTTGGCCGGTGTCGCTATTTTTGTCTCTGTCTTTGCTATGATTTTGCTACCTTGGCATATTATTTTTGCTACGTATTCATATATTTTTTGCTACTTTTGCACGATTTTTTTTGCTACAACCAATCTCTACGAGATCTCTGGCGATGTCCCCTCTGCTATATTAAATTTTTTTTTTGCTATAAGGCTTTCGATGATGTTTTTTTCTAACGAGAGTCTCCGACGATGTCTTCGATGAAGTCGGTTTTGCTACATTAGGACTTTTTTTGCTACAAAATCGACGACGAGGTCTCCGGCAAACTCTCCGGTGAGATCTAGTCTATTTTTATATTTTTTTGGCCGAACCGTTTTTTGCTATATGTAGCAAAAGCGGGACATATTGTAGCAAACTTGGACAGTTTTATAGCAAAAGTAGGAATAGACCCCGTTTTGGGGACACGCGGCGACCTAGGGACCTGGGGATTGGGGGAAATTATCCCCCAGGGACGCCTAACGCTCGCCCAATTCTAAACCATCCAAACGGTCGAATTCGGTGTCAAATTCTTAAATTCCAATTCGGATGCCCACTTCTACTCATCCAAACACAGCTTAACAAAATCTACTCCCTCCGTCCTAAAATAAGTGACACTGGTAGAAAAGCCCCCCTTTGGTCCCGGTTCATAAGGGCCATTGGTCCCGGTTTTTGAACCGGGACCAATCACTCAGACACCATCTTTGGTCCCGGTTACGTAACCGGACCAATGGGTCTCCACGGATGCCGCAGCAGGGGTGGTGGATCATTGGTCCCGGTTCGTGGCACGAACCGGGATCGTTGGTCTCCACGTGGACGCGCGCGCAACGAGGGAGGTGGATCATTGGTCCCGGTTTGTGGCAAGAACCGGGATCGTTGATCTTTGCATTTCGGGCTATTTTTGTACCGCGACAGGTTTTTATGTTTTTTCCATTTATTTATTTGGTGTTTTGTATTCAATTTAATGATACTACATATATACAGCAATAATGAAGGAACCACGATATATATATATATATATATTACACATCATGGTCATGAATATATTATACACCGTCTCATCCGTCGTGCTTGGTCGAAACATATTACAAACGGTACTCACACGAATTTGATATAATTTACATCTTCTTTTTTTACACCTCACCCTTCCAAATGAACCGGGTAATAGTATTCTCCTTTCGGATCTATGACCTGTTCTAATAAGAATCCGGCAACTTCCTCTTAAATTGCTTGCACGCGTTCTTATGATAGAAGACCGTCCCGCATCCGTTCGATCTAATTTAAAGAAAGGGATCAATATATATGAAAGAAACTAAACACAATTGGTGGTAATAAAATAAAGTTGTGATTATTGTTTATCATACTTAATTTTTTTCGAAGTTCCGGTCTGCACCCTTCTCTTTGGTCGTCTGGCGAATGAACTCGCAGACATAGTATCTAAATAAGTTATTCCAGGCTTCCTGCCTCAAGTACTTTACAAGAACGGAGTTCAATCAAAATAATAATCAATCATGATAATGGTATTGAAACTAGAATCAAAAAGATGCGTGGATCTAGCAAATAGTACTTACAGTTAATGGTTGAAATGTAAGCTCTGACTTCCAAACACCCCTAGTGTTGGCGATAAACTGTTTCCAAGCCTTCTGGAGGCATTCCTGCATGTACACCCATTTTTCTAAAGGTGTGTGTTTCGAGTCCATGACTTTTACTACTCCTTGGTCAACAACAATGATTAACAGAATAGAGTGGAAGCTGGACACACTAACAGAATATAACACGAGTCAATTATACGCTTAACATCGAGTAAGTGAAAATAGAATGTGTACAAGATAGTAACACTCACCTAGCGTTGTAAGGAAATAGTATTTCCCTTCTGTTGCCAAAATACATCAACGCGTGTACCAAGCTATCCTCTGTCTCTTTGGATTTTGTTTTTAGAGTAACTTCATGAACGAAATTGCAGTCAATAAACCCAAGGTCATAGATTTGTCCTTTGTTGCATTCGAGAATCTTCATTCTACATATATAATTAGTATAGGATGAGTAAGATTATATAAGAAATGAATGAGCTGAGCTAGAAAGACTTAATTACATAAATTAATAATACTTACAAACAATAGGCACTGACGATAGTTTTGTCGAGAGCGTCTCATTGGTAAAACTGAAATAATTCTAAAAATTCAATCAGTAGGAAGCCATCTCCATGACCGTAATGGTGGTGTTTATATCCAGCATAGATCCAGTTTTTGGATTCAGTAGAGGCTTGCATGTACCACTTATGCAATCTTCGCATTTTTATTGATAGATCTTTGACTAACTCGGGTTTGACGAGAGGAGCTCCGTGCCGGTATACGTATGCTATTTGTTGGTACCCCTCGAACTCATCCATACGGCTCATGTACTCAGTAATAGACAGTCCATATAATTTGGCATTTTTTCCGTACAGTTGAATAAACTCTGGATCAATGTTCGAATCATGCCGCTCCTAGGCTCTCCACACATTGGTATCGTACACTTTGAGCGGTTCGATCGATTGATTTTTCTATTGTCCGAGCTGGGCAACTTCTTTCCCGACTCTCTGCTCTTTTGCCTCAGCCGACTTGGTAATAGAGCGATTATAGTCTGATGTGAGCGCTATAGGTTGGTGATGCTGAATCTTAAGCGCGGCTGCTTCGGCTTTATCTTCTGCGGTGACCGGGAAGAATAGCTCTATCGGCTTTTTCTTGTTAGTCATGTCAATCTTCCATTTTTCATAATGGGCATCTGTGGCCGTAGCAATTTCCTCATCTGTCTTCTCGCAAGGTAGCTTCTTCATATTCTTATGAGATACTCTTGGGAGGGGTGATAGCTTACGTTAAGGTAATCGGAACGTGCTCTTGCTGCTGCTGCCCCTCTTAGTATACTTTCGCTTTTGTCTTTGAGGCTTAGGGGACGGAGACGGCTGACGTGGCGGCGGAAACGGCTGAGGCGGCGGTGGATACGGTTGCGCTAAGTGGTGAGGCGGTGAAGGCGGCGGTTGCGATAGAGAATGTGAGGTGGCGGCGAAGGTGGATTGCTGCTTTGAGGAGTGGGTGGCCTTGGCGGCACATAATTTGGAAGCACGATGTGCTCCTTTGGCCATACAACAGTCCCCCCTTTGGCTTCTCCTAGTTCAGTCAGCTCCGTATCTTCCCCTGCAAGGTGGTACAGCTTTAGCTCCTCAAAATCTTGCTTCATATCATCCACCGTGACGACAGCGTACCCTTTTGGAACCGGTCTGCAATGCCAAGTTGGGTTAGGCGCATTTGGTACGGCCATGCCGACCACCGCCGTCACCCTTAAGTTCATAACTTGCACCTTTAGCTCACAAGCTGTGCTCTCCATGATATCATCCACTGGGTAGCGTTTAGGAGGAGCCGTCGTCAGTGCATCAACATCAACATCCTGGAGCTGCGTGGAAGCGATGCTGCTTTTCTTATTCGATAGGGCACCGGTACCATCGAATGCAACTTCTACCATGTGCCGCTGAGATTGGCCGCTAATACCTTGTTGGCTAAGTCTGTCGAGTTGATCCTGGTGCCGCTTTAATGCTTCTTCTACATTATGCAGCCGGTCTGCAGCAGCCGCTTTCTCAACTGCTTCCCTTTCCTTTCTCCTCTGATGGCTTTTATCGAGATATCTCTTTATTTCCGTGGGGAAGGCAACATTCCACGACTTGGAGCCTGGTGTGTCTCGTGCTCGTCCTTTGTGTTTAGGATTTTTAAGGGCGCGTGTGAGCTCCTCATTCTCTCTATCGGGAATGAACTGTCCCGCTGCAACATCATCTACTGCATTTCTAATATCGTCAATGGGCAGTAGGGGATGATCTTTGTGTTTTTGATTATATATTTTCCTCCCTTCTTCGTCCAACATGCCCCCATGGCCGTAAAACCAGTTTCTCGCCCGTGGTGTCCATATTGTGGGCTCTGGTCTGATCCTGGCAACAATATAATTGACCTCAAGTGTATCCCACTTAGGCATGCAATCGGCGTAGCCAGCAGGCCCCATATTATGATGGTACAGTTTCTTAGCAGCGTTCTCCATATTTATTCTAGAACTTTCCGAAGCTTTCTCCGATGTCTTGTACTTCACAAAATCATCCCACGGGTGTCTTAACTTAGCATAGCCGCCTTGATTGAAATTCGGAGTCTTCTCTACCTTGACAAAGTTATTGTATAGTTTATTCTTCTAGTTGTTGAATGCCTCGGCCATATTGATGAGAGCAAACTTCTTGACTCTTTGCACAAGCTCCTTTTTTGCTCTCTCCTCCTCATCTGGATTCACATCTGGCCTCGGCAAGAGGAAATTAATCATGAGCTTGGTAAAAAGCTTATCTTTGGCGATGTCGCCGACATACGGGACTCCACCGCCGCTTGGCCGATTCCATTCTTGAACGGTGATCGGGATGTAGTCCCTCACAAGAACTCCACGTTGCTTGACAAATTTTTTTGCGATATCGTCGGGAGCTTGCGGTTCGCCGTCTACACCAACCACTTCGATCCTATACCTCACAGTATCATCCAACTTTTTTGTTGGGCCTCATTTCGTTCTTACGGAAGAAGTTCTCAATTCGGAGGGCTAAAAGAAGAAAGCGTGTTAATATATGCATGTATATATATAGACAGTTGCATTTTAATTACAAAAATACATATATACACCTCGCCAGAGTTTGTGAGATTTAAGGTTCCGTCGGAGCCATCGCCTTCTCCCTCGTCAGCTTCTCCCCCATCCCAGGCTTCGCCTTCTACCTCACCGGACCAGTCTTCTCGATTGAGAGACTCATCTCCCTCACCGGATTCGTTCAGAAACTTCTTGGTGACATCGACATCGATAAATTCATTTTTATAGATCATTCCATGGAGGATGTTTTCCTGATGTTCTGGTTTCATAGTATCTTGGTGTGTTGGATCCATAGTATCTGCAAATTAAGATTTGCAAGTTACTATAATGCAAATAATACAAAACAGTATGCACTTATTTTCTAAAATGCAGTAGTTCTATAGAAGAATAAAATACAATATTTTCCTTCTTTTTGATATGTCGGGAGGGGTTCGCAACATGGGCCACGATATGTCGATATGTCAAAACCTAAAATTTCGAGACCTCCAACACAAACAGAGTTGCATACACATATTACAAACTAGGGGTCAAAGACCCATCAAACACCAAGCAACGGAAGCAAATACGTTGTTGTAAACAACAAACTTAGCAAAGGGCCTAAGAGGCCATAAAGATAAGCAAAACGACCCTTCCATAGATCCTAGGCTGCTGCCTGGGAACCCCAACTACTCATCGACATCAACGTAGAAACCACCTTCTGTTGGCTAAGCTTGACTGAAATATGGCACTAGCAATGCTCATAAGCTCAACCCTAGTTATGCTAGGAGCGGTGGATCGGTATACAAAGGACAACATGCAGCTGATAGGATACTCTATATTAAACAAAAGACCACATTGGAATCTTATGCATATAGCGGGAATGAAATACTTTGTAAACATAGGTTCAGAATGATGGGGCTACGCTTGCCTTGTCCGTCGTTGAAACGGTACAGCTCTTCGGTGGTGTTGACTTCAAGTTCAGTCTCGGTTCCTATTTGCAAAGAATCAACACCGGAAAGAAGAAGCAACAATCAACACATGGCATGTGCAATGCTCATACAATATGGATGATATGATGGATTTCATGTATTAGAATAGCCCTAGGTGCCACATCGATTTAAATGGGTTCGGAATGCCCTAGGTGGACAAACCATCGAACCCATGGTACTTAGGGGGTGTCAGTGTTCCTCTATGTAAAGTATTGTTCAAAGTTGTATGAATATGAATGCTTACATTTTTAAATGGTAGAGCTCATTTTTCTGAACATTTTGATATATTATACATATTTTTCTGATTTAAAATGAATTAGTTATGATTTTTCCTAATTTTAATCCATTTTTAAATCATTTTTATATAAATAAACATTTTTGGACTTATTAAAATTATTCTCCATCTGGCCCCACATGTCAGACTTTTATTAATTTCAGAAAACATTTCCAAAAAGAATAAAAACCTGACATGCTAGACCCACCTGTCAGCATTTTCAGTTAATAACATAATTACAGAAAACATTTTAAAAAGAAAAACCTTTATGATGTGGGCGACGACATCGGTCTCGGGCGGTGCGGTCGGAGGCAGCGGGCTCATGCGGCGTGGTCGGAGGCAGCAGGCTCAGGCAGCGCGGTCAGAGGCGGGCTTGGGCGGCACGGGCCTCCTCCTCCTTGGGCACCGTGGCGGGCGTGGCGGCCGGGAGGCGACAGCAGTGCAGTGGCAGGCGTCGAGGCGGAGGCGGCTTGAGCTCGGGCAGCCTCGATCGGCGAAGAGGGCGACGGCGGCTCGAAAATCTGGTAGCCTGACGGTGTCGTTCTGCTCCGCGCATGATTTTCCTTAGGCGTTTTACGAGTGAAGTGAATGGGGAAGAAGAAGGAGGGGCAACAGTTACGTAGTACAATCCTTTGGTCCCGGTTCGTCGCACCAACCGGGACCGTTGAGCCTTTGGTCCCGGTTGGTGGGACGAACCGGGACCAAAGGTCTAGGCGGGGAGCATTGCTGGGCCGCCACGTGCAGCGCGCGCACCTAGGGCCTTTGGTCCCGGTTCATCGCACCAACCAGAACCGTTGAGCCTTTGTGAAGGAAATATGCCCTGAGAGGCAATAATAAAGTTGTCATTATGTATTCCTTGTATATGATAGATGTTTATTTTGCATGCTATAATTGTATTGATAGGAAACATCAATACATGTGTGTTTAATAAACAAATAAAAGGTTCCTAGTTATGCCTCTCTTATAGACTAGCTCGTTGATTAACAAGATGATCAAAGTTTCCTGATCATGGACATTGGATGTTGTTAATAACGAGGTCACAACATTTGTGAAATGATGTGATGAACATTCATTCGAAGTATAGCATTACGATCAAAGTCATTATGTTTATATTGCTATAACATCATACGAAGTAATCTTTATCCTTAGAACATGAGATCATGTTAATTGCTGACATCAGAAGAGTAACTTGATAACATCAAACGTCACACCGTAAAAGGGTGACTATAAAGGTGGCTTCAGATACTCCGAAGATGTCATGTTGAGGCTCATGGATCAAGAGTGGAATTTGTCAATCCTGATGACGGATAGATATACTCTGGGCCCTCTCGGTGATATCACATTAAGATAGCTTACAAGCAAGTGATGTGATCACTAGAATGTTATATCATGGGAACGAGAAAATAGTGCATGTCGGTAATGAGATCAAACTTGGTATTTGGATACCGATGATCGAATCTCGGACATGTAATATATCATGAGACAAAGGGATTAAATTACTAGCGTTAAAGGTTCTCACGATCACAGAAGTCATCGTTGAATGTGCAGGAGTCAGTATGGATATCCAAGTCTCGCTTTTGATTATTGATTTGAGAGGAGTCTCAATCATGTCTGCATTATTCGTGAACCGTAGGGTGACACACTTAAGGGTTTCCAAACACCATTTTGGAGCACATATGTTTCAGACGAAAGAATTGCAAAGCGTTGGAATTATTTCGATGGAAACCAGAATTGTTTCGGGTGAAATTGCAGAAACTGGTTCTGCATGTGATATTGAAATGTTACAAGGGGTTTTATGTGAATGTTTTTTAATTAAAGTAATTAACAAAATTCTGAATAAAATAAATAAAAGAGTTTTATTAAATGAGAGTTGCATTAAATTTGCTGGAAATTTAATGCATGTGAGTGGAACTTTGGGTGGAGGCTAAATTGATGTGAGTGGAGCTTCCACCACATGAATGAGGAAGAGGTGGGGGCACCCCCCATGGGCGCCGGCCATGGTAGGGGAGGAGCCCCCCTCTCCTATAAAAGGCCCCCCTCTTCTCCCTCACAAAGCACACCTCCTCGTGAAGGATCTCTCTCCCCCTCTAGATATATTCCCCCATGGTCTCGGATTAGCGAGATACATGTTCCCGGTGGCATTGCATCTAGAAGGAGTTGCTGCTTCCGCTGATTCGCTGGAGCGAGGAGGTGGAGGTTGTTCGGTGGCCTGAACGTGTGTGCAAGGACGGATGCGCTGCTGATTTGCGGCGCTAGGAATTCCACACGATCTTAAGATCGGCAAGCGTACGACTACATCATCCACGAGTTCCAACTTGTTAACAAAACTCTGTTGTCCTCGAGGGTAAGTTCTCTATGGATGTATATCCACTCGTTGCTTGTATCTAGTAGATAGATCTTGGCGTATAGTTCTCGTCGTAGGAATTTTTTGTTTTCTATGCTGCGAACCCAACAGTGGTATTAGAGCCTGATCTATGCGTAGGTGCTTTGCACGGGTAGTACACATATGTTAATATGTGGGTGATGATGATCATATTATTGCTTCTTTCATGTATTTTGGATATTCGTGGCATAGTGGGATGAAGCGGCCCGGACCAATCTTACATGTCATCGCACATGAGATCGGTTCCACGACTGACATGCAACTAGTTTTGCATAAGTGGCTGGCGGGTATCTGTCTCTCCTACTATAGTCAATATCTGATTTACAACGAGTTGCTAATAACTTGGTTATCCTCGTTGTGATTCCATGTTCGTAGGTAAGACCAGTTCTATCTCCGAAAGCCCTAAGCCACGTAAAACTTGCAATGGATAAATTAGAGGCGTCTAGTTTAGATCATTGCTGGGCTAGTGTCTTGATATGGTAATGTTGTAAGTATATGTATGGTAGATACTCTTACAACACACTTAACGTGTAAGTTCCATAGACCTTGGCCTTACATACAAAGGAATGATAAAGATCATACCATGATGCATATGATAGAGATCAAATGCATGGACCATATCATCCTACTTTACACATTAGATGTTCGCAACTTATATTGCTAGTTTGGCGCTTTTAGTAGCATTGTAAGATGATCCCTCATTTGAATATCAAGATAAAATATGTTCTTCCTTAAGTATGCACCGTTCTATGGATCGTGTTTCGAGACATCACGTGATGATCGGCTGTACTCGACTCTACGCTTTCATACAACGGGTGTAAGAGTTTACACCTTGAATACTAAGGTTCTTACTTGGCGAGCCTAGCATGTACAGACATGGCCTCGAAACACGGACCGAAAGGTTAAGCATGAGTCATATAGTTGATATGATGCCCATATAGATGCTCGCCTTTGAAGCTACACTGACTCACGTGATGATCGGACTTGGTGTAGTGGATTTGGTTCATGTAATCACCAAAAAGACATGAGGGATGTCGTTTTTGAGTGGGAGTTCATTAGTAATTTGGATTAGTTGAACTCAATCTATCATAAACTTAGTCAAAATAATCTTTACAAATTCTGTTGTAGATGGCACCACCTGCTTTTAATTTCAATGTGTTCATGGAGAAAGAGAAACTTGCTGCGAATGGTAGCAACTTCACCAACTGGGCTATGAATTTGAGGATTCTCCTCACTGCTGCACAAAAGCAATATGTGCTAGAGGCGCCGCTAGGCCCCCCAGCTCCTGATGCCTCTGACGAGGAAAAGAATGTCTATATAACTCGTCAGGAGGACCACAACTTAGTTCATTGCGGCATACTGTATGGGCTAGAGCCAGAACTTCGAAAGAATTTCGAAAATGGCAATGCTTTTGATACCATGGGAGAACTGAAAATGATTTTCGATACCCATGCTGCCATAGAGAGTTATAATGCTTCTGAAAAGTTCTTTAGCTGCATGATGGAGGAGAACAGCTCCGTTAGTGAGCATGTACTCAAAATGTCTGGGTACGCTGATAAGCTTGTGTCCTTGGGAATACCGATTCCCATTGACCTAGGCATACATCATGTTCTCCAATCTCTGCCACCTAGCTACAAGAGCTTCGTGATGAACTATAACATGCAGGGCATGAAGAAGTCTCTTCCTGAGCTTCTGTCAATGCATAAAACTGCAGATGTGGAGATTAGGAAAGAACCTCAAGTGTTGATGATCAATAAGACCACCGGTTTCAAGAAAGACAAGAAAGGCAAGCACAAGGGAAAGAAGGGCGGCAAATCTATTGCCACACCTGAGAAGAAATCCCGAGCTGGCCCTAAGTCTGATACCGAGTGCTACTATTGCAAGGGGACTGGCCATTGGAAGCGCAACTGCCCCAAGTATTTGGTGGACAAGAAGGCTGGCAAGGCAAATAAAGGTATATGTGATATACATGTTATTGATGTGTACTTAACTAGTACTCGCAGTAGCACTTGGGTATTTGATACGGGATCGGTTGCTAATATATGTAACTCGATTCAGGGGCTGCGGAACAAGCGACAACTAGCAAGGGATGAGGTCATGATGCGGGTCGGCAATGGATCAAGAGTTGATGTGATCGTCGTCGGAAGTTGCCTCTCCATATGCCATCGGGATTAGTGATAAATCTAAATAATTGTTATTTGGTGCCTGCACTGAGCATGAACATTGTATCCGGATCGTGTTTGATGCGAAGTGATTATTCCTTTAAATCTGAAAACAATGGTTGTTCGATTTATATGAATGATATCTTTTATGGTCATGCACCTGTGATGAATGGTTTATTTCTGTTGGATCTCGATAGTAGTATTACGCATATTCATAATGTTGATGCTAAAAGGATTAAACTTGATAATGATATATCTGCATATATGTGGCACTGCCGTCTAGGTCATATTGGCGTTAAACGCATGAAGAAACTCCATTCTGATGGACTTTTGGAATCACTTGATTTTGAATCATTTGATACATGTGAGCCATGCCTTATGGGCAAGATGACTAGGACGCCGTTTTCCGGTTCAATGGAGCAGGCGGCATTTATTGGAAATCATACATACTGATGTGTGTGGACCAATGAGTGTGTCGGCGCGAGGTGGATATCGTTATTTTGTTACTTTCACGGATGATTTGAGTAGATACAAGTATATCTATTTGATGAAACATAAGTCTAAAACCTTTGAAAAGTTCAAGGAATTCCAGAATGAAGTGGAAAATCATCGTAACAAAAAGATCAAATTTCTGCGGTCCAACCGTGGAGGAGAGTATCTTAGTTACGAGTTTAGTACACATATGAAAGACTGTGGAATAGTTTCACAACTCACGCCTGCCGGAACGCCACAACATAATGGTGTGTCAGAACATCATAATCGTACTTTATTAGATATGGTTCGATCTATGATGTCTCCGATCGACTTTATACTTGTCATTTTGGGATTATGCACTGGAAACCGCTGCATTCACTTTAAATCGGGCACCATCTAAATCCGTTGAAACGACACTGTATAAATTATGGTTTGGAAACAAACCTAAGCTGTCATTTCTTAAAGTTTGGGGATGCGATGTTTATGTGAAGAAACTTCTGCCGGATAAACTCGAACCCAAAGCGGAAAAATGCGTCTTCATAGGATACCCTAAAGAAACGACTGGGTATACCTTCTATCATAGATCCGAGGGCAAGGTTTTTATTGCCAAGAATGGATCCTTTCTTGAGAAGGAGTTTCTCGTGAAAGGTGTGAGTAGTCGGAAGGTAGAACTCGAAGAGGTTATTGAACCTTCTCTTCATGAAATGGCGAGTAGCGCAGCACCGGAAATTGTTTCGGAGTTGACTTCACCTGATGAAGAGAGAGCTAATGATAATAATCATGAAACTCCGAAAGAGGACACTACCAAACCTCGCAGGTCAAGTAGGACACGTGCAACTCCTGAACTGTACGGAGATCCTGTTATAAATTTCATGATTGATGAAATAGATGACCCTGCGACGTATGAAGAAGCGATGATGAGCCTGGATTCCAACAAATGGTTAGAAGCCATGAAATCCGAGATGGAATCCATGTACGAAAACCAGGTTTGGACCTTGGTGGACTTACCTCACGATCGAAAGGCCGTTGAGAATAAATGGATTTTCAAAAGAAAAATTGATGCTGATGGTAATGTGACCATCTATAAAGCTCGGCTTGTCGCAAAGGGGTTTCGACAAATTCAGGGAGTTGACTATGATGAGACATTTTCTCCCGTGGCGATGCTAAAGTCGGTTAGGATTATGTTAGCAATTGCTGCATATTTTGATTATGAAATATGGCAGATGGATGTCAAAACCGCGTTCCTCAATGGTAATATTGAAGAAGAGTTGTATATGATGCAACCTAAGGGTTTTGTCGATCCTAAGGATGCTGATAAGGTATGGAAGCTTCAGCGATCCATCCATGGACTGAAGCAAGCATCCCGGAGTTGGAATCTCCCTTTGATGAGGTGATCAAAGAGTTTGGATTTGTCCAAACTTATGGAGAGGCTTGTATTTACAAGAAAGTAAGTGGGAGCAATGTGGATTTCTGATATTATATGTGGATGACATATTATTGATTGGAAATGATATAGATCTTTTAAACAGTGTTAAAAGTTATCTAAACAGCAAATTTTCGATGAAAGACCTTGATGAAGCTTCATATATATTAGGCATTAAAATCTATAGAGATAGATCAAGGCGCCTAATTGGGTTATCGCAAAGTACATACCTTGATAAGATATTAAAGAAGTTTAATATGGACGGAAGTAAGAAGGGGTTCTTACCTATGTTGCAAGGCAAGACATTGAGTAAGACTCAAAGTCCGGCTACGACGGAAGAAAGAGAGATAATGGATAAGATCCCCTATGCCTCAGCCATAGGCTCTATAATGTACGCCATGCTATGTACAAGACCGGATGTGGCACATGCTATTAGTTTGACTAGTAGGTACCAATCTGATCCAGGTTTAGAACACTGGATAGCGGTCAAGAATATCCTTAAGTACTTAAGAAGAACTAAGGATATGTTTCTTGTATACGGAGGTGAAGAAGAGCTAGTCGCTAAGTGTTAGGTCGATGCTAGCTTTGACACCGATCCGGATGACTCTAAGTCTCAATCCGGATATGTATTTCTCTTGAACGGAGCAGCAGTTAGTTGGAGGAGTTCCAAACAATCTGTGGTGACTGGATCAACGACGGAGGCGGAATATGTTGCTACTTCAGAAGCGGCGCAGGAAGCAGTTTGGATGAAGGAGTTCATAACGGAACTAGGTGTGGTTCCTAGTGCATTGAACCCAATGGTGATCTATTGTGACAACAATGGAGCCATAGCCAACGCCAAGGAACCAAGGTCTCACAAGAATTCCTACCATATTAAGCGCTAGTTTCACTCCATCCGCGAGCATGTCAAGGATGGAGATATAAAGATTTGTAAAGTACACATGGACCTAAATGTAGCAGATCTGTTGACTAAAGTTCTCCCTAGGGCAAAACATGATCAACACCAGAACTCCATGGGTGTTAGATTTATCACTATCTGAACTAGAGTATTGTCTCTAGTGCAAGTGGGAGACTGAAGGAAATATGCCCTAAGAGGCAATAATAAAGTTGTTATTATGTATTCCTTGTATGTGATAGATGTTTATTTTGCATGCTATAATTGTATTGATAGGAAACTTAATACATGTGTGTTTAATAAACAAATAAAAGGTTCCTAGTTATGCCTCTCTTATAGACTAGCTCGTTGATTAACAAGATGATCAAAGTTTCCTGATCATGGACATTGGATGTTGTTAATAACGAGGTCACAACATTTGTGAAATGATGTGATGAACATTCATCCGAAGTATAGCATTACGATCAAAGTCGTTATGTTTATATTGCTATAACATCATACGAAGTAATCTTTATCCTTAGACCATGAGATCATGTTAATTGCTGACATTAGAAGAGTAACTTGATAACATCAAACGTCACACCGTAAAAGGGTGACTATAAAGGTGGGTTCAGATACTCCGAAGATGTCATGTTGAGGCTCATGGATCAAGAGTGTAATTTGTCAATCCCGATGACGGATAGATATACTCTGGGCCCTCTCGGTGATATCACATTAAGATAGCTTGCAAGCAAGTGATGTGATCACTAGAATGTTATATTACGGGAACGAGAAAAGAGTGCATGTCGGTAACGAGATCAAACTAGGTATTTGGAAACCGATGATCGAATCTTGGACATGTAATATATCATGAGACAAAGGGATTAAATTACTAGCGTTAAAGGTTCTCACGATCACAGAAGTCATCGTTGAATGTGCAGGAGTCAGTATGGATCTCCAAGTCCCGCTTTTGATTATTGATTTGAGAGGAGTCTCAATCATGTATGCATTATTCGTGAACCGTAGGGTGACACACTTAAGGGTTTCCAAACACCATTTTGGAGCACATATGTTTCAGACGAAAGAATTCCAAAGCGCTGGAATTATTTCGATGGAAACCAGAATTGTTTCGGGTGAAATTGCAGAAACTGGTTCTGCATGTGATATTGAAATGTTACAAGGGGTTTTATGTGAACGTTTGTTAATTAAAGTAATTAAAAAAATCTAAATAAAATAAATAAAATAGTTTTATTAAATGAGAGTTGCATTAAATTTGCTAGAGATTTAATGCATGTGAGTGGAACTTTGGGTGGATGCTAAATTGATGTGAGAGGAGCTTCCACCACATGAATGAGGAAGGGGTGGGGGCACCCCCCATGGGTTCCAGCCATGGTAGGGGAGGATCCCCCCTCTCCTATAAAAGGCCCCCTCTCCTCCCTCACAAAGCACACCTCCTCGTGAAGGATCTCTCTGCCCCTCTAGATATATTCCCCCATGGTCTCGGATTAGCGAGATACATGTTCCCCCATGTTTCAATTTAAGATGATTATTTATTTGGAATTTCAAAAAACTTTTAACAGGAAAAGTGCTTCAATTTAAATAACTAATCAAAAACCATTTTCTGTTTTCAAATATTTTTATTTTAACTATACAATTTTACTATTTTCTTAAAATTGCATTAACAAATATTTACTGCATAATGTGGAATTTGAAAAAACTTTCAACAGGAAAGTGCATCTATTTAAATAACTAATCCAAAATCATTTTCTGTTTTCAAAAATAATTATTCTAACTATACAAACTATTAACGATTTTACCATTTGCAATTAAATGAGAAACAAACGGCAGGAAAACGGGGTGTTCAAAACCTTTTTCTGATTTATAAAAGAATTATTCTAACTATTCAAATTATTAACATTTATGCCATTTTCAATTAAAATTCATTAACTATTTTTTTGCATATTTCATTAACTAAGAACTCGGGCTAGGAATCTTCATCCCCGCCGTTTTGAATATGGTTTCAATCGGGCATAACAAATTCAAAAACGATCCAAACAACGTGAAACCTTCGCGAGGTGTCATATTATATGATATAGTTGCAAGTAAAAATACCAAACTTGGCAAATTGCAAACATCACAAAAAAACCTTCACAAAATGATCAATCATGTTGGAGGTTTCATGGCATTTAGGTCAAACCACCAATGTTATGGCTAGAATCAGGGCATAGTTTTTGATAATGTGCCCATATTGTGCACACATGTGCATCTTGTGATGGCTTACAATGTTGCAGGAGGAAGTTTTCCTTTTTGACGCACGAAAAAGCCAATTTCCATTTTTGATTGCTGAAATCGGGATGTTCTGTGAAGCAACCACCAAATTAAAGTTTGGCATTGGTACCAACCCATTTTTCAAAAATACTAGACCACCTTAGATGGACAATTTTCCAACCGGTGTATTTGGAACCTTCCTGTCCATCCCTCATGAAAAAGACAAATTCCTGCCGAATCGGTAGGAGGTTGCCCAGATTTGAACTACAAGTACAAGATATAATGCTTGTGATTTTTTTTAAAATAATTTATAGGTTCACAACATGCTATTTCATCAGAGATCCACTTCAAGTTCAGCGAGGCTCAGCCCCGGGCTAAGAAGCTTCATGCCCGCCGCTTTGAATATAGTTTGAAACGGGCATAACAAATTCAAAAATGATCCAAACAATGTGAAACCTTCTTGTAGTGTCATATTATGTGTCATAGTTGCAAGGAAAAATATTGAACTTGAAAAATTGCAAACATCATAAAAAATCCTTCACAAAATGACCTATCATGTTCGAGGTTTCGTGGCATTTAGGTCAAACCACCAATGTTATGGCTAGAATCAGGGCATAGTTTGTGATAATGTTCCCATATTGTGCACATATGTGCATCTTGGGATGGCTTACGATGTTGCAGGAGGAAGTTTTCCTTTTCGACGCATGAAAAAGCGTATTTCCATTTTTGACGTGCCGAAATCGGGGTGTTCTGTGAAGCAACCACCAAATTAAAGTTTGGTATGGGTACCAACCCATTTTTCAAAAATACTAGACCACCTTAGATGGACAATTTCCCAACTGATGTATTTGGAACCTTTCCGTCCATCCCTCATGAAAACCACAAATTCCTGCCGAATCGGTAGGAGGTTGCCCAGATTTGAACTTCAAGTACATGATATAATGCTTGTGATTTTTAAAAAAATCATTTATAGGTTCACAACATGCTATTTCATTAGATATCCACTTCAAGTTCGGCGAGGCTCGGCCCCGGGCTAAGAAGCTTCATGCCCGCTGAAAGGACTATTTTCTCCTTATGTTTTTGGTGCTAATGACAACTCCTTTTTGTGGTTTAACCGTTTGTCCATGTTTCAGGGTTTATCTTCGATCGTGCTCATGGATGGTTTCCTCTCAAGGAAGAGCTTGTAGTCGATAGCGCTTTTTTCACTTTCTCCTGCTTTATTTTTTAGGCTACCGTACTATCAAGAGGGAGTCCATCTAGGAAGGTTGTGGGAAATCAACATTTCATGCACAGACCACATATGCACCTCCACAGCCATCCCAGTTTTCATGTGAGATAGTGTTTTCTGCTGAGTTGGAGGGTTTTCTGCCCTGACTGGTATTACCGGCCAGGCAGCGGTAGTACCGCCCAAGGGTTTTTCCAGGGTTGTTCGAGCGGTACTTCCGACTAAAGTTCCGGTCCTAATTCCGACGAGGAAATTTTTGGTTCAGTAAGACTTCTGTCTAACTTTGCCTATTTGTCGGAACTAGCACCGGACTTTAGCTCGGTAGTACCGGCCCGACCAGCATCCGCCCCTCGAAAGCAAGATAGCTTCTGCGGTAGTACCGGCCTTCATCGGTCACCGGTAGTTCTGGGTCCAGTTCTGGACCTAATTCCGACGCTGGGCAGTGCGGGACAGATGACCTTCTGCCTCGCACTGTCTATTTGACGGAATTAGGGGCGGAACTTGGACCGGTACTTCCGGCCAGCCCGTTTGGGTCCACTGACAGGTCTTCTGCCGTTACGTGGCCTGTGCTGGGCCGGTGGTGGCTTACCCACCTGTACTACCGGTCCGCCACCGGTAGTACCGACGGCGTCGGGGCTGGGCAGAATCTGCCCGTTTGAAGGGGGACTATTTAAGCCCCTTCCTCCTCCCACCTCATCTCTTGGTTCTCTCTCTCCACCATTTTCACAAGAGCTTGACTTGACTAGATCTCTCTCCCCACCCACTCAAATCTCTTGATCTTTTGAGGATTGGGAGAGGTGACCTAGATCTACACCTCCACCAAAGGAATTTTGATTTCCCCCACTCATCCTTCATGGATTTCGTTTCTCTTGGGTTCTTGGAACCCTAGACGGTGTAGGGCATCCTCGGAGCTGGGGCATTTGTTGTAAAGCTCAGTGGTGTCGTTGAGGGCCTTCAATTGAGTTGTGAAGCCTCCCCTCAACCTCGTTGTAAAGGTTTTCGGTTGGCGCCTTCAAGGTCACCGTGTTAGTGGATTGTGAGGCCACCTTTGTGGTGGTGCTCATCGGAGAAGAAGGTGAGGCCTTTGTGGCGCTCGGGTGACCTTGTGTGGCCCCGACAGCTCTCCAATATAGACGTAGCTTCTTTGGAAGTGAACTACGGGAATTACATCTCCGTGTCCCCTCGCCGGTTCTTTCACTCTACTCCTTTACTTCTTGCATTTACTCTCTCGTTTACCTTTGTGTTACTTGTCATTTAGGTTTCTCACGTAGTTGCATCTCTAGCGAACCTTACTTTGTGCTAAGCCTTAAAAGTGCGATAAAAGAATAAAAATTGGTAGTCTCCTATTCACCCCCCTCCTCTAGTCGACCTAAGTTGGGCCTTTCAATTTTCGGTTCAGTAAGACTTCTGTCTAACTTTGCCTATTTGTCGGAACTAGCACCGGACTTTAGCTCGGTAGTACCGGCCCGACCAGCATCTGGCCCCCTGAGTGGCAGTACCGCTTCCTGACCGGTAGTACCGGCCTTCATCGGTCACCGGTAGTTCCGGGTCCAGTTCTAGACCTAATTCCGACGCTGGGTAGTGCGGGTCAGATGACCTTGTGCCTCGCACTGTCTATTTGACGGAATTAGGGGCGGAACTTGGACCGGTACTTCCGGCCAGCCCGTTTGGGTCCACTGACAGGTCTTCTGGCCGTTACGTGGCATGTGCTGGGCCGGTGGTGGCTTGCCCACCGGTACTACCGGTCCGCCACCGGTAGTACCGACGGCGTCGAGGCTGGGCAGAATCTGCCCGTTTGAAGGGGGACTATTTAAGCCCCCTTCTTCCTCCTCCCACCTCATCTCTTGGTTCTCTCTCTCTCCACCATTTTCACAAGAGCTTGACTTGACTAGATCTCTCTCCCCACCCACTCAAATCTCTTGATCTTTTGAGGATTGGGAGAGGTGACCTAGATCTACACCTCCACCAAAGGAATTTTGATTTCCCCCACTCATCCTTCGTGGATTTCGTTTCTCTTGGGTTCTTGGAACCCTAGACGGTGTAGGGCATCCTCGGAGATGGGGCATTCGTTGTAAAGCTCCGTGGTGTCGTTGAGGGCCTTCAATTGAGTTGTGAAGCCTCCCCTCAATCTCGTTGTAAAGGTTTTCGGTTGGCGCCTTCAAGGTCACCGTGTTAGTGGATAGTGAGGCCACCTTTGTGGTGGTGCTCACCGGAGAAGAAGGTGTGGCGCTCGGGTGACCTTGTGTGGCCCCGACACCTCTCCAACATAGACGTAGCTTCTTTGGAAGTGAACTATAGGAATTACATCTCTGTGTCCCCTTGCCGGTTCTTTCGCTCCACTCCTTTACTTCTTGCATTTACTCTCTCGTTTACCTTTGTGTTACTTGTCATTTAGGTTTATCACATAGTTGCATCTCTAGCGAACCTTACTTTGTGCTAAGCCTTAAAAGTGCGATAAAAGAATAAAAATTGGTAGTCTCCTATTCACCCCCCCTCTAGTCGACCTAAGTTGGGCCTTTCAATTGGTATCAGAGCCCCGACTCTTTATTCGGGCTTAACCGCCTAAGAGACAATGGCCGACGAAGAGGGAAGTGTGGGTGCAGCCACCAAGAACTTGGCCTCCATGGATGACCTCAATCGATTGGAGACATCCATGATGACCAAGTTTGAGGAAATGATGACTCTTTTGCAATCCCTTAAGCCTACCCCCATGCTAGAAACCCCTCATGATGCATCTCTTGCCGTCGAAGCCCCCTCCGTTTCCATGCAAGTGGTTGCCCCCGGGGTGATTCCCGCGATAGCCCCAAAACACTTGGGCTTAGGCTTTGTGGCTCAAACCACCAAGCCCCCAAGCGAGAGCACCGAGGGGCTAGGTGACTCCTCCTCCAAAGAGGAGATAGGGAAAAGGATTACTCGGCGGTACCACCACCGTTCAAGTACACACCAGACCCTCCCATTCCCATGCCACACATCATACCTCAAGGAGCACCTCCCATACTAGATACTTCTAACTTCGCCAATTGGCAATATCTAATGCAATCTCATATCTCTAGCTCTTCTATTGAATTGATGAGGATTGTGGAGGAAGGTTTCTCTCCATATGATGCTAAGAAGTTGACTCGTGCCGAGGTCGTGGATCGGCAACTCAATTCCACCATCCTCACCATTAGAAGCGACAATGGCACCGAATTCAAGAACTACACATTGGATGAGTTTCTTAGTGATGAGGGTATCAAACATCAATACTCTACTCCCTATACCCCTCAACAAAATGGTCTTGCCGAAAGGAAGAACCGTACTTTGATGGATGCGGCCCAGACCATGATGGTGGAATTCAAGTCTCCATATAACTTTTGGGCCGAATCCATTTCAACCGCTTGCCATGCAACCAATCGCCTCTATCTACGCAAGAAGAAGAACAAGACTCCATATGAACTTTTCACCGGTCACAAGCCAAATGTCAAGTACTTCCGGGTGTTTGGGTGTAGATGCTTCCTTCTCAAGAAAGGTGTCCGCTTATCAAAGTTTGAATCTAGGGCTCAAGAAGGGATCTTTGTTGGGTACTCAAATCAATCCCATGCCTATTGAGTCTACAACAAAGCAACGGGAAGGGTTGAAGAATCTAGCAATGTCGAGTTTGATGAAGATCATGAGTCTCTTGTGCGGCAAGATGGTATTCGTGATCCAAGTGATGAAATTCCTCCCCAAGCCATAAGAAGAATGGGTGTGGGTTTCTTCCACCCCATTGAGGATCCCCTTGTGGCCGAAGGAGAAGGACCAAGCTCCACTCAAGCGGAGCCTTCACTCTCATAAGACCATCTTGCACCACAAGGTCAACTTATTGCTTCTCAAGATTCACCAAGCTCCTCTCAAGATCTTCATGTTCATGACTCTCCAAGATCAAGCCTACCTCAAGTTGATCAAGCTCCACCCCTCCAAGTTGTTGAAGTTCCTCATGTCAATGACTCTCAAGGTCAAGTTGAAGAAGGTCAAGTTGACAATGACCAAGGCCAAGCAAGTGTCTCTCCGCCAAATGATGGTGTCTCTCCCTCGGTTGATGTTGATGAAGATAGTGATCAAGTTTGTTCATATAGTCAAGGAGGGCACTCGAACCATGGTGATGATCAAGTGGTTGCTCAAGAATCTCATCTTGAGACCCAAGCTCGGCGTCAAGCATACCGTCTCGCCAAGCTCATCAAAGATGGACATATCCTTGATAATGTTTATGGAGATTTCAATAGGGGCTCCACTACTAGGAGACAACTAACCTCTTTTAGTTCTCATCATGCATTTATTTCTCATGTTGAGCCCCAAAAGGTCTTCGAAGATCTTGAAGATGATGATTGGCTCGACGCTATGAACGAAGAACTCCACAACTTCAAGAGGAACAAAGTGTAGACTCTTGTGAAGAGACCCAAAGATTGTCAAAATGTGATTGGGACCAAGTGGATCTTCAAGAACAAGAAGGATGCAAATGGTAAGTCGTCCGCAACAAAGCAAGGTTAGTTGCCCAAGGATACTCTCAAGTTGAGGGCATAGACTATGGTGAAACTTATGCTCCCGTTGCTCGTCTAGAATCCATTCACATGCTTCTTGCCTATGCTACCCATCATAACTTCAAGTTGCAACAAATGGATGTCAAGAGTGCTTTTCTTAATGGTCCCCTAAAAGAATTGGTGTATGTCAAGCAACCTCCAGGCTTTGAGGACCCCCTCTTCCCGGACCATGTCTACAAACTCTATAAGGCACTATATGGTCTCAAGCAAGCCCCACATGCTTGGTATGAGTGCCTTAGAGAGCTTTTGCTAGACCGTGGTTTCGAAGTAGGCCTCATTGATCCCACTCTTTTTACTAAGAAAGTTGGAGGAAACTTGTTCATTTGCCAAATCTATGTTGATGAAATTATTTTTGGGTCTACTAACAAAGCTTTCAATGAGGATTTTGCTAAGCTCATGACCGACCGCTTTGAGATGTCTATGATGGGGGAGTTGGAATTCTTTCTTGGCTTCGAAGTCAAGCAATTGAGGAAAGGGACTTTCATCAACCAAGCTAAATATGTCCAAGATATGCTCAAGAAGTTCAACCTTGATCAAGTAAATGGAGTCAAAACTCCCATTCCCACAAAGGTTAATCTTGATCTTGATCCCAAGGGTAAGGATGTGGATCAAAAACTTTATCGCTCGATGATTGGTTCTCTACTCTATCTTTGTGCATCTCGACCGGATATTATGTTGAGTGTGGGTATGTGTGCAAGATTTCAAGTCGCGCCAAAGGAAAGCCACATGGTGGCGGTCAAGAGAATTTTTTGATATTTGGTTCATACCCCTAACTTTGGGCTGTGGTACCCAAAGGGGGCCAGCTTTGATCTCATTGGTTACACGGATTTGGATTGGGCAGGAGACAAAGTGGAGAGGAAGTCTACCTCCGGTGCTTGTCAATTTCTTGGGAGGTCTTTGGTGTGTTGGTCCTCGAAGAAGCAAAACTGCGTGTCTTTGTCCACTGCTGAAGCTGAGTACATCTCCGCCGCGAGTTGTTGTGCTCAATTGCTATGGATGAAGCAAACCTTCAAGGATCTTGGACTCTCTTTCGACAAGGTGCCTCTTCTGTGTGACAACGAGAGTGCTATTGCTATTTCTCACAACCCAGTTCAACACAACAAGACCAAGCACATTGAGATTCATCATCATTTCATTCGGGATCATGTTGCTAGAGGAGACATTTCTTTGGAGTATGTTCCTACAAAGGCCAATCTTGCAGATCTTTTCACGAAGCCACTTGATGAAGCAAGGTTCCGGGAGTTGAGGGATGAACTAAATATCATTGATTCTAGCAACATGACTTGAGTATCTTGCGCACATACTCGGGTCTCAAAGAATATCTTGTTTGGGTGTACGCATGGTTTTAGGGGGAGTGTGGTTCCCCATATGAACCAACACTGCTCCTATTATGCACACATTAATGTATTCATTCTCTATGGTCTCTCAAGGAGACAAAATGAGCTTAAATTATGAGTTTTGGTAATGAACCCAAGATACATGTTCGTGGTTTCAAGCCAAATATACTCATATATGGTGGCCTAGGCCACTGACTTTGTGTTATTTGGCTCGTAGTCTTTTTGAGTTTTATTCTTTCTGGTGGATTTGGTTTGTCATTTCTTCTCAGTTTGTGTCTTTTCAAGTTCTGCACAAGGTCTTTTTCTCTTGCCAATCAAAATCTAGAGCTCGTTTTCTAGGAATCGTCGGTAGTTCCGGTCGGAGCCGGTACTACCGGCCGGGGCCAAATCTCTCAGAAGTTCTGCCCTGATCAGAAGTACCGCTTCTTCTTGAGCTTCCGGTGTCGTCGGTAGTTCCGGCCCTTGGCCGGTACTACCGGTCGAGGAAGGTCCCGTTAAGTGACGGGCCAAGGGGGGCACGGGGTCATCTTCCCCATTTGCCTCCCCTTGACCCCATCTTACCACCCCTCTTCCCCAGGAAGCTCTCCACGGTGTCACCGCCAGCCACACCGTTTCCGGCTATCCCTCCTCAGATCGGCTCCGTGGGATTCTTCCCTTCCTCGATTCCCCGCCATGGACCCTGGTATTTGCTCCTCTCATGCTCCATTCATGGAGATCTGGACATTTTTGTGCTTGAGTAGGACATGCCATGTCTAGGGCCCTTCTTTGGCTAGAACTGCTATGGGAATTCTTGGTAGGACTAGGATTCGACTATAGACTATTTTGCCTCAGTACATTGTCTAGCTTTCATCAATTTGTGCATCAAGTTTCATAGATCTGTGATTTGAGGATCAAGTTTCGAACTGCCCTGCTCGTGCCCTGACCGGTACTACCAGTGCGGATCTGCCGGTACTACCGGCGTGGTCATCTCACCGGTACTACCGCTGAGGGCATGACCGGTACTTCCGGTGCACCCCGTGCGACCGGTAGTTCCGGCCGCCAGGCGGAACTTCCGATGCACCAGTTGTTTTGATATCTACCTCTGTACTATGTCAATCCAGTCTAGCTATTTTTCCATTTTTCTTCGACCTTGTGCACTTATCCTCGACTTCCTCCTTTCTATTTGACTTTCTCTCAGGGCAAGGGGGTTCCCGTGGCAGATCCAAGCGGTCTCGTGCTCCCTCTCGTGGACCGTCAAAGATTGATGAGGATGATCTTGAGGTTGTGTGCCCTCGAAGGCCCTTGCACTCGAAAGGCCGTCGTCTTTGCCGCTGCAGAAGGCAAAAGGCTTGTTCTAGCAAGTCAAAAGAAGACCACCTCTGGACCTGATTCGAGCAAGAAGAAGATCTCCTCTTGGCCGCAGCTTGCATATGAGGAATTTCACAAGGTTGATCCCTATATTCTTCCTCGTGACCGCCTGGCTTAGGATCCTTTCTTCCACACCATGCATCAAGCTGAGATCTATTCTGAGGTTTATGCTACTAAGAAGAAAAATGTGTGTGCTCCTCAGAAGCACATCAACATTGCAAAGATGGAGAGCAACCCTGAATACTTTGGTGAAGCACTCGGTATGTGCAGGAGGTTTGGGCTAATCAAGCTGATGCAACACCGTGAGAACTTTGATGAGAGGGCCATTGCTCAGTTCTACTCAACTCTCTACTTTGACACTGACCCTGTTGATCGAACCATGAAGTGGATGACACAAAACAAGTATATGTCTGCTAAATGGTGTGAGTTTGCCACCCTTCTTGGCTACCCTATTCAGGAAGGCCGTCATGCCAATGGGTGGTGGGTGCATAGGGGGAAGGCCTCCGAGCCGGAAGTTCTTGAGCCTCTTTACATTGAGGGCCGGGGCGTAGCTGGAAACGTTGCCCATCTCCTTCCCACCTATGACATCATGCGCAAGGTCTATCAGAACACGATTGCTCCCAAGGTAGGTAACTTTGATCAGCTTCATGCTTTCCAGATTAATCTCATGTATCAGAGTTACCGCCATAGAAACTCTCATGATCCCCTTGATGTTATGGATTATATATTTCAAGAAATCTGGTCCGCTATGATTGAGAAGAGGTCTTGTCCATATGCTCCATACATCCAGACTCTCATCAATGCCAAGTGGAGGGAGGCAACTGGCTCTATCTACCCTCAGGATGTTCTCACTATTCATGAGGAAAAGACTCTCCGTGTGATGAAGCACAAGATACCTCGCTCTCGAAAGCAAAACGGTCTGCTGGAAGGGCTACTTCGGATGCTAGTGACGGGGACCGTGCTGAGGCTTCTCCTCCACCCCAACTTGTGAGGCAGCCCTCTTGGGCTAAGAAGCTGCTAAAGAAGGTTAAGAAGACTTTCTGCTTCATTCAGGACCATGAGTATCAGTCCTATGTTGCTCAGAGACACAATGTTCGCTGGGAGAAGGCCATCATGAGGAAGCTTGACATTGTTGTGTCACCTGAGTCTAGCTCCGTCACCGCGCCCAAGGATGAGTGGATCAACACACATTGTAGATGGACTGATAGTGATGACAAGCCAGAGATCTTCAGTCAGTTTCTGCCTGCTTGGAACAATGCCTCTTGGGACCCCGAGCCGCCTCCTCCGTTCGTTGGTGGGTGGGGTGCATAGTTTGCCTACTTTATCCCTTTTAGCGTCTTGATGCCAAAGGGGGAGAAAGTGCTCCGTTAGGATCACGGGATTTGCATGGGTTGTGCCTCGAGCTTGCTTTTTCTTTGATCTTTCTATGCTCGTGCACACTTTATTCCGTTGTGTAATGTTTGTGGACCTCTGTTATTGTCTGTGGACCTCGTGTATGGATGCTACTTTGTTGGTGAGTCTATGTGGTAAGGTATCTCTGTGGTATTCTTGTGAGGGTGTGTGGTGGACTATTCTCTGTTATCCATTCTTTGTTTCACCATAATGGTGTTGGTGCAAGGTATGAGCTCCTCTCTTTTCTCCTTTACGTCCTTACACCCTTGTTGGTCTATCTCGGTTGGGAGAGCTCTCTCCCATGTCTTCAGGGGGAGCCTCTCTATCCTTTTGTTTTACTGCCTGTTATTCTTTGTGCAAATCTTGTGGGGTTGTCATCAAGCACCAAAAAGGGGGAGATTGAAAGGACTATTTTCTCCTTATGTTTTTGGTGCTAATGACAACTCCTTTTTGTGGTTTAACCGTTTGTCCAAGTTTCAGGGTTTATCTTCGGTCGTGATCGTGGATGGTGTTCTCTCAAGGAAGAGCTTGTAGTTGATAGCGCTTTTTTCACTTTCTCCTGCTTTATTTTTTAGGATACCGTACTATCAAGAGGGAGTCCATCTAGGAAGGTTGTGGGCAATCAACATTTCATGCACAGACCACATATGCACCTCCACAGCCATCCCAGTTTTCGTGTGAGATAGTGTTTTCTACTGAGTTGGACGGTTTTCTGCCCTGACCGGTATTACCGGCCAGGCAGCGGTAGTACCACCGAAGGGTTTTTCCAGGGTTGTTCGAGCGGTACTTCCGGCTGAAGTTCCGGTCCTAATTCCGATGAGGAAATTTTAGGTTCAGTAAGACTTCTGTCTAACTTTGCCTATTTGTCGGAACTAGCACCGGACTTTAGCTCGGTAGTACCGGCTCGACCAGCATCTAGCCCCCTGAGCGGTAGTACCGCTTCCTGACCGGTAGTACTGGCCTTCATCGGTCACCAGTAGTTCTGGGTCCAGTTTCGTACCTAATTCCGACACTGGGTAGTGCGGGTCAGATGGCCTTCTGCCTCGCACTGTCTATTTGACGGAATTAGGGGCGGAACTTGGACCGGTACTTCCGTCCAGCCCGTTTGGGTCCACTAACAGGTCTTCTGACCGTTACGTGGCATGTGCTAGGCCGGTGGTGGCTTGCCCACCGGTACTACCGGTCGGCCACCAGTAGTACCGACGGCGTCGGGGCTGGGCAGAATCTGCCCGTTTGAAGGGGGACTATTTAAGCCCCTTCTTCCTCCTCCCACCTCATCTCTTGGTTCTCTCTCTCCACCATTTTCACAAGAGCTTGACTTGACTAGATCTCTCTCCCCACCCACTCAAATCTCTTGATCTTTTGAGGATTGGGAGAGGTGACCTAGATCTACACCTCCACCAAAGGAATTTTGATTTCCCCCACTCATCCTTCGTGGATTTCGTTTCTCCTGGGTTCTTTGAACCCTAGATGATGTAGGGCATCCTCGGAGCTGGGGCATTCATTGTAAAGCTCTGTGGTGTCGTTGAGGGCCTTCAATTGAGTTGTGAAGCCTCCCCTCAACGTCGTTGTAAAGGTTTTCGGTTGGCGCCTTCAAGGTCACCGTGTTAGTGGATTGTGAGGCCACCTTTGTGATGGTGCTCACCCGAGAAGAAGGTGAGGCCTTTGTGGCGCTCGGGTGACCTTGTGTGGCACCGACACCTCTCCAACATAGACGTAGCTTCTTTGGAAGTGAACTACGGGAATTACATCTCCGTGTCCCCTCGCCGGTTCTTTCGCTCCACTCCTTTACTTCTTGCATTTACTCTCTTGTTTACCTTTGTGTTACTTGTCATTTAGGTTTCTCACGTAGTTGCATCTCTAGCGAACCTTACTTTGTGCTAATCCTTAAAAGTGCGATAAAAGAATAAAAATTGGTAGTCTCCTATTCATCCCCCCTCTAGTCGACCTAAGTTGGGCCTTTCACCCGCCGTTTTGAATATAGTTTGAAACGGGCATAACAAATTCAAAAATGATCCAAACAATGTGAAACCTTCACATGGTGTCATAGTTGCAAGGAAAAATATTGAACTTGAAAAATTGCAAACATCATAAAAATCCTTCACAAAATGACCTATCATGTTCAAGGTTTCACGGCATTTAGGTCAAACCACCAATGTTATGGCTAGAATCAGAGCATAGTTTGTGATAATGTGCCCATATTGTGCACACATGTGCATCTTGGGATGGCTTACGATGTTGCAGGAGGAAGTTTTCCTTTTCGACGCACGAAAAAGCCAATTTCCATTTTTGAGGTGCCGAAATCGGGGTGTTCTGTGAAGCAACCACCAAATTAAAGTTTGGCATTGGTACCAACCCATTTTTCAAAAATAGTAGACCACCTTAGATGGACAATTTCCCAACTGGTGTATTTGGAACCTTTCCGTCCATCCCTCATGAAAAACACAAATTCCTATCGAATCTGTAGGAGGTTGCTCGGATTTGAACTACAAGTACATGATATAATGCTTGTGATTTAAAAAAAAATCATTTATAGGTTCACAACATGCTATTTCATCAGAGATCCACTTCAAGTTCAGCGAGGCTTAGCCCCGGGCTAAGAAGCTTCATGCCCGCCGTTTTGAATATAGTTTGAAACGGGCATAACAAATTCAAAAATGATCCAAACAATGTGAAACCTTCGTGTGGTGTCATAGTTACAAGGAAAAATATTGAACTTGAAAAATTGCAAACATCATAAAAAATCCTTCACAAAATGACCTATCATGTTCAAGGTTTCACGGCATTTAGGTCAAACCACCAATGTTATGGCTAGAATCAGGGCACAGTTTGTGATAATGTGCCCATATTGTGCACACATGTGCATCTTGGGATGGCTTACGATGTTGCAGGAGGAAGTTTTCCTTTTCAACGCACGAAAAAGCCAATTTCCATTTTTGAAGTGCCGAAATCGGGGTGTTCTATGAAGCAACCACCAAATTAAAGTTTGGCATTGGTACCAACCCATTTTTCAAAAATACTAGACCACCTTAGATGGACAATTTCCCAACCGGTGTATCTGGAACCTTTTTGTCCATCCCTCATGAAAAAGACAAATTCCTGCCGAATTAGTAGGAGGTTGCCCAGATTTGAACTACAAGTACATGATATAATGCTTGTGAATTTTCTTAAAAATCATTTATAGGTTCACAACATGCTATTTCATCAGAGATCCACTTCAAGTTCAGCGAGGCTTAGCCCCGGGCTAAGAAGCTTCATGCCCACCGTTTTGAATATAGTTTGAAACGGGCATAACAAATTCAAAAATGATCCAAACAATGTGAAACCTTCGTGTGGTGTCATATTATGTGTCATAGTTACAAGGAAAAATATTGAACTTGAAAAATTGCAAACATCATAAAAAATCCTTCACAAAATGACCTATCATGTTCAAGGTTTCATGGCATTTAGGTCAAACCACCAATGTTATGGCTAGAATCAGGGCACAGTTTGTGATAATGTGCCCATATTGTGCACACATGTGTATGTTGGGATGGCTTACGATGTTGCAGGAGGAAGTTTTCCTTTTCAACGCACGAAAAAGCCAATTTCCATTTTTGAAGTGCCGAAATCGGGGTGTTCTATGAAGCAACCACCAAATTAAAGTTTGGCATTGGTACCAACCCATTTTTCAAAAATACTAGACCACCTTAGATGGACAATTTCCCAACCGGTGTATCTGGAACCTTTTTGTCCATCCCTCATGAAAAAGACAAATTCCTGCCGAATCAGTAGGAGGTTGCCCAGATTTGAACTACAAGTACATGATATAATGCTTGTGAATTTTCTTAAAAATCATTTATAGGTTCACAACATGCTATTTCATCAGAGATCCACTTGAAGTTCAAGAATTTCGCTAAGAAGCTTCATGCCCGTCGTTTTGAATATAGTTTGAAACAGGCATAACAAATTCAAAAATGATCCAAACAATGTGAAACCTTCGCGTGGTGTCATATTATGTGTCATAGTAGCAAGGAAAAATATTGAACTTGAAAAATTGCGAACATCATAAAAAATCTTTCAGAAAATGACCTATCATGTTCGAGGTTTCATGGCATTTAGGTCAAACCACCAATGTTATGGCTAGATTCAGGGCATAGTTTGTGATAATGTGCCCATATTATGCACACATGTGCATCTTGGGATGGCTTACGATGTTGCAGGAGGAAGTTTTCTTTTTCGCCGCACGAAAAAGCCAATTTCCATTTTTGAGGTGCCGAAATCGGGGTGTTCTGTGAAGCAACCACCAAATTAAAGTTTGGCATTGGTACCAACCCATTTTTCAAAAATACTAGACCACCTTAGATGGACAATTTCCCAACCGATGTATCTGGAAACTTTCTGTCCATCCCTCATGAAAAAGACAAATTTATGCCGAATCGGTAGGAGGTTGTCCAGATTTGAACTACAAGTACATGATATAATGCTTGTGAATTTTAAAAAAATCATTTATAGGTTCACAACATGCTATTTCATCAGAGATCCACTTCAAGTTCAGCGAGGCTCAGCCCCGGGCTAAGAAGCTTCATGCCCGCCGCGTTGAATATAGTTTGAAACGGGCATAACAAATTCAAAAATGGTCCAAACAATGTGAAACCTTCGCGTAGTGTCATATTATGTGTCATAGTTGCAAGGAAAAATATTGAACTTCAAAAATTGCGAACATCATAAAAAATCCTTCACAAAATGACCTATCATGTTCGAGGTTTCATGGCATTTAGGTCAAGCCACCAATGTTATGGCTAGATTCAGGGCATAGTTTGTGATAATGTGCCCATATTGTGCACACATGTGTATGTTGGGATGGCTTACGATGTTGCAGGAGGAAGTTTTCCTTTTAGACGCATGAAAAAGCCATTTTCCATTTTTGAGGTGCCGAAATCGGGGTGTTCTGTGAAGCAACCACCAAATTAAAGTTTGTCATTGGTACCAACCCATTTTTCAAAAATACTAGACCACCTTAGATGGACAATTTCCCAACCGGTGTATCTGGAAACTTTTCGTCCATCCCTCATAAAAAAGACAAATTTCTGCCAAATCGGTAGGAGGTTGCCCAGATTTGAACTACAAGTACATGATATAATGCTTGTGAATTTTTTAAAAATCATTTATAGGTTCACAACATGCTATTTTATCAGAGATCCACTTCAAGTTTAATGATCCAAACAATGTGAAACCTTCGCGTGGTCTCATATAAAGTTTTCATATATTACATAGATTTACATAGGGTTTAGGGTATGAATCCTTTGTTGCGTATGTCGATCTCTTGCCTATGATCGCTTCTTAGGCCATAACCATGGAGCATCTTCTTTGCTTAACGGGATGCTTGGATCAGTTTTCACGGTGAAGGGCGGAATTTCATCAAACTTATCATAATCTGCTGACATGTTTGTCTTGTCCTTGAATCCTGCGATGTTTCTTTTCCCTGAAAGAACTATGTGAGGCCTGGGCTCATCGTCTGATGTATTTGTTTCCTTATTTTTTTCTTTTTTCGGTCTAGAGGACATGTCCTTCACATAAAAAACCTGAGCCACATCATTGGCTAGGACAAATGGTTCATCTTTATAACCAAGATTCTTGAGATCCACTGTTGTCATTCCATACAGCTGGTCTAGCTTTACCCCTTCTCCATTCATGTTTACCCAACTGCACCGAAACAAAGGGACCTTAAAAGTAGGTCCATAGTCAAGTTTCCATATCTCCTCTATGTAACCATAGTATGTGTCATTTTTCCCATTCTCGCATGTGGCATCAAAGCGGACACCACTGTTTTGGTTGGTGCTCTTTTTATCTTGGGCAATCGTGTAAAATGTATTCCCATTTATCTCGTACCCTTGGAAAGTCAATATAGTCGCAGATGGTGTCGCGGCCAACAAGTAGAGCTGATCTCCAATAGTAGTGTCATTCATGAGATGTAATTGCAACCAAGTGCCGAAAGTCTCCATGTGATTTTCTTTAATCCAGTAGTCATCCTTCCCCAGGAACTTGGAGCGTACAACATTCATGTGTTCCTCGATATACGGAGCCACGAAGGTAGAACTTTGTAGAACTGTGTAGTGTGCTTGATTCAAAGAATGCCTGTCCCTAAATATTATTGCTTTCTTTTCTAGCGTGCCTTTTCCACTCAGTCTTCCCTCATACCATGATTCAGGAACACCGATCGGCTTAAGGTCAGGAAGAAAGTCTACACAGAACCCAATGACCTCCTTTGTTCCATAGCCCTTGGAGATGCTTCCTTCTGGCCTAGTACGGTTATGAACATATTTCTTTAAGACTCCCATGGACCTCTCAAAGGGGAACATATTGTGCAGAAATACAAGACCGAGAATGGAAATCTCTTCGACGAGGTGAACTAAGAGACGCGTCATAATATTGAAGAAGGACGGGGGGAACACCAACTCAAAACTGACAAGACATTGGACCACATCCTTCTGTGGCCTTTCTAGACTTTCTCGATCGATTACCTTCTGAGATATTTCATTGAGGAATGCACATAGCTTCGCAATGGGTACTCGAACATTTTCCGGTAGAAGTCCCCTCAATGCAACCGGAAGCAACTGCGTCATAATCACGTGGCAATCATGAGACTTCAGGTTCTGGAATTTTTTCTCTGCCATATTTATTATTCCCTTTATATTTGACGAGAAGCCAGCCGGGACCTTGATATTGCTCAGGCATTCAAAAAAGATTTCCTTCTCTGCTTTGGTAAGAGCGTAGCTGCTTAAGTATTGACGGACTTTATCAGTATGCTTGTTGTATGGGTCTTTGATACGTTGCTGGTCCTCCCGTGCTTCTGGTGTATCTTTTGTCTTCCCATACACGCCCAGGAAGCCTAGCAGGTTCACGCAAAGATTCTTCGTCACGTGCATCACGTCGATTGAAGAATGGACCTCTAGGTCTTTCCAATACTCAAGCTCCCAAAATATAGATTTCTTCTTCCACATGGCCGTGTGTCCGGTAATGGGGTCTTTCGGAACAGATTGACCGCCAGGACCCTTCCAAAGATTACTTATAGGTCCTTCACCATACCAAATACATCAGCACCTTTAGGGAGGTTAGGCTTCTTCCGGTAATCTGCCTCACCGTTGAAATGCTTGCCTTTCTTTCTTACTTGATGATTGGTCGGAAGAAATTTACGACACCCCAGGTACACAAACTTCTTACATTTATCCAAATATGTACCTTTAGTCTTATCTAAACAGTGCGTGCATGCATTGTATCCCTTGTTTGACTGTCCTAAAATGTTACTAAGAGCAGGCCAATCATTGATGGTTATGAACAACAACGCTCATAGGTCAAATGGCTCCTGTTTGTGCTCATCCCACACCTTTACACCTGGTTCTGCCCACAACTGCAAAAGTTCATCGACTAATGTCCTTAGGTACACATCAATGTCGTTGCTTGGGTTATACGTCTTGGATGAGCACTGACATCATAATGAACTTCCGCTTCATGCACAACCAAGGAGGAAGGTTGTAGATATAGAGTCACTGGCCAGGTGCTATGACTGCAGCTCTGCTCCCCAAAAGGATTCACGACGCCTGTACTTAGACCAAACCATAAGTTCCTCGCGTCACCTGCAAAGTTCGAGTACTTTCTCTTGATGTTTCTCCACTGCGACCCATTGGCGGGGTGTCTCGGTTTCCCGTCTTTCTTACGCTCTTCTTTGTGCCATCACAATAATCTGGCATGCTCTTTATTTCTGAACAGACGTTTCAACCGTGGTATTATAGGAGCATACCACATAACCTTAGCAGGAACCCTCTTCCCGGGGGGGGGGGGGTCGTTAGCGCCCTCAACATCACCAGGGTCATCTTGACTGATCTTGTACCGACATGTAGTGCATACTGGGCATTTATCCATATTCTCGTACTTCTCACCACGGTACAGGATGCAGTCATTAATGCATGCATGTATCTTCTTCACATCTAATCCTAGAGGGCACATAGTCTTCTTTGCTTCGTACGTTGTCTCAAGCAGCTCGTTATCCTTTAGAAGCTTCGACTTCATTATTTTCAGTAACTTCGCAAATCCCTTGTCAGATAAACTAGTCTCTGCCTTCCATTTTAGCAGTTCAAGTGTGGTACCGAGCTTTGTGCTGCCATCTTCGCAATTTGGGTACAACAACTTTTTGTGATCCTTTTGCATGGCCTCCAACTTAAGATTCTCCCTTTCTATATCGCATTGTTGCTTTGCATCAGAAATGACCTGACCAAGACCATCAGCAGGCTCATCCGATGCCCGTTCTTCTTCTTCATTGCCGCTTCCCTCTTCTTCATTGTCTTCCCATTGCAGTATCACCGTATTCTTCAGGGGACATAGGATAGCTGTCATCATTCTTCTCTTCTTTATTTTCTTCCAGCCTAACCCCTATTTCTCCGTGCATGACCCAACAATAATATCCGGGCATGAAACCTCTCCGAAGTAGATGGCTTTGAAGGATTCTCGGGACAGAGTGCTCCGCCATGTTCCGACAGTCGACGCAGGGACAAGGCATAAAATTATCCACTTTGTTTGCCTTAGCCATATCGATAAATTTATGCAGGCTTGCAATAAAATCGGAATCGTGTCGGTCGCCGTACATCCATCGCATCCGCGCATCAATCTACGTCATAATAAATAACTATTACAATAACATCGTGAATAGTGAAATGACCACTCTACGTGGACAGATGCAATATTTTTGTATCAGTTACAGATACAGAAGATAAGTTTGCTAACCTCGGCCGAGGATACCGTGTTGTGCGAACTTAAGTGTGGCTCGGACATTTCGTCGAACACCTTGTGTGCAGTGTGAAGAAAAAAAAACCTAGCATCCACCTCCCACACAAAATTTCAGAAAAAATAAGTGGTTGGACTAGGCTTATTTATAGCCAGAGGAGGATTTTTGGTCCCGGTTCTTGGCATGAACCGGGACCAATGCTCCACAGAGCGCCACGTGTGACCAGTGCCTGGCATTGGTCCCGATTGTGGAACCGAACCAGGACCGATAGCATTTGGGTGCTGGACCAAAGACCTTTTTTCTACTAGTGATGTCTAAATACATACAAATTTAGACAAATCCAAGTCACTTATTTTAAGACGGAGAGAGTAAAACAATTCAAATATTGACGTACTCTACTAACATAAAAAATCTCAACGAGAGATAACATATATTTTGGACTTAACAAAAAGACAAAATCTGACATACTTTAAATGTCAGATTTTGTCATTTTAGCGCGTCCTAAAATACGGGACTTCGCATTGGTTAACACACGATTTTCCGGAATTTTTTTGGAACTTAGAAGGGCGGAACTTAGAAGCGCACATTTTAGTTGTGCGAAATACAGGCTCTGAGTAGCCCATGACCCAAGCGTCTGCATTCAATTTATGACATCAAATCAGTATAGTATTAACCTGCACTTAAAGTCAGAGGTATTGATACTAAGTTTTTTTTTACGAAATTCCACCGATCTATTAATAATCATCGACAGCAGTACAAAGAGATCTAAATGTAATAAAAATTACAAATAGAACATTAGACCACCTAGCGACGACTATAAACACTAGCGCGAGCCGAAGACGCGTCGCCGTCCTTGCTCCTCTATCGCTGAAGCCGGGCAAACCTTGTTGGTGCCATAAGTATTGTTATTTTTTCATAAAGTCGGTTAAGATTTAAAATATTTGAGTTCAAATAAAATATAGAAATACAATAATTTTTAGATGGAGGGAGTAGATAGATCATGTATGGTTTGGTTGTTCGTTACCTGTGGTTTTACTAATCATTTGGCTCGATCCCCATCTACCCTATTATGTACTCCCTCCGTTCTAAAATATAAGATGTTTTAGCTTTGTGAATATAGTGTATCTAGACCAATTTGATGTATAGATTCATCTAGGTTTAGAGTGAACCTATACATTAAAAATGATCTAGATACACTCTATTCATAAAGCTAAAACATCCTATATTTTGAAACGGAGGGAGTAGAACGTCGATGGTGCGCTGTGCTGCCACAGATGAGAAGTTTGTACGGGGACATCGCTGTACTGATCGTCTTATCGATGCATGTGAAAGTTCGTTGTCGTGATCTGCTTGGTTTTGCCGAATGTCTAGATCTGTGTTTAGCCCCAATGCTTCTTAGTAGTACAATAGAAGTTGTTAAAATTTGAATAAATTATAAAATAATATCTAGATTTATCTGAATTTTAATAAATCTGTGACATCTATTTTAGGACGGAGGAAATATTAGTAGCCTGCTCTGAGATCCATTGTCATGGACAGATGATTTGACATGGGACAGTGCATCCAGTTTCCAAATCGTTCGTAGAAAGTTAGTTAATAGTGTCAGATAGTAGCATAGAGAACTGCAAGAAGTTGATCGATGGGCACTCCTTGCTGTAGATGAACGTAGACCTGGCCGGCCAGGTCTCCTCCTCGGCGCTTACTTTCATTAGAAAAATCGCCCTCCTCCAGGATGCTGGCAGAGCCAAAAAAAATATCCACATCACCACATGCAGTAGTCCCTGAGAAGCTCTGGGTCTGCGGGAGGAGGAGACGAAGCCCTTCTTCAAGGCGCCATCTTCTCTTCTCTCCTAATCTTCCCTCTTGATTCCACAAAGATATGCACTGATTCTGCTAATCATCATTTGACTCTCTTTCTCCCCGTGTTCCCTGGACAAAGAAACAATTCTGTCACCCTCCTGAGTTTCGCCATTTCCGTTCCTCCCGTCGAATCACCCCATTTCTCCCCCATCCGAGGCGGCCTCGCGGCGGCCGTTCCCCGTTCCCTAGATCTGCGTGGAGGCGGCGAGAAGCAGAATCCGTCAGAAGCGCCGTCAAAACCCAATCTTGGCGGCTGCCTCGGGCGATAATAAGGGGATAATAAGGCGGCTGGCCAGGAATATGGTGCCGTGGGAAGGGTACGCGAGCGACGAGACCATGGGCACCTTCGCGCCCATCCTGCTCTACTGGCTCTACGCCGGCGGATACCAGCTCGTCCTGCACCGCCGCCCGCTCCAGCGGTACAGGCTGCACACGGCGGCCGAGGAGGAGGAGAAGAACCTCGTCACGCTCCCCGCCGTCGTGCGCGGCGTGCTCCTGCAGCAGCTCGTGCAAGGCGTCGTCGCCATGGTACTATTCATGGTAAGTAATCAGATAGTCACCATTTTGAGACGCAATGCGTCACATCTTCTAGTTTAAAATGTTCTTTTGTTACTGTTACTGTTACTGTTACAGTTATAAGTTCATTTGGCATTGCAAACCATATTTGATGGAGCAGTAGGTTTGCCCCTTTTGTTGCCATTACTGTATGAATGCAACGATAGGTTAGTCTAAAACTTCAGTGGGAAAACCTTGGAGTGTAGAGTCTGTTTTCGTGTCTTTCTGGGGATAGTCCTTTCAAGGTGGTTCAGGCAAGGAAATGAAATTAAGCGTTTGCTGTGATTAAGGATTGGGCACGTCCAAGCGAACATCCTTTGCTAAAATTTCTACTGTCTCCTTGGTACAGTGAAATTGATATGTGAAATTGATGTAATATCACTGTACTTGGTATCAGGATGTGGATATTTTCCCATCCATCCATAATATAATGCACAGTTGTCTTACAAAGTGAAACAAATAATCCATCCAGTGAATGAGGAGTGCATCTATTCACTGTCTCCTAAAAAAGGATATCCTAATTGAATATGGGATACCTTCTCATAATTTCCCTAAACAAGACCGAGTACAATTGTCTCCGATAGCCTAATTCACCAATAGTCAACACTATTCATTAATTGAGGTCAGCAGCTTATCAATTTCTGGTGTTCATCTGCACATCAATGTGCTTGTGCACAGAAAGGTTTTGTCCCGAGTGATTTTATATGCATCCAACAAAAGTGGACCACTGCTTGATAAACATTGCAGGCTTGCAGAGCAAAAACTTTCAGATGGCTTTGAAATTGCCAATAATAAAGCCGCGGCATACATATTATCCTAAAGATAACAGGTTTCATAGATTCACTCCTTTTTTAGTTCTCTTGACGACCCTTATTGGCTTAATGTTTCTGCTTCTGGTTGCAGAGCCCATCCTTGTCCTGCTACATTACAATCAAAGAAAAAACAGTCTCCCTATTGCAGGGTGTAGTACTCACAGTCTCACAGATCCCTGGCTCCTTCTGGCAACACTCATTTAGATGCATTCTATAAAGTACGGTCATGATACATCAGCCAATATGAGAATTTATTCTTTTGAGATCTCATGATCTTTCCACCGTGTTATCATAATAGTATCTCGTGAACTCTTGATCATTAACAATATCAACCGGAGCACACAAAGTATGTACATTTGGGTGCAGTTGCCAGCTCATGTACTCATCTAAAATCAGAAGCCTTTGTGATTTTTTTTTTTGGCTCAAATACCATCTATTCCTTGACTGGCTTACCCTACCAGTACTCTGAATCTTCTTTCACATATAGAATTCGGAGTATAATTAACATCCCTGCTTTTAAGGTATTTTCCTCACAATCTCTGATCGGTCTGCAATGATTGAGCCTCATTATTTTGCATATAAAGTTCTATATGATCTGTAAATATTCATACATACTTGTGATATCTTCAGTTCCTGTTCCCAGCTCTGTCTAGAACCACCAAACTTAATAGCTATTCCAACAGGCAAAAATAGTCAATGGACTGTTGGGCATTGGTCGATTGGCTTTGGACCAAGTACTTCACTAGGTTGATGGCCAAATCTGCAAACGTGTCGTATTTTCCTTTGGGATGTACAATGACCAATCATGGTACATTATCCTATCTTAGTGTAAGTATTTTATCGGTGCATAGCTGGGCATGCATGGTACACGTGTATGCCATGTTATAACAGACAAAAAACATGAAAATTGTTCCTTGGGGGCACTGACATTATAACAGTTGTAATTGCTCGAGGATTGCTTCTTTCACGTGTGTTGGCGTTTTTATGTTGCACATGCCATGTTGATGAGGAGTTTTTATAGGTGTTGTTTGTTTTCAATTTTTTAATGGCCAGTAACTCATTGTTTCGGCTTTCTAACCCAATTCGACCTGGTTATTTGCAGATCACTTCAGATGGTTCAACGGTTGTAGTCCAGCCATCTATGGTCGTTCAAATTTTCCAGTTCTTGGTCGCAATGCTGGTGATGGACACATGGCAATACTTTGTGCACCGCTACATGCACCAGAACAAATTCCTCTATCGACATATCCACTCGCAACATCACCGGCTGATTGTTCCGTACGCGATCGGGGCTCTCTACAACCACCCATTGGAGGGGCTCCTTTTGGACACTGTAGGCGGTGCTATGTCCTTCTTGGTCTCTGGTATGACGCCAAGGACCGCCGTGTTCTTCTTTTGTTTTGCTGTACTCAAGACGGTCGACGATCACTGTGGACTTTGGTTACCATACAACATCTTCCAGCACCTGTTCCAGAATAACACCGCATATCATGATATCCACCACCAGCTCCAAGGCACAAAATACAACTACTCTCAGCCGTTCTTCTCAGTCTGGGACAGAGTCCTAGGAACCCACATGGCCTACGACCTAGTGAGCCGGAAGGAAGGAGGATTTGAAGCAAGGCCATTGCGAGACTAGATTCTGAACTCATTGATGTGTATAGAACTCCAGCAAACTCGGCGGGATATACAGGAATGCTCTTCCACTCCCTTTCTGGTGGCTGGCAGCTCACGGGGGCCATCTGACTTGTAAAATGATGAAGGTATTCCAGTACTCCCTGTTCCTTCCTTTTTCCCTGCTTCTAGGTGGAAAGCCATTCGGTAGAAGAAGGCACTGAAGCTGTTGTGCTACTTGTTGTTTTATCTTACAGTTAACCTAGTTGGAGCGTTCACCTCGAGTGGAATGCGCGTGTTTCTGTACGGTTAGCTGTCGGTTACTCTTGAGTCTTGATGTTGCTTTCTTGTGTAAAGATGCCGTTTACGATGCTGTGCAGATAGTGTATTTGCAATCGATCACACTTTTGTATGTACCAAATTATTCTTGTAATGTAACTGAATCTCTGGGTATAATCATGGCCTTGAAACCATATCCTTGTAATGTATAGATTATGACTGATTACTCACATGAGTATCAATCTTTTATGGTTTTAATTATCCACCCATGAACCCATCCTTGGGATGTAATCTTGTGATGATAATCCAGATCCATCTGTTATGTTTCAGAAATAGAAAAAAAATACGGAGTACGTATTTTCGTTTTCAGTTTGCTATCTGGAAGTGAAGTTTTATCACCTGCTGGACATCAAACACCTCTTTGCAGAGAAGTACAGGCAAAGACATGTAGTACAATATTAGGACCCACTTGGTTACTTTGTCTGGTTTTTGGTACTCCCTCCGATCCATAATAAGCGACGCTTGACACTTATTGTGGATTAGAGGGAGTAAATGCCAATGCCAATTTGTTAAGAATGCTGAGCTCACATGTGATGATGCCACCATGCGGCGTTTCGGCGCTGACGAATGTAGTATCAACAACAGCACTCTGTACTGGACTGGCAGCTAGGTTAGAGCATCTCCAGGAGATCTCGTTACATTGCACACTGCTGCACAGATGGTGTATTTACAATCGCTTACATTGCTGTAGCCAATTATTCATGTAACTGGATCTCTGTCCATGATCATCCACTACCTTCAAACCCATGCATGTTTGGCTACTGCTGCATAGTTTCTGCCTGATGAATCATGTATCAGCCTTGATGGTATTGAGTATCTACCCATCCTTGGGATGCAACCTGGGCGAGAATTCAGGTCCAGTCTTATGCATGTCTTCTCAAACAAACATCGATCTCCTCTTCTTCATTTAGTGTCGTACATTAGATGTTTATCTACAGATAATAGAGATTGTTCTTTTGTAAAGGTGGAACGTAGTCAGGTCAGTGTTAGTCACCATTTAGCAAATTTTGCTACTAGTACTAGATTGGAGCGTTGTTCTGAAACTTGGTTTGGTTCAGTTCGGGAACTAAGTCCTTCAGTTGCTTGACTCGGACTGCTGTGTAACCCTCCCTGTGTAATAGACTTCCCGTTTTACCTGAAAAAAGAAGTCTTTCTCAAACAGAACAGATCCAGTCATTGTTTTATGGTCTGTTTGCTGCCTGATATGAACATCTCGAGGCGAGGCTTTTATTACATGCTGGAATTCAAACGCCTCTTTGCGCGGATGGGCTTTTCCGAACCGGACGATTTGGTTCGTTTGCGGTGCCGCACGGACAAGTCAGAGACTCATGTTCTGTCCATAATAGAAAGCGCAGAATATAAACATAATGCTCCCTCCGTTCAATAGTGTAAGAACTCTTTGAACTTATGCACTAAAACACGTCTGCGTACATGTGTTTTAGAAAAAAAAGTCCAGAATAACTTATATTTAATGAACGGAGAGAGTAACAAACTCATATCCATTAAATGGAACATAGTTTCAACTGAAAATAAAAATTAAACGGTAAATATAATAAGGGAACGTGCCCTAGGAACAAGTCTCGTACGGCGTTCCACGATTCGTGCAATCGTCGTATCGAACGGCTCGTGGCGTGGAATTTTCTTAAACGGGCACGCGGGGGTGTCGGTTTTCATCCCGTAAGAGCGGTGGGCGGCGGTTTCACGGGGATAGGCGCTGGCCTGTGGGTCCATATTTGCCCTGAACGGACCGGCGTTAGTGGGATGTGTAGAGATAGGTGGGCCCTCCTTGCCAGTGACAGTTAATTCGAATTTCGGGGGGCGTGCCGATAAACACCTGAAGCCCCGTTCATTCCGTTCCGTTTCCCCTTTCCTCTCGCCTTGCTCGCTCCGTCACGGGGCTCTGGCGATTCCGCTGGCGTATTGCTCCATCGCGGGACGTGAAGGTATCCGGCGGCGGCGACTGTCAGGGGGATTTGGTCTGGGCGGCAACCCCTGTTTTCTACGCAGATCCAATCTCAAATTTTTTATGCTTACCTTAGTTTTTTGTTCATGGCGATTTTGCTCAGATCTTCGAGGAGAGGGTTGGCCGAGGACTTCTAGGCGTTTCTCCTGGGACGGACTGCGACGACTTGCCGTGTAAGTTCGCTCCTCACAAGCGCATGCGTGCTCATTATCTGTCCCTCTCACGTTTTCCATGTCGGATTTTTAGTGGTGGAGGGATTCCGGCAAATTTATGTGCGATTCAGGCAAATGTATGTGGGATCCCGGTGTTCCCGGCTAGGCGGCGGCCGTCTCTATTTGTAGTAGTGTGGTGGGGAGTATTTTGGTGTTGTTGTGTGTTTGGTCGCGAGATCCGGCGAGCTCGTTTCCCTGCGGTGGGGAAATCCGGCGAGCCCATTCGAATAAGCGGCGCGGCGGTTAGATCTGGCGAGCCCCTTCGAATCAGCGTTGTGTCAGTGTGATCCGGCAAGCGTTCCCTGTATCTGCGGTGGCAGAAGGTGGTATCAGTATTGGAGTAGAAATTTTCAGTGTTGTACTTGCAACAGAGTATGAGTGTGGTTGGTTTTTTAGTACTTTTGGTGTATTGGGTTGTGTGTTTGATGGGTATGTGTGTTTTTAGCCTAGTTGATCAATGTGTGTGTTTGGACCATAAATTTTGGTCAGCTATATAACCACATGGTTTCTCTCATTATGATAGGTTGTTCTTCTAAGAATGGGTAGGAGGAAGAGAACTGTAAGCAGTGAAGATGGTGATGTTAGATTTTGTGGTAACCAGCACAAAATGGTACGAGAGGAATTAACTATTTTTAGTTACGAGCTATGCTTTTTTATAGTCACCTAGTTAAATTCTTTGCAGTTACCCGGTTTGTATCCTTTGTTTTTCCTTTTTTGAATATATTACCCTTTTTTCCTACTGGCATGCCATGGTACTATATTTGGTTATGTCTTTTAAATTACCTAGTTTTTGCATTTTTTATCACCTATTAACATGTTAGTAGTTACCGGGGGTGGTGGTATTATTTTGTATATTTTATTAAAGCTCATATGCTATGGCAGTATAATATTTTAACTGATTTTCAACACTTTTTGGCTTGCCAATTTTGCATTGTGTAGTTACCTGGTATCATGTTAGTAGTTACCAGGGATGGTGGAAGTATCTCTTTTGTACTTGTTTTGCATTGTAGCTTGTATGCTATGGAAGTATAATGTTTTTAAACTGATTTTCAACGCTTTTTGGCTTGCCAGTTTTGCATTGTGTAGTTACCTGGTAACATGTTTGTAGTTATCAGGGGTGGTGGAAGTATCTTTTTTGTACTTGTTTTGCATTGTAGCTTGTATGCTATGGAAGTATACTGTTTTTTAACTGATTTTCAATGCTTTTTGGCTTGCCAGTTTTGCATTGTGTAGTTACCTGGTAACATGTTAGTAGTTACCAGGTGGGTGGTGGAAGAAGATTTTTTGGCTTACCACTTTTTCATTGTGTAGTTACCTGGTAACATATTTGTAGTTAGCTAATAACATGTTTTGAGATACCGCTGTGTTGGTGTTATCGAGTGAATTTTTATGTTTAGCACGTGTTCTTTTTTGTTTACTATATCTATTTGTCGCCCTTCATTAACTATTTTTAATCATCAATAAATAGGCTAAAAAAGTTGTGGTTCCAAGAAATAGAGCTTCACTGAATGGTATTGTGAAGCTTTATGATGGTCTCACTGATGACCAGAAGAAAGTTATCACTGATGTCTTGAAGTAGGGAAGTTTGCTGCAAATCAAGTGCGACCAGCTACACAACCCACCGCTTTGTTGGCTAACCAAGTTCTATAGTTGCAAAAATAGGACTTTCGTGTTTCTTGGACGTGGTAGTATCCCTGTTACTGAAGATTCCATCTATTTTGCATTGGGTGTTGCAAGGGGACCAATTGAAGTGCCTTACCATGTGGATAACGACATCGAGATTAAATTAGCTGAAGAATTATTTCCTGGTGAAGGGACCAGAGCCAAAGTTTCCAGGGCGGCAGAGCTGTTGCTTCAGTATAAATTTGCTGATGACACCTTCAAGAGACTGTGGATGGTTTACATCACGTGCACGCTATTTGCTCCGACAACCAACACTAAGATCAGCGACAAAGTGTATCCAATGCTGGTGAGGTTTTCTCTTTTCCCCAATATTGTTTTTCTGCTATTTTTCCTTAACTTCTTTTTCATTTGTGTGCGTCTTTTTTAATCCTCTCTTCATTATAACTACTGTTTTTATTTCTACTCTTTTTTCTGTTGTCAGGTCAATATTGATGATGCTCCAAATATAAACTTGTGCAAGTTTGTCTCTGATTACATGCATGAAATTTTTTCAAACAAGAAGTTCAGCAATGGTTGCTTGTTGTATGCAATGGTATCAATTTCTTTTAGTCAGTTTTCCATTTTTATCGACATATTTATGTTTCTGGCATCTTAGGATGATGAATGTGGTAGTTTAACTTCATGATCCTTGCCACTTATATATATGTGAATTTTGGTAGCATAGGTGCATTATTGTGGCATACTAAGTTATTGGTCCTTTGTAATTTACCTACATATAATACAGTAGTCTAGATGTAAAAGATCCTTGCATCGTATTAGTAGTTGAATCTGGAAACTCCCTTGGCAGCCTAGCTACATTATCCTGGTAACCTAGATATTTTGATACTGGCAGTTGTGCTACATTGCATTGGCAGCTTAATTATAGGATTTTTTGGGGTACTACAGTTTTACAATAATCTGATAATCTGGTTTTTTGGCTATAACATCCTGGCAAACTAATTAAAAAATCATGATAGCCTAGCTACAATAATCTGATAACCTCGTATCATATCTACAATATACTAGTAGCCTAGTTATTTGATATAGCAGTTCTTATTACATCTTGTTGGCAGCTTAATCATAGGATTTTTTGTGGTTGTACACTTTACACTAATATGATAATCTAGTATCTTCTATGCTTTTTATCATGTTTTTACTCTGTTTTATTTTTATTCTTTTTTGTTAATTTGATATAGTTCTTTATTTTTTTGCAGTTACGGTACATTTCCTCACTAAACTGCGATAATTATATACTTACATTGGATGAGGGTGAATTTTTGATTAATCGTTGGACAAGATATGCTATGGAGGCAGTATACGGATTGGATATGCAAGATGATGATGTGAATTCTTTTGGAAAACTTGAAGTGAGTAAATATTTACAATTTCTTTTTTCTTATTTTTTTGCTTTTTTCTTGTTATGTTAATACTTTGATGTACTAATATCCTTTATTTATTTTCATTGTTTTATGTAGCTGCAAGAAGAGTTTGCATCACAACCAGACCCTTATGGGGGCGAAGCTGGTTTTCAGAAGTGGATGTCGTACCACATGCATCCCAATTGCAAAGAAGAGGTAGTGGTTCATTACTGTATAACCTGGTTACTTTACATTTTTTCATCATCTAGTGCTAATAGAACTATTAACTTGCTTTTTTATCAATTGTTTTTGGTCCTCTTTTATTTTTCTTACCAGTCCCTCTCTTTTTCGTATATTAAGGAGTTTGCAAAGGTAGGGACTATTGTACACAGCTTTGCAAGGGGGTTCGACAGTTTGTTGAGCAAGCTTGTTCGCGATTGGACCTCCCTTGGACCTGCAGCTAGTCAATCTGTGGAGAATGCTTTCAAGGGAATCACAAGAACCAGTGCAAGCTTGAATGATTTGTCATGTTCAGCACAGGGGATGACACCATGAATGATGGTGATCCGTCATCTGATTCAGAATCTTCAAATGAAAAGAATGTGTATGAGTTGTGGAAGCGCAATGCTACAAATTCAGAACATATCACATTACCGAAGTCAAGCGGCAACACACCATCAAAAGTCCAAAGCGCCAAGGGAAAGGGAATTGCGGCCTCCAAGAATGGTAGTAAGCAAAAAATGGTTAATGTAGGTGGATCTGTAGACAACACTGTGCAAGCGTCAAGTAATTCTGCTGATGAGGATCACAGTGCATCTACAATGAACATCGATCCACTTGTCATCCCCATACTAGACAGTGATGTTTCTTTGTCAGAAGCCAGTGATGATGTTTGCATTGTTGATTCACAGAATATTAGCAGCCAACAAGCTAACAAGATGATAAAGAAACAAGCAGCTGCGATGGCTTCCAAGCTTGGCGGTTCAAATACGCGAAGTGGTCTTGTTGATATTCCTGAAGCTTGCAAGGAGACACAATTAAGAAAATGGTTGCTGCTGAGTTGAGCTTGATGAACAATTCTTGTGCTACCACCCTTTTCTTGTTAATACTGCCTCACAAAAGTCACCCGATCCTTTGCCAAAAGCGTCTCTTGAGGCAACCGGAGATGTTAGCACGCCACCATGTGGTATTTCAAGTCTGAATGTGTAAGTCTAATACATTGTTCTTTGCTGTTTTTACAAACCTGAGCCATTATGCACCAAACAGTTTGTGTCTATAAATAGGGATATTAGTCTGGTATCTTGCCTGTTTTATCCTGATAACTTAGCATTTTAATCATGATAGCTTACCAGCTTAGGTCTTGTTTGTTAACTATATTATCCTGGAAGCTTAGTTATTTTATCCTAGCAGTTTAATTATTTCATACTGGTAGCTTTTCCATGTTATCCTTATTTTCTTAACTATATTATCCTGCCAACTTAGTTATTTTTATCCTGATATCTAGTTATTTCATCCTGGCAACTTAGTTATTTTTATCCTGGCAGCTAGTTATTTCATCCTGCCAACTTAGTTATTTTTATCCTGGCAGCTAGTTATTTCATCATGTCAACTTAGTTATTTTTATCCTGGCAACTAGTTATTTCATCCTAGCAACTTAGTTATTTTTATCCTGGCAGCTAGTAATTTTATCCTTGCAACTTAGTTATTTATCCTGGCAGCTAGTTATTTCATCCTGGCAACTTAGTTATTTTTATCCTGATAGCTAGTTATTTCATCTTGGTAGATTGTCCATATTATCCTGTGAACTTAGTTATTTACATAATCTGGTAGTTTGTCTATATGAGTCTTATACTTTCTCATTCAAATACAGGGGATCAAGTGGGAAACGCAAGAATTATAAAAGGTTGGTGAGTAGAACATCTCCTCGTTTGCAGAGTGATGGGGCAAAAAGTGCTGGAATTGGGAAAGCTGATAACACTGATCAAACAGATGTGTCGTTGTTGAAGGAAAACACTACCAACGCAGATCATACATTGCAAGACAACAATCAATCGATTCCTTCAGACATAATAGAGAAGCGGATTCCTAAAGTATCCGGAAGAAGCACCAGTACCGCAATAATACTGTCACCAAAAGTGCAGAAGGGTGTCACTGGATGTGCTACAAATGCTATTATCATTTCACCTACGCCACCCATGCCAGATGCTAGTTTAGCAGGGAGCAGTGCTCAAAGGCCAGTTATGTTGTCACTCCTTCCTCGGATTCCCTCACCCGTCAACTTGTTTTCCTAGGAAAAGTATCAATGGGGGGGGGGGTGGAGAGAAACCTGTTATTGTTTCAACTGAGCTTCGAAGAATTATTTCAGAGCTCTCGGCAACATCTTGTGACAAAGATAAGGGGAAGGACCTCATTGTTGATGATTCTAGAGTCGAGCCTAGAAGGCCAAGAGATAGACGGATGGGCATGTTCACACCCCCGTCTTTTCACTTGCTATCGCAGTCCTCACAATCTGAGGGTGATGGTATCGACATGAATGTGGACAGCAGCCCGGATAAGTATGGTGCATGACAGGGTCCATCAAAACCTATTCTTGTTGCTCCTTTAGCTATTTGGAAGCCCACTAAAGGTAAAAAAGCTAACTTATTCAAGCACTCTTTGCAGGAAACATGCTCATATGTATATCAGATGCTATTTTTTTTATAAAATTAGTAAACCATGTTTCTTACAAGGCATTCTTTTTTTTAAATCGTTGCATCATATTAAATCTGTCTTTTTTCTCTATGCCATGAATGCAAAGTTTTTCATATCCTTGTTCTGTTTTTTGTAGCAATTATTTTTTTGTTTTACTTACTATTTCTCTATTCTTTTGTCACGTGCAGCTCGTAATAATTTGCCCATTGAAGAAGATAGAAAGAAAAGTTTACGATCAACATACCTGAACAATGATATCGAATGCTTCGACGAAGAAACTGCTGGTGTGTTGGATGAGTTCGAGGAGAATGCAAAACGTGAAATTGAGAAGCGACGAGCTGCTCAGGTTGTTCCTGGAAAAGAAGCAGACGAAGGCATGAAAAGTGCAACACCAAAGCCTTTTCCCGCCAATCCCCGAGCGAAGAAAGTGTCAAAGTTTTGCTCATCCCTATTCGATGAATTTTTCAAAGTCACTGCAGATCAAGAGACTGTGTACACGCATCTTATGAAGCATACATCAAAAAGTCAAACATCAAAAATAAAGGGGTAAGATGGTAGTTCTGTACTTTTTATCTAGTAATTCAGTAATACTAAATTGGCTACTGTTTTTTCAATCTCATGAAGCGTACTACAACAAAATGTCAAACCTAAAATATAAAGGGCTAATCTGGTAGTTCTGTACTTTTTATCTGGTAATTCAGTAATACTAAATTGGCAAATGTGTTTCAATCTCATGAAGCATACATCAAAAACTCAAACCTCAAATATAAAGTGGTAATCTGGTAGTTATGTACTTCTTATCTGGTAATTCAATAATACTAAACTGGCAACTGTTTTTCAATCTCATGAAGCATACATCAAAAACTCAAACCTTAAATATAAAGTGGTAATCTGGTAGTTATGTATTTTTTATCTGGTAATTCAGTAATACTAAACTAGCAACTGTTTTTCAATCTCATGAAGCATACATCAAAAACTCAAACCTCAAATATAAATGGGTGACTTGGTAGTTCTGTACTTTTTATATGGTAATTCAGTAATACTAAATTGGCTACTGTTTTTGTTTTTTCTTTAGTACCATCTGTTTTTGGTTTAATGTTACAACTGATTGTGTCCTTGATTATTTTTCATTTGTTTTTGCAGTCTAGATATTGTAAAGTATCCCAACAATTGGGTTGATACAAAGGACCTTGCCGATTGAGTGAAAGGGAGGAGCCAACTATCAACTCGCATGTGCGACATTGCTATTGAGTGGATCAATTATAATTCTAAAATTGATAACAGGATTGTCATCCCTTATCTGGTAACAAAGTATATGCATGATGGTGCATGTGCTCCCAGGCTTGTTTACAAATCTTGGAAGAAGACAAAGACTTACTCACTATCTTCTAAAAACCAGGTTTGCATTTATCATTTTGCATGTTCATGCTAAAAAATCAAACTTACACCATCATGGTAACTACATGCAAGTTTGAAGGCAAGTAGGTTGTAAATATTATGACAATAACATGTTTCATACAACTCAGTTATTTGTCATTTGTTTTATGTTTTTATCATTCTGGCAACTACCTTTGTAAGTACCTGGCAACCATATACCTAAAATCTGGCAACTATGTTCTAAATATATCAGATCAAATGCATATCTCATATGATATATATGCTTTTATGTTTTGTCATCTTATTTTTCTTTTTCGTTTTTCATGGAACAATCTGTTATGTAACTGACAACAATCTATGTGGTAGGTGGTGTTTGTAATTTATGAGAATTTGGGAGACACATCCGCTGGCCCTTACCACTTGTTTGTTATAAACTTGAACATTGTTGCACAAAGATTTGAAGTCATGGATTCTCTTCGTGGCGATACTAATGAAGCATCATTACTTTCGCTGACAAGTATGGGAATTTAATCAAGAAATCTTGGGGTGTCTTTTACGATGGAGCATACCACAAAATTTATTGATGTACCAAAGCAAATTACTAAGTGAGTTTTTTCTTCCTTCGCAATGTCTTTTTCTCACTTTTATAGCAACACGGCAACTACGTGCAAGTAATCAGGAACTTTTATAGCAACACGGCAACTACGTGCAAGTAATCAGGAAACTAGATGCTAAATAATATAGCAAAAGAATTTTCTCATAAACTGAAGTTTTTGATTACCTGTTTCTTATCATTGTGCCAACTACATAAGAAGTTTGTGGTAACCATACTGTACAACTTGGAAACTTTCTTAACATTTTGCCCAGGTTATTAATTTTTTTAAACAGCGAAGATTGTGTGTTTTTTAAGCTAAACAATGCTAAGAAGTGTGATGGGGAGCACATTCCTCCCATGAAGTTGGAAGATGTTGACACAGTGAAGAAAATATGGCCACATAGGCTGTTGACTTCACCATTGAACCTCACAAAGAATTGGAGATACTGCCTGGAGAACAACAAGATACCTAATTGATGTTAGAAACAACTCAAGGTATTTGCTACTGCATCTTGCTTAATTTTTCTTAGTTGTTCCGAGTTAGCTGGTCACTGTTACCAGGAAACTTGGTAACTAAGTAGTTAGGTTTCTGGTTACTATTAGCAAGAAATTTGTCAAGTGAGTAGGCTATTTGCTGGTTACTTTTTATCTCTAAAATTCTGGTAAAAAATCAGCAGCGTAACTTGTTCACCTACAGTATTGCATGACATATGTGTGAAAAGATAACTAAATTATTTTCACATGTCCTGATATTACATAAGAGCGTAGAAAACAATATGCCAAATTAAATTACAAGCATTTTTTACATACCTCTAATCCAATAATGTGCTGCTTAGTTTTTGGTTGGACAATTGTGCAAGTCATGTTCCTTGGAGCCGCATCCTTTGCACGCCATTTTCACTTTTACTTGTATGTCCACTGGATTCTTGAACGCTTTTGCTTTTTTGCGACCTTTTGTGTTTGATAGAGGAGGGTCATGTATCTTTATGTTACGCGAGCTCTCCAACGCCTCAATGCTTGTGCATTCAATCTGGTCCACAATATCATTAGCAAACAAATTAGTTGTGCTCGTCAATGCTTCAATAGTAACACCACATATAGGTCCTGCTGGCTCTGCACTTGTACTGCATGGTGCAGTAGGTGGTTGTCCATTGACACTACTAGGGACTGTAGGTGTTGTTGTAGCTGTTTTGGGTCCTTTTTTTAGGTGGGTTCATAGAAGTTGCAGTATGTGCTATTGAAACCCTCCTTCTAGGTGGAACAGCGTGTGTTGGAGCTGTTGCAGATGGCCCCCTTGATCTGGGTGGTTCATTGTTGGCTGCAACAGTCTCTTGAGCTATTTTTCGTTGTTGTCTCTTCTTTAATGCAACAAGCTCAGATTTCAGTTGTTTTATGTGCATAGAAAAAATGCGCTGACCGTCATCTGTTTGGGAAGCATATTTTGCTAGTTTTGTAAGTTCAGCGCAGTATGTCATGACCCACAAGTATAGGGGGTGTATCGCAGTATTTTCGAGGGAAGTGAAACCCAATTTATTGATTCGACACAAGGGGAGCCAAAGAATATTTATAAGCCTTAACAACTGAGTTGTCAATTCAGCTACATCTGGAAACAATCTTGCTCACAACAGTTTATCAGTACCAACAGTTTTGTAGTAGCAATAGTAAAGTAATAGCAGTAGTAAAAGTAAATACAGTAGTAACAATTGCAGTAAACGGTGGGATTAGAGCGCGGTAGGCATAGGGATGGATGGACGGACGTTGCATGGACAAGAAAATTCATATAGCAATCAGAACATAGGACATTTGCAGATAAATAAGATAAAGCATCCAAGTACTAGATAATCATAGGCATGTGTTCCATATATAGTCATACGTGCTCGCAATGAGAACTTGCACAACATCTTTTGTCCCGCCCGCTTTGCGGGGTCTCAAGGGAACTACTGGCAATTAAGGTGTTCCTTTTAATAGAGCACCGGAGCAAAGCATTAATACTCCGTGAACACATGTGATCCTCACATCAAAGCCATTCCCTCCGGTTATCCCGATTGCTGTCACTTCGGGGCCTTTGGTTCTGGACAACAACGTGTGTATACAACTTGCAGGTAAGACCATAAGCAATACTATCATAATGAATCAATAACATGTTCAGATCTGAAATCATGGCATTCGGGCCCTAGTGACAAGCATTAAGTATAACAAGTTGCAACAAAGTCAAAAAGGAGTATGCAACTAGGTTTACTTAATAATCAATGCAAGCTATGAAGAGATCCCAACTCAAAAATAATAAGTAGCATGAAACACAAACATAAGCAACATTGCAATGCTCATAAAAAGGTATGGTAGAGTTGTATCTCGCTTGCCTTTGATTGTAGAGCAAACATAAATGCCAAGGCACCTCTGAAGTTCAAGTGAAGACTAGAAGTAAAGATATCAAAGATACAAGCATCAAAGTCATAACACAATTAATCCAGTTTTGAGACAAGCATATTACACTAAGAATGACAATTATGCTCTCAAGAAAGTGCTCATAGAATATGTGGAGACTCAACAAGGAAATGAAAAGGTTTTGAATAGTTTGAAAGGCTTCCAAATGCTGAAAGTATGGTACTCATCAGCTTTGAGCTCTCATTGCCCCTATCATAAGCATCTTTAAATGGTTAAGGTTAAAGTGACACAACTAAGAGGATATGCTTGACAAGTTATAAGTTAAAATATCATGCCCCTTACTTACGAGTACCGGACCTCATGCTACTCAACTTCAGTCACAAGCAAGGTCTTGTCATTGCAAGTACATATGTATCATAGAGAACCGCCAACGGGGTACCCCTTGCACATGATACAGGAGCTATCCTATAATCAAAATGACAAGGCAAGCAGACAATGAGCATCTCAGCGATCTTTTTATTTGCTATTTGCATAGATTTTTATTGAGGATGCTTCATAGAATGCTCACTATGGTTATGCTGTAAGTTTCCACCATGATTAGGCATGGCTTAGGCTAGCGGCCCAGGCGTTTCTCTAACACATATACAAACTCCATGATCTTACGAGTTCCCCTTTTATTTCACACCGCTGGGATCCATAAGCAAAAGAATCAGGATATCAACGGGGTACAAAGTACCCGTGCAATGTTGAAAGCGTTCCCCATGATACATGGTTCTGCTAACTTCAACTTATAAAGCGCAAGCATATACGCAACAAAGATAGACGCAATGGTTCAAGATTATTAAGTGCAAGAAAGTAAGGTGTGCCATAAAGTTCGTGAGAGCTTTACTAACTAACTTTCTCATAACAAGCAAAAATTTTATTCGGAAGAAAACAAGGCATATTGAATATGCATGGAACAACAAATGATGCTATAGGTAGGTATGGTGGACACTTTTGGCAATATTGGTTTTAGGGAGTTGGAAACACGAGTAAAAATTATACTCAGTGCAAGTGAAGGCTAGCAATAGAAAGGGAGCGACAAACGAGAGAGCAGTAATTGTCATAACCATGCTTGCAACAAAACAGAACTAATCATGGCATGAAAGTGATTCAAGACCCCTGAGGCAAAATAATTCATCGAGGCTTAACTGATTATTGCTTCAGTCATATGCATGCATGAGCATGTGCCAAGTCAATTCAAGTGAAACATTCAGAGGAGGATACCACAGTGTCATACCAAGTTATGAATAGAGCAATGCAAGCAAACATTCATATGACATGCTACAAATTATTAGCGAGCTAGAGCTAATCATAAGAAAGCAAGAACTACTAAGCATCCATAAATAACATACACCCTACATGAACAGACTAAGCATGCCCACAATGATGAGTATATGTACAAAAATGAAAACAAATAGAGTTCGTTACCAGCCTCTTGCCACACCTCAGGTTGTCATTAATCCTCATTATTGCCCTTCACTTGTGTGGCTTGAATAATAACATGAAACCAAATTCCACTGAGGACTGCTGAACCCTACAACAAACTCACAAAACCAAAGAAGAACAATAAATATTTTTGGTGTTTTTGATTTTTAAAAGCAAGAACCAAAAAGGAAGAACAAGCAAAGCAAAATCTTTTTGGATTTTTCGGATAGTTTAAACAAAGCAAAAAGGGAAAAGCAAACCAAGGCAAAAAGAAGAAGAAGCAAACAAAGAGAAACAATAGAAATATTTTTGGTCTTTTTGTGTTTTAGGAAGCAAAAACAAAGAGAGAACGAAAACTAAAAAAGAGAACGAAACATGAATATACAAAGTACCGACGAAACATGATATGGAGATGAGTGTGATGTCGGTGTACCTCCCCCCAAGCTTAGGCTTTTGGCCTAAATGGGTATCGATCCAAATACGAGTAAGGGTTCCAAGCAGGCGGGTCATTGTAAGAATGGTCGTAGTTAGGCCCTTGGGAAGAAGAAGAAGCTCCCCAATCAGAGGTAGGCTGCTGATATGAAGACTCCCCCTCATTCGAGGGCTGGACCGAATCATCTGTGACCTCCCTTCTAGTATCCTGCTCCTGTTGGGAGAGCCTCCCAAGTACGTATCAAGCTCTTCCTCAGTGAGTGACCATCCTACCCTGGTATCAAGGTTAAACAAAACAGGTGCAGGCAAAAGAACGAATCGCTCGGACTTACTCCTTCTCCAACCAGCCTTGAGAAAGGTTATTTCATAAGACAGCTCACTCAGATTTGCCCAAGAAGAAACAAATTTATGCTGTATCAGGAATTAGGATCAAGCCTTTCTATGGGAAACTATAGGTCTAGATGATGAGGCACTAAACCATGCAACGCTAATAAACGAGAAGCAATGAGGCCTCCACAAATTCCACCTTTCTCGCGGTTAGTAGCAAGACGGAAAGCTATCAAGGCGCCTAGGTTGTAAGTTCTATCTCGTTTTAAAGCAGCTGAGATGAATGCTAGATCATATGAGGATAGTTTATTAGCAGTTTTCCTAGCGATAACACACTTGGCAATAAAGTAACCAAAGTAGCGAATAGATGGGAGATGAATGTTATGGATTTTCCCACTCTCCTTTGAGAAGCTACTCCCTTGGCAAATCTTCGCATACAAGTCCATGAGTGGTGTAGGCCGCTCTTTAATCCTTCCACACGATCCCCACTGGGGTACCTTAATAGCTGCACAAAAGTCATCAAGAGGAAGGTTGACAGCTATATTGTAAATTTTGTAGTGGACCATGGGGTTAGGCAAGGAGTGACTAAATCGAAAGTCCTGCACCACAGACATAGTTAATTGACAAGGTTCATCTTCCACAAAGTGCTCCAATCCTGCATTAGCAACCAAGTTGTGGAAGTCCTAGGAAATTCCTGCAGCCCTCATGAATTCGAAGCATGGATAGATGGAAGGGAAAACTTCCTCCTCTCGGTGAACCTTCATAACCTCAGGCACCCTCAGTTCATGTTGGTTGAGTTGATGCTCATTCATCTTTTGTTCTGAAATTTAAACATCCATTAAACAAGTGATTGCAAAGTGAATATATAATGAAGGGCACTACTCATAGGGACTTGTAAGAGGCCTAAACATGCATCAAAACAATATCTCTAAGCATCGAACAAGCTTACAAGCTCTCATAACATGTCACCTACAGCAGCAAAATACTCAAGATACAAACCACTAAACACAAATCTACTTGGACAAGCGGAGGAGTCACATACCGGAGAACAAATGCTCCAAATTTCAGTAGCAAAGATGGGCTGAGCAAGGAGATCAAAAAATCGAGGGCAAGAACAGCAAGAACGTGATTTCGAGCAATGAACTGGTGTTTTCGAGAGAGAGAGAGAGAGAGAGAGCAGTGGCAAGTGAGAGAGTGAGTGGAGGGACAGGGTGGCCCACACCATGGGCTGGCGTGCCCCTGGGCTGGCTGCGCCACCAGGTGGTGTGCCTGCCTGGTGGGCCCCCTGGTATCCTCCAGGAACTTCTCTGCCGCTTTTTTCACGTAAAAATTTAATATGAATTTTCTGGAATTTTTTGAGACACTTTATTTTTGAGCAATTTTCAGGTATAAATGAATGATTTTCTGACAGAAAAAAGTTTCTGGAATGATGCAATGACAAAACAAGGCTAAAACTTCAGAAGTTCTAAGACACTCTAACATGCAAGCAACTAACAACAGAAAAGTAAACTAAACGAAAGCAAAAAACTAAAATGGATAGAATAGAAATAAGTGGAGATAATCATGGTGAAAACATTGTTTTGTTTAATGAAATATTTTTGTTTACAAGGTTGATCAGGTCTTGTTACCAAAACAATTTTATATGAAACAAAACTTTGTATTCCACTAATGATTATGTTACCTCAACCTTGATAGCAATGGTCCCAATCATAATAGTTTCAAATTTTTCTCTTGGTATGGGACAATATATTTCTCCAACTTGAATACCCTCAACATGTTCAATTGAATTTAAACCATAAGTCCTATCAATCTTCTTGGGGAAATAGACAGTATGATCTTTGTCATTAACATTAAAAGTCACCTTTCCTTGATTACTATTAATAACAGCTCCTGCAGTGTTAAGAAAAGGTCTCCCAAGAATAATAGACATATTATCATCTTCAGGCATTTCAAGCACAACAAAATCAGTTAATATCAAGCAATTATGAGCCACTTGAACATGTACATCCTCACATATACAAACAAGAATAGTAGTAGATTTATCAGCCATTTGCAAAGATATATCAGTTGGTATTAGTTTTTCCAGTTGAAGCCTCTTGTAGTGTCGTGGTGGTGTCACGGCAGATGCCATGGATAGGCTAAACGTGGGGACTAAATGCACGAGGGGAATCCAGGGAGGGATAATGAGGTGATTCCTCACACAGAAGTTTTATATATGATTCACTTCCAAGGTTACAAGTGCTCCTAGAGCTGTATTGGCGAGAGGAGGAAGAAGGAACTCTCTTACTCTCACCCACAGTCAACCCGTACAAGACCAACTAGAGATCAACCCTTAGAACCTAAAACCAATCAGAATAGCAGAACCCCTGCTATAGAGGCCCTAGCCCTCCTTATATAGGGGTGGCTAGGCCTCCACTTAGGGCATACGTGGAGGCATAATCCCGGGAATATGCCTCCTCCCAAAATAGTAAGCCGACCGGGTTGCTTTTCCCCCGCGTCACACAAGCAGAGGCTACGTGAGCCTCTGCGGCGCCCGCGTCAGCCGACATGGGCGTCGTCACCTCTGTCGGCCATGCCTCGGTGGTCCTGCCCCTGTCCGATTCGCTCATGCAGTGCGTACCGGGGCTTCTTTTGATTAGCGAGATTCCTTCCTTCTCCTAGAAGCTAGATATGACCCGGATCATGGTTGATCCGGCCACACCCGTTCCTGCATACAAGTTAAATACGCCTTTCCGACTTACGGCTTAAGTCGGTTGAGACCTAGTTAGATGGACGCCCCTGGTCCGGGTTATCCCGTGATTCAGCCTGCCTTGAAGTGACCCGGCCAGCATCCGCTTTAGCCTTGCCAAACCTCGGCTAACTCGGCCTTTATACCCCGGCGTGAACCTACCCCGGGGGTATCCCCCCAACATTAGTCCCCGAAGCTGGTGCGGTCTTAGCTACCTTGGCCGCTAAGGCCACATCAAGTTCAATTTTATTGAGCTTTGGATGTTATTTCCGAGTTATCTCCTTATCTCGGATTGTATGGATTTACGTTCCCTTGGCACGTTCCAAGTTTTCACTTGCTGGCCGGGTTACCACCTTAACTTGGACCTCATGGTTTTACTTTCCCTTGGCATATTCCAAGTTTTCACTTGCTGGCCGGGTTACCACGGTCTCATCCGTGTCTTCTTTCCTTCTCTCGTACGCTAACCCACGTGGAGGCTAATCATTAGGTTGCCTCATTTTAAGGGCCAACCACAGTAACCGCCACAGTAATTGTCAGTTATCACTGCGCGCGGGTCACGTCACGCCTGCCTCCTCATTAACCGCATCAATGCGTCACGTCATGGGATCAGCTACATCCTGCGACCTTCCGTGTGGCTCGCTGCTGATTGGTCGATGCGGGCTATACACGGCCACACCGTGTGGCGTACCCGCATGACACGATCCCACTTCCCCCTCGAGGGAGTGGTTAAATAGGGGAGGGGTGCACCCCTTAGGTCTTTTCCCCCTTCCGCGCCCCTCTGCCTCTAGCTCTTCTTCTTCGTCTTTCCCGCGACAGCGCTGCCGCCACTGCTTCTAAGTAGCAGCGTCGCCGCCGCACTGCTTCCCCACGCCTCTGCATCGCCGCCACCACTACGCACCTCCTTCGCCACGGGTCATTGTCAATCTAGGTCGTTTCCCCCCCCCCCCCACCGCCGCTAGCGCCAGTGAGGGTAGCAAACACAAGATGGCAGAGGAGGAGCTCACCGTCGCCGAGCAAGAGATGGAGGAAGACACCGCCACGGCGGACCGTGGTGCGTGGGTCGGGTCCTGGGTCTGCCAAGACGATCTGGACTGGCTCTACCGCACCAGACGCATCCCCGCCGGCATCACCACGCGCCTCGCCTCTGCCGAACTCGCCCCTCACCCAATCCGGGTGAGTATGTTGTGTTCTTGTCCCACTTCTAGCGGGGGTTCAGTTTGCCGGTCAGGGATTTCTTCCATGATTGGTTAAGCACCTACGAACTCCAGCCGCATCACCTTCCTGCCAACGCAATTACTTCTCTTTCTGCTTTTGCCTCCACGATCGAAGGCTATGCCGGACTATGGCCCACGAAGGAGCTATGGATCCGGTTTTTCGGCCTTCGTCGTAATGTCATTCCGAACATTCAACTTGATCCGGAGGACAAGCATCTCACTCAATTCGGAGCTGCGTCCATCTCACCCCGAAGGCTATCCGTTTTCCCCCGAGTCACCGGGCTGGACTCCTGCAAAGGATGGGCCCAGACTTTCTTTTATGTCCGGAACGAGGGCACTGAAGACTTGATCCGGCTGCTTCCCTATGCTCCGGGTCCACCTAACCCGGAGTTGTGGGACGTTGTCCCCAAGAAGCCCACTGCCTTGGCCAACCAGGTCAACAAAAGGTTCGTGGAGCTGAAGAATCTCGGGTTGCGCAACAAGGACGCCATGATCACGTTCGTCCGCGACCGGATCTCCCCCCTCCAGAAGCGCACTCACAAGGTGTGTCACATGAGCTTCGGCTGCAACCCCAACCGGACCTCATCCTTCGAGTTGAGCAACACGGAGATCTATCGCCGGGTTAAGGCTCTCTTCACCACTCACAAGAACTTCTCTGCTGAGTGGGTGTGGGGAATTGAGCATTTTTGCCGTGATAGGCTTCCTCCCGGGGTAAGCTTCGTGGCGCAAACTTACTCCGGATTTAATTATATGTTGGTCATTGCTGTATTTTTAACTCTGTTGTTTGTTCTTTTCCTCAGCTATTCCTTCAGCAAACCCTCGAGGATGGCACCGATCCGACCCTTAAGTGGGCGCCTGACCGGGAGACCTCGGACGAGGAAGAGCCGGATCAGGAGATGTTCCTCCCGATGCCCGACGCTATGAAGCGACCCACCGGTAAACTCTCTTCTATTAGAGATTGGCCTGATGATGAAGATGACTCGGATATCGAGGTGATGGAAGCTGTTGACGCAGTCCCCCTTTCTTATGCTTTTCCGGCATCAGCTAACCCCGGTGGGCAGATCCACGAGGACCCTCCCCTTGCTACGGGTGAACCTGTTCCGGTAGCGCCGAAGAAGAAGTGTGGAGCTGCATCAAGTTCCTCCTCCGGACCTTCTCAGCCCACCAAAAGGCGAAAGAAGTCTGGAGACAAAACCGCCTCCAAGCCAGCAGGCAAGGCCCCAGCACGAAGGGCTCGGAAACCCAAGGAGCCCCTGACCTCGGATGCGTAAGCCTCTTTTCCCTCTGCAACTTATTCTTCCTTGCATTGTTTTAGTTTCTCTTCTAACATTATTTGATTCAGCAGGGCTGCGGTGGAGGTCCTCCAGAGTGGATCTAGCATCTCTTCGTCGCTCCGACTTAGCCCTTCTCCCCCTCGCGACGACGAGTCACGCCCGCTGAGCCCTATTCCAGAGGGTTCTGCGGCTGCTCCGGGTTCTATTCCACCTCGTCAAGAGGGGGGGGTAACCTTGGAGCGGGGGAGACCGGCCCAGCCGAGGCGGCGGCATCCACAACTTTGGCTTCGCCGCAACCAACAACTACCGAGACTACCTCAGCACCAGCTCCAACACCAGCAACCACTCCAGCACCAGCACCAACTCCGGCAGCAAGAACATCAGCAGCAGCACCAAGTCCAGCAACAAGAGCACCAGTGCCAAGCTCCTCCGCCTCGTCCGAGTCTTCTCAGTCTCGGCGAGGAAGTACCCAGGCAGCTCCTAAGGGAAAATCTGCTGCAACCACTTCCTCCTCCCAGCAGCCCAAGGGCAAAAAGGCCCCTGACGCCACTAGGACAACATTCGTCGAGGCTGGACAGCGTACCCTCGCATCCATGCTTCCCAAGAAGGCTTCAGCAGCGAAGGATGCCCCTGCCGAGCCAGCTGATGCGCAACAACTTGTTCTGCACACCAGCCCGGCCCTTGCCCTTGTTGAGAGGAGAGAAGCGCATGCAAAGGGCTTGGTGGCGCCCCATATGCCCACTAGGGAGCGATACCCTCCGACTATGATTGAGTTCGTCAATAATTGGAACCAGGCGGAGTTGGTTCAAGATGGTGATCTCCCGGAGAAGTTCGGTCCCGCCGAATTCTCCGCACAAATGAACATAGCCTTTAAGGCGCTCAACCTCGCGGGTCGGATGATGGAGGTACGTTACTCTTTTTCCTTAGCCAGTTGTAGATATTAGTGATGTAACCATTAGTCCCCGAGCCTCCCGGGGAGTAACTTGTTACTCAGTCGGATGCTCCTTAGAAGACTAACGTAGCTCCTTAATAACTTCGAATATGCACACACCTATTTCCGGGTTAAGTTCTACATGGCCTGGATCTTGTACACTTCGAATATGCACACACCTAGAGCCGGGTTAAGTTCCACTTGGCCCGGATCTTGTACACTTCAAATATGCACACACCTAGAGCCGGGTTAAGTTCCACTTGGCCCGGATTTAGTACACTTCGAATATGCACACACCTAGAGCCGGGTTAAGTTCCACTTGGCCCGGATTTAGTACACTTCAAATATGCACAAGGCTAAGTTATATCTTTGTACTTTTCGCAGGTGACCACCAACCGCCGTAGCGCTGAGTTTCAGCGTCTCTTGACACCCATAAGACGCTGCGTGCGAAGCAAATGTCACTTCTCGTTGAATACGAGAAAAGGGGTAAATTTCTTCCTTGGCACTTCTCTGTTTTTCTTCATCTTCCTCTGCCGAACTAACCCATCATTCGGTTTCCGCAGCTAGGGTGGAGGCTGAGAACAAGCTTATGAGGAAGAACCCGGATCGGATCAAGGGTAAGTCATTTTTGTCCGACCTTGCTATGCTTTCCATCTCCTTTTCTCCTTGGCTCGGCAAACATTCATACCTTGGCTCTGCCGGGTCAACACACTATTTCAGCATCTCTTGAAGATAGTGTGCCCGTGCCTGATATGATGCTGCTCGAACAAGCAGGGCAGCATCAAGCCGAGCTCAAAAAGAAAGACGATGAGCTCGCCCTCCTCCGGACCAAGGATGATGAGATTGCCAGGCTCAAGGCCGAGATGGAGAAAATGAAAGCACAACACCAGTCCGAGCTCCAAAAGGTTGGCCAGGATTACACAGAAGAGCGCGAGCGCCTCAATCTCCACATCACCAAGGACCAGGATCTACTCAAGGAGTCCGACATCAAGCTTGGGTCGTGAATGCGAGCTTGTCAACCATAAAAGACGTGATGTATATCAGGAGTTGACCCGGATCCTCAGCCATATATCACGTAAGTTCCTTTCCCTTATCCGACATACTTTTCTGGGTTACTTCATATGTCTTTTCTTTACCTTCTTCCTTTGTCTCCTTTTCAGGCAAATTTCCAGAGGGCACTGCCATCGCGAGCGCTGCAGTTGCAGATTTCCGCCGAGAGAGGGGTACTCCTGCTGCTCCTAACGGTGAAGAGATTCCCTATGACATGGAGGACCTGTTGGTCAGCCTGTCATCTCGCGTGGAACTCATCAAGAACTATGGCAAGGACATCCTCGACGTTGCAGTCCGAATCTTCAACACGTTCTGGCCTGGAGAAGACACTCCGGAGACAACCGCAATTCTTGTTGAGAAGTTGATGGAAATCGAGACCCAGCTCGACCTCTGGAAGGAGTCCGCTGGACATGCTGCAACTGATACCGTTCTTCACCACATACTCACGTGGTACGAGAAGATCGATCTCAACCTCCTGACGCGCCTGCGCACCGGATCCAAATGGACCAATGACCCGGAGTGGGTAGCTCGGCGCCAGGCTTGCGCCCATAGCCTCATCGAATATGCTCCCATTCATGAATGGACTGAGGGACCAAGCTTCCTAGAAGCCGTTGGTGACGAAGAGGTTGAGAATGTTGAAGATGGCTCGGACGAGGATGGAGAGGACGATGCCTCGGATATCGAAGACGGCGAAGATGATGCCGAACTTCCTCCTCCTGCTGCTCCTTGAGTGAAAACACTTGAAAACTTATTAGATCCCCGGTATGCCGGGTGGAATTGTATCCAGTACACATGTGATATTTTGCTACTAAGTTTCTAATGCTAGATTAACTTGGGCACTGTCCCCGAGTTTCACTTTCTTGTTCGTCCAATCTTTGGGCTTGGTTCGTGTCTACCTTGATTTGGTTTTACGACTTACGAATCCAAGCTTCAAAAATTGTTTTAACAATACTTGGAAACTTTAGGCTTAGCTCAAAATAACTCAGCATAATAATTTGAAAGTAAATACAAGGTTAGTCCGAAAAACAGACGTCGGCTCGACTAAGTTCTTTTCCTTAGTCGTTTTTCATGTGCTAAGCAATTCCAAACTTGTTCTCTTGCTTGCCATGAAGCCAATTCTTGTTGGACAACAGCAAGTCGAAGAGTTGGGTTTTTGGTGCTCACACACTACTAATCCGAGTTAAGTGGAACAACTTACTCTAGCTAACATATAAATAATAAAAGACAACAAATATTATTAATGCAGTCCCCGAGTTACTGCTCGAGGTGCCAACACTTCATTTATAAGCTCATTGCCGGCATACATACCGACATATGAGATGACTCGGATACATACACTTCTTTGCTAAGTGTAGAAAGGACGAAGTAGAGCTACATTCCATGGACGCTTAGATTCCTCGCTGGACCTGTCCGCCTTGTTCTTTTCCTGTGGCTTTGCATCTATAAGATAATAAGAATCATTGTGCAACGCTTTGCTCACAATGAATGGCTCTTCCCATGGGGGGATAATTTATGCATGCCAGCAGTACGTTGTACCAACCGGAGCACCAGATCGCCTTCCCGAAAGACTCGAGGGCTTACTTTCCGGCTATGATAGCGTTGGAGATTTTGCTGATATATGGCGGATCTAGACAATGCCAGTTCTCTCGCTTCTTCCAGCAGATCAACATCATTTTGCCGGGCTCCTTGCACTTCGGCTTCTGTGTATTGGGTGACCCTAGGCGAATCATGCTCTATGTCGGCTGGTAATACAGCTTCTGCCCCATATACCAGAAAAAATGGCGTATAGCCTGTTGATCGATTCGGAGTTGTTCTTAAACTCCATAGTACCGTTGGTAGTTCTTCTATCCAGCACCCCGCTGATCTTTGCAGCGGCTCAATGAGCCAGGGTTTTATCCTGGATAACACTAATCCGTTGGATCTTTCCACTTGTCCGTTCGATGCGGGGTGGGCTACCGAGGCTATGTCTAGCCGAATCTTCTTATCCCGGCAGAAACGCGCAAACGCTCCTTCCGCAAAATTTGTGCCATTATCAGTTATGATACTGTGAGGGTAACCGTATCTCAAGATGATGTCTTTGAGAAATGTTACGGCCGTAGCTCCATCACATTTTCTTATAGGCTTCACTTCAATCCACTTCATAAATTTGTCCACCATGACCAAAATGTGAGTCATATTTCCCCTTGCTGGTTTAAACGGGCCAACCATATCCAAGCACCATACGGCAAATGGCCATGTAATTGGTATGGTCTTGAGTTCCGACATTGGCATATGTGTCTTGGTAGCATACCTCTGACAACCATTGCATTTTCTCACCAGATCTTCTCCTTGTTCTAAGGCACTTGGCCAGTAGAATCCATGTCGGAAAGCTTTTGCCACCAAGGCTCGGGACGAGGCATGATGCCCGCACTCCCCTTGATGTATATCTCGGAGGATGTCAATCCCTTCTTCTGGGTCAACACATCGCTGGAGGACATTGGTCACAGTCCTTTTGTATAGCTCGGAATTGATGATCGTGTATGCCTTAGCTCTCCTCTGAGTTTGCCTAGATAGCACCTCCTCAGTGGGCAAAGTTCCATCTTTCAGGAATTGAAATATAGTTATTGCCCAAGCTGGTATTGCTCGCACAGGAAACACATCCTCATCAATTTCCATCTGATCCACCGGCATAACTTCAACCGGATCATGCTGAGCAGTCCCCGGGTCTTGCGACGCAGTCCCCGGGTTCGTTGAGGCAGTCCCCGGGTTTGCCGAGGCATCCCCCGGGTTTCGCGCACCACCTCCCATGTCAATGTCCATGGGCCCAGCTCTGGATTCCGTGTCCTCCGGGACATAAATTGAGTCGGTTTCTAGGGATGGCCTGATGGATGGTTTCCTGAGGTGCTCTAATGCTACACCCGGTGGAATTGCTTGTCGGGTTGACCCGAGCTTCGACAACATGTCGGCAGCCTCATTTTCCACCCGGGGTACATGGTGAAATTCACATCCCTCAAAGTAACCAGATATCTTCTGCACATGAAATCTGTACAGTGCCATGTTTGGATCAAGGGCGTCCCACAGTCCCGACACTTGTTGTACTACCAAATCCGAGTCGCCAAAGCACAGGATCCGACGTATCCCAATCTCTTTTGCCACTTTGAGCCCATGCACAAGTGCTTCATACTCAACGACATTGTTTGATGCCGCGAAATGGATCTGCAGCACGTATTTCAGCCGGTCCTTCTTTGGCGAGGTAAGTACTACTCCGGCGCCTAGCCCGGTTTTTGTTTTTGACCCGTCAAAGTGCATTCGCCAATAGTTCGGATCTGGTAGCAGCAGTTCGTATTGCACCTCGGCCCAGTCCACAAAAAAGTCCGCCACAGCTTGAGACTTGATTGCTTCTCTTCGGTCATATTGTGGCACATAAGGAGCTAGTTCAATTGCCCACTTTGCAATTCTGCCACTCGCATCCTTGTTACTCATTATCTCAGATATGGGAGCCTCACATATTACCCTGATGGGATGCTCCTCAAAGTAGTGCTTCAGCTTCTTAGCTGCCATGTACACACCATACGCCACCTTTTGATAATGTGGATAGTTCTGCTTTGAGGCTGATAATACCTCGCTCAGGTAATACACTGGCCTTTGCACCGACTTACCCTCCTCATCGCGCTCCACCACTATCACTTCACTTACAACTCGGTTGGTTGTGGCTATATAGAGCAACATTGTCTCCTTTGATAGTGGAGAGGCTAACACTGGTGCAGTGGCTAACATCTTCTTCAAGTGGGCAAAGGCTTCATTGGCCCGCGGCGTCCAAACGAACTTATCCGACTTTTTCATGAGTTGGTAAAGAGGCAATGCTTTTTCTCCCAACCGACATACAAACCGACTTAACGATGCCAGGCAACCCGTGAACTTCTGGACATTATTAAGACACTTCGGCAGTTCCATTCGTTCAATGGCCCGGATTTTAGTTGGATTAACTTCGATACCTCGGCTGGAAACAAGAAATCCGAGTAATTTCCCAGCCGGGACACCGAAGGTACATTTTTCCGAGTTAAGCTTCATCCAGAACCTTCTTAGGTTCGCGAATGTTTGCCTGATATCGTCAAGGAGCGTTTTTCTTTCCTTGGTCTTGATAACCACATCATCCACGTAGACTTGTACATTTTGACCAATTTGGTCGTTCAAACATTTTTGCATACATCTTTGGTACGTTGCCCCTGCATTACGTAAACCAAACGGCATGGTGCGATAGCAATAAGCCCCATACGGGGTGATAAATGCAGTATTTATTTGATCATCCGGATTCAGAGGTATCTGGTGGAAACTAGAATATGCATCAATGAACGACAACAATTCACATCCAGCAGTTGAGTCTATGACCTGATCTATCCTTGGCAGTGGAAATGGATCTTTTGGACACGCCTTGTTCAGGTTCGTGTAATCGATACACATACGCCAAACCACCGCCACATTCGGATCGTCTTTCTTCTTCTCCACCAGCACCGGATTAGACAGCCAATCCGGGTAAAGAACTTCCATGATAAATCCTGCAGCTAGTAACCGAGCTATCTCGTCTCCAATGACCTTTCTCCTATCCTTGGCGAAGCGACAGAGAGGTTGCTTCACCGGCTTTGCTCCGGGTCTCACGTTTAAAGAGTGCTCAGCCAACTCCCTCGTAACACCTTGCAAGTCCTATGTGGACCAAGCAAAAATGTCCCGATTCTCACAGAGGAAGTTGACGAGCTCGCTTTCCTATTTGTCACTTAACCCGACACCAATTGTTATGGTGCGCTCTGGGAACATATCATCAACAGGAACCTTCTTGGTATCTTTTGTGGCTTGGAATGAGACACTTCCATGCGGGTTACTCAGCGTCGGCATATACTGCTGCGGACTGAGCCAATGCCGCCACCTCTTGGATTTTCCTTTTCTCTTGCACAATCACGAGTGACTAGGCTAGGTTAGACCCGGCCGACGCGCACTCAATGGAACTTCGGAAATCCCCAGCAATGGTAATCACTCTGTTTGGCCCGAGAAACTTCATCTTCAAGTAACTAATGTGACAACTTGCCATGAACTTGTTCAGTGCTGTCCTTCTGAGTAATGCGTGATACGCACTTTCCAAGTTCACCACTTCGAACTCCAAATTTTTAGTTCGGCAGTTATCTCTCGTGCCAAACAATACGTCAACCCGGACCTTGCCTATGGGCTCACAAGAAATGCCGGGCACAATACCATGGAAAGTTTTCCTTGTAGCTTGGAGCATGTTCTCCGAGATACCTAACTTGCGCATTGTATCCACATACATGATGTTAATGCTATTGCCATTGTCAATCAGTACCTTGGAGAACCTCACATTGATGTTTGGCCCAATGAACGTCGGATCTAGCACTAACACATACGAACCGGGGCTTGGCGTAAGCTTGGGATGATCTTTGATATTCCAGGTAATTTCCTGGTCCGACCAAGGCATATACCTTGTCACTGCGGGCATTACCGCATTCACCTCCATATGTCGGTGCTGCAAGCTCTTTTTATATGTTTCCTCAGTGGTGAACACACAGTAACTCTGATGATGCTCTCTGTACTCATTCCTCCCCTCATTTCCGGGATACCTCTGATCCGGCTGATGCTGGTTTTCCACCTGATGCACTGCATCCCTTCTCTCATGGTTATCATACCTCGGCGGAGGGGGAGGCAACATTAGCTATTGCGTGTTTGCTCCGGAGAGCAACTGCTGCCGGGGTAATTCCTGCCGAGGTTGATCATTCCGGGGTGCCTGATCATTCCCCGAACCACCTTGTTCAATCTTGCGCATCCACTCACATTGCCTTGTTGTATGACCCGCTGGGTTACTCGGATTCGGCGTGTGAAATTTACACGGCTGATCCAACATTGACTCATAAGTATACCTCAGACGGTCCTTCTTTTCTTGCCACTGTTTCTTTTGCTCTGGCGTCCAAGTTTTCTTGCCATCATTTCTTGGAGTCCATTGCCCTGCAGTTTTCTATCGTTGATTGCCCCTGCTCCAGGGTGATCTTGATTCACAGCTGCCACTTGTTGCGAACTGTACCGGTGATCCAGTCTGTCATCTCTTCTTTTACCTCTGTAGTCATTTCTCTGGGATGATCCGGCTCCATCTCTCTGGTAGTACTCATCATTTGACTCGTTTGATACGAGCCTAGGTTGAGTCGGATCACCTAGAGCATACGAATCAGCGATCCGGATCATCTCTGCCAACATAGTTGGCATTTTCCTTTGCAACTTTTGCCACAGCTCGCTTGCATATCTGCATCCTTGCGCAAACCATGCTATGGCCTGTGATTCTATCACGCCCTCACATGAGTTTCTCACGGTACACCATCGGGTCAAAAACTCCCGGTCCGTCTCATTCGGTCTTTGCTTGCACATAGCTAGGGTCTGCGGCCTATTTGGTCTCTGATATGTACTTGAGAAATTGCTGATGAACATCTCCTCAAAATCTATCCAGCAGTTAATACTTCCGGGTGGCAAATTGTTCAACCACACCCTCGCTGGCCCCTCCAACATCTGGGGTACATATCTCACAGCCCATCTCAAGTTGCCTGTAGCAATTTTCACTGTTGTAGCATAGTTTATCAACCAATCCTCCGGCTTCGTACTGCCGTCATACGTCTTTGTATCTCTAGGTAACTGGAAGTTAGGCACCGGAGGCTCCTTCATGATCCGGGGCCCAAAACACGCAGGACCTGGAGGACCTTGACACTCAATCTGTTCCGACCTATACAGTCGATCCAGTTTTAACATGGCATCATCAGGCATCAAATCTCTGCTTCCCAATCTTGACCCTATCACATGATAGTCTAGCCCTGGGTATCCCGTGTTCACCATTTCTGAATCTCCATCATTATACCGGTCTTGCTCTCTTGGAGCACCTCTCTGTTGCATACCCCGGCCGGCACTTTGCTCTTGCCTTGGTATATTCCGCTGCTGCGGTTGTCCTGCTGAGTTACGTTGTTCGGCATTGCCATTTACAGCGTTTCCTTGACCGACATTGCCTTGGTCGCGATTACCTCGGCCAGCTTCACCTCGGCTCACACTTCGTCGATCATCATTTCTCTGTACTTCTTTTCCTTTCCCTGCCCTTGTCGGGTCATACGGGACGATCTGTTTGTTTCTCCTAGCCGAGGTTGCTACCTCTTCTCTCCTAGGACCGCCATGAGGAGACGATGCGGCTCCAGCGGATTTCTCCGGGTTACCCACCGCCGAATGAACGATCTTGGAGGCCCCAGCTCTCTTCGGGTTTGCCCTGAGCAGTTCCTCATTTTGCCTGTTCGCGATCCGAACCAACTCATTAACCCTATCTTGCTATCTCTGGCGGGTTTCACCCGTCAGACCCTCTAGCTCGGATGCAGCTGCATCTACTGCTCTGAGGTTCTTAGCCGGGGTACTATACCTCGGCAGCCCCACGGACAAACAGTTTTCTGACTCCTCAATCCTAGTATCACCCTCTTTGTTCATTTCACTCATGAGATTTCTCCCCTTTACTTTTATAGCATCAACTTTGTTTGCCTTTGCGTACTCACGCAGCGTTATGTTCAACGACTGCTGAGCCACAGCTATCTTTTTTGCACCTTCTAGAATTTTTTGCCTAGTTTCCTCTAGCTCGGCCTGTGCCTGAGCCGGATCTACTACTGCTGCTACAGGGTTTGCCTCGCTTCCCGCAACACATTCTCCGGCCTCTCTAGAAGAGGACCTCTACCTTTCCTCGGTGCCTTAGGCGTTACCTCCGGATCTGATGCCGGATCCTTGCTTGCGCCAGCGCAAGGCGCAGTGATCATCACTTCAGCACGGTCCGGGGAGCAAGTGATACGCGCCCCATGAACCACGCTAAGGGGTGGCTCGCCCGCCTCGATGACGTGCCGCGGATGAATGCATGTTGCATCCACAGCAACGTAGACCTTGTGCGCGCCGAGCTTGATGAAGAGTCTGTTGCACTGAAGAGGGCGCGTGCCGAAGCAGCCAGCGTTGTCGCTAACGAAATCCAGCGCTCCAAAGCGCTGGACGAGCCCGGAGACGATGCGTTCACCGGTGCCGATGAGGTTTCCCGTCCGGATCTTCACCCCTGCTAGCGCTGCTAGCCCCACGGTGGGCGCCAACTGTCATGGTGGTGTCACGGCAGATGCCATGGATAGGCTAAAGGTGGGGACTAAATGCACTAGGGGAATCCAGGGAGGGATAATGAGGTGATTCCTCACACAGAAGTTTTATATATGATTCACTTCCAAGGTTACAAGTGCTCCTAGAGCTGTATTGGCGAGAGGAGGAAGAAGGAACTCTCTTACTCTCACCCACAGTCAACCCGTACAAGACCAACTAGAGATCAACCCTTAGAACCTAAAACCAATCAGAATAGCAGAACCCCTTCTACAGAGGCCCTAGCCCTCCTTATATAGGGGTGGCTAGGCCTCCACTTAGGGCATACGTGGAGGCATATTCCCGGGAATATGCCTCCTCCCAAAATAGTAAGCCGACCGAGTTGCTTTTCCCCCGCGTCACACAAGCAGAGGCTACGTGAGCCTCTGCGGCGCCCGCGTCAGCCGACATGGGCGTCGTCACCTCTGTCGGTGATACATTGCAAATGTATCTATAATTTTTGATGTTGATGCTCGGTTTTATCCACTTTCTTGTGTTTTGTTCCAACTTTGGAGTACTTTTATTATGATTTCTTATATTACCCTATTAACAAGAGCCACAGTGCCAGCTGCCTGTTTTCTGTTGTTTTTGGTTCCAGAAAAGTCAGAAAATGAATATTCTCGGAATTGGACGGGACAAAAGCCAAAGTGCCTATTTTTCCGAAAGGGATCAAGTGCCAGAATACGAGTCGGAGAGGGGCCAGGGGTCGGCCACACCACCTGGCCACGCGACCAGGCCTGGCCCGCGCCAGGGGGTGGTCTGGCCGCCCCCAGCACCCCCTCGGCCTCTCCTTCCGCCTATAAGTTGCCCTCGGGACGAAAACCCTAGGTACCCGATCAAAAATCCATGAAAGAGTCTGTAGTCATCTCCATCCCTAGATCGGGGGGATCTGAAGCTCTTCCCGGCACCCTGCCGGAGAGGGGAATTCACCCTGGAGGCCTTCTTCATCACCATGCAAGCCTCCGGTGTGATGCGTGAGTAGTTCATCCTTGGACTACGGATCCATGTAGTAGCTAGATGGCTGGTTTCTCCTTTGTTCTTTCATGTTTAGATCTTGTGAGCTCCATTCATGATCAAGATCATCTATTTGTAATCCATACATGTTGTGTTTGCGGGGATCCGATGGATATTGAGATGCTATTTTAGATTGATTATTGATTCTATCATGTCTTTGTTATTTGAGATCTTGCATGCTTTCCGTTGTTAGTAGCTATCTTGGCCAAGTAGATGCTAGCAACTCCAAGAGTTAGTATTTATGCTCGATAGTGGGTTCATGCCTCTGGTAATCTGGGGAAGTGATAGAAATATCTAAGGTACTAGATGTGCTGTTGCTACTAGGGAGAAAACAACAATCCTTTGTTCATAGAACAATCATACTGTTTACCTTACACATAGTTCGTAAAGCAATAATTTGTTGCTTGCAACTTAATACTGGAGGGGGTTCGGATGATAACCTGAAGGTGGATTATTAGTCATAGATGCAGTTGGATGGCGGTCTATGTATTATGTTGTATTGCCCAATCAAGTCTCAAAGGAGTCAAGATGATTAGTATATGCATGTATTGCTTTCTCGGTGTTTGTCATTTTCCCCGCTGTAATTTGTTCACCCAACATGTTATCTATCTAAGGAGAGCCACCTCTAGTGAACTATGGATCCCGGTCCTCTTTACTTTACATACAATCTACAATCTTTTATTGCTTTGTGTTTACTTTCTGCAAACTTTTACTTCTTTCCATTCGATACGTTTAATCCTTTGTTTTCTGCAAAACACGGTGAGATTGACAACCTCATCGCAAGTTGGGGACAAAGTTCTGTGGTTGTGTTGTGCAGGTCTCCACGTTGCTACTAGCACTGCTAGTGCGCCCTGCCAAAGCTCAGTTAGTAACACCTTTGAGGTGTTTCCTTGCTCCTACTGGTTCGATTAAACCTTGATTTCATAACTGAGAGAAACTTGCTGCTGTGCTCATCATACCTTCCTCTTGGGGTTCCCAACGAGCTCTACATCAACACCACGCACCAAGCACTTTTCTGGGCGCCGTGTATTGAGCCATCAAGCGATTTTCTGGCGCCATTGCCGGGGAGTCAAGGACATCTTCACAGGGGGAGTCCCTCATAACCAATCTCTTTACTTTGTTGTTTTTGTTTTGCTTAGTTTCTTTTTTCTTGTTTTGTTCTTCAAAAAACACACACAAAAATAGTTTTACTTGTTTGCTTTCTTATTTGAAAACCCAAAAAAATGACTACTCTTGAAAACACCAAGTTGTGTGACTTCACTAGCACCAACAACAATGATTTTATGAGCACTCCTATTGCTCCACCTATGGCAGAAAATACTTCTTTAAGATAAAACCTGCTTTGCTCAATCTTGTTATGAGAGAACAATTTTCTGGTATTGGTAATGAAGATGCTGCTTCCCATCTAAATAACTTTGTTGAACTTTGTGAGATGCAAAAGCATAAGGATATAGATGGTGATATTATTAAACTGAAATTGTTTCCTTTCTCTTTGAGAGGAAAAGCTAAAGAGTGGTTGAATTCCTTAACTAGGAATAGTATTGATTCTTGGACTAAGTGCAAAGATGCTTTTATTGGAAAATACTATCCTCCTGCTAAGATTATATCCATGAGAAGTGAAATAATGAAGTTTAAACAACTTGATAATGAGCATGTTGCTCAAGCTTGGGAAAGAATGAAATCTTTGGTAAAGAATTGTCCCACTCATGGACTGACTGCTTGGATGATCATCCAAACTTTTTATGCAGGATTGAACTATTCTTCAAGGAACCTATTGGATTCAGCTGCTGGAGGTACCTTTATGACCATCACTTTGGGTGCTGCAGCAAAACTATTGGATAATATGATGGTTAATTATTCTGAATGGCATACTGAGAGAACTCCACAAGGTAAGAAGGTAAATTCTGTTGAAGAAACCTCCTCCTTGAGTGATAAGATTGATATAATTATGTCTATGCTTGTTAATGGGAAATCCCATATTGATCCAAATAATGTTCCTTTAGCCTCTTTGGTTGCTCAAGAAGAGCAAGTAGATGTGAACTTCATAAGAAATAACAACTTTGGCAACAATGCTTATAGGAACAATTTTGGTAACATCAATTATAAGCCATATCCTCCCAACAATGGTAATGCTTACGGAAATTCTTACAACAATAATAAGAGTGCTCCCTCTGAACTTGAAGTTATGCTTAAAAAGTTTATTAGTAAACAAACTGCTTTCAATAAAACTCTCTAATGCTAAAAGAAATATAGCATCTTTGGCTGAAGCTCAATCTTCTTTGAATAAAATGGCTGCTAAACCTGAAACTAATGAGAATCCCTTTGCAGCTACTAATGCCATACAAGTAAGAATTGATGAAAATGTTAGACTATTAGCTGAATTACATGCTAAGTGGGAGAGAGAAGATGAAATTGCTAGAAACATTAGTGTTTCTACTATTACCACCACTAGTGTTGAGGCTAGTAATAGTCCTACTACTTTAGATGATAAAGTTAATTTTGAACTTGATGGGTGCAACATCTCTGAAGTTATTAAGTTCCTACAAAAGCTTGCTAAAAGTCCTAATGCTAGTGCTATGAACATGGCTTTTACAAAACACATTACTAATGCTCTCATAAAGATTAAAGAAGAAAAGATGAAACATAAAGCTTCTATTTCTATAAAGCAAGAAGATGGTTGGGAACCCATCATTAATATGAAAGTGAATGACTTTGATTTCAAAGCTTTGTGTGATCTTGATAGTAGTGTTTCTATTATGCCTAGAAGGATTTATGATATGCTTGATTTGCCTCCTCTTGAAGATTGTTATTTGAATGTCCCACTTGATGCTAATGCTAAAAAGAAACTCATGGGGAGTCTTAATGATGTTCTTATTATGGTTAATGATTCCTATGTCCCCGTTGATTTCTATGTTTTAGATGTTGAATACAATGCTTCTTGTCCTATTACTTTGGGAAGACCTTTTCTTAGAACTGTTGGTGCCATCATTGATATGAAAGAAGGCTCCCTTAAATATCAACTCCCACTCAAGAAAGGTATAGAACACTTCCCTAAAAAGAGAGAAAAGATTTCTTTTGATTCTCCTACGAAAACAAAATTTGGTCTTAATGCTTCTTCATTTGAGAACACTTGATTCTTTCTTTGCTTCTTATGCCTAACTTAAAGGCGTTAAAGAAAAGTACTTGTTGGGAGATAACCCAAGAGTTTTAGTTGAGTCTTGGAAGTTATTACCTCTGTAATAACCGCTCCTTATCCTTTTTATTTGCTTTTTGTGCCAAGAGTAACCTCTAATGAGAGTGAAGTAATGATTGGGAAAGTTACTATCCCGAAACAGATTTCTGTGCTTCACCATAAAAATTCCTGAGAGAGTTCTGTATGTCGGATTGAGCTGTAATTTTGTGCTTCTGCCCCAGGTTGTTATCTAACTTTCGTTTGTTCAACACCTTTTGATTTGAGCAACAGAAGGTCTTCAAAAAAATTCGTTTTTACCTGCTGGTCTGTTTTGACAGATTTCTGCCATTTTCTGCATTTGTTTCTTGTTGGTTCCTTCTTGAGTTCTTTTGGGGAATTGAGCTTTTTGAGGGAAGTGCTACAGTAGCTAGTGTTCTAATGGAAATTTATTTGGTGTTAGAACTAAACCTTGAGACTTATTTATCTTAAGTGCACTAATGTTGCTAATGAGATTGTGCGAAGTTTTGTATGAAGAAAAAATTTCAGGTGTATGGAAGGAATGAGTAATGAGATGAAGGATGGACTAAAGCTCAAGCTTGGGGATGCCACGCCTGTCACCCCAAGAAATATCCAAGAAGTACAAGCGTCAAAGCTTGGGGATGCCCAAGGCATCCCCTTCTTCATCAATAAAAATTCCAGGTTTCTTCCAAACGCTTCATTTTTATTGTTTCATGCACAGTTGTGTTTTTCTTGGAGCGTCTTCCTTTTCGTTTTTGTTTTGGTTTTTAGTTTGCTTGGTTTGTTTAGTTTTCTGAATAAGTTGGTTGGACCCCCTCTTTCATACATTGGTTTGCAAATAGTTTGGTTTGGTTTGGAAAAGAGTAGGAAAGTTCATGCTTATGTGGTAAAAAGAGCTCGTTTTTGACAGTGGCTATGCTTTGTCATGCCATGCTTGATATTGTTTTGGATTTATGCTTAGTATTCTTTGCTGTAGCATGACTTGTTATAAACAATTGAGATTGCTTAATGTGCCTTGGATGAATCATGCGTTGTTTTAGCATATTAAAGCATAGTATAGTGGTATTCTCCTTTGATGCTTTATTTGGGTTGACTTGGCGCATGCTCACACCATGTTATGACTATACAAAGTCACCATATCCTTTATGATCATTTAGTTTTCAACTTGTAGTATCACTTTATGCTTTGATCAATGATGTTTTGTCGCTCTGCATGATTATGGCCATTATTGCTCTCTTAGTTTGTTGCTCCCAGTCTTTTGCTAGCCTCCACCACCAAGTATGAGTTCCACTCATGCATCCAACTCCCTAAACCAAGTTATTCCAAAGAGTCCACCATACCTACCTACTAGCTTATGCTATTCCAAGTATATTCATGCTTTTGTTTATCTTTCACTTGTTATGAGAAAACTAGTGATTAAAGCTCTCACGAACTTGATGGCACACTTTACTTTATTGCCTCTAATAAACTTGAACCATTGGGTCCTTCTTTGTTGCGTATATGCTTGCGCTTTATAAGTTGAAATTAGCAGAACCATGTTTCATGGGGAACGCTTTCAACATTGCACTTGTACTTTGTACCCCGTTGATATTATGTTCCTTTGCTTACGGATACCGGCGGTGTGAAACAAATGTGGAACTTGTAAGATCATGGAGTTTGTATGTGTGTTAGAGAAACGCCTGGGCCGCTAGCCTAAGCCATGCCTAATCATGGTAGAAACTTGCAGCATCACCATAATGAGCACTCTATGAAGCATCCTCAATAAAAACCTATGCAAATAGCAAATAAAAAGATGGCTGCGATGCTCATTGTCTGCTTGCCTTGTCATTCTGATTATGGGAAAGCTCCCGTATCATGTGCAAGGGGTATCCCGTTGGCGGTTCTTAATGATACACATATACTTACAATGACAAGAGCTTACTCGTGACTGAAGTTGAGTAGCATGAGGATCGGTCTTCGTAAGTAAGGGGCATGAGATTTCGGTTTATAACTTGTCAAGCATATCCTCTTAGTTGTGTCACTTTAACCTTAATCACCTTCAAGAGGCTTATGATAGGGGCAATGAGAGCTGAAAGCTACAAGTACCATAATTTTTGGAAGCTCTTTATGAGACTTGAATCCCTACTTCCTTTTACAAAAGGCCTTTCTTCCACCATTATATTGAGTCTCCACCTTCTAACTTTATGCACCTACTTTGAGAGCATAGTGGCCATTCTTAGTTCTATGTGTATTGTCCCAAGACTAGTTGATTGATGCATAACTTGTTATTGCTTGTTTGAAACTATTGTATCTAGTCACTCTTATGAACTTTGAAGGTGTCCGCATTTATATTTGCTACTCTATTGAGGGACAAGCGGAATACTATTATGCTATGTTTTCTTTATGTGAAACAAACAAACGTCTTGCAAAGCATGTTATTCATGAATCTTTTGTTTGTGCCTTTTCATGTTGTATCTTAGTTTCTTTGCTTATTGCTAGAACTTTGTCTTTCATGTTATGATTGAAGTACTTTGATCCCAGCCTTGAATGTTTTGCAAATACTTTGATCAAGTCTTTGATGGTGGATGTCACCTCAAAAATTATTTCTTTTTTATCACTTACCTACTCGAGGACGAGCAGGAGTTAAGCTTGGGGATGTTGATACATTGCAAATGTATCTATAATTTTTGATGTTCCATACTTGGTTTTATCCACTTTCTTGTGTTTTGTTCCAACTTTGGAGTACTTTTATTATGATTTCTTGGACTAACTATTAACAAGAGCCACAGTGCCAGTGCCATTTCTGTTGTTTTGGTTCCGTAAAAGTCGGAAAATGAATATTCTCGAATTGGACGGGACAAAAGCCAAAGTGCCTATTTTTCCGGAAGGGATCAAGTGCCGAATCTGAGACGGAGAGGGACACGGGCCGCCACACCACCTGGCAGACGGACAGACCTGCCCACGCCAGGTGGTCTGCCGCCTCAAAGACCCTCGGCCTCTCCTTCCGCCTATAAGTTGCCCTCGGGACGAAAACCCTAGGTACCTGATCAAAAATCCACGAAAGAGTCTGTAGCCGCCGTCATCTCCATCCCTAGATCGTGGGGATCTTAAGCTCTTCTCGGCACCCTTCCGGAGAGGGGAATTCACCCTGGAGGCCTTCTTCATCACCATGCAAGCCTCCGGTGTGATGCGTGAGTAGTTCATCCTTGGACTACGGATCCATGTAGTAGCTAGATGGCTGGTTTCTCCTCCTTTGTGCTTTCATGTTTAGATCTTGTGAGCTCCGTTCATGATCAAGATCATCTATTTGTAATCCATACATGTTGTGTTTGCGGGGATCCGATGGATATTGAGATGCTATTTCAGATTGATTATTGATTCTATCATGTCTTTGTTATTTGAGCTCTTGCATGCTTTCCGTTGATAGTAGCTATCTTGGTCAAATAGATGCTAGCAACTCCAAGAGTTAGTATTTATGCTCGATAGTGGGTTCATTCCTCTGGTAATCTGGGGAAGTGACAGAAATCTCTAAGGTACTAGATGTGCTGTTGCTACTAGGGAGAAAACAACAATCCTTTGTTCATAGAACAATCGTATTGTTTACCTTACACGCAGTTCGTAAAGCAATAATCTGTGGCTTGCAACTTAATACTAGAGGGGGTTCGGATGATAACTTGAAGGTGGATTATTAGTCATAGATGCAGTTGGATGGCGGTCTATGTATTATGTTGTATTGCCCAATCAAGTCTCAAAGGAGTCAAGATGATTAGTATATGCATGTATTGCTTTCTCGGTGTTTGTCAATTGCCCCGCTGTAATTTGTTCACCCAGCATGTTATCTATCTAAGGAGAGCCACCTCTAGTGAACTATGGATCCCGATCCTCTTTACTTTACATACAATCTACAATCTTGTACTGCTTTGTGTTTACTTTCTGCAAACTTTTACTTCTTTCCATTCGATACGTTTAATCCTTTGTTTTCCGCAAAACATGGTGAGATTGACAACCTCATCGCAAGTTGGGGACAAAGTTCTGTGGTTGTGTTGTGCAGGTCTCCACGTTGCTACTAGCACCGGTAGTGCGCCCTGCCAAAGCTCAGCTAGTAACACCTTTGAGGTGTTTCCTTGCTCCTACTGGTTCGATTAAACCTTGGTTTCATAACTGAGGGAAACTTGCTGTTGTGCTCATCATACCTTCCTCTTGGGGTTCCCAACGAGCTCTACATCAACACCACGCACCCAACACTTTTCTGGGCGCCGTGTATTGAGCCATCAGTCGGCCACGCCTTGGTGGTCCTGCCCCTGTCCTCTTCGCTCATGCAGTGCGTACCGGGGCTTCTTTTGACCAGCGAGATTCCTTCCTTCTCCTAGAAGCTAGATATGACCTGTAACATGGTTGATCCGGCCACACCTGTTCCTGCATACAATTTAAATACGCCTTTCCGACTTACGGCTTAAGTCGGTTGAGACCTAGTTAGGTGGACGCCCCCTGGTATGGGTTATCCCATGATTCGGCCTGCCTTGAAGTGACCCGGCCAGCATCCGCTTTAGCCTTGCCGAACCTCGGCTAACTCGGCCTTTATACCCCAGCGTGACCCTACCCGGGGGTATCCCCCCAACATGTAGAGAGAAAAGGGCATGACACTAACTCCTGCTCCCAAATCACACAAAGCAGTTCTAACATAACTATTTTTAATAGAGCATGGAATAGTTGGAATCCCTGGGTCTCCAAGTTTCTTTGGAACCTTACCATTAAAGGAATAATTAGCAAGCAAAGTAGAAATTTCTTCATTAGGGATCTTCCTTTTATTCGAGACAATATCCTTCATATACTTTGAATAGGGAGGCAATTTAATAGCATCAGTTAAAGGAATTTACAAGAATAAAGGTTGCATCCACTCACAAAACTTATTATAGTGTTCATCTTCCTTTGACTTGTTTTTCTTATCAGGGAAAGGCATAGGTTTTTGGACCCAAGGCTCTCTTTCACTACCATGTTTCTTAGCAACAAAATCTTCTCTAGTGTATTTAGTATTCTTAATGTGCTTTTTAGGTTCTTCTTCAATTTTTTCTTTATCAGGAACATCATTTTATTCATTACCACTTTCAGTTTCAGCATCAGAGACAGATATACTATTAGGATCTTTAGCAGGTTCAGAGGGTTCTACAATAGTTTTATGTTTCTTTTTTCTTTTCTTACGAGTAGTACCACTATTTTCAACTTGTTGAGAATCCTGCTCAATTCTTTTAGGATGCCCCTCAGGATATAGAGGATCCTGGGTAGCATCACCACTTCTAGTTCTAATTTCATAAGCATGTTTTTCTTTGGCAGCATTGACTAGCAAGTCTTTTTATACTTTAATAAGCTGATCAATTTGACTTTGAACCATTTGAAAATGTTTAACAAGCATTTTAACATAATTAGAGGTTCTTTCCACAATATCCTTCAGCTCAACAATAGCTCTAGTGTTTTCCATTAGATGATTTTGCACCCTTTTATTAAAATTATCTTGCTTAACAATAAAAACATCAAATTCTTCTAAGCATTGATCAGGAGGTTTAGAGTAAGGGATATCACCTTCATCAAAATGTTGGAGAGAGTGTATCTCAATAGTGGATGAGTGGGGAATTGGCTTACATAATTCTTCTATAGGAGGTAAATTCTTGACATCTGCAGCTTTAATTCCCTTCTCCTTAACATTTCTTAGCTTCCTTCATCACTTCATCATTTAGTTCAATAACTCTACTCTTCTTAGATGTTGGTATAGGCGCATGTATAGCTGGTTCAGGTATAATTGTTTCAGGTATAGCTGGTTCAGGAGGAGTCCAGTCTTCATAATTCTTGCTTATTTTAGCCATTAATTCTTCAGCTTCCTTAGGATTCCTATTCCTGAAAACACAATCAGCACAACTATCCAGGTATGTCCTAGATTCTTCAGTTAGTCCATTATAAAATATATCAAGAAGCTCATTCTTAGGTAAAGGACATCCAGCCTATGCATGAATCAAAGCACAAAACCTTGCCCAAGATTCAGGCAATATCTCTTTTTCTCCCTGTTTAAAATCAAAAAGTTCCTGCAAAAAAACATGTCTAGCACTAGGAGGAAAATATTTCTGCAGGAAAGTACTAATCAAGCTATCGGGGCTATCAATAGATCCAGGATGTAAATTATTATACCAAGTTTTAGCTTCTCCTTTTAGTGAAAAGGGAAAAATTTAGCAACAAAGTAGGTGTGCATCTTAATATCATCAGAAAACAGGCCACTCATGGTAGAAAGCTCAGTCATATGTGCTACCGCACTTTCATTCTTAGTCCCATAAAAAGGTTCTTTCTCAATAATAGATCAAGAGAGAAATCATAATCCTTATCTTTAATGTTTATCGGAGATGCAGCAAACTTAGCATTAGGAGACAATTTGGGTTTAATAGTATGCCTCTCAAAGAGACTCTTAGCAGCACTCCTATCATGGGTGTTTTAACATTCTTTAATAAATTCATCGGTCATCTCAATATAACCGTCTTCAATATCATAGATCTCTCTAGACTCAGGTGAACTAACAGGTGTAGTAGTGTCTTCATTAGGAGTTTCAGTATTTCCAGCTATAGTTCTAGCAATCATAGCATCTAGGAAAGGACCTAATGAACCACTCTTATCAAGCACAGTAGAAGCAGCATCATAAGTATTAGAAGTTTCAGATTCAGCAGTAGTAGCAATGTGTGTAGCATGTGTATGTGGTGGTGTAAGGAACTTACTCATAACAGACGGTGAATCAAGAGCAACAGAGGTGTTCAGAACCGTACCTCTTCTTGTAGTGGATGGTAAAATAGGAACCTTGCCATCACGAGACTTACCCATGATGGATGGATGGCAGCGAACAATAATTATTCCAAGTGGACTTGATAAATAAAGCTATGCTCCTCGGCAACGGCACCAAAAAATAGTCTTGATGACCCACAAGTATAGGGGGTGTATCGTAGTATTTTCGAGGGAAGTGAAACCCAATTTATTGATTCGACACAAGGGGAGCCAAAGAATATTTATAAGCCTTAACAACTGAGTTGTCAATTCAGCTGCACCTGGAAACAATCTTGCTCACAACAGTTTATCAGTAGCAATAGTTTTGTAGTAGCAATAGTAAAGTAATAGCAGTAGTAAAAGTAAAGACAGTAGTAACAATTGCAGTAAAGGGTAGGATTATAGCGCGGTAGGCATAGGGATGGATGGACGGGCGTTGCATGGACAAGACAATTCATATAGCAATCAGAACATAGAGCATTTGCAGATAAATAAGATAAAGCATCCAAGTACTAGATAATCATAGGCATGTGTTCCATATATAGTCATACGTGCTCGCAACGAGAACTTGCACAACATCTTTTGTCCTGCCAGCCCGTTTGTAGCGGGGCCTCAAGGGAACTACTAGCAATTAAGGTGCTCCTTTTAATAGAGCACCGGAGCTAAAGCATTAACACTCCGTGAACACATGTGATCCCCACATCAAAGCCATTCCCTCCGGTTATCCCGATTGCTGTCACTTCGGGGCCTTTGGTTCTGGACAACAACATGTGTATACAACTTGCAGGTAAGACCATAAACAATACTATCATAATGAATCAATAACATGTTCAGATCTGAAATCATGGCACTCGGGCCCTAGTGACAAGCATTAAGCATAACAAGTTGCAACAAAGTCAAAAAGCACTAATAGTAGATACTAGGCACCATGCCCTAACAATCCGATGCCATTACATGAACGATCTCATCCAATCCCTACCATCCCCATAGCCTACAACGGGGGATTACTCACTCATGGATGGGGGAAACATGGATGGTCGATGGAGAAGCGATGGTGATGATGATGGCGATGATCTCCTCCAATTCCCCATCCCGGCAGGGTGCCAGAACGGAGTTTCTGGTTCCGAATCGCGGAATCTGGTGGTGGCGGCGGAGCGGAACTCTTTCTAGAAAAACATCGACCCCCCTGGGTTTTAGGTCAGGAGGCAACTTATACGTGAAGAGGGAGACCGAGGGGGTGCTTGGGTTGGCCAGAACACCCCCTGGCGCGGCCAGGTGGTGTGGCCAGGCCCCAGCCCTTCTCCGTCTCGTATTCTGGCTCCATGAATCTTCTGGTGAAATAGGATTTTTGGCATATTTTCTGGGATTTTTCCTGATAGTTGATTTTCTGCACAAAAACTAGACACCAAGGTAATTCTGTTGAAAACAACGTTAGTCTGTGTTAGTTGTATCCAAATCACACAAGTTTAGAGGAAAAACAATAGCAAAAGTGTTCGGGAAAGTAGATAAGTTTTGGACGTATCAGTATGTTGCACACTTCATCTGTATCCTTGACTCTTCAGGCATCTCAACTTCAATTGGCCCAATGCTTTGATTGCTTTCTTCAGTTTCTGCATTTGATGTCCACCTTTTGAGGATGTAAGCTGTCGGCATCACTGTAACCCCCCAAGTGAATCATAACCTAGGAAAAGAGAACAATTTAGCTCATATGATCAGAAATTGGAGGTTGCATAGCTTAAAATTTGGCAACTCAACATGTGTTCATAATCATTAATCTCGTAACTTTTTTACATAACCTAGAGGATACCTATGATATAATCTGCTAAACTAGTTTTTTTAAATAGTTTTTTACCTAGTAACTACTAGTCTTCAAAAGAAGTCGACAACTAGTTATTAATATGATAATTAACATGATTTCTACTGAAATTTTGTTATACATAACCATTGATCTGATAACTCCATTTTAGTAATCTGGAGGCTACCCTTCTCTAATATGGCAACTCAATGATCTTTAACCTGGCAACTGCATGTTATCAATATGGTAGTACATACCTTGAGAATGTGGCAGCAGACAATCCCATTCATGTGCATTTTACAGCATTCGCACTCATATAGTTCATCGGCAACATTTGCAACAACGTTATATGACATGTTCCCGTAGTGTGGAACATACGCTGTAATGCAGTTTGTAATGTTGTTGTTCCCACCTACATGTTGGTAGTTGTAGGACATGTGCTTTTCCATTTCTTTCTGGAATCTGTAGTATATGCTGTGCGTGTAAGTTTTTGACATCTAAAGCTCTATAGGATGATGGCACCATATACTAGCTTCTGTAATCAGTGTATTAGCCTCCTCTTTGCCTTCAGCTCCCATATATTTTTCCTGAATTGCTGCATACTGTTGTACAAAGTCAGAGATGGAGTTGTTAGGGTTAACATATTTTTTAGCACTGCATTAATGCCCTCGCTTCTCCCAGTTGTTTGGAGGAATGGGTAGAAGTTGTGTGTGAAGTATGTTGGCACCCAACAACTTCATTTCTCGTACAAGATAGCCAAATGTGCATTGTCTTCAACGTTGTGCATTTGGATCATAACTGCCCATTTGGCCTCAAATTCTTGTGGGGTAAACCTATTGTTGAGGCAGTCCTTGAAGTCCTCAAGTAGTGCAGGATTTCTTCACATTAGTGGACCAACCACTTCTTGTGCCTTGCGTATAATGTGCAATCTGCAATTCCTGTGCCTAGTATGTGGGAAAATGTTATCTATTGACCCACGCATCGCAAAATCCTGATCTGTAATAATGCTAACTGGTGCCAAACCATTCATAGCTTCAAGAAAGATTTTGAATAGCCAGTCAAAGCTCTCTCATAGCTCATTCCGTAGGAAACCACAACCAAATTGAATTTATTGCCCATGACTATTTATCCCTATAAATGGCGCACATGGCATCTTGTATTTATTAGTCAGGAATGTAGTGTCAAATGATATACAATCATTGTAGAATTTGTAGGATCTTCTTGCTGCTCCATTAATCCAAAATAGGTGTTCAACTCTATCTTCTCCATCAAGCTTGAACTTGTAAAAGAAGTCTTTGTCATCTGCTTTCATCCTTTTAAAGTACTCCATTGTACCCTGCATATCTTTGTATCTAGTTTCTGTTTGGAAGGATGCTCTCATATTTGCTATTTGTTTTGGTCCATATGACATGAAAGCTGCTTTGCCATACAACTTAGCCATAATCTGATTTTTCGGCTAGTCTCAAGGTTACATGAGTGCAACAAACTTAAGAAGTTGACCTCATCCTCAGGAATGTTTTTGTGCGAACGTAGATATGCAGTTAGCGACCATTTCTTAATGACAAGGTGGTTGTGGTAATCATTGAACTCTGTTACCAGCCATCCATTATCTCTGCGCTTGACGAACATTCTGGCAGGACACTCGCACCTCTCAACAATGTTCCTTCTCCTTTCTTTTAGTACAGGCTTTGGATTTTGTGGGTCTTCTTTAGGCACTAGTTTTTTTCCTTGCCCGTGGCACACAAGTGATACTCTAAAAATCTCACCATCAAGTTTAGGTCTCCTCCTATAGTCATACCTTATGCCAAATACTTTATTCCTTGCGTATAATCTATAGTGTTGTTTAGCCTCCTCCAGTGTATCAAACCTCATCATCGGGAATGGTTGTTGAGGAGGTGATAATACCTCTAGATTTTCTTCATTAGAATTATCGACATTACCATTTGGTGTACGGCGGCTTGAGTCTCCAAGTGTGAGGGACGATTCACCGTTATTGTTTGATCCATGTGTAACAATCTGATGTGACATTGAATTTTCTGTTGCACTTTGCACATTTGCCAAGGCTTGCATGTTTTTTGTTGCTCCATCAAAACCTTGTAGCAAGAAACAAGGGAGTTTTTTTAGTATGGCTAATACATAAAACTGGTAACTATGTGTAATTTTAACTGGTAACTATGTATAATAAACTAGTAACTAGGTATAGTTTAACCTGGTAACTATGTATAATAAACTGGTAACTATGTATAATAAACTAGCAACTATGTATAATTTAACCTGGTGACCACATACATACCTTGTTCTTTAAGCATCTCAGTACCTTCTGTACTTTGGTTTGTATCTGTGCCAGGAGCTGGAGCATTTGTAGTTGCAGAAGACATCTTTGCTCTCTGGTAGCATGGCATACTACATTACTTTTCTTGTTTTTTATATAAGAACATTAATTCTCATGTTGCCAAGTCACTCACCTTCAAAGTGTTTTGTATGGTAGCATTTCATTTTGTTGTTTGAAGTTCTTTTTGATGAGTTACGTATTTTGCCTACATAGGTTAAACTATTTTTTAGCACATCTTTTACTAAAACTGGACAACTTATAATTAGTAATCTGGTAACTAGGAACAAGTAAAATGGCAACTTTTACTACATAATTTGGCAGTTCATTTTCAACAGGAAGCTATAATTTCTTCCAAGTAACTTGTTGATCTGAATTGCAATCCGCATACACTTACTTTTGAATTAGTCCATTGTTTTCTTCTGTTTCATTATGAACAACAACTTCATCTACAATCTGCATAATAAGTCATTACCTAAGTATGAAAACTATATCTAAATCTCTGTTTTTCAAGGTTCGGTGGTTTGTACAGAGAATGCAAATGAAGAAAACTGAGAAGCTTTTATATGTAGTGTATGGATGGATGAGGTTGTGAACAGCAATTAAAAACATCTAGTTACCAGATTTATCAGTTTTCTTTTGATGTTTCCAGGTTATGATTACTAAACTCTATGACTCTGCAAATACATATGGTCCTTTTTTTCTTTTCATGCTAAAGGTTCCAAAATTGTAGTTGCCCGTTTTCTAGAGTTTAGTAACCAGGCTATAGTGTTTATTTTGTCAGTTTATGAACTATTTAGTTGCCAGGTTAATGTAACTGAATTACCAGGATATGTACTTGTTAGAAGACCTTGTGTCTTTTGATATTTTTCACTTCCCTAGTTCATGTAACTAAATTACCAGGATATATATGTGTATATTATATATGCTATATTGTTCTCCTATTTTTTCATGCTGTGTCTTTTTGGAAGTACATGCTGTTGTTGAATATGCTTGATGTATCTAGGTTACTCAGGTGCATGCCTGCTGCTATTGCTAGGTTACTCAGGTGCAATGCTATTGTTCCTAGGTTACTCAGGTGCATGTTTGCAGTTGTTGCTAGGTTACTGAAGAGAAGTTTCTGTGGTAGGGAGATCTTATGTTGAGGATAGTGGTTATTCAAGTGCTTCATCGCTGCTATAGCTAGGTTTCTGACATGTATGGATGCTTCTGTAGCTAGGTTACTGAAGAGAAATTATGTGGTAGGGAGATCTTATGTTGAGCATAGTGTAAGAAGATGACATCTAGATAGAGGGATTCGTCTAGAGAAAACAATTTTTTTGATAAAGTAGGTGAGTGAGAGATGGGAGGCAGTTGAATTTTCAGTACCTATTGATTTTTCCCCTGGTGGTTCTCAGCCATGGCGTCGATCTCTTCTGGATCCATGTCCTTGCTCGAGGAGGAAGAAGGGGACGAAGATCCCGAGGTGGGCAGTTTCTGTGTTAGGCAGGTGATGGAGTTAATAGGAGGAGTAGGCAGCATGTTTTGGTCCATTGGGCCTGATGGCCTAGGTCGCTAGCTGGAGCCAGCTAGAGCAAAGCTAGAAAAACGTACTAGGAACACATGGGTGGCCGTATGGAGGTTGATTACCGGGTCGCCGTACGCAGGTGGGAATCTGGGGCACGATCACTAGGTAGCACAGTCCAAATTAAAAGTAGTACAATTAAAACACCCAAGACTACTAGGCTTAGCAGCGTTGACCTAGTCGTTGTCCTTGATCTTTATGAAGATCAGGGCTAGGGACTATGTTGTTGCCAGTGGCCACGCAGGTGCCGCTGGTGTTGGAGCATCTGGTGGAACTGTCGCCACCTCCGTTTACTATAAGAAAGTTGCGGCGAAATCGGGCCGCATCCCGAGATCCTACAGTTGGGAGGCCTTGATGGCGGCCTCCTCGTCCACCGGCTCGGCCTTCACTGGTGTGAGCACCAGCACATCCTGCACGGTGGTGCTCCATGATAGGTGGACCATTCCGCATGCCCTTGGAGCATGGTAGAACGTGTACCCTGTGAACTCCTCCCCCTTCAAGTACTCTTCACCATCAATGACGTCGACCAAATGGGCCTACGCCAGCGTAGGTCGGGTCTCTCCACCGATTCAGCAGGAGGAAGGCCCTACTCCGGCTTATCTCCCGGCGGCACACCGGCCCCGAGCCAAAATGGCCGACACCATGATGAGGGACTGTTTGATATGCCACCCATTCGAGATATGGGCGTCGGGCCACGACAGTGGCTTTCCCATCTCCGCGAACATGCGGGCGATCTAAACCGTCACGTAAATGCTACGCTTGGACCAGGGGCACGGGAAAATGGTGACGAGTGGGAGTAGATGGTGGCATGCAGGACACATAGCGGTGGTGACCGCCGGAGGAGGACCTAGCCTTGTGGTTGTGGCGCCCAGGCTTGCTAAACCAACCCTTACTCATTTTCATCAGGGTGTTGAGCAACCGAATTAGCTAGGGTTTGAAGTGGAAGTAGGCGGAGGGGAGTGGACTCGATAGGATGGGGAAGACGCGGTCCCCATTAAGAAGGACTAGCCTGGATAGGTGATAGCGATGGTTTTCTAGTGAGCGGACCTGACATGCACGGATGCAAGGCAGTTCGCTAGCTGTCCGTGTGGGCGCATCCCCAGCCCAAATTTAGGCTGGAAATGGGGTCCCGTCGGAAACATATGTGGCCGAGGTCAGTTAGTGCCATGTCATTGGTGCTACCCTCTGTCCGCGTGGACAGAAAGGGACAAGCCCATCTGTTTGCGGCATGGGCGTTGGAGTTGCCCTATAAGAGCATCTCTACCTAATCCTTAAACTTTAGAGGAGTACGTACATGTGCTCTCATATTTTAAGTCCTCAAATTTGCTTCTCTAAAAATTAGCGGTTTCTAGCTGATCTTTTAAACTTAACCTTAAAAATATTTGAACACAAATTCATGCAAATTTGATTCAAACTATCAATCAAATTGGATCCAAACTACTAGCATAAACTATACTTACATAACTGTCGACAAAATCTAAAGCAAAATTTCTTGTCTCTAGGTAAATACTACTCGTTTAGCATATTCTCGAATGACTTGCTGCTGTCAGACCAAAGTTTGATGATCGACACACCGGACAGCCCGACTTCGTTGGTCTTCCCAAGTTTGTAGACGTACTGCTAGTGCTCCTCCTCGACAGGTTCCAGATACCGACGGCAGAGCTCCACCATGTACTTCTCATCTCCACGCTCCGCCTCGATGCGCTCGTGGACCTCTGTGGCTCAACGTACATAGGCCACTCGAGTTGGACTATTTTGTTTTAGCCCTTAAAACCATATTTTTACTCTTTAATCGGTTTGGAGGGATATGCTAGGGCGCGTTTGGTAGCCTGCATGATTTTTTAGGCCCGGCTCGACAGTGGTATGGCTACTGCTAGCCGCATGCAGGCTTTGGACCATGAATAGCAGCCTGTTTGGTAGCTTGTAGTTCATGTGTGGGGTATTTTGTGCAGCCCGTTTGGTAGCCTTCTTGCAAACCCAGAGCCTAAACATGAAGCAAGTATGTGTGTTTGGTTGCCCCAGGACTGAATTATGGTCACCTCTTCTCTCCGATGGGTGATATTACCCTTCTATCTCTCCAATAGGAGTTTCATCGATGAACAAACTTTAGCTACTATGAATAGGTAGTACATCAGTTCATCATCACACAACCCTGGCTAATACGAATGGCAGTTCACAAGCATAGTCGATCATGATTATTGTTTAGGAATCGGGGAAGGGGGAGAGGGGGTACTGCAACCTTCTTATCTTCATCTTCGTCTTCATCCTCCTTCTATTCTTCTTCTTCTTCCCAGATCGTGGTGGGGCCTCTGTCATTCCACATTGCCATTTCCCAATCCATCATCTTCCGCTTCCAAGCTTCATTGTCAGATGCTTCGACACCATGACCAGTGTCATTCTTGTCAGGAATCACACTCTCCTCATCCGACAAATCAAGGCCATACCCCCAAGATCCAATTGTGGAGTATGCAACATGCAAGCACTAGCTTTACCTGGGTGGGGAAGGTGTGGAATGGCTCTTGATCAAGGATTTTAAACATGTTCTTGAAAGCAGCGAATGCCCTCTCAATGGTAACACTAAGGCTAGAGTGCCTGAGATTGAAGAGCTCTTTGGCATTCTGTGGCATGTTCCTTCCAGTGAACTCATTGAGATGGTACATTTTTTTTAGAAAAGGGGAAAAAGCCCGGGCCTCTGCATCGAATTGAGATGGTACCTGGTAGACCTGAAGGGTGGAAGAATCCCAGGGCGATAGCCATATCCAGCATCTCCTAGATAGAACTTGCCATCAGGGATATTGATCCTACAAGTCCTAGACATGCTATCAGCAAGGATGGTTGCATATGGGCTTATCCTTCCCAACCAGCTAGGACATATGTGAACATCATGTCGAAACCAACAGCAGCTAGTACATTTTGGCTGGTGTAGTGCTTGCTTCCATGTAAGTTGCTGAATCTTATCTTGGAACTCTAGCAGTAACATGAGTACCATCGATTGCACCGATACAATCCTATTACATGAACACAAGGATGAAATAAGAAAAGGAGGACACATGGGACTCAATCAAAGGATGCAATGATAAAACAAGGGAACATATGCTCACCTTAAAATATGGCATCCACCTCACGCTATTGCGTATCTTTTCTGGTGTTTGACCCATAGGCAACTTGATCATCTCCTCTCTCAGCTCACCGATTGCATACATCACTCGGTTGAAATAGAGCGATATTGTCCATGCTTCTTCTGAAAGTGCTCTGGATGACCCAAAACCTCTGTTATGGCCAACCATGTGAAGGAACATCGCGACTTGATGGATGCTATCTACCAAAAGTTAACCCGTCCTTAACCTTGCGAAAAGTGCAAATAAGGGGGCTCTTCTCATCCTGAGCATGTTCAGAGACTCTACATCGTTGTAGTTGTAGATGTAGTTTAGATTGACCATCCTTTCTTGATCTCGCGCGCACATAGGACCATAACTCAGTCGAGGAAACGCAGCGCGCCTAACATCTCTCTTGTGCAACAATAGGATCCAGGCATGAATCACTGCTATAAGCACAGTTGCCTGATGGATAAACGCCATCCTATCGGGCTAACAATGCGGAGCTACAGTGAGTTGTTTCTAAATCGATGCTTCGGCTCTAATCGAAACAATATGGGAGAGGGACTGACGTTGGTTACATCACCCATGCCGATGTGTAGCTGGGGAGAAGGAGGGAGATGAGCCTCGCTGCTGCTGACCGTCACTCACCAGCCGGAATAGGAGGAACCACCGGGTAGGGTAGATATGTGTTGCCGCCGCTAGTGGCGTCCAGTCAAGAGGAGGGGGATTTTGGGGAGTGCCAACGTGTACGGTTAGCCATTCCAGTAGGTGAAGGTACTCTTGGCGTGAAGCAGGGCCGAGAAACTTCCGTTTCCCGCCTGCGGCTCCGCGGATGGCGCGCGCACCCCGCCACCCCTTTTCTGCAGTCCAAGGCATGTCTCCATGAAAACGCTCGATTCGAGCGTTGTTGTCAGGCCTGGCCCTGGGATGTTTTATAGAGCGCGCTGGTCACAACGCAACGGTCGTGTGAGGAAATCAAACGGGCCAATTTCGTTGCGCCCTGGTCTGTTTGGGGCAGGCTACCAAACGCGCGCACTTGGAGATTCCCTATAGAGATGTAGTATAAGCAAAGGCTTGTAAGGTACAGTATCGAGTTGGTTAATTACATATTGGCTGTTGGTAGCAGCTACTGTACATGTCATGTTCCGAACTACTCCGTAGGAAATGCAAATTAAGCTCTGGTGTCTCGCCATGCGGAGAACACCCTCTCTTATATTGGACGGTTTGGTGTTTGCTGGTGCGACCGTGCGAACCATATTCGATCGGGTCTAGAGTTCCTTTCACGGTGCAAGTCAGACTGTTTCTGTGTTGGCTGTCGTCGTCACTCACTCGTCAGAAACGTGTGGTGGGCCGTTGCGGTCCGCCATGTAGGTTAGCATCGTGTACACCGCCGGTAATTCGTGGCACATGTCCCATGCCTAGCGTACACCGAGAGGAACCCGGCCGGGATGGAGGCGAACCAACGACCTCGCGCCATGGCGCGGGCATACGTACACGTGCGGCTCGTCGATCGGAACCGCGGGGTGGCCACCGGGCGAACGGTCGCAGCGACCTCGTGGCACTCCATCGGTGGCTGTCATGTCTTGTTTCGTTCGAATGGATGTCACCTGCATCCTGTATCTGTTTGATTGCAGCCTCGATTGTTCGCTCCAACTCCAACAGGTTCAACATTGACCCAGTAACAAGGTTACTCCAAACAGCCATACGATTCAGCTATATAAACATAGCAACTACATATGAGACCGCTGCTGAACCAGATAGCACAACGCTTAAAGAAACAAAAAGAAAAAAGAACAAGAAGAGAAAATAAAGCCGACAATAATGGCTTGACGAAAACGAAGATGACTCGTGACCGTTGCGCCCGCCGGCTACGTTTCACCACATGCCTAGCACTCCAAAGCGTCGCGCACCTAGCAACACCTCCAAGAAAGAAGGTGGCGATGACGATGATGTTGTCCAGACAGGTCCTAGGGTTTTCCAGTACGCTCCGGGAGGTGGAGAAGAGGTACTCCCGACGCCCTTCAGGAAGGACGGTTGCACCCGTAGTCGTCACCACGTCGGTGTCATGATGACAAGGATTTCTCCCGACCCCTAAAAAATCCACACTTTCGGACGCTTCGCCGTGCTCCACCATGCTCGCCACCCGCCAACGCACGCCAACCCAGTCACGCAGCCACCACCGCCATCTCATCGTGACACACGCAACATGGCTAGTAAGTCAGAGAAGAGGGAAACTTCGGCAGTGGTTGCCGGAACAACAACGTGTGGGAGGGAACAACCTCCACCACCGAAAGGCGGTAGCCGACCGGATACGGCCGCAGAGGCAAACCAGGCCCACCTAGCCCGACCGAGCCTACAGGGGCCTGTGAAGCCCCGCCGCCGCACTGCAGCAGGGGAACCGTCGTCCAAGCCAACTCGCACACTAGCCCCTACTTCTCCGTCCACCAGGGGATCAACCGCCACCGTCGATCCCTGCTAGCACCACCACCACCACGCTCACCCGGGAATACCGAACCGCCGCCGGTCTGAGGTACACCACCTGGGCCCACAAGGGTGCTCAGGGACGAGCATGGCAAGCATGACATCTTCATGGCGAGCACGGGTCCCTCGAGCAAGAACGGTGGGCGACTACCAGATCCAGGCCCGCCCAGCCCAGATCCAGTACCCGGCCACACCGCAGCCAGGAGGAGGCCTCTGCCACCCTCCGGTGAACAAGGACCCCGACCGGCGCCCGCAAGGCCCAGATCGGGCCCTGCAAAGGCCGCCGTCGGGAGCTCCTAAGGCGCCTCCCATCGCCCCGTTAGCTGAGGATCCTGCCGCCACCTCGAGTAGGCAGCACGCACCCGCCATGGCCTTGCCCTTCTGCGCCCCGGCCGAAGCACCAGATGCGCCGCCGCCAGCAGGGAATACCACGTCTCCATCGCCGCCGTCGGCACCACACGGGCTTAGCCCGCGGCGCGCGCCAACAGAGACGAGAGGAGGGGAGGGGCGAGGGAGGGAGGACCTAGGAGGCGGCCGGCGAACGAGATCGGCTACGACCCGCCGGCCACTAAGCGTAGATCGGCTGCAGCAATTGCCGACGTACATCGGCACGTGTGATGGCGGCTCGACGGGCGCTCCGTCTGGCCAACGACATCGTATTCCTAGATCCACCATGTGCTTTGATGCCTGCCTGCCCCGTTGATCATTGACACCATCATGTCGCGACCTCATGATTAAGACACGTACTTACTTATCAGCAACTCCCGTTACGCCTCGGGGTAGCTGGCACGTCCGCTCTATCTCAATCCATCGCCGGAGAGACGTGCTCAGAAATCGGTCGCGTGCGCCCTCGCGCAGGTGTTTGTATTTGTACGGCAAGACCCAAAGCGCTAATCTGGTAACAACCGAATCTTCAGCCGGTGCGCGTTCACAAGGACAAACAATATGAGGATTTCCTCCTTAAAACCTACTTTCGCTCCTCCCCCAATATTAACATAGTAAACATAGTAAACACCTGATATAATTTTATAAACAATGTTGAGACAAACAGCTCAAGCGAAGAAAAAAAAGAAAAAAAAGCCGACACTGGTGGTTCGACGAAAATAGAGACAACTCGCACCACACGTCTAGCACTCAAAGCGTCGCGTATCAAGCAGCATATCCAAGAACGGGAGTGACTATGGGGGCACTGCTGTCCGGACTGGTCCTAGGATTTTCCCTAGTACGCTACGGGAGGTGGGGAAGAGATACATCTGACTTCTCTCCAGGAAGGACGGCAACACCCGCGGGCATCACCGTATCGGTGTCAATACGACAGGGATTTCTCCCAACCCCTAAAAAACCCACATTTACGGACACTTCATAATGGTCCACCAAGCTAGCCGCCCACACGCACGCACCACCACGGTCTTGAAGTCACCACCGCCGTCTCGTCGTGACCCACGGTGCGAGACCGGTAAGACCAAAAGGAGAAAACTTCGGCAAGGGTCGGCATGACATCAGCACGTGGGAGCGAACTACCTCCACCACCAGAAGGCAGTACCGACCGGCTGTAGCACCAAGAAAAACCAGGCCCTCTCTAGCCCGGTCAAGCCCAAATAGGCTCGTGAAGCCCGCCACCGCACTAAAGCAAGGGTGACATCGTGCATGCCAACCCTAGCACTAGACCCTACTCCTCCGTCCATGAGGGGATGCGCTACCACTCCAGATCCCTACCGCAAAGCAGCAGCTCCATCGCCACCGAACTCACAAGGGCATGTCAGACCACTGCCAGTCAGACAAATGTTCTCGCACTAGTAGCGCAACAAGCACAAGCACCACGAGCTCAACGACACGGCTAGAGGCAACCGCTGCCATCCCACGGGTAGCAAAAGGGTGACGAGTACGGTGGACACGGCACCTCCGTGTCACCCACAAGTCATCCCCTGCAGAGCCTCATGCATCTGTCGGTGGTGCTCCCGAGCGCACGCCAGGACCGAGAGGAGGTGCTCCCGAGTGCATACCGCAACGCAAATGTTCCTGCAGACGCCCGCGAGCCCTGTCGTCGGGGGCACCCAGTCACCCGCCGCGTGTCGCCAGCACCCGCCGTCGCGCCATGCGTGCTGCCGGCCAAGACTCCGCCATCACCACGCACCGCTACAGGCCGAGCCGCCCCCACGAGGCCCTCCTAAGCGCGGGGAAGAGACGTCCCACTGCCGCCACAACCTCAAAACAGGCTTGCGCCCAGCTATATTAATATAGCAACCAACCGAAACAAGAGTGAGACCACTGCTGGGAAAATAGCACATCAAGCCCAAGAGAAACAAAAAATAAAAGGAAGATAAAACAATGCTGACGCCAACGGTTCGATGAAAATAAAGATGACCTTCAACCGATGCGCCCTCCGTAGAAGTTCCACCATGCTCCTAGCTTTCCGAAGCGCCGCGGACCAAGCAGCACCTCAAAGAAGGGAAGCGACGACCCTGCTGCCCGGAGCATTACTAGGGTTACCCCCGGTACACATCCTAGGGTTTCCCCCGTTTCGCTACGGGGGGTGGGGGTGGAAAAGAGGTACATCCGACGCCCTTCAACAAGGGAAGCAACACCTGCAGGCATCACCGTGTCGGCGTCAAGACGACATGGATTTCTCCTAATCTCCAAAAAACCACACCCCGGCTCTTCGGAGCGCTCCACCAAACTTGCCACCCACCAGCTCATGCCACAACGGTCTTGCAGTCACCACCGTCATCCCATCGTGACCCACATTGCGAGGCCGGTAAAATCGAGAAGCAGAACCTTCAGCAAGGTATAGCGATACAACTGCACACGGGAGGGAACAACCTCCACCGCCGAGAGGCAGTAGCCGACCGGATGCAGTAGCAGGACAAACCAGGCCCTTACTGGCCTGGCCGAGCCAAAGAGGGCCCATGAAGTCCCGTCGTCGGACTACAGCAGGGGCACCACTGGCACGACCAATACAGCACCAGACTCTGCCCTCGACCACCGATGGATACATCACGCCTCGTAGCAGCTAACAACCGCTCAGCCGCTTCGCAGACCACCCGATCACGGGAAATTACGCCGCCGGGCCAGACCGCCGCCTGCCAAGGAAACCCGAACTTGCACCAGTAGGCATATCTTTGACCACCTCAGACTCACCTGGACGGACCTAAAGCACCAGCACCGATTCCAGGACCACCAGGCCTGGATCCTGGCCATGCAGACGTGGTAGGGAATGGACCCAGCGGGAGCTGCCGCACGCGGCCGCAGAACCAAATCGGTCTGCAGCAGAGGCCTGACCTAGGCCCGCCTGGCTCGAGTTAGGCCAATGCTCACATGCCAGATCGGGCTGCAGGGCAGGCGCCCGACCTAGGCCCGCCTGGCCCGGGTAACGTCGCCGTTGCCGCACGGAAGGGCACCGCCGCTCACGCCGCTGGCCCAAATGTGGCCCCCATGGTGCCCGAATCGGGCCAGCACATCCCGTCGCCACACCGTATGGAGGCGACTACTGACGCCGTCGACCTCGCAGACTACCGCCCTCCCCGCCCGATTGAAGCCTACGCACCATCGCATCGTTACACGCGGACGGTGGAGGGGCTGGGGAGCTAAAGGTTATACGCTGCTGTCGCCGCTGGACGACGCGAGACAGACCTTTTTTTATTTCTCTCACCGCCGTCACAACCGCCCGGGCACGTGGGCAGCAGCGGGAGGAAGGGGAGGCGAGAGAGAGCGGGGAGGAGAGAGAGAGGGGCTGCCTCGGCCGCCCGACGCGTGATCGGGATAGAGACCTTACTTCTTACTTTGGCTGATCTTGACACGACCAGTATATGAGGATTTAAACTTCGTAATAATATTCTGATTGATTGATTACAGTGTTGGGACTGTATATGGCCATGCTTATAATTTATATAATTGATCCCCATTGATACATGCATGTAGCTCTGCTCATCTCTAACAGCTCCATTAGCAGCAGTCTCTAGCAGAGGAATTACTATATGGGGCGGATTGTAGTGGTATTACATACTATGGTCTATGGTGTATATACATATACTATACGCAGCATGAAGAGAATCACTACTATAGGCGAGCCGGATTTTACTTTGAGGAAGCTTATACTGATACTGTACTCAATCAGCGCTTGAGATCCGTGGACGCGGTGGTGGGCCGCCTGGTGGCCATCGCGCCATCCTCCTCCTGGGAGTAGAACTCGACGATCTCCGACAGGTCGTCGGCGGCCGAGCCCGCGTCGGTGGCGGCCAGCCAGAGCAGGTGCTCGAACAGCAGGGCGTCCACGGCCACCGCCACCGCGCCGCCGGGCATCCGCCGCCCCGCCGCGGCCAGCAGCCGGCGCACCGGCTCGGCCTCCAGCACCGCGGGGTCCACGTGGAACACGCTCCGGGCCTTCGCCGTCGTCCCGACCTCCACCCTCACCACCGACGCGGCGGACGCGGAGTGCAGGCGGCGGTACCCACCGTGGCCGTGGCCGCGGCGGGAGGAGGCGGCGCGGAGGAAGGTGTAGCAGCCGGCGGCGGAGGGCCGCGGCGACGGGGTCTCCTCGCCGGGGAGCGTGACCTGGTCCTGGTGTGGCATGCCGGCCGGTTTCTTGGCCCGTGGGAACTGGCCAACCGGGAGCGGGAGGTAGTAACCTGGAGGAGGGCAACGTGTTTTGCTTCCCCCGAGTGAGCTTGCGTTGCGTATGTGACTTTTTCGTTTGCTTCTTTTCGTTCGAGCTCCTTTTATGTCGACAGAGGGGTTTGGAACTAACGGTCGGCTTACCAGGGATGGATTTCCTATCGAAATGGATTCGCATCATACAGAACAAAGCTTTTGCGTTTACTTCTGGTTTTCCTTTTTTCCTTTCCTCTCGATAAACTGATATGATTGTTCACCTAAAGACCTCTTTGATGTGATAATGTTTCAATAATAAAATATGAACAGTGTGGATCATGTTTTCTGCAAAAAAAAAGGTCATGCACTATGTCCTACCACATGTACGCTCCTAATTCTTTCATTTGGTAGTACTTCCTCTGTTTTAAAATATAAGATGTTTTATCATTTTTTCTTAAATACATGTCTCTAGACGTATTTTAGTATGTAGGTTCCGGCCTACATATTAAAAATAGTCTAGATACATGTGTTTTAAGAAAAGGCTAAAACATCTTATATTTTAAAACGGAGGGAGTATTACTTAGGCATCTATTCTGGTTGCACATTGTAAAAATTGGTATTTCTTAGGCATCTATTTCGGTTGCATATTCACGTCCTATGGGATTAGTGATTTTTTAGTTGCACATTGAAAACATTAGAGTTGAGCAAACTATATATCTCGTGCAATTTTAGATGTGTTCATTTTCATATCTAAGTTTAAGATTTGCCAACGTCGGTTGACTCTGGTGATAGGATAGTGCAACTGCCATGGGCATGGCTTTGGGTTGCAAGAAGATGTTCAAGAATTCACTTAAATAGCCAAGTGGAGGTGGCAACAAATGATGGTTCCTTTTGGCGGCGTATTCAAATACCAAGTCTTAAGCACATGTGTGAAAATCATCGGCTTGATCTTCATCGATTATATCTTGTAGTGTGGTGTTTAAACCTCGTTTTCTCTGTTGAATGTTTTGCTTGCAGATTGCTCGAACTTGTACTCATGGTGAAAACCGTTGGTAAGGCGTTCCGTGGTTAGATGAGGTGGCGAAAACTCTTGCCACATCATTCCTTTTGTGAAAAACCTCTCACATTGTTTCTATGTTTATTAAGGGTTACGGTAGTTGTTTATGTTTGCTGCGTGTCGTGTCGTTGTCTTTTTTCTTTCATTTCTCATGTTGAACTAGCTCTAGACCTTTTGTAATTGGAGGAGCTTTATATCGTTTTCATAGTTATATATGGTCCCTTCACCCGAAACTTAGGATATTACTCCTCCGTCCCAAAATAAGTGACTTGAGTTTGTCTAGATTCGCATGTACCTATATACTAAAACGTGTCTAGATACATCCGAATCTAGACAAACTCACGTCACTTATTTTGGGACGGAGGGAGTACTATTTTTTAGTCACATTTAAAATAGTTATTTCTTAGTTGCATAGTATTATCAACCTTACAACTGTACATGTGTAAAGCATACATCAAGATCTAAAGTTTTGATGCGACTCAAACCAATCCACGGGAGAGCAGTGTTTGGGCAATATTACCTAGTAATTATATCGTCCATCACGACTTGGTCTCATGTGGGTAAAGCAACGACTCGATTATCTAGATCTAACAGTAGTTTAATGGCGGACTGGTTGCACCTGGCCTAATCACTCGCTCGCGATATAATACTGTACCATACTAAGTATTTTAATCTGAGATGCCGGCGCTAAGGCGACTCCCATATTCTCTTTGGAAGAAACCTTGTCGTCTTATCGCTAGAAAACGGATTAGCTCGAATATCGCCGATTGTACTTCACGTAGTTGTTAGGTTTGGTATTTTGGAACAATCAGTAGGAAGAATCACCGGAGAAGCTTCTCAGAATGGGAGAAATAAAACTTCACGTACTCCAATCCCTCCTCCCTCCTAAAATCAGTGTACTCCTGTATTTTGTCCTGGTTCTATTTTTTTCATTAAGAATAGCAACATATGATGATATCAAATCGGTATAATATGAAACCCATCTCCGCGAATGATTGTTGCTCCTTTGGTCACTTCCCGTTAACAAGTTCTACTACCGAAAAATAAAGTCTACATACACGTGGGCATCCTAGGCCTATCTTTGGCGTTCAACTTTGCTTTAAGGTGTGTGCAGCGAACTATATACATTGCAAAAAACACACATAGTTTATTTTTTGTTGCAGTGCAAAAGCACCTCCAATCCGTCCACTTTTTAGTCTGAGATCCATTTAAATGAAATTTCACCAGTTTTCAAAAGAAAAAAACCCGGATATGCAACAGTCTGTGACTTGTGACTCCTGGTGGAAGGGAATCTCTATATGATCCAAATAAAACAACAAATTAATCGATTTTGACCGTTCATACAACAACTGGACTTTGTACTAAACATGTTCTAATCAAGAAAAGTCTGCATATGACTCTTCATCCAACAAACAAATCGAGATTTGACCACAATCATACAGCATGAAAATCTAGCCAAAAAGGGGGGAAAGGAGGAAGTCGTGAATCCAGATCATGACGATAGCAATCCGTACGCCCTTGTAGATGACTATGAAGCCCACACTCCACGGGTTGCGGAGGTGCTGCGCTCGACCTTGTCGCCATATCCAAGCTAAACATGAGCACCTGATCCAATCCCGCATGCGATGACCTTGCTTGCACATCGGCAGGCGCCACCGCTGTGTCGATCTGGTTGGACTGCCCACTAACGTGGCCATCGAAGACCTTCAGTGGTTGGGGAGAAGTCTTCTCCTCTGCTTGGTTGGACTGATTCCGAGAAGGGCGGAAAGAGTGGAGTATGAGAGAGAACCGAGGAGAGGAAGGAGACAAAAGTGTGTGTGCATAGGTCCGTCGCTGTAGGGGCAAGAAATGTACAATGTCAAGGTTGTTGATGTCAAATGATAGATACGAATCTTGGAACAATGAAGGCCATTGGATAAGACAATGACACCCACACCTATGAAGTGTCATTGTGTTTCTCTATTACAACAAGCTTTGCACTACTCCAGTGATGGTGGAGCGAGGACGGCGGCACGCCTTCGTCTCGTGCTAGTGTATGTAATCATTACGGTCCAATGACATATTTATAATTTTCCGCTCCTTTGTACTGAGAAAATATGAAACTACATTTCAATACAAAATCTAACGCTACTAATTTATTTTATAATTGCTGTAACTTTTTCATTAGAAGTAGAAATATCCATTTGTGGAGTAGTAAGAGGTCAAATGAAGTTGCAAACATAATAGTACAAGTTTGATGAACAAACGGCCGATTGTTCAGTCACGGTCTTTCTGGTGTTCCTGCGGCAGCGCGCCCAACTCAGCACGCACTTCCGTGACACGATTTGGTGGTTGAGGTTTCATCATCTACTCTAACTTCGAGTCGTGGCAGCCTCACCTGCATCTCTGATTAAGATGGCTTTAATTTTCCGTACGAGGTGCATGTACGATACGTGGATACGGAATACCATGTTGTGTTTGATCTGCATCATATGGTACGTTACGTACCTGCTTCGTGCGTCCTTGCTTCGGTTGCGTGCAATCAAGTCCTCCGCCATTATACGGCGCACAAGAGTATACAACTAAACTGAACTTAATTTGTGCAGGACATGTACACAGCCAGTACCGCCACCAACTTTTTAGTGTAAGCACGCATCGAACTGTGACCACACTTCCGAACTTCCTACGTCCGTTTGATATTATTCCGCATATTATATATTCAGTTAAAGTTTGTAATTTTTGCTAATTATATAGAAAACAATATTATTAGTACAAAAGACCGGAGTATACTTTTGCTTTATGTATTTTCTCTGTCTCGATTCAGCGATTCAGATGTCGGATACTCCCTCCGTCAGCAAATAGTGTACTACTAGCAAATAGTGAAACTTAGAAATTTATGACTAGTTTTATTGGAAAATGTAGCAATATTTATGATACTAAATTGGTACTATTAGATTTGTTTTCAAATTTATTGATTTGTCTAGATTCTCCGTCTAGATTCTAAATTAGTACCACCAGATTTGTTTTCAAATTTATGATACTAAATTGATACCACTTAGAAAATGGTTCTCCATCTCGATTCAGATGTCATATATTTTTCTAGATTCGTGTATGTCTCGATTCAGATGTCACATATTTGTCTAGATTCGTATATAGCTAGAGTTACAAACACAGTGTGTAGGTACGTGCGAGACAAATATGCGGCATTTAATTAGGATAGAGAGATATTATATATACATATATATACGCATTTAATTCTAGATATTATATATCGAAGCGGATTTGCTACCCACCAGGCTAGCTGCGCATGCTTATACAGTCGTCCGATATTGCCACCCTATGATCCTGCAATATCCACATCGTCGGTTGCTGGCATTATTCTGCTAACGGCATCCTTTTGCCATCCGTCAAATTCTGCTAAGTGCAAGCTGTAGGAGATGTCGTTTGTCCTTTCACTTGTGTCTTAGATCCACTGTCACATGGTTGTGGTTTTTCACTTGTGTCTTAGACACAACCGTCAAATCGTTGTGGTTTTAACATGTATCATAGACACCACAGTCATATGTTTTGTCATTTCCGGAGATGCCCTGGATACCATGTATATATGGTTGTGGCTTGTCCGATCAAGTGGTCTTGTTCTTTTCTCGCGCTTTCTATCCTTGGTTCCCGCGAAAACTACATGACACTACATACAGGTGCCAAGTGAACACGGGCATAGCAAAAATAGCTCACGAACACAATGCCTCACATTGCTCATGACTGGCATCTAGCCCGAAAAAAACTGCCAACATGGCCGATGTTGCTGCATCTGATTAATGCATGTGGGTGAAAATCGCATAGATGAAACATCAAAAAGAATTGATACCTTCTTGACGCCTTAATGGGCCTGTGTCGACTGAGACAGAGGGCGCCCTATTTTAGTTTGGAGAAAGGCGTATGTTCTTGGTTCATGGGAAGACGCGTGTTCTTGGTTGTGTGTCATAGCATGCGTGACACGTAAAAATGCATGCTATCATGGTAATGCCACACTCATGGAGAGGACTTATGTGTGTGGATGGGTCACACTGTGGGAAAGAACTCATGTGTGTGGATGACAAGCGTCATTTATTTCTGAAATCAACAACATACTCCCGATACAACGTCCGTTAGGTACTCTAATGGGTTTATATCATATCCGTTAATCGGATTGTCCTCTCGTCTTTTAATCCTACGGCCTTGCGGCATGCACAGCTAGCCGGGTAAGTAGCCCACTATTTTGTATATATATATGTATTGTGCTACATATTTTACTCTATACTTGGTCAGATATTTCTTTTCATAAAATTTTACCGATCTATTAATAATCATCGGTAGTACAGAGAGGGGTAATAGTAATAAAAATTACAAATAGGTCTATTGACCACCTAACGACAAATACAAACACTAGCGCAAGCCGAAGGCGCTTCACCGTCCTCGCCCTCCAACATCGGAGCCGGGCAAAACTTGTTGTAGACAGACAGACAGTAAGTCGTGTTAAGACTCCAAAGAACTAGCACACTAGAGTAGCAACCATCGCCAATGATTATATCAGTAGATCAAAAGAGATTAACCTGAGGTGTCAAAAAAAGAGACTAACCTGAAATCAGAAACACGAAAACGGACGAGATCCTAGGAGATCCGCCGGACACAGTCACACGGGACTCCACATGGCCTCCGTCGGCACTAAACGCACTACCGGAGCGAGAATAGAGCGGAGAGAACCTTATTTTAATTTTAGGATGTAGTCGTCATCTCACTATTCCAAAAAAGTCATAAAACGATCTAAATGAACGAAAACCCACCGAAAAGATACCATAGTTTGCAACATCTCCAAGGCCACCTGAGATGAAGCGAGCCGATGGTGGCGAGGAGAACAGAAGCTTAGATGGGTTTTGAAACCGCCGCCTTGATCGTCGCTTACTTGTCAAACTTTTTTTCCTCGAAACAGGCTTTCGCCCAGCTATATTAATATGACAACCGTTTGAGAATGCTGTTGGGTCAGACAGCACAACGCTCAAAAGAAAAAGGAAATAAAAAGAAAAAGAAGAGAAAACAAAGCCGACAATAGTGGCTCAACGAAAACGATGATGACCCACCACCGTTACGCCCTCCGGAGAATTCCACCACGCTCCTAGCGCTCCGAAACATCATGTACCAAGCATCACCCCCAAAAGGGAAAGCGACGACAACGACGTTGTTGCCCGGAATAGTCCTAGGGTTCTCCCCGATACACTATGGGAGGTAGGGAAGAGATACACCTGACGCCCTTCAAGAAGGATGATGGAACCCACATGCGTCACCGCGTCGGTGTCAAGATGACAAGGATTTCTCCCGACCCCTCAAAAAACCGCGTCTTGCAGTCACCATCGCCGTCTCACCGTGGCCACGATGTAAGGCCGGTATGACCGAAAAGAAGAAACTTCGGCGAGGTTGGCGGTATAGTAACACGCGGGAGGAAACTACCTCCACCGTCGGGAAGCGATAGCTGACCGGATGTGGCAGCAGGGGCAAACCAGGTCCTCTCTGGCCTGGCTAAGCCCAAATAGGCTCATGAAGCCCCACAGCCACATTGCAGCAGGGGTGTCACCATCGCCGCTAACCCTAGCCTTAGACCCTACTCCTCTGTCCACTAGTGGATTCACCGCCACCACAGATCCCCGCCACCAAGCAGCAGCGCCATTGCCACCATGGTCACCCGGGCCAACCGGAGCACTAGCGGTTTGAGGAGAGGCCAGCGCCACTAGGACTCGCCTCTACATGATAGTAAATGTAACTGCGACAACCCTTCCAGACCGCGGGTTCAAGGAATAGCCTGGGCTCTACGCTAGCGGTGGTGCAGCTGGGAGAGGACTCCCCGCCGCAGCCAACCAGCAAGGAAGGCACCGGCGCTAGGCCCGCCTGGCTAGACCGGGGCCCGCCTGGCCAGATCGTGGCCCGCCTGGCCCCAATCTGAGCCACCGCCGACCGCCTTCCTCCACCACCGTACAGCTTCCACGCGTTCCTATCCTATCACCGGCCCCGCCAGAGACTGCCAGTGTTGTGCCTACCGTCGCCATCAGACCAAGTTCCAGGAGATGCACCACCTGCTGCCCCACCTCCCGCATGGCCGGAGCACCCAGGCCACCACCACCATCCTGGAGTCGCCACTCCGGCGTCCGTGCTTCACCAGCTCCACCGTCCCTCCCCCACGGCCACCACGCCCGAGGTTCGTCCCGCTGTAGGCGCAGATCTGGCCTGCCTTTGCGCTCCGCCCGCTCGTCGTGCCCTAGCCGCCACCTGCGCGCCGGGAGGCTCCCCGCGAAGTAGCACCATGGACGGCCTTGCCCCTGCTTAGACAACCCTGAGAACGGAGAGGGGAACACCGGATCCACACCACGACCGGCAGGAGACGCCTCGCTGCCGCCGTCCTCGAAAGTGAAGGGAATATGCCCGAGAGGCAATAATAAAGTTGTTTATATGTATTCCAAGTATATGATAGATGTTTATTTTATATGCTATAATTGTATTAATTTGGAAACGTTAATACATGTGTGTTTAATAAACAAATAGAAGGTTCCTAGTTATGCCTCTCTTATAAACTAGCTCGTTGATTAACAAGATGATCAAGGTTTCATGTCATGGACATTGGATGTTGTTAATAATGAGACCACAACATTGGTGGAATGATGTGATGAACATTCCTCCGAAGTATAGCATTACGATCAAAGTCATTATGTTTATATTGCTATAACATCATACGAAGTAATCCTAGTCCTTAGACCATGAGATCATGTCAATCACTAACACTAGAAGAGTATCTTGATAACATCAAACGTCACACCATGACAGGATGACTATAAAGGTGGGTTTAGTGATACGAAGGTGTTATGTAGAGGCTCATGGATCAAGAATGGGATGTGTCCATCCCGGTGACGGATAGATATACTCTGGGCCCTCTCGGTGATATCACATTGAGATAGCTTGCAAGCAAGTGATGTGATCACTAGAATGTTATATCATGGGAACGAGAAAAGAGTGCATGTCGGCAATGAGATCAAACTAGATATGGAGATACCGATGATCGAATCTCGGACATATAATATATCGCGATACAAAGGGATTTACTTACTAGCGATAAAGGTTCTCGCGATCACAGAAGTCAACGTTGAATGTGTGGGAGTCAATATGGATCTCCAGGTCCTGCTACTGATTATTGATCAGAGAAGCGTCTCGGTTATGTCTGTATTATTCGTGAACCGAGAGTGACACACTTAAGGGATACCAACACCATTTGGAGCAAATGTGTTCGAGACGAAAGAATTGCAAAGCGTTGGAGTTATTTCAATGGACACTAGAATTGTTTCGGGTAAAATTGCTGAAATTGGTTCTGCATATGATATTGAAACATTGTAGGGAGGTTTTATGTGAATGTTTGTTAATTAAATTAATTAACAAAATTCTGAATAAAATAAATAAAAGAGCTTATTGAATGAAGTTGCATTAAATTTGGTGAAAATTTAATGCATGTGAGTGGAAATTTGAGTGGAGGAAAATTTATGTGAGTGGGAGCTCCACCACATGAATGTGGAAAAGGTTGGGGCACCTCCTCATGGCCGCTGGCCATGGGAGGGGGCTGCCCCCTCTCCTCCTCACAAAGTACACCTCCTCATGAAGGATCTCTCTTCCCCTCTAGAATTATTCCCCCATGGTCTCGGATTAGCGAGATACATGTTCCTGGTGACATTTCGTCTAGAAGGAGTTGCTCTTATGCTACATCGCTGGAGTGAAGAGGTGGAGGTTGTTCGGGGGACCGAACGTGTGTGCGATCACGGATGCGCTGCTGATTTGCAGCGCTGGACTTCTTCTAGATCCTGAGATCGGCAAGCATTCGACTACATCATCCACGAGTTTAGCCTCGTTACACTTTGTCGGTCTACAAGGGTATGTTCTCTATGGATATATATATCCACCCGTTGCTTGTATCTAGTAGATAGATCTTGGTGCTTAGTAGTTCCCATCGTAGATTTTTTATTTTCTATGTTGCGAGCCCAACAGTGGTATCAGAGCCTGATCTATGCGTAGATACTTTGCATGGGTAGTACACATATAAGTATGTGGGTGATGATGATCATGTTATTGCTTCTTATATATTTTTTTGGATATTGGTGGCTAATACGTTGCTAATTTTTTATGTTCCATGCTTGTTTTATATCTACTTTCTTATGTTTTGTCCACACTTTGGAATATTTTTATACACTTTCTTCGACTAACCTATTAACAATATGCCATAGTGCCAAATGCATGTTTTCTGCTGTTTTTGGTTCCAGGAAAGTCGGAAAATAAATATTCTTGGAATTGGACCGGACAAAAGCCAAAGTCAATATTTCACCGAGGGGAACACGGAGCCAGAAGACGAGACGGAGAGGGGTTGTGGCTGGCACACCACCGTCACAGGCCAGCCCGTGCCAGGGGGTGGTGTGGGCCCCTCCGGCCTCCACCGACATTGCCCTTTCGCCTATAGGAAGCCTCCGATGCAGAAATCCTAAATCATCCAGCCTTCAGCCACAAAAAGTTCTACAGCGCCGCCGCCACCGAAGGGGAGATTTGGGGGACAGAAAGTCTCTGTTCCGGCACCCTGTCGGGACGGGGAAGTGCCCCCAGATCTATCTCCATCGATCTCCACCACCATCTCCATCGCCGTTGCTGATTCCCATGATGATGAGGGAGTAGTTCTTCCTCGAGGCTAAGGGTTCTACCGGTAGCTATGTGTTCATCTCTCTCTATGCATGATCATATTGAAGGAGATATGCCCTAGAGGCAAATAATAAATAGTTTTTTTGTCATATCTGATATGTTGCAAACGCATCTATAATTTTTGATATTACATGCTTAGTTTATATCTACTTTCTTATGTTTTGTCCACACTTTGGAGTATTTTTATACACTTTCTTGGACTAACCTATTAACAAGATGCCACTGTGCTAGTTGCATGTTTTCTGCTGTTTTTGGTTCCAGGAAAGTCAGAAAATCAATATTCTCGGAATTGGACCGGACAAAAGCCAAAGTCGATATTTTACCGGAAGACTCACGGAGCCAGAAGACAAGACAGAGAGGGGCCAGGGGCTGGCCACACCACCTAGCCGTGCGGCCAGCCCTGGCCCGTGCCAGGGGGTGGTGTGGGCCCCTCCGGCCTCCACCGACCTTGCCCTTTCGCCTATAAGAAGCCTCCGATGCAGAAACCCTAAATCATCCAGCCTCTAGCCACGAAAATTTCCGCAGCACCGCCGCCACCGAAGGGGAGATTCGGGGAACAGAAAGTCTCTATTCCGGCACCCTGTCGGGACGGGGAAGTGCCCCCGGAGCAATCTCCATCGATCTCCACCACCATCTCCGTCGCCGTTGCTGATTCCCATGATGATGAGGGAGTAGTTCTTCCTCGAGGCTAAGGGTTCTACCGGTAGCTATGTGTTCATCTCTCTCTATGCATGATCATATTGTCATCATGAACTTTGTAATCAAGTAGATCTACCTTGCTACTCAAGTGCTTTAATAGATCTCTGGCTCTCCCCACGTGTGTGAAAGTGATAGCGTGCACACCATGGTGGCACTTAGGCTAGAGATTACAAATACTTGTTATGAGTTATATTTGGAGTTGGATATCTCTATGAAATTGTGGTGTTTGTTGGAACCATCTAGTGCTCAAGGTGACAGTGTGGGGTTATCTAGATGGGAAAAGCGAACTTTGAGGAGTGCTGTTATAGCCCTACCATGGATTAGAGTGTCCAACCGGAGAGAGTAGTTCAGAGTAGTATCATAAAGAGAAGATATTTATATGAGAGTCTTCACTAGTGAAAGTATGATCCCTAGGCCTTGTTTCTAAGCATTGAAACACCGTTTACAACTAGATCTGTTACATGTTTGCTTGCTTCCATCTTTGTTTTAGATTGCCTTTAGTATCTTCCTATCCGTCAAGCTCTTTTCTGGCACTGTTACCACTTATAATTATCCATACCACTTGTATTTCACTATCTCTTCGTCGAACTAGTGTACCTATACACCTGACAAGTGTATTGGGTGTGTTGGGAACACAAGAGACTTCTTGTATCTTGATTGCAGGGTTGCTTGAGAGGGATACCTTTGACCACTTCCTCCCCGAGTTCGATAAACCTTGGGTAATCCATTTAAGGGAAACTTGATGTTGTTCTACAAACCTCTGCACTTGGAGGCCCAACAACTGTCTACAAGAATAGAAGTGCGTAGGCATCAGTTGCATAGTGGGATGAAGTGGCCTAGACTAACTTTACATGTCCTCGCACATGAGACATGTTCCACGATTAACGTGCAACTAGTTTTGCATAAGTGGCTAGCGGGTTGTGTCTCTCCTACTATAGTCAATATCTGATTTACAACGAGTTGCTAATAATTTGGTTATCATCGTTGTGGTTCCATGTTCGTAGGTAAGACCGATTCTATCTTCGAAAGCCCTAAGCCACGTAAAACTTGCAATGGATAAATTAGAAGCGTCTAGTTTAGATTGTTGTTGGGCTGGTGTCATGATATAGTAATATTGTAAGTTCATGTATAGTTGATACTCTTACACCACATCTAACGTGTAAGTTCCATAGACCTTGACCTTACACATAAAGGAATGATAAAGATCATACCATGATGCACATGATAGTGATCAAGTGCAAGAACCACATAATTTCACTTTATGCATATGATGTTTGCATCTTATATTGCTTGTTTGCCATTTTAGTAGCATTATAAGATGACCCCTCACTTAGATATCAAGATAAAAATGCGTCTTCCTTAGTATGCACCGTTCTATGGATCGTTGTTTCAAGGCATCACGTGATAATCAGGTGTTTTTGACTCTACGCTTTCATACAACGGGTGTAAGACAACTTTATACATGCGGGTACTAAGGTTCTTACTTGGCGAGCCTAGCATGTACAAATATGGCCCCAGAACACGAATTGAAAGGTTAAGCATGAGTCATATAGTTGATATGATGCCGATATTGATGCTCGCCTTTGAGACTACACCAACTCACGTGATGATTGGACCTTGTGTAGTGGATTTGGTTCATGTAATCACAAGACACGAGGGATGTTGTTTTTGAGTGGGATTTCATTCGTAATTTGGATTAGTTGAACTCGATCTATCATAAACTTAGTCTAAATAAACTTTACAAATTCTGTTGTAGATGGCACCACCTTCTTTTAATTTCAGTGTGTTCATGGAGAAAGATAAACTTGTGATGAATGGTAGCAATTTTACCAACTGGCCATGAATTTGAGGATTATCCTCACTGCTGCACAAAAGCAATATGTGCTAGAAGCGCCGCTAGCCCCCCACCAGCTCCTGATGCCCCTGACGAGGAAAAACATCTATTTGACTTATCAGAAGGACCACAACTTAGTTCATTGCGGCATAATGTATGGGCTAGAGTCGGAACTCCGAAAGCGTTTCGAGAATGGAAATGCCTTTGATACCATGGGTGAATTAAAAATGATTTTCGATACCCATGCTGCCGTAGAGAGTTATGACGCTTCTGAAAAGTTCTTTAGCTGCATGATGGAAGAGAACAGCTCCGTTAGTGAGCACGTACTCAAAATGTCTGTGTACACCGATAAGCTTGTGTCCTTGGGAATAATGATTCCTATTGACTTAGGTATACATCGTGTTCTTCAATATCTGCCACCTAGCTACAAGAGCTTCGTGATGAACTATAATATGCAGGGCATTAAGAAGTCTTTCCCCGAGCTTCTATCAATGCTTAAGACTACAGAAGTGGAGATCAGGAAAGAGCATCAAGTGTTGATGATCAGTAAGATCACCGGTTTTAAGAAAGACAAGAAGGGTAAACAAAAGGGAAAGAAGGGCATCAAATCTGTTGCTGCGCCTGAAAAGAAATCCTGAGCTAGCCCTAAATTTGATACCGAGTGCTACTATTGCAAGGGGACTAGCCATTGGAAGTGCAACTGCCCAAGTATTTGGCGGACAATAAGGTCGGCAAGGCAACAAAGGTATATGTGATATACATGTTATTGATGTGTACTTGACCAGTACTCGCAGTACCACCTGGATATTTGATACTTGATCGGTTGCTAATATATGTAACTCGATTCAGGGGCTGCGGAACAAGCAACAACTAGCAAGAGATGAGGTCACGATGCGTGTCGACGATAGATCAAGAGTTGATGTCATCGTCGTAGGGACGCTACCTCTCCATATGCCGTCGGGATTAGTGATAAATCTAAATAATTGTTATTTGGTGCCTGCACTGTCGTGGTTTTGTCGACACGTACGCTAGAGGGATATCCCAACGGCGAGTTTAGATACGTGGAGGGAGACGGAAAGTGTCCGGGACGGCCTGACACAATTTATCCAGGTTCAGATCTCATGACGGTGGCGAGATCCTACTTCTGCTATAAATCACTATAATTGCAATACGCTGAGTTACAGAGATTGTGGGGTTCGCTATATGTGGGTTGTGATATGCACTTGTTGTTATGCCCTAAAGGCTCCCGTAGACCGGCTTATAAGGACGCCAGAGCCAAGGATTACAAGGATAGTTCTAGCCGGATACGGTTACAGAGTCCTAGACTAATACATAAATTATTGGCTTGTCCTCCAAGGCGCCGACTTCCATCTTAGAAGGTGGCACGTCGCCTTCCATCTCCTGGCTGGACCTCCGTCTTGTTATCAGCAACTAGGCCGCTCGGTTATGCCATAGGCCTAACCATCAATTGTGGGCCACTCGGGCTTGCCGTTATGAGACTATGTCGTAGGTATACCTATTTGGTATATCCACAACATGCACTGAGCATGAACATTGTATCCGGATCGTGTTTATTGCAAAGTGATTATTCGTTTAAATCCAAAAACAATGGTTGTTCGACTTATATGGATAATATCTTTTATGGTCATGCACCTATATGAATGGTTTATTTCTGTTGAATCTCGATGTTACTGATACACATGATACACATATTTATAATGTTGATGTAAAAGGATTAAATCTGATAATGATATATCTGTATATATGTGGCACTTGCGTCTAGGTCATATTGACGTTAAACGCACGAAGAAACTCCATTCTGATGGACTTTTAGAATCGCTTGATTTTGAATTATTTGATACATGTGAACCATGCCTTATGGACAAGATGACTAGAACCCCGTTTTTCGGTACAATGGAACGGACGACAGATTTATTGGAAATTATACATACTGATGTATGTGGTTCAATGAGTGTGTCGGCGCATGGTGGATATCGTTATTTTGTTACTTTCACGGATGATTTGAGTAGATACGGGTATATCTATTTGATAAAACACAAGTCTGTAACCTTTAAAAAGTTTAAGAAATTTCAGAGTAAAGTGAAAAATCATCGTAATAAAAAGATCAAATTTCTACGATTCGATCGTGGAGGAGAGTATCTCAGTTACGAGTTTAACGTACATACGAGAGATTGTGGAATAGTTTTACAACTCAGATATTGATCGTTGCTTGTATCTAGTAGATAGATCTTGATGCTTAGTAGTTCTCATCGTATGAATATTTTTATTTTTTATGCCGCGAACAAAAAAAAGGGCCGCGAGCTTTGTCAGCGGGCTTCCTCGGCGAGGGCGAGGGCATGGAGAGAGGCTGGGGAGCGCCGGCGGCGAGGGCTGGGTCGCCGCCCGAGTCGTCCTGGGTGGACGACGTGGGGGTTCGTCTTTCTCTGTTCCTTTATTGAGGGGCAAAACTTTTTTGCGGGAACTTAATTGTCAAACATTAAATGGATTGATTTCACTGAATCTAGTTACGTGGAGTACCGTAGCATGTGACGAAGTTTCAACAAGTCCTTTTCATTTTTTGGCATATGGTGCTAATTATGCAATTAAATAACCTGACATGGTACGACGCGGCTCGTTTGTTTTGCCAAAGTAGCTGCCGACGTGCCGCGCGACACGTTGCGCCGAAACCGGCCCACGTCGCTCGCCGCTCAGGCGAGTCACCCGTCCTCCCGAAACCCCGCACGTGTCGCTGCACCTGTCAGCTGCCCCGAACAAAACCGCCACCCCGTGCGGTCCGAGACGATCCATTAGCGCTCAATCCTCGTACGTATCATTTCTCTGAATCACCAGGTGCAGAAAATGTGCAGGAAGGGCAACGCCGACGGCGCCGCGTCGCCGGCGGGCGCGACCAGCACGGCCACGGCAATCCTCGTCCTTGCGTCGCTGCTCCTCGTGGCCTCGGTCATCGTGTTCTTACTGTCGCCGCCGCCGCCGCCCGCGGCGGGCGGGAAGGGTCACCCTGAGCCGGTGGAGCTGGCCATCGGCGTCGCCGGGCACGAGGGATGGCTGGACGCTCTCCGAGCCTGGGCGAAGCTGACGATCCTCAGGCTCCGTCCGCTCGACCCAAGGTAAAATAACTGGATCACTGCGGTGGTGCTGTCAGAAATGTTTGTCACGGTATGAGGAAAAATGTGAAATCTCATGACGCGTGTTGTTTTTTGTGGCAATTGGTTTAGGCACGATCTGAGTAGCCCGGGGTCGATGAAGAAGGCGGCGAAGCAGAGCCTGGAGATGGGGAAGGAGGCGGTGGAGCACACGGCGGAGTCGGCGGCGAGGGCCGCCGAGGAGACCATCGGGAGGACCACGGAGAAGGTGAGGAGGAAAGTCTCGTCGCCGTTATCGCCAGCGCGACGCACGGATGGTGACCTGTGATCGGTCGGCGTGAACGCCAAAATTTTGCCGGACTCCGTAGTCCGTACCCCTCTCGTTCTTCTTCCTGTACCTCTAGGCTCTAGCTTAGGAATAAAAAATCGGCGTCTTGTAACGTGTATGTGTGTCCCTGCGATTCTGTCCTGTGTACCCATGTAAATATGAGATGTCAAGGAACTGCATTGTTGCTGATTTAGTGTAACAACTTTATACTACTCTCTCATTTTCAAATTAGGACGCATATAGGTTTTATTAAAGTTAATGTAAACTTAAGCTTGGTTGCATGCAAGTATTTTAAGGTCATCTGTCCCTACAATGACACTTTCGATGTTGACCCTTTTTCTACTTTTCACATCGATGTGTGGGCGAGTGTGGCGCCCCTTCGCGTGTGTAATGGAGGTGTGTAGGTTTCTGCTTTACGCGTCGATGTTGTCGTTGTATCCTCTCTTACTCCCGTCGCGACGCCGCTGGCCCAATCCCACCTCCCGTTAAAGTATTGTTGTCGTTGTATCCTCTCTTACTCCCGTCGCGACGCCGCTGGCCCAATCCCACCTCCCGTTAAAGTATGATCCAAATTCTATTAAGGAGACTAACTTTTAACGGAGCGGAGCGAGGCCCGTCGCGGGAGGCTTGGGCCGATGTGGAGCGGAGTCTGAAGTTAGCCCATACCGCACAATAGGACGCTGAGCGGAGGCGAAGCCTCCCCCCTAATGATCGTTGATGACCTAGGTTATCACCGTTATATAAACCTCTTGTAAGTCATCGGTTGGGATAAGTTGCATCCGTGAAAATCTTCGTCGTTGTGTAAACACTCCCCGTTATAGTGAAGTTTCGCTGACTGGCGCCCGTGGTTTTTTCCTCTCTTTGTTGGAGAGGTTTTTCCATATTAAATCTATGTCCCCTTGCTGCATTTTCTTTTTCGTTCTTCGTTATTTACTTATCGCAAAGCTAACACCCCCCCTCACTCGGCATAAATTGATCAAAGATATGATAACTATTTTAGCCTACGAAAAAATGGTAGTTTCAAACATGTGTGGTCACTACCGGCGCACCCACACTCCTTTTGCATAGATCGAACCGCTATCTTCTTATATTTACATGTGCCAGTAGGACACATCAATAAAAATATGGAGATGGTGTTTTTGTTGGGTTCGCAACATAGAAAATAAAAAAATTCTTACGATAGAAACTATTATACGCCAAGATCTATCTACTAGATATAAGCAACTGGTGGATATACATCTATAGAGAACATACCCTCGTAGACCAACAAAGATTTGTTAACGAGATGGAACTCGTGGATGATGTAGTCGAACGCTTGTCGATCTCAAGATCGTGTGGAAGTCGTAGCGCGACAAATCAGCAGCGCATTCGTCCTCGCACACACGTCTTGGCCACCGAACAACCTGCACCTCATCGCTCCAGCGAATCAACGGAAGCAACAACTACTTCCAGACGAAATGCTACCGGGAACATGTATCTCGCTAATCCGAGACCATGGAAGAATAATTTTAGAGGGGGAGAGAGATCCTTCACGAGGAGGTGTGCTTTGAGAGGGAGGAGAGGGGGCTCTCCCCCTCCTCATGGTCGGCGCCCAAGGGGGGGTGCCCCCACCTCTTCCCCATTCATGTGGTGAAAGCTCCACTCACATAAAGATGCCTCCACTCAAATTCCCACTTACATGCATTAAATTTCCATCAAATTTAATGCAACTCTCATTTAATAAAACTCTTTTATTTATTTTATTCAGAATTTTGTTAATTACTTTAATTAACAAACATTCACATAAAACCCCCTGCAACATTTCAATATCACATGCAGAACCAATTTCAACAATTTCACCCGAAATAATTTCGGTGTCCATTGAAATAATTCCAGCGCTTTGCAATTCTTTCATCTGAAACATATTTGCTCCAAATGGTGTTTGGCAACCTTAAATGTGTAACCCTATGGTTTGCAAATAATGCAGACATGATCGAGACCCCTCTTAGATCAATAATCAGAAGCGGAACCTAGAGATCTATTCTGACTCCTACATATTCAACGACGACTTCTCTGATCGTGAGAACCTTTAACGCTAGTAACTTAATCCCTTTGTCTCGCGATATATTACATGTCCGAGATACAATCATCGGTATCCAAATACCTAGTTTGATCTCGTTATCGACATGTACCCTTTCTCGTCCCGTGATATAACATTCTAGTGATCATATCACTTGCTTGCAAGCTATTCTTAATGTGATATCACCTAGAGAGTCCAGAGTATATATATCCGTCCTAGGGATGGACAAATCCCACTCTTGATCCATGAGCCTCTACATAACACCTTCGTAGCACTGAGCCCACCTTTATAGTCACCTTTTTACGGTGTGACGTTTGATGTTATCAAGATACTCTTCCGGTGTTAGTGGTTAACATGATCGCATGGTCTAAGGACTAGGATTACTTCGTATGATGTTATAGCATTATAAACACAATGACTTTGATCGTAATGCTATACTACGGATGAATGTTCATCACATGATTTCACAAATGTTATGACCTTGTTATTAACGACATCCAATGTCCATGACCAGAAAACTTTGATCATCTTGTTAATCAACGAGCTAGTTTAAAGAGAGGCATAACTAGGAACTTTCTGTTTGTTTATTAAACACACATGTATTAATGTTTCCGTATGTATAGCATGCAAAATAAACATCTATCATATACTTGGAATACATATAATAACAATTTTATTATTGCTTCTCAGGACATATTCCCTTTAGTTTTGACTCATGGGTGCAAATGAACCTATTGTAAAATATATATGAAAACAAAATTTTAAAATCTAGGCGATACTTGTAATGGTAAAAAGATAAAAAAAAAGTCCAAGACTAATCATGTTGGAGCATCTGAAATTGTGTTTTTACACCGGACACCACAAATAATGTTTCTTTTTCCCAAGAAAGATGTGTGCGAATATAGAATGTCCAAATATACATGAAGATATTTTTCTATTTTTTTTGACATTTCAAAAAAAATATTAATAGCTTTATTTGTAATCATGGGCCAAATTGGATTTTCAAACTTATTGCAACTATAGTTTCATAGTAGAACAAATAGCTCCGGGTGTATCGCCTAGTGTCATTGAACAAACTACCGCGAGTGTACTATCGTACTGCATATGCCACACATTTCTTGAATGCTATGACGGTGGCACTGTGAAGCGAGCCTATTGGTATAGTATTTATAAAGTTTGACCAACTACATGTAAAAACATACCAACTTTTGGTCTTTCATAATGTCAAATGCATATAATATGAAAATATAGTCCATGGTGATTTTAATACTTGATGTCTACGCGCTTCTATTCTTGTACACAGTTGTTGGGTATCCAAGTGCAGAGGTTTGTAGAATAGCAGCAAGTTTTCCCTTAAGTGGATTACCCAAGGTTTATCGAACTCGGGGAGGAAGTGGTCAAAGGTATCCCTCTCAAGCAACCCTGCAATCAAGATACAAGAAGTCTCTTGTGTCCCCAACACACCCAATACACTTGTCAGGTGTATAGGTACACTAGTTCGACGAAGAGATAGTGAAATACAAGTGGTATGGATAAAACAACGGAAAACAGGCAGCTGGCACTGTGGCTCTTGTTAATAGGTTAGTCCAAAAAATCATATGAAAACTACTCCAAAGTGTGGACAAAAGACAAGAAAGTAGATAAAACCAAGCATGGAACATCAAAAATTATAGATATATTTGCAATGTATCAACATCCCCAAGCTTAACTCCTGCTCGTCCTCGAGTAGGTAAGTGATAAAAAGAAAGAATAATTTTTGAGGTGACATGCACCATCATAAACTTGATCAAAGTATTTGTAAAACATTCAATGCAGGGATCATAGTACTTCAATCATAACATGAAAGACAAAGTTCTAGCAATAAGACAAAGAAACTATGTTGCAACATGAAAAGGCACAAACAAAAGATTCATGAATAACAATGCTTTGCAAGACGTTTGTTTGTTTCACATAAAGAAAACATAGCATAATAGTATTCAGCTTGTCCCTCATAGAGTAGCAAACATAAATGCACTGGACACCTTCAAATTTCATAAGAGTGACTAGATACAAATAGTTTAAAACAAGCAATATCAAGTTATGCATTAATCAACTAGTCTTGGGACAATGCACATAGAACTAAGAATGGCCACTGTGCTCTCAAAGTAGGTGCATAAGGATAGAAGATGGAGACTCAATATAATGGTGGAAGAAAGGCCTTTGTAAAAGGATGTAGGGATTCAAGTCTCATAAAGAGCTTCCAAAAGTTATGGTACTAAACTTGAGTAGCATGAGGAGCGGCCCTCGAATGGCCACTATGCTCTCAAAGAAGGTGCATAAAGATAGAAGGTGAAGACTCAATATAATGGTGGAAAAAAGGCCTTCATAGAAGGAAGTAGAGATTCAAGTTTCATAAAAAGCTTCCAAAAATTATGGTACTTATAGCTTTCAGCTCTCATTGCCCCTATCATAAGCATCTTGAAGTGATTAAGGTTAAAGTGAACAAACTATGGAGTATATGGTTGACGAAGTATAAGTTGGAAATCTCATGTCCCTTGAATACGAGGGCCGCTCCTCATGCTACTCAAGTTTAGTCACCGGTAAGTTCTTGTCATCGTAAGTACATGTGTATCATAGAGAACCGCCAACAAGGTATCCTTGCCCGATGATACGGAAGAATCCCCATATCAAAATGACAAGGCAAGCAGACAACAAGCATCTCAACAATCTTCTTATTTACCATGGAAATATGGTGCTTTTTTCTCTCTTTCCTCTTTTCATAATCTCTTTTTTTCTCTTTTTCTCTTTTTTCTCAATATAGGACTCTTTTTTATAAGAAGAATGCTTCATAGACAGCTCATTATGGTTACGCTGCAGGTTTCCACCATGACAGCATGGATTAGACCGGCGGCCCAGGCGTTTCTCTAACACACATACATAACTCCATGGACTTACAAGCTCCCCTTTCATTTCACACCGACGACATCCATAGACAAAAGAGCATGATATCAACTAGGTACAAAGTACAAGTGCAATGTTGAAAGCGTTCCCCATGGCAGCATGGTTCTGCTAATCCCCATCATATAAGTGCAAGCATATACAACATAGATGCCACAGTGGTTCAAGTTTATTAAGGGCAAGAAAAGTAAAGTGTGCCATCAAGTTCGTGAGAGCTTTAATCACTAATTTTCACATAACAAGTTAAATTCGGAAGGTAAATAAAAACATGAATATACTTGGGATAGCAATTGCTAATAGGTAGGTATGGTGGACCCTTTGGAATAACTTGGTTTAAGGAGTTGGATGCATGAGTGGAACTCACACTTGGTTACGGAGGCTAGCAAAAGACTGGGAGCGACAAACTAAGAGAGCAATAATGGCCATAATCATGCAGAGCGACAAAACATCATTAATCAAAGCATAAAGTGATATTACAAGTCGAAAACTAAAGGATAATAAAGGCTTTGGTGACTTTTGATAGTCATAACATGGTGTGAGCATGCGCCAAGTCAACCCAAATAAAGCATCAAAGGAGAATACCACAATACTATGCTTTAATATGCTAAAACAACGCATGATTCTTCCAAGGCACATTAAGCAATCTCAATTGTTTATAACATGTCATGCTACAACAAAGAATACTAAGCATAAAGCCAAAAAAATATCAAGCATGGCATGACAAAGCATAGGCCACAGTCAAAAACAAACTCTCTTTACCACTTAAGCATGAACTTTTCCTACTCTTTTCCAATCCAAACCAAACTATTTAAAAACCAATGCATGAAAGAGGGGGTCTAACCAATTTATTCAGCAAACTAAGCAAACCAAGCAAACGAGAAACCAAAACGAAAACAAAAAGAAGACGCTCCAAGAACAACACAACTGTGCATGAAACAATAAAAATGAAGTGTTTAGAAGAAACCTGGGATTTTTATTGATGAAGAGGGGGATGCCTTGGGCATCCCCAAGCTTTGACGCTTGTACTTCTTGGATATTTCTTGGGTGACATGCATGGCATCCCCAAGCTTGAGCTTTAGTCCATCCTTCATCTCATTACTCATTCCTTCCATACACCTGAAATTTTTCTTCATACAAAACTTCACACAAACTTTATTAGCAACATTAGTGCACTCAAGATAATAAGTCTTTAGGTTCAGTTCTAACACCAATACAACTTCCATTACTGTAACACTTCCCTCAAAAAGATCAATTCACCAAAAGAACTCAAAAAGGAACCAACAAGAAGCAAATGCAAATAATGGCAGAAATCTATCAAAACAGACCAGCAGGTAAATACGATTTTTTTCAAAGACCTTCTGTTGCTCAAATAAAAAAGTGTTGAACTAACGAAAGTTAGATAACAACCTGGGGCAGAAGCAAAAAAATCACGCCTCAAAAGGACGTACAGAGATTTTACACGAATTTTTACGGTGAAGAACAAAAATCTATTTCGGGACAGCAACTTTCCCAAGCATTACTTCTCTCTCATTAGAGGTTACTCTTGGCACAAAAAGCAAATAAAAATGATAAGGAGCGGTTATTACAGAGGTAATAACTTCCAAAGACTCATCTAAAACTTTTGGGTTATCTCCCAATAAGTACTTTTGTTTAACGCCTTTAAGTTAGGCATGATAGTTTGAGAAGATGCTCACATAAGACATATGAATTGAAGAAAAAAAGCGAGCATCAAGAAACAAATTCAAAGCACATTTAAGTCTAACCCACTTCCTATGCATAGGAATTTTGTAAAGAAACAAGTCATGAAAGCACAAAGCAACAAGCATAGTAAAGTGAAACAAGTGCAACTTCAAGACTTTCAACATAAAGAGGGGAAACTTAATAATGTTGAGATACATAAGACCATGTTTCCCTCTCTCATAATAACTTTCAGTAGCATCATGAATAAAATTAACAATATAACTTTCACATAAAACATTCTTATCATGAGCCACATGCATAAAAGAATTAATACTCTCCACATAAACATAGACATTCTTATTAATTGTAGTGGGAGAAAATTCAACAAAATAGCTATCATTATTATTCTCATCACCATAATCATCAAATATAGGAGGCATATTATAATCATAATTAATTTTCTCCTCAATAGTAGGTGGACTAAAAATATCATATTCATCATTGTAATCATCATATATTGGAGGTTTGGGATCATCATAAGCAATAGAATAGCTATCTTCCAAAGCTGGGGAACTAAAAAGATCATTTTCATCAAAACTAGCTTCCCCAAGCTTATACTTTTCGATAGCATTAGCAATAATGGTGTTCAAAGAATTCATACTAATAACATTGCTATTAGCACGCGAATAAAGTTCCATAGGTTTTTTAATTTTCTCTTCAAACACTTCATGTCGTAACTCAAGAATAATACTATAAAGCTCTCTAATTTTGTTGTTGTTTTCCATTAAGCCTAACTAGTGAAAATAAAAACAAGAAACAAAAAGACAAAATTGCAGAATCTAAAGTAAATAACTTCAAGCACTCACACCGAAGGATGTGAGTACCTTCTACCTTACCTCCCCGGCAACAGCGCCAGAAAATAGCTTGATGTCTACGCACTTCTATTCGTGTAGACAGTTATTGGGCCTCCAAGTGCAGAGGTTTGTAGAACAGCAACAAGTTTTCCCTTAAGTGGATTACCCAAGGTTTATCAAACTCAGGAAGGAAGTGTTCAAAGGTATCCCCTCTCAAGCAACCCTACAATCAAGATACAAGAAGTCTCTTGTGTCCCCAACACACCCAATACACTTGTCAGGTGTATAGGTGCACTAGTTCGGCGAAGAGATAGTGAAATACAAGTGGTATGGATAAAACAACGGTGCTAGAAAATAGCTTGATGGCGTGGAAAAGACTAAAGACAAACTGAAATAAATATGGAAGCAAGCAAACATGTAACAGATCTAGTAGCAAACGGTGTTTCAATGCTTAGAAACAAGGCCTAGGGATCATACTTTCACTAGTGAACACTCTCATATAAATATCTTCTCTTTATGATACTACTCTCCGGTTGAACACTCTAATCGATGGTAGGGCTATAACAGCACACCTCAAAGTTCAACTTTCCCATCTAGAAAACCCCACACTGTCACCTTGAGCACTAGATGGTTCCAACAAACACCACAAATTCATAAAGACATCCAACTCCAAATATAACTCATAACAAGTATTTGTAATCTCTAGCCTAAGTGCCACCATGGTGTGCACGTTGTCACTTTCACACACATAGGGAGAGAAGAGATCTATTAAATCACTTGAGTAGCAAGGTAGATCTACTTGATTACAAAGCTCATGATCACAATATGATCATGCATAGAGAGAGAGAGAGATGAACACATAGCTATCGGTAGAACCCTTAGCCTCGAGGAAGAACTACTCCCTCATCATCATGAGAATCAGCAACGGCGATGGATATGGTGGTGGAGATCGATGGAGATGGCTCCGGGGGCACTTCCCCGTCCCGGCAGGGTGCCGGAACAGAGATTTTCTGTCCCCGAATCTCCCCTTCGGTGGTGGCGGCGCTGTGGAACTTTTCATCGCTGGAGGCTTGACGATTTAGGGTTTATGCATCGAGAGGCTCTTATAGGTGAGAGGAGAGACAGAGGGGGTGCCGGAGGGGCCCACACCACCCCCTGGTGCGGCCTGGCCTGGCCTGCGCCACCAAGTGGTGTGGCCACCCTCTGGCCCTTCTTCGTCTCGTATTCTGGCTCCAAGTGTCCCCCGGTAAAATAATAACTTTGGCTTTTGTCCCGTCCAATTCCGAGAATATTCATTTTCTGACTTCCTGGAACCAAAAACAGCAGAAAACAGGCAGCTGGCACTGTGGCTCTTGTTAATAGGTTAGTCTAAGAAATCATATGCAAACTACTCCAAAGTGTGGACAAAACATAAGAAAGTAGATAAAACTAAGCATGGAACATCAAAAATTATAGATACATTTGCAATGTATCAATACTGCATATAATATGAAAATATAGTCCATGGTGATTTTAATACTCCTCTGATCTAAATTAATTAATTTGGATTTATCTAGATTCGAATGTGTATAGATATGTTTTAGTGTTAGATACATCTAAATCTAGACAAATCGAAGTCAACTATTTTGGATCAAAGGGAGTAACACTAAATTGATGTCATAAATGTTCATATCATTTTCTAGATATTTAGTAAAAAATTATTATGTTTAACTTTGAACAAAAATAATATATGTCCTATTTAGGAAGGAGGAAGTAATTCAGCAATAACTACTAATATGGATTGGACAATATGTATCGGAGGGAGTAGCTACCTCAAAAGATAGGCCTACACAGGAACTGATCAATAAGCACTCCCAGGCCATTAGATATGAGACTTGAGAGTCGAAATGATACTCTCTACTGTCTATATTAATAGTCTGAACTTTGTTTAGATATATATGCATCTAGTCTAAATATTTAACTAGATACATATGAATCTAGGTCTATATTAATAGTCTTAATGTTGTCTAGCTACAAATGTATTTAATATTTAACTAGATATGCACAAATTTAGATAAAGTTGAGACCATTAATATATACCGAACGTGACAGTCGCAATATGGAAAAGCTTTCCGGGAGGACCAGGACAAAGATACCAAGAGTAAAGGAGCATGTATAATTTGTCCAATGAATAGCAAGGTTCAAACTAATCTATTCTCGGATTTTCTTTTAGAAGATTTTTAGTTGTAAGAACTTCTAACTTTCTCAATGCCAACTTTGTCATTTCCCTTCTTCTATTCACCTTTTCTCCCTTCTGCTTTCCATTCTCTTTCATGCCTTTCTTTGAAGGTGAAGATTCAAATTTTGCCTCCTCAAAATCATGTGGATTTAGGATATTTTCAAAATCACATGGAACTAGAGTTTCTCATAGCATTTGATAGGTCAAATCCTCTACACTTTTTGCATCTTCTTTGCCTAGCTCCTAAACTTGAGCCATTTTCGGTGGAGACCTTGATATGTGCCTGTCAAGCTCCTAGGCGGCCTCCTAAGAGCTGATGGTTCAAGTTTTAAATGCTAGACTGTCGAGCTCCCAATAATTTTCATATGTCATTGGCGGTACATTTTATGTGTATGTTACAGTGAACTTAGCCGTAGAAAAATAGTCATGAACAAAATTTTCTGTTTCAGCACTTTCACCTTTCATCTTTAAGATGAAGTATATTGGATGGTGAGATGACATACCACTTATCTGTCACTTTCTAACATAGGTATCCCTATGGGTACTACTATTGGCTATCTGATTTGGCCCAGCTGGAGGCCCACATGACGGTTCGCTGGTGATGGTGAAACCCATGATGATTCGGGTGAGGCCAAGCCCATGAAGGATTCGACTCCCTGGTGGATATGACAAGACTAGATTAGAAACCTTAGAGTTACACCCTGATACTTGTAACCAACTCAGACGTCTCCCGAGACCCGACCTCCCCATATAAAGGCCGGAGGGAGTGACGAGGAGGATAATCGAAACTCTCGAACATAGACTCGCCAGGTTTAATCTGCACACCATAGCCATCTCGGCGCCCTTGTAACCTTTGGTTCCTTGATCAATCAAGAACAGACAAGGGGTGTTCCATCCATTAATGTCAAGGGATCACGAATATACAATGTTGTTGGACATGTCGTACATTGTGTGAGTCCAACACGAGAAAGTGTCGCATACTTTTCTTGTGTAAGAACCAATCCATCAGGAGATTTCTTAACCTCAGTTCCCAAGAAGAAGTGTAAATCACCAAGATCTTTGAGAGCAAATGCATGCCCCAAATTGTGCAATAAGGTAGATATATCTTGATCAAAAGAGCTTGTGACTATAATATCATCAACTTATATCAAGATAAATATATTGATACCTGACTTGTTGAATAGAAATAGTGATGTATCAACTTTGGAGGGTAAAAACCCAAGATCATGAAGCTTGGAACTTAGCCGAGAGTACCATGCTCTAGGATCCTGTTTCAAACCATAAAGGGCCTTGTCAAGTTTGCAAATATAATGAGAAGTCTGAGTAGATTCAAATCCTGGGTGTTGTCTCATATAAACTTCCTCTTCTAGAACACCATGTAAAAACGCATTATTGGCGTCTAGTTGCTTTAAAATCCACCCTTTCGAGACTGATAAGGCTAAAACAAGTATAATAAAAGCAGGCTTAACAAAATAACTAAAAGTATCCTCATAGTCAATGCCATACCTCTGTTTGAAACCTTTTGCAACAAGTCCAGCTTTATACCGATCAATGGTACCATCAGAGTTCTTCCTAATGTGATACACCCACTTTTGCAATCAACAATATTTTTATTAGAACTAGGGGAACAAGATGCCACGTATTAGTGGTCATCAACGCATACTCTTTTTGCATTGCACTCCTCCACTTATAATCACCAAGAGCATCAGTGACATTACAAGGTTCTCTAGTAGATATAAGTAATATTAATCCATAGGGTATAGTACCATTAGTATAGACTTTTTGTTGACATACACCTTTGTGCAAACGAGTTCCATGTGATTGTTGTATAGGAGGAGGCACAGGATCGCTGGCTACAGAAGATCTAGCGGATGCTGCGCTGTCAGCCGTCATAGTTTTGTCTATAGGAGCAGACGACCCAATGGAGTTAGAGGCAAGGGGAGTTGCCACAGAAGATCCAGCTGATGTGGGCTGGTTGGAGACCATGGGGGCGTGGCATACACCAAGTGGTGCGGAGCGGAGCCATGGAGCGGGGTCATCTGCATGCGGTCGAGGGTGTTAGTTGTTATCGGGGGCACACAGGAGGAAGGGTGAAAGGGTAATTGCCCCTATGTGTGGTTTTGGTGATTAATGACAATCCCTATGGACTAATGTTTTCATTAAGTTTTATATTAAGGAATATTCCATAGGTCATGCTTGTAGTCAATGTGTTGGATTCGAGTATAGATGCCATGAAGATAAAGATATACCTTGAGTATTGGCATCAAGATCATCGATTTTAAGAAGAATATGATATGATCAAGATCTTGAGAGTGTGATCTCAATAGAAGAATTCAAGATATGGCTCTAATTTGGTGTCATGATAGCCTCATTTGTTGAGCTATGATTGACTAAGATTGAGAGCATGTAATCAAATGAAGAGTTCCTTATGTACCTCAATATATTGATATGGAGCATGAGAAGATAATTGGTTGACCAATACAAAGAGTGAAGAGTGATTTCAAGTTGGTCAACACATGAAGCATAAAGAATGTACCACATGGATCTTGTGGTATGGTAAGCCTTGTCATTTATGCATCATGAACTAATCCATTATATATGTGTCTTTGCATTTTCTATATGGGATAGGTATCTTTCCATGGGCATGCTTCAAAAGTGAATATCTCATATAGCCCATGAGAGGATGACATCAAGTGGTGATCGTCATCAAGGTTGAGAAGGGCAAGTTCAAGACAAGCATCTTGAGAAGATAATTTGCTTGAAGCTTGCCATCCATATTGGTGATAATGGACATGTGAAGACGTGTCTTAATAAAGCTATCCCATAGTGGTGTATGGGGTAGCAAATTATGAGTCTTCACGAACCAACAATGATCAAGTGATGCATTCCGGCTTGGATGGAGCTTAAAGTGTTGTCATCAAGATCAAGCGAGATGTGCAAGGCAAAGGTATGGCCTTGCTAGGTTTTCCTTTTACCGGTCTCAAGGTTGTTATTGGGAGCCCAGGTTATAGGATATATAGCCACACTATCAAGAGAGACTTTTGGTTGGGCAACTTGATCACATCATCGTAGGGTGCTCAATCCTTTGCATACTTTGCATCTTCCTATTTTTTTGCTTCTTGGTGTTTCTACATGTGAGGTTCTTGATATTGTTTCTAGCTCTTCAACAAGCCCAAGTTCATCAAAAACGGAATTTGTATGGATCTTCTATGGTGTTTTTGAGTTTGAAGGTTTTACCAGTTCTTATTATAGGGAGGCTTCATACCTTTATTCATTTGGTTCTATCCTCCTTTGTTGGACTATGATGTTTTTATACACCATGTTGTAGATCTTGTTGTCCTCGTCAAAACAAGCCCAAGATCATCAAAATCGGAGTCCGGATGCAAAAGTTACTGCGGTTTTCGTAAAGTCTGTTCCATCCCGGTTGTGGATCCGGTCCAACCGACTCCCACACCGGACGGTCCGGCGCCAGCGCCCGTAGACTAGATCTAAAATCGGATTTTCCGGTTTTCACGACCGAGTCTATTCTGAGTTGGTAAATAGAGCCATTTCGGTTTGTAGGCTGGTCCACCGGCCTAGGGACCGAGTTTCCCGAGGCCGGTCCAACCGACTTTTAAACCGAGTTTTCGCAGGTTTTCTCCCAATGGCCATATGTGCTTTCCCCTATATAAGGGGGTTCTTTCCCCAACGTTTTTGGATGTTCTGGACCATGAAACTTACCTCCATTGTTGAACCTCTTGAGTTTGCTTCCTCTCCCTTCCCTCCTATGATTCTTGTATCTTTTTAAGGGCTTTGGAAGAGGAGATCTAGATCTACAATCCCCACCAATCAATTCCTCCTCTAAGTGAGGGGAACCCTTTGGATCTAGATCTTGAAGTCATTGGTTGACTTCTATCATTGTTATTCCTCCCTAGCACTTGTTTCTTTGGTGGGATTTGAGAGTGAAGGATTTGAGCACCCTTGGTGTTCCTGCTCTGCATTATTGCATAAGTGTTGAGCTCTCCATTACTATTTATTCGAGTGAGAAACCGTGACCTTGTTTCTCTTGGAGCGTAACCTCCTAGTTGGCTTGGCGGTTGGTGTCGCGGTGTCCTCTTCATGGAAGATTGTGAAGAGATCCGGTCTGCTCCTTCGTGGAGCTTGTGAAGTGGTTGTGGAGCTTGCCATCTCTGGAATGGAGGAAAAGCTAGCCATAAGGAAAGGGCATATTCCTTCGTGGGATAGACTTGGAGAAGAAGGTGAGCATTCGTGGTGTTGGGAAATACTTCGTGTAATCCCATACCTCTCCAACGTGACGTACCTTCTTGTAAGGGAACACGGGAATACATCTCCGTCTCCGCGTGCCTCGGTTATCTCTATACCCAAGCTTACTTTCCTTGTGATATCTATCGTGCTTGAGTACTTATATCTTGCTTATCACTTGTGGTATATTTATCTTATGCTATCTTTCTTAGCTTAAGTTGTTGTTGGTGCACTTAGTTGAGCCTAGTGTATTTAGGTTTTGTGCTTGTAAAATAAACGTTAGTTTAATTCTGCATTCTATCAAGCCAAGCTGCATTAGTTTTGAAATTTCCTATTCACCCCCTCTAGGAGACATCTCTATCCTTTCAATTGGTATCAGAGCAAGGTCTCTTCTTGTTTAGGATTCACCGCCTAGAGTGTAAAGATATCGGCTAGTAGTATAGTGCACAATGACACAATTAGATTTGATGGCACAAATTATACTTTGTGGAGAAATCGCTTGCTTTGTAATCTTCGGACCTTGTGTCCAAATATAGAGCGATTTCTAGATGTAGATTTTTCTCCTCCGATAGATCCCCAAAATCTATCATTTGAGGATAATAAAAATTTACATCTCGAAGCCTAATGAGCTTATTTTCTCTTTGAGCGCCATAGTTAATTTGTTGTTGACAATTGTAAAGCGCAAGTCGTCTCATGAGAAGTGGACCAAGCTTAAAGAAATATTTGGTGGTTCCATTCCTCATATTATCGGTGATATCTCCGTGGAGCTCTCTTCTCCTTCACATCATGAAGAGCTCCAAGTTGCTTCCACCTTCGGCCATGATGAGTTCTCATCTTCATCCACTTCACCAACGTGTGGCAAGACACAAGGTAACGATATGGTGAGTGGTGTTGGAAATTGCAATGTTGATATTGTGCTCACTAGTGATGATCCTTCATCACTATCCCATTGCAATGTTTCTTCTTTGGACTTAAACACTTCTTGCAACAATGATGCTATATCCCCTTGTGTTGCTAGTCCTTGCATATCATCTAGAAATTATTTGAGTACTAGTGTAGATGATATGCTTAATTTGACTTGCTCCCATGAACAAAATACTTCTATTTCCTCTAGTTGTTTATCTAACAATGTAGAGGAAATCAAACATTCTATGGAGCAAGACACGATCATGAATGAAGATTCAAGAATATCCTCATCTTCATCCTCCCGTTCTCACATGTGCCTTATGGCAAGAGGATCAAAGGTATCTCCTACTTTGGATCCCAACATATCTTCTAAAGATAATAGCAATGATAATGATGATAGTGATGATGACATTGATGAGGATACTAGTGCTCTCGTGCTTGAGTTGAATTTTTTGTGTACCTCTCTTCATGGTAATAATAAGGCCGTTACTTGTCTCAAACATGTTATGGACACCATAACTAGACAAACGGGAATCATAGAGGATTTGGATTTCCAACTTGATGATGGGAGTCGGAGATTCAATCTCCTTAAGCAAGAGCTTGCCGAGGAGAAGCACACTAATTGTCTCCTCACACAAAAAATGAATCTTATGAGCTTGAAAAGGAAAATTCCATTAATGATGCTTGTGCTACTAACTCTACTTCTTGTGAAGCATCTACCCTAAAGGGGAATGTTGATCTAAGGGCTCAACTTGAGTTGCTAGCTAGCAAGTATAGGAAATTGGAAGAAAGTCACGAAAAGCTCTCGGGCTCTCATAATGATCTTCTAATCTCCCATGATGGTATAAAGTTAGCTCGTGAGGCAAGTATTACTAAGGTAACATCTTGTGAGCCTCTTTTGGACATTAGCACAATTTCTACTCAAAATGCTATTTTTCCATGTGCTAGTCCTAGTGATCCTTCTAGTCATACTAGTGATAAACCTTGTCTTGGATTACTTGATTTTCCTTGTTGCTCTAACAATGAAGCTTCTACTTCCTCTAGTACCTCTATTTCTACTAACCATGTAGATGAAATCAAAGAGCTCAAGGCCCAAGTCACTTCTTTGAAGAAAGACTTGGAAAAGAGTCATGAAGGGTAATCCACACTCGATAATATTTTGAGTGTGCAAAAATTCCCCAATTATAAAAGTGGACTTGGATTCAATTCCAATAACAAGAACAAGTCCAAGAGCAACAATAAGAAGGGCCAAGACCAAGTAAAGAATTCGGCCAAGATTATTTGCTTCAAGTGCAAGGTTGTAGGACATCATGTAAGGTCTTGTCCATTAAAGAAAAAACACTTGAGTGAGAAGCAACAAGGGAAGCGGCCACAAGTTCAAGGTCAAGCCCAATCTATGTTGGGTTCATAGTAGGGAAAACAAAATAATTCTACCGCAAGAATGAACAAAACAAAGATCTAATCTATGGAAAAGTCAAGATTTAATCTATGAGATAAGTGCAACAAGATAGATATGTACTAACCCTTGTAGATCCAAAACCATGTTCAAGATCGGATCTCGTGGTTGATGTAGACGATCACTTGCTGATCTCAAGATCGAGTAGACGATCCTTCGAGCACCGCATTCTGCCAGCGCTTCCGCACTCGGTAACACGTACGGGTCGATGTAGACCTTCCTCTCCCCGTTCCAGCAGGCAACAAAGGTGGTAGATCTCCACGGAATACCAGCAGCATGAAGATGTGGTGGTGGTGGTGGAGAAGAAATCCTGCAGGGCTTTGCCTAAGCCAGAGCAGGAGGAAGGAGGAGGAGAGTGACGGCTAGGGTTTGGGGTGGAAGGGAGCAAAGGGGTGGCGCCCCTACCACTCTTTATATAGAGGGGGTGCGGCCTAGGGCGGCCCCCCTTGGCCCTCTAGGGACGGCGCGCCAGGGAGGGGGAGATTTCTTCCCCCCAAGTTTCCCCTTTTTCTTTCTTGGTTTTCAAGCAAACTTCGTGGACCCTTCCAGAACCTTCCGAAACTTTCTGAAACCTTTTAGAAGCTCCATAGAATACTCTGGAATGTTTCCGAAACCCAGAAATTGATCTCCATTATATGAATATTATTCTCCGGATAATTCCGGATCTCCTCGTGATGTCCCGAATCCAATCCGTGACTCCGAACAACATTCGGTCTCCAACTCATATTCCATATCTACTTAAAACTACATCGAACCTTAAGTGTGTCACCCTACGATTCGTGAACTATGCATACATGATCGAGAGACCTCTCCAATCAATAACCATCAGCGGGACCTGGAGATCCATAATGTCTCCCACATATTCAATGATGACTTCATGATCGATAGAACCATTAACACATGACACCGATTCCCTTTGTCACGTGATACTCTACTTATCCGAGGTTCGATCATCGGTATCTCCATACCTAGTTCAACCTCGTTACCGATAAGTACTCTTTGCTCGTTCCGTGATATGACATCCCTTGTGACCTAGTCACATGCTTGCAAGCTAATTGGATGACATTCCACCGAGAGGGCCCATAGCATATCTATCTATCATATGGATGGACAAATCCCAGTCTTGATCCATGCGCTTCAACACATACTTTCAGAATACCTAATGCCACCTTTATAACCACCCAGTTATGAAGCGGTGTTTGATGTCATCAAAGCACTCATCCGGTGCTGGTGATTAACACGATCTCATGGTCGAAGGATTAGGTTACTATGCATTTGAAAGCTTGTAGCAAAACAAACTTAATGACTTGATCTTATGCTATGCTTACTATGGGTGTATGTCCATGACATCATTCTCCTAATGATATGATCTTGTTATTAATAACATCCAATGTCCATGATCAGGAAACCATGATCATCTATTAATCAACAAGCTAGTCTTAGCAAGAGGCTTACTAGGGACTCTTTTATGTTTACAAAACACACACGTATTAGTGTTTCCTAATAATACAATTATAGCATGGGATGTAAACATTCATCATAAACACAAAGATATAATAATAATCATTTTCTTATTGCCTCTTGGGCATATCTCCAACAATCTCCCACTTGCACTAGAGTCAATAATCTAGATTACATAGTAATATACCTAACACCAATGGCGTTCTGGTGTTGGTCCTGTTTTGCTCTAGGGAGAGGTTTAGTCAAAGGATCTGCCACATTCAGATCAGTGTGTACTTTTCAAATATTTAGGTCGCCATCTTGGACATACTCGCGAATAGCATGGAAACACAGCTTGATGTGCTTCAGCTTGCTATGTGACCTTAGCTCCTGTGCATTAGCTATGGCACCCGTGTTGTCACAATAGATGGCCATCGCCAACACACTAGGAACCACACCAAGCTCAGTAATGAACTCCTTCATCCATATCCCTTCTTGTGTATTCTCCAAAGCAGCTATGTATTCTGATTCGGTTGAAGATTTCGCCACAACGCTTTGCTTGGCACTCCTCCAACTCACTGCAGCACCATTCAAAATAAATACGTATCTAGACTGTGACTTCGAGTCATCCGGATCGGTGTTCCAACTAGCATCGGTGTAACTGTTTACAACAAGTTGTTCATCACCTCCATAAGAAAGAACCATATCCTTAGTCCTATTCAGGTACTTTAGGATATTTTTTACCGCTGTCCAGTGTTCCATTCCAGGATCACTTTGATATCTACTAGTCAAACTAACAACATTGTGCTATATCCGGTCTTGTACACAGCATGGCATACATGATAGAACCTATGGCTGAGGCATAGGGGATTTTACTCATCTTCTCTCTATCTTCTGCCGTAGCTGGACTTTGAGTCTTACTCAAGGTCTTACCTAGCAACATGGGCAAGAACCCTTTCTTGCTTTCTTCCATTCTAAACTTCTTTAGAACCTTGTCCATGTATGTACTTTGTTAAAGCGCTATTAAGCATCTTGATCTATCTCTATAAATCTTGATGCCTAAAATGTATGCCGCTTCGCCAAGATCCTTCATTGAAAAACTATTATTCAAATAGGCATTGACACTTTCAAGAAGTTCTATATCATTCCCAATCAACAATGTGTCATCCACATATAGTATTAGGAATGCTACAGATCTCCCACTCACTTTCTTGTAGATACAAGCTTCTCCATAAGTTTGTATAAATCCAAAGTTTTTGATCACCTTATCAAAATGTTGATTCCAACTCTAGGATGCTTGTTTCAGTCCGTAAATGGAGCGCTGAAGCTTGCATACCTTGTCAGCATCTTTAGGATCGACAAAACCTTTGGTTTGTACCATATACAACTATTCCTCAGTGTCACCATTAAGGAACATTGTTTTGACATCCATCTGCCAAATCTCATAATCAAAATATGCATCGATTGCTAACAAAATCCTCACAGACTTTAGCTTTGCTACCGGTGAGAAAGTCTCATCGTAGTCAACTCCTTGAATTTGTCGGAACGCTTTCGCGACAAGTCGAGCTTTATAGGTAGTAACATTACTATCAGCATCTATTTTTCTTGTAAAGATCCATTTGTTCTCGACAACCTTGCGGCCATCCGGTAAGTCCACCAAAGTCCATACTTGGTTTTCGTACATGGATCCCATTTTGGATTTCATGGCATCTTACCATTTGTCGGAATCTAGGCTCATCATAGCTTCCTCATATGTCGCAGGGTCATTGATGTTGTCCACCAACATGACATTCAACGCATGGTCATACCAATCAGGAGTGGCACGAACCCTCATTGACCTGCGAGGTTCAGCAGCAACTTCGTTTGAAGTTTCATGATCATCATCATTAGCTTCCTCTCTTATTGGTGCAGATGGCACAGAAACATCTTCTGGTGTTGCGCTACTCTTAAATCCGAGAGAAGGTTCTACAACCTCGTCGAGTTCTACTTTCCTTCCAGTCACTTCTTTCAAGAGAAACTCCTTCTCAAGAAAGGATCCATTCTTAGCAACAAAAACTTTGCCTTCGGATCTATGATAGAAGGTATACCCAATTGTTTATTTAGGGTGTCCTATGAAGACGCATTTTTCCACTTTGGGTTCAAGCTTGTCGGGCTGTAACTTCTTTACGTATGCTTCGCAGCCCCAAACATTAAGGAACGACAACTTAGGTTTCTCACCAAACCACAATTCATACGATGTCATTTCAATGGATTTAGATGGTGCCATATTTAAAGTGAATGTGACTGTCTCTAATGCATGACCCCAAAACCATAACGGTAAATTTGTAAGAGACATCATAGGCCGAACCATATCTAAGAGAATTCGATTACGGCGTTCGGACACACCATTATGTTGTGGTGTTCCCGGTGGTGTCAACTATGAAAGTATTCCATATTTCTTTAAATGCCAAACTTGTAACTCAGATATTCACCTCCGCGGTCAGAACGCAGAAACTTAATCTTCTTGTTACGCTGATTTTCTACTTTACTTTGAAATTCCATAAACTTCTCGAAAGTTTCGGACTTGTGTTTCATAAAGTAGACATATCCATATCTACTCAAGTCATCCATGAAAGTAAGAACATAACGATATCCACCGCGCGATGCTGTGCTCATTGGGCCACACACATCGGTATGTATTATTTCCAATAAGTCCGTATCTCACTCCATTATCCCAAAGAATGGAGTCTTAGTCATTTTTCCCATTAGACATGCTTCACATCTTTCAAGTGATTCAAAATCAAGTGATTCAAGAAGTCCATCGGAATGGAGTTTCTTAATGCGCTTCACTCCAATGTGACCAAGACGACAGTGCCACATGTATGTAGAATTATCATTCATTTTTATTCTCTTAGCATATATGTTGTGAACATGTGTATCACTACTATCGAGATTCAATAAGAATAAACCATTCATCTCAGGTGCATTACCATAATAAACATTACTCATATAAATCGAACAACCATTATTCTCATACTTAAACGAGTAACTGTCTTGCAATAAACAAGATCTAGAAATAATGTTCATGCTTAACACATACACCAAATAACAATTATTCAAGTTCAAAACTAATCTCGAAGGTAGATGAATAGGGAGCGTGTCGACGACGGTCACATCAACCTTGGAGCCATTTCCAACATGCATCGTCACCTCGTCTCTCGCCACTCTTCGTTTATTCCACAGATCCTATTTCGAGTTACAAATATGAGCACCGAACCAGTATCAAATACCCACGCACTACTAAGATTGCTAGTAAGATACACATCAATAACATGTATATCAAATATACCTTTCTTCTTGATGTTGTCGTTCTTCAGATCTGGCAGGTACTTGGGCCAGTTGCGATTCTAGTGACCTTCTCCCTTGCAGTAGAAGCACTCAGTATCAGGCTTAGGATCAGCCTTGGGCTTCTTAGCAGGTGCGGCAGCTTTCTTGTCGTCCTTCTTGAAGTTGCCCTTCTTCATAGGCTTGCCCCGTTTCTTGAAATTGGTGGTCTTATTGACCATCAACACTTGGTGCTCCTTCTTAATCTCCACTTCAGCAATTTTCAGCATGGAGAAGAGTTCAGGCAATGTCTTGTTCATGCAATGCATATTGTAGTTCATCACAAAGTTCTTATAACTAGGTGGCAGTGATTGGAGGACACGATGAATCCCCAACGCATTAGGAATCATTATTCCCAATTCTTGGAGCTTGTTCGCGTGCCTAGACATTTTGAGCACATGCTCGCTAACAGAGCTTCCCTCTTCCATTTTATAGTTAAAGAACTTCTCGGAGGCCTCATAGCTCTCCACGGCCGCATGAGTCTCAAAAATCAGCTTGAGCTCATTGATAATCCCAAAGGGGTCGCGGTGCTCAAAGCATTTCTGAAGCTTTGATACTAAGCCGTACAGAATGGCACACTGAATTGTGGAGTAGTGATTCTTTCGAGTGATGAAAACATTCTTAACATCATCGGGAGCATCCTTTGCAGGTGGGTCACCTAGCAGTGCATCGAGCACATAGGTCAACTGACCATCGCTGAGGACAATCTTCAATCCATGGAACTAGTCTGTGAAGTTGCTTCCATTGTTTTTTAGCTTTTCTTTCTCTAGGAACGCATTAAAGTTGATGGAGGGGGTCTCCATGATCTACAACATATTTGCAAAGAGTTTAGACTATGTTTATGACAAATTGAGTTCAAATTTAATTCTTAAATTAACTAGGTGAACTCCCACTCAATTCAACATCCCTCACGTTGCCTTAGTTATTACACGGACCCAATCAACTACACCAAGTCCGATCTTCACAAGAGAAGATGTAGCTTCAAAGGCGAACAATCAACATGTTCATCATATCATTCATATGACTCATGCTTTACCTTTCGATATTCCGTGTTCCGAGACCATGTCTGTACATGCCAGGCTCGTCAATATTAACCTTAGTATCCGCATGTGCAAATCTGGCTTGCACCCGTTGTATGCACACGTATAATCTATCACACCCGATCATCACGAGATGCTTCAAAACGACGAGTCTTAGCAACGATGCCTACTAAGGAGGAACACTTTATTACTTGATATTTAGTGAGAGGGATCATCTTATAATGCTACCGTCGCGATCTAAGCAATATAAGATGCATAAAGGATTAACATCACGGGCAATTCATAATATGTGACATGATATGCCCTTCTTCTTGTGCCTTTGATCTCCATCTCCAAAGCACGGACATGATCTCCATCATCACCAGTGTGGCGTCAAAGTCAGTGGCGCCGCTTCATGGTTATCCATCACTTAACAACAACTATTACAACTACTTGGAATCAAGCTATTACATGATGAATAGACACGCAGGTCTTAACAAAATTAAAGAAAACCATTAGGCTCCTGCCAGTTGCCATATTACAATAAGGATCATTGCATACATAAAATATATTCACAAACACATTGTGGCCATATCATATCACATGCCCCTACAAAAACAAGTTAGACACCTCTAATTTTCTTTGCATGTTTTACGTGGCTTAGGTCTTTCATATAAGAACCGATCTTACCTACGAACAAGAACCACAACGCTGATACAAGTTTTGTCAGATGCTAATTGTAAATTGAATCTTAACTATGGTGGGAGAGACAGACACCCACAAATCCACGTGTGCAATGCAAGTTGCACGTCAAGCATGGATCAAGTCTCATGTGCGATGACATATAAGGTTAGCCCGAGCTGCTTCATCCCACCATCATGTAAGATGCAAAGTACACATGAAGACAATGACAACAAAAGCATCAACACCCACAAAACCATTGTGTTCTACTCGTGCAACAAATCTGCGCATAGACACGGCTCTGATACCACTGTTGGGTTCGTAGCAGGGAAAACAAAAAAATTCTACCTCAAGAACGAACAAAACCAAGATCTAATCTATGGAAAAGCCAAGATCTAATCTATGAGATAAGTGCAACGAGATAGATATGTACTAACCCTTGTAGATCCAAAACCTTGTTCGAGATCGAATCTTGTGGTTGATGTAGACTATCACTTGCCGATCTCAAGATCGAGTAGACGATCCTTCCGGTGCCGCGTTCCGGCAGCGCTTTTGCACTCGGTCACATGTACGGGTTGATGTAGACCTTCCTCTCCCTATTCCAGCAGGCAACAGAGGTGGTAGATCTCCATGGAATCCCATCAGTACGACGGCATGGTGGTGGTGGAGAAGAAATCCTGCAGGGCTTCGCCTAAGCCGGAACAGGAGGAAGGACAAGGAGAGTGACGGCCAGGGTTTAGGGTGGAAGGGAGCAAGGGGGAGGCGCCCCCACCCCTCTTTATATAGAGGGGGTGCGGCCTAGGGCTGGCCCCCTTGGCCCTCTAGGGCCGGCGCGCCAAGGGAGGGGGAGATTTCTTCCCCCCCCCCCCCCAAGTTTCCCCTTTTTCTTTCTTGGTTATCAAGCAAACTTCATGGAACCTTCCAGAACCTTCCGAAACTTTCTGAAACCTTCTAGAAGCTCCATAGAATACTCCGGAACGTTTCCGAAACCCACAAAATTGATCTCCATTATATGAATCTTATTCTCCGGACAATTCTGGATCTCCTCGTGATGTCCTGGATCCAATCTGAGACTCCAAACAACATTCGGTCTCCAACTCATATTCCATATCTACTTGAAACTACATCGAACCTTAAGTGTGTCACCCTACAGTTCGCGAACTATGCAGACATGATCGAGACACCTCTCTGATCAATAACCATCAGCGGGACCTGGAGATCCATAACGGCACCCACATATTCAATGATGACTTCGTGATTGATAGAACCATTAACATACGACGCTGATGTCTACGCACGCTTCTATTCTTGTAGACAGTGTTGGGCCTCCAAGTGTAGAGGTTTGTAGAACAGCAGCAAGTTTCCCTTAAGTGGATCACCCAAGGTTTATCAAACTCAGGGAGGAAGTGGTGAAAGGTATCCCCTCTCAAACAACCTTGCAATCAAGATACAAGAAGTCTCTTGTGTCCCCAACACACCCAATACACTTGTCGGGTGTATAGGTGCACTAGTTCGGTGAAGAGATGGTGAAATACAAGTAATATGGATGATTATAAGTGGTAATTGCAATATGAAATAAGAGTGGTAGCAAGCAAACATGTAACATAACTGATTGTAAATGGTGTTTTAATGCTTAGAAACAAGGCCTAGGAATCATACTTTCACTAGTGGACACTCTCATATAAATATCTTCTCTTCATGATGCTACCATGAACTACTCTCCGGTTGGACGATGTAGGGCTATAACATCACACCTTAAAGTTCGCATTCCGCATTTAGATAACCCCTCACTATCACCTTGAGCACTAGATGGTTCCAACAAACACCACAATCTCATAGAGACATCCAACTCAAATTATACTCATGATAAGTATTTATGTAACCTTAGCCAAAGTGCCACACGGTGTGCACACTGTCAACTTCACACACGTGGGGATAAGCAGAGATTCATTAAAGCACTTGAGTAGCAGAATAGATCTATAGATTACAAAGCTCATGATCTCATAAGATCACGCATAGAGAGAGAGATGAACACATAGCTACCGGTAGAGCCCTTAGCCTCGAGAGAGAACTACTCCCTCCTCATCATGGGAATCAGCAACGGTGATGGAGATGGCGGTGGATACGATGGAGATGGCTCCGGGGGCACTTCCCCGTCCTGGCGGTGCGAGCAGACTTCTATCCCCGAATCTCCTCTTGGTGGCGGTAAGGCCATGGAACTTTTCGTGGAAATCAGATCTGGTACCTAGGGTTTTCGTCCCGGGGGGATTTTATAGGCGAAGAGGCAAGGTCGGTGGAGGCTCGAGGGGCCCACACCACCCCCTGTCGCGGCCTGGGCTGGCCCACGCCACCAGGTGGTGTGGCCACCTCGTGGCCCTTCTCCGTCTCGTCTTCTGGCTCCGTGAGTCTTCTGGTAAAATATTGAGTTTGGCTTTTATCTGGTCCAATTCCGAGAATATTTCTTTTCCAGCTTTTCTGAAACCAAAAAGCAATGAAAGCAGTAGCCTTTGTGGCATCTTGTTAATAGGTTAGTTTCAGAAAATGTGTAAAAATACTCCAAAGTGTGGACAAAATATAAGAAAGTAGATATAGAACAAGTATGGGACATCAAAAATTATAGATACATTTAGAACATATCAACATCCCCAAGCTTAACTCCTGCTCGTCCTCGAGTAGGTAAGTGATAAAAAAGAAGAATTTTTTAGGTGACATGCATCATCACAATCTTGATCAAGGTATTTGTAAAACATTGACAGCTGGGATCATAGTACTTTAACATAGCATGAAATATATAGTTCTAACAATAAGACATAGAAACTATGTTGTAACATGAAAAGGTACAAACAAAAGATTCATGAATAACAATGCTTTGAAAGACGTTTGTTTGTTTCTCATATAGAAAACATAATTAGAATGGTATTCAGCTTGTCCCTCATAGTGTAGCAAAACATAAATGCATAGGACACCTTCAAAGTTCATAAGGGTGGCTAGATACAAGTAGTTTAAGAACAAGCAATATCAAAGTTATGAATTAATCAACAAGTCTTGGGACAATGCACATTAAACTAAGAATGGCCACTATGCTCTCTCAATAGGTGCATAAAGATAGAAGATGGAGACTCAACATAAAAGGTAAAAGAAAGGCCCTTCATAGAAGGAAGCAGGGATTCAAGTCTCATAAAGAGCTTCCAAAAATTATGGTACTTATTAGCTTTCAGCTCTCATTACCCCTATCATAAGCATCTTTAGGTGGTTAAGGTTAAAGTGAACAAATATGAGGATATGCTTGACAAGTTATAAGCTGAAAATCTCATGCCCCTTACTTACGAGTACCATTCCTCATGCTACTCAAGTTTAGTCACAGGTAAGTTCTTGTCATTGTAAGTACATGTGTATCGTAGAGAACCTCCAACGGGGTACCCCTTGCCCGATGATACGGAAGAATCCCATATCAAAATGACAAGGCAAGCAGACAATGAGCATCTCAACAATCGTTTTATTTCCTATTTGCATAGGCCCCTTTTTTCTTTTTTTTCTTTCTCATTTTTTTTCTTTCCTATTTGCATAGGTTTTTTATAGAGGATGCTTCATAGATTGCTCACTATGGTTACACTACAGGTTTCCACCATGATTAGGCATGGCTTAGACCAGCCGCCCAGGCGTTTCTCTAACACATATACGAACTCCCTGAGCCTTACAAGCTGCCTTTCATTTCACACCGCCGGGATCCATAAGCAAAAGAACATAATATCAACTAAATAAAGTGCAATGTTTAAAGCGTTCCCCATGATAACATGGTTCTGCTAATTCACAACTTACAAAACGCAAGCATATACGCAACATAGATGGGCACAATGGTTCAAGTTTATTAAGTGCAAGAAAAGTAAAGTGTGCCATCAATTTCGTGAGAGCTTTAATCACTAATTTTCACATAACATAAAAACATGAATATACTTGGAATAGAAAATGCTAATAGATAGGTATGGTGGACTCTTTGGAATAACTTGGTTTTATTTGGAGTTGGATGCATGAGTGGAACTCATACTTGGTACATGTGGAGGCTAGCAAAAGACTGGGAGCGACCAACTAAGAGAGCAATAATGGCCATAATCATGCAAAGCGATAAAACATTATTAATTAAAGCATAAAGTGATATTACAAGTCGAAAACTAAATGATCATAGAGGCCCTGGTGACTTGGTATAGTCTTAACATGGTGTGAGCATGCGCCAAGTCAACCCAAATAAAGCATCAAAGGAGATTACCACAATATTATGCTTTTATATGCTAAAACAATACATGATTCTTTCAAGGCACATTAAGCAATCTCAATTGTTTGTAACAAGTCATGCTATAGCAATAATCACTAAGCATAATGTCAAAGCAATATCAAACATGACATGATAAAGTCTAAGTCACAGTCAAAACAAGCTTACTTTTGTACCACTATAAGCATGAAACTTCCTACTCTTTTCCAACACCAATCAAAAACTAAAGCTAAACACAATAATAGCAAAGGAGAACACTCGCAGAACAATAAGAGTGAAAACTAGACTGTTCTAGGCAATGAATAACGGGGTGTATCTCTCTCCAAAAGAAGTGTGTTGGGATCCAACCATCTTACTTAAGAAAACCAAGCAAAAGAAAACTAAAAACAAAGACGCTCCAAGAACAACACAATTGTGCATGAAACAATAAATATGATGTGTTTGGAAGAAACCTGAGATTTTTATTGATGAAGAAGGAGATGCCTTGAGCATCCCCAAGATTTGACGCTTGTACTTCTTGAATATTTCTTGGGGTGACATGGGTGTCATCCCCAAGCTTGAGCTTGTGTACATACTTCATCTTATCACATTGTTCTTCCCTACACTTTAAAATTTCCTTCATACAAAACTTGTCACAATCTTCATTAGCAACATTAGTACACTTAAGATAATAAGACTTTAGGTTCAGTTTCAACACAAGTAAAACTTCCATTAAAACACAACCTACTGTAGCAATTCCTTTTAAAAGTTCAAGTGATCAAAGAGAACTCAAAGAGAAAGAAATTAAGAGGCAAATGAAAATAATGGCAGAAATCTGTCAAAACAGACCAGCAGGTAAAAAACCAATTTTTTCGAAGACCTTTTGTTGCTCAAATCGAAAAGTGTTAAACTAGCGAAAGTTGGATAACAACCTGGGACAGAAGCACAAAAAATTACCGCTCAATCTGACGTACAGATATTTTTCACGAATTTTTACAGCAAAGCACAAAAATCTGTTTCGAGACAGCAACTCTCCCAAGCATTACTTCTCTCTCGTTAGAGGTTACTCTTGGCACCAAAACAACACAAAAAGGATAAGGAGAGGTTATTACTGAAGCAATAACTTCCAAGGCTCAACAAAAGAAAAACCTACTGAATAGAAATTTGGGTTATCTCCCAATAAGTGTTTTTCTTTAACGCCTTTGAGCTAGGCACGATAATTTCGATGATGCTCACATAAAAAATATGTATTGAAGTAAAAGAGAGCATCAAAAAGCAAATATGGAACAAATTTAAGTCTAACCCACTTCTATGAAAAATAACCTTGTGAAGAAACAAGTCATGAAAGCACAAAGCAACAATCATAGGAAAGCAAAACAAGTGCAACTTCAAAAAAATTAACATAAAGAGGGGAAACTTAATATTGTTGAGACACATAAAACCATGTTTCCCTCTCTCCTAATAACTTTCAGTAGCATCATGAATAAAATTAACAATATAACTATCACATAAAACATTCTTATCATGAGCCACATGCATAAAAGAATTAATACTCCCCACATGAACATAGTCATTCTTATTAATTATAGTGGGAGCAAATTCAACAAAATAGCTATTATTATTATTCTCATCACCATAATCATCAAATATAGGAGGCATATTGTAGTCATAATTAATTTTCTCCTTAATAGTAGGTGGACTGAAAATATCATATTCATCATTGCAATCATCATATATTGGAGGTATAGTATCATCGTAAGCAATAGAATAGTTATCTTCCAAAGTGTGTTCACTTGTAAACATATCATCGTTGGAAGGAACATGGATAGTACTAATAGTACAATAATTATTAATATTATCATTTTCATCATTTGTACCAAAGAGATTTTCAATATCAAAAGTAGTGTGCTTTTCCCAATCATGATCACTACTATAGGTAATAGGCATAGGAACATCATCGAGTTCAGACTCATCAAAAAACTATAATAGGAGCAACATGCTTAGTGGAAAATACTGTTTCCTCTCTTCTTTTCCTTCTTCTCTTTAGGAGGGAGAGGCTTGAAAGGAAGCTTCTCCATATACCGAGGTTTATTGTTAGACACAATAGAAGAAACTTTGGAGGATTCCTTCTTTCATTAATAAGATCAAAACACATATTAGTCCTATCATATTTTGGTAAGATCTCATATTTTATAATATTTTGTATGTAAGTATTTGTGTGGCAATTATCAACACAATAAAGATGACAACCATGCAGGATGCTATTCATATCAAAATCACTCATATCTACCAAAGAGGTTTTTCTTGATAACTCTTCACACCCCAAAAATAATGTAAGTTCATCATGATGATTAGGAGTGATCATGTCATCACAATACAAACTTGTAGTACTCATTGGATTAAAAGGGCTATTATTATGGCCTGAGCATTGAAAATTGAAATGACCCACTTCAAAGCAAAGTTCACAAATAAAAGGATAGAGGGCACTTTTTTTTTACCAAGATCATTTAGAGCCCTATACCACGTTCTAGTTTTTCATTCCTGTGGGTGATACAATATTCTTCTTCAATTTGATTATTCTCACAAGGCATATGTATTCCACAAAAATTAACATGCTTATAAGAAATAGTACTTTCAGAAGTTTTGAGCATGTTTATTGCTATCATTAATAACAATTTCATTTTCCATGCAAGTGTCTTTAAAAGGCCCATGATACATGTCCCATTTTTCTTTAGGAGCATTAATATGAGAAGAAAAGGCTCTACAATAATCAACAAGAATTTGAGGATCAAGACCATATTTAGCACTAAGCTCTTGAAAATCAACAGTTTCACCGAAAGACTTAATGCAATCATACTCATAGTTTATACCTGGTTCTTTACCTTTGTTGTTATCCCAATCTTTGGTATTGCTTTGAATTGTTTCAAGAAGATCCCACTTAGATTTGACCTCCTTACTTGTGAATGATCCCTCTGAACAGGTATCTAGATAATCCTTGTAATGTCCTGAAAGCCTTGCATAAAAATTATTCAGAACAATATTACTAGGGAGCTCATGAATGGGACATTTGAGCATTAGTGACTTCAATCTCCACCATGCTTGGGCAATACTTTCTCCATCATGTGGATGAAAATTATAAATATAATTCCTATCTTTATGAACTTCATGAGGAGGATAAAATTTAGAGTAAAAGAGAGATTCAAGTTCCTTCCACTGAAATGATGAGGATCGTCTAGTAGCTCATACCACTCCTTGCTTAGCCCATAAGTGATAAAGAGAATAGCTTCATCTTAACTTGGTTCATTGAAATACCTGCACACTTGAACAACCCGCATAATTCATGTATAAAAATTAAATGATCACCAGGATGGACAGTTCCATCTCCAAAATAATAGTTATTCATAACACGTTCAACAATTTCCATAGGTATTTTAAAAGGGACGCTTTCAGTATGTGGATTTAAAATATCACAAGTACCATTAGAATTACCACATATGGGAGATAAAGTATCATCAGAGCAAATTTTCTTGTTTAAAGCTGGGGAACTAAAAAGATCATTTTCATAAAAACTAACTTCCCCAAGCTTAGATGTTTCCATAGCATTAGTGATGGCTCAGTGTACGGCGCCAGAAAAGTGCTGGTGCGGTGTTGATGTAGAGCTCGTTGGGAACCCCAAGAGGAAGGTATGATGAGCACATCAGCAAGTTTCCCTTAGTTATGAAACCAAGGTTTAATCGAACCAGTAGTAGCAAGGAAACACCCCAAAGGTGTTGCTAGCTGAGCCTTGGCAGGGCGCACTATCGGTGCTAGTAGCAACGTGGAGACCTGCACAACACAACCACAGAACTTTGTCCCCAACTTGCGATGAGGTTGTCAATCTCACCGTGTTTTGTGGAAAACAAAGGATTAAACGTATTGAATGGAAAGAAGTAATAGTTTCCAAAAAGTAAACACAAAGAAGTAAACAATTTGTAGATTGTATGTAAAGAAAAAGGACCGAGATCCATAGTTCACTAGAGGTGGCTCTCTTTAGATAGATAACATGCTGGGTGAACAAATTATAGCGGGGCAATTAACAAACATCGATAAAGCAATACATACATATACTAATCATCTTGACTCCTTTGAGATTCGATTGGGCATTACAACATTATACATAGATCGCCATCCAACTGCATCTATGACTAATAATCCACCTTCAGGTTATCATCTAAACCCCCTCCAGTATTAAGTTGCAAGCAACAGATTATTGCTTTACGAACTGCGTGTAAAGTAAACAATACGATTGTTCTATGAACAAAGGATTGTTGTTTTCTCCCTAGTAGCAATAGCACATCTAGTACCTTAGAGATTTCTGTCACTTCCCCAGATTACCAGAGGCATGAACCCACTATCGAGCATAAATACTAACTCTTGGAGTTACCAGCATCTACTTGGCCAAGATAGCTACTAACAACGGAAAGCATGCAAGATCACAAATAACAAAGACATGATAGAATCAATAATCAATCTAAAATAGCATCTCAATATCCATCGGATCCTCGCAAACACAACATGAAGAATTACAAATAGATGATCTTGATCATGAACGGAGCTCACAAGATCTAGACATGAAAGCACAAAGGAGGAGAACCAGCCATCTAGCTACTACATGGATCCGTAGTCCAAGGATGAACTACTCACGCATCACACCGGAGGCTTGCATGGTGATGAAGAAGGCCTCCAGGGTGAATTCCCCTCTCCGGTAGGGTGCCGGGAAGAGCTTCAGATCCCTCCCGATCTAGGAATGGAGATGACGGCGGCTACAGACTCTTTCGTGGATTTTTGATCGGGCACTTAGGGTTTTCGTCCCGAGAGCATCTTATAGGCGGAAGGAGAGGCTGAGGGGGTGCTGGGGTCGGCCAGACCACCCCCTGACGCGGGCCAGGCTGGGCCGCGTGGCCAGGTGGTGTGGTGGCCCCCTGGCCCCTCTCAGTCTCGTACTCTGGCATCTGATGACTTCCGTAAAAATAGGCACTTTGGCTTTTGTCCCGTCCAATTTCCAGAATATTCATTTTCTGACTTTCCTGGAACCAAAAACAGTAGAAAACAGGCAGCTGACACTATGGCTCTTGTTAATAGGTTAGTCCAAGAAATCATATGAAAAGTACTCCAAAGTGTGGACAAAACACAAGAAAGTGGATAAAACCAAGCATGAAACATCAAAAATTATAGATACATTTGCAATGTATCAATTAGTAACAAAGGTGTTCCAAAAAATCATACTAATAACAGCGATTTTTTTTGAAATAGCACATTTTTTAAATTAATTCCACAACTGTCGCGTGAATTTAAGATTTAACAGATCTACGTATTTGTCGGTCACAGCGTCACCGAATGCAACGAATCGCGACAGCCAGACCGAGAGGACCATTCAGCATGGACGTGGTTGAATAAAAATCTATTTGGCGTCGCTATCACCGAGTGCATGCGGTGGTGGGCCCGCTCGGTTCGATTGCCTCAGTCGGCGACAACCTGGCCGATTGGCCCATTCGGCGACACCCTGGCCGAAAGGAGCCAAAGAAGAGGACCGTCGCGCGAGCCCGTCCCGCACCCAGCCGCCTTCTTCCTCGCGTCGTCTCTCTGCCCTCTCTCTCCCAGCGACGAACCCAGCCATTTTTTCACCATTTTTCTCAGATTTAACCCAAATTAGCCAACAAATCTTTGTTCTAAAACCAGTATAGAGAAAGGAGAAGCCTGATCTACTGATGGGTTAGCTCAGGACTAGATTTGGTGGTGGATTTTTGGAGGAATGGTGGTGGAGCTGGGTGGAGCTGGCAATGGTGGTGCTGCGGTGGAGCTTGGAGCTGGGGCGTTTGTGAGCTGCCCGTACTGCTTCTTTGGTGAACCGAGCCTGCTGTACCGAGTGGCTTCTCACGCTTCAAGGGTAAACTCTAATCACTCGTTAATCACAGTTATTGTATATGGTTATGCGGCTACGCGGGCTGTGGTTAGCAGGCTATTAGAATAGTTAGGATGGTTTTAGTATATTATTTAGAATAGTTGTATATAGTTTTATAGAATAGGTGGGTTTGTAGAAAAAATTGGTAGGTGGATTTATATAAATATTAGCCAGACTATTATTTAGAATATTAGCGGGTAGTTCTACATAGTTTTATTTAGAATAGGTGGATTTGTAGAACGATTTGGCAGGTGGGTTTGTAGGAAAATTATCCAAATTATTAGTATATTATTTAGAGTATTTACGAACTGTCGATAATTAATTATTTAGATTGATTTTTTTTATGTCAGCAGAGATGTCGAATGTAGTGAAGTTCATGTTTTACTATGGTCCTGGTAATGTCCAATACTATGAATATGGAGCAAATTTGCGTGAGTTTCATTTTACGGAGTTGGATTTGACTGCCCCTCAAACCTGGAGTGTTAGTCAGTTGAAGGAATGGTTGACGGACTGTTTAGGATATAATCTCGAAACATACACCGTCAGTGTCCAAGCATTCTGGACAAAGTCTACCAAGAAAATTTTCTGGATTTTGAAGGATGTAGATCATAACCGAGATTGGTTTAAATGGTTAAAAGGTTGCCAGGATAGGTAGATACACCCTGTTGCACTAGTGCTTCCTGTCTTGAAGGAGATCAATCCGCAAGCATCTAAAGGTGGACACGGTCCTGGCCATAGTGTTGAATCTGGTGGCGGAACATACTCTATGTCCAATGCTGGAGGTGGTGGTTATGAATCAGAACAGAGCAGTCAGATAGGAGGAGGTGGTGGTGGTGGTTACGAACCAGGGCAGAGCAGTCAGGATGTAGGTGGGGGATACGAGAGTGGAGAGGTAGATGGGGACGAGGAAAGTGGGAACATGTAGGACACAATGGAGGATGAGGATTCCATGGATGGTGAAAGTGGTGATTCTGATGATTCAGATAGTTCCGATGAAGAAGGCAATGAAGAAGACGTACCAATTCCTGCATCCTGGAATCAAGACATCTCCGGTGTCATGACCGTTAACGACTGTCATGATTCTGCCTGAGAATATCACAAAAATAAAATTGCGCAGGGCGCCAGATATCCAGACAAGAAACATTTGCAAGATGCAGTCATTGCTTGGGCATTGTCTACACAGAGGGTTCTCAGTACAACTGTGTCAAATAAGAGATACTTGACAATGGAATGCGTGGATATTAATTATCCAGCCAGGGTGCATGGATATCTTCCTAAATATGACACAAGTTGGTTGGTGAGTGACATGGTGATGCACACATGTCAGCTTTCATCTATCCCTACAGATCATCGTAACCTCTCGTCCACGCTTCTGGCATGGTTCTTTTACACGGAGATAGTGAAGAGCAAAGCGGTGGAAGTGAAGGCTATAATAAATAAAGTAAGGGTCAGGTTTAATTACGATATTTCGTACGGCAAGGCTTGGAGGGCAAAGCAAAGGGCTCTTGAGGACAGGTTTGGTTCTTTCAGAGACACGTATGACTCTGTGGTGAGACAGCTCCTTACACTGCAGGCAAGGAACCCAGGCACCTATGTCGACATCCAACACTATGTGATACCTGAGGATCCATCCGTAAAGGTGCTTCATCGAGTGTTCTTCTCTTTCTCCGTGTGCATCCAAGCTTTCACTTATTGCCGACCAGTTATATGTGTGGACGGCACGTTTCTCACTGGCAAGTATAAGGGACAGATCCTTACCGCCATAGGTCAAGACGGCAACAATAAAATTGTCCCACTCGCCTTTGCTTTTGTTGAGGGAGAAAACACTGAAAGCTGGACATGGTTCTTCAGGCAGCTCAAGATAGCAGTTGTCAAAGATAAGCCCAATGTGTGCATCATTCATGATAGGCATGCAGGTATACTAAATGTAGTTAAACGTTTGACACGGCCTGGGCCTAAAGAACAAACCCCTTGGCTCGACATGCAGAGCCGTTGGTGCATTCGCCATTTGGGAGCTAATTTTTTCTCACAGTTCAGGAACAAGAATCTGATGAATCTTTTCAAAAAACTATGCAAGCAGAACCAAGAATGGAAGTATGATTTCATATGTGCACATCTCGATGACTTCACTCAGAAACATGTCAGAGCTAGGAAAGCGGCCCAAACGGCAGCTATAGCTGCACATCAAGCAGCGATTCTTTGCCATCGGAGAAGCGCATCTTGAAGAAGAGCATGTAGGGCTATGTGACTTGCCTAGATTTGATCCGCCTGGTACAAGGAGAAGGTCCGGGAGACAGATTAAAAAATTTCAACAGTGGATAGAGCACGAACCTTTGGAGAGGTGGTCTTTGCTACACGACACCCATGGAGCTAGGTATGGTGTCATGACTACAAACCTTGATGAGTCATATAACTTTGTCCATAGAGATAATAGGGCTCTGCCACTTACATCCATTGTCGAGGGTATTCTGTATGGCACAATCACATATTTCAGAGAAAGACGACAGAAAGCTCAGTTGCATATATTAAATAATCCGAACACACGCTTCTGTAAAAAAATTATGGAGTACATGGATAAAAAGATGGCAAAAGCTCGAACACACACTGTCGTGGCTGTTGGTAATGCGGAGCGAAGGTTTGAGGTGCGGTTACCTACCGATAAGTTTAGGTGTGGTAATAAGCTAAGGACACACGAGGTAAAGATTGGACATGAGCAATGGCCAACCTGTGAGTGCACATGCAACAAACCAAAATTGCTTCATCTCCCATGCTCGCATGTGCTTGCTGCGTGTGGGCAGCTGGGGTTGGACGCAATCTCGTTCATGTCTCCGTACTATCTAAAAGAAGCTGTGATTAATACCTGGACATGTGAGATGTCAGGATTTCGAGTAGTTGGTAATTTCAACAAGGTAAACCCTGGTGAAAAGCAGTACATCCCCCACCCTGCTCTAATGCGAACAGGCAGAGAAAGACACCAGTGTAGGGGCATCCGGAATGACATGGATGAATCAGAAGCTGAAGGTCCAACGCGATACTGTTTTCTATGCAATGATTTTGGCCATAGGGCAAGGTGTTGTCCCAAGTTCGGAACAGGCGTAGTACCTACGTGAGGCAGTGGTACCCGGGCTCGAAGAGGTAGAGGTCGCGGGCGAACTTAGGTTATGATGAACTATGTTTAATTTGTAATACGTGATGAACTATGTTTTAATTTGTAATACGTGATGAACTATGTTTTAATTTGTAATACGTGATGAACTATGTTGTAATTTGTAATACGTGATGAACTATGTTTTAATTTGTAATACGTGATGAACTATGTTTTAATTTGTAATACGTGATGAACTCTGTTTTATTTGTAATACGTAATAAACTCTGTTTTAATTTGTAATATTGTGTAGAAATGGCGAGAAGATACAGTTTGCTCAGTGAAGATATTGAGAAGAAACATTATGCTAGAATTTTGGAGGATGAACCTAACTCCCTTGAGCCCTTGGTCACTCGCACTCCCAACGTAAACTGGAGGATACACCCGGCTTGGGTTTCTAGGTATGATTTTATTTTAATCATGCATTACAACAATTATGCTTTCATCTTTTGTCGCACTAAGTCTTTTGTGGACTCTATTTCGATATACAGGTTGAAGTGGGCTGGGCTTTTACCTTTTGCTCGTTTGGTTGAGGACACTGGAGACTCTACACGTCTATTATATGACCAGTCATTGCTGAGTTGCTTGGTTGACCGATGGAGGCCTGAGACACACACTTTTCACTTCCGTTGGGGTGAAATAGCTCCTACTCTCCAGGATGTGTCTTACCTGTTGGGACTTCCCTTGGCAGGCCAGCCCATTGGGCCGCTGGATGCACCAGCCAGTTGGAGCACCAATATGGCCCAACGTTTTGAGGGTATTAGTGTCGTTCCATTTGACCACGATGATCACGGGCCCAAGTTCGACTGGTAACTAGGATTTCAGGTGTGTTCGATAACTTGTTAGTCCAATTGTCTTTACGCATCGCACCATTCATTGCTTGTTGGTACTAAACTATCTTTGCGTTAATGCAGATCCAACGGTTAGGCTATCCAGAGCTCCAGTTGACTGAGCCACAGATCACTCGGTGCTTGGAGGCTTACTTACTTTGGCTTCTCGGGAAGGTGATGTTCACCGAGAACCATGTCACCACTATCACCGCTCGCTACATCCCTATTGCATTGGAGATTGCTAATGCAACAAGCGCAGACATGATTACACAAAGGAGTTGGGGTTTTGCGGTCTTGGCAGCTACGTACAGAGGTATGTGCAGCGGTTGTCAGCATAAAGCTCCTAGGTCAGGCTTGCTTGGATGCCCTTTACTGTTGCATCTTTGGTCCTGGGAGCGGTTTCCTATTGGACGACCAGACGTAGTTGTTGAGATGGCCTACCCATCGCATGCATTGGGTGACCCTCTGACAGGACCGTTCGACGCAGACCGCATCGACTTACCGACTTTCGGTACAGTTTGGACACGTCGCAAGGTATGTGGAAAGTTTTTAATTAGTTCATGTACTATATGACTAGAAATGACATGTGTTCTTTGGCAGAGAAGCTTTTCTCATGCTCAGGTGAGGGGTTGCTACCCCGCTTTCTCCGAGTAGTTTGACGTGCTGCTCGCGAGCTCGGTGATGTGGGAGCCCTACACGGATGAAGCCGTTGGTGCTAGATTCCACAAGGATGGGGACGACGTGGGAGCCGTCACACTGATTTCTACACTCTGTACCAGAGACGCGGCATATTGGCTTACAAAATCGAAGATCATCTTCGACATGCAGGTAGAGGAGATGAGCCTACATAGAGTAATGAGGCAGTTCGGCCTTCACCAGTTGGCCGACCCTCGTCCTACTGAGAGTGTCGTACCTTCGGTCGTCCACACGTAAGTTTATTGACTTATCTGGTTTATTGACTTATAGCAATCACTCTCAAATTGTAGGTTGTCAAGAAAGGGAAGCAACAAGACCGTCACAGGCTGGCTCCATAGAGTTGGGACATACATAGAGGAGTGGAACAGCGCAACAACACGAGTCTGGGACTCGGATGCCCCGTTTGATATGGAAGAGTTCAACCACTATCTGCGAAGCTACATGAGCGCCACACGTCTATGCATCACACAACAGAGTGACCCAGGGGCGATGCCGAGCGCGGCTACTTGGGATAGTTATCCGAGTCAGTCTACTACGGGCAGCAGACAGCACGCGGTAACACATTGTCTTCACCTTATGCACCTACTTGCTATAGAGTTTCTATTCCATTTTTCACCCTAGTGGTTCAAATTGCAGGCACAGTTGCTACTCGATCTTGAGACGGATAGTGCTGATTACAGACGGTCCCTTTCGTCCGGACCTCTGCTTATACCACGGGAGCAGCAGCAGACCTGGCTGAGTCGTCTAGAGGAGAAGATCTGACGTATCCACGAAGTTCTCACGTGCACCCGCTCTTCGGACGTTGCTCACCAGCCGGGACCACAGCGGCCTCCGCGTCACTCGACGCAGCAGAGGTAGCACCAGTAGCAGCCACGTCCACCCTCGCCCGTATGAGGGTCTCCTCGTCCACGGCTTACACCACAGGCAACACAGAGGCCTCCCCCTCCAGACCAGCCTAGAGGTTCGTCGTGGCAGCAGCAGAGTTCTTTCAACTGGTGGCAGCAGCAGCAGCTACCTTTTTAGGGTGGAGGTCCGTCGTGGCAGCCTCAGCAGCAGCAGCCACCTTTTGGCCACTCTCCCGCGCCGAACTCCGGCTTTCGTCCACAGCCGCAGCCACAGGGTATGCGTCTTACACAATACCGAGACTAGCTTCATATCATATCAATTTCTTATATACTTCGGTATTCATATGCAGGAGCCTTTGGGTCTACGCCTGACTATCAGGGATCTTTTTCTGGATCGGCGTGGACGAGTGATCATGATATGGAGCACAACACTCAGGACTTCATGACACAGAGCAGTTGAATCAACATTTTTCAGACCCCCACACAGGAGACTCAGTACGACGAGCACGGCTCAGTGATTCCTCCTCGAAACATTTGGGCGCCCATTAGGTACGACTTGACACTACCAGAGCAACCACGTGAGCGTCAAGGCAGACGACAACGCTGATACCTCTCTCAGCCATATGTCTATATATGTGTGAGACATGCACCTTCCTATGTGTGAGACATTTCTATATCTATCTATCTATGTATGAGACATATGTCTATCTATGTGTGAGACATGCACCTAATGTTATTCATTTCTTGGTCGAGATCGCTAACAAACGACTACAACAGATAAGTAGGATACAAACGAGATAATTAAGATACACACACGAGCTACAAGGGAGAATTGTTCTATCCCTACAATGATGCCTTCTTCATGTCCTGCTCTTCTTGCCCTTACCCTTCGACGATGCCTCGTCTTTACCCTTCTTCTTGGCCTTCCTTTTGTCCCACTCAGCTCTCCACTTAGTACCAACGGTAGGCGTCATGAATATATCATCTTCATCTTCACTCTCCTCTAGCTTGTCATTGCTCTTCTTGCCCTTACCCTTCGATGATGCCTCGTCTTTACCCTTCTTCTTGGCCTGCCTTTCGTCCCACTCGGCTCTCCACTTAGTCCCAACGGCAGGCGTCATGAATATATCATCTTCATCTTCACTCTCTTCTAGCTTGTCATTGCTCTTCTTGCCCTTACCCTTCGACGATGCCTCGCCCGATGAAGGCTTGCCCTTAACCTTCGATGATGCCTCGCCTTTACCCTTCTTCTTGGCCTGCCTTTCGTCCCACTCAGCTCTCCACTTAGTCCCAACGGCAGGCGTCATGAATATATCATCTTCATCTTCACTATCTTCTATCCAAATCCAAGGGAGCGTGATGTTCTGCTGCCTTGCCCCTTCATTAGAGAATCTTTGCTTGCTCCACCTAGCATTGATCCGAAGTAGCTCTTGCCATATCTCCTCTAGAGTCCTCTTCGGCCAGCCTTTTCTACGCAATCCCTCACCCAACTCAATGAGGATACAATCACTACCACTTAGTTCCTCTAATGGGGTTGGATTGTTGTCTATCCTAAAGTTCCTAGCCAAATGAAAAAGGTCGACAGACATGTCTGGCACGAAACTGCGATCGTAGGGAAACATACTGGCTAAAAACAGGGTGGTCAGCGCTAAACAACCGCTGAGGAGTTTTATAGGGTAACATTCTGGCGGGAAAAAATCTGGCTGGAAACATTATGGCGGGACGCATTTTGGCGGGAAAGATTTTGGCGGGAGATATTTTGGTGGGAAGCATTATGGCGGGAAACATTCTGGCGGGAAGCATTCTGGCAGGAAGCATTTTGGCGGGAATGTTTTTTGATGGAAGCAACATTGGTCTGACATGTTGAATTAAAGATACATCACAACACTATAACTGAAATGAAGATACATCAAGACACTACAACTGAAAGGAAGTTACATCAAGACACTGCAACTGAAATTAAGATACATCAAGACACTACAACTGAAATTAAGATACATCGGGGATACATCGGGACACTACAACTGAAATGAAGTTACATCAGGACACTACAACAGGAATTAAGATACATCGGTACTGAGACATACGTCTACCTTCCCTGAGTCCAGCACGGGTACTTCCCGGTCTTGTCCCCACGTTCCTCTGCCTCCCGCGCCTCGGCAGCTCTTTCTCTTAATCTCTTCCTTTCTGCCTCACGGGCCTCCTTGCGCACCTCTTCCTGGCGCTCGCGGATTGCATTCTCTTCCTCCCTTCTCTTCCTATTCAGCTCACGGTTTTGAGCTTTCTCTGCTTGGAATTCTTTCATTTCTCTCTCTCGTTCCTTCTTCGCCTCTTCGGCCATCCTTTCAACATGTTCCTCTTCATGAAAGGCAGCCCACGCAGCTCGGTTCCTGTCATGACACTTTTTCTTGGCCCAGGCTGGCTGCTCGGTGTCAATCCAATGGTACCACTTGCAAAGTGGAGGAGGATACTATAAGCAAATCAATGGAATGAATAAAAGAACTCATGATAACATGAATGGTTGATATTAACCATGCTCTGGGAACATACCGGAGGCCTCTCGTACGACGAACTTGCTTGTTGGGGCGGGCTTGCGTCGTAGTTGGGACACATGAAAAACTTCATGCCCATGCAGGTGGAGAAATCGATCGACTCCTTAACCTTGGCGAGATGGCCGCACCAACAACGCTCGTGTGTCACCCCTTGTGGCAACCTAGCATCTTTCATCTTCCTAGGCCTATACTCTGGATCCAAACAAGGCACACTCATGATGTAGAGGAGAAGAAATGCGAGAGAAAGATAAGGAATAGCTAAACTGGGTGAAGAGAGAACATCTCGGTGCCTAAATTTATAGAGGAAATGGGAAGACTAGGCGGGAAAAAACGGTGGCAAAACGTGGCGGGAATCGGCTGGCGGGAATAGGTTGGCGGGAAAAAACAGCGGCAAAATGTGGCGGGAATCGGCTGGCGGGAAATAATGGCGGGAATCGGCTGGCAGGAACCGAAAACTAATCTAGCGCTGCTTGCAGTAATTTAAGCATGTGTTGGTTATGGCGAATTGCTTGGTTATGCATTGATCATGCAGGATTTGGCCACGGCCTGGCCGATTAGTCCAATCGGTGAGGGCCAGGCCGATTGAGTCATTCGGCTTGCCCCTGGCCGAGAGGAGCACACGGCTAGAGCCTCGCCGATTGGTCCAGCTCCATTCGGCTTGACCCTGGCCGACTGAGTCATTCGGCTTGCCCCTAACCGATTGCAGCTGGTGTCAGCCGAATGGTCCTCTCGGTCTGGCTGTCGCCGATTCGTTGCATTCGGCGACACCGTGACCGACAAATGCCTAGATCTATAAAATCTTAAATTCGTGCGACAGTTGTGGAATTAAATAAAAAAAGTGTGCTATTTGAAAAAAAATCGCCTAATAACATTGCTATTAGCATGCAAATAAAGTTCCATGGGTTTTTAATTTTCTTTTCAAACCATTCATGTTCTACCTTAGGAAATATACTAAAAAGCTCTCTAATTTTGTTGTTGTTTTCCATTAAGCCTAACTAGTGAAAATAAAAAAAAGAAACAAAAAGATATAATTGCAAAATCTAAAGGAAATAACTTCGAGCACTCACACACCAGCTACAGTACTTGAAGATAGCTTAGTAGCCAGAGGATGTGAGTACCTTTTACCTTACCTCCCCGGCAACGGTGCCAGAAAATAGCTTGATGTCTACGCACGCTTCTATTCTTGTAGACAGTGTTGGGTCTCCAAGTGCAGAGGTTTGTAGAACAGCAACAAGTTTCCCTTAAGTGGATCACCCCAGGTTTATCGAACTTAGGGAGGAAGTGGTCAAAGGTATCCCCTCTCAAACAACCCTGCAATCAAGATACAAGAAGTCTCTTTTGTCCCCAATACACTTGTTAGGTGTATAGGTGTTGGGGATCAGTGCAGAAAACAAAAATTTCATACGACGGAACCCCAAAAAACTTGCCTAGGATCTATCTATGTAGTAATGCGGTAACAGCCGGAGCGTATAGAGTACATACCCTTGTAGACCGTATGCGGTTAACGTTCCGCGGGGAACGTGGTTGATGTAGTCGTACTCGAAGCCGACCTCAAGGTCACGAAGCTCCTCGCAGGTCACCCCTTGCTCCTTCTTGATCTTCATCATCTTCATCGTGCAACAGCTCCGGCTCACGACATTTAAGCGCCCCAAATGTTGCGCCTCGTGTCTTTGTACACATCCAGTGCACGATGAGACCTCTGGCTCCCCGATCCCGCCGGGAGTGCTGAAGTTGATATCCGGCTAGGAATCCTCAGAGCGCAACAACAGATCTAGTGTGTGCCTCGACCGCACAGCCCAGACTTGGGGCCATGGTCACGAGGTATAGAGAGAGGGAGGAGGAGAAAGTCAACCAAAGGACTTCTCCAATTGTTGGTTTGGTGTGTTTAATCCCACCCATGGACACCCCTTTATATAGGCTAAGGGGGTGTACCTTTCTCAAAGGCTAAGCCATGTGGGACTAATACTAAAGGAAAAAGTCAACAGAAATTCAGACTGCCAAATGGGCTGTTTCTACTCAGCCCAATAGGCAAACAGAAAATAAATAGAAAAAGGAAAAAGGGGAGCAGTTGGGGCTGGCCAGGTGGGACTTGGTGCGGCCCACCCCGCGCCCAGTACTCCCGCCATGGCGGCCTGGCAAGGGGAAGCCCCGGGTGGGCCGGCTCGCCCCCCGGCGGCCCAGCACCCCGCCTGCTGGCGCTGCTCCAATGGCCGGGTGGCTGGCTCGCCTAACCAGCCCGCCTTTGCTGGCTGAGCGGCATCCAGTTATCTGCCGCCATGTGCGGTGGCGGTTATCCGCCGCCCACAGGGCTGGCTGTTTTTGCCCTTTTCCATTTATTTTTCTGCACTTTTATTTCTAGGCCATTTCCCTTTGGGATTTGGCCTAATATAAAAGTTGACTTTATAAATCTTAATCTAAATATTATTTATAATATATTAATTCATAATTAACATATAATAAATATATATTTAAATTCCCATTTATCCGAAAACACTTTTCCGGACTTTTCCTTTATTCTTTCTCCGAACAACTTTGGATCTCTGCATGGAACGATTCCGGCTTTCTCTCTTTCTCTACTATGATTCCGTCTTACGAATGATCGCTCTCATCGTACCCTTAAGTGTATCCTCTCACGGCTCGGGAATGCTCTAGACATGATCTGTATCAATGATCAACAGAGGGACCAGGGATGTCCATGTGACCCCTATGCATTCCTGATGACAATGTCGTTTGAACCGTCTAAATGTAGCATCCTCTTCCTTTTGTTTCTCGATACAACTTGTCCGAGATCCGATCACTGGTATCCCATACCTTGTTCAATCTCGTTCACAACAAGTTATGTTTTCTTGTTATCGTGATATTACATCCCCGTGACCTAGTCACATGTTGCAACATTTATAGATGTAATCTCACCAAGTCGGCCGTATGTATCTTTACCCATCATGTGGGCGAACAAATCTCGGTCTTGCAGTCACATGTCATCTACTGTTCCTTCGGAATACCCAACATACACCTTTATGGCCACCGCATTACCAGATGACGGTTGATGCAGTCTAAGCAGCCTAGGGAAACAGTGAGTAATATGAGCTCACGGTCTAAGGAGAAGGAGTCTAGGTATAGATGTTGCAATAATGAACTATATGACTTGATCGTGTTGCAATCCTTCGAGGAATGTCCAACCACATCATTCTCCAATGATATGATCTTGTTGTCAGTCGGCATAAATGCCCATGATCTTGAAACCCAGATCATCTTCGTGACCAACGAACTAGTATGAATAGAGGCTACTAGGGACTTTGTTGTTTCATACCACACCTGTACCAATGTTTCCACTTGGTACAGTTCTAGCACAATATGAAACTATTATAAACTAATTGAGATATGACAATAAAAACCTATTTATTATTTGCCTCTAGGGCATATCTCCTTCAATAGGTGCACTAGTTCGACGAAGAGATAGTGAAATACAAGTAATATGGATGATTATAAGTGGTAATTGCAATCTGAAATAAGAGTGGCAGCAAGCAAACATGTAACAGAACTGATTGTAAATGGTGTTTCAATGCTTAGAAACAAGGCCTAGGGATCATACTTTCACTAATGGACACTCTCATATAAATATCTTCTCTTCATGATGCTACCCTGAACTACTCTCCGGTTGGACGATGTACGGCTATAACAGCACACCTTAAAGTTCGCATTCCCCATCTAGATAACCCCTCACTGTCACCTTGAGCGCTAGATGGTTCCAACAAACACCACAATCTCATAGAGACATCCAACTCAAATTATACTCATGATAAGTATTTATGTAACCTTAGCCAAAGTGCCACACAGTGTGCACACTGTCAACTTCACACACGTGGGGATAAGCAGAAATTCATTAAAGCACTTGAGTAGCAGAATAGATCTATAGATTAAAAAGCTCATGATCTCATAAGATCACGCATAGAGAGAGATGAACACATAGCTACCGGTAGAGCCCTTAGCCTTGAGAGAGAACTACTCCCTCCTCGTCATGGGAATCAGCAACGGCGATGGAGATGGCGATGGAGTCGATGGAGATGGCTCCGGGGGCACTTCCCCGTCCCGGCAGGGTGCCGGAACAGAGATTTATGTCCCCCGAATCTCCTCTTCGGTGGCGGTAGCGCTGTGGAACTTTTTGTGGAAATCTAATCTGGTACCTAGGGTTTTCATCCTAGGGGGATTTTGTAGGTGAAGAGGCAAGGTCGGTGGAGGCTCGAGGGGCCCACACCACCCCTGGCGCGGCCTAGGCTGGCCCACGCAACCAGGTGGTGTGGCCACCTCGTGTCCCTTCACCGTCTCGTCTTCTGGCTCCATGAGTCTTTTGGTAAAATATTGACCTTGGCTTTTGTCTGGTCCAATTCTGAGAATATTTCTTTTCCAGCTTTTCTGAAACCAAAAACAGCAGAAAACAGGCAACTGGCACCGTGGCATCTTGTTAATAGGTTAGTTCTAGAAAATGTGTAAAAATACTCCAAAGTGTGGACAAAAATAAGAAAGTAGATATAAAACAAGCATGGAATATCAAAAATTATAGATACGTTTAGAACGTATTAGATGTTGATTCCCTTTGTCACGCCATATTCTACTTATTCGAGGTTCGATCATCGGTATCTCCATACCTAGTTCAACCTTGTTACCGATAAGTACTCTTTACTCGTTTCGTGATATGACATCCCTTATGACCTAGTATTAGTGTTTCCTAATAATACAATTATAGCATGGGATGTAAACATTCATCATAAACACAAAGATATAATAATAACCATTTTATTATTGCCTCTTGGGCATATCTCCAACAATCTCAACCTCAAGTTGAAGCTAGGCCACTTCCCAAGAAGAATCAAGATAAGGCTCCCCAAGCCAAGAAATTAATGAGGAATAGAAAGGGGAGCACTTGTTTCTACATATGTCGTGAGAAGGGGCACTTTGCCTCTTCATGTTCAAACGGTCCCTTATCTAACCCTATTATTGTTTATGATGATTATTCTCTTCGGAAGGATAAGGATGGGAATGTGTTTGCCAAGTTTGTTGGAACTCAAAGTGGTGTAAAGAAAAGAACCAGTTGGGTTGCCAAGCCTATTGTGACTAACCTCTTAGGACCCAACTTGGTTGGGGACCAACAAGCTCAAACTTGATCAATAGGTGTTTGTGGAGGGCATTGAAGACTTGGCTAACTCATGAAGAATTAAGGGGTCTTCATATATTATATTTGATCAAGCCAAGTCATAAGGATTGTCATCTCCCTATCTTATATCCAATGCGCCTCTTCGCAGTAACTTGTACTTAACTCATTTATATTGTAATTTACTTAACCCATTTACATGTTTTGGTTTTGTACCAAGTATTTGTTTTTATTTGGTGTGCCTAATGCTTGCTTATTTTGTGTATTCAAGTTTGTCTAGGTTTTTGGCACATCATCTACTTGTGTGTTTTGTTTTGAGACTCTAATGCATCTTGATGATATCTTATTTGGCTCTTTTCGAGTGATTAGTGGAACATCCCATTTTGGGGGAGTGATATGCCTCACGCATCTCTCAAACCTTAAAATGTGTGTACATGAGTACTACCACTTAGTATTGATATTGCAAACTTATCTAGTCACTATGTGGTGTGTCATGCTCATGAGAAATTCAAATTCTAAATGTCCATTAATTATCTCTAGTTGAGGTTGTTTTGCCTCTTATTAAGAAAAAAATGAATATCACATTATGGAGGAGTAATATGCTTATTTTGCATATCAAAATCCTAGGAAATGTGAACATATGAGGTGGTGCCACTTAGAGTTGATATTGTTGATTATCTTGTTTCTAAGTGGCATGTTTCATCAAACAAGGTCCTATTTTTGTTAGAAGGTTTTATTGCTCGTCTTTTTGGTCTTTGTTTGAGTAAGAAATTCTTGGTGCGGCTTTACTCAAATACATATCTCTATATCTTATTTGGGAGACCATTTGCTTCAAGTTATTCTAATCATTGCTTTGCATGATTGTGTGACTAGTTGAAGCTATCAAGAATCTCTATCTTTGCATAGTGCTTAATCTTTTTATTCCTATCCTACGCTTTTTATTATGAAGATTTATCTTTAATATCCATGCAATATACCACCGGAAATCAATTCCAATACACTCATTGTCTTCGACAATTGATATACTTGTGTGTGGTAGCATTTTTGTATCATCTTCACCTTGGATTTCACCTCTTATTGCCTTATTTTCTTTCCAAAAATTTGTTGTGACTCCCATTGTCTTCCTTGGCTTTTGAACATCTCTTTGATGATGTTTTCTATTATTATCAAATGTGTTTTAGTGGAGGACAAACCTTTTCTTCTTAGAACCTTGTGTCATTGTGAAAAGTGGGTTTGGTTTATTTGTTGAAATCTTGCTCTTTGGGGAGTTTGTTATCTCATTCTTTTGTCTCTATTATATTTGCTTGAATGAGATAAATCTTTGAGCATTTGTGTTTTTATTTCATCTTTTATGCTTAATAGTTTTTGCTTGGTTCATTTGTTGAACTTTGTTGAAAAAATCTTGTGTTGATTTGATTCCTTCATATAGTGTGGACAACAAATGTGTTTTGTCACATCTTGTATGCCTTCTTAAATATTTTGGTGTTTTGTCGAAACTATATCTTCATTGGATCTTGAAAGACTTGTGCATGCATGTTTACTAAATGTATATCTTATATCATGTTTTGCTTTCTTTGATCCAAGATATAGGGTATACTCCATCAAATCCTTAAATGGCTAAGGTGTGCATGAAATTCAAATTTCATCTCTAAATATTCACATATTTTTATGGAGTGTGTCCTATGTGTTGTGGTTAGTCTAACCACTTTGGACCCAAAGTTTGGGGACCAAGATGTAATTGAATGTTGTTTTAGGTACATTGGAGATGCGATGCTTGTCTCGTCTATAAGGAAGGTGTTGTCACCACATGATAATTGGAGCCAAGCTAGGATGATCAAAGAATTCTTATCTACTACATCATACCATTGCTATCTCGGTAACAAGTATCTTATTCATGCATACTTTTCTTCCATCCAATATCTTGTAGGTTGCACCTTGGCATGAATTTATTTGTTTATAAATGTTGCGGTTCTTGCAAGGTTATTTGAAAGACTTCTCTATCCTTGTTGCTTATGTGAGTAATTTGAGATGATGCATATAATGGGGAGTATATAAAATAATGTTCATGATTCACCAATCCCAAATATGCCTTATATCAATTTAATGCATATCAATTCCTCAAGGTACTCTCATGTGCAATATTGTTGAAATTGCATTGAATCCTTCCTTTTTCTACTTGTTGCCTTTCTCAAAATATCCCAACTAGAATTAGTTCCCTTAGTGTTAGTTGTGATGTTTTTGAAGTTTTTGTTTTTATTTGGTGAAGTTCATTGATATACCATGAGAGAAAATAGAGCCAAGGGCTATATATGCACTTAAGCAAAAGTATCATGTTTGGTATATTATGACTTACTCTTGGATATCATGTTTTCTTATTTTTATTAACCTCTTATGTGTGGATGTTTCTTTGTGCATTATTATCATGTTTGTCCACTTACAAACTTATATACATGAGAGTGTTAAGCTCTCGCCTTGATATCCCCGTTCTTTGCCGACCATCTCTCTTATCCTCTTGGTTTTTAATGGTATTGGTAAGGTCTCGATTTATGAGTGATCGGTCTACTTCTATTGCATCTTCACGCACTCATATCTCATATTTGGTTTCTTTTGGACTTAAGCTTGTATTGACAAGTGTATTGATTTATATCTATACTCCTTGTATCTTGGTTGTGTTTTAAATGATATAGAGGGAGTGAGGATTCCATGTTTGTGCATATTGTATTCAAATGAAACAACTAATTTATGCACGAACCTTGGAGAGCTTCCTTATTACATTTAGAGCACTATTTGTCCATTTGATTATTTGGATCTTTCGATTTCTTGCTTCATCCGTTGAAGTTTCTTCACTTAGTTGTCCTTTTAGCAATCTTTGATCCTCAATATAGTTTGATTTCCTCCAAGTATTCATAATTGGATATGTGCATATGGTTTCACTCATTTACGAGTAATGCAGACCTTGGGTAGGAACTCATACTATATTGCCCTTCTAACCTTGTCATCCATTTTGGCACTTGTTGCCAATGGGGGATAAGTTTAGAGGGTTGAAGGGAAATTGTTTTATACTTAACCTTAGTTTGTTCATAAGTGTTTGCCTTTCATGCATTTCATCTTTATTATGTTTTTCATGGTTGAATATATAGTGTAAACTCTCCCAAAGGTTATGATTGACAATGTATGCAATGAAATTCAAGTTCATCACATGTGCATATATTGTGGAGGAGTTTGCTCTATATATATATTGGTTCTACTCACATCTCCTATATTAGTTGTAGTTTGTGTGAGTAGAATTAGTGTTGATATGGGCTAGTATCTTTGTGTTACTTAACCATATCAAATACAACCTCTTGTATACAACTTATTCTTGGATAAGTTGCGTATCTGTTTCTAATATTCATTATATAAACCCTCTTGTTGTGATTGTCATCAATTACCAAAATGCGGGAGATTGAAAGGGTAATTTCCCCTATGTGTGGTTTTGGTGATTAATGACAATGCCTATTGACTAATGTTTTCATTGAGTTCTGTATGAAGGAATATTCCATAGGTCATGCTTGTAGTCCATGTGTTGGATTCAAGTATAGATTCCATGAAGAGAAATATATACCTTGAGTATTGGTATCAAGATCATCGAGTTGAAGAAGAATATGATATGATCAAGATCTTGAGAGTGTGATCTCAATAGAAGAATTCAAGATATGGCTCTAAGTCGGTGTCATGATAGCCTCATTAGTTAAGCTATGGTTAACTAAGATTTAGAGCATGCAATCAAATGAAGAGTTCCTTATGTACCTCAAGATATTGAGATGGAACATGATAAGATACTTGGTTGACCAATACAAAGAGTGAAGAGTGATTTCAAGTTGGTCAACACATGAAGCATAAAGAATGTACCACATGGATCTTGTGGTATGGTAAGCCTTGTCATTTATGCATCATTAACAAATCCATTATATATGTGCCTTTGTGTTTTCTATATGGGATTGGTATCTTTCCATGGGCATGCTTCAAAAGTGAAGATCTCATATAACCCATGAGAGGATGACATCAAGTGGTGATCGTCATCAAGGTTGAGAAGGGAAGTTCAAGATAACCATCTTAAGAAGATCACTTTCTTGAAGCTTGTCATCCATATTGGTGATAATTGACATGTGAAGATGTGTCTTAATGAAGCTATCCCATAGTAGTGTATGGGGGAGCAAATTATGAGTCTTCACAAAGCAACAATGATCAAGTGATGCATTCCGGCTTGGATGGAGCTTAAAGAGTTGTCATCAAGATCAAGTGGGATGTGCAAGGCAAAGGTATGGCCTTGCTAGGTTTTCCTTTTACCGGTCTCAAGGTGGTTGTTGGGAGACCGGGTTATAGGATAGATAGCCGCACTATCAAGAGGGGCTTTCGGTTGGGTAACTTGATCACATCATCGTAGGGTGCTCAATCCTTTGCATCTTCCTATTTTGTTGCTTCTTGGTGTTTATCCATGTGAGGTTCTTGATATTGTATCTAGCTCTTCATCAATCCCAAGTTCATTGAAAACAGATTTCATATGGATCTTCTACGGCATTTTCGAGTTTGAAGGTTTTACCGGTTCTTATTATAGGGAGGCTTCATACCTTTATTCATTTGGTTCTATCCTCCTTTGTTGGACTATGATGTTTTATGCACCATCTTGTATAGCTTGTTGTCCTCATCAAAACAAGCCCAAGATCATCAAAATCGGAGTCCGGATGCAAAAGTTACTGCGGTCTTCGTAAAGTCTATTTCATACCGGTTGTGGATTCGGTCCAACCGACTCCCACACCGGACGGTCCGGCGCCAGCGCCGGTAGACCGGATTCTTGTGTTGAGGTCTCCATTGCGATTTGTTCGAGTGAGAGACCGTGAGCTTGTTATTCTTGGAGGGTTACCTCCTAGTTGGCTTGGCGGTTGGTGCCGCGGTGTCCTCTTCGTGGAAGATTGTGAAGAGAGACCCGGGCTTCTCCTTCGTGGAGCTTGTGAAGTGGTTGTGGAGCTTGCCATCTCTGGAGTGGAGGAAAAACTAGCCATAATGAAAGGGCATATTCCTTCGTGGGATAGACTCGAAGAAGAAGGCGAGCCTTCATGGTGTTGGCAAATCCTTCATGGAATCCCACACCTCTCCAACGTGACGTACCTTCTTGTAAGAGAACACAGAAATACATCTTCGTCTCCGTCTGCCTCGGCTATGTCTATACCCGAGCTTACTTTCCTTGTGATAGCCATCGTGCTTGAAGTACTTATATCTTCCTTATCACTTGTGGTATATTTATCTTGTGTTATCTTGCTTAGCTTAAGTTGTTGGTGCACTTAGTTGAGCCTAGTGTATTTAGCTTTTGTGCTTGTAAAATAAATGTTAGTTTAATTCCGCATTCTATCAAGCCAAAACTGTATTAGTTTTGAAGTTGCCTATTCACCCCCCCCCCCCCCTCTAGGCGACATCTCTATCCTTTCAAAGGACGGGAAGCGCTCATCCGTGTCGGCCCAGGCGAGGAGTCCGAGGATGATTGCCTCGGGTGCTTTGGCGGCGAATCCAAGGCAGATCCAAAAAGAGAATCTACACGGGAAGACGAGCCAGACACCGGATTGTCCCCTGTTGGTATTTCATGCTCATTTGAACTTGTTTCTTCACTATTTTGAGTGTTTTCTGAAGTAGTGGAATCAGAATTTCCGTCTTCTTCGACTAGAACCTGTGTATGGCCAGTAATAGGAACAATATACAAGTGTTCATCAATATGCAACCCCTCATTACTAGATGATATATACAATGTAGTGGAAGGAAGTAAAAGAATGTCCTCACGAAGAAGAGGTCCAACATTAGGACGAAGTGAAGCAAACGAAAAAATGTTCTCATCAAACACAACATCACGAGATATATAAATGTGGCCAGTGATCACATCAAGACATTTGACGCCTTTGTGAATAGGAATGTATCCAAGAAAGACACAATGTTTTGAGCAAAAATCAAGTTTGTGTTTGTTGTATGGACGAAGATTGGGCCAGCAAGCACAACCAAAAACATGAAGATATCATAATTTGGTTTGATATGAAGTAATTTTTCCACACGGGTCTTAAAATTTAGAAACTTAGTGGGAAGCAAGTTGATGAGAAAGATAGCTATAAGAAAGGCTTCATCCTAGTATTTTAGGGACATGGAAGCGTTGGCAAGCAATCCAAGACCAACCTCCACAATATGACGATGTTTACGCTCAACTGAACAATTTTGTTAGTGAGCATGTGGGCAAGAGACATGGTGTGTGATTCCCACTTTTTGAAAGAAACCATGGAGTTTTTCATATTTAGCACCCCAATCAGTTTGCATAGTAATAATTTTGCAAGCAAATTTGCGTTCAACAAGTTGTTAGAAATTAAGAAAAATTTGATAAACAGCAGAACGCTTCTTAAGCAAATATATCTAGATAAACTTACTATAATCATCGATAAAGCTTACATAATATTGATGTTTACCAGCAGAAACAGGAGCTGGACCCTAGATCAGAGAATACTAGTTCCAAAGAAACAGTAGACACACTAGTAGAGACTAAAGATAATCTTATTAAGAAGAATTGGCATGGGAATCCTATGTGTGTGTTTTGTCATCATAACGAGACAATCAAACAACTATTTTTTCATTTAGCTAGGTCTATATAGTCAGTTACCCAATTAGCTTTAGGCTTATATCCACAACATAGTATTGCCAACATATTTGGAAATTGGTTACATGGTATAGATCACAAGTATAAGTTACTTTTTCTGGTTGAAACGATTGCCATTATATGGTCGCTATGACTAATATGTAGAAATAATAAAAAAATGCTAAAAAATGTTCTCTGTTGCAGGTTATTTAGGTTATTTACAGGTGTACCAACATCCTACGGTTTTGGTCGGTACTGCACCGTGCGGACTATCACGACTTATGTGCACGTGGCTAGAGGATACGGCTCGGGATCTGTTTACCCGACATGGATGACAACATAATCTAAGAATATGCCCTCCTTCAGCAGCTAGGCGTTTTAGAATTTCTCACTCTAATATGTAATCCGTCTTTTTATCTTTCTTTATTTGGACTTATGGACGGTATCGGCTGTGTGCATTCTATCTATGCAGAGACCGAGTGTAATACTTAAACTTTTAAATAATAAAGCGTTCTTATTGAAAAAAAAATCTCCTGAAGAAGATTAAGGCAGAGGCGAAACAATGGGTGATAGCTAGTACAGATCGTATCATTCTCGAGGAAGGCTAATCCTCGCGTTTTTGTTGTTTTCTATTTGTAGTTTGAAGAGGTCGTAGCGCTGCGTCCTTTCTGGATCATAGTCGGTAGTTTATGCTTCCAGCTTCAGTTTCTTTTCGTCTTCCTTTGGTCGCTGGCGATGTGCCGGTTTTCTGTAAACTTTGGCCAGCCCCTGGCTTTCTTTTTTTCTATCTAATTTAATACGTGTAGCGCTCCTGCATGGTTCCAAAAAAATGGGTGTTGCGCAAAGCTCGGACTCTTCAGGGGTGCTATTCGTGCTACTCCCTTCGATCCAAATTAATTGACTCGGATTTATCTAGATTCGGATGTATCTAGCACTAAAACATGTATAGGTACATCTGAATCTAGACAAACCGAAGTCAATTAATTTGGACCGGAGGAAGTAAAAAAACATGGAGAGATCTCATATCTATCTAATAGTAACAAAGTATAACCAAGGGGGTGATCATTCCCCCGTTGATAATGTTTTTTTTTGTTTGAAAAAATGTTACTTTCATGTATGTCTTGTGTAAATATTTTCACGAGCGAGAGAACCAATCCGGGGTTGCTTGGTTAGGAGGGCAGTGGTACCCCCAGCCCACCAAAGTTCAAACCCCAGGTTTGACGCTTTGGTGTCTCGTAAAGGCGAAATATTCTTTCAGTGGGAGGCGACGTTCCCGTCGATAGCGAGGCACCTATGGTGACTTCGTCAATCTTAAGACCCGCTCGCTCAGTCTCTCGGAGGTGCTCATAGGGGTAGGATGTGCGTGCGTGTGTTCATAGGGGTGAGTGTATGTACGCATTGAGAGTGTCTGCGTTTGTACTGTTTCTCAAAAAAAAATCATGAGCGCGCGTGTTTCAAATATTAATTTATAATAAACACTAATATACATATTCCACGTAGTCAAGTGCCTTAACTTTGGTGTCATTTTACAGGAGGGGGAAGAAATGAACCAAGTACCATCCTACTGATCCTAGCCATTGCACTGGCTGTTGTTTGTGCAGCATTAGTTTGCTTTTGTATCTGGAGCAGGAGACGGAAGCAAAGAGTGCCGATGCTACCATGTAAGTTATCTAGATTGCATATCATTAAATGAAGGGGAATAGGTATATATCTCACTCTTATAATAAAAAGTTTCGAGCTTAATATTGGGAAAAAGGCTAGAATTAGTATTAAGGCAATTCAGGCGTGAAATTATCCAAATAGGGCATTCTGAACATTGCATTTTCCAGTTCATTCAAATGATCAAACTTCAATATCTTTTGAAATGGAGTTTGTTTGACTGATTTAGTACATGTTGTATTTGGACAGATTCCAGGGATTGGGAGAGTGTTCTCAACATTAGTTTACCCATGCTTGATCTGTCAACGGTATAGCTGCAACCGAGAACTTTGCAGGACATAAGCTCGGGGAAGGAGGGTTTGGTGTTGTTTATAAGGTACGAGTCGAACCGTTGTTGTTTTACTATTTGTGACTTCTGGTGAACTGTATATGTTTTTGGATGTGTGCATCCTACAGGGAGCCCTTCCGGATGGCCAAGAGATAGCGGTGAAGAGACTCTCACCAGGTTCAGCACAAGGAATGGGAGATTTGAAGGCTGGGCTCGTTTTGGTTGCTAAGCTTCAGCACAAAAATCTTGTGAGGCTTATCACCGTTTTCTTGGAAGAACATGAGAAACTCATTATCTATATGAGTACATGCCCAACAGAAGCCTTGACGCGATTCTCTTTGGTAAGTGCTGAGAATATTGCACCACTATATGTATAATAAATTCTGAACTATAGTACTTGCACTGCATCAACCTCACCGACATTTCTTGTTTCCTCAATAGATCCTGCGAAGAGCAATGATCTTGACTGGGGGGAGAGGTTCAAGATAATAAATGGAACCGCCCGAGGTTTGCAATACGTCCATGAAAACTCTCAGCTGAAAATAATCCACAGGGACCTTAAAGCAAGCAATGTTCTGTTAGACTCCGATTTAAACCCGAAGATTTCAGACTTTGGCTTGGCAAGGCTGTTCGAGGGGGATCAATCGAAGGATGTCACGAATAGAGTCGTCGGGACGTTGTAAGTGAAGTCGATCATGTCGTGAGCTTGAAACGCACACCATCTTCTATGTTTTCCAGATCACTGGGTAATTATCATACCTCCTTGTTGCAGCGGATACGTGCCGCCTGAATACCTCATTCGCGGGAACTATTCGACCAAATCTGATGTGTTCAGCTTCGGAATTCTGGTCTTGGAGATCATAACAGGGAGAAGAAATTCTGCCTCCTACAACTCCGAGCAGTCCGTTGACCTCTTAACTGATCTTGTAAGTAGAAAACCCAACTCAAATACTACTAACTCAAATCCATTGCAACAATAGCACTTGAACAATATTACCCATCCACTGCAGATATGGGAGCATTGGACCAAGGGAACGATCCTCGAGATCGCTGACCCGTCCCTTGCAAACAACGTCGTTCCTGAAGACAAAATTCGGACATGCGTTCACATCGGACTATTGTGCGTTCAGGAGACCCCTGCAGACAGGCCTGCGATGTCAACCGTGAATGCGATCCTCATTAGCAGGGACGCCGCCTCGCTTCAAGCTCCCTTCAAGCCGGCTTTCTTTCTCCGGGCAGGTAGCGCCGACCCCGAGCCACGTCAAGTAGCCAGGCCAGTGGAGGTTACACCAAACGAAGTGTTGCTGATGGAGATTGTACCGAGATAAGCCATCATGTTTGTCTGGAATCTTGCCGAAGGAACCACAACATCTGTACATACACCTGACGATGCTTGGTCACAAACTGAAACTGATTACTACTAGTAGACTGCTTCACAAAATGGTGGTTGGAGCGTTCTTCTCCAAGCCGCCACCATCCTCACCAGCTTCCGCTCCATCATGCTCGGCGATGCGTGCATAGGGGCGTTCCTTTTGCGGACATGGTGCACAGCCTGCTCCATCTCATCAGCAACACCAGCCACGACATGGAGTGCAAGCACCTCAGCTCCCCGATGTCGTATCAGCAATGAGCTCCAGCACGACCATCAGCATGATCCAGTTCCTGGAGGCCACATCACGAGTTAACAGGCAGTCCACGGCCATGCTGATGGGATATCAGAGCCGGAGTCATAAACAGGAATGGCAATTGTATTATGAAACAAAAAAAACCTTTCCAGAACAGAGATACCAAGAGTACAACAGCGAATAACTTGTCCAACGCATATCCAGGTTTAACTTAACCGACGGCAAGCATGTATGTCAATTGCCTGCTTACTCAATCAACCATGGCATAATCTTCTCATCTAAAGACAAGAGAAAAAGATATTCTCCCCCTAGGAAACTAGAAACAATATTTCTGGGCAACATCTGATAGGCCTATGGACACAGGAGGGGTACAAAAGAATATACATGGCAAATCCATGTCTGAGGGTGGGCATCACCGCATCGCTCACTCATTCTGGGCAGATGTCCTTGAAGATGGGCAGCCTGCGTCGGCCACTGCGACCATACAGGACCTCTGCTATGAGGTCGTCTTCCTCCTCGGTTGTTTGTGGCTGCGCAGACGCCCTCTGGGATGAAGGTGTTGTTGCTCCAGGTTCTGGTGTCGAGGAAAGCTTGGCCCTGTTTGGTAGCATGATGGTGCCATCTGGTGATCGGAAGTCAACAGGTGGTGGTGGCCTGGTGGGGTTGGAGAATTGGTGCTTCAGATTAGGAAAACCTGGTGCGCCGGTCATCCCGCTGACCTGTGCAAACATGAAACAGGATAAACATCTGTTATTGTGTACAACCCAGCGTGGATTTCGATAATAAGAATAACAGGATGGTAAAAAAGGTGCTAGTCACCAATCGAAAGCTTAAAAGAATGATGTTAGTGAAACATCTTAGAGTACCTAATTTTGTGTTGATTAACAGTTAAGCTGAATGAACATGGTAGCAGTTGGTTTGATAGGGCAACTAGCTAAAAGATGGAGAAAATATCAGCATACTCCCTCTGTCCCAAAATGTAAGACGTCTAAGGATTAGTCAAAAGTCAAACCCTACTAGTAACTTTGACCAAATATTTAGGAAAAAATATCTACATCTATAATATCAAATGGACACATTAGTAAAATATACTTTATGGTGAATCTATTGATATTGATTCAGTATTGTAAATATTCATATTTTTGTGTATAAACTTGGTCGAACTTAGAAAATGTTGACGCCTTATATTTTGGGACAGAGGGAGTAGGAGGTAATAAATAACTGGAGATGATCGGCAACGATCACTCGCAGAGTACTCATGTTACAAAAAGGATTAGATTGTCTGTGCATACATAATTTGTGTCAAAACACATGCCTTGTCTAATAGACTGAAACATTACTGGTGCTGGGCTTGAAGGAAATACTCCAGATCCAAAAAAAAAAATGTACCAGATATATAGTTGTTCTGGAGCTTAATGACGGAACTAGATCCAAGCAAGGCCTATGTTGTGTTGAAGTTAAAGACAAATAAATTGTGTTAAGCTTAACAACGTAACTAGATCCAAAACCAGGACAACATGTCACGGTCTGGTATATTAACTTGATTCCGACAACATTTAAGTGCAGATCACAATAAGTCATCTCTATCTGAAACATCGGAAATTGTTCTGCGCTAGCAGCTAGCTAAGTAAATGAGAAAAAAAATCCACTGAAGCTAATAATTATATCAGATCCCAAATGATCTCTCCACATCTAGAATGGCAGACAACAAGTCTACGGCCTATAACAAGTCATGCATACCTGATCAATGAAAAACTATCTTTCATAGCAACAGACAGGCAATTATGTACTGAAAGTGAGGGTAACTGAACTACTAAAACCTAACCTAGCTCCACTTTTATACAAGAGCAAACAACACTAGAATAAAAAAGTACAGTCATCTATGTCAAAGTAATCCACTTAGCAGAATTTGCAGTAGGTAGTAAGCAGCAGCTCAGATGCATTATCAAATAACGTCATGACATTAAATAAATAGAGACAGCGACATGAACTGCCATAGTAAAACAGTGGACTGAACTATGACCGTGGTCTATATATAGTCCGATATGTTTAATTATGACTTGGGGTTTTAAGAACATAGATGACACTGTAAATTTTGATGGATTGGTGAAATCTGTTAATTTTACACACTCAGACAGCCTTCACTCTCAGGCATAATATGATACCGGAACTAATTACTTAGGCTGTGTGCATCCCCGGATGCAAAGGCCGGGGAAATTCCTCTTCTATTATATAAAAGACAACAAGAACAAGAACCAATTAGTTACCTAATAATGAAACTTTTTGGCCCCTAAATACACAATCTAGAATTCCCCATTGGATCTACTATGTGATTAACAAGAGAAAGTATTGGAACCATTTAATCTTAGGATTACTGAGATCAACAGCAAAAGGTACTGGAGTTATGCAATCATATAATTAACCCCTAAAACTAGTAGGCCTCCAAGGTTTAATAGCCTTGAACACTAGACCAAATCATAAACCATTCTCTGACCCCATCAGTTGAATACTTGAGACAATGGCAACGCGAGACTGAAAAAGAAGTTACTGAAAGTCAGATCTGGGGAGCAGCATGATCACCTGGCGTTTCTGTCCATGGAGGTAGGCCTCAACCAGGAGCGCCTCGTGGTCGGGCATCGGATACACCGGCCGCGCCTGCGGCGGCGGCGGCGAGTACACGAGGCGGCGGCTGTCGATGTCCGCGCTGGCGGAGAAACAGGAGCGGCGGTAACGGAGGAGGGAGGCGTCGAAGCCGAACTCCAGCCCGCCGGAGGAGTAGGACGAAGCGGGGGACCCGGGCACGCCCCCCTGGCCGGCGGCGACGGCGTCGAAGGCCGGCGTGAGGTACGCCCTGAGCGACGGGGAGGAGAGGCGGCGCTGGCGGCGCCGCGACGCCGACTCGCCCACCCACTGGCCGCCCGGGGAGGTGGCGGCGGCGGCGGCGGCGGCGCAGTCGAAGTCGAAGTCCATCGCGCTCTCTCACAGGGCGCCGAAAGTTGCGGCGAGATTTGGGGGGGAGGCGACGGGTCCGGGGAAGGGAAAAAATTCTGAAATTTAAAACTGAAAAATTAGGGCTTCCCCACTGAGAGAACGCGAGAAAATAAATCCCCTGAAATTTCTCGGGAAGTCTGCATGCAGCGGCAGCAGCCAAGCGGCGGTTCCGAACTCGTGATTAGCAGCACGAGGAATCCAATGAAATTCAAAATTTTAAATCCTAGAGAAAGGAATAAATTCAAAATAAATAAAAATTCAAATAAAACGCGACAGGAAATCGCATGGGTTAAGCCGGATTGCAGCGGAACATCTGGTGATCTCGAAAATCTACAAGAGCGCCGGACGAACAGGCGGATCAGGATCTAGGAGATACAAAAAAGAGTCAACACAAAAATAAGTTCGGAAATCGATCGAATCTCGGGATGTATGCCGATCTGTCCTGTTGATCCCAGGAGAAAAACATTCCAAAAAGAAACTCCCAGAACAAAAATCTTGGTTAGACATGGAGCGTCAGTTACTTACCGAGTTACTGGCACCCAAAGAACTCGGCGCAAAATCAGTCCCCAGGAACACAGCAAAGTTCAAACCCCAAAAGACAAGAATGACTCGGCAGGCGATGTGGGGTTTACCTTGCGGCCGAGAAATCTTCGTGCCCGCAAGCCGGTCACGCTCACGCCCCCATTGGTGGTCGGGTCGGTCGGGCGGGAAGTGAAGACGAAATCGGAGGATACGAACCGAAGGAAGAGAGGGGTCGGGGGACACGGGCCAGGTTAAGTACACGTGGCCACATTATGTTTCCTAGGATTCCGTTACTTTGGGCTTGGCAGTATGTGAGAGGGGTCCAGTACACTCGATACCCTGTCCCTAAGATTGGGCTTGGGCTCGTTTGACCTGAATCTAGGTTTGACTCTTTTACTATTTCTTTTCCAGTTTTTCTCAGGGTGTTTCTCAAAAAAAATCTCAGGGATTATTGTTCTACTATCTTCTCTAATACGATCTAAGTAAAAACTGTGAGTAAATTTTTTCAGAGACACACATGTCTTCATAATATCGTCAAACAAGTTTTATTGTATAGATACATGCAAATGTAGATAAATCTATGATATCCTTTTTAAGACGGAGGGAGTAGTTTCGAACCAACCAAAATCATAGAGCCGGCAAATGTGTTCCTCGAAAGAAAAGCACTACTCCCTCCGATCCAAATTAATGTTCTCAGATTTATCTAGATTCAAATGTATCTAGTCATGTTTTAGTGTTAGATATGAGAATATTAATTTGGATCAGAGGGAGTAGATTAGAGAAATCTGAGAATATTAATTTGGACCGGAGGGAGTAGTTGTATTTGAAAAACTATATCCAGTTTCAGAACTACGAATTTCACAAGTTTCTTTTACGAGATCGAATTTCAGAAGTATTTTATAGTATGAAACTTCTACAAGAGTGTGTAGTTTATTAAGAACGGTTTAAGAAATCTACAATCTTCTTTCTCAGACAACTTCCGAGTGCATGTGAAAGAACATAGAATTTGGTCGCACAAGCAGAACTTGCCTTCAACAGTGAAGATCTTACTCTTAAAAATTAATCTAAAACTCAAGCACTCCAAACAGGCCACAAATATAAGATCATCTTTCTAGAACTTATGCAGTACGTAGATTTACAGAACTGTTACGAGTCCTCCAATCCATGCAAAGATGAGTTTCTAAAATGAACAGGAAACCACAGATGAAGTACACAACCTGATGGAGAAATATAAACAGTTCATTCAACCACATATGTCCAATAAGAAGAAAGTCATTACATCACACCACAAACCAAGCCGATATATTCCGCACCGGACAGAAAAGTTACAAAGGAGTTAATTACACAAAGAATGCCTTATTCTATATTTTGAATACAAGTTGTAACTCTCAGGGCACATCGCCCCCTTCTTCGAATCCTGTATGCTACTACAACACCGCCTCCAATGCGATATGTACAACCAACAACAAACCAAACTGTCGAGACCTAGTACAAACAACTGGACTACGACATGAGCTACACGCACACTTGATGCAAATATAGGAGGTAGGGAGAACTACCCTAGTTAAAATTAGATCTAGGGAGCCAAGGTATACATGCTGTGGAGCCTCAGCATGGCAGGCTTGGTGATGAATCCCATGCAAGCCTAAAATGCAAAATGTATTTGCATAAAAGATTATATATACCCCTTTCAGAGGCTGTTAAGAAGAGCCCTTTTGCAAGAAGGCTGCTGAGAAGTGTCTGGCTTCGACCCGGGTGAGGCCAGCCCAAGCACAGACAGCAGAAAATTCTTCTCCTGGAAAGTTCAAGAATGAAATTTGTGAATACCCTTTCCAAGTACTTGCTTCAGGTACAATTTTGTTGTGTGCAAAATAAGGATAGCAATCACAAACTACAGAAGTCAAAAGCTTACACTGGCAGTAATTTTTGGAGTTGGCACGTTATCTGCATACGGATGGAAAGTTGGAACTGTATGAGCAGGAGAGGCAAATTCCACGCATGGATGCGTGCTGCTCTGTTTCGGAACCTCGCTACAGTTCTCTGAAGCTAGTTTTTTCATGCCTGCTTTACCTTCAATAGCTCTGTGAGCAGGAGAAGCAAATTCAATACATTGAAGCCTGCTGTCTTGGGCAACCTTCTCTGATATTTCTGCATCAGCATTAGCTTGCAATTCTGTATGAGCAGGAGAGGTGTATTCTATACATTGAATACTGCCATCTTTAGCATCCTCACTCGAGTTTACAGATGCTGGTATTCCTGGATCTGTTTTAGCTGGCAAAAGTGTATGAGCAGGAGACATGTATTCCATACTTTGAGGCAAGCTACCTTCGGCATCCTCACTCAAGTTTATGGATGCTGGTATTTCTGGATCTGTTTTAGCTTGCAAAAGTGTATGAGCAGGAGACATGTATTCCATACATTGGGGCAAGCTACCTTCGGCAGCCTCACTCAAGTTTACGGATGCTGGTATTTCTGGATCTGTTTTAGCTGGCAAAAGTGTATGAGCAGGAGACATGTATTCCATACATTTAGGCAAGCTACCTTCGGCAGCCTCACTCAAGTTTACGGATCCTGGTATTTCTGCATCTGCTTTAGCAAGCAAAACTGTTTGAGCAGGAGAGATGTATTCCATGAACTGAGACCAGCTACCTTCGGCAGCCTCACTCAAGTCTATGGATGCTGGTATCTCTGTATCTGCTTTAGATTGCAGAGCTGTCTGCTCAGGAGAACTGTATTCCATGCAATGAAGCCCCCCATCTCCAGCAGCCTCATCCGAGTTTACATAAGCTAGAATTTCTGCACCTGTTTTAGCTTAAATCAATAAATCTTCTGTGATGTGGATGAAAATGCATGTAACTAAGTTTCAGATTAAGAGCATAGATTACCTGGGGAAGGTTGCATGCAACTAGACAGTGTGATTCCACAAAGACTATCATCTTCAGTGCTCTGATCTACTGCGCAAATATCCATTATATGATCATGCGCCATTTCTGATGTTACTCCATTGTGCTCCCTGTTTATTAGAATGATGGTGGATCAGCTGAGGCCATAGATTTAACCAAAAGGATGAAATATTCACTATTTACCTGGACTTCTGTTCCTCTTCCTCTTCATTCTCATAGGGATCTACAATTAAATCATCGACGTCCTCTATTAAATCATCGACGTCCTCTAGGAGTGAAGCTGTTCCAGACATGCTGCTTTCTGACATGTCATTGTCATCTTTCTTAACCAAATGATGCTGTAATTTCTGAAATGTCAAGCATAAATCAGTTTATTTCAAATACTAAAGAACTATACACCTAGTATAAAACTTCTGACCATATCAAGTTGGCAATGCCATACCTGCCAGGCTTCATCCATGCTTTGGCTTGTATTTTCAGTTTTTACTTTTGTTGCTAGGGAAGAAAGCAAGTCAGCTTGCTGAAGTAACGTAGCAAATTTTGGATCATCCTTTTTCAAGAAATTACGCTCATGCTTGACACCTGAAATTATGCAAATGGAGCAGGTTCAAACATTGACACAGCACATGAATCGGATTATATATTCATAATCTAAGACAATAGGCTCACAAGTCTGTCCGTCGCCATATAATTGCTTTGTTGAGGTCTTAGTAACAAGATTTTGGGTTTCCACAATATTCACACTCTGATTGGGTGGACAAATGTCAGCAAGGGGTTGCCGAGAATCTTGCCGTGTGCTCTTCTCTTGTCCAAATGTCTTCGTATTTGGTGCTATATTCTCCTTGAGATCAGGTTTGCAAGACCTGGTTGCAGAAAAGAAAGGTAACTCTGTCTAAGTAGCTTCGCATAATTAACCAATAGTTTCCGCCGGTATGGTGTGTACCTCATGTTCTTAATAGGTGGTGAGGAGCTAGGTGCCCCAGATGTGAGGCCACCAGTCTGTGTCAGTACTCTCTTTGCATTTGCATTGGAACATACAGCACCATTTTCCTCGAATGGGTCATCATTACTCGCCCGCCTTTTGCATAACGTAGAAAACCGATTCTTTACTGCATTATCAGTCCTGTTGCAGGCAAACCAGACATTCATATGTCATATATCTTGTTTCACGTATCTCATACTTATTACTCTTTTCACCTCACAGCATAAAGTAAGTCAGTAACCATTTGGAAGAAACTCACCTGCCTGAGACAACCTTTGCTATTTCAGTCCATTTGTTACCAAGAAGTTTCTGAGCCTGCACCCCAAGTCCAAGATTATCAATTTAGCATTGTAAGTGTTCTACAGCAATAACAAATAATTTTGAAGACACCAGCACAATGCATAACAGGTGGTTTTTTAATTTCACTAGTGCACCATTGCAAATACTCCCTCCATCCCGGTTTAAAGGACACAATTTGCAATTCTCTTGGCCCTAGGTGTCATCTAATTGGTCCATTTAATAGCATGAAGTAGAACATGCATGAGGAGAAAAAGAGTTAGAAAAGCGTTCACATTTGTTCACACATGTGCATGCAAGCAGTTTGTTCTTTTCACACTGGAGTAATTACAGAGATTAAATGCTTTTGTGTCTAAGTATTTTGGGATTGCATGATTTGCAAATTGTGTCCTTTAAACCGGGACGGAGGGAGTATACCAGAACACAAATGCAGCCTAATCAAAGGAATTTATTACACCCTCCAATCCATAATAAGTGCCGTTGATTTAGTGCAATTGTACTAAATCGGCGACACTTATTATGGATCGGAGGGAGCACAAGATTTTGAGCAATGTGTGATCCCTTCTAGCCATTCTCATCTACAAAAGAGCGTAACAATCATTTGTCCCACAACTCACAGAACAAATCCATCATTTTTAGGATCCAATCTGCACACAACTATTTGTCCGTTTAGGTGCTAATATTCACAAAAGAAGTAGATAAAGTGTCATGGCTGGCTTGTGGCCACAAGCTCATCCCCCTGCTGATACATAACGAACAAAGAGCCCTGGGTGAAGGGTGGACAGATTGAATGAGAAAAACTATATTTCCTAAGCCTCTTTTCTTCCTACTTGTAAAGTTTCTCGGAATTCTGATCCCTTAACCAATACTCTATCTAGTTAAGTCCCGAACCTCAATTTTCCTCTCTAATCCTACTCCAAGACATGATTTTGGCCCCAGAAAATTGTAACTATTTGATGCAGCAGTGCCTGATTTCAAGCAAACTCACTGCCAGTAGGTAGTAATCAAAATGCAAGAAACACATCAAGTTCTCACCTCGCATAAAAGCTTGTCCTCTTCACGAGACCACCCACCTTTCTTGCACTCTGTGTTCAAATAATTGTACCATCTGCGGCAACAAACGAGCAAAAAAAAATTGGAATTGGCTCTGCTCGTACTATAAAGCCAACGTTGCTGGATCTCAAAAGAGATATAAATGGGCAACTACTATAAACGAGTTATAGAACAAACAATCTAGTACAAACAAGGTGCATACCTCCTTCTGCACTGTCTGGCAGTCTTATCCTTGAATTGGGTGGCTATGACTGTCCAGCTACAAAAAGAAAACGCCGGGATTAATTTGAGAAGGCTTACTGCAAGTGAGGACAGCAAAAGATCCATACTTCTCAGTTCCATGGTGCGCGATTTGAGCACGAAGCACGTCATCCTCCTACATGGAAAAAAAAGTCAGAAGCGTCTGAAAACAATCCAAACCACTCGGAGGATAACTCGAAATCATCCAAAAGTGGTCAAAGAAGGGAATAAAATAATTTTTTCTCGCAGTTCGAAATTGCAAAAGCGAAATTAAACTAAGGCGTCCGGGAATCGAAAATAAAAAAGTTTGCCATTACGCGGATAATAATGCCCAAACATGTGCAAAACTGCCTCTCTTTTTTCCCAGACCATAATAAAGGGGAACAAATTGCTGCACGAGCGAAGTCCCAAATCCCAATCCAGCGAAATCGAGCAGGAAAGCAGACGAACGCGCACAAATTTCCGCACGGAACAACACCAAGTGGCACGCACCTCGGCGCTCCAACTCACGATGTGTCGGTCCTTCTTGGCCGCCGACGACGCGGGGGTGGCGTCGGCGGCGGAGGAGGAGCTCAGATCGGGGCCGGTCGCCATGGGCCCAGATCCCGCATGTTCCGAGCAGGGATCCGGCGGGGCGGAGAGCTCGGCCGGGGGGCGGGCCGGACCGGCTAGGGTTTGGAGTTTGGGCGCGACTGCGCGAGGGAGTGAATTTTTGAACCGGAGGTCCGGAGAAGAAGACAGCGAGGAAGAGTGGTGTGGTTGTGGGTGTGGGTGTGGGAATTTTTCCTCTCTCGGGAGTGGAGGTGGGTTTTTTAAGGATGGGCCATGGCGTGAAAGGGAAGTGTTGTTTGGGACGACGACCCCCTCCTCCCTCCTCCCTCCTCTACTACTGCGTCAGTGTGAAAACTTTGTCCCAAAAGCACGTGCAGAGATTGCAAGATTGCAGGAAGACTGACCGGTAGTACTTCTTCTGGTTATCATCACACTGCATTTCCTATAGTGCTAAAAAAAAGGCTAGACTGTTCAGTTAAAAACAGTTAATTTTCCCTAAAAAACAGTTAATTTTATTATTTTTCAAACCAATTTTCTCAAAATAAAATGTTTCCTGAAAAAACTATTAAATAATTTTCGTATGAGATTAATTACGGAAATCAACATTATATAAGCAGTAGCAAATCTAAACACCAAACAAGCACATCTAGTAAATATGTAAATCTAGCAAGAACTAATGCATACAAAGAGAGGAATAACACATACATGTTGACCGGAAAGGTCATCACCGCAGCAGCAGCTTGGTTCGTCGATGTCGCCCATTGTGTTGTTGAGGTCATCGGTTGATGAAGAAGAACACGAACAGAGACGAGTAGTCGCGCCGAGACGCTCCCCAAAAACCTTATCGTCCGAATCCCGGTGTAGGATCTCGACGGACGGGGCTTCGGTTGCCTGCTCTCGCGGACGGCAGTGCACGCAGTTGTTGGGATGGGAAAGCTTAGAGAGCAGCGCAGCAAGAGGAACAAGACGAGAGAGGCAGAGAAAGATCATGTTGCTTCTAGATCTGTTCTATCCCTTTCTCTGTAGCCTCGAAGGTGAGCCGATCGAGCTGCAACGCGGCGGAAGACGACGACACGCGTCAAACATGCACACAAATGTTGACACGTACCAACTGTTGGTGCACCGTGCAAAATTTTAGTCTTTCACAAAACGAGTTTCTAACTTGAACTCAATTCATGAAATGCATCGCACGTGCGGGCGAGGCGAGGCGGGCGGTGGAGAAGGACGAGTGTGCGTAGAGTCCTTCTCTTCTAAGTCAATTAGTGGGAGTGGAACAACTCACCTTATAAGCTGGTCCAACTCTCTCACAACTAGCAATGTGGGACTAAACTTTGTCTCCCACACAACTCACAATCTGCCATAGTAGATGGGTCTTGAGATTTCAGGGTTTATTAGACTACGTGGGCTTCCTACATGGGTCATGGTCCATATAAATCTAACAATCCCCCAGCAGATCTCAAGGCATATCATATGGCTCATTAGTTCTAAACACTATTTAATATACCCGCAGTTCAGTGGAGATTGTTAAGTTGAACTTCCACCTAAACAAAGAGATATGCTTGACTACAACTGACCAATGGACTATGCCTTGAATTATCAGTCTTCTGCAGCAAGTTTCGCTCAATGTCGTTACCGGTACTTGACTGCCATAGCCTACCCCTCGGGTGGAGCTTATAAGTCATACTCCTCAGCCTTTCATGAGCTTCCTAAGATTCACTCAAGTCTCATACATTGTGATCAGCAGTGTAGCTTATATAGGTGTGTTCTTTCAAGATCGCTTCGTACGTTAGCGTCTCTTCTCCCAAGGAGACAGACAGAACACATTAAGATGTAATCAACCTTCCTAACAGTATGCTATGAAAGAATTTCATCTGAAGCGGAGTGGGAGTATTAAAAGTTTCTCTCAACTCAGTTATTTTAGTTTGTTTTCCCAGGTCCTAATTCACGGGATATCCGATCATATAGGTTGGGCTTCCCCCTCGGCAACTCACATGGGTCTTAAACCCATCTCCCTTGATGCATTTTTTTATCAAATTTCTTGATAGTCCTTTCGTAAAAGGATCTGATAGATTCTTAGATATTTGGACATAATCCAATGCTATAACTCCGGAGTTTTCAGCTTTCTGACAGACTTCAATCCTTGCTTGACATGTCTTAAACTCTTCATATTATCCTTAGAACTGTTAACTTTGACATCCATAGTTTGGTTGTCACAGTTCATAAGGATTGCCGGTATTGGGTTTTCAACCATAGGCAAACTTGTTAAGAGTTCACGAAGCCATTCTGCTTCGACGGTCGTGGTATCTATGATGTGAGTTATGCTTCCATAGTTGACCTCGTTAAGATGGTCTGCTTGCAAGACTTCCATAAAATAGAGTCACCGTCAATAGTGACTATATATCCACTTGTGGTCTTTATCTCATTAGCATCTGATATCTAGTTTGAATCATTATACCCTTCAAGTACTCTTGGATACCTAGTATAATGAATTAAATAGCTCATTGTTCCCTTTAGATAGCGCATTACTCTCGAGAGAGCATGCCAATGATCATCTCCCGGGTTGACCACAAACTGGCTAAGTTTGCTTACAGCGAACGAGATATCAGGCCTCGTAGCGCAAGCTAAATACATAAGTGAGTCAATAATCTGAGAGTATCTTAATTAATCTCTAGTCGCCTTTTGATTCTTTTGAAGCAACACACTAGGATCATAAGGTGTGGGAAGGGATTTGAAATCATCATATCCAAATCTGCTCAACACCTTCTCCACATAATGTGATTGCACAAGTGTAATCCTATTATTCTCATCCCTTAGTAACTTAATGTTCAAGATAACATCAGTCTCTCCAAGATCGTTTATCTCAAAACATTGAGACGAGAAGTTTTTGACCTCATTAATCACTTTGAGACTTGTCCCAAAAATTAATATATCATCAACATACAAACATAGAACAACTGCCTCGCCCCTCCCATGGTGATAGTATACAGATTTCTGCTTCATTTACAACAAATCTCATAGATGTCAAAGTTCTTTCAAACTTCTCATGCCATTGCTTGGGATCTTGTTTGAGACCGTACAAAGATTTCTTAAAAAAAATTCTGACCTTCTAGTACAAAACCATCGGGTTATTTCATGTAAATTTCCTCATCCAACTCTCCATTTAGGAAAGCCTTCTTAACGACAATTTGATGAACAAGAAGACCGTCAGAGGCAGTTAGTGATAATAGTACTCGAATTATGGTCAATCTAGCCACAGGTAGTAAGTATAAAAGAAATCACCGCCTTCTTTTTGGGTATAGCCTTTAGCCACAAGCCAAGCTTTGTACTTTTCAATAGTACCATCAGCCCTAACCTTCTTTTTAAATACCCATTTACATCCTACAGGCTTACACCCATACAAATGTTTAGTTATCTCCCATGTTCCATTAGCCAAGAGGAATTCCATCTCGCTTTCAACCGCTTCCTTCCAGTAGTCTGCATCTGAAGATGCAAAAGCTTCCGAAATGGTAATGGGAGTATCATCCACTAGGTACACAATGAAATCATTACCAAAAGACCTTGCGGTCCTTTGTCTCTTGGTCCTTGTGGGAGCTTCATCATCAACCTCATCCGAATATGAACTCTCATCATCTGATTGTTCATCAGTCTCCATGGGAGTTTCAGGTTCAGGAATTGGATAGTATTCCTTATTAGATCTGCTAGACATATCTCTCATAGGAAATATATCCTCAAAAAATATAGCATCTCTTGATTCAAACAATGGTACTGACACTCATTCCATCCACTTTAGATTTCACCATAAGAAATCTATAAGCAATGGTGTGGGAGGCATAGCCAAGAAATACACAACCCAAGATTTTCGGCCCAAGCTCATGCTTCTTGTTGATTGGCATGTTGAATTTTGCCAAACAATCCCAAGTTCGTAAGTAGGAGAGTGTCAACATTTTCTTTTCTTGTTCTTAAAATGGAGTAATCTCTTTATTCTTAGTTAGAACTCGGTTTAGGACATGACATGAAGTCAACATAGCCTCCCCCACCATTTCTTGGATAAACCGGCAGTGTCTAACGTGGTGTTAACCAAATCTATTAGAGTCCGTTTTTTCTCTCAGCAATCCCATTGGATTGAGGGGAATTGGGAGACATCCTCCCATGTAAAATACCATGTTCCGAACAGAATGAATTGAACTCATTAGAAAAGTACTCTCCCCTCTCAAGTTGATTTTTGATGACCCACAAGTATAGGGGGTGTATCGCAGTATTTTCGAGGGAAGTGAAACCCAATTTATTGATTCGACACAAGGAGAGCCAAAGAATATTTATAAGCCTTAACAACTGAGTTGTCAATTCAGCTGCACCTGGAAACAATCTTGCTCACATCAGTTTATCAGTAGCAACAGTTTTGTAGTAGCAATAGTAAAGTAATAGCGGTAGTAAAAGTAAAGACAATAGTAACAATGGAAGTAAACAGTAGGTTTAAAGCGCGGTAGGCATAGGGATGGATGGACGGGTGTTGCATGGACAAGACAATTCACATAGCAATCAGAACATAGGGCATTTGCAGATAAATAAGATAATGCATCCAAGTACTAAATAATCATAGGCATGTGTTCCATATATAGTCATACGTGCTCGCAATGAGAACTTGCACAACATCTTTTGTCCCGCCAAATTGCGGCAAGGGCCTCAAGGGAACTACTAGCAATTAAGGTGCTCCTTTTAATAGAGCACCGGAGCAAAGCATTAACATTCTGTGAACACATGTGATCCTCACATCAAAGCCATTCCCTCCGGTTATCCCGATTTCTGTCACTTCGGGGCCTTTGGTTTCGGACAACAATATGTGTATACAACTTGCAGGTAAGACCATAAACAATACTATCATAATGAATCAATAACATGTTCAAATCTGAAATCATGGCACTCGGGCCCTAGTGACAAGCATTAAGCATAACAAGTCGCAATAAAGTCAGAAAGCACTAATAGAAGATACTAGGCACCATGCCCTAACAATTTGATGCCATTAAATGAACGATCTCATCCAATCCCTACCATCCCCATAGCCTACAGTGGGGGATTACTCACTCATAGATGGGGGAAACATGGATGGTCGATGGAGAAGCGATGGTGATGAAGATGGCGATGATCTCCTCTAATTCCTCGTCCCGGCAGGGTGCCAGAATGGAGTTTCTGGTTCCGAATCACGGAATCTGGTGGTGGCGGCGGAGCAAAAATCTTTCTGGAAAAACGTCGACCCCCCCTAAGTTTTTAGGTCAAGAGGCAACTTATAGGCGAAGAGGGAGTCCAAGGGGGCAGCCGAGGCGGCCACACCACCCCAAGGCGTGGCCTGGCCTGGCCCGTGCAGCCAGGTGGTGTGGGCCCCTCGTGGCCCTACTCGGTCTCGTCTTCAGGCTCCATGAGTCTTCTGGTGAAATAGGATTTTTGGCATATTTTCTGAAATTTTTCCTGATAGTTGATTTTCTGCACAAAAACTAGACACCAAGGTAATTCTGCTGAAAACAGCGTCAGTCCATGTTAGTTGTATCCAAATCACACAAGTTTAGAGGAGAAACAATAGCAAAAGTGTTCGGGAAAGTAGATACGTTTTGGACGTATCAACTCCCCCCCAAGCTTAGCTTATTGCTTGTCCTCAAGCAATTCAGTTGAAAACTGAGTGCGATAAAAGAAACTTTCACAAACACATTTGCTTCATATGATGTATATATTCTCAGCATATGATCAACTACTCAGGCAATTCATAATAAAGAGTATGCAACTAAGTTTACTTAATAGGCATTGCACGCTATGAAGAGATTCCAACTCAAAAATAATAAGTAGCATGAAATATAAACATAAGCAACATTACAATGCTCATAACAAGGTACGATAGAGTGGTATCTCGCTTGTCTTTGATTGTGAATGCCAAGGCACCTCTGAAGTTCAGGTGAAGATTAGAAGTAAAGATATCAAAGATACAAGCATCAAAGTCATAACACAATTAATCCAGTATTGAGACAAGCACATTATACTAAGAATGACAACTATGCTCTCAAGAAAGTGCTCATAGAATAGGTGGTGACTCAACAAGGAAATGAAAAAGGTTTTGAATAGTTTGAAAGGCTTCCAAATGCTGAAAGTATGGTACTCATTAGCTTTGAGCACTCATTGCCCCTATCATGAGCATCTTTACTATGGTTAAGGTGAAAGTGAGGTCCAATCTAAGTTATATGCTTGATAGACTATAAACTGGAAATCTCATGTCCCTTGAGTACGAGGCCGCTCCTCATGCTACTCAACTTTAGTTATCGGTAAGTTCTTGTCATAGTAAATACGTGCGTATCATAGAGAACCGCCAACAGGGTACCCCTTGCCCGATGATACGGAAGAATCCCCATATCAAAATGACAAGGCAAGCAGACAATGAGTATCTCAGCAATCTTCTTATTTACCATGGGAAAATGGTGCTTTTTTCTCTCTTTCCTCTTTTCTCATATCTTTTTTTTTCTTTTCTCAATAGTTGTCTCTTTTTTATAAGAAGAATGCTTGATAGATACTCATTATGGTTACGCTGTAGGTTTCCACCATGATTAGGCATGGATTAGACTGGTGGCCCAGGCGTTTCTCTAACACACATACATAACTCCATGGACTTACAAGCTCCCCTTTTATTTCACACCGACGACATCCGCAAACAAAAGAGCATGATATCAACCGGGTATATATTTACAGGTGTTGAAAGCGTTCCCCGTGACAGCACAGTTCTGCTAATCCCCAACCTATAATTTGCAAGCATATAACTTTCATGGACAGTCACAATGGTTCAGGTTTATTAAGTGCAGGAAATAAAGTGTGCCATCAAGTTCGTGAGAGCTTTACTTACTAACTTTCTCATAGCAAGCAAACATTTTATTCAAAAGAAAACAAGGCATATTGAATATGCACGGAACAGCAAATGACGCTAATAGGTAGGTATGGTGGACTGATATGTCCATTTTGCATCACTATTCTATATCATAATTTACTGTTATTCATTGATATATTTCATATTAAGAGATGATACTTATGTTATTTCATCCGTTTTTGCATGGTTGATGACTTTTGGAGCATGAACCGCTGCAGTCAGGATTCTGATGGAAAAGGTGCTGTTTGGAGGCAAAATTCGCGAAGATCAGAAAATCCGGGAAAATATACGGAAAATCCTATTTTTCCAGAAGACGAAAGGCTGCCAGAAGAGGGAGTGGAGATGGGCCACAGGGGGCCCACACCACCCCCTGGCGCGGGCCACCCTAGGTCGCGCCACCAGTTGGTGTGGCCGCCCTGACCCACCTCTGGCTCTCCCCTCTAGCGTATATATTCCTCCCGAAACCCCAAGACTCGGGGAGCAATCATAGAAAGATTTCGCCGCCTCTACGGGGCGGAAAACACCGAGAGAGAAAGATCTCTCCGGCAGACAGATTTCTGCCGGGGGAATTCTTTCCCGGAGAGGGGAGATCGTCGCCATCAACACCACCATTAAGCTGGACTTCATCGGGATCATCATCATCATCATCACCACCACCACCATCATCATCAGCACCCTCATCACCATCTCCATATTGCTGTAACAATTGAGTTGAATCTTACATAGTTCTTAGGGGAAACTTTCCCGGTGTTGATTACTCTTTGTAGTTGATGCTATTGAGTGAATCATTGAATTATTGTTTATGTTCATATTGTTATACATCATTATTCCATCTCTGATTATGATCCATATGATGTCTTGTGAGTAGTTCGTTTTGTTCTTGAGGACATGGGAGAAGTCATGTTGTTAGTAGTGGAGTTGTGTTGAGAAAGATTTAATAGTTTGATATTTAAGTTGTGGTGTACTTCTAGTGGTGTCATGTGAACGTCGACTACATGAAACTTCACCTATATGGGCCTAGGGGAATGCATTATGTATTTGGCTACTAATCGTAGGGGTTGCCGAAGTGACAGAAACCTAAACCCCCATTAGGAAACCATTGCACAAGGGGTGTAAGGGTCTTAGAGTTTAAAGCTGTGGTTAGGTTTCTACCTTAATTACTTTCTTGTACTTATGGATGTTTGCAAGGGGTATAATCACAAGTATGTATTAGTCCTAGGAAGGTCGGTACATTAGCACAAGTTCACCCACACAACACTTAGCAGGCTAAAGAAGATTAATCAACTATATGAAGCAAAAGCACTTGACAGTCTTCCCATGTGTCCTCGAGAACGTTTGGTCATCTTAAGTAATACAACCGGTTTGTCCTTTGCTGCATAAAGGATTGGGCCACTTGCTGCATTTATTACTATTGTCTTTTGTTTACTTGTACTTTGTTTACTTGCTTTATCAAAAATCCCTAAAAATCCGTTTATTAAGTATTTGCAGAGAATTCCTGATCCATACCACTAGCCAGCACCTTCTGCTCCTTGTTGGGTTCGACACTCTTACTTATCAAAAATACTGCGATACACCCCCTATACTTGTGGGTTATCATGGACACTCTTGGCAATATTGGTTTTGGGAGATTGGAAACACGAGTAGAGCTCATACTTAGTGTAAGTGAAGGCTAGCAATAGTTAGGGAGCGACAAACGAGAGAGCAATAACTGTCATAATCATGCTTGCAACAAAACAGGACTAATCATGGCATGAAAGTGATTCAAGACTCTCAAGGCAAAAAAATCATCGAGGCTTAACTGATTATTTCAGTCATATGCATGTGTGCACACGTGCAAAGTCAATTCAAGTGAAACATTCAGAGGAGGATACCACGGTGTCATACCAAGTTATGAATAGAGTAATGCAAGCAAACATTCATATGACATGCTACAAATTATTAGCGAGTTGGAGCTAATCATAAGAAAGCAAGAACTACTAAGCATCCATAAATAAACATACACCCTACATGAACAGACTAAGCACGCCCACAATGATGAGTATATGTACAAAAATAAAAACAAATAGAGTTCGTTATCAGCCTCTTACCACACCTCAAGTTGTCATTAATCCTCATTATTGCCTTTCACTTGTGTGGCTTGAATAATAACATGAAACCAAATTCCACTGAGGACTGCTGAACCCTGCAACAAACTACACAAAACCAAAGAAGAAGAACAAATATTTTTGGTGTTTTTGATTTTTAAAGGCAAGAACCAAAAAAAAGAACAAGCAAAGCAACAATCTTTTTGGGTTTTTTCAATTAATCAAAACAAAGCCAAAAGGAAAAGCAAACCAAGGCAAAAAGAAAAGGAAGCAAACAAAGAGAAACAAAGAAAATATTTTTGGTCTTTTGTGTTTTTAGAAAGAAAAAGCAAAGAAAGAACAAAAACTAAAGAGAGAACGAAACATGAATATACAAAGTACCGACGAAAAATGATATGGAGATGAGTGCGATGTCAGTGTACCTCCCCCCAAGCTTAGGCTTTTGGCCTAAGTGGGTATCAATCCCAAGCTGGCCAAGATGGAGCGCCTCCATAGTACGGGGAGGAGGTACCCTCGTCCTGGTGCGAGCTCGGGGACGCCCCACCATAGTGTGCAGAGTAATCGTAGGAGGGCACATCCTCCTAGTGCTGCCTGTGGAAACCAAGCAAGCGGAGCTGCTCGTCCACCTTCTCCTTGGAGCGCGACCACGGCCTCCTGTGAACATTGAACAAAGTAGATTGCAGCAAAGGAATCTCCATTTCATCTCCGTCAGTAAACAACATCCTGTATACTAAACTGTCCATATCAGAGTCAGCAGTGACGAAGTGACGTGTTTTCATGGCAGCAAGGTCAAGCCTTTGTGGCGCCAATATAGTATCATTTGGATCCACCGAAAGCTCTAAAGCATTGACCATACATGAAGCAATGATGCCCCCATAAATAGGTCCCCTAGCAGCTAGGCAGCGAGCAATGAGAGAGCCAAGATTGTACCGAGTATCATTATTAAGCGCGGCAGCGAGGAAGGCTAAATGATAATTGGAGATATTACTCGTATTCTCCCTACCAAGAATGCTAGTAGCAAGATAATAGGCAAAGTATCTAAGAGCTGGGAGTTGGATGTTTCTTACCTTCCCGCGCTGAGCTACGCGGTCATCGTCATTGGTGACACCTCGATAGAGCTCCAGCAAATCAGCGGGTCGCCCTTGAATCTTCTTCACAGTCCCTGTCATGCCTATACCTATAATGCTGCAAAATCTTTCCAATGGCATGGTAAACGGCAGATTATAAATTCTGAAAGAAACAGTTTACTGATAGGGAGTGTTAGTGAAAACGAAACTCTCAACGAAAGTTTTGGTGAGCATAGCATATTGCTCACTCTCATCTTGCATGTATGAGGTCAAACCAACCCTCTGAATCAATAGCAAGAAATCATCGAGAATCCTTGCAGCTTGCAAGAAGGTATAACAAGGAAAAGTAGATGGATGAGCATCCCCCTCATCTCCTTCATTGCCAAAGTGTGGTGCAATGAGATCCTTGTTGTATGAAAGCCTAAACTGAGAGGCTGATCTTGAAGTCCTTGACCTCCTAGGTGCGTCCCTTTCAAATATTTCTCCAAAGGTGTGGTTGTTCATCTTTGATATTCTAAAATTTAAACATTCATTAAACAAGTGATTGCAAAGTGAATATATAATGAAGGGCACTACTCATAGGGACTTGTAAGAGGCCTAAACATTCATCAAAACAATATCTCTAAGCAATGAACAAGCTTACAAGCTCTCATAACCTGTCACCTACAGTAGCAAAATACTCAAGATATAAACCACTAAACATAAATCTACTTGGATAAGCGGAGGAGTCACATACTGGAGAACAAATGCTCCAAATTTCAGCAGCAAAGATGGGCTGAGCAAGGAGATCGAAAAATCGAGGGCAAGAACAGCAAGAACGCGATTTCGAGTAATGAACTGATGTTTTCTCGGGAGAGAGAGTAGTGGCAAGTGAGAGAGTGAGTGGAGGGCCAGGGTCAGGCGCGTCCCTGGGCTGGCCGTGCCACCAGGTGGTGTGCCTGCCTGGTGGGCCCCCCTGGTACCTTCGAGGCACTTCTCTGCCCCTTTTTCGCGTAAAAATTTAATATGAATTTTTTGGAATTTTTCGAGACACTTTATTTTTGAGCAATTTTCAGGTATAAAAGAATGATTTTCTGACAGAAAAAGGTTTTTGGAATGATGCAATGACAAAACAAAACTAAAACTTCAGAAGTTCCAAGACACTCTAACAAGCAAGCAACTAACAATAGAAAAGTAAACTAAACGAAAGCAAAAACTAAAATGGATAGAATAGAAGTAAGCGGAGATAATCATGGTGAAACATTGTTTTGTTCAATGAAATCCTTTTGTTAACAAGGTTGATCAGGTCTTGTTACCAAAACATTTTTTTATGAAACAAAACTTTGTATTCCACTAATGATTATGTTACCTCAACCTTGATAGCAATGGTCCTAATCATAATAGTTTCAAATTTTTCTCTTGGTATGGGACAATATATTTCTCCAACTTGAATGCCCTCAACATGTTCAATTGAATTTAAACCATAAGTCCTATCAATCTTCTTGGGGAAATAGACAGTATGCTCCTTGTCATTAACATTAAAGGTCACCTTTCCTTGATTACAATTAATAACAACTCCTGTAGTATTAAGAAAAGGTCTCCCAAGAATAATAGACATATTATCATCTTCAGGCATTTCAAGCACAACAAAATCAGTTAATATCAAGCAATTATCAGCCACTTGAACAGGTACATCCTCACATATACCAACAAGAATAGTAGTAGATTTATCAGCCATTTGCAAAGATATATTAGTTGGTATCAGTTTTTCCAATTGAAGTCTCTTATAGAGAGAGAAAGGCATAACACTAACTCCTGCTCCCAAATCACACAAAGCAGTTCTAACATAACTAATTTTAATAGAGCAAGGAATAGTTGGAATCCCTGGGTCTCCAAGTTTCTTTGGAACCTTACCATTAAAGGAATAATTAGCAAGCAAAGTAGAAATTTCTTCATTAGGGATCTTTCTTTTATTCGAGACAATATCCTTCATATACTTTGAATAAGGAGGCAATTTAATAGCATTAGTCAAAGGAATTTACAAGAATAAGGTTTCATCCACTCACAAAACTTATCATAGTGTTCATCTTCCTTTGACTTGTGTTTCTTATCAGGGAAAGGCATAGGTTTTTAGACCCAAGGCTCTCTTTCACTACCATGTTTCTTAGCAACAAAATCTTCTTTAGTGTATTTTGTATTCTTAGTGTGCTTTTCAGGTTCTTCTTCAACTTTTTCTTTACCAGGAACATCATTTTCTTCATTACCACTTTAAGTTTCAGCATCAGAGACAGATATACTATTAGGATCTTTAGCAGGTTCAGAAGTTTCTTCAATAGTTTTATGTTTCTTTTTCCTTTTCATACGAGTAGTACCACTATTTTCAGCTTGTTAAGAATCCTGCTCAATTCTTTTGGGATGCCCCTCAGGATATAGAGGATCCTGGGTAGCAGCACCACTTCTAGTTCTAATTTCATAAGCATGTTTTTCTTTAGCAGCATTAACTAACAAGTCTTTTTGTACTTTAATAAGTTGATCTATTTGAGTTTGAACCATTTGAAAATGTTTAACAAGCATTTTAACGTCATTAGAGGTTCTTTCCACAATATCCTTCAACTCAACAATAGCTCTAGTGTTTTCCATTAAATGATTTTGCACCCTTTTATTAAAATTATCTTGCTTAACAATAAAAACATCAAATTCTTCTAAGCATTAATCAGGAGGTTTAGAGTAAGGGATATCACCTTCATTAAAGTGTTGGAGAGAGTGTACCTCAATAGTGGATGAGTGGGGAATTGGCTTACATAATTCTTCTATAGGAGGTAAATTCTTGACATCTGCAGCTTTAATTCCCTTCTCCTTAAGACATTTCTTAGCTTCCTTCATCACTTCATCATTCAGTTCAATAACTCCCCTCTTCTTAGATGATGGTATAGGCGCCGGTATAGCTGGTTCAGGTATAATTGTTTTAGGTATAGCTGGTTCAGGAGGAGTCCAGTCTTCATAATTTTTGCTTATTTTAGCCATTAATTCCTCTGCTTCCTTGGGAGTCCTATTTCTGAAAACACAATCAGCACAACTATCCAGGTATGTCCTAGATTCTTCAGTTAGTCCATTATAAAATATATCAAGAAGCTCATTCTTAGGTAATGGACATCCAGCCTATGCATGAATCAAAGCACAAAATCTTGCCCATTATTCAGGCAATATCTCCTTTTCTCCCTGTTTAATATCAAAAAGTTCCTGCAAAATAGCATGTCTAGCACTAGGAGGAAAATATTTCTGCAGGAAAGTACTAATCAAGCAATCAGGGCTATCAATAGATCCAGGAGGTAAATTATTAAACCAAGTTTTAGCTTCTCCGTTCAATGAAAAAGGGAAAATCTTAGCGACAAAGTAGGTGTGCATCTTAATATCATCATAAAACAGGCCACTCATGGTATAAAGCTCAGTCATATGTGCTACCGTACTCTCATTCTTAGTCCCACAAAAAGGTTCTTTCTCAACAATAGTTATGTAAGATAAATCAAGAGAGAAATCATAATACTTATCTTTAATGTTTATGGGAGATGCAACAAACTTAGCATTAGGGGACAATTTAGGTTTTATAGTACGCCTCTCAAGGAGACTCTTAGCAGCACTCCTATCATGGGTGTTTTGACATTCTTTAATAACTTCATCAGTCATCTCAATATAACCGTCTTCAATATTGTAGCTCTCTCTAGCAGGTGAACTAATAGGTGTAGTAGTGTCTTAATTACGAGTTTCAGTATTTCCAGCTATAGTTCTAGCAATCGTAGCATCTAGGAAAGGACCTAATGAACCACTCTTATCAAGCACAGTAGAAGCAACATCATAAGTATCAGAAGTTTCAGATTCAATAGTAGTAGCAATGTGTGTAGCATGTGTATGTGGTGGTGTAAGGAACTTACTCATAACAGACAATGAATCAAGAGCAACAAAGGTGTTTAGAACTGTACCTCTTCTTGTAGTGGATGGTAAAATAGGAAACTGGCCATCACAAGACTTACCCATGATGGATGGATGGCAGCGAACAATAGTGATTCCAAGTGGACTTGATAAATAAAGCTATGCTCCCCGGCAACGGTGCCAGAAAATAGTCTTGATGACCCACAAGTATAGGGGGTGTATCATAGTATTTTCGAGGGAAGTGAAACCCAATTTATTGATTCGACACAAGGGGAGCCAAAGAATATTTATAAGCCTTAACAACTGAGTTGTCAATTCAGTCGCACTGAAACAATCTTGCTCACAGCAGTTTATCAGTAGCAACAGTTTTGTAGTAGCAATAGTAAAGTAATAGCAGTAGTAAAAGTAAAGACAATAGTAACAATGGAAGTAAACAGTAGGTTTAAAGCGCGGTAGACATAGGGATGGATGGACAGGCGTTGCATGGACAAGACAATTCACATAGTAATCAGAACATAGGGCATTTGCAGATAAATAAGATAAAGCATCCAAGTACTAAATAATCATAGGCATGTGTTCCATATATAGTCATACGTGCTCGCAATGAGAACTTGCACAACATCTTTTGTCCTACCAGCCCGTTTGCAGCAGGTCCTCAAGGGAACTACTAGCAATTAAGGTGCTCCTTTTAATAGAGCACCGGAGCAAAGCATTAACACTCCGTGAACACATGTGATCCTCACATCAAAGCCATTCCCTCCGGTTATCCCGATTTCTGTCACTTCGGGGCCTTTGGTTCCGGACAACAATATGTGTATACAACTTGCAGGTAAGACCATAAACAATACTATCATAATGAATCAATAACATGTTCAGATCTGAAATCATGGCACTCGGGCCCTAGTGACAAGCATTAAGCATAACAAGTCGCAACAAAGTAAAAAGGCACTAATAGAAGATACTAGGCACCATGCCCTAACAATCTGATGCAATTATATGAACGATCTCATCCAATCCCTACCATCCCCATAGCCTACAGTGGGGGATTACTCACTCATAGATGGGGGAAACATGGATGGTCGATGGAGAAGCGATGATGATGATGATGATGGCGATGATCTCCTCCAATTCCCTGTCCCGACAGGGTGCCAGAACGGAGTTTCTGGTTCCGAATCGCGGAATCTGGTGGTGGCGGCAGAGCGGAACTCTTTTTTGGAAAAACGTCGACCCCCTGAGTTTTTAGGTTAAGAGGCAACTTATAGGCAAAGAGGGAGGCCGAGGGGGCAGCCGCGGCAGCCACACCACCCCCAGGCGCGGCCTGGCCTGGCCCGCGCAACTAGGTGGTGTGGGCCCCTCGTGGCTCTACTCCGTCTCGTCTTTTGGCTCCGTGAGTCTTCTGGTGAAATAGGATTTTTGGCATATTTTCCGGGATTTTTCCTGATAGTTGATTTTCTGCACAAAAACTAGACACTAAGTTAATTCTGCTAAAAACAGCGTCAATCCGTGTTAGTTGTATCCAAATCACACAAGTTTAGAGGAGAAACAATATCAAAAGTGTTCGGGAAAGTAGATACGTTTTGGACGTATCAATTTTCAACTTCTAACTTATAGATTTTTAAAAAATCTAGAGCCTCGTCTTTAGTTCTCAAGAGATATACATAACAGTACCTAGTAGAATCATCAATCAAAGTCATGAAATATTTATTTCACCAGTTTTAAACACACCATTCATATCACATAAATCTGAATGTATGAGCTCTAGAGGTGCCAAGTTTCTTTCCTCGGTAGGCTTGTGAGGCTTGGAAGGTTCCTTTGCTTGCACACAAGCATGGCACTTAGAGCATTTGACAATAGTGAATTTCATAATTAAACTCATACCAGCAAGCCGTGACATATGATGACCCACAAGTATAGGGGGTGTATTGCAGTAATTTCGATAAGTAAGAGTGTCGAACCCAACGAGGAGCAGAAGGTGCTGGCTAGTGGTATGGATCAGGAATTCTCTGCAAATACTTAGCAAATGGATTTTTAGGGTTTTTTGATAAAGCAAGTAAACAAAGTACGAGTAAATAAAAGACAGTAGGACTAAATGCAGCAAGTGGCCCAATCCTTTATGCAGCAAAGGACAAGCCGGTTGTATTACTTAAGATTACCAAACATTCTCGAGGACACATGGGAAGACTGTCAAGTGATTTCGCTTCATATAGTTGATTAATCTTCTTTAGCTTGCTAAGTGTTGTGTGGGTGAACCTATGCTAATGTACCGACCTTTCCAGGACTAATATATACTTGTGATTATACCCCTTGCAAACATCCGTAAGTACAGGAAAGTAATTAAGGTAGAAACCTAACCACAGCTTTAAATTCTAAGACCCTTACGTCCCTTGTGCAATGGTTTCCTAACGGGGGTTCAGGTTTCTGTCACTCCGGCAACCACTACGATTAGTAGCCAAATACACAATGCATTCCCCTAGGCCCATATAGGTGAAGTGTCATGTAGTCGACGTTCACATGACACCACTAGAAGAAGTACACCACAACTTAAATATCAAACTATTGAATCTTTCTCAACACAATTCCACTACTAACAACATGACTTCTCCCATGTCCCACTACGGACAAGAAGCATCACATTCATCAAATACATAGATCATAATGGAAGACAACTCACTATTATATAACTCAACTTGCAATGAGTAAAGGAAACACAATAAAGATACATAAAGTGAATCATAATTGGTAATGGCAAACTTAGCTCTTGGTCGAAGAATAGTTGATAATTTGCTAGAGTTCACAAATAACTGGTTTTCAATGATAGCTTTCAAAGTAGTAAACATCAAGATAAGAGCAATGTGCAAAACAAGGAACATAAGAAACATGATTGAATAAATCATCATATGAATGAATGAAACACAACAACTCAAAATACTTGCTGAGATAGAAAGGAGTAGGTTTACTGACTCAACTAAAAAGTAAAAGAAAGGCCCTTCGCAGAGGGAAGCAGGGATTCCAAGTCTCATAAAGAGCTCCCAAAAATTATGATACTTACTAGCTTTTAGATCTCATTGCCCCTATCATAGGCATCTTTAGGTGATTAAGGTTAAAGTGATCAAATATGAGGATATGCATTGATAAGTTGTAAATTGAGAATCTCATGTCCCTTGAATACGAGGGCCGCTCCTCATGCTACTAAAGTTTATTCACCGGTAAGTTCTTGTCATCGTAAGCATATGTGTATCATAGAGAACCGCCAACGGGGTACCCCTTGCCCGATGATATGGAAGAATCCCCATATCAAAATGACAAGGCAACTAGACAACAAGCATCTCAACAATCTTCTAATTTACCATGGGAATATGGTGCTTTTTTCTCTCTTTCCTCTTTTCATAATCTCTTTTTTTCTTTTTCTCTTTTTCTCAATACCGTACTCTTTTTTTATAAGAAGAATGCTTCATAGATGCTCGTTATGGTTACGCTACAGGTTTCCACCATGTCAGCATGGATTAGACCAGCGGCCCAGGCATTTCTCTAACACACATGCATAACTCCACGGACTTACAAGCTCCCCTTTCATTTCACACCGACGACATCCATAGACAAAAGAACATGATATCAACTAGGTACAAAGTACCAAAGGTAATGTTGAAAGCTCCCCATGACAAAGATGGTTCTGCTAATTCACAACTTACAAAGCGCAAGCATATACGCAACATAGGTGAGCACAATGGTTCAAGTTTATTAAGTGCAAGAAAGTAAAGTGTGCCATCAAGTTCGTGGGAGCTTTAATCACTAATTTTCACATAACAAGTTTAATTTGTGAGGTAGATAAAACAAGAATTTACTTGGAATAGCAATAATGCTACTAGGTAGGTATGGTGGACACAAATGGCGTGGGTTTTGGTTTAAAGGAGTGGATGCACGAGAAGAATTCCCTCTCAGTACAGGTTTTTGGCTAGCAAGGTTGGGTAGCAAGTATAAGAGTTGAAGGAAACAAACAAACATACAAGTGATAAAGACAAACAAGCAATCTTCCTTGGAAGCACAAAAGATCTTAACTAGAGAATACTAGACTTATGAGCAAATCAAGAAAGAAAGATGATGAAATTATATTTCTATAAGAGTACTTTTATCTTTTCATTCAACTCTCAAAAATAGTGTTGCTACTGACCGAGCCAGGTTTGCCAAAACCAACTAAATTAACTCAATGATCCCAAAGTGATACCAATACTAACAACAAGATCAATCATATAACCACGAATTGAAAACTAATATAAGCTATGAAAAAGAGTGAATGATAGAACTTCTCATTAATATTCCATAACGGCAACTCACACCAAGGGATACATATCTAACGAGAGAGGGGACACTTCCATAATGCAAACCATTCTACATAATAACTTCTCTATTCATGATATGACTCTACTAAAAAGGTAAAAAGATAGAAGATAGTGATGATACCGCGACACTCCCCCCAAGCTTGGAACAAACCAAGGGGATGCCAAACCTGATGACGAATTACTCCTTTGGTGGTGGTGGTGTTCTCTCATCATTGTCCGACTTTCAGGGTAAGGGTTTCCCATCAACAAAGGACATCGTGGTCTCCAACATCCTGAAACTTGCAGCAGCACTTATGCATTTAAACCTAACCTCATACTCACAGTTTTGATTCTGAACGTCGTAGAGCTGTTCTTGAATTTTGTTGGTTGTTTGGCGGAGTGAGAGGACTTCATCCTTGAGATCAGCTGTCTCCTCTTGGTGCCCGACGATAAGTTCGGAACAAATCTTATGGATGATATCCACTTCGCGTTCCGCCATCTTCTTGTACCTAAAGACTTCTTGCTCCAGTGCTTCCATCCTATCCTCCAGACTTCCTTCACCTTTAGGGCCTCGAACCTCTTTTATACGGACCTCCCCATCTTCAAGCAACAACTTCTTGGGATGAATCTTCAACTCTCTCATGTATGGGTTGATGACATCTTCTAAGGAATCTCCCTTGGCTGATCCAGTGGAGGACATTGTGGCTCCAAATCTGGGACTCTCCCTGGCAGAAACAGATCGAAACAAAAACACAACGAAAACATGAAATACGAACCTCGGGAGATCTGGAGGGTTATATATTACGAAGTTTCATAACAAAAGGAAGGTTCTGGGAGAAAACGGGTCGGAGGCGGAGTCCGGGGTGGACTCACCACCTGGTGGCGCGGCCAGGGGTGGGCCCGTGCCACAGGGTGGTGTGAGCCACCCTGGCTCCGCTTCCGTCCCTCTTTCGCTTCGTAGCTTCCCTCATTGACTAAAAACTACAAAAATATAGTTGGATTGTATTTTCGCGGAACTTTCCTTACCAGAGCTGTTACCTATTTGAAAACAGACTCTGCAGGTCTCTGAATTTGGTATCTAGTAGATTCTTCCGGAGTCATCACTTCAATATCATCGATATCTTCATCTTCATACACTTATTACTTGAGTCATAAAACCTTTCTCTTCCTTATTACACCATTATCTCCACTTCCTGGAAATTTCTTTCACACAGTTCTCATTAGCAACATTAGTATAAGTGAAGTGATAGAACCTTTTGAGTCCAACTTCAACTGAAAACCATCAAAACATAAGATAATGTAGCAACTCCTTCCTAAAACCTAAAAATAATTCAAAAAGGAAATCGAATAAAGAAGCAAATGCAAAAGTGGCAAAATCTGTCAAAACAGACCAGCAGGTAAAGATCAATTTTTTCGAAAATCTTATGTTTCTCAAATCAAAAAGTTCAAAACTAACTAAAGTTAAATAACAACCTGGGGAAGAAGCACAAAAAATTACATCTCAATCCGACATATAGAGATCTCTCACGAATTTTTACGGTGAAGCACAAAAAATCTGTTTCGGGACAGCAACTTCTCCAAATCTTACTTCTCTCTCATTAGAGGTTGATCCTGACACAAAAACCAAACAAAAATGGTAAGGAGAGGTTATTACCGAAGTAATAACTTCCAAGACTCAAAGAAACAAAAACAAACTGAAAGCAAAAACAATTTGGGTTGTCTCCCATAAAGCTCTTTCTTTATAGCCATTAAGATGGGCATGATAATTTTGATGATGCTCACATAAGGATATGAATTGAAGTGAAAAAGAGCATTAAGAAGCAAGAACACACACATTTAAGTCTAACCCACTTCCTATGCAAGGGAATTTTTTTAAACAAACAAGTTGTTGAAACCAGAGGCTACTTGCATAAGAAGGCAAAAGAAGTGCAACATAAAAACTTTCAGCATAAAACGAGGAAACTTGATATTATTGAGATACATAAGAACACTTTCCCCTCTCTCATAGTAACTTTCAGTATCATGCATAAACTTAACAACATAGATATCACAAGGGCCATCGTAACAATAATCACTTATTCTAACAGAAAACACAGGAATACTAGCTCTCATAACACTACTTTGTGAAACAATATTAGAGGTATCCTTACAAAGGATAGTGTGTCCCTCTTCTTCATATTTAGTAACAAAGTCTTTCACATTTGCTATTATAGGTTCATCAACCATTTGTTTATCAGATTCAACAGCTTTGTTTGTACTTTCATTAACCATACTAGCTATCATAGAATGTTCCTTTATCTTAACTGGGAAAGGCATTTTCTCAATATAAGGCTTAGCTAAAACATGATTAGGAGTATAAACTTCAGTATTTCTTGCAGGAACACTCTTAGCAACATCTTTATAAGGTTCATGATACTTATTCCACTTCTTTTTAGGCACTTCAATGTAGGAAGCAAAAGCCTTAAAATAAGAAGCAATAGCTTGAGAGTCTAGACCATAAGCATTTTTAATATTTTCAAAGTCATTAGTTCCCATAAAAGATTCAATGCATTCATAATCATAATTTATACCTAACTTTCTATCTTTGTCATTCTCCCAAGCTTCAGCATTGTCTTGAATACGGTCTAGAAGATCCCATTTAGCTTCTTCTTCCATGCGAGTGAATGATCCAACACAAGAAGCATCCAATAAATCCTTATCATGAAGAGAAAGCCTTGCATAAAAGTTATTGATAATAATATTGTTGGGGAGCTCATGAATGGGACATTTGAGCATTAGTAACTTCAATCTCCCCCAAGCTTGAGCTGTACTCTCTCCATCAAGAGGCCAAAAGTTGTATATTTGATTCCGACCTTTATGAATCTCACTAGGAGGATAAAACTTTGAATAAAAGAGAGGCACTATTTCCTCCCATTCCAGAGCTTGACCATTCTTCAGCAGCTTATACCATTCCCCGACTCTTCCTTTTAGTGATAATGAGAATAACTTCTTCTTAACTTGATTTGTAGTAATACCTGCACACTTGAACAACCCGCATAATTCGTGTATAAAGAGCAAATGATCACCAGGATAGACAGTTCCATCCCCAACATAGTAGTTATCCATAACACGATCAATAATTCTTGTAGGTATTTTAAAAACATCATTCTCAGCAGGTGGTGGCTTATCTACTACCTTAGCAGTGGTAGTAGCATTACCAAATAAGTCTCAGTGAATTATCCATAACGAAAATAAAGCAACTAACAGAAGTACACAATACTCACAGTAGAAGTTTCCTTTACTAGTTCCACTCTCCAATAGCGCTTCACTCCCCGGCAACGGCGCCAGAAAATAGTCTTGATGACCCACAAGTATAGGGGGTGTATCGCAGTACTTTCGATAAGTAAGAGTGTCGAACCCAACGAGGAGCAGAAGGTGCTGGCTAGTGGTATGGATCAGGAATTCTTTGCAAATACTTAGCAAACGGATTTTTAAGAATTTTTTATAAAGCAAGTAAACAAAGTACGAGTAAATAAAAGATAGTAGGACTAAATGCAGCAAGTGACCCAATCCTTTATGCAGCAAAGGACAAGCCGCTTGTATTACTTAAGATGACCAAACGTTCTCGAGGACACATGGGAAGACTGTCAAGTGCTTTCTCTTCATATAGTTGATTAATCTTCTTTATCTTGCTAAGTATTGTGTGGGTGAACCTGTGCTAATGTACCGACCTTCCTAGGACTAATACATACTTGTGATTATACCCCTTGCAAACATCCGTAAGTACAAGAAAGTAATTAAGGTAGAAACCTAACCACAACTGTAAACTCTAAGACCCTTACGTCCCTTGTGCAATGGTTTCCTAACAGGGGTTCAGGTTTCTGTCACTCTGGCAACCCCTACGATTAGTAGCCAAATACATAATGCATTCCCCTAGGCCCATATAGGTGAAGTGTCATGTAGTCGACGTTCACATGACACCACTAGAAGAAGTACACCACAACTTAAATATCAAACTATTGAATCTTTCTCAACACAATTCCACTACTAACAACATGACTTCTCCCATGTCCTCAAGAACAAAACGAACTACTCACAAGACATCATATGGATCCTAATCAGGGATGGAATAATGATGTATAACAATCTGAACATAAACAATAATTCAATGGTTCACTCAATAGCATCAACTACAAAGAGTAATCAACACCGGGAAAGTTTCCCCTATGAACTATGCAAGATTCAACCCAATTGTTACAGCAATATGGAAATGGTGATGAGGGTGCTGATGGTGATGATGATGATGATGATCCTGATGAAGTCCAGCTTGATGGTGGTGTTGATGGCGACAATCTCCCCTCTCCGGGAAGGAATTCCCCCGGCAGAAATCTGTCCGCCGGAGAGATCTTTCTCCCTCGGTGTTTTCCGCCCCGTAGAGGCGGCGGAATCTTTCTGTGGTCGCTCCCCGATTCTTAGGGTTTCGGGAGGATAATATACACCAGAGGGGAGTGCCAGGGGTGGACCAGGGTGGCCACACCACCTGGTGGCACGGCCCAGACTAGCCCGTGCCAGGGGGTGGTGTGGGACCCCTGTGGCCCATCTCCAGCCCTCCTTCTGGCTTCCTTCGTCTTCTGGAAAAATAGGATTTTCTGTATATTTTCCTGGATTTTCTGATCTTTGCGAATTTTGCCTCCAAATAGCACCTTTTCCATCAGAATCCTGACTGCAGCGGTCCATGCTCCAAAAGTCATCAACCATGCAAAAACAGATGAAATAACATAAGTATCACCTCTTGATACATTGCAAATGTATCTATAATTTTTGATGTTCCATGCTTGGTTTTATGTACTTTCTTATGTTTTGTCCACACTTTGGAGTACTTTCTATACACTTTCTTGGACTAACCTATTAAAAAGTTGCCACAGTGCCAGTTGCCTGTTTTCTACTGTTTTTGGTTCAAGGAAAGTCAGAAAATCAATATTCTCGGAATTGGACCGGACAAAAGCCAAAGTCGATATTTTATCGGAAGACTCATGGAGCCAGAAGACGAGATGGAGAGGGGCCAGGGGCTGGCCACACCACCTAGTGGCGCGGGCCAGGCCAGGCCCGAGGTGGTGTGGGCCTCCCACCCTCGGTCTCCCCTCTCGCCTATAAGAGCCTCCCGATGCATAAACCCTAAATCATCAAGCCTCCAGCCACGAAAAGTTCCGCAGCGCCGCCACCACCAGAGGGGAGATTCGGAGGACAGAAAGTCTCTGTTCCGGCACCCTGCCAGGACAGGGAAGTGCCCCCGGAGCCATCTCGATCGATCTCTACCGCCATCTCCATCACTGTTGTTGATTCCCATGATGAGGAGGGAGTATTTCTCTCTCGAGGCTAAGGGTTCTACTGGTAGCTATGTGTTCATCTCTCTCTCTATGCATGATCATATTGTGATCATGATCTTTGTAATCAAGTAGATCTACCTTGCTACTCAAGTGCTTTAATAGATCTCTGCTCTCCCCATGTGTGTGAAAGTGACAGCGTGCACACCATGGTGGAACTTAGGCTAGAGATTACAATTACTTGTTATGAGTTATATTTGGAGTTGGATGTCTTTATGAAATTGTGGTGTTTGTTTGAACCATCTAGTACTCAAGGTGACAGTTTGGGGTTATCTAGATGGGAAAGGCTTACTTTGAGGTGTGCTGTTATAGCCCTTCCATGGATTAGAATGTCCAACCGAAGAGTAGTTCAACGTAGTATCATAAAGAAGAATATATTTATATGAGAGTGTTCACTAGTGAAAGTATGATCCCCAGGCCTTGTTTCTAAGCACTGAAACACCGTTTGCTATTAGATCTTTTACATGTTTGTTTGCTTCTATCTTTATTTCAGTTTTACTTTAGTCTTTTCCACGCCACCAAGATATTCTCTATCACCGTTACCACTTGTATTTCACTATCTCTTCGCTGAACTAGTGCACCTATACACGTGGCAAGTGTATTGGGTGTGTTGGGGACACAAGAGACTTCTTGTATCTTGATTGCAGGGTTGCTTGAGAGGGGATACCTTTGACCACTTCCTTCCTGAGTTCGATAAACCTTGGGTGATCCACTTAAGGGAAAACTTGCTGCTGTTCTACAAACCTCTGTACTTGGAGGCCCAACAACTGTCTACAAGAATAGAAGTGCGTAGACATCAAGCTATTTTCTGGCGCCGTTGCCGGGGAGGTAAGGTAAAAGGTACTCATATCGTCCTGTGTGAGTGCTGAAAGTTATTTCCTTTAGATTCTGCAATTTTGTCTTTTTGTTTCTTGTTTTCACTAGTTAGGCTTAATGGGAAACAACAAAAAAATTAGAGAGCTTTTTAGTATTTTTCCTAAGATAGAACATGAATTGTCTGAAAAGAAAATTAAAAAACCCATGGAACTTTCTTTGCATGCTAATAGCAATGTTATTAGTATGAATCTTTTGAACACCATTGTTACTAATGCTATGGAAACGTCTAAGCTTGGGGAAGTTGGTTTTTATGACAATGATCTTTTTAGTTCCCTAGCTTTAAAGAAGAAAATTTTCTCTGATGATACTTTATCTCCCATATGTGGTAATTCTGATGATACTTGTGATATTTTAAATACACATACTGAAAGCATCCCTTTTAAAATACCTATAAAAATTGTTGAACGTGTTATGAATAACTGCTATTTTGGAGATGGAACTGTCCGTCCTGGTGATCATTTACTATTTATACATGAATTACGCGAGTTGTTCAAGTGTGCAGGTATTTCAATGAACCAAGTTAAGAGGAAGCTATTCCCTATTTCACTTAAGGGCAAAGCAAGGGAGTGGTATGAGCTACTAGATGATCCTCATCATTTGGAGTGGAAGGAACTTGAATCTCTCTTTTACTCTAAATTTTATCCTCCTCATGAAATTCATAAAGATAGGAATTACATTTATAATTTCCATCCACATGATGGAGAAAGTATTCCCCAAGCATGGGGGAGATTGAAGTCATTAATGCTCAAATGTCCCATTCATGAGCTCCCTAGTAATATTGTTATTAATAATTTCTATGCAAGGCTTTCAGGATATTACAAGGACTATCTAGATACTTGTTTAGAGGGATCCTTCACAAGTAAGGAGGTCAAAGCTAAGTGGGATCTTCTTGAAACAATTCAAAGCAATACCGAAGATTGGGATAACAACAAAGGTAAAGAACCAGGTATAAACTATGAGTATGATTGCATTAAGTCTTTCGTTGAAACTGCTAATTTTCAAGAGCTTAGTGCTAAATATGGTCTTGATCCTCAAATTCTTGTTGATTGTTATAGAACCTTTGCTTCTCATATTAATGCTCCTAAAGAAAAATGGGACATGTATCATGAGCCTTATAAAGACACTTGCATGGAAAATGAAATTGTTATTAATGATAGCAATAAACTTGCTCAAACCTCTGAAAGTACTACTTCTTATAAGCATGTTAATTTTTGTGGAATACATAGACCTTGTGAGAATAATCAAATTGAAGAAGAATATTGTATCACCCACAGGAATGAAAAAACTAGAACGTGGTTTAGGGCTCTAAATGATCTTGGTAAAAAAGTTTGTGCCCTCTATCCTTTTATTTGTGAACTTTGCTTTGAAGTGGGTCATTTCAATTTTCAATGCTCAGGCCATAATAATAGTCCTTCTAATCCAATGAGTACTGCAAGTTTGTATTGTGATGACATGATCACTCCTAATCAGCATGATCAACTTACATTATTTTTGGGGTGTGAAGAGTTATCAAGAAAAACCTCTTTGGTAGATATGAGTGCTTTTGATATGAATAACGTCCTGCATGGTTGTCATCTTTATTGTGTTGATAATTGCCACACAAATACTTACATACAAAATATCCTAAAAGATGAGATCTTACCAAAATATGACATTACTAATATGTGTTTTGGTCTTATTAATGAAAAGGAGGAATCCTCCAAAGTTTCTTCTATTGTCTCTAACAATGAACCAGGGTATATGGAGAAGCTTCCTTTCAAGCCTCTCCCTCCTAAAGAGATGAAGAAAAAGAAGAAGAGGAGGAGTAAAAGGAGAGAGGAAATGGTATTTTCCCCTAAGCATGTTGCTCCTATTATAATTTTTGATGAGTCTGAACTTGATGATGTTCCTATGCCTATTACCTATAGTAGTGATCATGATTGGGAAAAGCACACTACTTTTGATATTGAAAATCTCTTCGGTACCAATTCTGAAAATGATGATATTAACAATTGCTGTACTATTAGTGTTATGCATGTTACTTCCAATGATGATACGTTTACAAATGAACACACTTTGGAAGATAACTATTCTATTGCTTATGATGATACTATACCTCCAATATATGACGATTGCAATGATGAATATGATATTTTCAGTCCACCTACTATTGAGGAGGAAATTAATTATGATTATAATATGCCTAATATATTTGATGATTATGGTGATGAAAATAATAATGATAGCTATTTTGTTGAATTTGCTCCCACTACAATCAATAAGAATGACTATGTTTATGTGGGGAGTATTAATTCTTTTATGCATGTGTCTCATGATAAGAATGTTTCTTGTGATAGTTATATTGTTAATTTTATTTATGATGCTACTAAAAGTTATTATGAGAGAGGGAAACATGGTTTTATGTATCTAACCAATATTAAGTTTGCCCTCTTTATGTTGAAATTTTTGAAGTTGCACTTGTTTTGCTTTCATATGCTTGTTGTTTTGTGCTTTCATGACTTGTTTCTTTACAAGATTCCTATGCATAGGAAGTGGGTTGGACTTAAATGTGTTTTATATTTGCTTCTTGATGTTCTCTTTTACTCTCAATTCTTATTTCTTATGTGAGCATCTTCTCAAACTATCATGCCTAACTTAAAGGCGTTAAAGAAAAGTACTTATTGGGAGATAATCCAAAAGTTTTAGATGAGTCATGGAAGTTATTACTTTAGTAATAACCCTAAACCCTAAACCCTAATTACTTTAGTAATAACCGCTCCTTATCCTTTTTATTTGCTTTTTGTGCCAAGAGTAACCTCTAATGAAAGAGAAGTAATGATTGGGAAAGTTGTTGTTCCGAAACAGATTTATGTGCTTCACCGTAAAATTTCGTATAAAATCTCTGTACGTCCTTTTGAGGCGTGAATTTTTGTGCTTCTTCCCCAGGTTGTTATCTAACTTTTGTTAGTTCAACACTTTTCGATTTAACAAACAGAAGGTCTTCTAAAAAATTCATCTTTACCTGCTGGTCTGTTTTGATAGATTTCTGCCATTATTTGCATTTGCTTCTTATTGGTTCCTTTTTGAGTTCTTTTGGGGAATTGAGATTTTTGAAGGAAGTGCTATAGTAGCTTGTGTTTTAATGGAAGTTTTATTGGTGTTGAAACTGAACCTAAAGACTTATTATCTTAAGTGCACTAATGTTGCTAATAAAGATCGTGTGAAGTTTTATATGAAGGAAATTTTTCAGGTGTATGGAAGGAATGAGTAATGAGATGAAGGATGGACTAAAGCTCAAGCTTGGGGATGCCACGCGTGTCACCCCAAGAAATATCCAAGAAGTACAAGCGTCAAAGCTTGGGGATGCCCAAGGCATCCCCTTCTTTATCAATAAAAATCCCAGGTTCCTTCCAAACGCTTCATTTTTATTGTTTCATGCACAGTTGTGTTGTTCTTGGAGCGTCTTATTTTTCGTTTTTGTTTTGGTTTTTCGTTTGCTTGGTTTTCTTAGTTTGCTAAATAAATTGGTTGGACCCCCTCTTTCATACATTGGTTTTCAAATAGTTTGGTTTGGATTGGAAAAGAGTAGGAAAAGTTCATGCTTAAGTGGTAAAGAGAGCTTGTTTTTGACCGTGGCCTATGCTTTGTCATGCCATGCTTGATATTGTTTTGACTTTATGCTTAGTATTCTTTGCTGTAGCATGACTTGTTATAAACAATTGAGATTGCTTAATATGCCTTAGATGAATCATGCGTTGTTTTAGCATATTAAAGCATAGTATAGTGGTATTCTCCTTTGATGCTTTATTTGGGTTGACTTAGCGCATGCTCACACCATGTTATGACTATCCCAAGTCACCATAGCCTTGATGATCCTTTAGTTTTCAACTCGTAGTATCACTTTATGCTTTGATCAATGATGTTTTGTCGCTCTGCATGATTATGGCCATTATTGCTCTCTTAGTTTGTCGCTCCTAGTCTTTTGCTAGCCTCCATAACCAAGTATGAGTTCCACTCATGCATCCAACTCCCTAAACCAAGTTATTCCAAAGAGTCCACCATACCTACCTACTAGCATATGCTATTCCAAGTATATTCGTGTTTTTGTCTACCTTCCGAATTAAACTTGTTATGTGAAAATTAGTGATTAAAGCTCTCACGAACTTGATGGCACACTTTACATTTCTTGCATTTAATAAACTTGAACCATTGGGTCCTTCTTTGTTGCGTATATGCTTGCGCTTTATAAGTTGAAATTAGCAGAACCATGTATCATGGGGAACTCTTTCAACATTGCACTTGTACTTTGTACCCCGTTGATATCATGTTCTTTTGCTTATGGATCCCGGCGGTGTGAAATAAAAGTGGAACTTGTAAGATCATGGAGTTTGTATGTGTGTTAGAGAAACGCCTGGGCCGCTAGCCTAAGCCATGCCTAATCATGGTGGAAACTTGCAGCATCACCATAATGAGCACTCTATGAAGCATCCTCAATAAAAACCTATGCAAAAAGCAAATAAAAAGATCGCTGAGATGCTCATTGTCTGCTTGCCTTGTCATTTTGATTATGGGATAGGTCCTGTATCATGTGCAAGGGGTGCCCCGTTGGCGGTTCTTTATGATACATATGTACTTACAATGACAAGGGGTACTCGTGACTAAAGTTGAGTAGCATGAGATTCGGTCTTCGTAAGTAAGGGGCATGAGATTTCAACTTATAACTTGTCAAGCATATCCTCTTAGTTGTGTCACTTTAACCTTAATCACTTGAAGATGCTTATGATAGGGGCAATGAGAGCTGAAAGCTAAAAAGTACCATAATTTTTGGAAGCTCTTTATGAAACTTGAATCCCTACTTCCTTCTATGAAGGCCTTTTTTCCACTTATATATTGAGTCTCCACCTTCTACCTTTATGCACCTACTTTGAGACCACAGTGGCCATTCTTAGTTCTATGTGCATTGTCCCAAGACTAGTTGATTGATGCATAGCTTTGATATTGCTTGTTTTAAACTATTTGTATCTAGTCACACTTATGAACTTTGAAGGTGTCCTATGCATTTATGTTTGCTACTCTATGAGGGACAAGCTGAATGCCACTATGCTATGTTTTCTTTATGTGAAACAAACAAACGTCTTGCAAAGCATTTTTATTCATGAATCTTTTGTTTATGCCTTTTCATGTTGCAACTTAGTTGCTTTGTCTTATTGCTAGAAATTTGTCTTTCATGTTATGATTGAAGTACTATGATCCCAGCTATCAATGTTTACAAATACTTTGATCAAGTTTATGATGGTGCGTTTCACCTCAAAAATTATTCTTTCTTTTTATCACTTACCTACTCAAGGACAAGCAGGAGTTAAGCTTGGCGATGTTGATACATTGCAAATGTATCTATAATTTTTGATGTTCCATGCTTGGTTTTATCTACTTTCTTATGTTTTGTCCACACTTTGGAGTACTTTTTATACACTTTCTTGGACTAACCTATTAACAAGATGCCACAAAGGTTGCCTGCTTTTCTGCTGTTTTGGTTCCGGAAAGTTAGAAAATCAATATTCTCGAATTGGACCCCAAAAGCCAAAGTCGATATTTTACTGTAAGACTCACGGAGCTAGAAGACGAGAGAGGGGCGGGCTGGCCACACCACCTGGTGGCGCTGGCCAGGCCAGCCGCCAGGTGGTGTGGGCCTCCTCACCCCTCGGTCTCCCCTCTCGCCTATAAGAGCCTCCCGATGCATAAGCCCTAAATCATCAAGCCTCCAGCCATGAAAAGTTCTGCAGCGCCGCCGCCACCGAAGGAGAGATTCGAGGGACAAAAAGTCTCTGTTCCGGCACCCTGCCAGGACAGGGAAGTGCCCCCGGAGCCATCTCCATCGATCTCTACCACCATCTCCATCACCGTTGTTGATTCCCATGATGAGGAGGGAGTAATTCTCTCTCGAGGCTAAGGGTTCTACTGGTAGCTATGTGTTCATCTCTCTCTCTATGCATGATCATATTGTGATCATGAGCTTTGTAATCAAGTAGATCTACCTTGCTACTCAAGTGCTTTAATAGATCTCTGCTCTCCCCATGTGTGTGAAAGTGACAGCGTGCACACCATGGTGGCACTTAGGCTAGAGATTACAATTACTTGTTATGAGTTATATTTGGAGTTGGATGTCTTTATGAAATTGTGGTGTTTGTTTGAACCATCTAGTACTCAAGGTGACAGTGTGGGGTTATTGATGACCCACAAGTATAGGGGGTGTATCACAGTATTTTCGAGGGAAGTGAAACCCAATTTATTGATTCGACACAAGGGGAGCCAAAGAATATTTATCAGCCTTAACAACTGAGTTGTCAATTCAGCTGCACCTGGAAACAATCTTGCTCACAGCAGTTTATCAGTAGCAATAGTTTTGTAGTAAGGATAGTAAAGTAACAGCAGTAGCAAAGCAAAGACAATAGTAACAAAAGCAAGAAAGCGATTGGGATTCGAAAAGGTAGGCATAGGGATGGATGAACGGGCATTGCATGGACAAGACAATTCACATAGCAATCAGAACATAGGGCAATTGGAGATAAATAAGATAAAGCATCCAAGTACTAGACAATCCTAGGCATGTGTTCCATATATAGTCATACGTGCTCACAGTGAGAACTTGCACAACATCTTTTGTCCTGCCAGCCCATTTTCAGCGGGGCCTCTAGGAAACTACTGGCAATTAAGGTGCTCCTTTTAATAGAGCACCGGAGCAAAGCATTAACACTCCGTGAACACATGTGATCCTCACATCAAAGCCTTTCCCTTCCGGTTATCCCGATTACTGTCACTTTGGGGCCATAGGTTCCGGACAACGACGTGTGTATACAACTTGCAGATAAGACCAAGAACAATACTATCATAATGAATCAATAACATGTTTAGATCTGAAATCATGGCACTCGGGCCCTAGTTACAAGCATTAAGCACAACAAGTTGCAACAAAGTCATAAAGCACTAATAAAAGATACTAGGCACCATGCCCTAACAATCTGATGCCATTACATGAACGATCTCATCCAATCCCTACCATCCCCATAGCCTACAGCGGGGGATTACTCACTCATAGATGGGAGAAACATGGATGGTCGATGAAGATGATGGTGGAGATCGATGGAGATGGATTCGGGGGCACTTCCCCGTCCCGGCAGGGTGCCGGAATAGAGACTTTCTGTCCCCCGAATCTCCCCTTCGGTGGCGGCAACACAGCAGAACTTTTCGTGAAAAAACGTCGACCCCCCCCGAAGTTTTCAGGTTAGAATGCTTCTTATAGGCAAAGAGGGAGACCGAGGGGGTGCCTGGGGCCACCACACCATGCCCTGGAGCGGTCAGGCCCAGCCCGCGCCTGGGGGTGGTGTGGCCAGCCCCTGTCCCTCCTCCGTCTCGTATTCTGGCTCTGTGAGTCTTCTAGAAAAATAGGCACTTTGGCTTTTGTCCCGTCCAATTCCGATTCCTGGAACCAAAAACAGCAGAAAACAGACAGCTAGTACTGTGGCTCTTGTTAATAGGTTAGTCCAAGAAATCATATGAAAAGTACTCCAAAGTGTGGACAAAACACAAGAAAGTGGATAAAACCAAGCATGGAGCATCAAAAATTATAGATACATTTGCAATGTATCAGTTATCTAGATGGGAAAGGCTTACTTTGAGGTGTGCTGTTATAGCCCTACCATGGATTAGAGTGTCCAACCGGAGAGTAGTTCAACGTAGTATCATAAAGAAGAATATATTTATATGAGAGTGTTTACTAGTGAAAGTATGATCCCTAGGCCTTGTTTCTAAGCACTGAAACACCCTTTGCTATTAGATCTTTTACATGTTTGCTTGCTTCTATCTTTATTTCGGTTTTACTTTAGTATTTTCCACGCCACCAAGCTATTTTCTATCACTGTTACCACTTGCATTTCACTATCTCTTCGCCGAACTAGTGCACCTATACACGTGACAAGTGTATTGGGTGTGTTGGGGACACAAGAGACTTCTTGTATCTTGATTACAGGGTTGCTTGAGAGGGAATACCTTTGACCACTTCCTCGCCGAGTTCGATAAACCTTGGGTGATCCACTTAAGGGAAAACTTGCTGCTATTCTACAAACCTCTGCACTTGGAGGCCCAACAACTGTCTACAAGAATAGAAGTGCGTAGACATCACCTCTCAATACGAAATATATCAATGAATAACTGTGAATTATGACATAGAATAGTGATGCAAAATGGACGTATCAACATACAACCGAAATTAATATGACAAAGTCGTGAATAGCAAACATTAGTCTCATTACCAGTAGTGCATACATGGTTCACAACATCATCACAGAAGTCTACCAACAAAAAGCGGAACATGCCTCCGCATTCATAGACTTTTCCAACAAAGGTTTCATACTTAGACAGTACGAATTTATTGGACTCAAATATCAACTTACACCCATCTTTCAGAAGACGGGATCCACTAACAAGGTTTTTCTTAATAGAAGGGACATGTTGCATGTTCTTCAATTGCATGATCTTGCCCGAACTAAACTTCCGATCTACCGTGTCAACACCAAGAACAATAGCATGTAACTCATTACCTATCATGACAGAGGAACCTCGAGCCTGATAAGAGGTGAACATGGAAATATCAGCACATATATGAACATTAACACATGTTTCAACCCACCATTCTATGGGTTAAAATACTGAAAGAACGGTACGTAATAAATTACCATACCTAGAACCTGAAGTTTCCGCCTCAGTATTTCCAATGACCATGTTAAAAAATTAAAACTCTGCCTAGCTTGACCCTTCTTGCCTTTCTTCTATGGGTAGCGATGAGACCAATGGTCAATCTCACCGCACATCCAAGAAGGTTCTTTCTTTTCCTTGTTCTACCCCTTTTTCTACTTGAAGTTGGTAGTCTGGCAGACTTTATTTTTTTCCTTGGACTTATGTGCATTTTTCTGCACCATGTTGGTAGCAGAATGATCCTTGGTTCCAGTAGCGTGTTTGTCTTTTTCCCTTGGCTTCTCTTCAACATCCAGAGAGCCAATGCGTCACTCAATAGAGATCTCATGCCTTTGATGTTTTAGAAAAGTGGCAAAGTTCCTCCACGAAGGAGAAAGCTTAGCGACAATGCATCCTACGACAAACTTGTCCGGGATCACACACTTTAGGAGTTCGAGTTCCTTTTCCATGACATGTAGCTCATGAGCATGTTCTACTACAAATCGTTTTTCAACCATCTTGTAGTCATTGAACTACTTCATAGCATACATTTCACCATAGGCATCGATAGCACTGAACTTAGCGTCCAACGCATCCCATAGTTCCTTGGCATCACAAATATGCATAAGTGCATCTACCAACTTGTCTTCAATCACACTGAGTACGGAGCCCACAAAGAGTATAGTGGCCTCCCTAAATGCTCTCTCTTCTTAGAGAGTAAGCGAACCTCTAGGAGTGCCAGCTGCAACTCTTTATATGCCCATAGTAGTGAGCCATGAAAGGATTTTCGTTTGCCATCTCTTAAAATGAGCACCCGTAAACGGGCTCGGTTTGAGCATAACAGCAAAGGCAAATGACGAAAATTGTTCAAAAAATAAGGGTTTTAGATTATTGAATTATTAAGAAATTTTCCTGTGAGATTAATTATCGAAATCAACATTATATAAGCACTAGCAGATCTAAACACATGCAGCCAAACAAGCACATCTAATAAATCTAGCAAGAACTAGTGCATAAAAAGAGAGGAATATCACATAAACATTGACCGGGAAGGTCATCACCGTAGCAGCAGACTGGTCTTTGTCCATGTTGCCCATGGTGGTATCGAGGTCATCGGTTGATGAAGAAAAACATGAACGGAGACGAGCAGCCGTGCGAGACGCTCCTCAAAAACCTTAACACCCATCTCCCGGTATAGGATCTCGACAGACGGGGTTTCACGACAGTTCGTGCACCATGAATTCTTTTAGTCTTTTACAAAACGAGTTTCTAACTCGAACTTGATTCACGAAACGCGCCGCGCATGCGGGCGATGCGAGGCGAGAGGCGGAGGAGTACGCGTGAACTCCTTCTCTTTCCACTCACTTAGTGGGAGTGATACAACTCACCTTATAAGATGGTCCAACTCTCTTCCAATAGCAATGTGTGACTAAACTTTGTATCTCACATATCTCTCAAGCTGTCATAGTAGATAGACCTTGAGATTTCGGAATTTATTAGACTACGTGGGTGACTATATGGGCACAACCCATATAAATATAATAAATAAAATATTTGATTTTACCACAGCTTCTACTCACCGCCAAGATTTTCAATGTATATATTTCCTATCCACGACCTAGTGGGCTGACCCATTTGGAACAAGGAAAGTGTTTGAATGGGTCCATTTAGATCGGCCCGCGATTTTTCAACTCAGTTTGTTTGGGTCGGGGTACGTTCGCATGGACCTATTTTTTTATTAATTTCATTTATTACATACCTAATTTAGAAGTTAAAATTCATAGTAAATAAACTAGGCTACCCTAGTGTGGTCCTCTCGTCATCGCTTAGTCATCGTCCTCATACTCATCCTTGTCGTCGGTGTGGTACTGGTGGCGACACATGGTACCGTCGAAGACCTTACAGTGAACATGCAGTGATCTCGAAGTTGAAGACCAGAAAGTGCCCAACCACCAGAGGGTGGTGCACGCGGGCGAAAAAATCCTAGTCGCGATGGAGGTACATGTGGCTTGCACCGCTGAACAACACCTCCACATGCTAGACGCGACGAACGAAGTTGTACTCCCGCACCTTGATGCATGCTGGCTTCTTCCCATCGATCATCAAACTGTAATTGTCAAGGATTCGTAGTCTCTCCACGCCCCGCTTAGGAGGATGGTCATGCCGAACTCGAAGCCGAAGAGGTTCACACTGAAGGACTCGGGCAACGTCGATGGCAATGGGGACGAGGACGGTGATAGTGTTGTGTGCCAGCCTCATCCCCTGCCTCCTCGCCGGCCTCGTCCTCAACCATGCCCAGGGACCGAGGCCGTCCTAGGCGCCCTCGTATCAATCCTATGCCTCCTGCCATGGATGTCGATCATGTGGTGCGGGGAGATAGCCGCTGGTGGCCTATTTAAAAAGGCAAGCCAACCAGATGCCAGTGTGGTGGCCAAAAGGCCAACACTGAAGTCCAGCAGCCAGCGCATGTGTCAGCCTTCCATTGATGGCTAGGTTAGGGCGTAGAAGGTAAGTGACCGCGAGATGGTTGCAGGGAAGGAGGACGCGGAGGCCACACCCAGTTCGTAGCTCATCCGGGCAAACACATTCTCAGCCCGAATTTGGTCCATGAATGGGTCAGCTGGACGCATATGGTCATTTGGGTCTATCCCTTGGGGCAGGTTTTCATGGTCCTCCACTACAACAGGAAGCTCGGGCCCTAGCACTTATATACGCTGAGGCACAACCTTAGTCACCGTGCTTGCGTTGGTGTGGCAATAAAAGCCGCAAGGGATAACTGCGTCAGGGATTCTGCAACGGCAGTGTTTTTTTTTGCTCAGCACAACATGATCCACGGAGCTAGCGCTTTCGCGACGCGACAGAGGATGCGCCTCGTCACATTACTGAAGACGAGCTTTACTACCGTTATAACCACAGATTATTTGTCGTGTTACAGCGTCTAGCATCACTGAAGGTTAATTATATTAACAATAACTGATTTACGTTGCTAATATAAACAGATTGTGATGCACAATTGTTTAAGATATAAAATTTTATTTTATTTTAAAATATAAAATTTATTACATTACATTTCATTATTGCACTCTTCTAATGGTCAGATTTTAAAATCGAGGACGATTAGAAAAGTGCAATAACCGTTCATTTAACCTAACCACCTAACCTAATTACACTAATTTTTTCTTTGCTCTGTTGTCGGCGGTGGAGCTGCTTGCGGATCTAACTCGTACAGAGATGGGATTAAAGAAGAGAAGAAGATGGAGTGGGAAAATTTATGATTGAGATAGTGGGGATATCCATGAGTACGGCGGTTGTCGAGTGAAGCAAGGATTTGTTATATTATATAGGAACTAGGATTGCGGTATAGGGATTAGGGTTTCTAATGAACCTTTAGGTCGTGCGGCACAACTATGGGCCATGGTAGCTCTGAGGGCTCATAGTAGGCTAATTCTCTGCTCACTTGTTAGTGAGACACGTTAGTTAATGAGATAAATAAGTTATTCTTTAAAAAAGAACTAAATTATTCTTGCCTAAAATACACATAAGTGTTTTACATATTGCTGCATAAATTGAAAAGCTATACTACTCATAAGTAAGCTAATCTATTGTTCCCACAAGCAGCTCCAGCGCGTCGGCCACAGACGCACACGTCACTTTAACCGCGCTTATCGCAGGAGCCACCTCGTCCTTTGATTCCTTCTTCACTTGCATCAAAATTTCCTCATAATCGTGGTCAGACAATTCAGACAAGTTGTGGATGGTGTCCTTCCACAAAGCCACCAACACACGTTGCAGCTTCGACGATTGTTCTTTATAAACATAAAAGATGAAGTCGCGGTTCGTTTGCTCGTGGTTACACTTGAGGAACTTGCGGCTGGTGTTCATGCCCTCGGATGCGATTAGGCAACACGGATGTAGGCCGCACTTGCAAAGTAGATTGGAGTTTGATTTGAAGATAGCGGTCCACCCTACTTTCAAATCGATCCACCTGGACACCATGCCCTAATCGAGAAAACCCCAAGTTAGTGTTTCGGATATATGAGATAAAAGAAATACGAAATTTAATGGCATAAGCACGGACTTCACCACCACCTTGAAAACATCCACAATGCAGCATCTCGCTATCGCCTTCGCGCTCAACACTTTGAGGACTTTGCATCTTGATGTTGCCGCCTGCATCCGCCTCTACAGTCCCCTCCGTGCATTAGTGAAAATTATAGAAAGAGGGTGTGTGTGGATGTGGATGCAGAGTATATAAATAGAGAACAAAAAAATCGGCTGTGGTGGGTCACACCAGTCAATGAGACAAGCCTGACCAGTCAACGTGTGCTGGTTGACTAGTCGACAACATGGGACATACTCTACTGCGGCACTACAATGCATGTCACACTAATATATGTCCCTATCCATCTACTGCGGTATTATAATGCGCCGCCCTATCCGGACACCTACCACGACACCGAAATCCGCCGGTACCTGTGTGCCCAGGCGTATAATTGGACGCCATGGAAAAATGGTGCTGCGATTTTTCATCTGCCGCGTATCCAGTTATTGCCTTTTTTTCGCTTATGCCACCCCAAAAATCCGCTAGGTATGGGGGTATTTTTGCAGTATGCATGTCCATTTCGACCGTTTCACACTGGCTGTGGTAGAGGCGACACAAGAAGGTGTGGCGTCGAGTTAGGCGCATGCCGCTTCATTGGCGTATTGGCGTCTGACATTCACAAAAATTGAAGTTCATCTGGAAGCATTAGGTCTAAGAGCATGTCTAACCGGAAAAAATATTAGAGGACAAAACGACGAATAAAAATAGATGAGGAAAAATTTAGTCCTCTAATCGGTGGTTGGCAGAATTGATCCCCAATATTTAGAGATTTTTTTTAATTTGGCTCAAATATAAGATCAAACACTTGGTATGTGCCTAGTTTTTATTAATAACGGTTGGACATCTTTTTACTAATAAGATAAAATATGTTATAGGAATACGACTATTTACGTGATATTTTTTTTATACACGACATATAAAATGTTCTTTCATCCCGAAAACTTGTGAACCAACATAAAATATTCAAATGTATATATAATTTTTTTCCGATTTTTTGATATTTAAAAAAATATTTTCTCACAATGGATGCATTTGCACCTGCGAGCCAAATTGGCGCCTATTGTAAGCCTGCTATTTTGTTAAGAAGACGCATTAAGAAGCAATGCACTTCAGCGGTTTGCAGAAAAGTAGTACTTTTATACTCTTTTAAATACAAAATGCAAATTTTTTTACTCTTGGCATTGATTTGAATCGTGGTAAACTACATGTACCTTAGAAACAATTGCATTCCACACCACGTAGCTGCATGCATAAAGAAACCTGCTTGCAAAGACATGTAAAGGGAAAGAACGATCATGTAGACCGGCTATGCTCAGGTTTATTTTCAGTGATACTACAAGTTAATCTAGGACTTTCAGGGAGTGATTATTTCTCAATCGACTTGGAATTCATAGCCATCTAATGCAAATCTTCTCATTCAATTTACCTTTTAGAAATCACAATGACTACTACTTTTAGTGTCGACATATTTCCCCCGCTGCAAGAATATTCCAGCTAGCACTCTAACCAACATAAGATTCGCATTCCTCATACCCTATATTTTTGAATTTTTTGATTGTGATGTGTTTGGAAGCGGTCTAAGAATACCTCTACCTACGAGACCTACCGAACCGGTACAGCAGCCGCCAGAGGCTTTCCCCAAGAGCACCCAAAACCCATATAGGGTTCCGTCCTTCTCGTCGGCGACGTCGCCGGTTCGCTCCACCTCCGGTGGTCCTAGGGTCTTAGAGGTATGGCGGACCACGGGCTCTCGTCGGCGGGAGGTTTTCGTTTCTTGTAGTCTATTTTTCAGTGTCTTCTTCGAGATGTTGAGGCGACGGCTATGTCTTGGAGTCAGAATAAAGTCCTCCCCGCTCTATCCTCGCTCCGAGGGTGCTTCTAGCGCCGACGGAGGGCGCGTGGAGTCGTTTTCCCGGCGGATCTCATAGGATTCAGTCCGTATTCATGTTCGTTCGTGTGTTTTTAGATCAGTTTCTTTCGATCTATGGTTATCATCATTAGCGATGGTTGCTGCTCTAGTGCGCTGGTCTTTTGTGGCCTTAGCACGACGACTTTCCGTATGTCTACTATGACAAGCTTTGCCCGGCTCCGGTGATGGAGGGGCGAAGACGGCGGCGCGTCTTCGGCTCGTGCTAGTGTTTGTAGTCGTCGTTAGGTGGTCCAATGACCTATTTGTAATTGTTATTACTTTTGGTCCTCTTTGTACTCGTATTGATGATTATTAATGGAATCGGTGGAATTTTGAAAAAAAAAATGAACATCTCTACCTGTGACCCAAAAATGTAAAAATATGTGAGACACCACCACATATGGTGGCCGCTATGGGGGCGCCCGAACACATGTGCAATGGGGCGACTGCCCTAGCCGCACACAAAAAAGGAACCGGACAAGTGACGGATTGTCTTCTTTTTGTTCCTAAGAAAATTTCTCATTAGATTTTCTCTCAGAAAATAGATGTCATAATTTTTTCTAAATTTGGATGTATTAGAGACTATATACATCCAAATTACACAAACTTCCGACATCTATTTTAAGATGGAGTGAGTATGAAATTTGATTATTGTAACCGAATTTTATTTATTGTAATCACATGATGGGAAAATGTGGAGTGCCTAGCCGTAGGAAATCCTCGAAATGGATCGCTTCAGGGTGGGCAGAAGACATGGCTAACACTAGGATCTGCAATTTCTGCATACAGCTTTTCCATTTCTCTCTCTCTTAATTTTATTTTATTTATTTTTGTATTGTGAGGTGTGTTCATGAGTTGGGATCGTATATATGGCGTGTGGTTCGTGTCATGCATGGACGCGTGCATGTATGAGGCATCGGTGAGTTCGTGTGACTCTGTTTATGGTGCCACGCTCCGGCTACGTTTAAAAAAAAGGTTTGCGCGTGTTTTGCTTCGAAAAGAAAAACAAAGTTCCGTGCATGAAAGGTGGCCACAAGGCACAGCAGGTATCTTGTGAAATCGGTTCATCGCCGTTGGGAACAAAGAATTTTTTGGCGTCTTCAAATTTGATATGCGCGGCGGATAGCTTAGTTTCGTCTTGGGTTTTCGTTTCAAAAAACCGCCTTGGGTTTTAGTGAGCCTGTCCCAGCACCGTATTTGACTGTGATTATACGAGTAAATCGATTCGATCAGGTCACCTGGCCTTGACACGTGTACGCATGTTTCATATACATCTGCATGATACGGCAGATACGGCGGCTGTTCCTGCGTTGTTTGTGGAACACGTACTTTGGAGTATGTTAGCCTGCCAGAAGAGGAGTTAGTGAAAGTTAACTAAAGGTTGATGGTACCGCAGAGTACGAGCCGTGCTCGGCCGCTTTCAAGAAAAGAAGAAAAAAAAAAGGAAAAACATGGCTAACTATGAATTTGAATAACTTAATGTTATTCTGTGAAGAAGCTAATCGAGTGGGTACGTGAGCAGAGCTCTCGCGGCGACTGCCTAAAAACCAATCTTGGATTCCCGTTCCTCTCGTCGGTGACGCCGCCGGTCCGCTCCGTCTTCGATGACCTTGAGGCCTCGGAAGGTGTGGTGGACCGCGGGCTCTCGCCGGCGGCATGGTTTTCCGTTTTCTTTGTTTAGACTGCTTTTCGTGTCTTTTTCGGGATGGCGACGGCTACATCCTGAAGTCAGAATAAAATCTTCTTTGCCCTATCCTCGCTCTGTTGGTGTGTCTAGTGTTGACGGAGGGCGCGTGGAGCCGTTTGTCCGGCGAATCTCCCGGGATCTGATCGGTTTTCGTATTCATTGGTGTGGTTTCAGGTCAGTCTCTTCCGATCTATAAGTGTCATCATTAGCGATGATTGCTGCTCTAGTGCGTTGATTCTTTGGGCCTTTAGCACGACGACTTCCTGTTTGTCTACTACAATAAGCTCTACCACGACAAGTTTTTGACCGGCTCTGGTGATGGCGGGATGAAGACGGCGGCGCGCCTTCGGCACGCATTAGTGTCTGTAGTCATCGCTAGGTGGTTCATGGACTTATTTGTAATTTTTATTACTTTTATGCCGTTTTGTACTGCTGATTATTAATAGATCATTGGAATTTTTAATAAAAAACTATGAATTCGGATGACAGTAGAACTTGAACGAGCACTAGGCCATGAGTTCGGCGACCTACTGGTTAGTGAAAGTCTTGTTTGTCCACTGGTGCGTATGTGATCGTGACCGCTTAGCCATTGTTAATCTCTCTCTCTAAAAAAAAGTGATTTCAAAAGAGGAGTGCAACGGCTACGGAGAAAACCCCGCTCGGATATTCTTGACTTCTCGCCACTATACCCACTGGTATATATACATCACTGTCGAAAACACCAGACTGAAATTTAACGTGTCAGAGTGGGACTAAAATATAGTTTAAAATTTTAAAAAAATTTACTCTAGACTTTGACAAGTGAAATAGAGGTGAGAATTTGACGGGATCCCACTTGACACCCTGCTGAAATTGCGTCGCACATAGAGCGAGTAACATCTGTTTCACAAGCCGCTAACTAGCATGCTACCATCTTTGTCTTGACCGGTAAGAGCAACTCCACTTGTTGGTGTTCCCACGCATAAATCCGGAGTTAATTTTCGTCGGATGGACCAAGGTTTCGATCATGTAATTTTGAGAACTCGCCCATAATTCGACAAAAGTCAGCAAATTTGGTACTAATTCAAGTGATTGCATTAGATAACATGCGAGTTCGTACATATTATGTCCAATTCGGACATATACCCGAATTCGACTTACAATATGCGAAAAAACATAGAAAAAAACTTAAACAACGACTAGATGCCGAGGCGGCAGTAGAACACCATGTAATCGCCGTCGGCGTCGCTGTCCTCATCGTCGTCGTCGCTCGGCGGCTAGGAGCTACCCTGGCTAGCGTCGCCGCACTGCCACGGCTGCGACGAGGGTTTGACCTCGTCTTCGTCATCAAGGACGATGAGCGGTGCGCCCTGATAGGCGCCGTGGCCGGCGACGACGCGTGGCTTGGCGCCGCTTCCTATGAGCAGCAACGGACACGCCGCCTTCGCCCTCGCCTCCCGATCTAGCTGGACCAGACACACACGGTGAGACCCGTCATCAACGGGGCGACGCCTCCATCGCCATCTTGAGGAGGAAGTCCTCCTCGGCAGCCGGCGAGGCCCACTCCATCGGCTCCGGTTTCAGCGTGCGCAGGCCGGGCTCCTCCTTCGGCCTGACGAGACGAAGGCGGCCGCTCGACGGCGACGCAACACGACGCTCATTGATGACGAGGCCGCGCGAGCGCATGCGCGACGGTGAGCGTGCCAGAGTCTTCGGCTCCCGCTTCACCGATCGGAGCGGCGCCATGAAGCATGGCGAGGGCACCGAGCCGGACGAGCGCGAGGCCGATGATAGCTATGAGATTTGACACATTTTTGATGGTTTTCTCCCGGATTTGATCGTTTTCTGGTTTTACCTAACGCTAATACTTCGGTAGCAAAGAAAACTTGGATTTAATGTGTGTTTCAGGTTTTGAACGTCAACAGAAGGATTTAACTAGAGAAATACAATATTTTAGAGAAAACAAGCAAGTCCCACTTTGGAAGCGCGCGAGGGAAGCTCACAGATGGCGTGACGACCAACTATACGATGGGAATGGCTATATAGTTCCCACCATATAGTTTCCGCCGTCTCTGTCTTTTCAAAAGAGACAACTTCCATGAAGGGACAGACGACGAAAACAGAACACAGCAGCCGACACACCATCCAGAAGGGAGAAAAAAGAGATCCGGAGAAGAAGGAGAAGACGTTCTTCATCTCGCTCCACGATCTTCGACCTCCTAGCCAATACACCTCTATAGCCACTACTTGTACTTGAGAGAGAGAGGGATCTCCACCTTGCAAGACTAGGGTTTGAGATTGTTTCTTCCTATCTTAAATTGTGTTAGATATTTTTCTATTTTTATTATGGATATCCACGGTAATATCAAGACGAATTTCCTTTATTCAATTATATTGATGAACTGTTGTAGGGAATTGGTGAGATATGATGTGCCTTCAGATATTCCATTGATTTATGATTGATTCTAAATACCATAATATGTGTGCTTGACTATCTGTGGGATGCCTAATGCTTGTTGTCCAATTAAGAGCTCAGACAACATGATACCTTGTTCTACATAGATAAGATCTTGTATGCTAGTGGACCAGCGACCCCTAAGTGACACAGGAATATTAATAGAAAACTAGTTGACTCGAGGATAACAAGTAACCACTGTGCTTATTGCATTAGTCTGATCCAAGGAGCTTAATCGCTAAGCAACCTGAAGAGTCTTAATGGTCTAGTGTCTGACCATGGTTTTGGTAGCAGGCTAGTGGGATTATTGAAGTTGGAATGAAATCTATCAAGAGGAGTTCCGGCTAATTATGGATATTCGCCTACAGATATATCTATAAGATTATAATTGTTACGTTTACCATTCATCCACCTGGCACATTCACTATCACCATGAACTAAATTTTCCCGCGCATTATTTCGCCATATGCAGGAAACAACAAACAAGCAAAGCCGTTCTTTATTTTTATGCTTTTTATTTTTGAAGTTTACATAGTCTTATTTAAATCTATCGCATTTAATCAAAAACCATTTTTATTTTAACACTTGCAGTTAATTCACTCGAAGACCTGTGACAACTTCGGGTGTGATAGAGACTTCACCAAAAAATACTTACCTTTGGGCTCCCTGTGGGATCGATATCTGAACTTCGAAACGAACTACAAACGATCTGTACTCTTGCATACATCAGCCGACGCCGAAGACGAGGACGACGCGCCGGCCATCCTCCTCGGTATCTAGGATGCCGTCCCACGGTGCCGCGAAAACGACGGTGGCGAGGCTGCGTGTAGCCCAGTCACAGGGTGTTGCCGGCGCTAATGTACTCTAGGACGGTGATGAGGGTGCGGCCTAGTGCGCTCCACCACTAGCGACGTCCTTCGGCGTTGTTGCGCGCCGACAGCGGGCCTCCGCCCTCATGGTAGGCCAGTTGTTTCTTCCGAGGGTCGATGAAGAATCTCTCCCAGTAGGCGTGGTTGTCGGGGTGCTCGGCCAGCTCGGGGTCATCCATGGTGGCGATGGCCGCCTGGATCTCATCGATCCGTTCGGGCCCCTCCAGCACCGGCGGCACGGGCACGCCACCCACACTTAGTTTCCTTGTCGGCGGGGACCCGAAATCTGGCGATGCCGGGTAGCAGCCCTCGTGGAGAAGCCGACCCTTCCATGATGGCAGGATCGGCAGCCAAAGCCATCCGTTGCTGCCGGAACATCGGGAAACCGCTCTGCCATAGCTTCCGCCGAGCTTCTCTTCGCTTGGAACTTGGTGGTTTGGGTGATGAAATGGAGGAGTGGAATTGGGTGCTCCGAAAACAGCGATGCTGCCTGCTCTTATAGCCATTTGGGGAAAGACCGACGAGAGCGGGAGGGGTGTAGCGACGAGGGCGGGAAATGAAAAATGGCGGGAAGGTGGGCGGCCAGTAGCGAGCCATTACGCCGCCATGTGGGCGATTGGACAACCAGCAGTTGCCCGTCGGTCTGTCGCGAGAGTTGAGGCGAAGCGATGAGGACGAATTGCCTTCACTCGTTGACACGAAGGGGCCACCAGCGCAGATACCCCCTCCCCCCCGCCGCCGCTTCAGCTTCATCTGGCGTTCCCAGACGACACTCAACGCCTTGGGTTCGGTCTAAGAGAATATCAGATGTAATTTGGGTCAAATACAACAAAAGTTCGTTCCTAGCAACGCGAGTGGGCGAGTTTTCGTGTCCGGATAAAAAGGACCGGGAAGACCCTCCTGTGAATGCTAGTGGAGGTGCTCTAACGGGCAAGTCTCGGTTGTTGTTGTAGCTCACATTTTTTTTTTTGAACTTTTGTAGCTCACATATATAGCTAAACACGTCTAACAAAAAAAATCTTTAAACCTCTGCGAGAAAGAGAGCGCAAAGGGAACCCCGTGAAAGTAGATCCCCACAAAGCTACACCATACTGCTGGGAAAGCCCCAGCCCCCAGGTGTGGTGGCCATTTGCAGAATTCCAATTTCAATCGCAAAGAGAGCCATGTCGCCTTGGTGCCCACCGTGTCGCGCCTGCACGAGTCTATCCCGGAGCAGAGTGCAGCGCGCGTGCGTGCGTGCACAACTCCGACGTGATAGATAGCTAGCGTGGCCGTGGTGTGACCGAACTCGGCGTCACACACGCATACGGATCGATCGCCTGCAATCCGGAGTAAATTTCTGAACGCAGTCCATCGTCCTCGTCCTTTTTTTACTTTTCAACAAAGCTGCCGCCATTTCTGCTGGTGGGACCTGGGCCAGGCAGTGGGATTCAGTGGCTGCGGGCTCCTTTTTGTGGGGCCCTGCTATGCTGCTGCGGATGTCAGACCCTGTCAGTGCCGAAAGCGTCCAACGAACGCACGAACGAACGAACGGGAGCATCCTATGCTCCGAGTGCAAAGACCCGGTCGTCTCCCCCTCCCCGCACTGGTCCTTCCTCGGTGACATGATCACACTGAGATGAGTAGTACAAAGTTTATTCACAGATTATTAAATCATAGTACTAGTACTCCAGGTCGGCATGCATACTCTGGCCGTGTCCACAGTTCTATGTGCTGGTTTCGAGGGTACAGTGGTCAAAATCTTGACTCCCATGCGAATTACCGCCCGCCTTGTCCCCGGAGAACTTGAGCGGAAGCGGAAATGGCCGGCCGGAGCGAACGAACCATCGTGTTATTTCTACTTTCTGCGCCAGCTTCCCGACTTTGCGGGTAAGAGTTTTATAGATTGTAATGGTCTTATCTTAGTCCGTTAGGGCATGTTTAACGGGGGCGCTAAGGCAGGTACACTAGTCTTATCTTAGTCTTATCTTAGCAATGACATGTAGGATGATTGTTGAGTTGGAGGAGAGAGAAACAAAAAAAGACCTCTGCCTTCTCTTAGCTAAGAGATCATCTCTTAGCATTATATGTCTCATCAAATATTTAGGAATATCTGTCGTTAGAGATAAGACTAAAAAAAGACCCATTGTACATCATATTTTATTATCATATCAAGATTATGTGACACGTATAAAATAAGACTGTCTTATCAACCATTGCACATGCCCTAATAGAGGGCCCTAGGATCTAAATCCTGGTAGTTAGACCCGATTCCCGGGCAATCCCGTGTTTCTAGTTTGCGTCGACGTTTAATTAGCAGCCAGGCGCTAGGGATTTTTTTCCCCGCATGAGACAGTTTTGTTGCTGTGGGACTCTATCTTTACGTTAAATTATCAACCGGAAGAAGCGCCGTGCGTTATAGGCTAAGGCGCTTACCTAATAATTCGATCCTTACTGTGCATTTTCCTACAACTACTTTTTTTTTTCTGAATCAGTAACTCCCTTAATCATTCATCAGGATTACAATGCCTGGGCTCCCCGGCGGCGGATGGTTCGGGGTCTAGGTTCCGATGCCTGGGCTCGGAGTCCAGGTCTGATGGGGAGGAGACCTTGGCTGCGCGTATGGCTCTCGAGGACCTCGAGGACGAATCGGGCGAGCTGGGGTGGACTACCGTCTGCCGTCGATGTAGGAAGATCGGGGAGGAGCTCCGGCAAGCCTTCTGGGAGGACATCGATTTTCCGACGGCGGCATCAAGATTCTGGGAGCGTGGCTCTCCTTCCTCGCCTCCGCGACCGTCTTCCTCGCCTCCGCGGCCGTCTTCCTCGCCTACGGCCACTGAGCTGAGTGCGGGCGCGTCGCCGGCGGGGTTCCTCCTCAGGCGAGGTCCCCGGGTGAGACCGTGGAAGGGGCCGCTGCCTCCCCGCAGGGCGTCTGCGCCTCCGGTGCTCGGGGTGTTCCTCCTGACGGCGTTCAAAGGCGTGGTTTGCGGGCGTTCGGGGCGGGCGCTGATCGCGGGCGGAAGTTTCCGCTTATCGCGCGAGCGATCGTGGCGAGCGCTGAGGTGGAAGGGGTCGGTCTGCATGCGGGAGGGAACATCGATTGGTCCCTGGCCGACCTGTTTTCCTGGCGCGCGGTGGCTACGGCCTTAGGACTGGGTCGGTCTCGGGACCGAGTACAAACTCTTCTGATCCCGTCTGCGTCGCCTCGACCGTATTCTGCCTCGACTCCTCCACATCGCGCCTCCCTGCCGCTGCCTTCGCCCTTTTCGCCGCCTCTTGCCCCTCGCCGGTTCCTTCTTCCTCGCCGCCTCCCGGCTGCTCGCCGGCTCGTCGTTCGTTCGCCCAGGCGGTCCTTGGGACTTCTCCGATGGCCGGTGCTCGGGCCGCCCAAGCTTGCCTGCGCCCACGGCGGCTGCTGCGCCTACGAGGGCGGTGACCCCTCTTGTCTCTGCACCGCTGCATGGGATCTTTGCCGCCGGTCTGCTCTTCTTTGACCTTGCCGAGGTGCCGGTTCCGCCGGAGCGCCCAAGGACTGAATCTTGGGGCTAGACCCCCCTTCGCGATGCAACCTCGTCTGGGTCAGTTCGCCAATGGGCCGCCGCCTTTCTCCGGTCCGCCAGGGATGTCGCCGTCGGGGGCTTTCCAGCAGGGGATCGGAACGCGGCCTCCTTTTCTGCCTCAGTTTGTCTAGCATCCGCTTTAGCCATCATTTCGCGGACAGCCGCCGAGTGGTGTACCTTTACACCAGCAGGGGATGTATCCACAGGCTACAACGTCCCAGCCGTTTAGTGTTGGGGTCGGAGCTATGGGTGCTGCGGTGCCGAAGCGGAAGACTAAGAAGAAGAAGCCTCCGGTGGATCAGCATTTGGCTTGAATCTGCTCGATACCAGCCGATTTCAGCGATCGGTTGGGCCGGTATGGGTATCCCACTGTGGCAACGGGTGCCCTTTCAGCATCGAGGCAGCGGGTCGTATTATATGGGATGGGGATGTTGATACTGTTGTGCTGGTGGTTGCCACCTCGGAGGTCGTTCCTATTGCACCGGGTTCTATTACTGTGGGTAAGAAGAACATGAAGGCTGTTCGCTGCTGGAAGTGCGCGGTTAATTCTCATGTGACTAAGGACTGCACGGTGATTCACTACTGTTATATTTGTGATAATTCTTCTCATCCCACCTTGAGATGCCCTGTTCTCAAGCAGCCGTGTCCCACTCCCTACATGGCTGGTATTGGCAATGAGTGGACTTTGTTTTCTCAGATTCCTGATAATGTGGTTCGTGATCATCTAGGAAATTCTCAGTCTCCCATAGCTTTGGTGAGTGTGTCTAGACAGATGGTGACGGCAAATGTTGTCCAGCGACATATTGCCAGGAGATGCCCGGTGCGTGATACGTGGAAGTGGGAGGCTTTGCCTCATGGTGAGGCGGCTTTCCTTGTGAGCTTCCCGTCGTTTGAGGATCTGGACAGGGTGGATGGGATTCAGGTGTCTATGCCTCAAGGCAACTCTCAGCTGGCTTTCTCGGTTTTTCGTACGATGGAGGTGCCACATAAGTTTGAGCTCAAGCAGGTTTGGCTACATGTTGAGGGGGTTCCTCATTGTTTACGCTCCTTCTGGGGTCTGTGGGCTGTTGGTGGGCTCATGGGGATCACTCAGGATACCGACTTATTCAGCTTGATACGACGTGGAGTCATTCGGATCCTGGTTGCTATGACTGACACCTCGGTTTTCTCGCAGCTGAGTGATGCTTTGGGACATTACCTTAAGTCGGACGTTGTGGTCAAGCTTAAGGCCTTCGAGCTTCATTTCCGGGTTGAGCCTGCAGGTTATGTTCCGGAGCCGGAGTTTGTTCCTTTCCTATGGCGGAAGAGGGATGAGGACCATGATGATGATACAAATGGGAAGGGCCCTGATGATGCTATGGACATGTCTGATTCGACTAGTGGTTTACTCCATACTAGGGATGGCTCTTCTTCGGCCCAGCCCGGTCAGGGGGCGACGGTGCCACCGTTTTCCATCCAGAGGGCTCAGCTATTGACTCAGGGTTCTGCACCTTTGATCGCGGTCACTCCTTTTAATCCCAATCCTTCTACGCCGCGTGGAAAGGAAATTCTTGAGTCACTTCCGATGGGCTCTCCTCTTCATGGTGCCGCACCTGCAGTGTTTTTTCCTCGGGTCTCTCCTTCTCATCTGCAGGCTGCTTTGCGGGTGGCAGCTGCTGGGGCTCGGACTCCTCCGCGGTCGACATCCCCTGCTTGCTGTAGACCTAATGTGTTGGGTCGATCTATTCCTCGTCGGGAGGGACCTGTGCTAGAGCCGGTGCTTCAGGAGATGGTCCTTGGGTCTTCGGCGCGGGGACTAGCCCAAGAGGGGCTGGTCGACCGCGGTGCTACTCCGACCTTGCCGACTCTACCCCGGGTCACGCAGACCGGTTCCTCGTTGATCCAGGCATGCGACATTGGGTTGAGTAGGGAGCCATGGTCTTTGTCGCGGAGACTGGCCCAGGAGGGGCTGGTCGACCGTGCTGCTTCTTCGACCTCGCCGACTGCAGTCCTGGACACGCATGCTGGCCCCTCTTCAATCCAGGCAGGCAGCCTCGGGCTGAGTGGGGAGCCAGGGTCTTCGTCGTCCCACGTAGTGCTGCTACCTGACGATGCGTCTGGTGGGCTGGCAGACGTTGGGCGTGGTCTGGCCGCACAGGAGGGGCAGCCGGGCCATGCAGCACAGAGGAGTGCTAGGCATGGTGTTGACGCCTCTGGGGCTTCGGCTACTGATGAGGACTCGTTGGTCAAGGCCATGCGGAGGAAGGCTGAGAAGAACCTCGACTCGCAAGGTATGATGAATTCGTCAAAGTCCTGCGTATCTTTCTCCAATTCGTCTATCGCTGGAAAAATGGCTAATGTTGGAGTTAGTATGGGTAGATCTGTTAAGGATGTTTCTTTATCTACTTCTGTGTTGAGACGAATGGAGGTTGACCGTTTAACGGTTACTCCTAAGACTCATTTTGTTTCTGACTCTTCACTGATCGAGGAGGAGGAGTTGCATGCCACAGTAGATGGTCAACTCCTTTCTCACTTAGTTGGTGAAGTATCAGGGGTGGGCTTCGATGAGACTGAGTTGGGTTCATTATTTGAACTTACAGCTTCTGGTCGAAAATCGAAGGGTCACAAATCTCGTAAGAGGTCTCGGGTATCCAAATCGCCTATTGTTTCTCAATGAATGGCATGTTCTCAAATAGCAGAGGTCATCATGACTTGGCTAAATGACATAGGTATGCCCTACAGGCACCTACTATTGGCCTACCTGGTGCGGCTCGACAGAAGGCCCACTCGACGAATTGCCAAGGTCCATGACGCCTATGACGGTTCGAGTGGTATGAAGCCCACATGGACAAACTCCCAAACGCATAAGACAAGCTCCCAGCCCACATGGACAAACTCCCAAACTCTCAATACTAGAGTTTGAATCTAACTTGTAACCAATTCGTATTGGTACCTGAGACCTAGCCTCCGCATATATAAAGGCTAGGAGGGTCCAACGAGGAGGGCGACTCCCACAATACCCAATACACAGATCTATGATCTCTCACAATAGATAGAGCACAACAGATCTAGAAAACATATGTAGCATACACCCGCCAGATCCAATCTGCGCATCCACCGCCATCGGCGACATTGTAATTCTTCGGATTATTATCAATGAAGAGCTGACAAACAGGAGTAGGGTCCTCTACGAGGCCTGAACCTAGGTAAAACTTGCGTCCATGTGTGCTTGTTTGCTAGCCGATTGAGACTTCCGGTGCATCCCTCCTTCTCCAAAACCCAAGTCCATAACAATAGGCATTGATGAGTTGAACCCTCGTCAATTGGCGCCGTCTGTGGGGACTGGGAGCGCCGATGTTGCGATCTCGACAGCTCCATCATCAGCGATCTACGATTTGTCATCTCCGAGAAGCAGATCTACTTTAACGCTTCGACTTCATCTTCATCGATAAAATCGTCGTCGACCGATTCGTCCGCACAGAGGTCCTCGTGATGTTCCGTCTGCTGATCCGATCGCGTTCTTCTGAACAAGTGGACCAGATCAGCGTCGTGGCATGCAGTGCAGAAAATTTCAAGCAGAATCAATGGTGCTGGCCCAACCTGGCGGCGCGATACGTGATCTTACGTGCATGTTTGACCCGTTTTCTCTTTTGATTGGTGGTCAAACCGATCACCGCAGCTAATTCAACGTCCAAGCCAGTATGAGCCCGCGTCAGATCACAACACGTCGAAGTCAGTATGCAGGACTCAGTTTTTAAGGCCGCCAATGCAGGCCAAATCCTATACAATGAGGGATAAAAGTTCAAAGATCAGGAAAAAAGTACGTGCAAGGGATGTGAGATGTTCTTACGTAGAACAACCAAAAAAAAAGCTCTTGTCGCTAGGTCAAAGTCCCAAGCAAGACTGTACAACCGGATCAATCGTATGTATACGCGACAGCATGCAAAGAGGAAAAATACGCGGCCTATTAATCCCGGAGCAAGAGGCTTGCAGCCACAACACACGCATGCATCGGATCAACATGCAACAAACCCTTCACTAATTGTTTTTGATTATTAGTATATTCTATCTGCTAATTATTTCATCTCCTGAACTTGTGTACGCATCTACTAGGGAATCAAGATTTAAAGAGCAATAAGCGGAAAGACGAACATGGAACGTCCGTGCCCGCAGTCAACTAGTTGTTTCCACTCACCGTGATGCCGGCAAAAAGCTTCCTGTCCACATGCAAACTCGTTACTGTGTCGACACCGTGTCTACCACATGACTACTTGTCCGCCGGAACAGACTCGGCCGTCGCGCCGATTATGACCGCTACATCAACTACATGTTCACTCTGACGACCATGTTGATATGAAGGCGTCCAATCGCATTGATTCTACACCCGGAGGCTCCGACGACTTCGTCGCGCGGCCCACTACAATATTCGGTTGCGACAACATGCTGCCGCCATCTCCTTCGGCGACCCGTCACCGTGTCGACTTCGGTTCGCAGCATCGGCTCTCGAATTTTGCCTCGGCTACATCGACCACATCTACTCTACACTCGGGGGCTCCTTCGGGTCCAGCGACCCGCTGTGTTCTCTGGATCCGGCGACTCGGGGGCTCCCTCGGCTCTAGTGATCGGCATTGGTCTTCGACTCGCTATGGTTTTTGACTCCGGCGACCTATTGAGTATTCGACTCCGGTGACCCGCTGCCGCGTCTAGTCTCTCTGCCACGCGGCCTGATAAAGTCTTCGAGTGCGACGATCCACCAAGTCTTCGACTCCATTTGTCACACCACTATAGTCTGCCACGTCGACTCTGTTCGCCGCGTGACATGATGTCGTGTCAACTATTTCCGCTTTAAAACTCCACGTCTACCGTGTGGACTTCATCCATCACGTGACTTCGTCGACCTCGACCACGACCTGCCAGAAGCATCAGCTCCTGCGACTATGACCCGTAGGTTGCATTGGCTTCCACGACCACGACCCGTCGGTCGCATCGGTTTCCACGACTTGATTGCTCCATCGACTCTGTCCGTGGTGACTACCAACAAAGATAAGGTTCTCTCTACTTAGAGTTGATTTCTTTATTACCTTAATTGCACTGGAAACACTCAGGGGCTGCCCCCTCTTCGAGTAACCTAATGTGTCGTCGATTCCACGCACTCGAGCACCTCACACGCGACAGCCCGAGTAGCTGATTCTGCCTGATTGTCAAATCCTTAAACTCCGAGTACCTCGGCAAGGTACTGAGACTAAGGGTAATCGGGATAACGAAAAGACCTAGTATACAATGCAAAAATATCGATTCGATTGGCACCAGAATTTTACTTCACAAGCCGACAGGCAAATATTCTTTACAAGATACAAGTACTTCATAATTCTTTGCATTTTCTACAGCTTACAAAGGTGTCGACTGCATCGAGCTATTCTATCAGGTCCTCCAACAGGAGTCGATAAAACAATTGGCTATGACATACACTCAAGACCCGAGTCGAGTCCCTCCTCGGATGGTTGCATCGCTTGATGCTACACACATGTGACGTTGGTCACGCACCCGACAGAAATGACTGTGTCGACTCCATCTGCATCGTCGACTCACCCGGCTAATCGCCGCATGACTTTGACTACAACGTCGACTCTTGGCTCCTTATGCGTAAGACGGTGACTCGATGCACTTCTGGGTCAGTGGTTTCTCCTCGTGTGATTGTCGACTATGTCTACAAGATACAATACTCGAGTCTCTGCCCGAGTCTACGACTCCGCCAAACACTCGGGGGCTACTCCAAACTGGAGCGTTGGATGTGCATATACAAGATCTTCGAGTGGCACGCTTTGAATCCTCATTCGAATCCACGATTCGACTAAGGACTCGGGGGCTACTCTCATAGGGAGCGCTGGCTACGATTCGATTGTGGGCTTTGGGTTACTCTCATAGGGAGCGCTGAAAGCATATTCGACTGAAAAATGCAAAAGATGACAGTAGTCGTAAAATACTTATAGTCCCCACTCGAGTCTACGACTCGAATAGGCACTCGAGGGCTACTCCCATAGGGAGCGCTGGCCGCGCACCCTATGATTTTTTCTTATACATTACACCGTGTGTTGATGTGGCGCCCCGCAAAAACCACTACTAGAAAATCGCTTGGGTTTCCGTTTTGTGCATCATCATGACATCATGCATATTTTTTTGCCCTAAAATATTTTCGCCAAAAGTCTATTTTGTTTTCTAGTTATAACCCTCCTCTTTTCAAAGTAAGATCCCGGTCTTTTTCGGATCTTTTATATTTGTCTAAAAACTATTTACAAACGTCTCTCTAAAAAAAACAAAGAAAATAAATTAAAAAAAAATGTTTTCTAGGGGAGGCCGCCGGCCTGCCAGGCCAAAAGCCCAGCAAGCCAGCAGTCTACAACCCCACGACCAAACCCTAGATAACCCTAGACTACCCGGCCGATACCCCCACACCACAGCAGCCGCCGCCAGTTATACCTACCACCCCACCTAACCTGCGACATGCTCGCATCCCAGAATGTAACGCAATCGCCATCGCTGCACCCAAGACTCCTTATAGTCAGCCGAGCGCGCAAGACACGTGACCGCAATGGCCCACCGCCCCACCACGCTCCGCACACCACGGACCGTTCCACGGCCAGCTCCATCCCAGAACCCACCCCACCGATACGACCCTCGTATCCCATCGCGAGCCCGGCCCCACAGAGAGCAACGCGCTCCGTCCTCGCGATACCCTTCCTTCGCCACCAACCCCATCGGCCTCTCCTCCCTCTCATCTGTCTCTGGACGCGCCGGCCACGCCCTCGTCGCCCTCCGCCGGAGCTTGCCTCGCCGAGCCGCGTCCCCGCCACCAGAGCTCCCCCGCCATGAAGCCGCTCACCGGCAACAAGCCTCTGCGTCGCCAGCCTTGCTTCCTTCGTCCTGCGAGTTCGCTGCCTCGCCTGACCGCCATCTTCGGCCGCCCTGAGCGCCGTCAGCGCCCCTCCCTCTCCAACACCGCCAGGGCTGCCCTCCTTCTCGCCTGCGTCGACCTCGAGCCCCCTCGCGCCGTTCCTCGACCTCGCTACCAGGAGCCACCTTGACGGTCGCCGCCCCTCCGCCTTCTCGCCCCGCCCTGCGCGCCGCCCTCCAAGCCAACCGTTCTCCTGCTCGGTGTCGTCGCACGCGAGCGCCGCTTCATTCTGCGGCTCGGCCTCAGCGCGACCCGCCGAGCGCCTCTGCTGCCACCGCCCTCCTCCTCGTTTTGCCGTCCCCCGCCATCGACGGAGTCTGCCACCATCGCGCCCTCCATGCTGCCGTCGCCCGTTGGTGCCCCAGGCCACCTCGCCGACCGCCCCGCCATGTCTCAGAAGCGGATCGTCGCCCGGCTTTCGTAGCCCGCATCGCCCTTCATCCGCTCCGGCCCCCTCACCTCTATCCCCCGCCCGGCGCCTGACTGGCTTGCCCTTGCCTAAGGCGCCTGCCTCTACACAGTAACCCTTGTTCTGCGGTTGTCCCTTGCTCTTTGGATTTTTGGACCGAATCAGCCAAGGCTGTCACGTGTTGATACCGACAAAACACCAGATGAGGATGGTGCATTGATGAACATCTACTTCTTGGACTTCAAGTTCTCCTATATGGGCCTGATGATCCGAAGACCCAGCGCCGAACCCGTTGACCCGAGCTCTCCTTCACGAAACCCCAAGATCGCCTTCCGGACGCCATGACCTTCTTCTCGGAACAACGAGACCTCCGTCGCGGATCCAAGCTCGCCATCGACATCGAAGATGGAACCCCAAGGTAGACGTCAAGGAACCAAAGATCGACCCCGGAGACCGAGCGCCACAACCCTAGTACGTCATCGACCAATAAAGACGGAACTCCAAGATCTCCTTCCCGAAACACCAAGATATACCGGCGACCCGACCAAGATCCAAAGACCGAACCCTGGCGCGCCAAGTTCTTTGACCCGAGGACCGGACGCCAAGGTCGCCCACACGGAACGCCAAGTTCTTCACCCTGGATGCCAAGACCGACCCGATACGCGGACCCGACAAGATCTTCGCGACGACAAGATCGACACCGACCAGGGCGAATCCGATGCGCCCCTTGACGCCAAACCAAGTCCTTCTTCCCGGAACGCCAAGCTCTCCTTCCGTTGTCCGAGAACGATCCCGTCGATCCGAACCCCGAACCCCGGAACCAAGATCATCCGAACCCAGATGTGTGAACCTTTTCCCGAGCCCCTATTTTATAAATGCTATATATAAAACCTGTTGCATAATAATTGATCATCTCGCATGCATATCATGAGCATGCCGGATCTTCTGCCATAGTATTAAATATTGCATCCGGTGTTTCTTTTAGTGCTTTGCTTCTTCGCGGATTAGGCCGATGAGTTGATGCGAGTATCGACAAGTTCTCCGGATATGAACCGTTGACAGTGTTTCCTAGGAGAGCATCTCTCCCCCTTCTACCTATTTTGCATTTATAGTCTTTATTTCCTCCTGTTGATCTATTGCTATCCGTGTCGCGATGCTTTAGTTTCCATGCACCAGTTATATCCCGTGCAGCCTCTATATTGCCTTGGACACCTCCTATTACCTGTGTTTGGTAGATAGCAGGCCTTGCGAGTCGTAGTTGCTTGCTTAGGTGCGATCACGTGTTGTCGAGTACCACGGTTGTTGGAATGCTGGCAGATGTTTATTGGTGGAGATGCTTAATGGTGGAGATGATCATGACTTTAATTACAACTATAAAATTCTAGCTATAACTAATGTAGAGGCATCGGTGGACAATAGATGTTATTTGGTTCTTCCACGCCCACTTGTGTCCCGTAGGACCCCGAGTACTTGATACCTGTTCCTTGATTTTTCGCACTATCCACATCCGGGAGGCCTTATGGACCCTCCCTGAGCCAGAGCTTGATTCATTTCTATTTCTTGGGGCCACAAACTAGTTTGGGGCTTTATTACTATCATGTACTTATGCCATGCTTTACTGCTTTATTTACGATTGTGCGTGGAGCACCTGTACTGTTTAGGATCGTGACACGTTTTCGTTGTATCGACAAGCCCAGTCACACTTTCGGGTTCCCAGTCGTTTACCGCCGTCTACACAAACCACGGTCTGTTCGTGAGCCGCCAACTTCGTTATGGTAGCTTAGTGGGGTGGCCCCCTGAAATATTTTATGAATCCTGTGATCGCTTTGTCGTGAAAGCCTCGTTGGGTTTTGAGTTGGTTTTTTCTAGGTTGATCGAGTGTGTGCTGCTATTTATGCACCCTGCAGGGTAAAACTTTCTGAAAGCCGTGTCCGCGGTTATGGACGACTTGGAGCACAATATCTCAATCATAGACAAGCATAACTAAAGTAGTGCTATAAATTTGACTTAATATGTGACTAGTAACCAGCTCAAGTATAACAGAATGGATATTAAAAATGCCAACAACTGGTGGATCTGTGGTGATCTGTGTCATACTATACATGCCTAGTAAGTATTGCAACTCCAATGGAATGTGATAAAAGTGCCAACCATTGTTGGGTTTTGGGATTCCTCAGGACAATTATATCTGACTAGTAAATGTTCCAACTACAACGGAATGGTAATTAAAAACTGCCCACTACTTATGCTTCAGGATGACTCATGCTATCTATATCTGATTAGTAATTGTTGCAACTATAATGGAATGAGTAAAATTGCCAACTGTGTGAGTTCCTTGGCCCGACTTCCTCGTTTGGTATCGAGGGGGAAATGTCAGGATGGGTTTGTTTGGTGTTAGCTTCAGGTTGGATCCGAATAGGTCTTTCTTACGCCTCTCTGATAACCGCCAGTTGTCTCAAGTCTCTATAGGTTGTTTAGTGCCGCTGCGCTGCCGCTCCAGCCCACCATACCTATGTAGGCGAGAGCCGCCGAATTCTAGCCTCGTCATGTACTGGCCTCAGTACTGACGCTCCTCTTTTTCCTTTGCCCTTTGTCGGCACCCCTTTTGTTTTAGCAGGTTTGAGATCGTCGTCATTAGCAGGGTTACCCTTCCGACTTGGCCTGGGCAGGGTTATGGACGCCATTGGTTATTCTTCAGGACTGTTAGCCCCATTTGCATCTTGTCTGTAGACGGACGCTCTATCGTTTTCAAGGTGATTTGGATCTTTGTACTGTATATCTGCATTCTTGACTCATGGAGTCGTGTTGTATATATATATATGTTATGTGGGTCCCATCGAGGACTGTTGTGTAATGGTATTACTTCGATTTCTACCCGCACGAAAGTGCCTGGTGAGCGTCCTTGAATCGTTTCTATGCGGGTTTGGCGGAAAGCGCTAAAACTTGCATAGGGCCGATTTGAGGGTGTTACAGTTGATAACGTCCACACTCGAATGCTATGGTGACTCCGCCTCATATTTTCCCTGCAAAGAGACTGCGTCTCCTGGGTCACCTGAATCATCTCTGCGTTGACAAAAATATTCGGATGTCGCGCTTACAGCATGAAGATAAGACATGAATAAGGCCTGACAACGCATCTGCTGCGCTCTACTAGAAATAATCCGTACCTACACGTATGATGAATAAGCCTTGACGGACGCGTCGAGTGCTCACATTTACACACTATGATTCGACTCTATAAGACCTCCGCGGCCTGAGTCGAATTACACCAGCACTTTTCCGAATTTGAGTCTGGGGACTCGAGTTTGAGTAGGTGACGTTGTTTTTGCCCTAGAGAAATTAACTGGTCCCGATCCATCGAGCGCACTAGACACGTTTACCATCATCCCTATGAACTACTACAAATTCGACTGATCCGATGAACTTTCGGGTGAGTGCTTACACTCGACACAATTGTCGACTCCGACATCCTAATGCAAGACTCAAGACTTCTAAATCTCCACCCACATGGACACTCGGGGGCTACTGACATAGGTATGCCCTATAGGCACCTACTATTGGCCTACCTGGTGCGGCTCAACGGAAGGCCCACTCGACGAATTGCCAAGGTCCATGACACCTATGATGGTTCGAGTGGTATGAAGCCCATATGGACACGGACTCCCAAACGCACAAGACAAGGAAGTCTCAATACTAGAGTTTGAATCTAACTTGTAACTAACTCGTATTGATACCTGAGACCTAGCCTCCCCATATATAAAGGCTAGGAGGGTCCAACAAGGAGGGCGACTCCCACAATACCCAATACACAGATCTACGATCTCCCACAATATATAGAGCACACCTAATCTAGAAAACATACGTAGCATACACCTGCCAGATCCAATCTGCACATCCACCGCCATCGGCGACATTGTAATTCTTCGAATCATTATCAATGAAGAGCAGACAAGTAGGAGTAGGGTCCTCTACGAGGCCTGAACTTGGGTAAACGTTGCGTCCTTGTGTGCTTGTTTGCTAGCCGATCGAGACTTCCAGTGCATCCCTCATCTCCAAAACCCAAGTCCATAACAATGGACATTGATGAGTTGAACCCTCATCACTAAATATTTGTTCTTTGCCGATTGTGTCAGAGATCATAATTTGGATTTCTTGGGTATTTCTGGGACTGGTAGACGCGATTTCTCACAAGCTCAACTCAATCACCTTCCTGGTGGAGTGGAGTTTACGTGGGTATCGCGTCAGCTGGGTCGATCCGGAATCTCACATTGGCCCAATGAGACTATGGAAGTCCTAGCCAGTTCGGTTGGAGATTTTTTTATTAAACTCCATATCCGTAACAAGGCTGATGACTTTTTATGGTCTCTAGTCGTCGTATACAGGGCTGCCCAGGAGGTTTTTAAGGCGTACTTTTTACGTGAGTTGGTAAATCTGAGTAAGGACAATCCGTACACTATTCTCATAGGCGGAGACTTCAACTTACTCAGATTCCATCATGAGAAAAGTCGGGGCCGTTTCGATGATCATTGGCCTTTCATGTTCAATGCTATCATAGAAAGCTTGGATTTACGAGAGGTTACAATAATCAGAAGACAGTTCACTTGGGCTAATAGTCTTCCCGAGCCTACATATGAAAAACTAGATAGGGTGCTTATGGATACCGAATCGGAAGATAAATTCTCTATGGTAACTGTTCGTTCCCTCGAACGTATTGAGGCTTTATCGGATCATGCTCCTATTTTATTGTCTGTTGGAACACCATCATGAAAATCCAAACATAGTTTCAAATTTGAACTTGGATGGATGGAAAGTGATGGGTTCTAGGACTTGGTGAAGGCTATTTGGGAGAAACCTGTTAGTGGTCAAACGCCTATACAACGATGGAACAACAAAATGTGTGCCTTACGCAAATTCCTTCATGGTTGGGCTCGACATAGTGCTGGAATCCTTAAAAAAGAGAAAATATGCCTATCATCTATTATTAATAATTTGGAGGCTTCTACGGAAGTTAGGCTTTTGTCTACACAAGAGATTGGGCTTAAAAACCAATCAAATGCACTACTCTGCAAAGAGGAACTCAAATGGTACCAACGCTCTAAAGCGAGATTCATTCTCGAAGGAGATGCGAACACAAGATACTTCCATGCTATGGCTAATGGCAAGCATTAGAAGAAACTTATTCACTCTCTTATCCAGGATGAAGGTATGATTGAGGGGCAGGAGCAACTTAAATCGTATATTACTAGTTATTATAAATCTTTGTTTGGGGCACCGCAAGAGAATTCCTTCTCGTTGGATGAGTCCCAAACTGCAGATATTCCTCAGGTTTTTGTTCTGGAAAACGAATTTCTAACCGCTCCGTATACAGAGGATGAGGTTAAGAAAGCCGCTTTTCAGATGGAACATAACAAGGCACCAGGGCCTGATGGTTTTCCGGTGGAATTTTACCAAAAGTTCTAGGAAGTTATCAAAGGGGACCTCATGCAATTGTTTGTGTTCCTACATGTCGGGCAGCTAGACCTTTTTAGACTAAATTTTGGCAACATAATTTTACTTCCTAAGGTTAATAATGCAGAACGAATACAACAATATCGTCCAATCTGCCTTCTTAACGTTAGTTTTAAAATTTTCACTAAAGTTGCTACGATTAGACTAAATTCGGTTGCTGACCATGTTGTAAGCCCATATCAAACTGCTTTCATGCAACGGAGAAATATCCTAGATCGGGTAGTAATCTTGCATGAAACAGTTCATGAACTACACTCGAAGAAGTTGAACGATGTATTGTTCAAGATTGACTTTGAGAAGGCTTATGATAAAGTTAATTGGTCTTTCCTTCAGCAAACACTTCGTATGAAAGGTTTTTCTGAGGAGTGATGTGCTCTCGTACGGTCTTTTGTGGCTGGGGATAGTGTTGCATCAATGTCAACGATGACACTGGCAAATACTTCCAGACTAAAAAGGGCTAAGACAAGGGGATCCATTATCGCCTATACTATTTAACATAGTGGCTGATATGTTGGCTATCCTTATCGAGAGAGCTAAGGCTGATGGCCAAATTGAAGGATTGGTTCCTCATCTGGTTTATGGTGGCCTATCTATTCTTCAATATGCTGACGATACAATCTTATTTATGGAACACGATTTGGAGAAAGCTAAGAATCTGAAATTAATATTATCAGTATTTGAGCAACTCTCTGGATTGAAAGTTAACTTCCATAAAAGTGATTTGTATTGTTTTGGCGAGGCTCAAAATGAGGCCCACCTATATGCTAAACTTTTCGGCTGTAGTCAGGGGCAATTTCCAATCAACTATTTGGGAATACCGATCCACTATCGACGTCTCATGATTGCTGAATGGAAAATCATTGAGGAAAGACTCCAAAATCGTCTTAATAGTTGGAAAGGAAAATTGTTGTCCCTTGGTGAAAGACTAGTTCTCATAAATTCAGTACTCACCAGCATGGTACTGTATATGATATCGTTTTTCCAATTGCCTAAGGTGTCTTGAAGAAAGTGGATTATTTTCGATCAAGATTCTTTTGACAAGGGGATAGTGAAAAAAAAAATATCGACTGGCCAAATGGAATGTGGTTTGCCGACCAAAAGAATATGGTGGACTAGGCATACATGATTTGCAAGTCAAAAACACCGCGCTTCTTGGTAAATGGCTTTTCAAGCTACTATCAGAAGATGGTGTCTGACATACCATTCTATGGAGGAAATATGTTGGTTCCAAAGCTGTGTCTCAAGTGGTTTGGAAACCTGGTGATTCACATTTTTGGGCTGGACTAATGGCGTCCAAAAAACATTTCTTCCGCTTTGGTGTTTTCTATATTAAGGATGGATCACAGGTTAGGTTCTGGGAAGATAAATGGCTTGGCCAAACCTCTCTTCACGAACAATACCCAGCTCTATACTCGATTGTTAGGCACAAAGGGGATACCCTCCCCACAGTATTAGGATCTGATCCTCCTAATGTGTCTTTCAGACAAAGTCTCTTAGGTCCTAGACTAGTATCATGGAACAATCTTCTATTACGATTATCCACGATACAGTTGTCTGAGGGGATGGATGAGTTCAAATGGAAAGTACTGGAGAGTGGTAAATTTTCTGTTGACTCATTATATAGAGCACTGATCCAACCTGATATTCCTGTGGTCGATAATTCTAAAATTTGGAACATGAAAATACCACTTAAAACAAAGATTTTCGCTTGGTACCTTCGTAAAGGGGTCATTCTTACAAAGGATAATCTTGTTAAGAGGAATTGGCAAGAAAGTACACAATATATTTTTTGTCATCACAATATGTAGTTTCCCGACTTGTTTGTGGCGGGGTGTACGCGATTGGAGGCCACGGCGACGGATATTTTCTTCCGACATGGATGACAGCGTGACCTGTGGATAGACCAACCATAGATCGACGTGTGTCGTCGTTTTTTATCATTTTTGTAATGTTGATACTTTTGTTCTGGTTACTTTATCTTTGGTTGATCGGCTGTTTGCATCCTAGCTATGCAGAGGTCGGATGTAAACATTATGGATAATAATAAAGCGCCCATTTCCAAAAAAAGTATCCACTTTAACTCGTTTGAGGCCAAGATCATTGGCCACCTTCAGACCATCACGTACAGCTAAAACTTCCATTGTCAATACATTAGCAACATGGTCATACCAAATGGCTTATGCCCTCACAGGCGCACCCTCGTGGTTCCTGATGACCACCCCAGATAAGCCTTCACTAGATAAGCTAGAAAAACTAGCATCAACGTTACTCTTTAGAACGCCTCCGGCCGGCCGATGCACTTGGATCAAGGTTTAACCACTATCAAGGAGGTTACACAACATGCTGTATTTAAATCCACTGTAGTATCCAGTGCCCATTTGACAGATTCAGAAATTGTGCGTCCACTCTCTCCATGCTTCCTAGCATTTCGCTCAGACCACACCGCATAACCTCCACACAAAATGATAGCAGCAACTTTCGCATCAACTTTGCCACCGTCAATAACATCTATTGCCCACGTATCAGGGTGAAGTTTAGGGATCTTCACCGAAGATACTGTTTTGATCTCCTGCCAAAACAGTTCAGCCCAAGTACACTCAAATAAAGAATGTTTGATCGTCTCATCCTTACCACAAGAATGGCAGTAGGAAATTTTCTCTATATGTCTCTTTTTTAGGACTGATCGACATGGGATAAAGCCCTTGATAACACACCATCAATAATTGTGAACCTTTGGTAGCACTTTCATTCTCCACAATCTTGCCCAATAGGACTGTTCCGATCCATTTGATCCCATCGGTTCAATAGTGGCTTGTGATTGCAATAGAGCTCTCTAAGCCGGCCTAACCGTGAAATTCCCATGCCTCTTCAGATGCCATGCCCATGTATCTTCTTCCAATCTCCCAATTAGGATTCTCAAAATAGCCTCTTTGTCAACAGATGCAAATTTGCTAGTTAACAAATCTTCCTCCCACTGTCCTGTTAAAGGATCCAACAATTGCTGCATCATCGTCACACCTGAGCCTGGCCTCAAAACAATTGGTTTTCTACCCGGATTAGAAGGAATCCACGGATCCTCCCACACCCTAGTATCTCCCCATCACCTATTCTCCTGATCAAACCTAGGTTCAGTGCCTCCCTGCCATATAATATAGCCTTCCACATGTGAAGAGTTCCTCATGTTTGTAGCTATCAAGAAATTACCGTCATGGTAATACTTCCCCTTCAACACTCTTGCGCATAATGAATTTAGATTAGAGATTAATCGCCACCCTTGCTTCACTAACATAGCTTTATTGAAGAGTATGAAATCTTTAAAACTCATACCACCACACGCTTTGGGCTTAGCAAGATCAGCCCATTTTACCCAATGCATTTCCCTATTTCCCTCAGCTCCACCCCACCAAAACCGAGCCACAATTGATGTAATCTTCTTGCATAACTTCTTGGATAACTTAAAACAGATCATGGAATAGGTTGGTATTGCTTGACAAATAGCTTTAATTAACACTTCTCTACCTGCGTTGTTAAGCAACTTTGGAGACCAACCCGCCACCAACTTCTTGATGGTGGCAATAATATGCTCAAAGTGATCATCCGTAGACCTCCCTAAGGAAGTAGGGAGACCTAGATATTTTTCCACTAATGCTTCAATTGATATCTTTGTAACTTGGTGCACAACACCCTTCTGAACATCCTCCACGTTGGCACTAAAAAACACAGCATATTTTTGTTTGTTCACCATTTGACCTGACCCAATGTGGTATCTGTCAAGAATCTCCTGTAATTTGACTGCCCCTTCTGTTGTAGCTTGTGTGAACACCATCGAATCGTCCGCGAACAGTAGATGAGAAATCCGCGGACAGTGAATACCAACCCGAACTCCCCGAGATAAGTGTCTAGCTCCATAATGTTTTAACATACATGAAAACCCTTCAACACATATTAGAAATAAGGAGATATTGTGTCTCCTTGTTGAATCCCCCTTGTTGGCTTGAAAATATCCGAATAACTTCCATTTACTCTAATCGAGAACGATACCGTCTCCACACAACACATGACTCTATCAATCCATTCATTGGCAAAACCCATCGTTGACATAATATCGCGCAGATATGACCACTACACATGGTCGTAGGCTTATGCCATATCCAACTTAACCGCCCAAGCTCTAGATTTTACTTTCTTCTTTTTCAAATAATGAATACACTCATATGCCAATAACACATTATCTGTTATTAACCGCCTCGGAACAAAAACACTTTGTTCATCCGAAATTAAGCCATCAAGCAAGGGTCTTAGCCGCAGAGCTAGAACCTTAGAAGCCACCTTATATAACACATTACACAATGATATGGGCCTATACTGAGATAAGTCTTGTGGATTTTTAACCTTAGGAATCAGCACCAGAATAGTAGAGTTAACTATCTCAGGCATATCACCTCCATTAAGGAAATTCCTCACAGCTGAACATATAACAGACTTCATAATATTCTAATGCCTAATATAGAACCCGACTGTAAATCCATCCGGACCAGGGGAGCAATCTGGATGCATCATGAACAACGCCGCCTCAATCTCTTCGTCAGTGATGGGTGAACACAGTTGTTCATTCATCACGTCATCTACCTTCCTAGGCACCCAATCAGTAACAAGCCGAGTATTGGTATGCTCTTGTGCAGTGAACAAGGATTGATAGAAACCAATAGACTCCACCTCCAAATCTTCTTGGATCGTCACAACCGAACCATGAGCTCTCCTCATCGATTTAATTTTATTCCTTCTAGCTTGCTCCTTTGTTTTAGCATGGAAGAAGGACGTGTTATGATCTTCTTCAGCTAACCACTGAGCTCTCGAATGTTGCTTTTCTAAGGACTCCTCCCTTCATAATAGTTCTGATATCTTTGCCACTAATGATTTCTCCTCCTTAGAAGGACCCTTACCAATAGACTCTGATCTCATTTGTCTAGGCGATCCCTCAATACCTTTAATTGTCTCTTCACTGACCCAAAATCCGAGGCACTCCACTTCCTCAAATTCTGCCGTACACTCCCCAAAGCATCAAACACTTCTTACCGGTTAGTACCCTCAGCATGCCCTGCTTCCTCAGCCGTTTGAGTATATCTATCATGCCGTGTCCAAGCATTCTCAAAATGGAATGGCTTATCTCTAAGCTCATCATCTATCCAATCTGATATTCTGACCGACACCATCAATGCACAATGATCTGACTCGCAGCATTGGACATGATTAATGATGGTGTTATCAAAGCACTCTTGGAATTTATCATCACCGAGTGCCCTATCAAGTCTCACCTTAATATTCCTGGCCCCTTGTTGTTTATTGTCCCACGTATAAGGAACACCATAGAAGACAAGATCCTCCAAGTTGCACTCATCTATTGCACCACGGAAGCCTTCAATTATCCATTCTTGCCTTTCGTTCCCTCCACACTGCTCCGTTGCATAGAGAATCTCATTAAAGTCTCCAACACATAGCCATGGATTATTATATTCCTTCCTCAAATATTTCAATAATTCCCACGTGAGTTTCCTCTTAGTCCTCTCAGGATTTCCATAAAATCCGTAAATCTCCACTCAACATCACCAAGCTCATCATTCTGAATTAACACATCTATGTGTGTATTACTGAAATACTTCAAAGTCACCTTTGAATCATTGTTCCAGTATAAACACAATCCACCACTCAGCCCAACGCTCTTCACACCAAAAGCATTTGAAAACCCAAACTTCCATCTCAGACCTTGCGCTCTCTTAGATGACATCTTGGTCTTCGAGAGAAAGAACAGACTTGGGTGTCGCAACCAAATTAGGTCACCGATCTCACGAACTGTCTCAGGCCGCCCACCACTTCGATAGTTCAATCCCATGATATTCATTGATCCCGGCGGTCATCCTCGAGGGATGCTACCTCAACTACTTGGCCACCATATTCTGCTCATACACAATCTCTGTCTATTAGAGCATCTCCACTCGGCGTCCTGACAAGCCCTCCCCAAGCCGATTTCCAGCGTCGGATGGACAAAAAAAATTCCCAGCTGTGGTCTCCCTAGCCTAAATAGCGCTGAATGGACCCTGTTTTACGTTTGGTGCTCGCAGGCCCAACCCAAGGCGCAGGGAGCGCCTACAAGCGCCCGATGGAGAGAAAAGCCGCGCGGGCCAGGCCTATCGGCAACACAACACATTTGCACCCTCAATGCAACTAGAAGCAACTGCGTCATAAGCACATTGCAATCATGAGACTTTATGTTTTGGAATTTTTTTCTCTGCCATATTTATTATTTCTTTTATATTCGATGAGAATTCAGACAGAACCTTGATACTGCTCAGGCATTCAAAAAAGATTTCCTTTTTTGTAAGAGCGTAGCTGGCAGTACCTTGAAACAGCTTTGTATGCATGCCGTCTCGGTCTTTCGTAAGTTGTTGGTCCTGCTGTGCTTCTGGTGCATCTTTATTCTTCCCATACACCGCCAAGAAGCCTAGAAGTATCACGCAAAGATTCTTCGTCAGGTGAATCATGTCAATTGTAGAACAGACCTCTAGGACTTTCTAATAGGATAGCTCCTAAAATATAGATTTCTTCTTCCACATGGGTGTGTGTCTGCTAGCGTCATTCGGAACAGATTCTCTGCCAGGACCCTTTTTGAAGATTACTTTAAATCCTTCACTATATAAAACACATCATCACTTGTATGGCAAAAAGGCTTACTCTGGTGATCTGCATCGCCATTGAAATGCTTGCCTTTCTTTCTTAGGAAATGATGATTCCCCGGGTACACATTCTTCTTACATTTATCCAAATAAATACTTCCAGTCTCACTTAAACAGTGTGTGCATGTATTGTATCCCTTGTTTCTATCCTGAAATGTTACTAAGAGCAGGCCAACCATTAATGGTTACGAACAAAAACGCTCGTCGGTCAGATTCCTCCTGTTTGTGCTCATCCCACATAAGTGCACCTTGTACGCGCCACAGTTGTAAAAGTTTTTCAACTAATGGTCTTAGGTACACATAAATGTCGTTGTTAGGTTGCTTCAGGCCTTGGATGAACACTAGCATCATAATGAACTTCTGCTTCATGCACAACTAAGGAGGAAGGTTATAGATACACATAGTCACATGCTAGGTGATATGACTGCAACTCTACTCCCCAAAAGGATTCATGCCATCTATACTTAGATCAAACCGTAAGTTCCTCGTGTCACCTACAAAGTTCGGGAATTCTCTCTCGATTTTTCCGCACTGCGACCCATTAACGGGGTGTATCAACATCTTCTCTTTCTTACGGTCTTCCATGTGCCATCGCAACAACTTGGCATACTATTTGTTTCTGAACAAATATTTCAACCGTGGTATTATAGGAGGATACCACATTACCTTGGTGATGGCTCTAAAATATAGCCATCTATGTCCACATTTAAACTGGATATTATTCATATTTTTTATGAAATATCTCTCTAAACCCTGCCACTAATGCCTAATATTCAAAGGGGTATCCAAATCCTTTCTTTCTATTTTTCCTGCGCAGATAATATCGTTCGAAGAGGGGAATCACTACATTAAAGTCAAAGATACGAGATTTCCAACAACCAAAATAAACCAGAAGCCGTGAAGCGAAGGCAGACGCTTTAACGACCAACTATATGACCAGAATAAAATTCCGGTCGTACAGTTCCGGTCGTATAGTTGGCGCCGCCACCGTTAGGTCAAACAGAACAACTTTCATGAAGGGACACCTATATAAAAAAGCCTCGGGCAACGAGAAAACAAGCCCCCAACCTTCTGCCTCATACACAAGTCTCTGCCCTAGATCACCAGCCGCCTCTAGATCTCAAAACCCTTCTCCATCTCCATAGCCATATTCCACCACTTGTAATAGTAGATCTCTTCTTCGATTGGCGATATTGTAAGACTATTGCTATCAATCTTATGATTTCCATTACAATGTTTATAATTGTTGATCTCATCTCTATGTGTGCGTAATTCTCCTTGGGCTAAGGGCTTCGGCCTAGCCATGTAGCGTTTGTGCATGTTATTTACCATAGATGGGATTATGTATTAGTTTGTATGACATGATGATTATTGTATCCTCTCTTGCCTCAATCTAAGGATTTGTCAGGTACCCAAGACCTTGAGGGTTGAGCCAGGTATATGGAGTATGAGTAATGACTGATCTGCAGGATGGGAACCCTAGTGATAGAAGGGGTAGTACAGCTGTATGTGAGGGATTTACTTGGGATTAACGGTGACATCACTATGCATATCATTAGTTCTCTTTATTCTATGGATGAGAGTAGTAGGTTATTGCTATAAGTGGTTGCGGAGGCAATATCAATTATGGATGCACTGCCCACATATAATTTATCTTGATCTAACAATTACATGCATACTTTATTTCTATCTTTTATTCGCATCAGATGTTTTGCACAGCTACAGGTGAAACCGAACACCCTAGGCCCTCTCTCTCCATCATCGACAACAACAAAAAGACACAAACTATTAGTTCGGTAAAAACACAAAAGGAATTCTAAAACTCCCGAAGGTCCGTTAAAGTAACTTCACTATGCATTCGCTTCTCGAGGATTCGGTAACCTAGGTCTACTAGGAAAAAATAAGCTATACTACATCCGTAATCCGGATCGAAGGTATCACTTGGCAGGAACTCTCTTCCTAGAGCGCTCGCCCTCAACATCACCAGGGTCATCTCATCTGATCTTATACCGCAATGCAGTGCATACCAGACATGCATCCAAATTCGTGTACTCCTTATCATGGTAGATGTCGTGGAAATGGCCACGGCAGTCGCTGCTACTGGCAACGATTGATTGTAACGTGAGAAGAGCTAGCGGCCATCTGTGGTGCGAGATGGGGCGGATGCACATGGTTTACCCAGGTTCGGCCCCCGGGGGGTAAAGACCTACTCCTGCTAGATTGGATTAATGGAGAGCGAGTTACAAGGGTGGCGAGCTCGGCGTCTAAGCAGCGAGTCGCTTGAGGGGGTGTATGATGGAACGTAAGTCCTTAGGATACCCTAGGGAGGTTTATATAGGAGTCACCTCGCTAGGGTTTACAAGTTACAACCCAGCCAGATATGGACTCAGAGGCTTTTTAACCTAATCTGACTGGGCTTCAGATACGCTTCTGGGCCTTCAGTTTCCAGTCGCCAGGCTTCTCCTTCAGTCGTAGTCCAGTCGTTGTCCTTCAGGCCCACTCATAGGCCCTTCGGCCCAATCGGAACATCCTACTGGGCATACCCCCTTTGGCATATCCCCATCAGTAGTCCCCGAGGCCATCGTCGATTTAGGTGTAGGTGTCCCTTTGGCGATCGAAGTAGGCGAGCCCAATTTGGATGCCCAGTCAAGTCGGCGATGGACTCCATTAGAACCGAGGAAAATTTCCCCAGGCTTCCACTCGCCACCCCGACGAATGTTACTGCTGCCAAGTCGCCGCTTCGGCGAGTGGAGAAGACTAGCGGGTAACGGGTGGAATAGAGGAGTTGGACCATCAATTCTGGTCAAACTATCCGTTGGAATTTCCAACGGTAACTTCGCCGCAATTACCGTAAGTAATGGCTATCCTGAATTTGGCGGGTGGCGTTCCCATATAAGGGGAGTGACGATTCAGTTCTGCAAATCCTTCCCCGCATTCTTCATTCTCCCATATTCATTCTTCCTGTCTTCAATCTTCCTGCCTTCAACCTTCCGATTCGACCTTTCCGCACCGTGCGATTCCACGTCCTACCTGATGGCGCCTCCCAAAGGCTCATGGGGAAAATCCAAATGCACCACAACCCAACTCAAGTCCTTCGAGGACGTCGGAGTCCTCCGCAAGGGGAACTGGCAGGTTCCCCCTCCTCCGAGACCGAACCGAAGCCGTGAGCTGGCGAATTCATCTGCTTCCCCAGCCATCTAGAAAGGGGTCTAGGATTCCCCATCTCGCTCTTCTTCCGGCGCTTCTGCGTGTATTACGCGATCAAGCCGTCGGATCTCGGCTCACACAGCATCGAGCAGCTGGCGATCTTCGTCGCCTTCTGCGAGTGCTATCTCGGTTCAGACCGTATTTTCCGCTGTGGCTGGAGGTCTTCCACGGCCGCATCGGGCGCGAGGCGTCTGGTGGCTCGATATTGGCTACATGCGGCGTCACGTTCCAATTGAAGCCAAAGGCTAATTTCATCAAGCTACTTCTGCCAAAGAAAGCCGCTAGCGAGTCGAAGAAGAGTTGGTTCTACGTAAAAGAATCCACTCCCCCTGGCGAGGTGGCACTTCTCGAGTTCGTCGCCGAGAGGAGCGAGCCTCGCCGGTTGGCGCTGAAGAAGCTTCCCGAAGACCAGAGGATGGCCGTCACGGAGATGATGGACCAGATCCATAAGCTGAAGGACCAGGGGTTGATTTCGATCAACCTTTACAACTGCTGGCTCGGGCGGCGCCTGGTTCCGCTAGCGGCTCGGCCGCATTGGATGTACGAATATAGCGGGAAGCACGACCCCTCCCGAACCAGCAAAGAATCGTGGGAGGCCGAGGACTACAAGGCCGCCTTAAAGAAGATCACTGACGCGGAGTTCACCAGCGTGTCAGTCGGGCTCGCCCCGTACACTCCCGTGAAGAATGAAGCCCCCACAGTAAGTTTTTCTCCCCAGTCGCTATTTCCGCACCTCAATTCTCAGTCGCTGCATTTGGTGCTTACTCGTGGTGGTTCTCAGCTGTTTCAGGTGTTGGAGGGCTGGCTTCCTCCGCTCGATGAAGAGGTTCCCTAGGAGCTCGAGGAGGCCTCCGAGGGAGACTCTTCCGACAGCGATAGGGAGGAGGAGGTTCCTCCCCCAGCGCCTGTGGCTCGCAAGACTCACATGTAGAAACAGCGCGAGTTCGAGGCAAGTTGCAGCCTCAATGAACACGAAGGAGGCGATGAGGTCACGCAGGAGCACACATCCCGGCGTACGGCCACACCATCGAAGCCCGCGCGCAAGCCCAAATCACCAGCAAAGAAGCCAATGTCGTCGACCAAGTCGGCGGTGGTGTTCGAGTCAGATAACGACTCTGACGATGAAGACTCCCCCGAAATCTCGCGCAAAGCTCCGGAGGGCGCGATCCCGACAAAGGGGTTGGAGGGCGAGGACACCGAGGCGGCAGTACAGGTTCCCCTGGCGGTGATCGCACCAACGAATTCGGGGGTCCCGAGTCAGGAAGTGACTGAGGCGGTGGCGTCTAAGTCGCTGCAGCCATCGAGAGCGGCCGCGTCTTCGGAGGCGGCAATTCTGGCGACCACGACTTCGTCGTCGAGGAAGCCTACGGTGTCGTGGGCTTCAGACGTCTTTGATAAGGGGCTCACTCGCAAGCTGGGTCCAGAACTGGATAAGCCTGCCCACATTAGCACCGAGCTGCGTGTTCTCCCGGTTGCTAAGTAAGTATTGGTTCTTGCTAGCTCGTGGTTGATGTAGAGCTTGTTGGGAACCCCAAGAGGAAGGTATGATGATCCCAGCAGCAAGTTTTCCCTCAGTTATGAGACCAAGGTTTAATCGAACCAGTAGGAGCAAGGAAACACCCCAAAGGTGTTACTAGCTGAGCTTTGGCAGGGCGCACTACCGGTGCTAGTAGCAACGTGGAGACCTGCACAACACAACCACAGAACTTTGTCCCCAACTTGCGATGAGGTTGTCAATCTCACCGTGTTTTGTGGAAAACAAAGGATTAAACGTATCGAATGGAAAGAAGTAAAAGTTTGCGAAGTAAAGTAAAGCAAGAAAAGATTGTAGATTGTATGTAAAGTAAAGGACCGGGATCCATAGTTCACTAGAGGTGGCTCTCCTTATATAGATAACATGCTGGGTGAACAAATTACAGCGGGGCAATTGACAAACACCGAGAAAGCAATACATGCATATAATAATCATCTTGACTCCTCTGAGACTTGATTGGGCATTACAACATAATACATAGACCGCCATCCAACTGCATCTATGACTAATAATCCACCTTCAGGTTATCATTCGAACCCCCTCCAGTATTAAGTTGCAAGCAACAGATTATTGCTTTACGAACTGCGTGTAAAGTAAACAATACAATTGTTCTATGAACAAAGGGATCGTTGTTTTCTCCCTAGTGGCAATAGCACATCTAGTACCTTAGAGATTTCTGTCACTTCCCCAGATTACCAGAGGCATGGACCCACTATCGAGCATAAATACTAACTCTTGGAGTTGCTAGCATCTACTTGGCCAAGATAGCTACTAACAACGGAAAGCATGCAAGATCTCAAATAACAAAGACATGATATAATCAATAATCAATCTGAAATAGCATCTCAATATCCATCGAATCCCCGTAAACACAACATCTATGGATTACAAATAGATGATCTTGATCATGAACGGAGCTCACAAGATCTAAACATGAAAGCACAAAGGAGGAGAAACCAGCCATCTAGCTACTACATGGATCCGTAGTCCAAGGATGAACTACTCACGCATCACACCGGAGACTTGCATGGTGATGAACAAGGCCTCCAGGGTGAATTTCCCTCTCTGACAGGGTGCCGGGAAGAGCTTCAGATCCCTCCCGATCTAGGGATGGAGATGACGGCGGCTACAGACTCTTTTGTGGATTTTTGATCGGGCACTTAGGGTTTTCGTCCCGAGGGCATCTTATAGGCGGAAGGAGAGGCCGAGGGGGTGCCGGGAGCCACCACACCACCCCCTGGCGCGGGCCAGGCCTGGCCGCGCGGCCAGGTGGTGTGGCCGGCCCCTGGCCCCTCTCCGTATCGTATTTTGGCACTTGATCCCTTCCGGAAAAATAGGCACTTTGGCTTTTGTCCCGTCCAATTCCGAGAATATTCATTTTCTGACTTTCCTAGAACCAAAACAGAGAAAAGCAAATGGCACGTGGCTCTTGTTAATAGGTTATTCCAAGAAATCATATGAAAATTACTCCAAAGTTGGAACAAAACAAAAGAAAGTGGATAAAACTAAGCATGGAACATCAAAAATAATAGATACATTTGCAATGTATCAGTTCTTCATTCCAACTTGCCTCTTGTTTTTGTATAGTTGTTATATTGATCGTGGGAATTCGGGTAGATCTGGAGCCAAGAAGATTGGCCGTCCTTCGGTGGCAAAGATTCCGCCAGCCGCCACCATGGGAGAGGGCGACCTCCCCAAGAAGAGAAAACCCGCCGGAGATGTGGTGACCGCGAAAGGCACGAAGAAGCAGAAGGGGTGCCACGATACAGACCATGGACAGCGCTTGAGCCCGATTTTGGCGATTGCCAAAAGAAGTGGTGGCGGCGCGATCGGAGCCAGTCTTGGTTGCGGCCGCGTCGGAGGCGCCGGCCCCGACAACCAGTGCCCCCGCTTGAGCGTCGGCGACGTTCCCGCGCTTCATGGCTAGGGGGTTTGTAGGCGTGGCGGACACACAGTCTCCACAGAGTCCGGAGATCGTGGATGCGGACATTAGGTCTCATCGTGGGTGCACTTCCTTCACGATCCCGTCGACTGACGCCGGAGAACTCCACAGGATGCTTGGCACCGTTATTCAGGTATGTCCAGTCCCCGAGTTCTTAGTCGCTGAATTTCAGCGGCTAGGAACTGATCTTCTTTCTACTCTCCAGTCCCCGAGTTCTTAGTCGCTGAATTTCAGCGGCTAGGAACTGAACTTCTTTCTACTCTCCAGTCCCCGAGTTCTTAGTCGCTGAATTTCAGCGGCTAGGAACAGGATGTTGATTTTGGTAAGATGTTGAATTGTGTTGTTTGTTTGCAGGGTTTGCAAAGGAAATCGACCGATCGGCAGGCTGCAAGGGAGCGCTTGGAGCAGGATCTGCGCGAGGCGCAGGAGGCGAACCAGCGACTTCAGGAAACCATTGGTAAGTATCTGCCTTTCTTTCCTTTTCTCTTTCAGGTGTGAACTGTTGGTGTATGACGCGCTGATGGTTTCTCTTTCAGATGGTCTCCCTGCTGCAATTTCCAAGGCTCGCGAAGGGTATGTTCCAGTCGCTAAACTGGACACGGCGAATGAGCGAATTGCCACGCTGATCCAGGACTTGGAGGAGGCGAGGGCGGCCTTAGTTTCTTCTGAGGATCGAGCAAAAGTTGCTGTCGCTGCGGCTAAGGAGGAACACAAGGCCACGGATTCGGTCATCGTGGGGCTGCACAATGATCATGCCGCCTTGGAGAAGCATGTCACGGAGAACTGCCGCAAACTCCTTGGTGAGTCTCCGTCTTTGCCTGACTTGTTTGGCGAGTCCCTGATTGGGGAAGTCCATAGTTTCACTGACGCCTTATTTTGCAGCTATGATAGGCCAAAGCGACCCGGTGGTTCAGACCTTCAACGCTTCGCAGTGCGTGACTGCCATGGTGAACGTAGCCACGGCTTCGGTGTTGTGTGTCCAAGCGGTTCTTCAAGGCATGTGCCCCACCGAGGTTATTCCTGGGGGGCTTACGGAGGTGTGGCGCTATCTGGAGGTGGCGCCTGTCGTCGTGGAGTGGATGGCACGCTCGGCGTTCAGGCGCGGGGCCACCACGACATTGAGCTTGGGTCTCGCCCACTTCCCCGACGACTTTGACCTTGACGACGTGACGAGTGGCTACCCATCAGCGACCGACATGGTGGAGATGGCAGAGGTACTGAAGCTGGCTGCGAAGGCCACCCCTTACGCCGATCGGGTCCTAGCTATGGGGGATCTTCTGCCGTACCAGGAGACGGTGTTGGCGCCTGGCGACCCCGAGCCGGAGCATCACGATATGAAGTCAGAGCAGCCCTTCCGGTCGGTGTTGTCGAAGTTGCTAACGACGTACCCGACGAACATGTGGCAGCCTTTTGTTCGTGTAAAGGGGAGTGGTGGTGCTTCTTCATCAGGACCTGTGGAATAAACAATGTAGTTGGGTAGTTTGTGATGTATGCCAAGTGGCGACTACTATAATGTGTTTTGTAATATATGCCGAGGGGAGTCAATCGACTCGTATTGCGACCAGGATTGTGTGGTGTTTATTTTGGTTGAGCGAGTCCCCGAGCGCGTCCGCCCTTTAATGGGGTATAACTCGATTGTATACTTTTGTGTTTTGTTTTGGTTGTGCATTGTTTTAGCTCTCTCGTCTTCTGAGTGGTGAGTCCCCGAGCAAGAGTGGGATTGTTTTGTAGGCGAGTCCCCGAGCGTGGTGCTCAACCATATTGGTCGCGTTCCTGTTGTAGGTTGTTGATGCATTGGTTGTAACGCGTCTCCTCCCCTGGCCCGGAGAGCCGGTCGCTTGGCGAGTCCAAGGCAGCTCTCTTACTTGGTGTGTTCCCGAGCCGCGTGGGGGTTCCCGTTTTGCGGAGTCCCCATGCGTGGTACTTAACCGTTCGAGTCGCTTTGCGTGAGGATGAGAGGGACCGGTCGCTGTGAGAAGCGTATGCCGGCTGTCTTGGCCCGGTGGGCCAGTCGGGCTAGGCGAATCCAATGGCAACTCCGGGTTGGCGGTTTCATGGACGACCCAAGGCCCGAGTATTTCCGGTGCCCTTGTGCCGCACTACTTAGCCGTGCCGGTCGCTCGACCAAAGGTTGACTTCTGTGAGTAGCATATTGCTAATATGTACGAGTGCGAGTGGCACAAGAATATGGCGAGTAGACACAATTTGTGTGATCCGAATGAATTTCATTATATATGCCAGCTGAGTACAATTTGAGGTTCTATGTATAGAACTTTCTGAGGAGGTTTACATTCCATGGCCTCCCGACCTCGAGCTGGCCGTCACCCCGTATGTCGATGAGGTAGTAGGCATCATTGTCGAGGACTCGTCCTATGGCGAATGGCCCCTCCCATGGGGGGGAGAGTTTGTGCATGCCTTTCTTGTCTTGGGCCAGTCGTAGGACCAGGTCGCCTTCCTGGAAGGTGCGAGTCCATACTCGGCGGCTGTGGTAGCGACGGAGTCCTTGCTGGTAGATGGTGGTGCGAGAGCGAGCCAGGTCGCGTGCCTCGTCGAGTTGATCGATGATGTCTTGGCGGGCGACCTCGTTGGTCACCTCGACGTAGTTGGCGACTCGAGGTGAATCGTGTTCTAGGTCAGTTGGCATTACGGCCTTGGCGCCGTACACCATGAAGAAGGGTGTGAACCCGGTGGAGCGATTGACGGAAGTGCGGATCCCCCATATTATGGAGGGGAGCTCGTCGACCCAGCATCCTGGGGTGCGCTCGAGGGGCACCTATAGTCGCGGCTTGAGCCCATGGAGGATGCTCTGGTTGGCGCATTCTGCTTGGCCGTTCGACTCCGGGTGGGCGACTGAAGCGAGGTCGAGTCGTACGCCGTGTTCTTCACAGAATTCCACCATGGCCCCCTTGGCGAAGTTGGTGCCGTTGTCTGTTATGATGTTGTGCGGGTAGCCGTATCGGTAGATGAGCTCGCGTAAGAACTTGGTGGCCGTCTTGCCGTCACAATTTTTTATTGGCTTGACCTCGACCCATTTGGTGAACTTGTCGACCGCGACCAGGAGATGGGTGAAGCCAGATGGGGCCTTCTTGAACGAGCCTACCATGTCCATGCCCCATACGGCGAATGGCCTTGTAATGGGGATGGTCTTGAGTGCCGAACCAGGGAGGTGTGTCTGGTGGGCATACTTCTGGCAGCCGACGCATCGCTGGATGATGTTGGTGGCGTCGGTGTGTGCGGTGAGCCAGTAGAAACCGTGCCGCATGGCCTTGGCGACTAGCGACTTGGCGCCGGCGTGATGGCCGCAGTCGCCGGCGTGAATGTCTTGGAGGATCTTGCAGCCTTCTTCTGGCTATACGCAGCACTAAAACACGCCGGTCACGCTGCGCCTGTGGAGCTCGCCGTTGATGATGATGAAGGATTTGCAGCGACGCATGATCATTCGTGCCTCCGTCTCGTTGCTTGGTAAGATCTTGTGCTCCAGGAAGGCAACGTATGGTGCTGTCCAGTCGCTAGGCTCCACAACCATGGCGACTAAGGCCGGTTCTGGTTGAAGTGGTATCCCGATGTCGATCTCCTTTGGTGGGCTAACCGACGGTTTGTGGATGATGTCGAGGAAGACGCCCACATGTGGCGCTTGTCGGGTCGATCCGATGCGGGAAAGGGCGTCTGCGTCCTCATTTTTGCGCCTGTCGATCCACTCGACGGAATAGCCGTCGAAGTGTCCTCCCAACTGGTCTACCGCTTGGCGGTACGCGATCATTGTTGGAGAGACGGCGTTGCACGTCTTGGCGACCTGGCCGGCAACTAGGTCGGAGTCTCCATAACATCGTAAGCGGTTGACGTTCATCTCCTTAGCGGCTCTCATGCCGTGAAGGAGGGCCTCGTATTCTGCCATGTTGTTGGTGCAGGGCTTGAAGTTGAGGTGGAGCACGTAGCGGAGCTTGTCTCCTTTAGGAGAGGTTAATATGACCCCAGCCCCTGCGCCATAGGCGTTCTTGGAGCCGTCAAAGTGGAGCGACCAGTAATGGAGGTACGGGAGCTTCTCCGGCTGCTGTGCTTCTTCCCAATTTGCGAGGAAATCAGCTAGGGCTTGTGACTTGATCGCTTTGCGGGACTCGTATTTGATGTCGTGGACGCCGATTTCGACAGCCCACTTGGCGACTCGCCCGGTCGCCTCGCGATTGCGTATTATGTCCTGCAGAGGTGCGGAGGAGACCACCGTGATCGGGTGCTCCTGGAAATAGTGCGGGAGTCACCGCTAAGCCTAGAATACCGCGTACACCAGTTTCTGCTACTATGGGTAGCACTGTCGTGAATCCATCAGGACTTCGCTGATGTAGTAGACATGGCGCTGTATGAGGCACTCCTTGCCCTCCTCTGGTCGTTCGACGACCATCAGGGCGCTGACGACTCGAGTGGAGGCCGCGACGTAGACGAGCATTGGCTCTTTGTTGAGTGGAGCGACGAGGAGTGGAGCCGCGAGTAGCACTTCTTTGATCTCTTTGAGTGCATCGTCGGCCTCCGCGTCCCATTGGAACGTGGGGTTCTTGCGCATCAGGCGGTAGAGGGGCATTGCCTTCTCGCCTAGTCGGGGGATGAAGCGACTGAGGGCCGCGACTCGCCCTGCCAACTTCTGGACGTCGCGCAGGCACTCGGGTTTCCCGAGTCGCGCGATGGTGTCGATCTTGGTGGGGTTGGCTTCGATGCCTCGCTTGGAGACTACATACCCCAGGAGCTCTCCGATGGGAACGCCGAACGTGCATTTTTCAGGGTTCAGCTTGATGTTGTACCTCCGTAGGTTTGTGAAGGTTTCGGCCAGGTCGGCGAGCAGGTCGTCCTGGCGGGTGGATTTTACCACCACGTCGTCGATGTAGACGTGGATGTTGCGGCCAATTTGGCTCGCTAGGCACTCCTTCATGTATCGCTGGTATGTGGCGTCGGCGTTCTTGAGGCCGAACGTCATGGCCGTGTAGCAGAAGGCGCCGAATGGCGTGATGAACGCCGTCTTCTCCTCGTCCTCGACCGCCATCTTGATCTGGTTATAACCAGAGTAAGCGTCAAGGAAGCACAGCGACTCTGATCCCACGGTCGAGTCGATGATTTGGTTGATGCGCGGTAGGACGAACTCCTCCTTCGGGCAGGCGCTGTTGAGGTTGGTGTAGTCGATACACATTCTCCATGTGTTGTTCTTTTTCTGAACTAGGACTGGGTTTGCTAGCCACTTGGAGTATTTGATTGGCCGGATGAGGCCTGCGGCTAGCAGGCGCTATACTTCTTCGGCGATTGCTCGACGGCGCTCTTCATTGAAGGGTCGTAGTGACTGCTTTACTGGTCGCACTTTGGGGTCGGCGTTGATTTTGTGCTCAGCGAGTTCCCTCGGGACACCTGGCATGTCAGATGGCTTCCATGCGAAGATGTCGCGGTTCTCACAGAGGAACCCGATGAGCGTGCTTTCCTATGCAGGGCTCATATGCGCCCCAATGGTGACCGTCTGGCTAGAGTCGCCCGGGACAAGCTCGACGGTGCGGGTGTGCGTGGTCGCTTCAAACATGGAGTTCGTGGCGGTTGGTTTTTTCAGGATGGTGGGGTCGTCCTTGTTGATATTGCTCGCGTATTTCGCAAGTTCCTCCGCGTGATCGGTCTCCGCAGCGATGACAGCGTCGGCGAGCTCGGATCCTTTGTCCTCGCATTCCACGGCCATGTCGGGGTCGCCGTGGATGGTGATGATGCCGCTTGGCCCAGGGAGCTTCATCATGTTGTAGGTGTTGTGTGGGGTCGCCATGAACTTTGCGAATGCTTGGCGACCCAGGACACAGTGGTAAGGGCTGCGGAAGTTCACCAGCTCGAATACGATCCTCTCCGTGCGGTAGTTTGCCAGAGTGCCGAAGGTGACTGGCAGCGTCACTTTTCCGATCGGGTACGCCTTCCGACCGGGGACGATACCGTGGAAGGTTGTCAGGGTTGGCTCAATGGCTGCTTCTGGGAGCTGGAGCCTCTTGAATGTGTCTAGGTACATGATGTTGATGGAGCTCCCACCGTCCATTAGTGTCTTGGGCAGCCAGCAGTCAGCCACCTTGGACCTGACTACCAGGGCGACTCGCCCTGGGTATTCGATTCTTGGCGTGTGGTCCTAGCGACTCCAGGTGATGCTCTGCTCTGACCTGTTGAGGAAGCGAGGGATGTCGACTTGTGTCACCGCGTTGACGGCGACCGCGCGGGCGAGCACCTTCTTCTCGCGCTTGGTGCCAAGTCCGGTGAAGGTGTGTAGCGAGCCGCCGGCGGTGCCGAAGCCGCCGACGTTCCTGTTATCCCAAGGTAGGTTGTTATTGGGGTCCTCCCTTGCTCGCCTCGCCTTCTCAATCTCTTTGAGAGAGTGGCAATCAGCGGTGGTGTGGGTGGCGGGTTTTCCCTCCCTGCTATGGTAGATGCAGGGCTGATTGAGCAGGGCAGCGGGGTCGAATTTTGGCCTCGCTGTGTTGTTGGAGCGGTAGTTTCCGCTGTCGCGGTAGTTTCCTCCGCCGCGGCGGTAACTCTTGGGGTCGCGCTGGCCATAGCTGGCATTGGCAACGACATCGACTCGCCAATCCGTGCGACGCTTGCCGGTGATGCGGGTGTTGCTGTAGCGCATGTCGCGTAGGCGCCCGCTGTCGTGGATGTTGGTTCGGCGTTGTCCTCCCGACTCGTCGTCAGAGTCTTGGTTGGGGTCCTCCTCCGTGTAGCGCTTGCGATCTCGAGGAGGACGGGGACGTTGTCAAGCATCCGGTAGACCCTCTTGATCTTAGCGACCAGGGGTTCATACCGGCACGCGTTCTTGAAGCAATGTATATCTGGGTGGATGCCGGAGGCGTTGATCCATAGTTCTTGCCATCTTTGGATCCAACGGCGAGTCGACTCGCGTTGTCCCTGGATGCATCGCTCCAGATCTTCTATGGTGGTGGCGCGGGTGTAGGAGCCCTCGAAGTGCCTAATGAAGGCGTCTCACATTTCTTCCTAGGAATCGATGTTATCGGCAGGGAGGGTGTTGATCCATTGCCGGGTCACACCCTCCATCATCAGGGGGAGGTAGAGAGCGGCGAGCAGGTCGGTGTGGCCTACGATTCCCATTGCCATGAGGTATGTGTCCAGCCAGACAGCTGGATCGTACGTCGGGTCATACTTTTCGATCTCTTTGGGAGCCTTGAAGTTGGTGGGGTATTTTCCCCCACGGATCATGGGCCCAAAGCATTGCGGTCCGACTCGACTGAGCGAGCCTCTTGGTTTGGGTCGCCGCGGTTGGTGAGGGTATGCCTCAAGTCGTTGGACTGGCGCGCCCACCATGCCTGGTTGTTGATGATGTTCGTTCGGGAATCAATGGGCTGCCCGTTGGCGGCGACCGTGTTATTCGCCGGTTCTGGCTCATTGGTGGACAGCACGGGGTTGGTGGCCTGTGGCTGGTTCGCCAGGGGGCTGCGGTGGGGGGCAAGTCAATGCGTTGGCGACGGTGGGGTGACCGCTTGACGCCGCTCTGCTTGCTGAGGAACGGGAATACATCTACCCCCGCGGGTCGACTCCCGCAGCTTGTTGCTCGACGGCCCTGACGACTAGAGCCTTGGCATACTGGATCTATAGCGCGTCGTCGCCTTGGACGTCGAGGTTGGCGATCGCGGCGTCAGCCGCGACGACGTTGTTCATCAGGGTGGAGTATAGTAGTAGTCCGTTGGCGTCGCGGGCTTGAGCCGAGATGATGATCCGCGGTTGATCCGGCGGAGGCGCGCGGCCGATGGGTGGAGGAGGGGCTCTGGTCGCCGGTGCGCCGGGTGGTGGTCTCGCGGGTTTGCTTCTGCCTGGCGGCGCATTCTCGCAGTATTCGCGCTCGGCCGCATGTGCGGGGTCGCTTTCGTCGTTGAAGTTCAGGACGCGGCCCTGGACGTTGGAGTTCAGGCGGGTCCTGATGCGGCGCTGGTGATAGAGCGATAGCTCCTGCGCCGTTTCCCGCTCGAGGCGGTATTTCTCACGCTCGACGAGTTCGTTGCGTTGCGCCTCCGCGAGCCGTAGGCGGGCTTCCTCCACCTCTGTGTCCGTCGCAGTCGGCAGGATCAGCATGGACAATGGATCTAGCGGGGCAGTCGTGCTACCCGCCATGTAGATCATGTTGAAGCGATTGGATCTGGCACGGAAGTCTTCAGGCGATTTTGAGCCGGAGTCGAAGATCCCGAGAATGGAGGGGTCCTCGAAATCCTCCGGGTTGGAGACTCGCGTGATGGAGTCCTCTCGTGATGCGGCGGTGATAGATCCATCGACCGAGCAGGGGTCGCGGAGTCGGCGTCGGCGTTTAGGGCCTCGTCGTTGGTGGCGTCGTTGGTCTCGGGTGCGCTGCTGGTGGCCGAGTCGTACTTGGTGACGAGGCTCCTGATGGAGCGGACCTGCTCTTCCGAGAGCAGGTCGTAGTGCGGCGGCGATCTGCCGACGATCATCGTTGCAGCTGGGTCGACCACGTCAGTGAAGCCGACAAAGAGGTTGATGGAGCTGACCGGCATCACCGCGCCGTGAGTGACCGGGCGTGACGCCGGGATGTAGCTGCCTGGCAGGATCTGTAAGATCCCGCCGATGGCGATCATGCGGCCGGTGGCGAGCGGATGATCGATCGGCGAGTAGGGTCTCGCCACGAACTCGTGCCGATCCGCTATGCCCCTGGTGGGCGCTGTCATGGAAATAGCCCGCAGCGATCGCTACTATTGGCAGCGATTGATTGTAACGTGAGGAAGAGCTGGCGGCCATCTGCGATGCGAGATGGGGGCGGATGCACATGGTTTACCCAGGTTCGGCCCCCCGGAGGGTAAAGACCTACTCCTGCTAGATTGGATTAATGGAGAGCGAGTTACAAGGGTGGCGAGCTCAGCGTCTAAGCAGCGAGTCGCTTGAGGGGGTGTATAATGGAACGTAAGTCCTTAGGATACCCTAGGGAGGTTTATATAGGAGTCACCTCGCTAGGGTTTACAAGTTACAACCGAGCTAGATATGGACTTGGAGGCTTTTTGATCTAATCCGACTGGGCTTCAGATACGCTTCTGGGCCTTCAATTTCCAGTCACCAGGCTTCTCCTTCAGTCGTAGTCCAGTCGCCGTCCTTCAGACCCACTCACAGGCCCTTCGGCCCAATCGGAACGTCCTGCTGGGCATACCCCCTTTGGCATATCCCCATCAGTAGAGGATGCAGTCATTAATACATGCGTGTATCTTTTGCACCTATAATCCTAGAGGAAAACAACCTTCTTTGCTCCGTACGTACTGGCTGGCAGTTCGTTATCCGTTGGAAGCAACTTCTTCATTATTTTCAGCAACTTTTCAAATCCCTTTTCAGTCACACCATTCTCTGTCTTCCATTGTAGCAATTCTAGTGTGCTACCCAGCTTTTTATGGCCATCTTCGCAATTCGGGTACAACATTTGTTCTGATCCTCTAACATCTACTCGAACTTCAACCTCTCCCTTTAACTTTCTCATTCTCCCTTTGCATCAGCAATGGCCCGACCAAGATCATCATCGGGCTCATCTGATGCCCATTCTTCAGCTTCTTCATCATGATTGTCTTCCATTGTAGTACCACCATATTCAGGGGACATAGGATAGTTGTTGTCATTCTCTTCTTCTTTGTTGTTTTCCCTTATAACCCCCCTTTCTCCGTGCTTGGTCCAACAATTATAGTCGAACATGAAACTGGACTAAAATAGGTGGTCATGAAGGACTCTTGAGGAAGAGTATTCCTTTTGATCCCGACAAACACCACATGGACAACACATAAAACCATTCCACTTGTTTGCGTCGGCCACAACGAGAAAAGAACGCACGCCATTAATGAACTCGCCAGAGCGTCGGTCAGCGTACATCCATGGCCGGCTCATCTGCATTATATAAGTACATCAAACGGAATCACGATGCTAAAATTAGTACCGGTCTAAAAATAAAAGCACGCAACTATACTTCGGCTCCAGATGCGGAACATAAGGGGTTGCGGCAGGCTGGGGCCGACGCGAGCCCATTTAGTCCCGGATGGTGTCTCCAACTGAGACTAAAGATGAAACTTTAGTCCCGATTGGAGACACGAACCAGGACTAAACGTGGGTGGCGATTGTATTCGGTGGGTGGCAACACTACATCATGGGTGAGTGTCGACAATATGTTGTGAGTGGTGACACTATGACAGTGGGTGGCGCACTATGACAGGGGTGAGTGTCGACATTATGTCGTGAGTGTCGACACTATGTTATAAATAGGCAAGATGCATCCTTGTGAAGTTATAAACTGCAAGATGGTGTGCGAGAGAAGGGACACCACTATGGCGGAGCTTTTCGAAGATGTCTTAGGATCCCGTGCTCAGACATCTTCGAGGAGCTCGCCATGAAGGCACTCTCTAATATGTAAAATTTGTTAGATCCCCGACGTATTGATCTAGAGCTAGAGAAGTTATAAACTACAAGATGGTGCGAGAGGGATACCACTACAGTGGAGATTCTCGAAGATGTCTTAGGATCCCGTCCTCATACATCTTCGAGGAGCTCGCCATACAGGAGCTTCTCGAAGATGTACCGAGCTAGTGTATCTTCTTATGAAACTTTTGTGAATTAACCCTATTTTTGTTATAATTTGTGAGTTTGTTGAAGGCAGGTAGAAGAAGAAGGGCATTTTGTTGTTGGATGGTGGCATGATGCATCTGTGAGTGTGTGTACTAACAGTTGTAGTATAGTATGAACCCATGTATCTCTATGTTGTGTAGTAGTTGTAGTAGGATGAACCAATGTTTCTCTGTGTGCAGTAGTTGTACTAGCTCGTTAGGATGAACTCATGTATCTCTGTGCTTCTATGAATCAAATGAATTTCGAGACTATGTGCCAAAACAATATATAGATATAATCCACTATATTGAGAATGATATTTAGCTTGGAGTTCATTATATTAATACAAGATATATAGAATTCAAATTAATACAAGTTCATCTCATGTTATTATTGCAAAAATTACTTCCAAACTAAACCCACAAATCTCTCTACTTTTAGAGCATGAAATGAGCTAAACTAGCGATGAAACATGAAAGGATAAAGTTTGTAACCTTTTAAAACCCTTGGATAGATGGGGCGCCGCAAAACCTTGAGAAAAAAATGGGCATGAGCTTGAGCTTGAAGGAAGAAGAGAGAGGAGAAGCCAACTTGAAATGGAGTATGGTCCGGGCAAGGAGGAAGATGATATAAGAGGGACATTAGTCCCGGTTGGTGTCTCGAACCGGGACTAAAGGTCCATCTTTAGTCCCGGTTCGTGTAACAAACCAGGACTAAATGGTCTGACACTGGCCCTAGCCTACCGGAAACCCTTTAGTCCTGATTTGAGACACGAACCAGGATTAAAGATCCCGTTCCAATCGGGACTAGTGGGTGCCGGATCCTGCGGCCATTTCTAACCATTGTAACCGCGATATTAGTCCCGGTCCGTAGCAAAACCGAGACTAATGCCTCAAACCAAATGCCAGTTTTCTACTAGTGTTACTACGAAGATCCTCGCTCCACACTAGAGCGAGTTCTGTCTCCCTCGGTTATGTGCTTCTGGGGTGGTCTCTACTCCGCTCATGGTTGATTGCTTGTTAGGCGTTTAGGTAGGGTTCCGCATCAATGATCGGTTGTATGTAAGGTAGTGTTTAGGCATCATTCCCCTATAATTCATGTGCAAAAATTTGGATTTTTGACCACACCATGTTTTAGTGTGGTCAGTATGCATGGTGCAAAGCTGTCTAATTTGTTGTCAATTCATATGTGTTAGGTGTTATTAGGACCAGGTTACCTTGTATTCGGTTTGTAAGTACTCCCTCCGTTTTAAAATAAATGTCTTAGATTTGTCAAAATTTGTATGAGTCTCGATGTCAATAGATCTATAGATCTACGTACCTAGAGTCGCAACATGATGATCAAAACGCCATAGCTGGTCGATATATGCTCCATGGTCCTTCTACCGTTGGGTGCTAAATAAATTATTGGACAGTTCGGAAACAATAATCAACACAACCGATGAACAACCCATTTTGCGAAAGAGGCTTGTATTGTTGACTTGCAGGCGCATTACTAGCGAATACTAGTGCTTTGCATGTTATTTAGTCGAGTGCGCGTGTGCATGGCATAAGCTAGCTCGAGTTCCTGATGTGTTGTTGGGCTGTTGGGCTCCTCTGCTATGCCGTAGCTAGCTTTCCATTGATCATGTAAAATTCTTTGGTATCAACCCATAACCTAAATGGCGTGTCGTGTCGAACCAAGTCTCTGTTCGCCGTTGGATGATTCGATCAGTTCGCTCCATCGTGGTGGTGACATTGCATCCACCGAGCTTTGCTTGCGCTGTGAGCCATTTCCACTCTCGGATCCCCTATCGATCGATCAAAAGACGACACCGACCATGTGTATTGTGTGCTCAGCTGCTCACTTCAGGACAATGACAAACTCTTTGTCACTCACGACCGCCATAGCTTGTGATGGTTGCTTATTACTACAATTACTCGTCTATCTGGCTTCCGATCGAGTACCACACTGTTCGAGTATCATTTTGAGGGAGGGCCGGGCCATGTCACGAACACGATCTTTTTTTTGGAAAAAGATAACAGCTATATCTGGCAACGTTTGTTGAGGTTGCTTCTGCCCTAAGTTCATGCATATATAGTCTACCTGCACTAATGCAAAACAAACAAATTAGACGATCTTTGCAGTAGTCATATACTCATATGTTAGATGCATCATGTGGACCGATGACATGCAAGTTCTCCACACACAAAAAAAAGAAGTCTAAACACACAAAGCCCCCAAAAAAAAGCAAGTACCAACAAACTTTGTCGACTTACCATCAATCTATAGACGCAATCCAACAAGAAGGAACAGCTGGGTTCAATTTACGGTCGCCGTGGCCTGCCCAATAGTTAACCAGACTAAATAAACAGCAATGCTACAGGTACGGACTCACGCTTACGGGATCAACTTACGGGATTAGGTGGAGAGAAGGCAGGGGTGACACGGCCCGATAATCACGGCTCGTAAAAAACTTGAACCAACCAGGTGGTTACACATCAGTCCGTAGGATCCCTCCGTAACAAAAGTGTCCGTATGTCTAGGATTATTGCTAAATAAACCTTCGTCCCGTGTATAAATACTAGTCCCCTCGGCCTCACGGCCACACGCCCCACAAGTTCCTTTAGCTAGCCACAAGCCAGAACCCACATTGCACTGCACTCTCTGACGGACGCTGGTCCCTTTCTATTAGCTAGCCAGCTAGCCATGGCCGCCGCAGCATTCCTTCTGATCCTGCTTCTGGTCGTCGCGCCCGGCGAAGCTGTGGGCGGAGACGACGCGGCTGAGCTGCCCCATCTCGAGCTCCGCGGCATCGAAGATGCGGGCCGCGCGTACGCGTCAGACGAGCCGCGGCAGGGGCAGGGGATCACGGAGCACCTCAAGCTCGAGCGGGGCTGCGGGAGGTTCGCGGCCCTCCTCGCCGCGACGGCCAACGCAAGCGACTTCTTCAGCCAGCGCATCGTCGCCGGCAGCGGGCTCACGGTCTTCTGCCCTGAAGACAACGCGGTGGCCGAATTCGAGCCCACGTTCAAGACCCTGAGCGCCGACGACCAGCTCGCCGTCCTGCTGCTCCACGGCGCGGCGGCGCGCTACGGGAGGGAGCAGATCGCGGCGTTCGAGCTGGCCCAGGTGCGCACGATCGCCGCCGTAGCGGCTACCAACAAGAGCCACGTCCTCACCGTCCGCGACGACGGGGAAACGGTGTGGCTGTGGCCCTCGCCGCCGCCGTCATCATGCGGGAGCGGCGGCGCGGCCAGGGTGACAAAGGAGGTTACTTCGGGCGATTCCCCCTTTGGCCTCGCCGTCGCCGTGTACGTCGTCGACGCTGTGCTCCTGCCGGACCATCTGCGGCAGCTTCTGGATGGCGGGAACGAGGTGGCGGCGTGCACGCCGAGCTTCGGGTACCTGGGATGGCTGCAGTGCACCGTCCAGGTCTGGGGAGCTCTGTGCATGGCCGGAGCGGGCATGATGGGCATTCTGTCCGGGATCTTCCTCTCGTACTTCTGCGGCCTCAGGGAGGATGCCGAGAATCAGTGATCGACGATGCATCTGTCTTTGCATGCATGGCACTGCTCTGCGTTGTGTTTAGTCAGACACGATGGATTTAGTCGAATACTATGCATATGCATGCATAGTATTGATTGTTGTGTCGAGAGTCGAGACCTATAATGTCTCTGTGTGTTGATTGTTGCCAGTTTCTTCAAGCGATCGAGCTTGTGCTGTGTGGGAGCGTCCATCACTCCATATATATAAATCTGCCATATTACACTTCTTCGTATGCAATATTTTTGCTTTGTTCTCTTTGTGTTGTGAACAAAACGGGTAGCTAGGGTACATATGTGTTTGGTAATATTACATTATGTATCCATTTAACCTAGTACTACTCCAACTAAATGTTCCCTCCGTTTTAAAATATAAGATGTTTTAACTTTATAAAAAAAAGTATATCTAGACTCCTTTTAGTATATAGGTTCACTCTAAACCTACATGAACCTACACACTAAAAGGAGTGTAGATACGCTCCTTTCATAAATATAAACCATCTTATATTTTAAAACGGAGGGAGTACTTAATAAGGCCAGCATGTATGCCAAAATTGACCAAGAATTTGGTTCAAATATATGAATATTAACATCATTAAAAAATAGACTAAATTGCAATTGTCACCCCGTAGTTTGATAATTTTAACGCTAATTACACCATTTATCCTAATTTCGACATACTTTCTCTTGCCTGCTCTATTTGTTCCATAAGTACACCAAGACCAGCGGCTGCCATACTTCCAGAGAAATCTTCTTATTTCACACTACTTTAATTTTTAATTTCCAATTTGGTTCTAGAAAAAGGTCCGCCCTAGGTGTGTCTAATTCTCAGGCAAGAGAAAGTATATCATGCAATCTCAGTTGCAAGTCCACTTACGGCTAAAAATATCTCAATTGCAACTCCATTTGTAACTAAATTAAAAAATCTCTATTGCAACCTCACTTGCAACTGAAAATCCAACTTGCAACTCACATGATACACGAATCCCAATGCAAATCCATTCGATTATGACCTTATTAAACTCTAACTTAATTATCGGTCAACTGAGAATTTATATGTCACCGCCATCCATTCCGTAAACCCCTCCTACCCTTTTTGTTTCTTTTGTTTTACCAAAATTCCCCTGTCCTCGGTCAATATGCAACCCTGAATCAAAGCTATTCCAAAACCTGCGGTTGTGTTTCGCACTCTGCCTTCCTCCTTTCTTTCTAGGACTATATAGCATAAAACCACCAATTTTTTGGCTTAAATTTCGAAAAGCCACCAATTTACGTTTTAATCACAAAAAATATCATTGTACCACAATTTTTTTAATGTGCACTAATATTAAATTGAACACCACCAATTGATTTCCAAAACTGATAGCGGGACCCATCTAGGAGGCTAACATGGCATGAGATAACGGCGTGTATATTGGATGTTTGCAGGTCTCAAATATCAATCTAATAAAAAAATAAAAAATCTACTATCCTATTTCTATGTTCTTCCATTGACCACGCTGGCCGTGGACGGGGAGGGGATGGGCATGTCAGGGCCATCCGATGAACTCTTCGACGCCTCACGGGTCGCGGCAGCGACCGTCGTGGATGGGGCAGGCCCCACATTAGGGTGGCGCGGCGACATAGGAAGGGGACGGACATGGCGACAGTGTAGCGCGCGGCCTCGCCGGAGTGACGTGGACGGCCTTGCTTGTGCGCCGAGGGCAAGCGAGGTCATGTGCGTTGCAGAGGACGGCAACGCGCGAGTGGCGAGGCCAGGGGCGTTGCAATGGGCGCCGGGAGGAGGGGGTGAGATCAGGCTGGGGACATTGCGCAGCAAGCGAGCTCGGGCTTGGGGCGGTGCGCAACAAGTAAGCCGAGCTTGGGGTGGAGCGTGGGGTCGAGGTCCGGTTCAGGGCGCCACGCGGGGGCACGGTCCGGTGCGCGGCAGCGCACGGCATGAGAACTCGGCCTTGGGGCGAGGCCAGGCATGGGGCAGCACGCGGCAAGTGAGCTCGGACTCGGGCCGGCGGCACGGGAAGGGATATGGCGGTGCAAGGCGGGACAGACAAGGGATAGGCAGACCAAAGCAAGGTTGAAGAGATAGGAGGGGATAAAAAAGGAGAAAAAACTAAAAAAATGTGAGACTAACACGTGGGATCCACGTTTACTGTAAATTTGATGTCATGTCATCTCGGGTGGACCTATCCTCAATTTTCTTAAAACGAGACCAACCAGGACTTTGGCCGAGTCGTACTATCGTACACCAAGAGGCAGTCCCACTTCCCAGCCAAGCTCATGGACACCTCTTCTGCAGAGTCATCGTCATCGTACACCAAGAGGGTGACTGACTTCATCTTGCACGTGTGACGATGCACATACGCCTCCTCTCGCCGTGAGCTCCTCGTCCAAGCTGCTCAGATCGTAGGCACCTCGGAAGAAAATCATTTTGATAAGTAGAACTATCCTCTCCTCGATGTAATGAATCGGGGCCTGCATGGCCGACTCCAACAGCCACCCACCAAACCGTATCCTTATCCCCACGAATCCTCCTAGCCACACATCGACCGCTTTCTCTCGCGTAGATAGCCACGAAAAAACAACGCGTGTGGCGAGCACCGCGTCGGAGGCACAAGAGGAGCAAGGCGCCCCCGGAGAGCACGCGATGCGACACACAGCGTAGAACCCGCATCTGGAGAACAAGGCCGTCACCGACGAGCGAGAAGGACACGCGACACAGCAAGGGCTCCGCCAGGCCACCGTCGACAAGTGTGAAGGAGGCACGACGCAGCGAGGTCTTCGTGAGGCTTCCGCCGACGAGCGAGGAGGCGTGGCTCGGCGAGGGCTCCGCCTAGCCGCCGCCGACAACCAGTAAGGAGGCGGCGCGGTGCAAAGAGGGCTACGCCAGGCCGCTCCTGACGAGCACGAGGTGGTGGCTTCCGTCCCTAGGAAGGAGACGCCACCGACGACGAGCACACATCAGGGACCTCGCCACAGGGCACCCATCATGGAGGCCGAAACCACACAACGCGCACATCGAGGGGGGAGGTCGTCGTGTATCGCCGAGCATACGGCAAGCAGGCTGTCGGTGTCGAACATAGGGACGCCGCTGGCTTGTAGTATGAGTTTTTCTCGGTCCTCTATATCTAGTGTTTTGTTGAATTTTTTTGTGGAGATTAGTCACTACGTGTAATCTGGCATCTCCATCTCGATCTGAATTTTGGAGGAGAATTGCATCTCCATCTCGATCTAAATTTTGGAGGAGGGATTCTGCAATTAGGCTACATATTATTCTGGCAGCTAAGCTGGCAATATTCGGTACTAATCTAGCAGCTAGGTAGAATTAACCTGGCAGTACTAATCTGACAGCTAGATAAAATTAACATGGCAATTAGATAGTACCGCAGCTAGGTAAAACTATCCATCCAATCGGTCAGTATTAATCCTTGCAGCTAGGTAAAATAACCTAGCAATCAGTGTGTACTAATTTGGCAGCGAGCTAAACCAACATGGCAATCATTACTAATCTGATAGCTAGGTAAAACTAACCTAGCAATCAGCCAGTACTAAACTAACTTGGCAATCAAGTGTATCTTATAGTTGATATGTTGATGTAATGGCTTCAAGTACTAGTGTGCCTCCTTGATTAGTTACTCTAGGGGAGGTCATGGGTTTTAGTTTTGGAATTGAATGGGATGGTCGATGCAAGCCGATGGAGCATGCAGCCTTTTTCTAGACCATGTGGGAGGTGAGACACTCAACAACATACTGTAGTTTTTACATTGCTTCATGTGGTTATGTGGGGCGACATCGGGTCACTGCTGGTGGCCAGAAGCTGCAGGGTACAAAGAAAGGAAAACTTTCGGGAGTGGTGCTTCCGCCGCACGGGTTGATATTGGTGTGGCGCCGCGCGTTAGTCCTGTCCAACCATCTCGTCGCCGCCGAGCTCACCATCACCACTCATAGAAGAGTCACCTAGGGCACTTGTTTATGAACCACCGCCTTGGCGTGCTTGCTTCCTCATCTCCAAGATGTCGTCGAGCATCAGTTGATGCAACTCCAATTGGATGGGAGTCATGTTGGAGGTGTCCATCATCATGATCTCCTTCTCCTCGGCCAGGAGCTCCTTCATTGTCTTGGCCTCCGTTATCTTCAGCCTCCTGTCCTCTAGCTCGCTCTTGCACTTGGCATCTTGATGGATTGCTTCCCACCTTGCATGCTTCACCTTCTTGTCCTGCATCAACATCTTCACCTCCAAGGTCTTGGTCGTCAGCAACTCCTTTGACTTCAGCATGTCCTCAATCTTATCGCTCAAAGATGATGCTTCGGCTTCAAGCTTGATCCTCTCATTTGTCTTCTTGTTGCCTTCTGGCTTATTCTTGTTACTTCCTCTTCATCATCACTACCATCATCCATCATCTTCATTGCCTCCTTCTTTGCTTCCACCTCTTGGTCTCTCAATGTCCATTTTGGCATATGCTCAAGCAACTTGTAACTTGGCCTGGTTCACCGATGGCGCAACAGCGAGCAGGGGACACCGATAGATGGGGACGCCAGCAGCGGGGCGTCGTTGTTCCCCAACCGCTTCCTCTTCCCCGGCTTGGCGGCTGCAAGCACGGCGGCGACGGATATGGAGGACGGTGACCTGGATCCAAAACCTTCGGGCGCACTTGCCTGAGGCGGCGCGGCCTTAGCAGCGGCGGGCACAAGCTCGCAGGGGTCCATGGGGGCCGGAACCGGTGAGCTGAGGCGGCATAAGCGGAAGGGAAAGGTGAAATGTCACTCGCGCGCAAACGGCTCGCGTAGTACAGGGCACGCTCAGTTCTGCCTCGCACACCGCACAAGAGGTTCAGGAGATGGGTTTAGACGCGGACGGTAAACTCGTTTACAGTTCCATCACCTTATATGGGTACGACTAAAAACGACCATTTTTCACGAAAACAATAAACTAGCGGTTATTATACAGTTTTCACGAGTTTACAATCACGACTAAAGATGCTCTAAACAGGTGGGTGTAGTGGCCGGAGAATATCTGTAGTCGCAGTCGTGGCTATCCTCCGAGCATGATCGTGGGCAGCGTCATTGAGCACACATGGCTCCTACCATGCTCTGGCCTGAAATTTCCACAAGAATGCCGAGAGCCCTCGACGAGTACAATCACAAAAGAATGTCACCGAAGCAAAAAAGAACAAGGAAAGAAGGGCATCCCCAAAAATAATACTCTCTCCGATCCATATTACTTGTCGCTAAAATAGATGTATCTAGTACTAAAACATGTCTAGATACATCCATTTCAACGACAAGTAATATGGATCTCCAGATGCCCACTTCTTGGGTCATGAATGAAAAGGATAGCATAGGGAACTCACTTGAAACAGTGAATAAAAGATTGAGTCTAGTCAAGATGCAAAAAGGATTACCAACATCAAGTAGGTAAATTGTCTGAAGGGAGTAGAGTAATTTCATCTTCTCTCAATCCTTAGCCAACCCTAGTTTTTGTTTCATAAGCTCCAATGCTATAAGGAGCCTGCCTATCGTCTCTTGAAACCATTTTGATTCTGTCGTCCTTCAGAGTCTTAAGCTGTAAACACTAGATTCCTAGCCCGTGATCAAAGGATCGGACTCGCGAAACAATTCTGAGCAGTCAAGCTGCGCTCGACCGACCGTGTGCATACACGTCTTCTTGCCTCGCTATCATCTTACTCAGCCGGGACAAGAAGAAAGCCGGCCAATCCCAGTTGAAAATGCATTGATCGTCGGCGTCGGCCAGGCCATCCTCCGGCGGCCAGCACTGACGGAGAAAGGAACGATCGACCACGAGGACACACCACGGTTTGCACGTCGTGGCACAACGGAAGAGCGCTGCCGCGTCCTCCAGGCGGGCGAGGATCTCGCGGACGACGTCGTCCGGGAGCGTGCTCGCATCCGCCGCTGCGGCGGCCGTCGCTTCCATGTATCTTCCGGTATCCGTAGGCACGGCCGACGGCGAGATCGTGGGTCTGTGATCGGGGCCTGCGTATATTTGGACAGATCGATGCGTTCCGTTCTCCACACTTCTATTCGGACTCGTATCTCCGAGCCGTACATACGACCAGGGTCCTTTGGTAACCGTACGCGACTATAACACATTTCATCTCCTGTGCGTGCCTCTGATCTGATCCGGGTCTACGGATTCCAGCTTGACTTTAGCTCCGCTGGCTGGCACCTGAACCGGAAATAAATCTTACGAGACCGGGTCTATTAATAGATCTTCCCGGATGTCTCACACGTGTCTGTTTATTTTCAGTTTTCTAAAAAATTTTATCTGTTATGTATTGAGGTGGATCTATCCTTCAGGATAATAGACCAGGTCTCATAGGATTAATTTCCCCCTGAACAGCGCTACTTGTTCTTCGGTGCTTTTTTTTACAGCATTATTGTAATTATTTACATTATTTTATTTCAGTGGTAGAAGTGTTTTTTTTAAGTAGGTAGAAGTATATATTAACTCTGAGAACCATACCCAGTCCTAATTCTCACCATCATGAAGCCTCACATGTTCATCAAAATACAATGATTGCAACAGAATGGTAGTCCTGTGCATCAGATGGCACCTACTACTAACTAGCAGTACACACTTAGGGCTCCTTTGATTTGGAGAAAACTTGGAGGAAATGTGCAGGATTAGGAAATTTTCCAAAGATGGCACATGTTTACTCCTTTGATTCATAGAAATGGTGCAAAGGGAAACTAGAGGAAAATTTCCTTCGGATCTCACTTTGAAGGCAAATCGTACAGGATTAGAAAAATTCACTTGGAGCTCATTTTTCAAATCCTATGCACAAGGAACGAGAAAAGTATTACACCTGCCATCTTTTCCTATTCCTATCCCTTTCTCATTCCTTTGACTTTCCTATCCTAAGAATCAAAAGGCCCTTAAGGAAATCATGCTAGAAGAACCAAAGAGACGGTAGAGTTGGTGAGTTTTTTTCATCGGAATGCATGAGCATAATTCTTGGCCAGTGCACCAAAAATTTCCACTCTTTGATCCAGGCTTCCTCTCTCTGAATGGACACCGATATTTATGCGTCGTTGGATAAGCAAACTGATAACACCCTTTGGGCACATAAAAGCATGACAGTTTGAACATCACGAATGGCAACACGTTAGACATTTATGTTTCTCCCTAAAGCTAGCAAGGCTATTGGACCTCTCACTTAGCTAAATAATGGATTGTGAATGAGATAAGATCCTAGGATTTAATCAAAAATTAAACAAAGAAAGAGAATGTAGTTCTGAAATAAGAGAGAATGTCGGGGTTTTTTTTGCGGAAAAAGAGAGAGAGAATGTCGTTACGGGTGAATGACGGTTATCATCAAATAAGAACCGGAGGTAGCATAAAGCAGGAGGCTATTTTTGCAAACAGGAGAAGCAGCGCAAACTAACATAAAGAACACATACATAAGACTGCTATATTTCTGGAAAAATAAATGGATTCAAATGCATGGTTTGGAAAAATAAATGGATTCAAATGCATGGTTTGGCACAGTAATAAGCGAACAGCTTATTTAGTCACTTGATGCCTCAAAAATACGTTCTTGTGTTTCCAATACTACGATGATATCTTTTCAGCTGGAAGCTATCTGAGCCCAGTTCAACTAATGTCAACTATGTTCCGTCACAATACATTCATTTTGGCTAACAGGAAAACATAAAAAGGGATTGGGACAGAATATAGTTGGGACTAAAGTTGGGACTAATCGCATCACGGGGAAAAGAGAGGCTTATTCCCTAAATGTTTCAAAATCTTTAGTAAAGTTGGGACTAGTCGTATCACAAGGATTGCCCCAAAGGTTATTAGACCCACCCAATCTGCTTTTATGCGTGGAAGGCATGTCCTTGAGGGAGTGGTTGCTCTACATGATACCATCTATGAGCTTCATCGAAATAAACTAGATGGGGTGATGTTTAGAATAGATTTTGAAAATGCATACGATAAATTTAAATGGTATTTCCTTCAACAAACGCTACGCATGAAAGGTTTTGTACCAGAGTGGTGTAAATTGATTGACAATTTTGTTCAGGAAGGGAGTGTTGGTATAGGGGTCAATGATGATATTGGACATTTTTTTAAACAAGGAAGGGGCTCAGACAAGGGGATCCACTATATATCTCCGATGTTGTTTAATATTATTATAGATATGCTAGCTAACCTGATTGCACGGGCAAAAGAGGATGGACAACTTGGAGGTCTCATTCCTCATCTTGTTGAGGGAGGAGTGTCAATTCTACAATACGCAGATGATACAATATTATTCATGGAACACGATCTTGAGAAGGCTGTGAACATGAAATTAATCTTATGTATCTTTGAACAGTTATTGGGTTTAAAAATTAATTTTCACAAAAGAGAGATCTTTTGTTTCGGTAAGGCTAAGGACGATGAGCAACAATACAAACAATTTTTTGGCTGTGAGGATGGGTCTTTGCCTTTTCGATATCTGGGAGTGCATGTTCACTATAGAAAACTAAGAAATTCAGATTGGTATCTAGTGGAAACTCGATGTGAAGGAAAATTGGGTTGCTTGAAAGTCAAGCTATTATCATATGGTGATTGCTTAGTTCTAATCAACTCTGTCTTAACCAGCTTACCTATGTTTATGTTGTCATTTTTGGAGATCCCTAAGGGGGTTCGGAAACAACTAGATTTTTATAGGTCTCGCTTTTTCTGGCAAAATGATGAAAATAAAAGAAAATATAGATTAACAAAATGGAACATCATTTATAGACCAAAAGATCAGGGTGGTCTCAGCATTGAGGTTTTGGAATTAAAGAATAAATATTTATTAAGAAAATGGCTTTTTAAGCTTTTAACTGAAGATGGAGTGTGGCAAGAGTTGATATATAACAAATATTTAAGTCAAAAAACATTGTCTGAAGTCCAAGCGAAACCAACAGATTCTCCTTTTTTTAAAGGACCGATGCAGGTAAAGGATGAGTTTTTTTGCTAGAGGTCATTTCCATGTGAGAGATGGTGCTAAGACTCGGTTTTGGGAGGAAAAATGGTTGGGAGACACCCTTTAGCACAACAATATCCAACCTTGTATAGCATCGTGCATCCGAAGAGTGAAACTGTTGCACATGTTTAAACTCATGTACCACTAAACATTAGTTTCAGGAGGATACTGAGTGACAATAAGTGGAATGCTTGGTTACACTTATGCCAAAGGTTAATGAGGATAGTGATGATAAGTTTGTTTGGAAATTGACATCATCTAGGATATTCTCTATTAAATCTATGTATGAGGACCTTATTAATGATTATACGTTCTTTTTTCGGAAATATCTTTGGAAACTTAAAATCAAAAAAATATGTGGTTCCTGAATAATAAGGTGCTCCTCACAAAGGATATGTGGCAAAAAGTAATTGGGTAGGGTGTACTAAGTGTTCTTTCTATGGTGCACGTGAAACCATAGAGCATTTGTTTATATCTTTCCCTTTTGCGCATCTTCTGTGTCGTATTATTTATTTTGCTTATGATTTATCCCCTCAAGTAATGTAACAAATATGTTTGATAATTGGTTAAATGGCGTTGATAAATCATCTAAGGCTAGAATTCAAATTGGTGTTTCAGCCTTATGTTGATCTATTTGGAGATACAGAAATGATATTATCTTTAACAACGTAAAAAACTTTAATCTTTTGCGGGTTATTCATATAGTGGCTCCTTGGGTGCAGTTATGGGCATTCCTATCGCCGCAAGACCAGCGAGATATGATGGTTACTGGGTGCAGCCGTCTCCTGATGGTCGCTAGACACATTTTCAGCCAGTTGGACTGCTTGACGGGAGCAGGCCTAATTTGAGCGGTCCAAACCGACTTACAGCACCGGTAGCGAAACAACATCACTTAGTCAGCTAGGAGTCCAGCCAACGGGAGATGGTCAAACCAAACTTAAGATTCCAAATCTTTGCTACCGACGGATGGGACGTATGTGGGGAAGGAGCCCAATCAACCACAGCACTTCAAAACCAGGGAGCTTAGAACTCTTGTAAGATATAGTGTAAAGGGAAGCATGTATCGCTAGTGGTTATCTCAACACGCCTACGTGTATGTTTTCTTGTTCCAAATAGGCTCAAACTTCAAATTAGCGGAGGGCCGTCCACGTCCATGCGGCCCAACCAGCGGAGAGCAAACCGGTTTGCATTCCAACTGAGACAAGTAGCAAAGCAGCCACCCAGAACTTGTAGCTACCACTGACCAGCTCATAACAGACAGAGAATTGATAATTTTGCAATTAAGCTCTGCCTCTCCCCCCACTCCCTGCTACAGTCACTTCCTAGGCCGTCGCGTGCGCCGGGCCGATCTGAAGCCAACCTTGCCAGCGATGCCGGTCGAGGGAGGTGGAGGAGAGGCACCGGCACTTATAGATTAGCTGGTAGCGGTATTTTTTGGCAGTTTGCCGGTAGTTGGAGTAGGGGCCGAGATCTAGGCGGACGGATCTTGGTCAGCTCGTGCTGGCTCCCTGGCGGCGGCGCTCGAGCTCGGGCGAGCGGTGGAGGACCATATCTTGAGGATCTCTGCAATAAGGTGGCTAGGCAGTCGCTCCTCCCTCTTGGTGTCCCCCTGGCTCCTCCTCTTCCTCCGGTTGGCCTTGGCGGTGAGGGGGGAAGATTGGAGGTGTGCTGACGCCATCTGCCGAGGAGCCCTGTGCCTGGGAGGTGGGTGTGAATATGCTTGTCCCTGACCTGGTTCTTGCTCCGGCCGACCGTGGCGGCGGGGGGAGTGAACCAGGTTTTGTCGAGCATCAGATTCTCTCGCCATCCCCGAGTTACTCTTGTGTGCGAGCGAGCGGCAGCAGGAGGTCGCCAGCCCTCCCCCTTCTCCTTTCTCTAGTGGTTGGAGCTAGCGGTAGTGGGTGCGGTCCTGGTGGCTCGATCTTCATAAAGCTCGTCAGCCTCTCCGTTGCGTTAAAGGCATCGGGTTCTTCAACCTTCTCTTGGTCTGTCGTGGTGGCTAGGGACGGAAGGGGGAAGGGCCGAATGTCAATGATGATGCGGAGACCGGAGGTTCGTGAAGCCGCGCCCGTGAGTTCTTCTTTGCAGTGGTCCTATGGTGGCGTTGAGGCTGCTGGACCGCTGCCTGTTCTGGTCGAATGGCGGCCCTGGGTTTCAACCTCCATCGGAGGCCCTTCTTCGAAGCGCTGTGTCGGTGCTCGACACCTCGCCGTCAGCAAGTGGTGCGTCCCCGCGGATTGCAAGGTGGCCAACGGAGCTGCTTCTTCTTCGGATAGTGGAGCGTCACGAGCAAGAGACTCCCATGACCTCGCCATCGGCTGGAGGTCGTCGGAGATAGGTGGTGGAGGCACGCGAGGACTTGATTGCTTTTTATCTTCTAGTCCTAGGGTGTTTTTTGTAAGTGAGAGGCCCTTTTCAGTTTTTTCTAGTTTTGCTAGGGTGCTTTATGCAACGGGCCATTCTATAATTTGTACCGGCCACATGGTTTAATTTGCAGCTTCTGGGGTCTCCCCTGTTACCGTTCAAAAAAAAGGACAGTGAGACCCAAATCAAGCATTGACTAGCGAGGAGGCGCTCCATGGCTCGAATGCCACCGGTGTCGGGCCAAGCTATAACAGATCGCATGGTTGTATTGTAATTTTTCTACTACCCCCGATCCAAATTATTGTTCTCAGATTTGTCAGATTCGAATGTATATAGCACTAAAGCATGACTAGATACAACCGAACCTACACAAATCTAAGAACACTAATTTGGATTGGAGGGAGTATTGCTTTGCAAGTTTTCTTAACCTTATGAGGTACTTTTGCTATAATGGCTAATTTGTGAAAAAAAGAATGGACCTTTTTTTGCGGGTAAGGAATGGACCAGATGCGTTTTTTCTCCTTTATGTTTTCAGTTGGTTGGAATTTGAACATCCAAAGTTGAATTGTTGGATCCGTTCATACCAAGTCTGTCTAACTAGAGCACCTCGGTGGTTCGCTGCATCTGTTGTCTAAGATATACTTGTGGCACATATGCTTAGTACTCAAGTACGCCAATAGCTGCATACCGTCTCATCTAGCTGGCCTTCCAAGAACCCCTCAATCTTCTCAAACTCATAGGGCTCAACGAGCTGCAACGCCAAGAACATCTTGCATCCCGACAATCTGGTATAGATTTTTCCTTCTCGTGATGCCGCATGCAAAGAATGTGGGCCCCACCTCTCACACTCAATCTTCCTACATCCACACTTAATGACCACAAGCCTGCTTCCGTTCACCATTGTCGCCACCCTCGAGTTTCTGAGCGGTGCTGCCACAAACTTTTATCGTGCAAACACTATCACTGTCGATGGTCTGTTGCAATGCATGGGCATTCGTTGAGTGTATTTTTGTTGTTGCATCAACATGTTTAAAATGTTGCAATCTAGTGTATTAGAGAATGATGGACGTACAACTTGGCTTGTGAGAATAGTCTGATTGGGCTCCTTGCAAAACGCTCGTACAGGATAACAAACTTGGCTTTCAAAGCATATGCAGTCCAAATCAAGGACATGGGTTTATGGACAATTTTTGCATGATGTTGCACATAAAGCTCATATATGCAAGATGGGAACAAGGCTTTTTGCCTCAATGCAAGGCAATCTTTTTAGTGATACTACTGACTAGCAAAGCTGTACACTTGCAAGACCTTCAATTTCAACCAATCAAGAATTCAAGATGTACAATACAAGCAACTTCAATGCACACAATTCAAAGAGATCGTACGCCGAACGAGCTAAATCGAGATCACTTCTTCGTTCATTCCAGCGACTGAAAAGTAATTAGGCAGTTTCTTCTTGATCCATACTGCAGCATAATGCACCGAGACTCGCTGATAAAAGTTTCTAGATAACAAAAAATACCAGAAATGCATATATATGACATGTTGCATCGGCATCTCATGTTGTCCAACGCACTTGGAACACTAGTACGAGTAGGAGTATTAAGTACTCCCTACGTGCTAGCTGCCAATAGATACCAGTACTCCAGTAGAAGATAGATGATGTACTACGTGCTAGTAAGTCACAAGAATAGACGCCATGACTGGCCTCGCCTCCCCTGCAGCCAGTCTTCCAAGAAGTCCTTGATCTCCTCAAACTCCTCGGCGTCCTGCGACGCCAGGTCGAACACCTGGCGCCCCAGCTTCTCCATCTCGCCGAGCCTCTGGTACCTGGTGTCGCCACGCCGCCCCAGCCGTCTCAGCTTACAGCATTGCGGTATCGACGACACCCGCTCGTGCGACAGTACGTGGAGGATGTGACGGCACGGCAGGCCCTCGCGTTCCATCTTCCGGCAGCTGCACTTGAAGGCCACGCTCGCCTCCTTCTCCCTGTTGTCGTCATCGCCGGCGCGGTCGTGGCACCGCAGCACCGTGAAGTGCTCGCGAAGGTAACCCATCGTGTAGACCTTGTCGCCGGAGCGGTCGGAGCTGCTGCTCAGGGTGTCAACGATCCCGAAGTCGTCCATCGCTTGGATCTCCTCGCGCAGGATGGCGAAGTTGGCCGGCGTGAAGTACCGCGCGGCGTCCTCCTCGAGGTGGTGATCGGTGGTCAGCTCCTCCCGGGACTTGTCGGCCAGGCCGTCCAGAGCGTACTCGTCCGCGCGCAGCTTCTCGGCCCAGGAGTCCGCGTGCCGGAGCAGGGCGAGCAGCGACATGCTCTCACGGAGCCCCGTGTGCAGGCCCGTGGCGAGGCACTCCGTCCTCTGGTCGCGCGCCATGCCGAGGAAGAACTTGTCGCGGACGAAGGCGGCGGCCCAGAGCTCCTTCTTCACGTACATCCTGCAGAGCCACTCCTGGTTCGTCGCCGTCCGGTGCCTGGCCAGGAAAGCGTGCCAGCGTTCCTCGAACTCCACCGGCGAGCACGCGTCGTCGTACATCAGGGACCTGAACCCCTCCTGCGCCGACCCGCGGCCGTGGTGCTCCCTGATGCCCAGCTCCACCTGCCACGAGCAGATCCGGTGGTTGGACAGCGGGAGCACGGTCCCGACGGCGTACACCACCTCGTCGCTGCCGTCCGTGATCACCGACTTGGGCCGTTCCTGGGCCGCGGAGCGCATGAAGGCGCGCATCAGCCAGACGAAGGAGTCGGGTGACTGGTCCGTAACGACGCCGCAGCCGAGGAACACAGGGCGCCGGTGGTGGTTGACGCCGACGAAGGGGACGAAGGGCACGCCGTACTTGTTGGTGCGGAAGGTGGTGTCGAAGACGACGACGTCGTCGCTGAAGAGGTAGCTGAGGCGCGCGTCGGCGTCGTCCCAGAAGAGCCGCTTCAGGCGGCCCCCGGCGTCGAGCTCGTACTGGTGGAAATTCTCGGGGTCGTCCTCGTCCTTCCTGCGGCGCAGTTGGTCCAGAACCGCCGCCGTGTCGTCGCTGTCGATCAACGCCATGGTCGATCCTGTGCGTGCGGCCTACGTGGAGGTCAGAAATCGATCTGAATAAATCAAAGGGAAGCACGATCGATCGATCGGCAGCTAGGGCGGAGGCGGGTACCTCCGGGTTGGGGCGGGGGAAGGCGGCGGCTGCGGAGATGGGTTTTGCGGCAGGGGGTTGTGGGGAGAGTTTTTTTTTTTTTTTTTTTTTGAGGATTATGGGGAGAGATCTGATCACTACGGGACTAGGGCAAAAGATTACCAGGACGTGGCCCACCTTATTCGCTGTGTCTTCATTTGAATACGTATTGGCCTTTTTCGGCAAACCAACACAAACGTGCGAACTGGGTTAAATCCAAATATGAAATTTTCTTCTACTCCCTCCCTACGCATAAAATTTTAAACTTTAACTAAATATTTAGAAAATAGTACTATAAACATATACGACATCAACTCAATGTTATTAGAATCATCGTGAACTATATTTTCATATTATATGCATCTGACATTAGAAAAGTTAATATGTTTTTAGATATAGTTGGTCAAACTTTATAAAGGTTGACTTTGACCAAACCTAATATGCGTCCTAATTTGGGAAAGAGGGAGTAACTTTTTTTTTACGGGATATTCTTCTAAGTTCTAGTGTATTGCCGAATTTACATCTCAAGGGAAAAATTGCCGAATTTATCAACATTTAGCTAAACTAAACCAGCAAAGTTCAGATTGCGGAAATGATTAACCTGGCAAAGTAATACTTCCTCCGTTTCAACTTATAAGGTGTCTTATAATTTGGAACAGAGGTAGTAGGCCTTTCCCAATTTCTTCCAACCGGAAGATAAGCTAATAAGGGCAGCACAGGCACAGCACAGCAAGACAAGAGCAAAGTAGCATCATCCTCATGGCACTCATCACACATTTTGCTCTAAAATATAGAGACCTTGAGACACATATCATGTTCAATTTATTAAGAGTTTCACAGACTCAAGAAATATGGAGATGAAAACCCGCGTCACATGCAGGAAATGGGACTATACCCTTTGAACAAATATACCAGGACTATACATACTACTAACAAAGTGTAAACATTCATGACGTTTCAAGTTCAAGCATGCTAATTTGCGACTGGTCATAGCAACCCTATTATTTGGGGAGAGGTGCCAAGATCTCACGGGACAGTAGCAACCAAATCGTTCATGTTTGGCTGCTAGTTTATGATAGGAATATCTGGCAGCTCCAAGCCTCAGCCGACAGAGAATAGAAGAGTAGTACTAGATAGATAACTGTGAACTTCACAGCCGGTTGTACATGCCAAGCAACTCCTTGAGCTGTGTTGATTCAGCGGTAAGGCTGTCGAAGCTGACACAGCTCGGTATCCTCCATCGCCAGTTTCGTTTCTGTGGATACCAAAGGAGAAGAGAGAATAAGGTTTTGCGAGATTTTTATTTATTTTAGCTGTAAAATTACTCTTCTCGAGTAGGCAGCGCGCAAACAAACAATAACCTGTGTAGCGGGAGTGTTCATCCTAGCAGAACTGTCGAGGCCGAGTATGTCCTGCATGGGTACCATGCAAGTCCTCGCAACAGAAGAGAGGGCGGTACCAATTAGTGCCCACCAGACATCCGACTTGCTGAGCTCTGGTAGATACTTGAGCACCTGAAAGAAATACAAGGGATAAGATCAGTATGACATGGCACCAGATATCATATCATTGTATGATAATCCTAAAATGTTTGGCAACACTGACCGTGTGCTTTTCTTCCTCTGGTAAAGTTCTCCACCAGCCAACAACCTGAGGAAGAAATGATTGAATGAGTGTCAGGATTCAATGTCAACTTATGCAGCTAGTAGAATGAGTGCCGGGATACAATGTAACTTATGTAACTAGTAATCTTCCACAGATGTAAATAAATAAATAATCATCTAGAATATGAGAACTAAATGAGTTTTAGAGAAAGTTAGAGAACTAACTGTATCATTATCATGTGTCCCAGTGTATACAACTTGATTCAATTCATGGTTATGAGGCAAGTGGGGGTTGTCAGTACCACCACCAAAAGCTGCACAGAATAAAAACTGAAATTAGACAATTCGAAGCTGAATCAATATTTCACGGATACTCATAGTCATAGTGCCCTGTAAAAAGAAAGCATACTCATATTGCGCTAGGACTATTACCAAACTGAAGAACTGCCATCCCAGGGGCCCCAATAGACTTCCTTAGCTCAACAACATCTTCAGTTATCACCCCCTACAATTAGTTTCAGAATGAAAAGAGAACCATAAGCACGAACAATGGCTGCCACATTAAGGATGTGGAATCAGCTGACCACACAGTTTTTTTGCAAAACCATATTATACTAGTTACACTTCGTGAAATTAACAATAAACCAGTATAAAATTTATAAATGATTGTGTATTCGACCCTCCAGGGTTGCAGTGATGGCACTGCCAGTGAGCACGAAATAAATGAACACTCTGAATAGAACTATACTGCAACCGCTCTTAGACCACATTTTAACACTCCACAACTAACTTTAGTAGTTTATAAGTTCCCATAAATCCACTAAAACTATGCCCTTGATTTCACATTTTAGCAGTTAAAAGGAAAAGCCCCAGTGTATTACCAGGTCTTCTGCTATTATATTTGTTGTACCAACAGCTTTGCAGAGCGCGTCAAAAAACGCATTCCTTGGTCCAGCCTACTGCCAAAGAAAACAGGAAAGAAAACATCAGCAACCAAGATTTTGCAAAAAAAAAAGGAAAACACTACCATTCATGAAGGCAATGCTCACCCTCCAGCTTCCAACCGTCGCTACTTTTGCTCCTGCATTACGAGCACATAATCAGTTAGCAGCATAAATTATATTTTTCCCCAAAATTCAAAGTCACTTACAGTGAAATGCTTATTATGCAGACAGGCATGCACAATGATGTGTTAAGCTTACCAGAAGGAACTGCCCAAAACCCAGCAAGCCCCCGGAAATGGTCTATACGGAACTCATCGTACAAATCAAGGGCACGTTTAATCCTCTTTACCCACCATGCAAAGCCATCTGCCTCCATAGATTTCCAGTCATACAATGGACTGCACAGCAAGTTTAACAAAGGAAAAACTGTGTTCAACTTTTTCTCAGATCACAGGAAGTGTAGGTTACTGGAACACGACAGAAAAACAAAGTAGGAAAATTTAAGTTGACAGGACTTGAAGCATCTACCTGTTCCATAGCTGACCAGTTTCACTGAATGCATCAGGTGGAACACCACTAACAAATGTGGGGAAACCGTTTTTGTCCTTTACAACAAGAGACAATAATCAAGAATAACAATTTGGAACAGTTTAAGTCTTCACAGTAGAAGTATGTTCGCTAGAAAACAAGTGAGGTATACCAGCAAAAATGATTTCCTGTTTGCCCAAACATCTGCACTATGATAGCCAACATATATCGGCATGTCACCCATTATACTAATGCCCAGCTTCTGTGCATGTGAACGAACGCGTTGCCATTGCTTTTGAAATAAGAATTGCTGAACCATAAATATCTCAATCTGCATAACACGTGCAATATATAAACCTGCCAGTACCTTTTTGTAAAAGATCAACATAATTCAAAACTATAGTTTGAGATGCGTACAAAATCCTTCTGATTTTCGTATATATCTTTCAATGCTCCAGGATGGCGATTTTTCAGCGGTTCAGGCCACTCATACCAGGACACTGCATCAATACTATTGTCGATAGCAGCAAAAAGTGCAGCATCTTCAAGCCAACCTGGCAGGAAGAGGGGCTAAGCATTATAGACTACAGTGTACATCACTTCAGGCATCAATGCAATTGCTATATTGCCTTTTGAATGGAAAATACATATATTTGTAAAACCAACCCAGCTGAATTGAGACTGCTATCTATATATAGAGTATTGGTGCTTCCCCACCATAATGATTGAGTAGTTTACGTTTTATCATTGAAAAATGTAAAACTTATGTTAACGCTAGAGACATGTATGTTTTTCCCAATAAGAGTATGAAAGACACATAAAAGCCTGATTTCAGTGGAAAATCAAGATTTCTTGCCTGAAATATCTGGATTTTTCTTGAATTCTTCATACTGCACTCTGAGTTCTCCAGGGCATAGTAGGAGCCTTTCTGCTGCCTAGAAGAGAAGATATATCTATAACTGTTCATTGAAATCAATCTTCACACCAGCGATATTTTTTCGTCAATCAGCAGTAGTTTTGTGCCTACGATATGTTCTATATAAAACCAAGAATATTTAAACTGGATAGCGAAAGCATGTCCCTTACATCGATATAAAAATAATGATTTGTGTAACCCTTTCAAAATGAAATGGAGCAACCATTTCTATATGTTGTTGTACAGTACTCTAGAATTTTAGAAAGGCTGGATAGGAAGGTAATATCAATTTATTTTACTTTTTGGTACAGTACTCTAGAATTTTTCTGGCCTTATCAGAAAGTAGAAGCAACCAACAATAGAACATATGCAACAGGTCCTCCAAGCATAGACATACTGTACCTCGGTATCTGGTAGGAAAGCAAATTCAAGGGAGAAAAGCAGAAGTGCATACATGAAACAAAAAAGACATGACGTAAAATAACTAACCTTAGCAATAAGAGGTTCTTTCAGATTAGCAACTGTGTCAAATTCAACATATTCCATGTCCCTGTCATTAATTTAAAGGTAAAGGGTTAGCAAAAAACTTATAGGTGCCTCTCCCATTGATTATGAAGAAACCCAAACTCACAAGGGACCAGGAAGTTCATCTTCCATCAACAGCCCATCTTTTACAAGCTCTTCAAGAGATATCAACAGGGTGTTACCAGAGTTTGCATCCTACAAACGTGGATGTAGCCATTGAGATACTGCCATAACATACGCAAAAGGACCTAGGTACGAAGTGAACTCCAAAATAAGCAAAAGAAATTCTAACTAGCATACAGCATCACCTGTCCTGAATAAGGAGAACCATCCTCCCCGGATTTTCTTCCCGGAGGAACAAGTGGAAGAACCTGTGGACATGGACCCAACCGACAATCAGCATTTTCAAACTCATTCAATGTTCACGGCAATTAAATGGACACAACCACCACACCGGGACAGTAACATAGGAAGCCACACATCAAGTGTAGAATTCTAGGAAAAAGCAATCACCATTGGTCCATTGCAAAGTGCAGCAAGAATGCTGAACTGTACTGCATTGTATGTTTGTAATCAATGTATAAATTGTTTTGACAGCCTAGCGTTTCTATCGTCCATAGCTGTGACAATCAAACTTCCACACCATTACAAAATCATTTCGATCAGTAAGTAGCAGTGTTGACTGTTGCACGCTAACGGCAACGTAATCAATGAGAGAGCGAGCAGTTAGTTTAAACGCCGAGGGCAATGGCGCGTATGTACTCACCTGCCAGAGCGTGCACCCGGCGTCCCGGAGCCAGGAGAGGAACGCGAGCGCCTCGTCGCCGAAGTCGCCGATGCCGTGCGGGCCGCGGAGCGAGGTCGGGTGCAGCAGCACCCCCGCGCGGCGGCGCTGGGACTCCTCCACGATTGGCGTCATCTGCTCGTACCCCTCGGGCAGCTCCTCGCCGACGCCGACCGCCGCCACCTCCGCCGGCGTCGTCGAGGCGGCGCGGCAGGCGATCCCTCGCGCGCGCGCCTGCGCCATTGCGGGGAGGAGGCGGCAGCGGCTGGGGCGGCGGAAGGGCGAGGACGAGGGCGAGGCGAGCTGCGGGAGCGGGAGGGTCCGCGCGAGAGCCATGCGGCAGGGGGCGGGGGTGGTGGAGCGGAGAGGGGAGGGCCGGTGGCCGGTTGGGGGCTGAAGAGGAGAAGGAAGGGAGATATATGGGCGCGCGGGCGGGATGGAACGTGGGCCCCTTTGTCGGGGGGCGCGGACTGGGTGGCGTCGCGTGAGACGAGGCGCCGGACCACCGGGAGATAGCCTATTCCGGTGGCGTGGCGCCGTTGACACGTGGTCGGTTCCGTGGGGCCTACCGTGCTTTTGAACTGTACATACATCTTCTCCTGTGAGTCACACGCTTCCTCTGCTCTCTCTCTCTTTTTTCGAAACGGGCACGCTTCTATACTTTTTGTATTGTACTGTACTGTGTCGCGTACGTTTAGTTCTGCTTTCTGTATTACTCCTCTGTTCACTAATGTACTGAGACATTTTAGATTTTTCTAAACTACATGTATGTAGATTTGTTTTACTGTGTACGTTCAATCGTTTTAGAGTGTATCTAGACTACTTTAAAATATATATTTTGGATATTTTGATGTCCTGGACCTTAATTATAATTTGTATAATTATTTTCTGTACTTTTTTCTGCAACTTGGGGGTGCCCTGGGGCACATGCCACTGCAAATGGGCTCATCCCGGACGGCTTGTCCTCCACCCCGCAACGGTGTCCAAAATGTGGGGCTGAAGGCCATCTCCAACGTCCCCCGCAAACGGACCGCGCGGGTTCGAACTGGTCGGTCGGACACAGGCCACGACCCAACGCAAGACCAAGAATAGAGAGGACAGCGTGGCGCTTTCCGTTTGCAAACCGCACCCAAACACTGGCTGGAATGCGCGATTCGACGGTCGCCTCGTCCGCCCGTGTCTTCCCGAGGCTTCCACGGGGCCGACCTAGCGGTGTTCCAGAGGAAGGGACCACGTCCTTGCTAATGGGACCACGTCGTCATCCCCATCCACATCTACACTCCACTTCCACTCCTAGTCCCTCTTGGGTCAAACCCTAAAACTCTAGCTGCTCCCTCCCACCGACAAGCCCCTCCGTCGCTGGCTGCGATGATGAAAAGGGGGCTGGAGGGTCCTCCGGCGGCGGTGGCGGCCATAATCGTCGACATTCCGTCTCGAGGTCGCCGTCAGCGCGTGGCCCCTCCTTCTTCCGCGGCGGACCTTAATTATATTTTTTTAGATTTTTAGATTTTAGATTTTTTTTAGATTTTTACTGTGACATTTTAGATTTTTTTACTGTGTACGTTGAATCGTTTTAGAGTGTATCTAGACTACTTTAAAATATATTTTTTGGATAATTGATTGCCCCAGACCTTAATTATAATTTGTATAATTATTTTCTACACTTTTTTTTCTATAACTTTGTGGCGGGGGCTGTCCTCTATCCCGCAGGATAGATTCGGTGCCTTAGTTCTGCTTTCTGTATTACTCCTTTGTTCACGAATGTACTAAGACATTTTAGTTTTTTTTCTAAACCACATTATGTAGACTTGTTTTAGTGTATAAATTCAATTATTTTAAACTGTATCTAGACCACTTTAAATTACTCTCTCCGATCCATATTAGTTAACTTGGGTTTGTCTAGATTTCGGATGTATCTAACACTAAAACATGTCTAATACATCCAAATCTAGACAAACTCAAGTCAACTAATATGGGTCGTAGGGAGTATCTAAAATGTCTTATATTAGTGAATAATGGAGGGAGTATACAAGACAAAAGTTGACCGTACCGCAATATTATATGCAACAAACCAGTGTGGGTGTGTCCGATAAAGTTAGAAGGGTTTGCTAAACCAATTATGAAATGCACAGTTTTCTGTGTAACACGCTTCCTTTACGTGTAGTATACGCGTATTGTATGCAATTCACGTTAGTTTTCTTTCACGTGTCACGTGCAACCGCATAGGAACGACCTGCGACAAAATAAAACTCCTGAAATTCTCACATATAGCACACGACATGATTTTCGATGTTTCGTTACGCACCACAAATACATGAAGTATACTTTAGATAAGAATAGTTTTCATGTGGTATCATGTATACACTTTTGTCTTTTGGTTATGTCTATCTATGTACGTATACCACTGCGACATCCACAAGTCTAGGTTGATATAGCAGCAAAATATGTGCACGTCGGCTCAAACGCGGTTCATAGATATGGTGTTTCTCTGGCTTTAGTGTATCTACAATCACCTAAGTTATGTGCACCTCAGCATGAATGTGTGCCTCCTATAATACTTTCGCTCTATATGTTGTCTACGGTTGTACAAGGCAAAGTTGGCGTACCGCCGTATTATGTGCAACTCAGTGTGAATGCGTCTGATTCGACGAAAAAAGAAGAGATTGCTTAAACAAATTTAGAAATATGTGTCTTATCCATAACCCGCTTACTTTTGCGTAGAGTGTGTCATGTATACTAGTTTTGCTTTACGTGTTACATACAAATGCATAAGGCAAATTTGGCATATAGTGCCACATTATATGTTGCTCACGGCCAATGTGTGTGGTCTAGTGAAAGAAGGGAGGTTGCTTAGATCAAAAGTCATAAAACTAGCTAAGGATTAAAACGGATGGGATACGCGTTATGGTATACTCACTTTCTTTATCGAAAAAATAGAGCCGATGTTACTCGAATATATAGAAATAGAAAAAAGATTGGATTCAAAGGACTTATTAGTACGATGGAGCATACGGGTCGTTCCTTGTCTTGTTCCTCCCACCTCTTCCTATGATCATTATAGAAAGAGGCATTTCCCTCCCCCGAGTAGCTTTGTTTTAGATGACAACATGATTAACAGATTAATTGTGTGCTTGAGCTATATAGGTGTATATGCATTCGAAAGGTTGCACGAAACAGATTGTTAACCCTCAAAAGTAAAAATTGTAAAGATGGTGTTCCAGATTTCTTGGTTGTTTGAGTCGTAGGAGTATTACCAAGTGGGGGTCCTGAAAGTGCACGTGTGTCCCCCATGTGTGGTTTTAGTAATTAATGGTAATTTCTATGGACTAATGTTTGCATTGAGTTACACTTGTAGGAATTGACCATTATCATCGCTTGGACCATGTGTTGCCTTTAAGGTTGAAGTATGAACAAATGAAGAAGAATAAGCAATGTCCAATGAGATATTTAAGGTGTTGTGTGTATTGGCCCTATTGGAATCATGTTGAAGAAAGAAGATGACTCAAGATTGATCAAGACGAAGTGCAAACAGTTGAATCAAAATGGTTCAACACTCAAAAAACTATTGAAGTTCAATTTCAAGTTCAAGATGATCCTCTCGAGAAGATCATGGATATATGAAGACAGTACAAAGAAGAGGTTCTCCCATGGGAGTATGGGGAGTAGATCACAAGTCTTTATCAAGCGCGCGCAAGTAAGAGAAGTCAGGAAAGATGTTCCATCTTGATAAGGTCAAAATCATCTTCATCGAGCTCAAGTGGAATACGCAAGGCAAAAGTATGATCTTTATAGGTTTTATCTTTTGTTAGTATCGTGTTGTTAGTTGGGAGATCGGGTTTAGAATAGGTAACCGTTCTATCAAAGATTGCATTCTTAGCATCATCTTTCTTGGTTGTTATTTGGATCTTATCCATGTGAGGTTGTGAGGATGCTTAATTTATTGCATTTCTCGTTTCATATTGTTTGAAGTTATCTTTCCAACAAAATTAATTTCATCCCATTCAGAATTCGGATGCTCGAGTTATTGCATTTCTGCTTCTGTAGTTTTCACGGGAAGTAGTACCATGAAACCGTTGGTAGTACTGCTAGGACATTTTGGGTGATGATATACTAGTGGAAGTACTGGGTCACTTCCACCAAGGTCGTGTTAACCTTCTAATTTGGTTATTCTTTTTACCGGAACTTGACTAGAAGTGAGGCGGTAGTATCGGCCTTGCCTCGGCAGTAGTATAGCCGATGTAGTGGTAGTACTGACCTGGTACTGCTCGCTCACTACCGAGGTGCCATTCGACCGTTGGAAGGGGTTGGTGGTAGTACTGCCGATTTGGCAGTACTATCGCCCCTACACGGATCTAGACCCAACCATCATATTTGGAGAGACCTTTTTAAGGCCTCCCTCTTCTGCTTTGTGGGGTTGGTCCTTTTGCTAGCGCTTTTACTCTCTCTCTCTCCCCTCCATTGTTGACTTTAAAGAATTTGTCCTCTCCCCATTCCCCTTCTATGATTCTTGCATCTTTTTGAGGGATTTTTTAGAGCATATCTAGATCTACAACCCTATCAAACCAAACCCCTTCTTTGTGAAGATAATCTTGGGACCAATATCTTGGAGAATTTCTTGTTCTCTTCTTGTGTTCTTCCTCTCTTATCCCCCAATAGATTTTATAGCTTTGGTTTAATTTGGGAGTGAAGGACTTGCCATTGCATTAGGTGCATCGATTTAGTTCTCTACGTAGAATCGGTTGGTGAAAGCTTGTGAGCTTGTTACTATTGGGTTCTTGGAACCCTATATGGTTGGTGGCCTTTGTGGTGTTTTTTGGGAGCCTCCAATTGAGTTGTGGCAATTGCCCTAAAATTCTACGGGTTCGGTGACCATCCTCGAGTGTCCTATAGTGGATCATGTGCTCGCCTTTTGTGGTACGCATACGGGAGTATAAGGTGAGACATTTGTGGCATCAGTGAGTGGTGTGCCTCCGCAGCTTTGGTGAGGCCTTGTGTGGTGCTAGGTGTGCATCGAGCCACCACACCTCAAGGTGAGCCACTTGTAGCATTCGGGGAGCATTACGCCGCCACACCTCTCCAACGGAAACGTAGATTTTTTGAAAGTGAACTTTGGGATAAAATCATTGTCTGCAGGTGCCTCGGTTATTCCTATACCCGAGCTCTTTACTTATGCACTTTACATTGTGATAGCGTCCGTGCTTGAAATTATATATCTTGCTATCATCTTGTTGTTTGCCTTGCTGCTTAGCCTAAGTTGTTGGTGCACTTAGTTGAACCAAGTGGATTTAGGTTTTGTGCTTATAAGTTAAATGCTAACTTTATTTCGCATTTATTGTAGCTCAAACCATTACTATTTTAATGTGCCTATTTACCCCTCTCTAGGCGACATATAAATCCGTTCAGATCCTTTTCAGAAGGAATTGGTGGAATCAATTTCAATTCCCAAACCCAAAATTTGCACCACCCATATCTTTCCCAACGAAAGAAGTTTACCCTCTTTCTAGTTGTTCAAGAAGATTTTTGAGGTATGGTTGTATCGGGCATGCCTCGGGTTGCACAGGTACTTTCTAGGTGCAGTATTACTGGAGCTTGTACCAGAGGTGATGCGACACAAACTGTTTTCTTAGTTGTACTAGTCGGTAGTGTTGTCGAGATAGTTGCACCAGGCCTATAACCGAATGAATCCCTGGTGGTTCTACCACGTCTGGACATTGGTTGTACAGAGCAGTCGGTTGTATCACTCCAAGCTCTCGGAGTAAGGGACCTCACAAAATTGTTCGTGTAACGGTTGGATTTAAGGGTCCTTGTAAACATAGCCTCTTCTTCCCCAAGGAGGGACACCTTCTCTCTCTCTCTCTCTCTCTCTCTCTCTCTCTCTATCTATCTATCTATCTATGTATCTATCTATGTATCTATCTATCTATCTATGTATCTATCTACCTATCTATCCGTTTATCCACCATCGATGTCCCAAGCTCCAATTTTGTAGATCTCTCTCCCTACCCAACCAAACTCCATGATATTCTAGGGTTAGGGTGAGAAGACCTATATCTAGTGTTCCATTGAAGAAAATTTGATCCCCCTTTGCAATCCCTAGTGAATATTGTTACTCTTGGGTGCTTGAGCAACCTAGATGAAAGATGCCACCTTCAAACTCAATCTTGGTCGTGCAAATCTTCATGGTGTTCTTGGGATCCTCCAGTTGAGTTGTCGATATGACCCCAAGCTTGTTTGTAAAGTTTTGGTTGTCACCTCCAAGAGCATCGCTTAGTGGATTGTGGAACCTTGCATGTGTGAGAGCCTGAGGGGAATAAGGTGAGCCTTTGTGGCCATTGATGAGCATTAGGACACCACACCTCTCTAATAGAGGCGTACCAGCCCCAATGGAGGGAACTCCTAGATACATCACCGTCTCCATGTTGCGATTTTTTTTCAAACATTTACTTACTTATTTACCTTTATTTATCGCCTATTATGTATGATTTTCATATATGTTGTCCACCTAGTTGCATAACTAGATAATCTACTTCACGGTTGTTGCCCTAAATTCGAAAATAAACTAAAATTGTTAGTCGCTTATTCACCCTCGTCTAGTAGTCCATACTGATCATTCAAGTTCTCTTTTATCCTACAATATCTCTTCTCCTTCCCCTTTAGGCACCCCTACTCTTCTCGATGCCACCCTGCCTGCTGAGCACCTCCCTTCTCGTAGCATTCACTCTTCTTCCTCCATGGATACCTAGAGGTGGATCTCACGCCAACACCACCAAGATCTGATAGACGTCTGATAACCCACAAGTATAGGGGATCGTGTGTAGGCTTTTCGGTAAGTAAGAGTGTTGAACCCAATGAGGAGCTAAAGGTAGGATTAATGTTCTCTCAAGTTCTATCAACCACTGATACAACTCTACGCACACTAAACGTTTGCATTATCTAGGAAATAAAACTAGAGCAACAATACGAGTACTAGAGATAGATTTGCATGATAATAAATAACAAGAAAGTAAAGCTAGTTCCTGCAATAATAAAATACACTAAACTAACCGGACCATGAGTGTGAAATAGTGGTGGTAATTGTGGTGGCTTTGTCCAAGTTTAAATAGCGAATAGATCAGGTTCATTGTCTTCGATGCAGTTTTCTATGTGGGAGAGGCTAAATATACATGTGCTTCACTATTTGAAATTACATGTACTATATGATTGGATTGTTAGCAAACATTTGTAAGTACTAATCAATGCATTAAGGTTTTCCCAACCATAGCCTTAAGTTTAATGGTCCTCTTACTCCCATACGTGCAACGTTCTGGTTCACGTCCTCGGGTTTCTGTTACTCTGGCAGAATTCCCCCTTCCTTTTACACATACTACAAACTCTATTGTTGGGGGGATACCCCCGGGTAGGGTCACGCCGGGGTATAAAGGCCAAGCTAGCCGAGGTACGGCAAGGTCAAAGCGGATGCTGGCCGAGTCACCTCAAGGCAGGCCGAATCACGGGGTAACCCGGACCAGGGGATGTCCACCTAACTAGGTCTCAACCGACTCAAGCCGTATGTCAGACAGACGAATCTAACTCATATGCAGGAACAGGTGTGGCCGGATCAACTAGTTACGATCCGGGTTATATCAATCTTGTAGGAGAAGGAAGGTATCTCGCTGGTCAAAGGTGACCACTGTGCGCAGAGCATGAGCGAAGCGGACAGAGGCAGGACCACCGGGGCGTGGCCGACAAAGGTGACAATGCCTATGTCAGATGACGCAGGCGTCGCAGAGGCTCACGTAGCCTCTGCATGGATGACGCGGGGAAAAGTGACCCGATCGGCTTACTATTTTGGGAAGAGGCATATTCCCTGAAATATGCCTCCACGTATGCCCTAATTGGAGACCTAGCCACCCCTATATAAGGAGGGCTAGGGACTCTGTAGAAGTTTTTGATCTCTAGTTGGTTAAGTTTTACTTGGTTCCTGAGGGCTAGCTAGTGGTGAGAGTAAGAGAGTTCTTCCTCCTCTCTCCAATACAGCTCAAGGAGCACTTGTAATCTGTGTGAGTGAGTAAAATACAAAGCTTCTGTGTGTGGAATCACCACACTATCCCTCCCTGGATTCCCCTAGTGCATTTAGTTCCCACCTTTAGCCTATCCATGGCATCTGTCGTGCCACCACCACGACAGTTGGCGCCCACCGTGGGGCTAGCGGCGCTAGCAGGGGTGAAGATCCGGACGGGAAACCTCATCGCACCGCTAACGATCGCTCCGTGCTCGTTCAGCGCTTTGGAGCACTGGACTTTGTCAGCGACAACGCTGGCTGCTTCAGCGAGCGCCCTCTTCCATGCAACGGCCTCTTCGTCAAGCTCGGCGCGCACAAGGTCTATGTTGATGTCGATGTGTCGTGTGTTCACCCGCGGCACGTCGTCGAAGGAGGCGAGCCACCCCTTAGCATGGTTCACGGAGCGCGTATCACTCGCTCCCCGGACCGTGCTGAGGTGATGATGACTGTGTCTAGCACTGGCGCAAGCAAGGATTCGGCACCAGATCTGGAGGTAACACCTAAGGCACCGAGGAAAAGTAGGGGTCCTCCACTAGAGAGGCCAGAGAATGTGTTGCAGTAAGCGATGGATAGCTTGACTAATCCAGTAGCAGTAGCGGTAGATCCGGCTTAGGCACAGGCCGAGCTAGAGGAAACTAGGCAAAAAATTCTAGAGGGTGCGAAAAAGATAGTCGCGGCTCAGCAGTCGTTGAACATGACACTGCGTGAGTACGCAAAGGCAAATAAAGTAGATGCTGTAAAAGTGAAGGGGAGAAATCTCATGAGTAAAATGAACAAAGAGGGCGATACTAGGATTGAGGAGTCAGAGAACTGTTTATCCGTGGGGCTGCCGCAGTATAGTACCCCGGCGAAAAACCTCAGAGCAGCAGATGCAACTGGATCCGAGTTAGAGGGTCTAACGGGTGAAGCCCGTCAGAGACAGCAAGATAGGGTCAATGAGTTGGTTCGGATCGCGAACAGGCAAAATGAGGAATTGCTCAGGGCTAACCCGGAGAGAGCTGGGGCCTCCAAGATCGTTCATTCGGCGGTGGGTAACACGGAGAAATCCGCTGGAGCTGCATCGTCTCCTCATGGTGGTCCTAGGAGAGAAGAGGTAGTAACCTCGGCCAGGAGGAACAAACAGATAGTCCCGTATGACCCGGTAAGGGCAGGGAAAGGAAAAGAAGTGCAGAGAAATGAGGATCGATGAAGTGTGAGCCGAGGTGAAGCCGGCCGAGGTAACCGTGACCAAGGCAATGCCGGTCAAGGAAATGCTGTGAATGGCAATGCCGGATAGCGAAACTCGGCAGAAGCAGGACAACCGCAGCAGCGGAATATACCAAGGCAAGAGCAAAGTGTCGGCCGAGGTATGCAACAGAGAGGTGCTCCATGAGAGCAAGACCGATACAATGATGGTGATTCGGAAATGGTGAACGCAGGATACCCAAGGCCGGACTATCATGTGATAGGGTTAAGATTGGGAAGCAGGGATTTGATGCCTGATGATGCCAGATTAAAACTGGATCGGCTGTATAGGTCGGAGCAGATTGAATGTCAAGGTCCCCCAGGTCCTGCATGTTTTGGGCCCCGGATCATGAAGGAACCTCCGGTGCCTAACTTCCAGCTACCTAGAGGCACTAAGACATACGATGGCAGCACAAAGCCGGAGGATTGGTTGATTAACTATGCTACAGCTGTGAAAATTGCTACAGGCAACTTGAGATGGGCTGTGAGATACGTACCCGGATGTTGGAGGGGCGGTAGGTATGGCTAAACAATTTGCCGCCTAGAAGTATTAACTGCTGGATTGATTTTGAGGAAATGTTTATCAGCAATTTCTCAAGTACGTATCAGAGGCCGAATAGGCCACAGACCCTAGCAATGTGTAAGCAGAGACCGAATGAAACGGACCGGGAGTTCTTAACCCGGTGGTGTACCGTGCGAAACTCATGTGAGGGTGTGATTGAGTCACAGGCCACAGCATGGTTTGCGCAAGGATGTAGATATGCAAGCATGTTGTGGCAAAGATTGCAAAGGGATATGCCAACCACGTTGGCAGAGACAATCTGGATTGCTCATTCGTATGTTTTGGGTGATCTGACTCAACCCAGGCTCGTGTCAAACGAGTCAAATGAGGAGTGCTACCAGAGAGATGGAGCCGGGTCATCCCGGAGGAATGACTACCAGGGTAAAATAAGAGATGACATCGGATTATCAGACATTTGCAACAAGTTCTTCTTGTAAATCAAGATCAACCTGGAGCAGGGGCAATCAACGTCAGAAAACTGGAGGGCAACAATGGACACCGAGAAATGATGGCAAGAAAACTTGGACGCCAGAGCAGAAGAAACAGTGGCAAGAAAAGAAGGACCGTCTGAGGTATACTTACGAGTCAAGGCTGGATCAGTCGTGTAAATTTCACACGCCAAATCCAAGTAACCCAGCGGGTCATACAACAAGGCAGTGTGAGTGGATGCGGAAGATAGAACAAGGTGGTTTGGGAAATGCTCAGGCACCTCGGAATGATCAACCTCGGCAGGAGTTACCCTGGCAGCAATTGCTCTCCGGAGCGAACACGCAACAGCTAATGTTGCCTCCCCCTCCGCCGAGGTATAACAACCATGAGAGAAGGGATGCAGTGCATCAAGTGGAAGACCAGCATCAACCGAATCAGAGGTACCCCGGAAACAAGGGGAGGAATGAGTATAGAGAGCATCATCAGAGTTACTGTGTGTTTACCACTGAGGAAACAGATAGAAAGAGCTTGCAGCGCCGACACATGGAGGTGAATGTGGTAATGCCAGCAGTGACGAGGTATATGCCTTGGTCGGACCAGGAAATTACTTGGAGCATCAAAGATCATCCCAAGCTTATGCCAAGTCTTGGTTCGTATGCGCTAGTGCTGGATCCGACATTCATTGGGCCTAACATCAATGTGAGATTCTCCAAGGTGCTGATAGATAATGGCAGTAGTATTAACATCATGTATGCGGATACAATGCGCAAGTTGGGTATCTCGGAGAACATGCTCCAAGCTACGAGGACAACTTTCCATGGCATTGTGCCAGGCATTTCTTGTGAGCCCATAGGCAAGGTCCGGGTTGACGTATTGTTCGGCACGCGAGATAACTGCCGAACTGGAAATTTGGAGTTTGAAGTGGTGAACTGAGAAAGTGCGTATCACGCGTTACTCGGTAGACCAACACTGAACAAGTTCATGGCAAGTTGCCACATCAGTTATCTGAAGATAAAGTTGCCTGGGCCAAATAGAGTGATTACCATAGTTGGAGATTTCCGACGTTCCATTGAATGTGTGTCAGCCGGGTCTAACCTAGCCGAGTCACTTGTGATTGCACAAGAGAAAAGAAAGATACAGGAGGTGGCGGCGTTGGCTCAGTTTACGCAGCAATATATGCCGGCGTTGAGTAATCCGCATGGTAGTGTCTCATTCCAAGCCACAAAGGATACCAAGAAAGTGCCTGTTGATGGCATGTTCCCAGAGCGCACCGTAACAATTGGTGCCGGGTTAAATGACAAATAGGAAAGTGAGATCGTCAGCTTCCTCCGTGAGAATCGGGATATTTTTGCTTGGTCCACACAGGACTTGCAAGGTGTTCCGAGGGAGTTGGTCGAGCACTCTTTGAATGTGAGACCCGGAGCAACGCCGGTGAAGCAACCTCTCCGCCGCTTCGCTGAAGATAGGAGAAAGGTCATTGGAGATGAGATAGCTCGGTTACTAGCAGCCGGGTTTTGTCATGGAAGTTCTTTACCCGGATTGGCTATCTAATCCGGTGCTGGTGGAGAAGAAGAAGGATGATCCGAATGTGGCAGTGGTTTGGCGTATGTGTATCAATTACACGAACCTGAATAAGGCGTGTCCAAAAGATCCATTTCCATTGCTAAGGATAGTTCAGGTCATAGATTCAACTGCTGGGTGTGAACTATTGTCATTCATTGATACATATTCTGGTTTCCACCAGATAACCTTGAATCCGGATGATCAAATAAAAACTGCGCTTATGGGGCTTATTGCTATCGCACCATGCCATTTGGTTTTCGTAATGCAGGGGCAACGTACCAAAGATGTATGCAGAAATTTTTGCACGACCAAATTGGTCAAAATGTATAGGTGTATGTGGATGATGTGGTTATCAAGACCAAGGAAAGCAAAACGCTCCTTGACAATATCAGGCAAACGTTCGTGAACCTAAGGAGGTTCCGAATGAAGCTTAACCCGGAAAAATATACCTTCAGTGTCCCGGCTGGAAAGTTACTCGGATTTCTTGTCTCCAACCGAGGTATCGAAGTCAATCCAACTAAAATACGGGCCATAGAGTGAATGGAGCTACCGAAGTGTCTTAACGATGTCCAGAAGTTCACTGGTTGCCTGGCATCGTTAAGTTGGTTTGTATGTCAGTTGGGAGAAAAGGCACTGCCTCTCTATCAACTCATGAAAAAGTCGGACAAGTTCATTTGGACGCCACAGGCTAATGAAGCCTTTATCCAATTAAAGAAAATGTTAGCCACTACACCAGTGTTAGCCTCTCCACTATCAAAGGAGCCAATGTTGCTCTACATAGCCGCAACCAACCGAGTTGTAAGTATAGTAATTATGGTAGAGCGCGACGAAGAGGGTAAGTCAGTGCAAAGGCCAGTATATTACCTAAGCGAGGTATTATCCGCATCGAAGCAAAATTATCCGCATTATCAGAAAGTGGCATATGGTGTATACATGTCGGCTAAGAAGCTAAAACACTATTTTGAGGAGCACCCCATCAAAGTAATATGTGAAGCTCCCATATCCGAGATGATGAGTAACAAGGATGCAAGTGGCAGAATTGCAAAATGGGAAATTGAACTAGCTCCCTATGCGCCACAATATGACAGAAGAGAAGCAATCAAGTCTCAGGTTGTGGCCGCATTTTTTGTGGACTGGGCCGAGGTGCAATATGAACCACCGCTGCCAGATCCGAACTACTGGAGAATGCACTTTGACGGGTCAAAAACAAAAACCGGGTTAGGCGCCGGAGTTGTGCTTACCTCGCCAAAGAATGACCAGTTGAAGTATGTGCTACATATCCATTTCGCAACATCAAACAATGTCGCTGAATATGAAGCACTTGTGCATGGGCTCAAAGTGGCAAAAGAAATTGGGATACGTCGGATCCAATGCTTTGGCGACTCGGATTTGGTAGTTTAGCAAGTGTCGGAGTTGTGGGACGCTCTTGATCCAAACATGGCATTATACAGATTCCATGTGGAGAAGATATCTGGTTATTTTGAGGGATGCGAATTTCGCCATGTGCCCCGCGTGGAAAATGAGGCTGTCGACGTATTGTCGAAGCTCGGATCAACCCGACAAGCAATTCCACCGGGTGTAGCATTAGAACACCTCAGAAAACCATCTATCAGGCCGTCCCCAGAAACCGACTCAATCTACGTCCCGGAAGATCCGGAGTCTGGAGCGTACCCATGGACATTGACATGGGAGATGGTGCGCGAAACCCGGGGACTGCCTCGCCAAACCCGAGGACTGTCTCGGCGAACCTGTGGATCGCTTCAGAAGACCCGGATCGCCAAGATGATCCGGTTGAGGTTATGCCGGTGGATCAGATGGAAATTGGTGAGGATGTGTTCCCTGTACGAGCAATACCAGCTTGGGCACTACCTATATTTCAATTCCTGAAAGATGGAACTTTACCCGCTGAGGAGGTGCTATCCAGGCAAACTCAGAGGAGAGCAAAGGCATACACGATCATCAATTCCGAGCTGTACAAAAGGAGTGTGACCAATGTCCTCCAGCGATGTGTTAACCTGGAAGAAGGGCTTGACATCCTCCGAGATATACATCAAGGGGAATGTGGGCATCATGCCTCGTCTAGAGCCTTGGTAGCAAAAGCTTTCCGGCATGGATTCTACTGGCCAAGTGCCTTAGAACAAGCAGAAGACTTGGTAAGAAAATGCAATGGTTGTCAGAGATATGCTACCAAGACACATATGCCAATGTCGGAGCTCAAGACCATACCAATCACCTGGCCATTTGTCGTATGGTGTTTGGACATGGTTGGCCCGTTCAAACCAGCGAGGGGAAATATGACTCACATTTTGGTCATGGTCGATAAATTTACAAAGTGGATTAAAGTAAAGCCAATAAGAAAATGTGATGGAGCTACGGCCGTGACATTTGTTAGAGACATCATCTTGAGATACGGTTATCCTCATAGTATCATAACAGATAATGGCACAAATATTGCTGAAGGAGCATTCGCGCGATTCTGCCAAGATAAGAAGATCTGGCTGGACATTGCCTCGGTAGCCCATCCTACATCGAACGGACAAGTGGAAAGATCCAACGGATTAGTATTATCCGGGATAAAACCCCGGCTCATTGAGCCGCTGGAAAGATCAGCGGGGTGCTGGATAGAAGAACTACCAGCGGTATTGTGGAGTTTAAAAACAACTCTGAATCGATCAACGGGCTATACGCCATTCTTTCTGGTATATGGGGAAGAAGTTGTATTACCAGCCGACATAGAGCATGATTCGCCTAGGGTCACCCAATACACAGAAGCCGAAGTGCAAGAGGCCCGGCAAAATGATGTTGATCTGCTGGAAGAAGCGAGAGAATTGGCATTGTCCAGATCTGCCATATATCAGCAAAACCTACGTCGCTATCATAGCCGGAAAGTAACCCCCCGAGTCTTCCGGGAAGGTGATCTGGTACTCCGGTTGGTACAACGTACTGCTGGCATGCATAAGTTATCCCCCCATGGGAAGGGCCATTCATTGTGAGCAAAGCATTACACAATGATTCTTATTATCTTATCGATGCAAAACCACAGGAGAAGAACAAGGCGGAAAGGTCCGGCGAGGAACCTAAGCGTTTGCTCTACTTCGTCCTTTCTACACTTAGTAGAGAAGTATATGTATCCGAGTCTCTCATATGTCGGTATGTATGCCGGCAATGAGCCTATCAATGAAATGTGGGCATCTCGAGCAGTAACTCGGGGACTGCCTTGAAAATATTTGTTGTCTTCTGTATTTATTATTTATATGTTGGTTGGCGTAAGTTTTTCTACTTAAGCCGGATTAGTAATGTGTGAGCACCAAGAACCCAACTCTTCGACTTGCTGCTGTCCAACAAGAATTGGCTTCATGGCAAGCAAGAGAACAAGTTTGGAATTGCGTAGCACATGAAAAACGACTAAGGAAAAGAACTTATTCGAGCTGACGTTTGTTTTTCGGACTAACCTTATGCTTACTTTTGATTTACTATGCTGCATTATTTTGAGCTAATCCTAAAGTTTCCAAGTATTGTTAAGACAATTTTTGAAACTCGGACTCGTAAGTCATAAAACCGAGTCAAGGTAGACACGATCCGAGCCAAAAGATTGGATGAACAAGAAAATGAAACTCGGGGACTACGCCCAAGTTAATCCGGCATAAAAACTTAGTAGAAAAATATCACTTGTGTGCTTGATACAATTCCACCCGGCATACCGGGGATCTGATGAAATTTAAAGTGTTTATCAAGGAGCAGCAGGAGGTAATTCGCACAGGGCAGCCTACCTCGCCTTCGTAATCATCCGCGTCTTCCTCGACGTCTGAGGCTTTGTCCTCTTCGTCCTCATCCGACTCATCTTCAACATTTTCATCATCGGCAATATCTAGGAAGCTCGGTCCCTCGTTCCATTGATGAATGGGGGCGTACTGGATGAAGCTATGAGTGCAAGCCTTGCACCGAGCTACCCAATCCAGGTCAGTAGACCACTATGATCCAGTGCGCATACGCTCAAGGAGTTTGAGGTAAATCTTCTCATAACACGTGAGCATGTAGTGAAGAATGATCTCAGCTCCGGCGCGTCCAGCTGATTCTCTCCAGAGACCGAGCTGAGTCTCGCACTCCATGAGCCTAGCAAAAAGAGCAGGGGCACCCTCCGGAGTATCTTCTCCGAGCCAAAAGGCATTGAAGATCCGGACTGCTACATCCAAGACGTCCTTGCCATAGTTCTTCACAAGCTCGACGCGAGAGGACAAGCTGACCAGCAAGTCCTCCATGTCATATGGAATTTCTCTAGCGCCAGGGACAATTGGGGTACCCCTCTTCTGGCGGAACTTGGCGACGGCGGTGGTTGCAACAGCATTGCCCTGTGGAAATTTGTCTGAAAACGAGACAGTGGAAATAAGTGAGAAGGGTTGACCCGGAGAGATTCATGACAACTGAAGAGCAAAGGAACTTACGAGAAATATGGTTGTGGATCCGAGTTAGCTCCTTGGTGCACTTGTCACGCCTCTCCCGGAGTTGAACAAGCTCAGCGTTCGTCGACTCAAGTTTAGAGTCGGCATCCTTAAGCAGTTCTTGATCCTTGGCAATCTGGAGGTTGAGGCGCTCGCGCTCTTCAGTGAAGTCCTGGCCAGCTTTTTGCAGTTCAGATTGATGCTGCGCTTTCAGCTTCTTCATCTCCGCCTTGAGCTTGGCAATTTCATCATCTTTGGTTCGGAGGGCGGCGAGCTCATCATCTTTCTTCTTGAGTTCGGCTTGATGTTGTCCTGCTTGTTCGAGAAAATGCAGCATCATATCAGGCATGGGCACACTATCTTCAAGAGAGGCTGAAATAGTTTGTTGACCCGGCAAAGCCGAGGTATGAATGTTTGCCGAGCCAAGGAGAAAAGGAGATAGAAAGCATAGCAAGGTTGAGCAAGAATAACTTACCCTTGATCTGATCCAAGTTTCTCCTCATGAGGATATTCTCAGCCTCCACCCCAGCTGTGAAATCCGAGTGGTGGATTAGTTCGGCGGAAAAAGAGGAAGAGAAAAACGGAAAAACACCAAGGAGGAAACTTACCCCTTTTATCATGCTCGGCGATAAGCACAGTATGTTTCGCACGCAGCATTTTGTGAGTATCCAGGAGACGCTAAAACTCAGCACTCCGGCGATTGGTGGTCACCTGAAAGAAGCACAAAGAGATAGCTTAGTCTTGTGCATATTCGAAGTGTACAAAATCCGAGCCAAGTGGAACTTAACCCGACTCTAGGTGTGTGCATATTCGAAGTGTACAAAATCCGGGCCAAATGGAACTTAACCCGGCTCTAGGTGTGTGCATATTCGAAGTGTACAAAATCCGGGCCAAGTGGAACTTAACCCGGCTCTAGGTGTGTGCATATTCAAAGTGCACAAGATCCGGGCCAAGTGGAACTTAACCCGGCTCTAGGTGTGTCCATATTCGAAGTGTACAAAATCTGGACCAAGTGGAACTTAACCCGGCTCTAGGTGTGTGCATATTCGAAGTGTACAAGATCCGGGCCAAGTGGAACTTAACCCGGCTCTAGGTGTGTGCATATTCGAAGTTATCAAGGAGCTACGTTAATTTTCTAAGGAGCATCCGGCCGAGTAACAAGTTACTCCCCTGGAGGCTCGGGGACTAATGGCTATATCAATAATATCTACAACATGCTAAGGAAAAGATGAAGTAACGTACCTCCATCATCCGACCCACAAGGTTAATTGCCTTGGCAGCAGTATTCATCTACACAACAAATTCGGCGGGACCGAACTTCTCCGGGTGATCGTCGTTGTGGACGAACTCCGCCTTGTTCCAGTTATTCACAAACTCGATCAAGGTTGGAGGGTATCGCTCGCTGCTGAGCATGTGGGGCGCCACTAGGCCCTTGGCATGTGCTTCCTGTCTCTCAACCTGAGCAGTGGCGGGGCTTGTGTGCAAGACAAGTTGCGCTTCAGCTGGCTCGGCAGGAGCGTCCTTCGGAGGTGGAGTCTTCTTCGAAAGCATGGACGCAAGTGTGCGTTGTCCAGCCTCGATGGACGCTGCCCTGGTGGCGTCAGTAGCCTTCTTGCCCTTGGGCTGCTGCTGAGAAGTTGAGGTGGCTGCAGCAGATTTGCCCTTGGGAGATGCTTTGATGCTAGCCTTGGTGCTGCTAGCATCTTCTTGCCGAGTCTAGGAAGACTCGGATGAGGCGGAAGGGCTTGATGCTGCTGCTATTGCTTTTGCTGTTGCTGCTGGGGCTAGAGTTGGTGCTAGTCGGAGCGGCGAGGCAATGCCGGATCCACTCTGTGGGACCTCCACCGCAGCCCTGCCGAATCAAATAATGTATGATGAGAAACTATAAAGGAAGGGCAAGTGAATAAGCAAAGGGAGAAACGACTTACTCATCCGAAGTCAGGGGCTCCTTTGGCTTGCGAGCTCTCCGGGCCACAGCCTTAGTGGTGGCCTTGGTGGCGGCTTTGTCCGCGGACTTCTTTTGCCTCTTGGCTGGCTAAGAAGGCCCGGAGGAGGATGCAGAGGCAGCTCCCCTTCTCTTCTTCGGCGCAACCGGGACACGCTCACCCACGACAAGGGGAGGGTCTTCATGGATCTTCCCACCGGGGTTAGCTGATGCCGGAAAATCATAAGAAAGGGGGATAGCGTCAAATGCTTCCATCACCTCAACATCCAAGTCATCTTCATCATCAGGCCAATCTCTAATGGAAGAGAGTTTACCGGTGGGTCGCTTGGTCGCGTCGGCCATAGGAAGGAACATCTCCTGATCCGGTTCCTCCTCGTCCGAGGTATCCCGGTCAGGCGCCCATTTGAGGGAAGGCTCGGTGCCATCCTCGATGGTTTGCTAAAGAAACGTCTCAGGGAAAGAAAAGGCAACAGTATTAGAACGTACAACAAAGACCGACATATGATTCAATTCAGAAAAAGTTGGGGGCACGAGACTTACCACAGGAGGAAGCCTATCTCGGCAATAGTGTTCAATTCCCCACGTCCACTCAGCAGAGAATCCTTCTTAGTGGTGAAGAGGGACTTGACCCGGTAAAAGATCTCGGTGTTGCTCAACTCAAAAGAAGAGGTTCGATTGGGGTCGCGGCCCCAGCTCATGTGACAGACTTTGTGCGTGCGTTTCTGGAGAGGCGAGATCCAGTTGTGAACAAACATGATCATGGCATCCTCATTGCGCAGTGCAAGATCCTTCAACTCCTGGAACCTCTTGTTGACCTGGTTCGCCAGGACGGTGGGTTTCTTGGGGACCTTGTCCCACAGATCCGGGTTAGGGGGACCCAGAGCGTAAGGGCGCAGCCGGATCAGATCCTCAGTTGTGTTGTTCCGGACATAGAAGAAAGTCCGGGCCCATCCCTTACAAGAGTCAAGCCCCATGACTCGGGGGAAGATGGACTGCTTCCGGGGAGAGATTGACGCAGCGCCGAACTGCGTGAGCTGCTTGTCCTCCGGGTCAAGCTGGATGTTCAGAATCACGTTCCGGCGGAGGCCAAAGAACCGGATCTAGAGCTCCTTCGTGGGCCATAGTCCGGCGTAACCTTCGATGGTGGAGGCGAAAGCGGAGAGAGACGTGATGGCATTTGCCGGAAGGTGGTGCGGCTGGATCTCATACGTATTGAGCCAGTCATGGAAAAAATCGCTAACTGGCGTATCAAACCTCACCGAAGTGGGATAGAAACACCACATACTCACCCGGATTGGGTGAGGGGGTAAGCTCGGCATCAGCAAGGCGTGCGGTGACTCCCTCCGGGATACGCCTGGTGCGGTAAAGCCAATCCAGGTCATCCCGCAAACCCAGATCCAGCCACGCACGTCGCTGCGTCACCGCATCTTCTTCCATTTCTTGCTCTGCGACGGTGAGTTCCTCCTCAGTCATCTCAAGGTCGCTCCCCTCACTTTCGCTGGCAGCGGCGGGAGGCAATGGCCTGGACTGACGGGGACTCGTGGCGAAGGAGGTGCACGGAGGCGGCAGTGACGCTGGTGCGTGTGGAGGCAGTGCAGCGGCGGCGCTGCTATTCAGACGCGGTGGCGGTGGCGCTGTCGCGGGAGAAGATGAGGAAGAACCAGAGGCAAAGGGGTGTGGAAGTGGGAAAAGACCCCAGGGGGCGCACCCCTCCCCTATTTAACCACTCCCTTGAGGGGTAGTGGGATCACGTTGTGTGGACGGGCCACACGGTGTGGCCGTGTACAACCCGGATCAACCAATCAGCAGTGAGCCACACGAAGGGCCACAGGGCGCAGCGGATCCCATGATGTGACGTTATGGTGCAGTTAACGAGGAGGCAGGCACGATGCGACGTGGGGAACAGTAACTTCTAACAATAACTGCGGCGGTTACTGTTGCTGGCCCTTAAAATGAGGCAAACGTGATGATTAACCTCCACATGGGGAAGCGTACAGGAGAAGGAAGAGTGACCCGAAGGGGTATGAGGTAACCCGGCCAGCAAGTAAAAACTTGCAATGTGCCAAGGGAAAGTAAACCCGTGGAATCCGAGATAGGAGGTAACTCGGAGAAGGAACACAAAACTCGGTGAAATTGAACCTGTTGTGGCCTTAACGGCTAAGGCAGCTAAGACCGCACCAGCTTCGGGGACTGATGTTGGGGGGATACCCCCAGGTAGGGTCACGCCGGGGTATAAAGGCCATGTTAGCCGAGGTATGGCAAGGTTAAAGCGGATGCTGGCCGAGTCACCTCAAGGCAGGCCAAATCACGGGGTAACCTGGACCAGGGGATGTCCACCTAACTAGGTCTCAACCGACTCAAGCCGTATGTCGGACATATGAATCTAACTCATATGCAGGAACAGGTGTGGCCGGATTAACTAGTTACGATCCGGGTTATATCAAGCTTGTAGGAGAAGGAAGGTATCTCGCTGGTTAAAGGTGACCACTGTGCGCAGAGCATGAGCGAAGCGAACAGAGGCAGGACCACCGGGGCGTGGCCGACAAAGGTGACAATGCCTATGTCGGATGACGCAGGCGCCACAGAGGCTCACGTAGCCTCTGCATGGATGATGCGGGGGAAAGTGACCCGGTCGGCTTACTATTTTGGGAAGAGGCATATTCCCTGGAATATGCCTCCATGTATGCCCTAATTGGAGACCTAGCCACACCTATATAAGGAGGGCTAAGGACTCTGTAGAAGTTTTTGATCTCTAGTTGGTTAAGTTTTACTTGGTTCCTGAGGGCTAGCTAGTGGTGAGAGTAAGAGAGTTCCTTCTTCCTCCTCTCTCCAATACATCTCAAGGAGCACTTGTAATCTGTGTGAGTGAGTAAAATACAAAGCTTCTGTGTGTGGAATCACCACACTATCCCTCCCTGGATTCTCCTAGTGCATTTAGTCCCCACCTTTAGCCTATCCATGGCATCTGCCGTGCCACCACCACGACATCTGTGATGTTTAATCCATGCACGCACAAATATAATGGACACCAAAGGACTGTATCATATCAACATACAACTCTAATGAACCAAAGATGTTCAACCATTCAAACTAAGAACAAAGAAACTACACAAACATGACATAGATCATAGGATTATAACTTATAGCATCAAATACCATGTTTACATAGGACGGTATAGAGGTGTGTGGGAGGATGAACCACTACATACTAGGAGGATTAGGTGATGGAGATGGCGGTGAAGATGGTGAAGATGGTGAAGAGGGCGGCGGCGGCGCGGGGGACTTCTTCCCCGCCGCCGGTATCATGGGGGAGCACCGCCCCTTAGCCTCCTTCCTTCATGGCTTATTGGGAGCCCTCCCCAATGGAGATGTGATCTATGGGGGAGGAAAAAACGTGGCTTTGGTGGCTGCAAATTCGTGGTTGGAGATGCCCTGGGCGAATTAGGTTTCCTCCCTTTATATAGCTTCTCGGATTCCTGTCACCCCATCTTGGACTATAGTAAATCGGGTCTAGAGGGTCCGTCCGGACTCGGAATCAGCTACATTTTATGTCCAGAACGTTTGTCGTGAAATTTTCAACAACTTTGTAGTTGAAGAGTTTTCTGTTTGACGCCGTCTTCGACGAAACGTGACCATCTTTAAAAAGAGTTCTGAGACAGATTTCTGGAAAAATCCCAATTTGACTCCAACAAGGTTTACACTTGTATTCTTGGTAATTCCTACACATCAAAGTATAAAACAAGAACATTGTGCACTTTTGCAACTATTAGTAGGTTAGTCCAAATAAATCATAAACTTTATACAAAAAGGAGTGTCAAAAGCATATTATTAGCATAAAACCATCAAAAATTATAGATACATTATGGACGTATCAACATCCCCAAGCTTAGTTCCTGCTCGTCCTCAAGTAGGTAAACGATCAAAACAATATAATTTTTGAGGTGACATGCACACAACACAATCTTGATCATCATTATTGTGAAAGCATTGATAGCTAGGATTAAGGTACTCTAAACATGAATCATGAAAGATAGAGTTCTAACAATAAGACATAGTAACTATGTTGTAACATGAAAAGGCACAAACAAAAGATTCATGAATAACAATGCTTTGTAAGACGTTTGTTTGTTTCACATAAAGAAAGCATAATGAGAATGGTATTCAGCTTGTCCCTCATAGAGTAGCAAAACATAAAATGCATAGGACACCTTCAAAGTTCATAAGGATGACTAGATACAAATAGTTTAGGAACAAGCAATATCAAAGTTATGCATTGATACATTGCAAATGTATCTATAATTTTTGATGCTCCATGCTTGGTTTTATCTACTTTGTTGTGTTTTGTCCACACTTTGGAGTACTTTTCATATGATTTCTTGGACTAACCTATTAACAAGAGCCACAGTGCCACCTGCCTGTTTTCTGCTGTTTTTGGTTCCAGGAAGTCAGAAAATGAATATTCTCGGAATTGGACGGGACAAAAGCCAAAGTTTCTATTTTACCAGAAAACATCTGGAGCCAGAATACGAGACGAAGAAGGGCTGGGGCCCGGCCACACCACCTGGCCGCGCGGCCAGGCCTAGCCCGCGCCAGGGGGTGGTCTAGCCGACCCCAGCACCCCCTCGGCCTCTTCTTCTGCCTATATATTGCCTCTGATACCAAAACCCTAAGTACCCAATCAAAATTCCATGAAAGAGTCTATAGTCGCCGTCATCTCCATCCCTAGATCGGGAGGGATCTGAAGCTCTTCCCGGCACACTGCCGGAGAGGGCAATTCACCCTGGAGGCCTTCTTCATCATCATGCAAGCCTCCGGTGTGATGCGTGAGTAGTTCATCTCTGGACTACGGGTCCATGTAGTAGCTAGATGGCTGGTTCTCCTCCTTTGTGCTTTCATGTCTAGATCTTGTGAGCTCCGTTCATGATCAAGATCATCTATTTGTAATTCTGCATGTTGTTTTTGTGGTGATCCGATGGATATTGAGATGCTATTTCAGATTGATTATTGATTCTATCATGTCTTTGTTATTTGTGATCTTGCATGCTTTTCGTTGTTAGTAGCTATCTTGGCCAAGTAGATGCTAGCAACTCCAAGAGTTAGTATTTATGCTCGATAGTGGGTTCATGCCTCTGGTAATCTGGGGAAGTGACAGAAATCTCTAAGGTACTAGATGTGCTATTGCTACTAGGGAGAAAACAACAATCCTTTGTTCATAGAACAATCGTATTGTTTACTTTACACGCAATTCGTAAAGCAATAATCTCTTGCTTGCAACTTAATACTGGAGGGGGTTCAGATGATAACCTGAAGGTGGATTATTAGTCATAGATGTAGTTGGATGACGGTTTATGTATAATGTTGTAATGCCCAATCAAGTCTCAAAGGAGTCAAGATGATTAGTATATGCTTGTATGCTTTCTCGATGTTTCTCAATTGCCCCACTGTAATTTGTTCACCCAACATGTTATCTATCTTAAGGAGAGCCACCTCTAGTGAACTATGGACCCTGGTCCTATCTTTTACATACAATCTACAAACTGTTTACTGCTTTGTGTTTACTTTCTGCAAACTATTACTTCCTTCCATTCGATACGTTTAATCCTTTGTTTTCAGCAAAACCGGTGAGATTGATAACCTCGTCGCAAGTTGGGGACAGAGTTTTGTGGTTGTGTTGTGCAGGTCTCCATGTTCTTGGCACCGTAGTGCGCATACCCAACATTCAGCTAGCTACACCTTTGGGGTGTTTCCTTGCTCCTACTGGATTGATAACCTTGGTTTCATAACTGAGGGAAACTTACTGTTGTGCTCATCATACCTTCCTCTTGGGGTTCCCCAACGAGCTCGACATCAACCAAGAGCCAGCAAGTATTTTTCTGGCGCCGTTGCCGGGGAGTCAAGGACATTGATACATTGCAAATGTATCTATAATTTTTGATGTTCCATGCTTGGTTTTATCTACTTTCTTTGAGGTGTCCCGTCCAACTTTGGAGTACTTTTCATATGATTTCTTGGACTAACCTATTAACAAGATGCCACAGTGCCAGTTGCCTGTTTTCTGCTGTTTTTGGTTCCAGGAAGTCAGAAAATGAATATTCTCGGAATTGGACGGGACAAAAGCCAAAGTTACTATTTTCCCGGGAGACTCACGGAGCCAGAAGGAGAGTCGGAGAGGGGCCACAGGGTGGCCACACCACCCCTAGGCGCGGTCCCCCCAGGCCGCGCCAAGGCATGGTGTGGGCCCCTGGCCGGCCACCGACCTTGCCTCCTTCGCCTATAAGAGCCTCCCGATACCAAATCCCTAGATCATCAATCCGAAATCCATGAAAAGTTCCACAGCGCCGCTGCCACCGAAGGGGAGATTCGGGAGACAGAAAGTCTCTGTTCCGGCACCCTGCCGGGACAGGGAAGTGCCCCCGGAGCCATCTCCATCGATCTCCACCACCATCTCCATCACCATTGCTGACTCCCATGATGAGGAGGGAGTAGTTCTCTCTCGAGGATAAGGGTTCTACCGGTAGCTATGTGTTCATCTCTCTCTCTATGCATGATCTTATTGAGATCATGAGCTTGTAATCTATAGATCTACCTTGCTACTCAAGTGCTTTAATAGATCTCTGCTCTCCCCATGTGTGTGAAAGTGACAGCGTGCACACCATGGTGGCACTTAGGCTAGAGATTACAAATACTTGTTATGAGTTATATTTGGAGTTGGATATCTCTATGTAATTGTGGTGTTTGTTGGAACCATCTAGAGCTCAAGGTGACAGTGTGGGGTTATCTAGATGGGAAAGGCTTACTTTGAGGTGTGTTGTTATAGCCCTACCATTGATTAGAGTGTCCAACCGGAGAGTAGTTAAGAGTAGTACCATAAAGAGAAGATATTTATATGAGAGTGTTCACTAGTGAAAGTATGATCCCTAGGCCTTGTTTCTAAGGACTGAAACACCGTTTGCAACTAGATCTATTACATGTTTGCTTGCTTCCATCTTTATTTCAGTTTGCCTTTAGTCTCTTCCATGCCACCAAGCTATTTTCTATCACCATTACCACTTATAATTATCTATACCACTTGTATTTCACTATCTCTTTGCCGAACTAGTGCACCTATACACCTGACAAGTGTATTGGGTGTGTTGGGGACACAATCGACTTCTTGTATCTTGATTACAGGGTTGCTTGAGAGGGGATACCTTTGACCACTTCCTCCCTGAGTTCGATAAACCTTGGGTGATCCACTTAAGGGAAAACTTGCTGTTGTTCTACAAACCTATGCACTTGGAGGCCCAACAACTGTCTACAAGAATAGAAGTGCATAGACATCAAGCTATTGTCTGGTGCTGTTGTCGGGGAGGTAAGGTAAAAGGTACTCACATCCTCCGGTGTGAGTGCTCGGAGTTATTTCCTTTAGATTCTGCAATTTTGTCTTTTTGTTTCTTGTTTTCACTAGTTAGGCTTAATGTAAAACAACAACAAAAATAGAGAGCTTTATAGTATTTATCTTGAGTTAGGACATGAAGTGTTTGAAGAGAAAATTAAAAAACCTATGGAACTTTATTTGCATGCTAATAGCAATGTTGTTAGTATGAATTCTTTGGACACCATTATTGCTAATGCTCTGGAAAAGTCTAAGCTTGGGGAAGCTAGTTTTTTTGAAAACGATCTTTTTAGTCCCCCAAGCACGAAGGAGAAAATTTACTTTGATGATACTATGCCTCCGATATATGATGATTACAATGATGAATATGTTATTTCTAGTCCACCTACTATTGAGGAGAAAATTAATTATGATTACAATATGCCTCCTATATTTGATGATTATGGTGATGAGAATAATAATGACAGCTATTTTGTTGATTTTGCTCCCACTACAATTAATAAGATTGACTATTCTTATGTGGAGAGTAATAATTATTATATGCATGTGGCTCATGATAAGAATGTTTTATGTGATAGTTATATTGTTAATTTTATTCATGATGCTACTAAAAGTTATTATGAGAGAGGGAAACATGGTTTTATGTGTCTCAACAATATTAAGTTCCCCTCTTTATGTTGAAATTTTTGAAGTTGTACTTGTTTTGCTTTCCTATGCTTGTTGCTTTGTGCTTTCATGACTTGTTTCTTTACAAGATTATTTTACATAGGAAGTGGGTTAGACTTAAATGTGTTTTAAATTTGCTTCTTGATGCTCTCTTTTACTTCAATTCATATTCCTTATGTCAGCATCTTCTCAAACTATCATGCCTAACTTAAAGGCGTTAAAGAAAAGTACTTATTGGGAGATAACCCAAAAGTTTTAGATGAGTCTTGGAACTTATTACTTCAGTAATAACCGCTCCTTATCCTTTTTATTTTCTTTTCGTGCCAATAGTAACCTCTAATGAGAGAGAAGTAATGATTGGGAAAGCTGCTGTCCTGAAACAGATTTCTATGCTTCACCGAAATTTGTGTAAAATCTCTGTACGTCGTTTTGAGGTGTGAATTTTTGTGCTTCTGCCACAGGTTGTTATCTTACTTTTGTTAGTTCAACGCTTTTCAATTTTAGCAACAGAAGGTCTTATAAAAAATTCTTCTTTACCTGCTGGTCTGTTTTGACAGATTTCTGCCATTATTTGCATTTGCTTCTTGTTGGTTCCTTTTTGAGTTCTTTTGGGGAATTGAGCTTTTTGAGGGAAGTGCTACAATAGCTTTTGTTTTAATTGAAGTTTTCTTGGTGTTATAACTGAACCTTAAAGACTTATTATCTTGAGTGCACTAATGTTGCTAATAAAGATTGTGTGAAGTTTTGTATGAAGGAAAAATTTCAGGTGTATGGAAGGAATGAGTAATAAGATGAAGGATGGACTAAAGCTCAAGCTTGGGGATGCCACGTGTGTCACCCCAAGAAATATCCAAGAAGTACAAGCGTCAAAGCTTGGGGATGCCCAAGGCATCCCCTTCCTCATCAATAAAAATCCCAGGTCCCTTTCAAACACTTTATTTTTATTGTTTCATGCACAGTTGTGTTGTTCTTGGAGCGTCTTCTTTTTCGTTTTTGTTTTGGTTTTTTGTTTGATTGGTTTGCTTAGTTTGCTGAATAAATTGGTTGGACCCCCCTCTTTCATACATTGGTTTTCAAATAGTTCGGTTTGGATTAGAAAAGAGTAGGAACAGTTCATGCTTAAGTGGTACAGAGAGCTTGTTTTTGACTGTGGCCTATGCTCTGTCATGCCATGCTTGATATTGTTTTGGCTTTATGCTTAGTATTCTTTGTTGTAGCATGACTTGTTATAAACAATTGAGATTGCTTAATGTGCCTTGGATGAATCATGCGTTTTTTTAGCATATTAAAGCATAGTATAGTGGTATTCTCCTTTGATGCTTTATTTGGGTTGAATTGGCGCATGCACACACCATGTTATGACTATCTCAAGTCACCATAGCCTTTATGATCCTTTAGTTTTCAACTTGTAGTATCACTTTATGCTTTGATAAATGATGTTTTGTCGCTCTGCATGATTATGGCCATTATTGCTCTCTTAGTTTGTCGCTCCCACTCTTTTGCTAGCCTCCACAACCAAGTATGAGTTCCACTCATGCATCCAAATCCCTAAACCAAGTTATTCCAAAGAGTCCACCATACCTACCTATTAGCATATGCTATTCCAAGTATATTCATGTTTTTGTTTACCTTCCAAATTAAACTTGTTATGAGAAAACTAGTGATTAAAGCTCTCACGAACTTGATGGCACACTTTAGTTTTCTTGCCCTTAATAAACTTGAACCATTGTGTCGTCTATGTTGTATATGCTTGCACTTATTTGTTGGGAATTAGCAGAACCATGCTGTCATGCGGAACGTTTTCAACATTGCACTTGGTACTTGTACCTAGTTGATATCATGCTCTTTTGTCTATGGATGTCGTCGGTGTGAAATGAAAGGGGAGCTTGTAAGTCCATGGAGTTATGTATATGTGTTAGATAAATGCCTGGGCCGCAGGTCTAATCCATGCTGACATGGTGGAAACCTGCAGCGTAACCATCATGAGCTGTCTATGAAGCATTCTTCTTATAAAAAAAGAGTCGAAAAAAGAGAAAAAGAGAAAAAAAGAGATTATGAAAAGAGGAAAGAGAGAAAAAAAGCACCATATTCCCATGGTAAATAAGAAGATTGTTGAGATGCTCGTTGTCTGCTTGCCTTGTCATTTTGATATGGGGATTCTTCCATATCATCGGGCAAGTACCCGATTGCGGTTCTCTATGATACACATGTACTTACGATGACAAGAACTTACCGGTGACTAAACTTGAGTAGCATGAGGAGCGGCCCTCGTATTCAAGGGACATGAGATTCCTAACTTATACTTCGTCAAGCATGTACACCATAGTTTGTTCACTTTAACCTTAATCACTTCAAGATGCTTATGATAGGGGCAATGAGAGCTGAAAGCTTTTAAGTACCATAATTTTTGGAAGCTCTTTATGAAACTTGAATCTATGCTTCCTTCTATGAAGGCCTTTCTTCCACCATTATATTGAGTCTCCACCTTCTAACTTTATGCACCTACTTTGAGAGCATAGTGGACATTCTTAGTTCTATGTGCATTGTCCCAAGACTAGTTGATTGATGCATATCTTGATATTGCTTATTTTAAACTATTTGTATCTAGTCAGTCTTATGAACTTTGAAGGTGTCCTATGCATTTATATTTGCTACTCTATGAGGGACAAGCTGAATACTATTATGCTATGTTTTCTCTATGTGAAACAAACAAACGTCTTGCAAAGCATTATTATTCATGAATCATTTGTTTGTGCCTTTTCATGTTGCATCATAGTTTCTTTGTCTTATTGCTAGAACTTTGTCTTTCATGATATGATTGAAGTACTATGATCCCAGCTTTGAATGTTTTACAAATACTTTGATCAAGTCTTTGATGGTGCATGTCACCTCAAAAATTATTCTTTCTTTTTATCACTTACCTATGATACATTGCAAATGTATCTATAATTTTTGATGTTCCATGCTTGGTTTTATCCACTTTCTTGTGTTTTGTCCACACTTTGGAGTACTTTTCATATGATTTCTTGGACTAACCTATTAACAAGAGCCACAAAGTTGCCATTGCTTTTCGCTGCTTTTGGTTCCGGGAAAGTCGAAAATGAATATTCTCGAATTGGACGGGACAAAAGCCAAAGTGCCTATTTTTCCGAAGTCATCAGATGCGCAGTACGAGAGGGGAGAGGGGCCCGAGGCCACCACACCACCTGGCCGGCTGCCAGCCTGGCCCGCTGGGGGTGGTGCCAGCCCACCCCCTCGGCCTCCCTTCCAACTATAAGATGCCCTCGACGTAAACCCTAAGGCACCCGATCAAAATCCACGAAAGAGTCAGGTCGCCATCTCCATCCCTAGATCGGGAGGATCAAGCTCTTCCGGCACCACGGAGAGGGAATTCACCCTGGAGGCCTTCTTCATCACCATGCAAGCCTCCGGTGTGATGCGTGAGTAGTTCATCCTTGGACTACAGATCCATGTAGTAGCTAGATGGCTGGTTCTCCTCCTTTGTGCTTTCATGTGTAGATCTTGTGAGCTCCGTTCATGATCAAGATCATCTATTTGTAATTCTGCATGTTGTGTTTGCGGGGATCCGATGGATATTGAGATGCTATTTCAGATTGATTATTGATTCTATCATGTCTTTGTTATTTGTGATCTTGCATGCTTTCCGTTGTTAGTAGCTATCTTAGCAAAATAGATGCTAGCAACTCCAAGAGTTAGTATTTATGCTCGATAGTGGGTTCATGCCTCTGGTAATTTGGGGAAGTGACAGAAATCTCTAAGGTACTAGATGTGCTATTGCTACTAGGGAGAAAACAACAATCCTTTGTTCATAGAACAATCGTATTGTTTACTTTACACGCAGTTCGTAAAGCAATAATCTGTTGCTTGCAACTTAATACTGGAGGGGGTTCGGATGATAACCTAAAGGTGGATTATTAGTCATAGATGTAGTTGGATGGCGGTCTATGTATAATGTTGTAATGCCCAATCAAGTCTCAAAGGAGTCAAGATGATTAGTATATGCATGTATTGCTTTCTTGATGTTTGTCAATTGCCCCGCTATAATTTGTTCACCCAGCATGTTATCTATCTTAAGGAGAGCCACCTCTAGTGAACTATGGATCCCGGTCCTTTTCTTTTACATACAATCTACAATCTTTTACTGCTTTGTGTTTACTTTCTGCAAACTATTACTTCTTTCCATTCGATACGTTTAATCCTTTGTTTACCGCAAAACACGGTGAGATTGACAACCTCATCGCAAGTTGGGGACAAAGTTCTGTGGTTGTGTTGTGTAGGTCTCCACGTTGCTGCTAGCACCGGTAGTGCGCCCTGGTAAAGCTCAGCTAGTAACACCTTTGGGGTGTTTCCTTGCTCCCACTAGTTCGATTAAACCTTGGTTTCATACTGAGGGAAACTTGTTGTTGTGCTCATCATACCTTCCTCTTGGGGTTCCCAACGAGCTCTACATCAACCATGCACCAGCACTTTTCTGGGTGTCATACATAGAGCCATCAACCTACTCGAGGACGAGCAGGAGTTAAGCTTGGGGATGTTGATACATTGCAAATGTATTTATAATTTTTTATGTTCCATGCTTGGTTTTATCTACTTTCTTGTGTTTTGTTCCAACTTTGGAGTACTTTTCATACGATTTCTTGGACTAACCTATTAACAAGATGCCATAGTGCCAGTTGCCTGTTTTCTGCTGTTTTTGGTTCCAGGAAGTCAGAAAATGAATATTCTCGGAATTGGACGGGACAAAAGCCAAAGTTACTAGTTTCCCGGGAGACTCATAGAGACAGAAGGAGAGTCGGAGAGGGGCCATAGGGTGGCCACACCACCCCCAGGCGCGGGTCCCCCCAGGCCGCGCCAGGGCATGGTGTGGGCCCCCTGGCCGGCCACCGACCTTGCCTCCTTCGCCTATAAGAGCCTCCCGATACCAAAATCCTAGATCGTCAATCAGAAATCCACGAAAAGTTCCGCAGCACCGCCGCCACTGAAGGGGAGATTCGGGGGACAGAAAGTCTCTGTTCCGGCACCCTGTCGGGATGGGGAAGTTCCCCCCGGAGCCATCTCCATCGATCTCCACCACCATCTCCATCACCATTGCTGACTCCCATGATGAGGAGGGAGTAGTCATCTCTCGAGGCTAAGGGTTCTACCGGTAGCTATGTGTTCATCTCTCTCTCTATGCATGATCTTATTGAGATCATGAGCTTGTAATCTATAGATCTACCTTGCTACTCAAGTGCTTTAATAGATCTCTGCTCTCCCCATGTGTGTGAAAGTGACAGCATGCACACCATGGTGGCACTTAGGCTAGAGATTACAAATACTTGTTATGAGTTATATTTGGAGTTGGATGTCTCTATGAAATTGTGATGTTTGTTGGAACCATCTAGAGCTCAAGGTGACAGTGTGGGGTTATCTAGATGGGAAAGGCTTACTTTGAGCTGTGCTGTTATAGCCCTACCATTGATTAGAGTGTCCAACCGGAGAGTAGTTAAGAGTAGTATCATAAAGAGAAGATATTTATATGAGAGTGTTCACTAGTGAAAGTATGATCCCCAGGAATTGTTTCTAAGCATCGAAACACCGTTTGCAACTAGATCTGTTACATGTTTGCTCGCTTCCATCTTTATTTCAGTTTACCTTTAGTCTCTTCCACGCCACCAAGCTATTTTCTATCACCGTTACCACTTATAATTATCTATACCACTTGTATTTCACTATCTCTTCGCCGAACTAGTGCACCTATACACCTGACAAGTGTATTGGGTGTGTTGGGGACACAAGAGACTTCTTGTATCTTGATTGCAGGGTTGCTTGAGAGGGAATACCTTTGACCACTTCCTCCCTAAGTTCGATAAACCTTGGGTGATCCACTTAAGGGAAAACTTGCTGCTGTTCTACAAACCTCTGCACTTGGAGGCCCAACAACTGTCTACAAGAATAGAAGTGCATAGACATCAGACATCTTCACAAGGGGAATCCCACATAACCAATCTCTTCACTTTGTTATTTTTGTTTTTCTTAGTTTCTTTTGCTTTGTTTGCTTGTTTCTTTATCAAAAACACACAAAAAATAGTTTTACAGGTTTGCTTTCTTATTCAAAAACACACAAAAAATGACTACTCTTGAATACACTAAGTTGTGTGACTTCACTAGCACCAACAACAATGATTTTATGAGCATACCTATTTCTCCACCTGTTCCTGAAGCTACTTTCTTTGAGATAAAACCTGCTTTACTCAATCTTGTTATGAGAGAACAATTTTCTGGTATTGGTAATGAAGATGTTGTTGCCCATCTAAATAACTTTGTTGAACTTTGTGAGATGCAAAAGCATAGGGATATAGATGGTGATATTATTAAGTTGAAATTGTTTCCTTTCTCTTTGAGAGGAAAAGCTAAAGAATGGTTGAATTCCTTAACTAGGAATAGTATTGATTCTTGGACTAAATGCAAAGATGCTTTTATTGGAAAATACTATCCTCCTGCTAAGATTATATCTATGAGAAGTGACATAATGAAGTTTAAACAATCTAATAATGAACATGTTGCTCAAGCTTGGGAAAGAATGAAATCTTTGGTAAAGAATTGTCCCACTCATGGACTGACTGCTTGGATGATTATCCAAACTTTTTATGCAGGATTAAACTATTCTTCAAGGAACCTATTGGATTCTGCTGCTAGAGGTACGTTTATGACCATTACTTTGGGTGCTGCAACATAGCTTCTGGATAATATGATGGTTAACTACTCTGAATGGCATACTGAAAGAGCTCCACAAGGTAAGAAGGTAAATTCTGTTGAGGAAACCTCCTCCTTGAGTGATAAGATTGATGTTATTATGTCTATGCTTGTTAATGGGAAAGCCCATATTGATCCAAATAATGTTCCTTTAGCTTCTTTGGTTGCTCAAGAAGAGAAAGTTGATGTGAACTTCATACAAAATAATAATTTTGGCAACAATGCTTATGCTAATAACAATTATAGGCCTTACCCTCCTAATAATACTTATGGTTATAATGGTAAACCTGGATTACCTAGTGAAGGAAGCATTTTAGAAGTTGAAAGAGCCACTAAGAACTTCATGCAAATGCAATATGAGCAAAATCAACTATTTACTAAAACTATGGAGGAACAATCTATCATTCTGAAGAATATTAGCCATCAACTTGAGAGTTTAAATAGGGAAATTCCTAGTTTACAACTGAAACTTTCTAATGCTGAAAGAAATATATCATCTTTGTCTGAAGCTCAATCCTCTTTGATTAATAAAATGGCTGCTAAACCTGAAACTAATGATAATCCCTTTGCACCTACTAATGCCATACAAGTTAGAATTGATGAAAATGTTAGACTATTAGCTGAATTACATGCTAAGTGGGAAAGAGAAGATGAAATTGCTAGAAACATTAGTGTTTCTACTATCACTACCACTAGTGTTAAGGCTAGTAATAGTTCTACCACTCTAGATGATAATTTTGATTTTGATCTTGATGGATAATATCTCTGAAGTTATTATGTTCCTACAAAAGCTTGCTAAAAGTCCTAATGCTAGTGCTATGAACATGGCCTTTACAAAACACATTACTAATGCTCTCATAAAGATTAAAGAAGAAAAGACGAAACATAAATCTTCTATTCCTATAAAATAAGAAGATGGTTGGGAACCCATCATTAATATGAAGGTGAATGATTTTGATTTCAAAGCTTTATGTGATCTTGATAGTAGTGTTTCTATTATGCCTAGAAGGATTTATGATATGCTTGATTTGCCTCCACTTGAAGATTGTTATTTGAATGTCCCACTGATGACCCACAAGTAGGGGGTGTATCGCAGTATTTTCGAGGGAAGTGAAACCCAATTTATTGATTCGACACAAGGGGAGCCAAAGAATACTTATCAGCCTTAACAACTGAGTTGTCAATTTAGCTGCACCTGGAAACAATCTTGCTCACAGCAGTTTATCAGTAGCAACAGTTTTGTAGTAGGAATAGTAAAGTAACAGCAGTAGCAAAGCAAAGACAGAAGTAACAAAAGCAAAGAAATGGGATTCGAAAAGGTAGGCATAGGGATGGATGGACGGGCGTTGCATGGATAAGGCAATTCACATAGCAATCAGAACATAGGGCAATTGCATATAAATAAGATAAAGCATCCAAGTACTAGACAATCCTAGGCATGTGTTCCATATATAGTCATACGTGCTCGCAATGAGAACTTGCACAACATCTTTTGTCCTGCCAGCCCGTTTGCAGCGGGGCCTCTAGGGAACTACTGGAAATTAATGTGCTCCTTTTAATAGAGCACCGGAGCAAAGCATTAACACTCCGTGAACACATGTGATCCTCACATCAAAGCCTTTCCCTTCTGGCTACCCCGATTTCTGTCACTTCGGGACCATAGGTTCCGGACAACGACGTGTGTATACAACTTGTAGATAAGACTAAGAAGAATACTATCATAATGAATCAATAACATGTTCAGATCTGAAATCATGGCACTCGGGCCCTAGTGACAAGCATTAAGCACGACAAGTCGCAACAAAGTCATAAAACACTAATAAAAGATACTAGGCACCATGCCCTAACAATCTGATACCATTACATGAACGATCTCATCCAATCCCTACCATCCCCATAGCCTATAGCGGGGGATTACTCACTCATAGATGGGAGAAACATGGATGGTCGATGGAGAAGCGATGGTGATGATGATGGCGATGATCTCCTCCAATTCCCGGCAGGTGCCGAACGGAGTTTCGTGTGCTGTTCGGAATCTGGTGGCGTGAGCGAACTCCTTCTGAAAACGCCGCCCCCAAGTTTTTAGGTCAGAAGGCTCCTTATAGGCGAAGAGAGAGGCCGAGGTGGGGGGCCCACACCCCCTGGCGCGGCCTGGCCTGGCCCGCGCCAACAGGTGGTGTGGCCACCCAGTCTCTTCGCCGTCTCAGATTCTGCTCTGAGTCTTCGGTGAAATAGGATTTTTGGCATATTTTCCGGATTTTCACGATAGTTGATTTTCTGCACAAAAGTAGACACCAAGGCAATTCTGCTGAAAACAACGCTACCGCATTAGTTGCATCCAAATCACACAAGTATAGAGGAGAAACAATAGCAAAAGTGTTCGGGAAAGTAGATACGTTTTGGACGTATCAACTCCCCCCAAGCTTAGCTTATTGCTTGTCCTCAAGCAATTCAGTTGAAAACTGAGTGCGATAAAAGAACTTTCACGAACACATTTGCTTCATATGATGTAAATATTCTCAGCAATGTGATCAACTTACTTGGACAATTCATAATCAAGAGTATGCAACTGAGTCTACTCAATAGTCATTGCAAGCTATGAAGAGATTCCAACTCAAGAATAATAAGTAGCACAAAGCACAAACATAAGCAACATTACAATGCTCATAGAAAGGTATGATAGAGTGGTATCTCGCTTGCCTTTGATCAAGGCACCTCTGAAGTTCAAGTGATGACTAGAAGTAAAGATATCAAGGATACAAGCATCAAAGTCATAACACAAATAATCAAGTAATAAAACAAACATAAAGAATGACAACTATGCTCTCAAGAAGGTGCTCAAAGAATATGTGAAGACTCAACAAGTAGAAGAAAAAGGTTTTGAGAAATTTGAAAGGCTTCCAAATGCTGAAAGTATGGTACATGTTAGCTTTGAGCTCTCATTGCCCCTATCATAGGCATCTTTAATGTGGTTAAGGTGAAAGTGAGATCCAATCTGAGTTATATGCTTGACAGACTATAAACTGGAAATCCCAAGTCCCTTGAGTACGAGGACCGCTCCTCATGCTACTCAAGTTTAGTTACCGGTAAGTTCTTGTCATCGTAAGTATGTGCGTATCATTGAGAACCGCCAACGGGGTACCCCTTGCCCGATGATACGGAAGAATCCCCATATCAAAATGACAAGGTAAGCAGACAATGAGTATCTCAGCAATCTTCTTATTTACCATGGGAAAATGGTGCTTTTTTTCTCTCTTTCCTCTTTTCATAAAACTCTTTTTTTTCTTTTTCTCAATTGCTATAACTCTTTTTTTATAAGAAGAATGCTTCATAGATATCATTATGGTTACGCTGCAGGTTTCCACCATGTCAGCATGGATTAGACCAATGCCCACGCTTTCTAACACACATACATAACTCCATGGACTTACAAGCTCCCCTTTTATTTCACACCAACGACATCCGTAAACAAAAGAGCAAGGTATCAACTGGGTATATATTTACAAGTGTTGAAAGCGTTCCCCGTGACAACACGGTTCTGCTAATCCCCAGCCTATAATTAGCAAGCATATAACTTTCATGAAGAGTTCACAATGGTTCAGGTTTATTAAGTGCGGAAAATAAAGTGTGCCATCAAGTTCGTGAGAGCTTTACTAATTAACTTTCTCATAATAAGCAAACATTTTATTCGGAAGAAAACAAGGCATATTGAATATGCACGGAAGTAGCAAATGATGCTAATGGGTAGGTATGGTGGACACTTTGGAAATATTTGGTTTAGGGAATTGGAAACATGAGTAAGACACTCAGTGGAAGTGAAGGCTAGCAAAAGTAAGGGAGCGACAAACGAGAGAGCAATAGCTGTTATTATCATGCTTGCAACAAAACAAGACTACTCATGGCATGAAAATGATTCAAGATCCTCAAGGCAAAATAATTCGTCAAGGCTTAACTGATTATTACAGTCATGTGCATGCATGAGCATGTGCCAAGTCGATCAAATGAAACATTCAGAGGAGGATACCATAGTGTCATACCAATTTATGAATAGAGTAATGCAAGCAAACATTAATAAGACATGCTACAAACTATTAGCGAGATGGAGCTAATCACAAGAAAGCAAGAACTACTAAATATCCAAAGATAACATACACTCTACATGAACGGACTAAGCAAGATCACAATGATGAGTATACATACAAAAATGAAAACAAATAGAGTTCGTTACCAGCCTCTTACCACGCCTCAAGTTGTCATTAATCCTCATTATTGCTCTTCACTTGTGTGGCTTGAATAATAATATGAAACCAATAATCCACTGAGAACTACCAAACCCTGTAGCCAACTCACAAAAACCAAAGAAGAACGACAAATATTTTTGGTGTTTTCGATTTTTAAACAAAAACCAAAAGAGAAAAACAAGCAAAGCAAAATATTTTTGGGTTTTTCGAATAGTTCAAACAAAGCAAAAAGGAACAAGCAAACCGAAGCAAAAAGAAGAAGCAAACCAAAGAGAAACAACAAAAATATTTTTGGTCTTTTTGAGTTTTAGAAAGCAAAAGCAAAGAAGAACGAAAACTAAAAAGAGAACGAAAGCATGAATATACAAAGAACCGACGCAACATGATATGGAGATGAGTGCGGTGTCGGCATACCTCCCCCAAGCTTAGGCTTTTGGCCTAAGTGGGTATCAGTCCCAGGCTGGGCAAGATGAAGTGTCACGGGGGTATGACGAGGAGGTACCCTTGTCCTGGTGCGAGCCAGAGTACATCCCTCCGTAATGTGCGGAATAATCATAGGAGGGCACATCCTCCTGGTGCTGCTCGTGGAAACCCAACAAGTGAAGCTGCTCATCCACCTCCTCCTTGGAGCGCGACCACGGTCTCTTGTCAACACTGAACAAAGCAGGCTGGGGCAAAAGGATCTCCCTTTCATCCCCATCAGGAAAAGCATCCTATATACTAGATTGTTCAAATCAGAGGTAGCAGTGACAAAGTGATGAGTTTTCATGGCAACAAGGTCGAGCCTCTGTGGTGCTAGCATAACATCATCAGGAGCCACACAAAGATCTAATGCATCAACTACACGCGAGGCAATGATGCCCCCATAGATAGGCCCCCTAGCAGCTAGGCGGCGAGCAATAAGAGAGCCAAGATTGTACCGAGTATCATTGTTGAGCGCAGCAGCAAGGAAAGCTAAATTATAGTTGGAGATATTACTAGTGTTCTCCCTACCCAAAACACTAGTGGCAAGATAGTATGCAAAGTATCTAAGAGCAGGGAGTTGGATGTTTCTTATCTTTCCGCGCTGCGCCACGCGGTCATCATCATTGGTCACCCCTCGGTAAATCTCCAACAAATCAGCGGGCCACCCTTGAATTTTCTTCACGGTCCCTGTCATACGCACACCTAAAATACTGCAAAATCTCTCCAAAGGCATGGTGAAGGGCATATCATAGATTTTAAATGAGATAGTAGAATGATAGGATGTGCTAGAAAATGAGAAGCTCTCAACAAAAGTTTTGGTGAGCATAGCGTATTGTGCACTCTCATCTTGCATATAAGAGGTCAAGCCAACCCTCTCAATCAGTAGTAAGAAATCATCAAGAATACCTGCAGCTTGCAAGAAAGTAAAACAAGGGAAAGAGGATGGGTGAGCATCTCCATCATCTCTTTCACTGCCAATACATGATGCAATGAGGTCTTCATTATATGATGGCCTAGCTTGAGAGGTTGTTCTTGAGGGCCTTGACCTCCTAGGTGCATCACTCTCAAATATCTCTCCAAAAGTGTGGTTGTTCATGCTTGGTGTTCTAAAATTTAAACACCTATTAAACAAGTGATTGCAAAGTAATTATAATGAAGGATTCTACTCATAGGGACTAGCAAGAGGCCTAAACATGCATCAAAGCTATATCTCTAAGCATCAAACAAGCTTACAAGCTCTCATAACCAGTCACCTACAGTAGCAAAATACTCAACATACAATCCACTAAACACAAATCTACTTGGGCAAGGGGAGGAGTCACATACCAAGGAGCAATTGCTCCAAATTTCAGCAAGAAAGATGGGCTAAGCAAAGAGATCAAAGAAATCGAGGGCAAGCATAGAGAGAACGCGATTTTGAGCTATGAACTAGAGCTTACTCGGGAGAGAGAAGAAAGTGGCAGGAGAGAGAGGTAGTGGGGGGCCAGGGGTGGCCCACACCAAGGCATGGCGCCACCCAGGTCTGGCCGTGCCACCATGTGGTGTGCCTGCCTGGTGGGCCCCCCTGGTACCTATCAGGTACTCCTCTGCCCCTTTTTTCACGTAAAATTTTAATATAAATTTTCTGGAATTTTTCGAGACACTTTATTTTTGGGCAATTTTCAGAAATAGAAGAATGATTTTTTTGACAGACATATTTTTTTTCTTTTTGGAAACATGATGCAAGGACAAAACAAGGCTAGAACTACAGAATTTCTAGCATGCAAGCAAACTAATAACACAAATAAAACTAAACGAAAGCAAAAACTAAAATACAAAGGATAGAAATAAACGGAGATAATCATAATGAAAACATTGTTTTGTTCAATGGAATCCTTTTGTTAGCAAGGTTGATCAAGTCTTGCTACCAAAACAATTGCATATGAGACAAAACTTTGTATTCCACTAATGATTATGTTACCTCAACTCTAATAGCAATGGTCCCAATCATAATAGTTTCAAAATTTTCTTTTGGTATGGGACAATATATTTCTCCAACTTGAATGCCTTCAACATGTTCAATTGAATTTAAACCATAAGTCCTTTCAATCTTCTTGGGGAAATAGACAGTGTGTTTCTTGTCATTGACATTGAAGGTCACCTTTCCTTGATTACAATTAATAACAGCTCCTGCAGTATTAAGAAAAGGTCTCCCAAGAATAATAGACATATTATCATCTTCAGGCATTTCAAGCACAACAAAATCAGTTAATATCAAGCAATTATGATCCACCTGAACAGGTACATCCTCACATATACCCACAGGAATAGTGGTAGACTTATCAGCCATTTGCAAAGATATACCCGTTGGTATCAATTTTTCAAGCTGAAGCCTCTTATAGAGAGAGAAAGGCATAACACTAACTCCAGCTCCCAAATCACACAAAGCAGTTCTAACATAACTGTTCTTAATAGAGCAAGGGATAGTTGGAATCCCTGGGTCTCCAAGTTTCTTAGGAACCTTACCATTGAAGGAATAATTAGCAAGCAAAGTAGAGATTTCTTCATTAGGGATCTTCCTTTTATTCGAGACAATGTCCTTCATATACTTTGAGTAAGGAGGCAATTTAATAGCATCAGTCAAAGGAATTTGCAAGAATAAAGGTTTCATCCACTCACAAAACTTATTATAGTGTTCATCTTCCTTTGACTTGTGTTTCTTATCAGGGAAAGGCATAGGTTTTTGGACCCAAGGTTCTCTTTCACTACCATGTTTCTTAGCAACAAAATCTTCTTTGGTGTATTTAGTAGTCTTAGTGTGGTTTTCAGGTTCTTCTTCAACTTTTTCTTCATTAGGAACTTCATTTTCTTCATTACCACTTTCAGTTTCAGCATCAGAGATAGATATACTATTAGGATCTATAGCAGGTTCAGAGGGTTCTACAATAGTTTTATGTTTCTTTTTCCTTTTCTTACGAGTCGAACCACTATTTTCAGCCTGTTGAGACTCCTGCTCAATTCTTTTGGGATGCCCCTCAGGATATAGAGGATCCTGGGTAGCAGCACCACTTCTAGTTCTAATTTCATAAGCATGTTTTTCTTTAGCAGCATTAACTAGCAAGTCGTTTTGCACTTTAACGAGTTGATCTATTTGAGTTTGAACCATTTGAAAGTGTTTAACAATCATTTTAACATCATTAGAGGTTCTTTCCACAATATCTTTCAACTCAACAATAGCTCTAGTGTTTTCCATAAGATGATTTTGCACCCTTTTATTAAAGTTATCTTGCTTAACAATAAAGATATCAAATTCTTCTAAGCATTGATCAGGAGGTTTCAAGTAAGGGATATCACCTTCATCAAAGTGTTGGAGAGAGTGTACCTCAATAGTGGGTGAGTAGGGAATAGGCTTACATAATTCTTCTATAGGAGGTAAATTCTTGACATCTGCAGCTTTAATTCCCTTCTCCTTAAGACATTTCTTAGCTTCCTTCATCACTTCATCATTTAATTCAATAATTCCCCTCTTCTTTGATGTTGGAATAGGCACAGGAATAGATGGTTCATGTACAATTACTTCAGGAATAACTTGTTTAGGAGGAGTCCAATCTTCATAATTCTTACTTATTTTAGCCATTAATTCCTCAGCTTCCTTGGGAGTCCTATTCCTGAAAACACAATCAGCACAACTATCTAGGTATGTCCTAGATTCTTCGGTTAGTCCATTATAAAATATATCAAGTAGTTCATTCTTAGGTAATGGACTTCCAGCCTGTGCATGAATCAAAGCACAAAACCTTGCCCAAGATTCGGGCAATACCTCTTTTCTCCCTGTTTAAAATCAAAAGTTCTGCAAAACAGCATGTCTAGCACTAGGAGGAAAATATTTCGAGGAAAGTATTAAACAAGCACTCAGGGCTATCAATAGATCCAGGAGGTAAATTACCAAAGCAAGTTTTAGCTTCTCCTTTCAGTGAAAAAGGGAAAATCTTAGCAACAAAGTAAGTACGCATTTTAATATCATCAAAAAACAAGCCACTCATGATAGAAAGTTCATTCATATGTGCTACCGCACTTTCATTCTTAGTCCCACAAAAAGGTTCTTTCTCAACAATAGCTATGTAGGATAGATCGAGAGAGAAATCATAATCTTCATCTATAATGTTTATGGGAGAAGCAGCAAACTTAGCAGCAGGAGATAATTTGGGTCTAATAGTACGCCTCTTAAGGAGATTCTTAGCAGCGCTCCTATCATGGGTGTTCCTACATTCTTCAATAAACTCATCAGTCATCTCAACATAATCTTCTTCAGCATCATAATTCTCAGGTGAGCTAACAGGTGTGGCAGTGTCTTCATTAGGAGTTTCGGTATTTCCAACTATAGTTCTAGCAATCGTAGCATCTAGGAAAGGACCTAATGAACCACTCTTATCAAGCACGAGAAGCGACATCATAAGCATCAAGTTTCAGCAGTAGTAGCAGTGTGTGTAGCATGTGTATGTGGTGGTGTAAGGAACTTACTCAGAACAGACAGTGAATCAAGAGCAGTAGAGGTGTTCAAAACCGTACCTCTTCTTGTAGTGGATGGTAAAATAGGAACCTTGCCATCACGAGACTTACCCATGATGGATGGAAAGCAGCAAACAATAGAGAATCCAAGTGAACTTGATAAATAAAGCTATGCTCCCAAGAACGGCGCCTTTAAAATAGTCTTGATGACCCACATGTATAGGGGTGTATCACAAGATATTTCGAGGGAAGTGAAACCCAATTTATTGATTCGACACAAGGGGAGCCACAGAATACTTATCAGCCTTAACAACTGAGTTGTCAATTCAGCTGCACCTGGAAACAATCTTGCTCACAATAGTTTATCAGTAGCAACAATTTTGTAGTAGGAATAGTAAAATAGTGAGAGCAAAGAAAAAGATGTATAACAAAAGCAGTAAACAGTGGGATTCGAGTGCGGTAGGCATAGGGATGGATGGACGGGCGTTGCATGGATAAGGCAATTCACATAGCAATCAGAACATAGGGCAATTGCAGATAAATAAGATAAAGCATCCAAGTACTAGACAATCCTAGGCGTGTGTTCCATATATAGTCATACGTGCTCGCAATGAGAACTTGCACAACATCTTTTGTCCTGCTAGCCTGTTTGCAGTGGGGCCTCTAGGGAACTACTGGCAATTAAGGTGCTCCTTTTAATAGAGCACCGGAGCAAAGCATTAACACTCCGTGAACACATGTGATCCTCACATCAAAGCCTTTCCCTTCCGGCTACCCTGATTTCTGTCACTTCGGGACCATAGGTTCCGGACAACAATGTGTGTATACAACTTGTAGATAAGACCAAGAACAATACTATCATAATGAATTAATAATATGTTCAGATCTGAAATCATGGCACTCGGGCCCTAGTGACAAGCATTAAGCACGACAAGTCGCAACAAAGTCATAAAGCACTAATAAAAGATACTAGGCACCATGCCCTAACAATCTGATACCATTACATGAACGATCTCATCCAATCCCTACCATCCCCATAGCCTACAACGGGGGATTACTCACTCATAAATGGGAGAAACATGGATGGTCAATGGAGAAGCGATGGTGATGATGATGGCGATGATCTCCTCCAATTCCCGTCGGCGAGTGCGAACGGAGTTTCGGTGCTATTTCGTGGAATCTGGTGGTGGCGAGTGAAACCTCCGGAAAAACGTCGACCCCCCAATTTTTAGGTCAAGGCTCCTTATAGGCGAAGAGAGAGGCCGAGGATGCCTGAGGCCCACCACCTTCGGCGCGGCTGGCCTACCAGCGCCAAGTGGTGTGGCCACCCCAGGCTCTTCTCCGTCTCGTATTCGGCTCTGAGTCTTGGGTGAAATAGGATTTTTGGCATATTTTCTAGGATTTTTCCCGATAGTTGATTTTCTGCACAAAAAGTAGACACCAAGGCAATTCTGCTGAAAACAGCGTCAGTTCGCATTAGTTGCATCCAAATCACACAAGTATAGAGGAGAAACAATAGCAAAAGTGTTCAGGAAAGTAGATACGTTTTGGACGTATCACCCACTTGATGTTAATGCTAAAAAGAAACTCATGGGGAGTCTTAATGATGATCTTATTATGGTTAACAATGCCTATGTCCCCGTTGATTTCTATGTTTTGGATGTTGAATGCAATGCTTCTTGTCCTATTACTTTGGGAAGACCTTTTCTTAGAACTGTTGGTGCCATTATTGATATGAAAGAAGGCACCATTAAATATCAACTCCCACTCAAGAAAGATATAGAACATTTCCCTAAGAAGAGAGAGAAGATTTCTTTTGCCTCTCATATGAAAACAAAATTTGCTTTTAATGCTTCTTCATTTGAGAACACTTGATTATTTTTCTTGCTTCTTATGTCTAACTTAAAGGCGTTAAAGAAAAGTACTTATTGGGAGATAACCCAGAAGTTTTAGTTGTTATTACTTCAGTAATAACCGCTCCTTATCATTTTTATTTGCTTTTTGTGCCAAGAGTAACCTCTAATGAGAGAGAAGTAATGATTGGGAAAGTTGCTGTCCTGAAATAGATTTCTATGCTTCACCGTAAAAATTCGTGTAAAATCTCTGTACGTCCTTTTGATGCGTGAATTTTTGTGCTTCTGACCCAGGTTGTTATATAACTTATTTAGTTCAACACTTTTTGATTTGAGCAACAGAAGATCTTCAAAAAAATCGTCTTTACCTACTGGTCTGTTTTGACAGATTTTTGCCATTTTCTGCATTTGCTTCTTGTTGGTTACTTTTTGAGTTCTTTTGGAGAATTGAGCTTTTTGAGGGAAGTGCTACAGTAGCTAGTGTTTTAATGGAAGTTTTCTTGGTGTTATAACTGAACCTTAAAGACCTATTATCTTGAGTGCACTAATGTTGCTAATAAAGATTGTGTGAAGTTTTGTATGAACGAAAAATTTCAGGTGTATGGAAGGAATGAGTAATGAGATGAAGGATGAACTAAAGCTCAAGCTTGGGGATGCCACGTGCATCACCCCAAGAAATATCCAAAAGTACAAGCGTCAAAGCTTGGGGATGCCCAAGGCATCCCCCTCTTCATCAATAAAAATCCCAGGTTTCTTCCAAACGCTTCATTTTTATTGTTTCATGCATAGTTATGTTGTTCTTGGAGCGTCTTCTTTTTTGTTTTCGTTTTGGTTTTTGTTTGCTTAGTTTTCTGAATAAATTGGTTGGACCCCCTCTTTCATACATTGTTTTTCAAATAGTTTGGTTTGGTTTGGAAAAGAGTAGGAAAGCTCATGTTTAAGTGGTAAAGAGAGCTTGTTTTTTACTGTGGCCTATGCTCTGTCATGCCATGTTTGATATTGTTTTGGCTTTATGCTTAGTATGCTTTGCTGTAGCATGACTTGTTATAAACAATTGAGATTGCTTAATGTGCCTTGGATGAATCATGCGTTGTTTTAGCATATTAAAGCATACTATTGTGGTATTCTCCTTTGATGCTTTATTTGGGTTGACTTGGCACATGCTCACACCATGTTATGACTATCTCAAGTCACCATAAGCCTTTATGATCCTTTAGTTTTCAAGTTGTAGTATCACTTTATGCTTTGATCAATGATGTTTTATCGCTCTGCATGATTATGGCCATTATTGCTCTCTTAGTTTGTCGCTCCTAGTCTTTTGCTAGCCTCCATAACCAAGTATGAGTTACACTCATGCATCCAACTCCCTAAACCAAGTTATTCCAAAGATTCCACCATACCTACCTACTAGCATATGCTATTCCAAGTATATTCATGTTTTTGTTTACGTTCCAAATTAAACTTGTTACGAGAAAACTAGTGATTAAAGCTCTCACAAACTTGATGGCACACTTTACTTTTCTTGCCCTTAATAAACTTGAACCATTGTGTCGTCTATGTTGTATATGTTTGCACTTATTTGTTGGGGATTAGCAGAACCATGCTATCATGGGGAACGCTTTCAACATTGCATGGGTACTTTGTACCTAGTTGATATCATGCTCTTTTCTCTGGATAATGTCGTGTGAAATGAAAAGGGATCTTGTAAGTCCATGGATTTATGTATGTGGAATTGAAGAAATGGCAAATTAATTTAATTTAGGCTAATTGGGATAATCATGAAACACTGCAGCTCAACCACCAATCATGAAGCATTCTTCTTATAAAAATAGTCTATATTATAAAAAAAAAAAGAAAAAAAAAAAAAAAAAGAGAAAGGAAAGAGAAAAAGCAAGCACCATATTCCATGGTAAATAAGAGATGCTGAATTCGTGCATTTTTTGTTTTTTTTTGATATGATGATATTTCGTTCTTGGGCAAGAAGTACCCGTTAAGCAGTTGATACACATGTACTTACGATGACAAGAACTTACCGTGACTAAACTTGAGTACCATGAGGCCCTCGTATTCAAGGGACATGAGATTTCTAACTTATACTCGAGCATGTACACCATAGTTTGTTCACTTTAACCTTAATCACTTCAAGATGCTTATGATAGGGGCAATAAGCTGAAATCTATAAGTACCATAATTTTTGGCTCTTTATGAGACTTGAATCCTGCTTCCTTCTATGAAGGCCTTTCTTCCACCATAAGCTATGCACCTCCTTTGAGCGTAAGTGGCCATTCTTAGTTCTATGTACCTTTGTCCCAAGACTAGTTGATTGATGCATACCTTGATATTTCTTGTTTTAAACTATTTGTATCTAGTCACTCTTATGGAATCTTTTGTTTGTGCTCATGTTGCAACATAGTTTCTTTGTCTTTAAGAACTTTGTCTTTCATGTTATGATTGAATCCCAAGAAAGTAGATAAAACCAAGTTTATGATGGTGGAACATCAAAAATTATAGATACATTTGCAATATATCAACATCCCCAAGCTTAACTCCTGCTCGTCCTCGAGTAGGTAAGTGATAAAAAGAAAGAATAATTTTTGAGGTGACATGCACCATCATAAACTTGATCAAAGTACTTGTAAAACATTCAAAGCTAGGATCATAGTACTTCAATCATATCATGAAAGACAAAGTTCTAGCAATAAGACAAAGAAACTATGATGCAACATGAAAAGGCACAAACAAAAGATTCATGAATAACAATGCTTTGCAAGACGTTTGTTTGTTTCACATAAAGAAAACATAGCATAATAGTATTCAGCTTGTCCCTCATAGAGTAGCAAGTATAAATGCATAGGACACCTTCAAAGTTCATAAGACTGACTAGATACAAATAGTTTAAGACAAGCAATATCAAGTTATGCATCAATCAACTACTTGGGACAATGCACATAGAACTAAGAATGGCCACTATGCTCTCAAAGTAGGTGCATAAAGGTAGAAGGTGGAGACTCAATATATAAGTTAAAGAAAGGCCTTCATAAAAGGAAGTAGGGATTCAAGTCTCATAAAGAGCTTCCAAAAATTATGGTACTTATATAGCTTTCAGCTCTCATTGCCCCTATCATAAGCATCTTGAAGTGATTAAGGTTAAAGTGAACAAACTATGGTGTACATGCTTGACGAAGTATAAGTTAGAAATCGCATGTCCCTTCAATACGAGGGCCGCTCCTCATGCTACTCAATTTTAGTCACTGGTAAGTTCTTGTCATTGTAAGTACATGTGTATCATAGAGAACCGCCAACGGGGTACCCCCTGCCCGATGATACGGAGGAATCCCCATATCAAAATGACAAGGCAAGCAGACAACAAGCATCTCAGCAATCTTCTTATTTACCATTGGAATATGGTGCTTTTTTCTCTCTTTCCTCTTTTCATAATCACTTTTTTTTCTCTTTTTTATCAATATAGGACTCTTTTTTATAAGAAGAATGCTTCATAGACAGCTCATTATGGTTACGCTGCAAGTTTCCACCATGTCAGCATGGATTAGACCAGCGGCCCAGGCGTTTCTCTAACACATATACATAACTCCATGGACTTACAAGCTCCCCTTTCATTTCACACCGACGACATCCATAGACAAAAGAGTATGATATCAACTAGGTACAAAGTACCCGTGCAATGTTGAAAGCGTTCACCATGACAGCATGTTCTGCTAATCCCCAACAAATAAGTGCAAGCATATACAACATAGACGACACAATGGTTCAAGTTTATTAAGGGCAAGAAAAGTAAAGTGTGCCATCAAGTTCATGAGAGATTTAATCACTAGTTTTCTCATAACAAGTTTAATTTGGAAGGTAAACAAAAACATGAATATACTTGGAATATCATAAGATAGTAGGTAGGTATGGTGGACTCTTTTGAATAACTTGGTTTAGGGAGTTGGATGCATGAGTGGAACTCATACTTGGTTGCAGAGGCTAGCAAAAGACTGGGAGCGACAAACTAAGAGATCAATAATGGCTATAATCATGCAGAGCGACAAAACATCATTGATCAAAGCATAAAGTGATACTAAAAGTTGAAAACTAAAGGATCATAAAGGCTATGGTGACTTGAGATAGTCATAACATGGTGTGAGCATGCGCCAAGTCAATCCAAATAAAGCATCAAAGGAGAATACCACAATACTATGCTTTAATATGCTAAAACAACTCATGATTCATCCAAGGCACATTAAGCAATATCAATTGTTTATAACAAGTCATGCTACAACAAATAATACTAAGCATAAAGCCAAAACAATATCGAGCATGGCATGACAAAGCATAGGCCACAGTCAAAAACGAACTCTCTTTACCATTTAAGCATGAACTTTCCTACTCTTTTCCAAACCAAACCAAACCAAACTATTTGAAAACCAATGTATGAAAGAGGGGGTCCAACCAATTTATTTAGCAAACTAAGCAAACCAAGCAAACAAAAAACCAAAACGAAAACGAAAAAGAAGATGCTCCACGAACAACACAATTGTGCATGAAACAATAAAAATGAAGCGTTTGGAAGAAACCTGTGATTTTTTATTGATGAAGAGGGGGATTGCTTGGGCATCCCCAAGCTTTGACGCTTGTACTTCTTGGATGTTTATTGGGGTGACACGCGTGGCATCCCCAAGCTTGAGATTTAGTCCATCCTTCATCTCATTACTCATTCCTTCCATACATCTGAAATTTTTCCTTCATACAAAACTTCACACAATCTTTATTAGCAACATTAGTGCAATCAAGATAATAAGTCTTCAGATTCAGCTCTAACACCAATAAACTTCCATTAGAACACTAGCTACTGTAGCACTTCCCTCAAAAAGCTCAATTCCCCAAAAGAACTCAAAAAGGAACCAACAAGAAGCAAATGCAGAAAATGGCAGAAATCTGTCAAAACAGACCAGTAGGTAAAGACGATTTTTTTTGAAGACCTTATGTTGCTCAAATCAAAAAGTTTTGAACTAACGAAAGTTATATAACAACCTGGGGCAGAAGCACAAAAATTCACGCCTCAAAAGGACATTCAGAGAGTTTACACGAATTTTTACGGTGAAGCACATAAATCTGTTTCGGGACAGCAACTTTCCCAATCATTACTTATCTCTCATTAGAGATTACTCTTGGCACAAAAAGAAAATAAAAAGGATAAGGAGCAGTTATTACTGAAGTAATAACTTCCAAGACTCATCTAAAACTTTTGGGTTATCTCCCAATAAGTACTTTTCTTTAACGCCTTTAAGTTAGGCATAAGAAGCAAGAAAAAGACTCAAGTGTTCTCAAATGAAGAAGTATTAAGATTAATACCAGAAATATCTTCAACAAGGCAAGATATCTCATCCAAATAAGTTCTAGAGGATCCTCTCTCAATGCTCTTAGGTTCACTATTTTCATCAAACAGGTTTTCAGGAATGATCCAATCAAGATTCTTTTCTATGGCTTCATGCATTGCTACCAGTTTAAAGGGTATTGGTATCTTAGTTTCCTCCCCATTAGGTTCAGTTTTGTTCTTATTTTCTCGTGTACCAATAACATCTACACATGAGCCTAGCATATTGAAACGTTCAAAGACTTTTCTAGCTTTCTTGGCAACATCATAGAATTCCTTAAACAAAGTTTCTAGAATAAAATCTCTCTTTTCAGGATCCTCAATTTCTTTAAGCTTAGGAAACATTACTTGCATTAAGGGCTTGAGGTTAACAAACCTAGATTCCAACATGTGAACAAAAAAAACTGCAGCAATCTCATAGTTTGGAGCAAGTTCTACAATGGATCTATCATCAGTATCCTCATGTCTACTAACATGATTAAAGAATTCTTCAATATTATCTTTTCCAATTATTTAACCACTACCTATTGAAAGGTCTTTCAGGGTGAATTTAGGGATCAACATGGTGTGCTAAGGAAGGGGTAGCCACTACAGAAGACTTAATTTTTTTTGTTTTTGATAAAGAAAGCAAACTTGTAAAACTATTTTTTTTGTGTTTTTGATAACAAAACAAGCAAACAAAAAAAAAGAAACTAATCAAAACAAAAATAACAAAGTAAAGAGATTGGTTATGAGGGACTCCCCTTGTGAAGATGTCCTTGACTCTCAATTCAGCGGCTTGTAAAAATACTTTGATGGCTCGTGATTGATGAGCTCGTTGGGGAACCCCAAGAGAAAGGTATGATGAGCACAGAAGTAAGTTTCCCTCAGTTATGAAATCAAGGTTATCGAACCAGTAGGAGCAAGGAAACACCCCAAAGGTGTTGCTAGCTGAGCCTTGGCAGGGCGCACTACCGGTGCTAGTAGCAACGTGGAGACCTGCACAACACAACCATAGAACTTTGTCCCTAACTTACGATGAGGTTGTCAATCTCACCGGTTTTGCTGAAAACAAAAGATTAAACGTATCGAATGGAAGGAAGTAATAGCTTGCAGAAAGTAAACACAAAGCAGTAAACAGTTTGTAGATTGTATGTAAAAGAAAGGACCGGGATCCATAGTTCACTAGAGGTGGCTCTCCTTAAGATAGATAACATGCTGGGTGAACAAATTACAGCAGGGCAATTGACAAACATCGAGAAAGCATACAAGCATATACTAATCATCTTGACTCCTTTGAGACTTGATTGGGCATTACAACATTATACATAGACCGCCATCCAACTGCATCTATGACTAATAATCCACCTTCAGGTTATCATCCGAACCCCCTCCAGTATTAAGTTGCAAGCAACAGATTATTGCTTTAAGAATTGCGTGTAATATAAACAATATGATTGTTCTATGAATAAAGGATTGTTGTTTTCTCCCTAGTAGCAACAACACATCTAATATCTTAGAGATTTCTGTCACTTCCCCGGATTACCAGAGGCATGAACCCACTATCGAACATAAATACTAACTCTTGGAGTTACTAGTATCTACTTGGCCAAGATAACGACTAACAACGGAAAGCATGCAAGATCACAAATAACAAACACATGATAGAATCAATAATCAATCTAAAATAGCATCTCAATATCCATCGGATCCCCGCAAATACAACATGCAGAATTAGAAATAGATGATCTTGATCATGAACGCAGCTCACAAGATCTAAATATGAAAGCACAAAGGAGGAGAACCAGCCATCTAGCTACTATATGGACCCGTAGTCCAGAGATGAACTACTCACGCATGACACCAGAGGCTTGCATGATGATGAAGAAGGCCTCTAGGGTGAATTCCCCTCTCCGGCAGGGTGCCAGGAAGAGCTTCAGATCCCTCTCGATCTAGGGATGAAGATGACGGCGACTACAAACTCTTTCGTGGATTTTTGATCAGGTCCTTAGGGTTTTGGTCCCGAAGGCAATATATAGGCGGAAGGAGAGGCCGAGAGGGTGCTGGGGTCGGCCAGACCACTGATACAACCCTACGCACAGTAAACGTTTGCATTATCTAGGAAATAAAACTAGAGCAACAATACGAGTACTAGAGATAGATTTGCATGATAATAAATAACAAGAAAGTAAAGCTAGTTTCTGTAGTAATAAAATACACTAAACTAACCGGACCATGAGTGTGGAATAGTGGTGGTAATTGTGGTGGCTTTGTCCAAGTTTAAATAGCGAATAGATCAGGTTCATTGCCTTCGATGCAGTTTTCTATGTGGGAGAGGCTAAATATACATGTGTTTCACTACTTGGAATTACATGTACTATATGATTGGATTGTTAGCAAACATCCGTAAGTACTAATCAATGCATTAAGGTTTTCCCAACCACAGCCTTAAGTTTAATGGCCCTCTTATTCCCATACGTGCAACGTTCCGGTTCGTGTCCTCAGGTTTCTGTCACTCCAGCAGAACTTCCCCCCTTCCTTTTACACATACTACAAACCCTATGATGTTTAATCCATGCGCATACAAATATAATGGATACCAAAGGATTATACCATATCAACATACAACTCTAATGAACCAAAGACGTTCAACCATTCAATCTAAGAACAAAGAAATTACACAAACATGACATAGATCATAGGATTATAACTTATAGCATCAAATACCATGTTTACATAGGACGGTACAGAGGTGTGTGGGAGGATGAACCACTGCATACTAGAAGGATTAGGTGATGGAGATGACAGTGAAGATGGTGAAGAGGACGCACAAGATTGACGGCCATGGGGACTCTTCCCGCCGGGCCATGGGGAGCACCGCCCCTTAGCCCCCTTCCTTCATGGCTTATTGGGAGCCCTCCCCAATGGAGATGGGATCTATGGGGGAGGCAAAAACGTGGCTTTGGTGGCTGCAAATTCGTGGGTGGAGATGCCCTGGGCGAATTAGGTTTTCTCCCTTTATATAGCTTCTCGGATTCCCATCATTTCATCTTGGGCTGAAGTAAATCGGGTCTAGAAGGCCCGTCCAGACTTGGAATTAGCTAAATTTTATGTCCAGAACATTTTTCGCAAAATTTCCAACAACTTTGTAGTTGAAGAGTTTTCATTTGACGCCGTCTTCGACCCGAAACGTGACCATCTTTAAAAAGAGTTCTGAGACAGATTTCTGGAAAAATCCCAATTTGACTCCAACAAGATTTCCACTTGTATTCTTGGTAATTCCTACACATCAAAGTGTAAAACAAGAACATTGTGCACTTTTACAACTATTAGTAGGTTAGTCCAAATAAATAATAAACTTTATTAAAAAAAGGAGTGTCAAAAGCATATTATTAGCATAAAACCATCAAAAATTATAGATACATTATGGACGTATCAACATCGAGACGACGGGAAACTCAATAAATGGCGAGTCGGGTCGTGGCTTGAGAGGCTTGACTGGGAGAAGGCTAGGTGTGTCCATCGGTGATGATTAGAAAGTAGTGGAACTAAGTCTTTCTAATGTTGCATGCCATGTTCGGACATACCTTAAGCATGTGTTTTGTTTTGTTGGTTATGCATAAGCGACCTGTGGCAAGGATATTGGTTGTATGCTTTCTCATGCTGCAAACATGTTTTTTTGGTCTTGTCTGCGTTGTCCACAATTTTTGTGTGTATATTGTTGTTTCATGTTGTTAATGGGACATTTTTATAGCCATTTTGTTGCGAGAATTAGGTTTCACTGCATAGATGGAGTTTATGATGATTGGGGATTTTTATGTAAATGTTGCACGAGGAGTTTGATATTATGATGATTGGAGGTTCAGGATCTACCACTTAAAGTGGATCCGGCGGTGAGGAGGCAGGATGATTTCTCTCCCGTTGCATCCCGACCTAACTAACATGTAGCGCTTGCAATAAATATGTATGAAATGTTTAGAGATAGATACACATTTCTAGCAATTTCGACCAAAATCAGGTGAGGTATGGTTGGCATATGGAGAGGTTGAAGGCATCTCTTTGGTTACTCCCTCTATCCCAATTAATTGACTTAGATTTGTCTAGATTCGGATATATCTAGACACGTTTTAGTGCTAGATACATCCAAATCTAGAGAAATTTGAGTCAATTAATTTAGATAGGGAGTAAAAAAATATAATTCAGAATTTCTGACAGATATCATTCGTAGCAACCGGTGAATCACAATCGGGATAGCCGCACAGCAGTTCCCTTCCAAGATCAGAAATTCAGATAGGATAACGTACACATCGCGACGAGCCTGCAATAGCTCTAGCCGAACACCTGGTCCAAGCAGCTAGACCACCATATCCACATCTCCATGGACAATCGCGCCTACACCTCCCAAACCGTACCCTGATCGTGTCCTCGTTTATGCCCGCTCCGTTCCCGCCACTCGCTGGCAAGGCAACCGGCAACACCCATGCGAGTCCACGCAGCGCACCTACTCGTCCCCACGCCGCCCACGCCCCGCCGCCATGTCATCCTCCGCTTCACCGTCTCCGCCGCGGCAGCATCGGCGAACGTGACCCCGGCAGACGCCACCCGCAGGCAGGCCATCATCGTCGGCGGCGGGCTCGCGGGCCTGGCTGCGGCGACCCACCTAGCCTCCCTCTCCGTGCCGTTCACGCTGCTGGAGGCCTCCGACCGCCTCGGCGGCCGCGTCGCCACCGACGAGGTCGACGGGTACCTGCTCGACCGGGGCTTCCAGATCTTCCTCACCGCCTACCCGGAGTGCCAGCGCCTCCTGGACTACCCGGCTCTCCGCCTCCGCCCGTTCTTCCCGGGCGCGCTCGTGTACCTCGGTGCCGGCGACGGCGGCGACCCGGCATTCCACATGCTCTCCGACCCGTTTCGCTTCCCAATCCGCTCCCTCTCCTCGGTCTTCTCCCCCGTCGGCTCCCTCCCCGACAAGCTCCTCGTCGGCCTCACCCGCCTCCGCGCGGCCGCCACTCCGGACGACGTCATCCTCTCCTCGCCCGAGACGACCACCGCGAGGCACCTGGAGAAGCTCGGCTTCTCGCCGTCCATCGTGGAGCGGTTCCTCCGGCCGTTCCTCGCCGGGATATTCTTCGACCCGGCGCTCGACACGTCGTCCCGCCTCTTCGAGCTCGTGTTCAAGCGGCTCGCCCTCGGGGACAACGCCCTGCCGGATGCCGGCATCGGCGCAATCGCCGCGCAGCTCGCGGACCGCCTCCCCGCGGGCTCCGTCCGCCTCAACGCTCGCGCGGCCGCCGTCGACCCCTCGTCCGGCGTGACGCTTGACACCGGCGAGACCGTGTCCGGCGAGCTCGGCGTCATCGTGGCCGTCGAGCAGCCGGAAGCCGAGAAGCTCCTGCCGCAGCTACCGACGAGACCCAAGAAGGCCGGCGCCGAGAGGAGCACCGTGTGCATCTACTTCTCCGCGGACCGCGCGGCGGTGCAAGACCCCGTGCTGCTCCTCAACGGGTCGGGCAAGGGGATCGTGAACAACATGTTCTTCGCGACCAACGTGGCGCCGTCGTACGCGCCGGCGGGGAAGGTGCTGGTGTCCGTGTCGCTCGTGGGATCGTTCGTAGGGCGAGAAGACGCGGAGCTGGCCGGCGAGGTGGTGCGAGAGCTCGGCGGGTGGTTCGGGGCGGAGGAGGTCGCGTCGTGGGCGCACCTGAGGACGTACCGCATCGGCTTCGCGCAGCCGGACCAAACGCCGCCCACGGAGCCGGCGGGGCGGAACCCGAGGGTCGGCGACGGCTTGTACGTGTGCGGGGACCACTGGTGCTCCGCCACGTTCGACGGCGCGATGGTGTCCGGGAGGAGGGCGGCCGAGGCTCTGGCCCAGGACAAGGGATTATCCGGCGCGTAGGCTGATTTTTTGGTTGAAATGTCTGGTCGAGCTGAGCCGAGGGAACTGGTCTCCGTGCGATTTTTTTCTTCACTCATATATATACTGTCTGAATAGCACGAGCACATCTCTCTATTTTTGTGTAAATGTGTTTCTTAGCTGTCTAATTCGTGTAAATGTTAATTCTTGTATTACTCTCTCTGTCTCGAAATAGATGTCATAATTTTTTCTAATTTTGTTTGTATCTAGTACTAAATACTATCTTAAATACATTTAAATTTAGACAAATTTTTAATATCTATTTTGAGACAGAACGAGTAGCACTATTTTTGAATTGTGATTTAACCGTATCGAAAGATAGTTAGCTTCGACTAAACGGTGTTTCTTTTTTAGAGTGCAATACATATGTAATGTTTCGATGCCCTGATCGTGAAAAGTGGTGTGCTTGGGTGTCCCCCCCTTCTCTCAAATTTATAGATAAGTAAAAACATAAGAACAATTAGGATTGACAAATACCCCTTCAGTTCGAAAAGCATGAGGTATATCAGACAATCCTAGTCATTCTTATATTTTAAGTTTTCTAAGTTTGGGAGGAGGGGAGGATATCGGAGCAAAAGTCTCAGTGAAAATATTATTTCCAAGCTACATATATATGTTATGCAAAATTAATGTCTCGCAAAAGTTCTCTCGAGTTTAAACCTTTTAACAAATTATTTGTCAAATTTTGCAAAGGCCATTATGTCACAACGCTACCGTAGCTTAGGCCGTAGGGTGTTGTCTCCTAGCATGCCACATCGGTCCTTTTTTCTATGTTACGCAAAATTAATGAGAATATTCTTTCAATTTTTTTTAATGAGAATAGAGCATGGGACAATCTCTTATCTTAGATATAGTCTCGTCACGTAATTATATGTATGGATCATGTAATATTTTTTGTTTGTATTTCAACGGTTATGCAAAAGAAGGTCTATTGACAAGCCAATGTACCCTACAATCCGGGTTCTCTAGCTAGAACTGAACTTTTGAAGTGATTATTTGACAACTTATGCGAATGATTTGATGTAATCCTAATGCAACTAACCTGTCTTGTGGCTAATGAGTTGAACATGACTACCATGGCTCCACTTCGACTAAAGCGGAGGGAGTACAATTGTTCCTGAGGTTGATTTTGTTCACCGTCAATGCTACAAAACATGTTAGCCCGCTGTACAATCACAAGAATGGTTAACATGGTTGAACTTTTCCGAAAAGTGGTTTTGACTCCCGAACTCTTGTGAAAACTCTATTTTTTGTTTTGAAAATTTCTGAAAATGAATGCACACATGCATATATATGTCTAGTATGTACTGCCAAATTTGCATCGAAAAATGTTTGCATAAGTGGTCTGCACGAAAAAATACAAATATTAAAATAAAAATAGAGTTATTTTTAGCATTTTCAAAACAATGATTTTGTGATTTTTGTATAGCCAATTATTTGGCAAAACTCCGCAGACATGTAAAGAACATGTGTATGCATCCACGCAAATGTTTCGGAATTTTTGAAACATTAAAATGTTTTTTAAATAGCGAGTTCACTGGAGCTCGTGAACACAAACTCTGCAATTTTTTGCATTGACATGTTTTTAGGAAATTCTTGCACGTGGGTCCCACTAATGAATCATACGACCCATCCGAGTATCATCGAGAGGATAAAGGTCTAAACCCAAGGCCCAAACCCGGTCAAGAGGCCCAACTGCCCAACTCCAAACCGCCTCACTTCTGATCCTCTCCGACGACGAGATGGGCTCGATGGAGTTGTCCACCGCGCCGGAGAACGGCACCGCCGCGGCCGCCGCGGCGTGCAACGGCGGGGCCGCCCCGCCGAACGGAGGGGTCGAGAGGAGGTTGAGATCTTCGGCCCCGTCCGCGTCGTGGGCGGCGCATCTGCCGCTGGAAGTGGGGACGCGCGTGATGTGCCGGTGGCGCGACCAGAAGCCCCACCCAGTCAAGGTCATCGAGCGCCGGAAGCCTTCCCCCTCCTCCTCCCCTGCCGACTACGAGTACTACGTCCATTACACCGAGTGTAAGCAGCCTCCCAACCTCGCCCCCATCAGGATGCTTCGTTTCTAGGGTTAGGTTTAAGGCTCGTCAGGTTGGGGAATTTAGGATTAAATGTTCAATTGACTTTATCAGCAGTGCAATCCGAGTGGGTTCCAGTGAGAATTGATCTGCAGATGTGCTTTTGTATAGGCAAGCCGAATTTTGGTAGTATTATCACACACACTTCCAGCGCATTTTTAGTTGGAATGGGAACTTAACCACCTAATGACTGATATGTGTGGTGTGTTGTATTGAGGGCTCGTAGAGTGGCGCTGGTACAGAAATGGGTTTAACTTTAACAGCAATCAGGCTTGTTTTAGTTCATTGACTTAACCGTGTTTATTGATTGTATTTAAATGATCTGAATTGGCAGTCAATAGGAGGCTGGATGAGTGGGTTAAACTTGAACAACTTGATCTTGATACTGTCGAGGCCGATGTTGATGAGAAGATAGACGATAAGGTATAAATGAATGCTATCCATTACTGGCTACTTGGCCGAGATAATCTTTTTTCCTGAAGCTACATGTGTTAACTATCCTTTATATAAAAAAAAAAACCAAAAAAAGGCATATGACTATTTGCGCATTATACAGGCAACAAGTTTGAAGATGACACGGCACCAGAAACGCAAAATTGATGAAACACATGTGGAGGTATGCACTGGACTGTTAACACTCTGGATAATTTTATCCCTTTACCTGTGAACCTCTTATGTGAAGATGTACTTTTCAAAGTGGTACCCAGGGCTTTAGTTTGCTCTTTATTGGCATTTCTAACAAATATGGAGAATTGTTTCGAGCACACATGGTTTAGATTCCTTGTACTGGGATTATGTCTTCTTTCTAGTTAATGGGCTGAAACTGATCTTTCACTTGATGTCAATTTCCCTTGTAGCAAGGTCACGAGGAGCTTGATGCTGCTAGTTTGCGGGAGCATGAAGAGTTCACAAAGGTGAAAAATATAGCGAAGATAGAACTTGGGAAATATGAGATAGATACCTGGTATTTCTCTCCTTTCCCACCAGAGTACAATGACTCTGCGAAGCTTTTCTTCTGTGAGTTTTGCCTCAACTTCATGAAGCGCAAAGAACAGCTTCAGAGGCACATGGTGAGTTTGCCCTTATTTGTTAAATATATTGTGAAACACTCTGCTTGTCAGATAGCATTGCTAACTTGCTACTTGTAATTATGGGTCCTTCTACTTAGATTCGTGTTTGGACATGAGAATCTTCCCACACTTTTATATTCTCTTTTGATTTTTCCAGTGTTCTAAATTGATGCCTAGTTTTAAACCCTTCTGGCACTCCTTAACCTCTAAATTGACTGTTGTTACTCATTTAGTACAGAGAACTGCATTAAATAAGAACACAGAACCCAGTCTCCACCACTTCATGTCACCTTTAGCGATCTGAAGTCATGGCTACCAGCTACTGTCATCATTGCCTCTCACTCACAACTGTTGTTTGGACATTGACGCGATCTCCAGAACATAACTTCTTAAACCAATTTTGTACAGTATTATTATATATTTGTTAAAACTAATAAACTACCTTTCTGAAAGTAAAGTTTGATACGAATATACATACAATTCACATACGACCAACCTAAATATTTATAAGATATTATTAGTCAAAGTAAAAATTATTTTGACTGCATAGATTCTAGGATGCACCTAGTTCTTACTGGTGGTTGTACCATTTGACTGAGATGAACCATGCTGGTTTGTGCAGCATATTTAGTTGCTGAGTTAATCCACGATGATAGTCTGATGCATTTATTTGTATAATGTTTGCTGCACTTTTTGTTTCATTGGGTCCTTGGATCTGATTCTCTTTAATACCGTAACAGTAATCAGTTTGTTAATGCCCTTTCTTTTAACTTTTGCAGAAGAAGTGTGATCTCAAGCATCCCCCAGGTGATGAAATCTACAGATGTGGAACTCTATCAATGTTTGAGGTAATAAGTTTGAATGACATTTTGCTAGCCAGCCTAGTCTGATGCATTTGCTCTTACCTTTTGCTCTTTATCTTGATATTCTGTTACTGGGATTCTTAAATTGCATTAGTGCTGCATTTGAAATACCTTTGGGAAAGACTGCTAGAGATGCACATCTGCAATTAGTTGCTTACAAAATGTACTGTAGAAGCAGCTACATTACTCACCTCTCCCATTATAGGAAGAAAATCCTGAGTCTCAAACAGAGAAGAATAAAAGAAAATGCATTATTACCGTCAGAAAGTTCAGTTCAGTTCTTCTGAAAATGTCAGAATGAATGGGTTGTTTTTGGACAATTAGCACTGATAGAAACTTTAATGAAAGATTATGTCGAAAGCCAGAGTCTGAGGTGCAAGCATTAACAATGTAACATTAATTGTTGAAGAACAAAATTCCACCCTCATGCTTTATGTAGAGAGATTTTCTTATGAGGTATATATACGTTCATTTGCATCATAGGGCTAAGCTGTTGTTTCCTATCTGGAGCGTATTGGAGAATTTTACATTTAAATTACTTCTTCCTCCAGGTAGACTAGGACCTTGGCAATTTAATAGACTAGTCTGACACTGACATCTGCATATCCAAAATGAGCTCTTTAAAAATGCATAATATAAAGAAATGCATCTAATGTCATGTGTTTTATCAACTATTTGTTCTTCATTTATCATCTAAAAGAGGATGTGCATCCATTTATTACAAAAACTAAATGGCAATCTGTACCAGATATAGCAACTGGTGGTTAGTTGCCATGGTGGGCTGGTGTCTATATGCAAGATATCATGAGAAGTTTAGGCCGACTTCTTTTCAGCTTCTCTAACAGATTTTAGGCCCAGAATCTCAGAAGCCCAAAAGAATGGGTCCGATTTTGTCTAGCTTATTTCCACCGGGAAGCTCGATTCCTTCCTATAGCGAGAGTCGGGTCGAACCTCGATTCTGGAACGATTCCCGCGATTGTGTCACCTGAAACGAAACGTTCTCCACGTCTAGACATGTCGTTGGTCATATTTACGCACGAATGCCACCGGCCAGAATAAGGACAAAAGAAAAAGAAAAAGAAAAAAAGAATTTGGCCATCGCTGTGACCCGTTCATCCCGAACGAACACAGACGCGTCGAGGGTTCGCTTCGCCTCCGCCGCCGCCGCCAGCCGCCGCTGCCGCTGCAGCTGCCCCAGGCTCGCCAGCCGACGCCGCCCTAACCCTCTCCTCGGCCGACGCCGCCCCGACCCTCTCCTCGCTCGACGCCGCACCGCCCCCACGCTCTCGGCTCGCGGCTCCGCCGACCGACGCACTGCGCCACCCTCCGCCGCCCTCCGCTGTGCACGCCCGCTCAAGAGACCTGCAGCCTCACCAGGCCGACCTTGCAATGCCCGTAGTCTGAATATTTTTCAGGAGGTACCGGTAGGAAGCACCACTAGCTTGTTTTATTAGGCATAAGTAAGATATGATTTGTAGTTTATTAGACTGGAGCAAATGATTAGTCATAAGCCCCAGATTTCATCGTATATTGATCTCCTTTCATTGCAAAACATGACAAAAGACTAGCAGTAGGCTCGTGGATTTGTCATGTAAAAAGACTTTCATTGTATTTTGGCATGTAATGTTTATTGTATTTTGACATGTAATGAATTATACAACGATGATATCAGCTCATTTGTCTGTTTTATAATCTTTTGTATTCATTTCTATCTCATTTGTACTAAAAACTAGCATACAAATGAAATTTAGGGGCGTTACAGACATTTCACCACTCAACCCATCAAACAAGCCAAATGCATAGAAGCTAAAAAGAATAGAGGGCAGCAGATTCTGTCAGCTTCTCCCCACCACAGCTTCTCCCCACAATCTCCCAAAATCCAGCTTCTCTAGAATCATAAGCTGAAAAGAAGTCGGCCTTAGTAGGCTTATGGAAGAACAAATACCATCTTGAATATGCATGATTATTCTCATTTTAAGGCCTGTAGTTTATCCCTGTTCAGTTTTCCTAGTATAGTAACAATATCATTGCTGCACAATGGCAGGTTGATGGCAAGAAGAATAAGGTTTATGGACAGAACCTTTGCTATTTGGCCAAGCTATTCCTTGATCACAAAACACTTTACTACGATGTGGATTTGTTCTTGTTTTATATCCTGTGTGAATGTGATGACCGGGGATGCCATATGGTGGGATATTTCTCCAAGGTAAAGTTCGTTCTGATTCTCAGCAATTACGAACTTATGATACTTGGTCTAGACCAATAGTGTAATTATTTCTTGGTTCAAATGAACTAATAGTTATATTGAGTGAAGCTGCTTCCATAATTTGTGTGTAAGATGTGATTCACATTAGTAGCAATGGATCATTTTATGCTACAGAGCAAATGGCCATATTTGTTAAATTAGTTTTTGTCTTTTCACAGGAGAAGCACTCTGAGGAATCTTACAATTTGGCTTGCATTCTTACTCTCCCTCCATACCAAAGAAAGGGATACGGAAAATTCCTGATTGCTTTCTGTAAGCCTGAACTCTTTTTATATTCTGCCATCTCATTGTTAGTTCGTATTTTCTTATATAGACTAAAACGGTTTCTCCACCATTTTGTTCATAAGTTGAATTTTCTTTATTATGACAGCTTATGAACTTTCTAAAAAGGAAGGTAAAGTGGGGACACCGGAGCGTCCTCTCTCAGATCTCGGCCTAGTCAGTTATAGAGGCTATTGGACTAGAGTACTTCTGGAAATTTTGAAGAAACATAAGAGCAACATATCTATTAAGGTTAGCACTGTCTCCCTTTCCTTCTATCATATTTACTGCTTTATTTTTTTACTGTACCCTTTTAAATAGCTGATCAAACTGTGATGGAAATCATGGAATAGTGAACAGTTTTTCGTCTTATTGGATCCAGATGATGAACTGGATCTGATCTGCTTTATCCAATCTGTCTGCTATTGTTGCTTAATATTTGCTGACAAGCAAAACTAGGTCCAATTGCTATTCATTGTTTCGAGTTGACTTACTGGAAGATAGTGGGTAGATTATCATTGAAAAAGTTGCATTTTAATGGAATTATCCTTTTGTCAATGATGCATATCAACTTCGCACTGCCAAACAGACTACCCTAAACTACTGTCCCTCAACCTTTGATGTTTTCATAGATGTTTGCCTGCACTCTTGGTCTTATATCTCCTGGTCTGGGCCTTGAGACTTTGCAGCTTGCTGTTTGGGTTACCTGTTCTGTGGTGTAATTCCCAAATCTACACTCAAGAAACCTTTTCCATCTCTTCTCTTATATATCTGTACAAATTTATGGTAGTCCACGTAAATAACTTGATATATGAATGTAGTCATGTTTGCATCTAAGATTTCAATATGCAACTGTAACCTCTATAGTATCACAGGCAGCTACTAGGTCTAAGGGGTTTTATACAAAAAGAATGGACCGACTTAGATTCCCCAACCATCAACGTATCCTAGTGCACCGTGTTCTTTCCCAACTTTTGGATGTATGTAAAGCAGACAATTTAATAATGTTATAAAAGAACAAGTGACTTCTGGAAATCAATTGTTCTTGCTCTTTTGTCTCTTGACCTTTAACAAGATATTTCCATAGCTGCGTCTGAAACCATCCTACTCATTGTAACCGTCATTTCCTATCATATAGTTCGTACGTGCAGCCATGACTTTCCCTAACAAGTTGTCACACTTGTTGCACGCAGGAACTTAGCGACATGACGGCAATAAAAGCGGACGACATCTTGAGCACGCTGCAGAGCCTGGACTTGATCCAGTACCGGAAAGGGCAGCACGTGATCTGTGCGGACCCTAAGGTCCTAGACCGCCACCTCAAGGCGGCGGGCCGGGGAGGCCTGGACGTCGACGTTAGCAAGCTGATCTGGACACCATACAAAGAACAAGGCTAAAAGGGATGGCATGTGAAATTAGATAAGCTGACCAATTCAGTCCTGTATATTTTTGTAGGATCTCCATCCCTTCCCTCCCTCTCCCTGGTACCCGTGACTGTTGGTTGTCCTGTGTAACATCACATCGTTGATTGTTGTATCACCACTTGATTTGCCAATCTTTGCTGTTAATAAATTAAGATGTCACATGTATGGTCTTCCAGTCTTCCTGCTCCTAGAACTGAGCTGTACATATGCACCTGTGCGGCTGTGCTGGTTACTGGACGCAACGTCTGTCTTTATTTCCTTTTTCATTAGAGAACAAGAGCCTCGTCGCATGACAGCTTCAGTCAGATGCACATGGTGAAGCGTTAAGAAGTCCTAACCAAAGCATCCAAATAGGCTGCTGGTACATAGTACAACGTGCAAGGTGTTGCTGTGGGGAAATCAAGAGCAAAACTGCTACTAGTACAAAAACCCGATACTAGGTGCGGTTACGGTAGGCATTCCTGCTGCAGTGGGTCATAATTTTTTTTTTTTTGATCAGTAGCTACATTTTGGAGGGAAATTTCATCAGTATCCCTCGAGGTTAACAAGGCCTGGCCGATCTCCCTTGAAGGTTAACAAGAAAAGTCCCCAGCAAAAAACAAAACAAAAAACAAGAACAAGCCAACTTAACAAGAAACAAGCTCACCTATGTCCGTTAAGACTTAAAGAGGATCTATGAGGGAGGCCGGCCAGGCCACATTTTCATTTCCGCGAGCCTTAATCACGCGCTGATGCTGTCCGTCTCCTTGCCTTTTTTTTAAAGAATAATTATGGAGCTTTATTAATGAAGTAACCGAGTTACAATCTTTGGACAGGATACGTGGACTAGAAAGGATGAAATACAGTTCACCCACAAACCCCTTCTTCTAGCACTAGTAGCTCTCTTAGCACAACAATGAGCAACCTCATTAGCAAGCCTACCTACAAACAGTAATTTAAAGCTAGCAAAATACCCCTCTAAGCAATACTGTTCGGGTATTCAATCAGTTTGATGAGGGCATCAGTTACTATCTGAACATCTTGAAATCCACGTCCAATAGATAGGCGAATACCAGAAATCCAATTCGGCGAATACCATCTTTCCCTCTGATCCAAATTAATATTCTCAAAATTGGTTAGATATGGTTGAATCTAGCACCCTCTGACTTCAACAAAACCTGCATCACTTGTTCAAATTTTTTTTTTTTTGCATCAATGTTGATTTTGTGGATACCTGGACTTTTCTGTCTCTTTGCCCGGCCGGCTGACATCACATGCTCCCTCTGGCAGGCACACCACGAGGTGAGCCACTGGAGCCATGGTTGTACCGGGCCATGTATGGCATGGACGGGTCAAATCAAGACTTGAACGTAGGCTAGTCCCTGTGTCTGTCGCCAACCCAACCCTAGCCACGTTTCGTACCCCTTGCAACCCAAAGTCTGCACGAAAAGGCAGCCAACACGGTCTCGAAAAACCGCTGCCGATTTCTTTCAGGTGGGGTGGCCCGATCGGTCGTGATCCCCCCAGCATGTTACCACCACATGCTAGCTTAGCTTAGCTTATAGGTAGCTTACATCACGTAGAGTAGTGCAGGAAACATGGACACGAAACAGAGGTCAAAGCAGAAGGCCACCCACCTGGACACTGGAAAAATGGACTGGTTCGAAGAAACCGGGGCGAAATGGAAATCTCAAGATCGAGCTTAATCGCACACATGCACCTGAATTCACGCACGGCATGGCATGGGGCCGCTTGTGTTGTGTGACTGGTACCAGTATGTGCCTATAGTACCCCACAGCTGAGCTAGCTAGCTACCCCATCTGCTGCTGCTGCAGCATGCATATGCGTGCTACAGTCGCCGCCTTGAACGGTATCCTGGACGCCGCACATGGCGCTCGTCCAGGACGGGAGACATGCCTACGTACGTGCTGCCATGCCATGCCATGCATCGTTATATACCTTGGTTTCTTCGTCCGTTTCTTCTCATCGGCCGTATTCAGATTTGGTACGCCTGCCACCCAGCCAGCTAGCTGGGTTGCCATATTAACCGAGATGTAATTTCCGCTCGAGGAAGAGATGAACACGCCAAGATCGGATTATCATGGAAGCCAAGGCATGAGGTCGGATTACACCTACCTACTGTTCAAAGCGATACTACCAGGCTGTGTTTTGGTAGCTTCTGAACCAACAGTCCCACAGAGCAGAGCAGAGCAGTGCAGCTGTGCAGTGGATTAATCGAGATGTGACGGTGCAGGAGTGGCATCGAATATACATACATACACGTGCACGCACACCTTCAGACAGTCGTCGTCGCATTCGCAAAAGGATATTCGCCGCCGCAACCGAAGCGAACCCAACGACAGAGCTGGAGACGCGGCGTGCGCTGTATGCATGTAACGCGCGCGGCCCGCGGCCGGGAGACCATGCCTGCCTCTGTAAAGCATATGATGCCACGGAACGGAACGGACCGGAACGCGACCGTCGGAGGAGGCGGTGGTGGTCACCGTACGCCGTTCCCTCCTCCCCAGATCGACGCCCATTTTCCTTATCCTTCTGACATTCTTGGCCCATACATGCATCCGCCCTTTTCGAACGGAGACTGCCTATAGCTAGACAGCCTTTTTTTCTTGCCCTTTTGCTAGTGGACACAACGGACTGTCAGCCTCTGGGGACCATCAAAAATAGACAGCAAAAAAACATGTATATATGAAGCTAAGAAAAAAAATGAAACTTATGTGTGTAGTATTTTATTTTATTATGGAATTTGAGAGTGGAGATTTGGTGCACCACCGGTTATCCTGCTTCTTCCCAAATAATCAAAAACCAGATTTTTGAGTTTTTTCTAGAAAAACTGAAAACAAATCAGGATGTAGCCATTAGTTCATACCACAAACGTGGAAACTATCAATTGAAAATGTGTGTATTTTAAGCAAAAATAGAAAAAAAAAACATGGTCCGTGTATCACATTTTGCAAATCTCCAAAAAATATCAGATTTTTATCACTTTTCTGTAGCCCATAATAAAAAAGTATTTCATATTATGATTTTGCATGCTTGTAGGATATATCATTGCCAAAGTCCAGAACTGTTTTCAATCTTTTAAAAAGAACTAAAAATTGTGATTATTAAAATTTTCACTATGGAGTGATCACTCAAACTCATGTGTCAGAGAATTTGACTAAAGGCTTGTTTGATTCATACGATTTTGAAAGCATGTTAATAGGAAAAACGCAAAAACAATGCTACATTTGTTTCAATTTACTCCGCACATTTGACTAGACACGGAAAACAAGGAGGCCAATAACTCTCTCATTTTTCATCAAAAAAATCCAGAAATTTTTGGAATGGATATAATCAACACGGAGCTACAAATCCAAAAAAGCGAAGGAGTAAAAAAGTAAAAATGCAGGAAATTCTATAAAAAATGAGTACATATCGTAGTTACCATAGACAGATAGGGAAATTTCCAAGAGGTCTAAGCTCCAGCTAGAAATCTTATGAGATTGTATATAGGAAAGCAATCCATAGACATTTTGGAGGGTTTAATTTTTTTTAAATCAAATGGTCTCTATAGAAAAAAAATCCTATAGGTAAGAATACTACAAAATTTCTTTGGAAATGAACAATGCCCGTCGATGTGAGCACTAGGGTTCAAAATCTGCTCAGCCCTAGACCCTACTAGTAATTAAAAGGCATAGTCCTTAGCCCAGCTGGTTAATCATTCAGGTTACGCCGCTCCCCAAGCATCGGCTACGCATCATCAATCAGCCTTTAGTTCTTAACGGCTTCGAGAAAGCCGCTTTCAGCCTTCCCGGGTTTGCTCAAAAATTAGAAGACTTCCAAGTGGTTAAGCTAAACTAACTGAAAGTTTCACAAATTGGAACCGCCGCCCCGTGAAGTAGAGGCGCTTCTGAGAAGCCGCCAAAAGAACTGGGCCTAATTAGTTTATTATCCCGCGGAACAAGCGAACCGTACGTACGTGGGAACCGCACTGCCACAAGCCCACAACACAGTGTTTAGCTGCAAAAGACGCACGGAGAACATCATCGCACCCAGTGGCGATCGAGGCAGGCAGCTTTACCCGGCCGAGTGTTTTATTTCGAACTGAAGCAAGCTCGGTCGATCTCGCTAGCCATGCGGAGGACAGCGAGCACGCATATGCACGCAGCTTTAGGCCGGCTAACAGTGATTGCCAGCCAGTAATATCTCTCTCTTTTGCGGTGGAACTGTCCTCCTAGCTAGCTATTTTGTGTTTGATCGAGAAAGCGACCTAGCTAATTAGAGCCTTTTTGCTGCGGCAATTGCACCGCTCATACAAAACGTAGTACACGACGTGTAAATTCATACAAAACCTAATCCACGTTGTCTCCGTGATACAAAACCTTGTCATCAATGTGCAGATTCACACAAGTACACTCTCCCGCCGTCACGAGTCACTGTCACGCTGGAAGTATTTTTTGCAACGAAGCCCCCGCGAAACCGTAAAGTTCCTACTAGAACCTGTGGCTCGACCGGTTATCGGAATTTTACAAGAAGAATACGATCAATTTCCATATTTGTATTTCCACCCATTATGCACGCGATCCTTGCCCACTGAAGCTGGGCAGTTGCCTCCTTTTGCATCGGGTGAGGACAGAGGCGAGGATGGAGACGCCGAGGTAGGCGGGGACGGAGATCGACCTCATCAGCGTCGATGGCCAACAATCCGCACCGCCAACATTACTAGGACGATCCTCTACAGTATGGTGAGTTCTTCTCCCTCGCTTATGTTCTCCCTCGAGTTCTTTTTCTGCTCATGGCGCGGCATCTTGATAGAGTTTTAGGTAGGGTTTACATGGATGATCGGCTACAAATAGATGCCATGTACATTCAGGTAGTGTATAGGCATCGTTTTCCCGCAGTTCATGTGCAAAAAATCCGTACTTTGAAAGTGACCATATTTCGAGGCCGTGAAATTCTCTCTTTTTTTGCGGGTCAAATTCTCTCAAAATTGACATGTGTTAGAGTTTGATTAGTCTTAGATTACCTTGTTTGTTGTTTCTAAGTAGTTAGTAAGGTGAACCATCGCAGATTAAGGGCTTAATGAATAAGGAAGATGCCTTGTTTCTGATGTTGTCAATGTATGGACTTTCTGAATGTCTGAACTTTCCAAATCTCCTAGTACTGAACTATTTGAATCTGCTAGTGAATTGTCTTAATTTTGAGAAAGGATGTTGAAGCAAAGGCAATGATGTGTACATTTATTGTTCTTTATTTAGGGATATAAAGTACATTTATTTCTTTGTTCTAATTTCTTGCTTGTGAACACTGAACTTGCAGATGCTCTAGACAGGTTCTCAACTGCAATTGTGCATAATGGATTTTTTTGTCTGATGAAGGACAACCTAGAATATGTCCCTAGAACTTTGGACTACTCTGACAACTAACGAACTGATACTTTCTCACTGCTGTTGATTGAGGATTTCATTAAGCATGGTGGAAAATGACATTACAACAAGAACAATCATTTTTTGGTGCCTTCCTAGGAAAGAAATTATAGATGGACTTTGTTGCATCGAGAATGACTCCCACATCCTTGCAATGATGGCAACTATGCAAGAGGAGAAATTATTGAACCTCATGGTGGATCATAGTAATTTTATCAAGGGTCTAAGAGAAGATGTGATTATACCAATTCCTAGCAAGTATCTTGGAGGGAATGGCAGTTCAAGTGACAAAGAGGATGCAGAGGATGGAGATGTGGTCTTAGAAGATGTGATATGCAAATTTTCAAAAGTGCAGCATTGCAAGTGAGAAAGAGGACGAGAGGATTGGAGATGATAGTGACAATACTGACTCTGAAGTTTATGACAGTGATTAGGATGCACAGGATGGAGATGATGACCTGTTACTAGAAAATGTTGACAAGGATGTCAATGACAACAATGAGCATACATAAATAGTTAAGCAAGAAGATGTTACTAGGATTGACCATGAGGATTTATATCTATCAGAGGAGTAGTACATGTAGCTAAATTACATATTTAAGGAATTCAAGCCACTAATCTTCAAAGTTGACATGCTATTCTCCCATATGACATAATTTAGAAGAGCACCAAATGCCTAGAGTGTGAATGAAAGAGTGAAGATAAGAAAGATAAATAATGAAGCCACAAGGCTACATGCCATCTCAGAAGGTTTCAATGAAGTTGGATGCCCCAGGATGATTAAGGTTTCACTGGATAAGAGGAAAGAGGCATTTGTAGTGAAAAAATATTGTGAGGATCACACATGTGAGAGGCTTTGAGAGCTCAAGACATTGACAACTCCATTTCCCAGTCAATGTTGGAAATATAACCTAGAGGCAATAATAGTTATTATATATCTCTTTGTTCACTATTTAAGTTTATTATTCTATGATATAACTGATATGTGTCTTGATTGTGAGAATCAAAGGAAAACCCATATGCACGTGTAGAAATATAAACACCAAGTTGTTCCTAGTCACACCTCTAGGACTAGCCCACATGTCGTGTGATGATCAAGTTTCCTAATTATGGAATAAGTTATTGTAATTGAGGATACCACTAATAATGGGAGTATATTGTCACAAGGGTAAGGGTATTGAACTGATCCAATGGATGATTCACTATGAGGTGTAATCTTTGATGATAATAGTCAACCATAATCATTATCTTATGCATAAATCCTTAACCCATGAGAATATCAGGTACCCTCATGTCGGAAGGCTTGTCCGTAGTTTTTCCCCAACCCCACCTACAAATGGGGTTATACCGACGACTCCGAGATGAGCACGGAAGTATGTCTAGGGACTTGAATAGTAAAAGACTGGGATTCTGCTCCTCCTAATGAAGGATAGATATTCTCTGTGCCCACTCGGTATTACAGTGTCACCCATCATCCGCGTGGACAAGTTACGATGTTGATCATAAGAACATTAGAATATAGATGAGTAAATGAGAGTGAAACATGAACGAGGATAATGAATATACTGATTGATTGTTGCATCATGAGGATACTGACATCTCGCCTCGGTGTTATCACATATCGTGAAGCATAAGGATTAGCACTTGTATAATGAACCAGGTTCACTGGATGATTCCTATAATATAAAGGAATCATCATGGGTGTTCAGGTCCCGCTGATGTGGGGTCTCCACGATAATGCTCATACTTGATGGACTTGGGTTTTTAGGGATGGAGGTACGCGCTAGAGACTTCGTCAGCTAATACAAACAATGGGGACACGAGTTTACCCAGGTTTAGGCCCTCGGAGGGAAAACCAACTCCTGATTGGTTGTTCTTGATTGAATCGATGAAGGTTACAAGTTGCCGAGATGACTGTGGTTGCGCAGATTGAATCTGGTGTGTTTGCGATGAGAGTTTTGGTGCCTTCCTCAATGGCCCCTCCTAGACCTTATATGAGGATGCTAGGTCTCGGTTATCGTCCGAGTCAGTTACAAGTTGGAGTCTATCTGTAAGCTTCCCTAGTTTAGAAGATTCTTCTTGCTTGTCACGCCGAGAGCTGATTTCCTTATGGGCTTCATATCACCTGAATCTCATGGGCTTCAAGGATCTCAGCAGACCATCGTGTGGGCCTCCAGCTGGTCGGACTATATAGGCGAAGGGCGAGTGCCTATAGGGCATACCTATGTCAGTAGGCCCCGATTGTCTAGTCGAGTCATGGATTTAGGTGGAGACTTAATCAATAATCCTAGTTAATCTAAAGTAAGCTTAAGTTGCAACTAATAATCATTCCTTGTGCTAACAAAAGTGTCTAAAATTTTGTACCACAAGCGAGTGCCAACCTTAGCTAGTGAAACTTGTATCTTCAGCTACATTTTAGTTGAAGTAAACCTTGTTGACAACTCATTAGTATTATACTAGTGAGTTGCCAAATATAGGAAAGCAATTCATCAAATAAATATATCCAAGCCACTAGACCAACCTTTGACTAACCCCTAGAGTTCCATTCTAAAAGACATCCCAAGTATCCAATTCTTTTGATGAGCATAATTTCTACTTAATTCTGGAAGGAAATTTAGAGGATGATCTAAACTCTATTTTTAGCTAGGTCATATGTCTATTATGTCAGAGTGATCCAAAGAGTAAGTCAACTCTATGTTTACAAGCATCATAGTTGAGACTCGTCCTTAAAAAGATAATCATATGAATAAACCAATGGTTATAATACAATTTCTTATCTATTCTATGAAGCTATAACTCAAGTGTTGAGATAATTCAGACCTCACACTCTTCTGATACAATTGTATTCTTCTAACACTAAATCCTAATGTTATGTTTATAAGAATATGATCACAAGTATCTAGGTGAGATAAACCTAAAACTTATTTATTGCTTGAAAGGACAAGTATCTTATATTCACTTGGATAAAACACACAAAGATTATATTATGATTTTTATCATAAGAACAACTACCAAAAATTATATTGGTCTGTAAGTAGTGAATTTGATATAATCATACATCAAATTCTTTATAAGTGTCTTAACTCAATTTTGAGTTGTTCAAGATCTTATGAAGTACTCCTAACATAAAAAGAAAACTCATTTGAGATTCCTCTCAAATGGTGAAACCTTAGTGATATTCTACATATTCCCATAACAAGAAAATATGGTAGAAATATATCATGTGTTAATAACATAAAAGAAATAAAATATATAGAGATATGAAAATCTCTAGTGTTCAAAATATTCATTTTGAACAAGAACACCATTGGAAGGTTTCCAATATTCTTTTCTTTTATAAAAACTCTTTTCTAATAGGAAACTATTTCTCCTACCATTCTATTTTAAGAAAGGTGATACAAAATCATTAGAACATACATGTGTCCGGTATTCAAACCCATATGAATATTTGGAAAGACCAAAATATTTCTTGTGGACAATTTTTTGGAATGGATAAGACATATTTGAGTATCACATATGAATATGTGATACAAATCACTTACATCCATTATCAAAACAATCATGACAAATTACAAAATACCTATCAGATATTATCCAAAAATTCAAGTGTTTGAATTATCCAAACACATTTTAAACCATAAAAAAACCCAAACTAGAATCTAAATAGAAAATACAAAACATAAATGCATGGACAACCAAATTGGGCCACAACCCACTCCCTGGTCCACCTAGAAGCCCATCTAACCAGCCTAGTCAAGGTTTTCCCGTAGTTAGACTGAAGTCTGGGAGCCCTAGTGGGTTAAGTGTAAATGTTCAACATAACCACCTATCTTCCCCATCGTCTTTGTCTCCTATAATCATGAACCGACATCACTGGCGAACCGACCTTCTAGAACTAACATACTCGACCCTATAAATATAGCCACGACATTCGTCATGAGTCCTCACAGTTCTCATTTACCCTCTCTCGAGCTCTCGTGCTCAGACTACCAACATCTTACGAAAATGGGCACGCCAACAAGACACCGCGAGAGAGATCCTCTCCTTGCAATTAGTAGCCTAGGGGCATCAGCGGACCTCCAATCATCTACCCGTCGAATAAGGCTTAAAGTGAAGGCTCCCGTTGAATAAGGCTTAAAGTGAAGGCTGGAATCGAGTGAATCAAGTCAATAACCTCCAACGCATCTCGTCAGAATCCGTGATGAAATCTAGCTCTCCAGCAACCATAGGACCTTGATAGCTAGTATATCCAACCCAACATGAGCTTGCACTTTGATGGCTCCAAAAATAGCTATCTTCCACTGCGTTTAAACATCGTTTTTAGTCAAGCAATTGACAAGAAACTCTCTCTATCCTTGCCATTAATGAATAATGATTGCAAATATATGCAAACCATTACTTTGATTTGTGTTGTGTAGGAAATCACGCTTTTAATGCAAAATCTGGAGTCATAATGAAGGTTTTGAAGAAGTCCACATGACCAAGAAATTCCGAGTAAATGTTAGGCGTCAGCAGCCGTAACGACCACTGGTACAGGTAGGACCCATCCGTATCGTCCACCCGTACCATGTGATGGCAGCTTCGTCTCATCAAACCCTACAACATTCGTGAAGATGCCTATATATTTTTAGGCCTCAGCCGCTGCACAGAGGGCCGTCATTCTTAGATCGCATCACAACACCACCAAAGGAGATCCACACCATTGTTCATCCCTTCCATCTTCCATCCCCTCCATTAGCCATAGCTATTACTTTGTACTTGAGATCTCCTTGTGATTCGGCGACCATTGTAAGAATATTTTATTCCAATCTAAGTATATTGCACAATGTTTTCTATCCTTGATCTTATTGTTATGAGAGAGTAGTCCTCACGGGCTACGGATTGGGGAGAAACCTCGCAGCGATTATGTGCATCTAATCTATGGGAGCATTGTGTATTGTTTGAAAGAGAGTTTTGTATCTTTTGTTTCTTTGTCTCTTGTCTCGATATCTGGACTTGTAGGTACCCAATACCCCATAGATTGATAAAGGCTTGAGGTGGGATACTTAGCTAGCGGCGATCTCACAGGATCCCCAATGACAGAAAGGATAGTACGGTCTTCGCTTAGCGACCCATTCGAGATCACAACAACATCACCACTTAATACTTTGGTTTGTGTTTTACACTTAATAATCGTTTGTAGCCCAGTGCTTCATGGTGCACTCGGTTTGATCAAAAGACTATTGTTATGCATGTTGCCTCTTAGGGGCTCTAGTATACTACGATGTGTTGCCCACACGAGATTATCTCTATTGAAACATCACACATGACTATGCTTATTATTATATTTTATCCCATATGATGTGTGTAGCTGCAGATGGATCTTCAACCCTGGCCTATCTCCATCCATTGATTCAACCCACGATAAAGTAAACTAGATTGGTCTGGTAAACGAAGGTAAAACAAAGAAACAAAGTCTTGTAGACGTGTTCTTTTTATTTCTATTAGCTTTGTTTCCCAAGGATCGATTAAACCTAGGTCTTCTAGGGAAAAAGACTATTATACTACATCCATAATCTGGATCGAAGGTATCGGACCTTTTTCTAGTGTTGTTGCCGGCGAAGTAATTTCGCTATCCTGGTGAGGCCACTAGAGACCTTGTTTTTTAGTTTTATTATTTGTTTGTAATTTATTTCTTGTTATTAGTTTACTTTCTAGTTTTCTATTTGAAAACCCAAAAATTTAGTCACTTGTTATTTGTTTTATTTACTTAAAAAATACCAAAAATCTAAGAGCCATGGCTCAAAAGAGACTTGGGGAGTATGCTACTCCCACTGATGATTTTATTCGTGCACCTATTACTCAGCCTGCCATTGATGCAGAAGCATATGAAATTAATCCTAACCTTTTAAGTTTGGTTTAGTAAAACTAATTTGGAGGCTCATCTTCTGAGGATTCAGGTTTGCACTTTAATACTTTTACTGAAATTTGCGACATGATGCGTATTAAAGATGTAGATCCAAATGCTCTTAAATTATGATTGTTTCCTTTCTCTCTTAGAGGAAAGGCTAAGGACTGGTTGCTAGCTCTACCTAAGGGCACTATTAAATCTTGGGAAGAATGTACTAATCTTTTTATGACTAAATGTTTTCCCCTAGCTAAAACTATGCAACTAAGATCCAACATTACAAGTTTTAGATAAGAAGATCGCAAGCCACTAGCGCTTGCATGGGAAAGGATGAAATAAGCCATAATGAACTGTCCTAGTCATGGGATGGAAGAATGGCTTATATTACATTTATTTTATAATGGCCTTAACCAATGTCTAAGTCTATGCTAGATACTGTAGCAGGAGGAACAATCATGGGAAAGCAAGTGAGTGTTGCAAAAAAATTACTTGATGATATGCAAAACAACCATGCCCAATGGCATGTAGAAAGAACCTCGAAAAGGGTGAGTTCAATCACCAAGGTAAACAATAAAGAGATTACATCTAAGGTAGATGAGTTAATCAACATAGTAAAGGGTAAGGAAGATACCCAAGTTAATGCTATCGCTACCGATGTTAAAGATGTTAATTTTATAGCTCGCACTCCTTATAATCCTGCTTGGAAAAACCAAAAAAAAATTCTCTAATGTTCAAAAACATTATTCTAATCCTAAAGGAGCTCCATACAATAATTATGATAATCATAATGGATCAAATCATGGCAATCTCTCATTTGAGAAAACTGCTAGAACCTTTATGCAAGCTCAAACCGAGCAAAATAATATGCTTATTAAAATCATGTAGAACCATGAAAGTAGTATAGGAAAATTATCTAACCAAGCCATTCAATTAAAAATGATGTGCAGACTCTACAGGAAAGGACAAAGACCGTGGAGGCTCAATTGGGCAAGGTAGCTAAGAGCCAAGCTCTCAGACTAGGAAATTTTATCGGGAAGCCCGAGCCAAATCCGATAGAAGACCTCAAGATGATGAGGATGGAAACAAATGAAGAGAAGCCTGAAGAGCTGGATTATAGCAATGCACATTCACCTGAATACACCATGGAAGATCTACTAAAGATGATTACCGTGAAGAATCCCGGTATAGAACAAGGTAATGATGCTATGTACTAACAATTTATTCACCAAGTAGCATCTAAAGTTCGAGATTTAGAGACGGGGTATAAAATACTAGCTGATAAGCTTGCAACTAAGCTAGATGATATATTTGATCCCACTATTAAAATTAAGATTGGGGTTAATTGAAGGAGATATTCCCTAGAGGCAAATAATAAACATATTTTTATTGTCATATTTCAGTTAGTTCGTAATAGTTTCATACCGTGCTATAATTGTATTAATACGAAACATTAATACACGTGTGGTATGTAAACAAACCAAGTCTCTAGTTACCTCTAGCAAACTAGTTCATTGGTCATGAGGATGATCTAGGGTTTCGAGATCATGGGCATTGATGGCAATTGACAATGAGGTCACGTCATTAGTTGAATGATGTGATAGATAAACAACCCAACTAGTTGTATCTTAATGAGATCTAGTTACAAAGTTCACCATTAATGATAAAACTAAGGAAACCTCGCAACCTGTCCTTAGAGTGTGAGATAATGCAAATCACCGTTCTGGAGGGAGCTTAGATGGTTATCAAGTATCATTCCGTGACTGGATGATCGAAAATGTGCCACTCAGGTTTCCCAAAGGGGCGTGTATTGGAGTACATATCAAGACCAGGATTTGCCCATCCATGTAACGGACGGATACATTAGTGGCCATCTCGGCGACGTTGCATTAACGAAGCTTGCAAGCGTGTGACTAGGTCATGGAATGCAACAACACAAAAACAAGAAAACAAGTTCATCGGTAACAAGATCGAATGAAGGTATGGAGATACCGTAGATCAAATCTCGGGTGAACTAGGTATCAAGTGGCAAAGGGGATGGGAAACGATTGTTTACGGTTCAAACGACATTATCATCGTGGAATGCACAGGGGTCATTATGGGCATCCCGGTCCCGCTATTGATCATTGATGGAGATCATGTTTGTGCCATTCCCGAGCCGTGGGGAAATACACTTAAGTGTACGATGAGCTAGAGATCCTCTGTAAGTTGGAATCACCATATGAAAGAGAAAAGGAAATCGGAAAAGTTCCATGAGAGAACCGGAATCGTTCTAGGGAAGATATGAAGTCATTCGGAGGAAATCGAAAGGGAACCGAAAGGTGTTTCAGGTCAAATCTGATTTGTAATATGTATTTACATATTAATGAATATAGTTAATATTAAATATAATATCAAAATCCAATTTGAAGGGGTATTCCACTAATGGGCCAAACTTCCTAGGGAAAAAGGGCACATGAGGGAAAACCGAAAGGGGGAAGGGCCAAGGGCCAAAGGGCCAAGGCTTAGCTGCCTCAAGGAGGACCACTCGGCTAGCCTAGGGCTGTGCACGGGGTGGGGTCGACCCCTGGCCAGCTGGCCCATGAGGCCCATGCGCCTCCCCCCTCTCTCCCTTGTTTAGTCCCACATGGGCAACCCAAAGGAGAGGGCACACCCCCTCCCCCTATATAAAGGGGTGCCCATGGGTGGGAATAGACACACCAATATTTGGAGAAGTCCTTTGGTTGACTTTATCCTTCCCTCTCTCTCTCGTCTCCATGCGTTGGCACGGTCCCAAGTAAGGACTGTCCATGCAAGATACACCGCACCTGCAACACGCCGTTGCGCTGCAGGGATTCCAAGCCGGAGATCTACTTCCGCACTCCCGACAGGGATCAAGGAGCCGGATGTCGATGCCATACATCGTATGTGTATGAAACCACAAGGGGCCTCACTTGAGGCACCTTGGATGTCGTGAGCCAGAGCTGTTGCACGATGAAGAAGGAGCAAGGGGTGACCTGCGAGGAGCTTCGCGACCTTGAGGTCAGCTACAGGATCGACTACTTCAACCACGTTCCCCTTGAAATGTTAACCGCATACGGTCTACAAGGGTATGTACTCTATACGCTCGGTCATTACCGCATTACTACATAGATAGATCTTGGCAGTATTAGGCGGTTCCAACGTAGGAAAAAATTTGTTTTCTGCTGTGGAATCCTTCATTAATGAGATACATGCACTTTGTGATCTTGGTGCAAGTGTCTCAACAATTTCCAAAAGCCTATTTGAAAATTTAAACTTGGGGTCTTTTGCAACCACTAAAATGAGACTCCATCTAGCGGATTCAACTTATAAACAAACTGTTATGATAGAAGAAACATAGTTATTAAAATTAAAGGAAGTCCCTCTCTTATTGATCTAGTTATAGTGGACATGCCTGAAGATCCCATAGCACCTATAATTCTTGGTAGGCCATTCCTAAGAACTATTAAAGATCTAATCAATTTACATGAAGGGAATCTCAAAATAGGACTACCGTCTAGAGATCCTTTTATAGTCCACATTCCTAGGAAGAAGGCCAAAACTAATGATGATTATGGTACAATTACACTAAAATCCAATTATTTTGGAGTGGGTGTTCCGCTCACTAAACCTAAATGATCACCATATGGGTCAAGCTAATTGACCTTAACTAGAAGCGCTTCATGGGAGGCAGCCCATGTGAAATAAAAGATTTTACTCTTGTGTTAGTTTAGTTTAGTTTGCTTTTGTTTCGTTTTTGTTTTTAATAATGAGTGTTCAAGAAGATCTTTGGAGAGAGGAGAAGAAATAAGGTAATCCTCGATCTTTTATTTTACTAACACATGGCCTAAGAAGTATTGCTGATTTTATGAAGTCTATTTGCTGTAATTTTGTCTTTTGCTAAGATGTGTAAATACGCATGAAGTTACTAACCAAATTCTATGAGCTTTTCAGCTTACTGGCCGAATAACGACTAGTGGTACGGTCGGAAGGACCCGTACCACGCGTCCGTACCACATCAGGGCTTTGGAAAATAGAAACTTTGATTTTTGCCACAGGATCTAGAGATCGTAATGACCATTGGTACGGTCAGAGCCGCCTGTACCACGCTCCCGTACCGTACCCTTGAGCAAAATATCAGATTTTAAGCAAATCTACTGCCTGCATAACGACCAGTAGTACGGAGGCGCACGCCCGTACCATGCGCCCATACCGAGTGCATCGCCGGAAGGGAGTCGTCACCCCAAGGGTTGTTACTCGGTATGGGCGGGCTCTTGCCGTACCGCCCGCCCGTATCACGTACGCGGCCACCATATCACCTAGGAGGAGGTAACACTAAAATCCCCAAATACAAACTTTTCTCTTTCTTCTTTCTCCAAACTTCAAACCACCTCCATTGGATATTCAAATTTACTCAATCTTTCTTTAATTCCTCGCACCCAATCGATCTAAGGTATATTTCTTCTATGATACCCAACTTATTTGTAACAAAACTCTACTCAATCTTTCACCATTATCAATTTATACTTAGGTCTTGTTCTTGAGCTAATCTTGATATTAAGCATGCTTAGTATTGTTTTTAGAGGAGTTTATTTTGTAACAAAGTGTAGAGAATCGTTTATGCTATGTTTCCATTGGACTAAAAAATGACTAGCAATTTTTATTCATTTTGTTTTTAGATGAACACGAGGAGCCGTACACGTGTGATGGCTCTGGAACCTGTCGCACTACTCGTTTATACGTTGACCCCCGATTCACTTGGTATCGAGTTCACCGAGGAGTTTCAGCTGAACCGTTTCGACCGTCTCAAGCTCCGAGAAATCAAGTACACTAAGTGGACGTGTCCCTATATCCTAAACCAACTTGGCATTCGTGCTGGTTTTGATTTACTTCGCAACAATGTTAGTTTATATGACTTTGTCTTCCAGGATGTCGCCACGTACCGCCACTTGATGCTTGAGTTGCTCAGCACCTTGACGCATACGTTATGTTCTCACTATTGTTCTGAGGAGCAAATGCCTAGAGTTGATCACATCAACTTCCGTCTTATAATCTATGAGTACTCCTTGACACTCGACCAATGAGCTCAATGTTTTAGGTTTGCCAACACCACCACCGATATATGCTTCACCACCTTTGTTTTAAATCCTGCTCCTTGGGAGTACTTTAATAGAATGAGAATTCGTGGAAACACACCTAAGAGGAACCAAACTGATCATCCTGCTATTCGCTATTTGTTTTATGTTATTGCTAACACCTTGCAGGCATGTGGTGAGTTTACTAGAGTAAATTAGGAGGACATGATGGTCCTCGCAAAAGCTGCTATTATTAATTGTAACTTAATGCCAAATTTGGGCGCCCTTCTTGTGTTTTACCTTAAGCATGAAGCTCTGCAATCTCGAGGACCCATATGTAGAGGAGTAGTTATAACCGTTCTTGCACGCGCACTTCACATCAACCTAGGTAACATCCAACTGTTGACAGGAAGTCACCGTCTTGGTTTTCTACTCTAAGAGCTTGTGGTATGATTTCTAGAACTAATGGTAGATACTTCCTTGATATACCTAGATCAGATCACTTGATCCCAGGTCCTTTGCCTAATGGTCTTTTCTCTATCGAGGATGAACCTTTGCGTTTTGACACGCAGGTTGAGGCAAGCCTGCCCCATCATGAAATACCCATTTGAGAGGAAGGAGAAGATGAAGAAGTAGAACAAGAAGGACCCGAACAAGATGTGCAACCACCAAACTACACCACCACCTATGAAGATATCTATGCTCTCAAAGAAAATATCCAAAACATGAACAACCTCTCCATCAACCTTCGAGATGCTACTGCTAACCTCGCCACCTAGTTCCATGATTGGAGCAGCCAATGAAACGTGGGAGATTATCCACCACCACCACAATGAGCAACAAAAGGGCTTGCAAAAGCCTGATCATGGGGATGTGTTCCCCTGGCAATTTTATTTGTGTAATAATGAGGTTGTACTCCAGCTCCTTGAGAGATTTGAAACACTTGTGTTGGTTTGTTCCAACACTTTGCTTTTTTCCTTTGATTTTGTTTTTAGTTTGCTTTTGTTTTTCATTTGTTTTTATTTTCTTAGTTTCTTGCTTGGTCGCAAGTTCTTTTCTACTCTTTAATCCCTATCCTAAAAAATGTAAAAAGATTTTTCTATTTTTCCTTTTTTCTTGAATGTAGATTCTCACTTTGCCTCTTTGCTTTAATATTATTATGGGAATAATCGTACTTAAGTTTTGAGGAACACATCCCTATAAGGAAGAGGATTATGAAGTCACTCATGAGAGGTATGTCCTATGTCTAACACTTTTGAAGTTTGAGTTTTTATTTTAGTTGGTTGATTTGCTAAGATGCCATGCTAGTGAGAGTAATTCAAAATAGTTAGAGTAAAGCTTTTTATTGGTAAGGATGATTGGTTTTGGAAGCTTTTGCTCTAGTTATTTTAGCTAACCGAGTCTTGCCTTGGAAATAATATTGCCAAACAAGTACAACAAGAAAAAGTCTGAAATTTATGACTTGTCTGATGAATGATTGTATTGAGAGTATACCCTTGAAGATACTTAACCCCATAGATGTTTTGATAGACTTGACGACACTCTTGAAAGGAGTTGTTTGATTGAAATGAAATCTAGCGGTAATTGTGATGCATGCCAAAGCTAACCTTGTGGATCAAACCATGGTACTAGTAAAAAAAGAGGTTCTATGTTTCTCATGCACACCTCTGGATGCCAACAACTCAGCTAGCCTTTGAACGATCTATGGTATAACCCCAAATTTTGGCTATGAGTTGACGGCATGAATGGCATATGTGTCAATATATGGGTAAAATGGTACTCACAAAGGTTGTGCAAGAACTTGTAAAAGAAACACTCAATGATCCTTGACGAAGGAAGAAAAAACTATATATACGAAGATCCACATAACAAGTCCTTGGCATGGTCTCGTTACTACTTTTTGAATTTTCTTGAAAGGAAATGATTGGATTAGAAGTGTTTTGAAAGCCTTGATTTACTGATGTGGGCGTCAATAAGACACTTCACTGTTATGCTACTTAGGACATGAACTCTCTTACTCAATTATGCTATTAAAACATCCTAGTGTTCCTTGGCAAGCTGAGAGTTAGCTAGAAAAATTGGATTGATTATTACACACTTCTAGTTATTTATGCTTATATTAAACTTTACTTTGATTGTCTTGACTTACCGAAGCTTGTATAGTATTCTTGTCATCTCTCTAACTTTGGTAAGCATTTCAAATGGATGAAGTGTTGGGCGTATATGACTATCAACCGTAAGTGAATTCTTATTCTTGCTGTTTCAAGTTTAAACGTTGAGTTCCATATAGTTCTTTTGTTTCTTCTTGTTCGAGGGCGATCAAGGTTTGAGCTTTGGGAAGGTCGACGGCTCCAAAAATAGCCATCTTCCACCGCGTTTAAACATTGTTTTTAGTCAAGCAATTGACAAGGAACTCTCTATCCATGCCATTAATGACTAATAATTGCAAAGATATGCAAACCATTACTTTGATTTGTGTTGTGCAGGAAATCACGCTTTTAATGCAAAATCTAGAGTCATAATGAAGGTTTTGAGGAAGTCCACATGACCAAGTAATTCTGGAGCAAATGCCAGGCGTCAACAGCCGTAACGACCACTAGTACGGGCAGGGCATGCCCGTATCGTCCGCCCGTACCATGTGGCGGCGGCTTCGTCTCGTCAAACCCTACAACTTTCATGAATATATATTTTGAGGTCTCAGTCACTGCATAGAGGGCTGCCATTCTCAAATTGCATCACAACATCACCAAAGAATATCCACACCATTGGTCATCCCTTCCATCTTCCATCCTCTCCATTAGCCATAGCCATTGCTTTGTACTTGAGATCTCCTTGTGATTCAGCGACCATTGTAAGAATATTTGATTTTAGTCTAAGTATTTTGCACAATGTTTTCTATCCTTGATCTTATTGTTGTGAGTGAATAGTCCTCACGGACTGCAGGTTGGGGAGAAACCTCGCAGCGATTATGTGCATCTAATCTATGGGAGCATTGTGTATTGTTTGAAAGAGAGATTTGTATCTTTTGTTTCTTTGCCTCTTGTATCGATCTTTGGACTTGTAGGTACCCAAGACCCCATAGATTGATAAAGGCTTGAGGTGGGATACTTGGCTAGCGAAAATCTCATAGGAACCCTAGTGACAGAAAGGGTAGTATGATCTTCGCTTAGCAACCCATTCGAGATCACAACAACATCACCACTTAATGCTTTGATCCGTGTTTACACTTAATAATGATTTGTAGCCCGGTGCTTCGTGGTGCACTCGGTTGGATCAAAAGACTATTTCTATGCATATTGCCTCTCAGGGGCTCTGGTATATTAGGATGTGTTTTCCACATGAGATTATCTCTATTAAAACATCACACATGACTATGCTTATTATTATCTTTTATCCCATATGATGTGCAACTCCAGATGGATGTTCAACCCTGGCCTATCTCCATCCATTGATTCAAACCACGATAAAGTAAACTAGATTGGTCCAGTAAACGAAGGTAAAACAAAGAAAAAAGTCTTGTAGATGTGTCCTTTTTATTTCCTATTAGCGTTATTTCCCAAAGTTCGATTAAACCTAGTTCTTCTAGAAATCGAAAGTATCATGCTTATTCCAGTATCTTTAATTCATCACGAGTGTAGCTGTAGGATAGGATCAGTAGTTCATCAGAGGGTGCCACCACAGTAGGTTACTGTTGTCATCGTCTCTGGTGACGTTTGAGCCACTAGAGTAGCTCGTTAGCTTCAACATACCTCTTGGACTCGAATGTGATCGCTCGTGCACCTTGAGGAATCCTGTAGCGTCATCTGAGATAACTCACCGGAGTGCACTGCCGTAGTGAACCTCACCGTCACCTATGCCGATGACCATTTGGTCAGTGGAGAACATCGTTAGACTTGGTGTTGTTTCCTGGTTCGAATGAACCTAGTCTCGCTTTCTAGGGAGCCATATTCTGGTGGCGCCGTCGTTGGATGTTGCTCAGTCAATGTGGCTCCGGCAAGGCAGGCTCCACTGCCAGTTAACCCTGTCCACTTGCTTGCATGGCAATTGACATGGACCTGGACCCACTTGTCATTATTTGTGACCAGAATTGTCTTAGTATGAAAAGATTCACTTCTCCACATGAAAGCTGACTGTATGCGGTGACCTAGCATACCACTACATGACGTAGTACACTATAGTCGTTGACATACAACCAATGAAACACCATCCACTAGTATTACATCCCTCAGAGTGGTACAACAGAAACACAACAGGTCAAAGACATGAATATAGACTACAATTCGACTCTTTACAAAAGATCCAGAGAACACTCTAGGTTAAAGCGGAAGAAAGAAACTTCTTACAAAGAAGAACCAGAAATAAACACCTCCCTAATAGACTAGCATCTAAACTAACTGGCTTGCAAATGCTGCTATTACATTGCTCTATAGAAGTAGGTTTTATGGCTAGAGAGTATACTCCTAACTAATCAGGAACTTTGTCTTCACTTCAGTTGTTGTATATGTTGACTCCATTGACTTGATTGAAGAACTTGAGCTTCCGGTGATGACTCCTTGAGCAAGAGTTGGTGTTGACATCGTCTTTATTGACTTCAGAATCTAGCAGGGTTTAGAAGGTACGGTTAAGTACGAGCGTACTCAACAAGTTCACTAAATGGGAGTGTTTGATTCACTATCTATAGCCACAAACCATAGGTGTCGGGGGATGACCCCCGGATACCCCAACCAGACAAGAACTAAGGCAGACGACTCGCGTCGAGCTAGCAGATCGTAGCCAGACGCAGACACTTCGTACCGGCTACCAGCCAGTAGCCGGAACCAGGAAAGGCGGCAAGACATAGATCTAGCTACACGGTCGTAGCCGGATGCAATCAGGAGGACAGGGCGACATGGTGCACAGTGCATGGTATGCCCTAGTACAGCGACAAGACTCACAACTACAAGGCCATACCGAAGACTTTGCGGGTGACGCAGGCACAGTGGCCAGTTGCCGACAATAGGCTCGCACGGCGTTCACTGTACCCACGACGACCCACACGACGTGTACTTCGACATGATATACCCTACCGGATACTGTAGATGACCAGCCGGCTGGGACCCGCCTGTGGGACCTGCTAGCCAGACTGGCCAGTGAGACCGCTGCCCCTTTGCCTATATAAGGAGGGGCAAGGTTATCGTAGCAAGGGCTGAGCATTTAAGAGGTATCTAGTTCATACAGCTCGAGGAGTGATTGTACTCTGTATACTACTCATAATCAGATCGGCAGGAGTAGGAGTTTTACCTCACCATGAGGGCTCCGATCCTAGGTACTTCCTGTGTCTCGCTACACTTGCTCGTATCCAATCCCGCGAGCGGACGCTGTCGAGAGCTTTCCTGCTAGTCCACACACCTCTATCTAACCTTCTTAGGTACTACCGTTCCCAATACAACGACATTTGGCACCCACCATGGGGATAACATGGCTTTGACCGGAGTCACGTTCCGCACGGGACCCCGTACTTCAGCCGGTGAGCGCGTGGCCTCCGACCTCGTGCTTACGCTAGGCAAGTTCGACTACGTTATCAACAGCGCGTCATGTTTCGCTGGATCCGCTTTCCCGGCAAACGGCTCCATCCTGCTATTCGGCGACCTTCCTGTCTACGTCGCCACTGTGCTAGAGCGTTTCCCTAGGGAGATCGTCTCCATCTCGGAATCGCTGCTCCCCAACAGCGACATTTCCATCGCTCCACGCAGCGTGGAGGTCATGATGTCCGGCTCCAGCACCCAGCCTCGCCGTCCTCGGGAGTAGGGCGGCGACGAGGCAGGAACTTCCGCCCCTCCGCGGCTAAAGGATCCGGTGGAAGAATCCATCGACCGGCTCCTCATGCCGGTTAACCTCGGGGACAACCCGGAGGAGGCTGAGGTGAACTTCACCATGGAGAGATGGCTCCTCTTGTAGGAGGCCATCGACCTAGCCGCCACCAAGAAGCAGGTCGACATCATCATGTGCGAGTACGACCGTGCCCATGGCCACACTCCGGCTACTAAGGAGCCAACCGGCGCGGATAGGTGCGACGCCGGGGTGGCGAGCTAGGCGGAAGGATGGAGAGGGACGGCGAGTTGGATCTATTGCCTCTCCTTGTCCGATCCACCTATAGCATACCCATCAAGAACCTGTGCACGGCGCGAGCCGCGGCCGACGAGCTGCGCAACCTGGAGGGCGAGGAGCGAGAGGCAACGCGTGCGGATCGCGGATGAGCAGGTTGACGCCATCCGGCAGATGCATGAGGACCCTAGCTGCTCCAGGGGAAGCAAGCTGCCCAGCAACAACAAGGGTGCACCCCGTGAGACCCAGCAGGCATCCTCTCCTCCAGTGGCGAAATCCCGCAGCAAGCGTCACGACTCGGGCCACAAGGGCCAGCCGTGTCAAGGGCAGATGGTGAAAAGCAACCCAACACCTCCCCCTCCACCAACTGGAGCACCACGACCTGCCGGCTTCCGTCTCTCGGGCTAGGTAGGAGCTCCCAATCCAAACCATCCAGACGCTCGTGACCGCATCGAGCTCCTAGCTCAAGCGCGCATCACGGAGGAAGAAGATTCTATTGGGCCGGTTTGTTTCGGACCCCGCAACCGGAACAAACTGTTTCTAGATAAGTTTACCCTAACATGGGATACCCCCAAGTACGACAGCGGCATGAAGCCAGAGGACTGGCTGACCGACAATGCCACGGCAGTCGGCATTTCCCATGGGAACAAGCGCATAACGGTACGCTATGTCCCCTCATGCTAACCGGGTTAGCGAGGACATGGCTCAACAACCTCACGCCCAACAGCATCAACGCCTGACCGGACTTCGAGAAGGCGTTTGTCCGCAACTTCAAAGGCACGTACAAGCGTCCGGGTCGCCCTCGCGATCTGGCCCTATGCGTCCAGGGCTACCGCGAGTCGGACCGCGAGTACCTCGCCAGGTGGACCGAGCTGCACAACACTTGTGAGGGCATCCTAGAGAGCCAGGCGATTGGGTTCTTCATCGAGGGGTGTCGTGAAGGCACCATGCTTCGCCACCGGCTACTGTGTGACGAGCCAAAAACCATGGCGGAGCTCATGACGGTTGTAGACCAGTATGCTACGACTGACGCCGCGATGAAGAAGCCTCTCCGGGTGAATGCTGACGGCCGACCAACTCCCACGGAGTCGGGTCGCGACCGACCAAGTAATCCGGGCGGTGAAGCCAGATCCTCCAAACGGCACGACAACGACAACCGCTTCCAAGGGGACCGCCAAGCCGGACACTAGAAGCCCCGCTACTACGTGAGGCAGGTCAATGTTGTGGAGGGCGCACCTGATGCGCCGGCTGGCGACGCAAGAAGGTAGAAGCCGCGGTTCACCTTCGAACAAATGTTCGATGGCCCGTGCAAGTGGCACAGCGGACCCTTCAAACCGCCTACTCATACTACCCGAAACTGCAGCTGGACCCACCAGATGAAAGACCAGGGAGGCCTACCCCGTCCACCACCGCCTCCTCCCGGCGGACCACCACCACCGGCTAGGGGAGCCGGCAACAACGGCAATGGTGGCAACAACAACAACGGCTACCCTCAATCGCACGCCGCCTACCACATCTTCGAAACCGAGCCGGACAACAAGCACAGCCGTAGGCAGCACTCCAATGAGGTCAACGCCATCGTCTCCCAAGTCCCCCAGTACCTGAACTGGTCAGAGACCCCCATCACCCAGAGCCGGGAGGACTGATACGTTGCAAACGTATCCATAATTTTTGATGTTCCATGCTTGGTTTTATCTACTTTATTATGTTTTGACCACACTTTGGAGTACTTTTCATATCTTGGACTAACCAATTAACAAGAGCCACAGTGCTAGCTGCCTATTTTCTGCTATTTTTGGTTCCAGGAAAGTCAGAAAATGAATATTCTCAGAATTGGACAGGACAAAAGCCAAAGTCAATTTTTCACCGAGGGACACCACCAGAGCTGCATCACGAGACGGGCAGTCGGGCCCACACACCACCTGCCGCCGCCAGGTCTGACCGCGCCAGGGGGTGGTCTGGCCGCCCGAGGCACCCTCTCAGCCTCCCTCTTCGCCTATAAGTTGCCTCCTGACCTAAAAACCCAGGGGGGTCGACGTTTTTCAGAAAGAGTTCCGCTCCGCCGCCACCACCAGATTCATGATTCAGAACCGTAAACTTGCTCGCACCTGCAGGACGGGAATTGGAGGAGATCATCGCCATCATCATCACCATCGCTTCTCCATCGACCATCCATGTTTCCCCCATCCATGAGTGAGTAATCCCCCCGCTGTAGGCTATGGGGATGGTAGGGATTGGATGAGATCGTTCATGTAATGGCATCAGATTGTTAGGGCATGGTGCCTAGTATCTACTATTAGTGATTTTTGACTTTGTTGCAACTTGTTATGCTTAATGCTTGTCACTAGGGCCCGAGTGCCATGATTTTAGATCTGAACATGTTATTGATTCATTATGATAGTATTGTTTATGGTCTTACCTGCAAGTTGTATACACATATTGTTGTCCGGAACCAAAGGCCCCGAAGTGACAGCAATCGGGATAACCGGAGGGAATGGCTTTGATGTGAGGATCACATGTGTTCATGGAGTGTTAATACTTTGCTCCGGTGCTCTATTAAAAGGAGCACCTTAATTGCCAGTAGTTCCCTTGAGGCCCCGCTGCAAACGGGCTGGCAGGGCAGAAGATGTTGTGCAAGTTCTCATTGCGAGCACGTATGACTATATATGGAACACATGCGTATGATTATTTAGTACTTGGATGCTTTATCTTATTTATCTGCAAATGCCCTATGTCTTGATTTCCATGTGAATTGTCTTGTCCATGCAACGCCCGTCCATCCATCCCTATGCCTACCGCGCTTTAATCCTACTGTTTACTGCAATTGTTACTACTGTCTTTACTTTCACTACTACTATTACTTTGCTATCGCTACTACAAAACTGTTGCTACTGATAAACTGATGTGATCAAGATTGTTTCCAGGTGCAGCTGAATTGACAACTCAGTTGTTAAGACTTATAAATATTCTTTTGCTCCCCTTGTGTCGAATCAATAAATTGGGTTTCACTTCCCTCGAAAATACTACGATACACCCCCTATACTTGTGGGTCATTAAGGACCAGCCGGATCGTCTCCCGTATCCCAGGGGCTACGCAATGGTGCTAGACCCCCTCATTGTCTCCAACAAGCACACCTGCCGCTTCTCGCGTGTCCTCATCGACGGAGGCAGCTGCCTCAACCTTCTCTACCGGTCCTCCCTGGAGAAGCTCAGTATCCGCGAGTGCGACCTACGCCAGACTACCACAGTATTCCATGGCGTACTATCAGGGTCGGCTTGTGCTCTACTGGGTAAAATCCGGCTGGACATCATCTTTGGAACCGAGGAGAACTTCGGGCGTCCCGCCCTCGCCAAGTTCGAGGTGGTGAACCTGACAAGCTCCTGCCACGCTCTCCTCGGGCGTCCCGCCCTCGCCAAGTTCATGGTCGTCCCCCACTACGCGTATCTCAATACGAAGATGTTGGGGCCTAACAACGTGATCACCATCTCTGGCTGCTTCAGACGGTCCATGGAGTGCACGTCGGCAGACTCGAAGCTGGCTGAAGCCCTCATCATAGTTGAGGAGAAGCGCGAGATCATGCGCAATGTGGCTCTAGCCCAGCAAGAAGTGTCGACTAATAGGAAGCCCACTAGTGACGCGGCTTTCCAGCCGGCCAAGGAGATGAAGTGAATCCTTCTCAACCCCACTAACCCGCCAAGTTCGTCACCATCGGTGCCGGCTTGGATAGCAAATATGAAGGCATGCTCGTTGACTTCCTCCGTGAGAATAGGGAAATCTTTGCATGGTTACCTAAGGACATGCCGGGTGTTCCAAGGGAGTTCACCGTGCACTCACTCCATGTGCGGCCGGATGCCAAGTCGGTCAAGCAGCCCCTACGTCGGTTCACGGAAGAGAAGAGGAAGATCATTGGTGATGAGAATACCCGGCTCCTTGCAGCCGGATTCATCATGGAAGTGTACCACCCGAACTAGATGGCCAACCCAGTCCTAGTGTTGAAGAAAAACAAGACCTGGTGCATGTATATCGACTATACCAGCCTAAACAAGGCATGCCCGAAAGACCCCGTATCGATCAGGTTATCAATTCCATGGCTGACTGTGACTTGTTGTCCTTCTTGGACTGTTATTCCGGTTACAACCAGATCCGGTTAAACCCGGCTGACCAGATCAAGACGTCATTTATCACCCCATACGGGGCTTTCTATTACGTAACCATGCCTTTCGGTCTGAAAAATGCAGGCGCTACCTATCAGCGATGTATGGAGAAATTCTTGCACTCGCAGATTGGCCGAAACGTGCATGCTTACATGGACGACGTTGTCATCAAGACGAAGGAGAAACACACCTTCCTCGAGGACTTGGGGGAAACATTCGGCAATCTTCGCCGGTACCAGATGAAGCTGAACCTGGAGAAGCGCGTCTTTAGCGTCCCATCTGGCCAGTTACTCGGTTTTCTTGTTTCACAACGGGGAATCGAGGCAAACCCGGAGAAGATTGCAGCCATCGAGAGGATGCAGCCACCCAAGAGCTTGCTTGGAGTCTAGCAGTTCATCGGATGTCTAGCCTCCCTCAGTCGTTTCATCAACCGACTGGGGGAGAAGGCGCTCCCGTTGTACCAGCTGATGAAGAAGACTGACAAGGTCTCCTGGACCTCGCAAGCCGATGCCGCATTCCACAACCTCAAGCGCATGCTATCCACAGCGCCGGTTCTAGCCATGCCAGCTAGCAAGGAGCCAATGTTGCTCTATAAAGCAGCCACCAGTCGGGTCGTCAATGTCGTCCTTGTGGTGGACCGCCCCGAGGAAGGCAAGGCTCAGCCGGTATAGAGGCCCGTCTACTACCTTAGCGAGGTTCTCTCCCTCTCCAAGCAGAACTACCCGCACTACAAAAAGATGTGATACATCGTGTACCTGGCATGCAAGAATCTCAAGCACTACTTCCAGGAGCATTCGATTAAGGTGGTGTGCTCCGCACCCATTTCGGAGATCATCGACAACAAGGATGCCACTAGGCAAGTCGCCAAGTGGGCAATCGAGCTCGCCGCCTACTCCGTCCAGTACGAGCCAAGGCTCACGATCAAGTCGTAGGCTCTGGCAGACTTCCTCGTTGACTGGGCCGAAACCCAGTACCTGTCGCCGGTTCCCAACTCAGATCACTAGAAGATGCACTTTGATGGCTTAAAGATGCTCGGGGGCTTGGGAGCCGACATCGTTCTCACCTCGCCCAATTGAGACCGGCTGGAATACGTTCTCTAGATCCACTTCAAGGCCTGCAACAACGTCGTCAAGTACGAGGCACTGGTGCATGGCCTCCGGCTAGCCAAGGAGATTGGCATCAATCGGATCCTTTGCTTCAACGATTCAGATCTGGTGGTGCAGCAAGTGTCCGGAGAATGGGACGCCTGCGACGCAATTATGGCCTTCTACCGCTTCCACATGCAGAAGCTCAGCGCCTACTTCAACAGATGTGAGTTCCATCACGTCCCTCGCGTAAACAATGAGGTAGCCGACTCGCTCACCTGAATCGGGTCCACCAAGCAGGTGACCCCACCAGGGGTCTCCTTGGAGCATATGTGCAAGCCCTCCATCACCCCATCTCCCGAATCAGATTCTATCATCTGGGCCGAAAGCGCGGGGGCTGACGGCTCGGCAGGCCCGAAACCCTCAGAACCTACAAAGAAGAAGGCCCGCACTGACTCCGGCGCATCCGCACCCTTCGGCTCGAAAGACCCGAGGGCTGCCGACTCGTCAAGTGGCTCGAGGGTTGCCGTCCCGGGTACCCCACCCGGACGGCCCCCTGACATCCCTCAGCCGGAGCACGGGAGAGTCCTCACCATCCGGGAGATACCATCTTGGGAGCAGCCCTTCATGAACTACATCGCCAGTGGGGAGCTTCCGGATGATGAGGTGAAGGCTAGGCAGATCCGGCGATGCGCGCACACATACACCATCATCAACAAAGAAATGTACAAGCGCAGCGTATCCGGCATATTCCAGCGGTGTGTCGATGTAGACATAGGCTACTGGCTACTGAAGGACATCCACCAGGGTGAGTGCAGACACCACGCTTCATCTTGGGCGATAGTCGCCAAGGCGTTTTGCCAAGGCTTCTATTGGCCCACCGCCCTCGAGGATGCCGAGCAGCTGGTCCGCGCGTGCAATAGATGCCAGTGCTTCGGACAGCTGAGGCACATGCCGATTGTGGTGCTCAAGACAATACCGATTACCTAGCCCTTCGCCATCTGGGGGCTCAACATGGTCGGCCCCTTCAAACGAGCGCACACGGGCATGACCCATTTGCTGGTGGCGGTGTACAAGTTCACGAAGTGGATAGAGGCCAAGCCCATCCGGAAGTTGGACGGGGCAACAGTCGTCACCTTCTTCACGGACATCATCAACCGGTTTGGCTACCCCAACAACATCATCACGGATAACGACACAAACTTCGCCAAGGGGGGCTTCGCCCGGTTCTGCAAGAACAAGGGTATCCGGCTAGACCTAGCATCCGTCGCACACCCGCAATCCAATGGGTAAGTTGAAAGGGCAAACGGCCTAGTGCTAGCTGGCATCAAGCCGCGCCTCATCGAGCGTTTGGAGCGGTCACCTGGGTGCTAGATCGAACAACTTCCGGCTGTGCTGTGGAGCCTCTGCACCACGCCGAATCAATCAACTGGCTTCACACCGTTCTTCCTCGTCTTCGGCTTGGAAGCCGTCCTCTCTGCGAACATCGAGTTTGACTCACCCCGCAAGCTCCTCCACGACGAGAAGGCCAACCAAGAGGAAAGGGAGGACGGCGTGGATCTCCTCGAGGAAGCCCACAAGTTGGCATTGTCCAGATCGGCATTGTACCAGCAACGCCTGCGTCACTACCATTTGATCCGGATCTGACCCGTCGCATTCCCCGAGGGCGATATGGTTCTACGGCTGGTGTAGGACACGAAGGGCGTGCACAAGCTGTCGCCGCCTTGGGAGAGCCCCTTCATCATCAGCCGGGCATCGCACAACAATTCCTACTACCTCATCGATGCGCAGCAGCCATGCAAGAACAAGATGGACAAGTCGGATGAGGAGACAGAACGCCCCTGGAACGCGGCCCTCCTCCGTCCGTTTTACACCTAGTCGTCCGACAGTGTATGTATCCCGCGAACTCTATGAATGAAAAATGTGGAACCCCGAGAGACACTCGGGGGCTCCTTGCTAGAAATTTGCATATGTTCTTTTCCGGTTTAGTTTTTCCGGCTCCGGCAACCCCTACTTGGGGGCTCGCTGGTTGGCTCGGACTGCTAATTCTATAAACCGGCTGAGTAGTGTGCGATGGTGTCAGAGGCCCACTCTTCATCTCAGCTACAGACCGCAACCCAGCTATCAGGCTAGTAAGAGCAAAAGCCCGAGGCATCCCACACAAAAAATGGCGAAAAGATGCGATAGAGCGAACGGTCCGGCCTTGTGCCTAGTTTGAGATTATCCAGCTACTAAGCCTCCAGTACCGTGCACAATGTATTGTCAGCTCCCTTCAATTCCGGCTGCAGACCGCAACCCAACTGCCAGGCAAGGATGCAGCGCGAACAACAGAGCGCACGGGAAAGCGACTAAGTAGCTGGAGAATCGCAAGCTAGTTTTCGAAAAAGCCAAAGCTATTATCCGTCTAATAAGCAACACCTTAACCGACTAAAATATTAACAACGAACCTATATATATGTTTGATTTGCACGACTACAACGAGCCGATCATCAAAAGGAGAGAAGATTTAAAGTCATTGCCTTCATCAAGCGCTCCGAATCTCGGGGGCTACACCCACTAGGTGTGCTCGCGCGCCCCTAGTGTAATCACATAGTTTTGACCGGCTAAAGGAGTTTAGCCAGATATTCGGGCCCAGGTGAGGGCAAGGGCAGGAAAAGAAGAGAAGATTCAAAGCACTTGGCTTCGCCAACTACTCCTAATCTCGGGGGCTACACCAAGTGCATGCGCTGGCATACCCCCACTGTTGGTTGTAGTTGACTGGTTGGTCCAAACAAAGTTAGGCTAACCGGCTAGATGCTTCTAGCCGGAAGAAAGTAAGAGTTTAAAGGAAAGAAAGAAGAGGAAGATTCGAAGTCCTTGTCTTCACCAAGAACTCTGAATCTCGGTTACACCAGTCAGCAGGCTGCCGCTTCTTCATCGAGTCGGTAGTCATCCAGCTAAAGGAGTTTAGCCGTACGAGCGTAACCGGCAAAAGAGAAAAGCTTCAAAGAGCAGAAGATCATAAGGAAAAATGGGAACAAGCAAACAACATATTAAGATAAAAGGAGTTGAAGCTCCCATAAGTTCAACCAACACAAACGATAGTCGGCACACACGATGAGTTCAGCAAAAGAAATTATTACAAGTTCACCCGACATTCTAGCAATCAAATCTAAGCGGCGGGGCCCTTGCCATGTGGCTGATCCTGGCTGGCCATGGCTTCTGGCGGAGGAGGAGGCATGCTGGATGTTCTGGCTCCAACATCTCCACCTTTCGGCTGCAACGTCGGCTCGACCTCCGTCTTTGGCGTCCTGGTGGACTCCGAGTTGGTGAGGACTTCGTCGATGTTGGTGTAGCCGGCGATCTTGATGGAAGAGGCGTGAAGTTTGGGGTGAGCTTGGCGGATGGTGGCAAGGTCGGCGCCGGCGCGGAAGCCACCATCGATCTTCTCGATGCATGTGTCCTTGTACCAGGACAACATCAGTGCCAGGGCCATCTTCGCTCCAGCTCGTGCTGCTAGGTCCCTCAGCCGGTTGATGGCAGCCGACACCTCCGCAACCTTCATCACCAGCTGGGCGATCATCTCCGGCGCGGTTGCATCCTGCCACAGGAAGTCGAAGACCGCGTGAGCCGCTTTCCGCAGCTCAGTGGCCTCGTCACCAAGAAGGGCAACCAGCTCCTAGGAGGTTGGCTACTCCCCTAGCCAGTTCTCCTAGAGCTGGTTGTAGGCCAGCAGGTCTATGCCGGATAAAAAGCTGTCAGAAAAGCAAGTCATGTCCGGCTACCAGACCCGGACAGAAAAAAGCAAGTCGGAAAGAGGATTTACCTTTGGCGGTGCGGCCGATCTGCATCAGCTCGTCCAGGAGGGCCTTCTCCTGCTCCCCTAGCCACTTGATCTCCTTATCCTGATCTTGCTCTGGGTGTCGAGGAGATAAAAAGCTTGGGCCCGGCTGGCGAGGGCAGATTCACGCTCCTTGATGATGGCCTCCAATCGGACCGTCTTGGAGTGCCACTCTTTGTTCTAGAGCCGGAGGAAGGAGTTGGACTTCGCCAGCCGGTAGTTCGCCTTGGTCAGACAATCGATCTCCCGCTGGGCACAGACCATGATGGCTACAAGAAACCGACTATCAGTAAAAAAGAGAGAGAAGGAAAAAACCGAGTAAAAGGACTTACTCTGAGAAGTGCCGTTCGCAGTGGCAAGCTTCTGCTCTAGCAACCGGTTGCTCCCAGCCGAAGCTTCGAGCAGCCGGATCGCCTTCACCGCCAACTCTTGGGTGGCGGTCAGATCTGCCAGGGAGGCTACAGAGGAGGGATCGTTGTTGATGGCGTTGAGGGACAGCGACTCCTTCGCCTCGCGGACCGCCACCCGCCGTTCTTCCCTCGGCTCGCCATCGGAGTTGTCATCCTGGACCACCACCAGCTCTTTGCTGGCAGCAGCCCTCCTTGCCCCCGCGGAGGAGCCACCTCCGCTCTACGGGCTTGACGTGGCGGTGTCCGGCTGGACCACTGTAGCCAGCAGAGCATCCCCGGTCTCGGCTCCCATAGCCAGATCCGCGCGAGGCGGCGGCGACGGAACCCTAGATGTCGGAGTAGGGGCGGCGGCGGTGGTAGGAGCTAGAAAGGTAGGCGGCGCGCGGGGCAGCGAGCCAGTCGGCGCCCGCACCGAGCTGGCAGCACCGAAGTAGACGAGTGAGCTACAAAGACAAAGGCAAAACTAGTAAGAAAAGGAAAAGAAGAAAAATCGTGCAAGGAGAAAAAGGAAGGAAGCTGAAGGCAAAAGGACAATGGATAATCCTTACCCCTGCACCACTGAGGGCGGCGCCTTCTTGCGGCCAAGCCGGCTCAGGGCCAGGGCACCGGTCTGGCTCCTCTTGGGGACCGGCTCCTCCACCGGAGACCGGCTGGATCCACTCCCCCCTCTCCGGACCGGCTAGAGTCACCATCCATCGCCCGGTTCCGGGTCGGTTCGGGAGCCGGGTCGGCCTCCTCCTCCTTATCAACCAACGCATGAGGGTCTTGGGCCGACTCATCGTCACGGTTGGGGAAGACGTCAACGTCGCTATCTGACCCCTCGCCACACCGGCACACGCGCGGCTCGGGGAGGTCAGGCGTGAAGTCCTGGAGGGGGGCCTCACCCTCTTCTCGGATGATGTAGGGGAAGTTCTACCAGAACAAACAGAAAACGGGAGTCAGCCAGATGAAATGACCAAAATAGAAGACAGAAGATACCGGCTGGATAAGGGAACTTACTCGGGGCGCGCGGTTGTCGCGCCTGTATGGGGCCTGCCCGAACCTCCAGTGTTCCGGTAGCCTCTCCTTGGTGATCATCCACACCCACTCCTTGAGGTTGTGGTAGCGGGGATCGCGGCAAGACAGCCGGGTAGGGTCCAGCCGGCCAGAATAGAAACACATTTTGTGGGCGCGCTGCTGCTGCAGCATCATCAACCAGGACATCCAGCTGAGTGTGATGTCCAGGCCGGTTAAGCGAACGGTGACAAGAGATTACATCCGGTGCAGCATCGCATCTGTCTCCTCCTTTTTGTCATAGATCTTTAGGTCCCAGTTCTGCCGGGTCAACTCCATGTCCTGGAAGGCCGACAGGTTAATCCGGTCGACCTCGGTGATATTACTAACGTAGAAGTACGACTGCTGCCACAGTCGGACCGTGTCCCGCAGCCAGAACTTGGGATAGCCGGTCTGCGAGCGGGAGTAGATCGACGCGCCACTGAAGGTGACCAGCGGGCCCTAGGTGAACTGGACCTGTGCCCGGACATGAAATAGTCGGCAGAAGAGCCCGAGATTCGGCTAGATCCCAAGGTAGCACTCGCAGAAGGCTGCAAAGTGCACAAGGGTGCCAATGGCGTTGGTGCCGAGGTGGTGGAGGTGGATGTCGAAGAAGGCCAAGAAATTCAAGTAGAAAGGGTGCACCGGCAGGGCGAAGCCGCGCACGAGGTGGGAGAGGAAGATCACCCGCTCCCCCTCCTCGGGGTGTGGCGACTCCTCCTCTAGCAGCGCGAGCCGCACCTTCACCTCGGAGTGTTTTGCTACTCTATGAGGGACAAGCTGAATACCATTCTCATTATGCTTTGTTTATGTGAAATAAACAAACGTCTTTCAAAGCATTGTTATTCATGAATCTTTTGTTTGTGCCTTTTCATGCTACAACATAGTTGGTATGTCTTATTGTTAGAACTATATCTTTCATGCTATGTTAAAGTACTATGATCCCAGTTATCAATGTTTTACAAATACTTTGAATCAAGTTTATGATGGTGCATGTCACCTCAAAAATTATTCTTTCTTTTTATCACTTAACTACTCGAGGACGAGCAGGAGTTAAGCTTGGGGATGTTGATACGTTGCAAACGTATCTATAATTTTTGATATTCCATGCTTGTTTTATATCTACTTTCTTATGTTTTGTCCACACTTTGGAGTATTTTTATACATTTTCTTGGATTAACCTATTAACAAGATGCCACAGTGCCAGCTGCCTGTTTTCTACTGTTTTTGGTTCCAGGAAAGTCAGAAAATGAATATTCTCAGAATTGGACAGGACAAAAGCCAAAGTAAATATTTCACCGAGGGGGACACGGAGCCAGAAGACGAGACGAAGAGGGGCCAGAGGCCGTCCACACCACTTGGGCGCGTGGCCAGGCCTGGCCCACGCCAGGGGGTGGTGTGGCCACCTAGGGCACCCCCTCAGCCTCCCCTTTCGCTTATAAGAAGCCTCTGATATAGAAACCCTAAGTACCCGATCAAAATTCCACGAGAGAGTCTTTAGGCGCCGTCATCTCCATACCTAGATCGGGAGGGATCTGAAGCTCTTCTCGGCACCCTGCCGGAGGGGAGAGATCACCCTGGAGGCCTTCTTCATCACCATGCCTGCCTCTGATGTGATGCGTGAGTACTTCATCCCTGGACTACGGGTCCATGTAGTAGCTAGATGGTTGGTTCTTCTCCTTTGTGCTACCATGTTTAGATATTGTGAGCTCCGTTCATGATCAAGATCATCTGTAGTCATACATATTGTGTTTGCAGGGATCCAATGGATATTGAGATGCTATTTCAGATTGATTATTGATTCTATCATGTCTTTACTATTTGTGATCTTGCATGCTCTCTATTGTTAGTAGCTATCTTGGCCGAGTAGATGCTAGTAACTCTAAGAGGGAGTATTTATGCTCGATAGTGGGTTCCTGCCTATAGGAACCTGGGGAAGTGACAGAAATCTCTAAGGTACTAGATGTGTTGTTGATACTAGGGAGAAAACAACAATCCTTTGTTCATAGAACAATCATATTGTTTACTTTACACGCAATGCTTAATGCAAGTATCTGTTGCTTGCAACTTAATACTAGAGGGGGTTCGGATGATAACCTGAAGGTGGATTATTAGTCATAGATGCAGTTGGATTACGGTCTATGTATAATGTTGTAATGCCCAATCAAATCTCATAGGAGTCAAGATGATTAGTATATGCATGTATGCTTTCTTGATGTTTGTCAATTGCCCTGCTGTAATTTGTTCACCCAACATGTCATTTATCTTAAGGAGAATCGCCGCTAGTGAACTATGGACCCCCGGTCCTTTCTTTTACTATCAATATACAATCTGCTATTTACTGTTTTCTGTTTACTTTCTGCAAGCTATTACTATCTTCCACACAATACGTTTAATCCTTTGTTTTCAGCAAAACCGGTGAGATTGACAACCTCACTGTAAGTTGGGGGCAAAGTTCTGTGGTTGTGTTGTGCAGGATTCCAAGTTGGAAACAACACCTTGGAGCTGTTTCCTTGCTCCTACTAGTTTGATAACCTTGGTTTCATAACTGAGGGAAAACTTGCTGATGTGCTCATCATACCTTCCTCTTGGGGTTCCCCAACAAGCTCGATATATTTTGAGCCATCAAGCTATTTTTCTAGCGCCGTTGCCGGGGAGTCAAGGACATGTCAACAAGGGGAGTCCCTCATAACCAATCTCTTTACTTTGTTTCATTTGTTTTGTTTAGTTTGCTTGTTTCTTTATCAAAAACATAAAAAATTAGTTGCACTAGTTTGCTTCTTTATTAAAAACACACAAAAAATTTATTATTAGTTCCTACCTTAAGTTTTCATTATGTCTAGCATTGCTCCAATCACTATGTCACCTGAGGAAATGATTTTTACTTTCAAACAAGGAATTGAAGAGAGTTTTAGAGAAGCTTGGTCTGGAATCTCTTATTTGCATGAAAAAACTGAACCTAAAATGACTCAAAGCTTGTTTCTTAGCAGTTTTTACTTTGGAACTGCTCTTTGCTATAGATATGCTTTGGATGCTGTAGTGGGAGGAGATTTCCTCCAATGCAATGAGGATGAAGTTTTTGATGCCATAAAGAAGTTGGTCTTAACATATAACTTGCCTACCAAATCCGATTCTTCCTTTATAAACATATTTGCTAGATTGAACACTCTAGAGACCCACACTGCTAGTTTAAAAGAATGCTATAACGTGCTTAGAGAGCATCATGATTATGTTCCAATAAATTCTGAACCCTCAAAATGGCTTCCTACAGTAAAAATTGTTATAAATAATGAAACTTTTCATGCACGCTGTGATATCATGTCCGAATTTTGTCTTATGCCTAAAGATATCTATAAATCTTTGAATCTTTGGGGTCTTTCTGAAGGGGCAGGAGCAATATATCTTCCTAATAATGCCACAGTATTACCCATTGGAATAGCTGAAGGAGTGATTACAAAGATTCTATGGAAAGTGGTGTCTACTGATTATCTTGTTATTGAATGTGTAGGAAAAGGACAAATCACACTTGGAAGATCCCTACTTAAACTCCTTGGAGCAACAATAGATGTGGAAAAGGGCATCATGCACTTTGCTTCCCCACCGAACAATCATACGTTCCCCAAGTATAAGAATAAAAGTAAGAGAGGTAAGGGCGAGAAATCTGGTTTTAATGCTTCTTCATTTGAGAATACTTGATTCTTTTCTTGCTTCTTATGCCTAACATAAAGGCGTTAAAGAAAAGTACTTATTGGGAGATAACCCAAAAGTTTTAGTTGAGTCTTGGAAGTTATTGCTTCAGTAATAACCTCTCCTTATCATTTTTGTGTGGTTTTTGTGCCAAGAGTAACCTCTAATGAGAGAGAAGTAATGCTTGGGAAAGTTGCTGTCCCGAAATAGATTTTTGTGCTTCGCTGTAAAACATCGTGAACAATCTCAGTACGTCAGTTTGAGCTGTGATTTTTTGTGCTTCTTCCTCAGGTTTTTATCCAACTTTCATTGGTTCAACACTTTTCGATTTGAGCTACAGAAGGTCTTCAAAAATATCGGTTTCTACCTGCTGGTCTGTTTTGACAGATTTCTACCATTATTTGCATTTGCTTCTTGTTGATTCCTTTTTGGGTTCTTTTTGGGAAAATTGAGCTTTTTGAGGGAATTGCTACAGTAGTTTGTGTTTTAATGGAAGTTTTACTTGTGTTGGAACTGAACCAAAAGACTTATTATCTTGAGTACACTAATGTTGCTAATGAAGATTGTGTGAAATTTTGTATTAAGGAAAATTTCAGGTGTAGGGAAAGAATGATGTAATGAGATGAAGAATGGACTAAAGCTCAAGCTTGGGGATGCCACCCCGTGTCACCCCAAGAAATATCCAAGAATTACAAGCGTCAAAGCTTGGGGATGCCCAAGGCATCCCCTTCTTCATCAATAAAAATCTCAGGTTTCTTCCTAACACTTCATTTTTATTGTTTCATGCACAATTGTGTTATTCTTGGAGCGTCTTCATTTTTGTTTTTGGTTTTTGTTTGCTTAGTTTGCTCGAATAAATTGGTTGGACCCCCTCATTCATGCATTAGTTTTTAAATAAGATTGGTTTGGATTGGAAAAGAGTAGGAAAACTTCATGCTTAAGTGGTAAAAAGGAGCTTGTTTGTTACTATGGCCTATGCTTTGTCATGTCATGTTTGATATTGTTTTGGCTTTATGCTTAGTGATTTTTGCTGTAGCATGACATGTTATAAACAATTGAGATTGCTTAATGTGCCTTGAAAGAATCATGCATTGTTTTAGCATATTAAAACATAGTATTGTGGTATTCTCCTTTGATGCTTTATTTGGGTTGACTTGGCGCATGCTCACACCATGTTAAGACTATCCCAAGTCACCATAGCCTCTATGATCCTTTAGTTTTCGACTTGTAATATCACTTTATGCTTTAATTAATAATGTTTTGTCGCTTTGCATGATTATGGCCATTATTGCTCTCTTAGTTGGTCGCTCCCAGTATTTTGCTAGCCTCCATAACCAAGTATGAGTTCCACTCATGCATCCAACTCCAAATAAAACCAAGTTATTCCAAAGAGTCCACCATACCTACCCTATTAGCATTTGCTATTCCAAGTATATTTATGTTTTTATCTATCTTCTGAATTAAACTTGTTATGAGAAAATTAGTGATTAAAGCTCTCACGAACTTGATGGCACACTTTACTTTTCTTGCCCCTAATAAACTTGGACTATTGTGTCATCTATTGTGTATATGCTTGCACTTATATGATGGGGATTAGTAGAACCATGCTGTCATGGGGAACGCTTTCAACATTGCACTTGTACATTGTACCCAGTTGATATCATGCTCTTTTGTCTATGGATGTCATCGGTGTGAAATGAAAGGGGACCTTGTAAATCCATGGAGTTATGTATGTGTGTTAGAAAAACGCCTGAGCCGCTGGTCTAATCCATGCCTAATCATGGTGGAAACCTGCAGTGTAACCATAATGAGCAATCTATGAAGCATTCTTCTTGTATAAAAAAATAGATAGAGATTGAGAAAAAAGAAAAAAAGAGATGATAAAAGAGGAAAGAGAGAAAAAAGCACCATTTTCCCATGGTAAATAAGAAGATTGCTGAGATGCTCGTTGTCTGCTTGCCTTGTCATTTTGATATGGGGGTTCTTCCATATCATCGGGCAAGGGGTACCCCGTTGGCGGTTCTCTATGATACACATGTACTTACTATGACAAGAACTTACCAGTGACTAAACTTGAGTAGCATGAGGAGCGGCCCTCGTATTCAAGGGACATGAGATTGCCAACTTATACTTTGTCAAGCATATACTCCATAGTTTGTTCACTTTAACCTTAATCACTTCAAGATGCTTATGATAGTGGTAATGAGAGCTGAAAGCTAATAAGTACCACAATTTTGGAAGCTCTTTATGAGACTTGAATCCCTGCTTCCTTCTATGAAGGCCTTTCTTTTACTTTTATGTTGAGTCTCCATCTTCTATCTTTATGCACCTATTAAGAGAGCATAGTGGCCATTCTTAGTTTAATGTGCATTGTCCCAAGACTTGTTGATTGATGGATAACTTTGATATTGCTTGTTCTTAAGCTACTCTATGCATTTATGTTTTGAAGGTGTCCTATGCATTTATGTTTTGCTACTCTATGAGGGACAAGCTGAATACCATTCTCATTCTGCTTTCTTTATGTGAAACAAACAAACGTCTTTCAAAGCATTGTTATTCATGAATCTTTTGTTTGTACCTTTTCATGCTACAACATAGTTGCTATGTCTTATTGTTAGAACTATATCTTTCATGCTATGTTAAAGTACTATGATCCCAGTTACCAATGTTTTACAAATACTTTGATCAAGTTTATGATGGTGCATGTCACCTCAAAAATTATTCTTTCTTTTTATCACTTACCTACTCGAGGACGAGAAGGAGTTAAGCTAGGGGATGTTGACACGTTGCAAACATATCTATAATTTTTGATATTCCATGCTTGTTTTATATCTACTTTCTTATGTTTTGTCCACACTTTGGAGTATTTTTATACACTTTCTTGGACTAACCTATTAACAAGACGCCACAGTGTCGTTGTGTTGGGAACGGCAGTACCTAAGAAGGTTAGATAGAGGTGTGGGGACTAGCAGGGAAGCTATCGACGGCGTCCGCAGGCGGGATTGGATACAAGCAAGCGTAGCTGGATGCAGGAAGTACCCAGGTTCGGAGCCCTTGTGGTGAGGTAAAACCCCTACTCCTGCCGATCTGACTATGAGCGATATACAAGCTACAAGTGCTCCTCGAGCTGTATTCTCTAGCTACTGCATTAAATGCACTGAGACCAACCCTTTCTACAGAGGCCTTGCCTCTCCTTATATAGGCAGAGGGGCAACGGTCTCACTGGCCAATCTGACTGACGGGCCTTATAGGTGGGTCTCAGCCGGCTGGTCATCTACAGTACCTGGTACAACCATGTCCCATCAGGATGCGAGCGGTATGGCTGTTGTGGGCACGGTGAACGCCGTGCGAGCCTGTCGTCAGCATTGGGCCACTGTTCCTGCGTCATCCCCGCAAATTCTTCGGTATGGCCGAGTAGTTGCCACTCTTATCGTCATACAGGGCGTACCGCGCACTTCTCCGCACGTCGCCCTGTCTCCTTGATTGGTTCCGGCTATGCCGCTGTAGCCGGCTGCTCCTCGCTGCTCCGGCTACCTCACGGTAGCCGGTATGACTTGCCCTGTCTAGCTGCGTTTATCTAGCCGGACGCGATCCAACTGCCATGTTTCTTGTCTGGTTGGGGTATCCGGAGCTCATCCCCCTGACACTAGCCCCCGAGCGCGTGTAGATTTTGCCCTTTGGTGAAATGTGCACGCGCTCCCTCTTCGTTTTGAATTTCTGAGCAGCTACGCCTGGCGGTTGCGCTACCTGTGACGTCAGTGCTAACGCCGGCCACGCGCGCACGCGCCATCATTACTCTACAGCGGGCAGTGTGACGTCCCGTCGCACGTCGCCTCGAGAAACTGCCGCCTGACGCTTCAGTTCTTGCTTTGGGATCTTCTGCGCACCCCGCATCTGCACACAGGATCTGGGACGGCGGTTGGGGTGGGAAACGCCTCGATGGACGCTGCGTGGCGCTGCAGACGGTTGCCCTCCCAGGCCTTTAAAGGGGCGTCCGGGGGAGGGCAGTTCCTTTCCTTTGCTTCCCCCGCTCCCAGTTGCCTTCTTCTTCCTCTGCGCTCCTGCTTTCTGCGTTTCGCTGCCGCTGTAGCCCGTTGCGCCGCCCGTTTGTCATCGTCGGCGGTACGGGCCACCGTCATTCGTCCGCCACCATGCCCTCCAACGAACCGGAGATGGCCGCTGAGCGCGGAGCGTGGTGTGGCTCCTCCGTCACGGAGGACCACATCCAAAAGTACCGCGCCACCCACGTCCTTCTGTTGGAGGAGGAAGTGGCGGTGCGTCTCGCGCCGGCAGGGGAGGAGTCGCTGCATCCAGTGGAGGGAGAACGAGTGATCTTCCTCTCGCACCTGGTGCGCGGGTTCGCGCTGCCGGTGCACCCGTTTTTCCTCACCTTCCTCGCCTTCTTCGACCTCCGCCTCCACCATCTTGGCACCAACGCAATCGGCACGCTGGCGCACTTCATCGCGTTCTGCGAGAGCTACCTCGGGATCCAGCCGGATCTCGGGCTCTTCTGTCGGCTCTTCCGAGTCTGGCCGCAGGTCCAATTTACGAAGGGGGCGCTGGTCGTTTGTGGCGGCGCCTCCATCTACTCCCGCGTGCAGACCGGCTACCCGAAGTTCCGGCTGCACGACACGGTACGACTGTGGCAGTAGTCATACTTCTACGTTCGGAACCTCACCGTCGTCGACCGGATCATCCTTCCGGCGTTCCAGGACGTGGAGTCCAGCCGGTAGCACTGGGACCTGAAGATATACGGTGAAAAGGTGGAGTCGGACGAGATGCTGAAACGCATGCGCGCCCTTGTCACTGCCGGACTAACCGGCCTGGACATCACCCTCAGCTGGATGTCCCGGCTGATGATGCTGCTGCAGCAGCGAGCACACAAGATGTGCTTTTACTCCGGCCGGCTGGACCCGAACCGGTTGTCTCGCCGCGACCCCCGCTACCACCATCTGAAGGAGTGGGTGTGGACGATTACCAAGGAGAGGTTGTCAGAAGGCTGGGCCTTCGGGCTGGTGCCCTATAGTCGAGACAACCGCGCGCCTCGACCTGAACCGGCTGCCCCAGCCGGAACGGGGGGTCTCCAACCGACCACAGTGGTCTAGCGGGAAACGATTGTGGCCACCTCGCAGGGCGGGGACGGCTCTTCTGCGGGGATGCGAGGGGCGTCAATCGGCAAGGAGCTCGTGGTTGTCGGCGACGACAACTCCGAGGACGATACGGGGGAGGAGTGGAGGACAGCGGTGGTTGAGGCGAAGGAGTCCCTGGCCACCAATGCCGTGGACGATGACGCCTCCTCCGCTGCCTCGCGGACGGATCTTGCCGCCACCCTCGAGCTAGCGGTGAAGGAGATCCGGCTGCTCGAGGCCGCAGCTGGCGGGAATCGGTCCTTGGAGCAGAAGCTTGCTGCTGCCAACGGAACCTCTGAGAGTAAGTTTGCTTCATCCGAAATCATTCACCCGGTTTTTTTTGTTGACAATAACCGGTTTTGCTGCAGCTATCCTTGTGTGCGCTCAGCGTGAGATCGATCGATTGAAGAAGGAGAATGGCCGGCTAAGCAAGTCCAACTCCCTGCTGCGGCTGTAGAACAAGGATTGGCACGCAAAGGTAGACGGTCTGGAGGCCACCGTCAAAGAGCGCGACGCCTGGCTCGCCAGCCGGATCGACGCCTTCAACCTTCTCAAGGCCCAGAACAAGGACCAAGAGAAGGAAATCAAGCGGCTGGCGACGAAGGAGAAGGCCCTGGTGGAAGAGCTGATGCAAGTCGGTCATACGGCTAAGGGTAAGTTCCCCTTTTCTGTCTCCTTTGTCTTTCCGGATCCGGTAGCCGGATCTGACTATCTTTTTTCTGACAGCATTTTATCCCGACATAGACCTGCTGGCATATAACCGACTGCAGGAGAACTTGCCTGGAGCACAACCGACATCCCAGTAGCTCGTCGTCCTTCTCAGCGAGGAAGCTTCCAAGCTCCGCCAAGCGGCACAAGCCATCTTCTCGTTTCTGTGGCTGGACGCTCCGGTCCCGGAGATGATGGCGCACCTAGACGCGAAAGTGGGGGAGGTACCGACTGCCGTGGACCGGCTACGAGACTTGGCGGCGTGAGCCGGAGCGGAGATGGCTCTGCCCTCATGCTCTCGTGGTACAAGGACGCCCACGTCGAGAAGATCGACGGAGGTTTCCGGACCGGCGCCGATCTTGCTGCCATCCGCCAGGCTCATCCGGAGCTCCGCCATCAAGATCACCGATTACGTGGATCCCGACGAGGTGCTCACCGACTCGGAGTCCGTCGGCACTCCGGATGCGGAAGCTTCGACGCAGCCGGCTGGGGATGCCGAAACCGGGTTGACCGCCACGCCTCCTCCTCCGCCTGAGGCTGCTTCCAGCCAAGGGCGCTCCACACGGCAAGGGCCCTGCTGTTTAGCTATCGCCCCGGGATGCCGGGTGTACTTGTTTATCTTGTGTTATTTCGAAACTTGTATGTCTGTACCGGCTGCCTCTAGCGCCGGGTAAACTTATGGGAGATTCGTCTCCCCTCTTCTTTTTAGTGCTAGTCTGACTCAATTTGGTTTGCCTTCAACTTGTGTTTTTGTATGTCCTTTCGACATTTTGCCGGCTGACTTTGTCTGGCTTACTTCGCTCGGCTGAACGCCTTTAGTCGGGGGAACTGCAATTCCGGTGGGGGCGCGTCAGCACCCACTGGATGTAGCCCCCGAGATTCGGAGTAGCTGGCATAGCCAGGTACTTCGAATCTTCTTTCTTTCCTCAAGTCCTCTAACTTCATCCGACTAGACGCATCTGTAGGGTAACGGGTAGGCTACACTAGCGTAAAATCAAAATTTTCTACCGCGTCAACCAGGAATACTATTGTCATAGATCACGGGATTACCACTAGACGCGCAGTTGCGGAACTCGATGAAGCACGTCGGGGCAGTGTAGATGTTCTACGTCTCCTCCTCGTCCTCGTCCCACGAGCAGCTCCCCTTAGCGTGGCTCGTCCAAGTGCTACAGCTGCAGCACCTCCGAGGTATCCACACGTCCGGAGTGGAAGCCGTCACACGCCAGACTGCTAGGTCTGCACGTGCAACACAGGCGGAAGAGGAGTGGCGGCTGGGTGGAATGCTCAACCCTATTCAGCTCGCCTCACCCTCTCTTATATAGGCATCCCTAGTGGGCTTCTACATTAGCTGCCCATTAGCAGCCTAAGCCTGGTCTAATTTGGATCCAATCCTCATTAGGCTTCCAGCCCCTAAAGTGTGTGACCCTATAGGTTCATACATGTATAGACATGACGCGAGTACACTTACTCCGTCAATAGTTGGTAGCGGCCTCTAGCAAGACGTGCCAACTCCTAAACGCATATAAAGATCATTCGGACGAACCATCACAAGGTTGAGTACATGTCTTTCCCTTTGCCTCACGATATTTGGTCTAGCTCCAAGCTGACCTCTCTTTCTTGATACGGTGATTCGGAATCCCTTTACTAGGTTAACTCTTAACCATATGTAGCACGGCCATGCATTTCTGGATCCGATCACTCGAGGGGCCCAGAGATATCTCTCTCAAGTAGAGAGGGGCAAATCCCATCTTGATTGACCAATGCCTTGCAGCATGTATCAGGACAAACCCGAAAACTACCTTTATAACTACCCAGTTATGGAGTAGTGTTTGATAGCCCCAAAGTAGGTCGATCCACATCTCAAGTACATGCGACAATCTCAGGTCTAAGGACAAAACATACATGATGTGTAGAGAGAGCTGCAAGTATTATTGCCAGTCTCATGTTGGGTCAGTCCAACCCCATGTTCATAACATGTGTCCACATCATTGGTTTGACATCTCCATGTCTATGACTTGCGAAACATAGTCATCAACCAATTGATGTGCTAGTCTAATATTCACGTGTGTCCACACATGAACTCCGACTAGGGACAATTATTAGATAACCATACAAGTAAAGAGTTTCACAAACAATTCACATAATTGCCAATCAATACAAGTTGCCTAGTATATGGATATTCAAGGAACATTATAATAACTCATGGATACACATGAAATACAATCATCTCTATGATAGCCTCTAGGGCATATTTCCTTCAGTCTCCCATTTGCACTAGAGTCAATCTAGACAGTATCTAATACCTATTGCTCTTGTGTGCGCTTCATGTGCAGGTTGCGGGAGTGGCTTAGTCAAGGGATCAGCAACATTTGAGTCCGTATGTATTTTGCATAACATGACACTACCATCATCAATAAACTCACGAATCAGATGGAAACGCATGCGAATATGTTTGTTCTTCTGGTGCTGTCTAGGTTCCTTGGCTTGTGCAATAGCACCATTGTTGTCACAATGAACGTCCACAGGATTGGACGAGCCCTGAACCACACCAAGAGCAATCAGGAAATTCCTAATCCAAACAGCTTCCTTTGCAGCCTCCGAGGCAGCAATATATTCAACTTCTGTTGAAGAGGAGGCCACTATATCTTGCTTGGAACTTTTCCAGCTCACAGCACCACCATTCATGACAAACACATAACCTGATTGCGATTTCGAGTCATTTGAGTCGTTAAGGTAACTCGCATCTATGTAACCCTTTACACCGAGTTCAACCTCACCTCCATAAACTAGGAACATATCCTTAGTCCTTCTCAAGTACTTAAGGATATTCTTTACCGCTGTCCAGTGAATCTCACATGGATTAGCCTGGTATCTACTCGTAACACTTAGAGCATAGGAAACATCTGGGCGAGTACATGTCATTGCATACATAATGGATCCTATAGACAAAGCATATGGAACCCTACTCATGCGTTCTCGCTCATCAGTGGTCGAAGGACACTGAGTCTTGCTGAGTTTAATGCCGTGAGACATGGGCAAGAACCCCTTCTTAGCCTCTTCCATGCTAAACTGTTTCAACACTTTGTCAATGTACGTACTCTGGCTTAATCCAATTAGCCTCCTTGATCTATCTCTATAGATCTTGATACCTAGAATATATGCCGCTTCTCCCAAGTCCTTCATAGAAAAACTATTTTTCAATGAGGTCTTAATAGACTCGAGCATAGGAATGTCATTTCCAATCAGTAATATGTCATCCACATATAAGATTAGAAACACAAGTGATTTCCCATTTTATTTCTTATACACACAATGTTCTTGTTCGTTTTTGGTGAAGCCAAACTCCTTTACAACTTCTTCAAATCGAATGTTCCAACTCCGAGATGCTTGCTTCAGCCCATAAATAGACTTTTGAAGTTTGCATACCTTTCCAGCATTGTTTGGATCGACAAAACCTTCGGGCTGCATCATATACACATCCTCAGAAAGGATTCCATTTAAGAAAGCCGTCTTGACATCCATCTGCCATATCTCATAATCGAAATGTGCAGCAATGGCTAGAATGATCCGTATAGATTTAAGCATCACTACGGGCGAGAATGTCTCGTCGTAGTCAACTCCTTGAACTTGTCGAAAACCTTGGCAACAAGTCGAGCTTTATGGATGTGAACATTTCCATCCATATCCATCTTCTTCTTATAGATCCACTTGCACTCGATGGCTTTAAAACCATCAGGCAGGTCAACCAAGTTCCAAACTTGATTGTCTCCCATGGACTCTATCTCGGATCTCATGGCAATCAGCCATTTCTCAGAGTCTGGGTCCACCATCACTTCTGCATAGGTCGCAGGCTCATCATTGTCTAACAATAATAACTCTCACGCTTCGCGGAGCCTCGCCGACCTTCGTGGTTGTGGTGCTTCTATTGCCACGGGTTCCTCAACTTGTTCTGCTACAATAGCATCACTCGTAGAAGCATCCCCGACTGGCTCATCTTGAACTTCTTCAAGTCGCACCGACCTTCCACTTGTTCCCTTTGTGAGAAACTCTTTCTCTAGGAAAACACCGCTACGAGCGACAAACACTTTTCCCTCTTCTCGGTTGTAGAAGTAATACCCTAAGGTTTCCCTTGGGTATCCCACAAAAATGCACTTATCCGATTTGGGTGTTAGCTTGTCCGACTGAAGTCGCTTGACAAATGCATCATAACCCCAAATCTTTAGAAAAGACAAACTGGGATTCTTTCTAGTCCACATCTCATATGGTGTCTTAACTACGGATTTAGATGGTACCTTCTTTAGTGTGAAAGCTGCTGTTTCTAGCGCATAACCCCAAAATGATAATGGTAAATCCGACTGGCTCATCATCGATCGAACCATGTCCAACAAAGTTCGATTACACCGTTCAGAGACCCCGTTTCTTTGAGGCGTTCCGGGCGGCGTGAGTTGTGGAACAATTCCGCAACTCTTAAGATGATTGCTAAACTCGTGACTCAAATATTCACCTCCGCGATCAAATCGCAAGGCCTTTTTTTTCTTGCCACGTTGATTCTCTACCTCATTCTAAAACTCTTTGAACTTTTCAAAAGTTTCAGACTTATGCTTCATCAAGTAGACATAGCCATATCTACTAAAATCATCAGTGAAAGTAATGAAGTAGTGATATCCTCCTCTGGCTGTCATGCTCATTGGTCCACATACATCAGTATGTATGAGTTCCAACAAGTCTGTCGCTCTCTCGGAAAACCCCGTAAAAGGCGTCTTGGTCATCTTTCCAAGTAAACAAGCTTGACATGTCTCGTATGATTCGAAATCAAACGAAGTTAGAAGACCATCACCATGGAGCTTCTTCATGCACTTTTCACTTATATGCCCCAAACAACAATGCCATAAATAGGTAGGACTCGAATCATTTGGCCGAAGCCTTTTAGCACTAACATTGTAAACACATGCATTATCAAGATTTAAAATAAATAACCCATTCACAATGGGAGCATCAGCCACAAACATAGCATTCTTAGAGATTACACAACCATTGTTTGTACTGCTAATGAATAACCAAACCTCATCAAACATTAAGGTCATAAAAAGTAACGACACATACTAGCAATGTAATAACAAATATTCAACTCCATGATAAATCGACGGAAGGTGAAGTTGCATGACGCCGATTTAACAATGCAGAACCCTTGCTTTATTTACACGAAAATCCACTTCGCCTTTCTGCACTTCTCTAGTCCTTATTAGCCCCTGCATCGAATTGCAAATATGAGCAACCGATCCGGTATCAAATACCCAAGAGTTAACATAAGAATCTGCGAGAAAAATGTCCACAACATTTACAACAATCGTACCTGAGTGGGAAGTACTCTTACTTCCACTCTTCTTCAAAGAAGCCTGGTACTTGCTGCAGCTTTCTTCCAAAGGGCCATATTCGTGACAAAAGAAACTCTCTGTTTCTCCTGTAGGACCAGCCTTTTGCTTGGGTGCAGGGTTTGGCTTAGGGATCGTATCCTTAGCCTTGCCCTTCTTCTTCTGCCAAGAAGTGCCCTTTTTCTTGAAGCTAGGCTTGTTCTGCACAACCATCACATGGCTATGCCCTGCACACTTCTTAATGTCACATTCTGCTATTTTCAGCATCCCACATAATTCATTAAGGCCCCTCTCCACCCCATGCATATGGTAGTTCGAAATGAAATGCCCATAGCTAGATGGAAGAGATGCCAAAATGAAATCAGTGGCCAACTCTTGGCCTAATGGAAAACCAAGCTTTTCCAAAGTCCATCAGAACCAACCATTTTGATCACATGGGGCCTACATTCCTCTCCCGCCAGCTTGCATTCCACAAAGGACTTAGCGACATTGTACCTCTCAGTCCTAGCCTGAGTTTGGAACATGTCCTTAAGCGCAAAAATCATATCGTACGCTTCCTGATCCTCAAACTGCTTTTGAAGATCAGGTTCCATGCATGCAAGCATAAGACAACTAACCTCAAGAGATTCATCACATGCTTTCTTGTAGGCATTCTTAAGGGTAGCAGTTGCATTATCAGCAGGTTCATCCGGATTGGGGTATCCGCACGCTTCCTTTTTCTCAGCCCTGAGAACAATTCTCATGTTACGGACCCAGTCCGAATAGTTTGTTCCATTTAGTTTATCCTTTTCAAGAATCGAACGCAAAGCAAAAGGTGATGAATTGTTTGGTGCCATTGATCTACAACAAAAAATATGCAAAATACTAAGCCATGTAACCATGAAAGAGTAAAACATATTAAACAATTTAATAGCATATACTCCCACTTAAATCAACATCCCTCTATTGATACTAAGTGATTCAAGATCCACAATTAACAAGTCGATTAGTGAGCTTTAGCATCACTCCTAGAAGACAAGGTAAATCGGTAAGCAACCTTTGGTAATCGTATCACATATGACTCTTGTTGTTGGGTGACATCTCTATGTCAAAACTAGGCGCCCAACCTTTATGCCCCAAGGTCCTTAACTGTTAAGATGACCTTGTTAAGCTCACCAACCCTTATGCGTATAGGTATTTGATACAAACCCATCCAGCCAAGGAAAACCGTGGCACCCTGATTTCATAGACCCACCAATGATTGTATAGGGCATAGGATGGTGCAAGGTTTGGTTGGGAGGGCATGGTTTAACTTAAACTTTGTGAGGGATCGTTCTACTTCTATCATCTAAGCATGCATAGTAGTAAAACGTATAAGAATAGCATTCACATAGATGTGATACAGTATGGCCTATTTTCTCATGGTGATCTCCATCGCCATAGAACCTGTCCACCATGATGATCTCCATCTTCATGCTCTATGCGAGCCATCCTCCAAGTGATGAGTTCTCCAAGAACTAATACAAGCTATTACTCCTAACAGCTAGTAATCAAAATTACATGGTATTGGGATCATCACAAGTTGGCACGCAGGCCATTACAATAATTGACAACACATATGGCTCCAGCCGTGTTGCCCTACTCACGACACGCAGGTCATGAAAAATACATACATGCATCACATACATTTTTGGGCCATACTGATCACATAAATCCTGCAAAAACAAGTTGTGCATAGAATCGCATTCTACCGGATCATGTGAAATCGTAGCACCTATGAACCTTAACGAGATACAAAAGGGGGCTACGACTACGGGGGCTCTAGGGGGTCTCCCCCTGCGGGGTTTGAAGGGGCAGTGCCCCTCGCGGTACCTTTAAGGATTTTGATTGGCAAATCAAATTTACCATAAACCGACCATAGTTCCGATTCGACCAAACTCCTTTGATCACGGTACATCGATTTAGATCTAATTCCTGATTCGATCAATCATATTGATCTTCGCGTGATTCAAAAGGATTTATGTGTCACTGTCTACCCCGATGGCGGAAACCGACCGGTAGGGGTAAGTCGTTCGACGACCTTAGAATCACGATCACGGAAAGTAAGATCATAGATTAATCCAGAAACACCACCATACAAACGATCACATCATTCATATCAATTCACATATCACCATATGCAAACTTCCTAAACCTATGACTAAATAGCATCGGCTCTGATACCACTGTAGGGTAACGGGTAGGCTACACTAGCGTAAAATAAAAAAATTCTACCATGTCAACCAGGAATACTATTGTCATAGATCACGGGATTACCACTAGACGCGCAGTTACGAAACTCGATGAAGCACGTCGGGGTAGTGTAGATGTTCTACGTCTCCTCCTCATCCTCGTCCCATGAGGAGCTCCCCTTAGCGCAGCTCGTCCAAGTGCTACAGCTGCAGCACCTCCAAGGTATCCACACGTCCGGAGTGGAAGCCGTCACACGCCAGACTGCTAGGTCTGCACGTGCAACACAGGCGGAAGAGGAGTGGCGGCTGAGTGGAATGCTCAACCCTATTCAGCTCGCCTCACCCTCTCTTATATAGGCATCCCTAGTGGGCTTCTACATTAGCAGCCCATTAGCAGTCTAAGCCTGGTCTAATTCGGATCCAATCCTCATTAGGCTTCCAGCCCCTAAAGTGTGTGACCCTATAGGTTCATACACGTATAGACATGCCGCGAGTACACTTACTCCGTCAATAGTTGGTAGCGGCCTCTATCAAGACGTGCCAACTCCTAAACGCATATAAAGATCATTCGGACGAACCATCACAAGGTTGAGTACATGTCTTTCCCTTTGCCTCACGATATTTGGTCTAGCTCCAAGTTGACCTCTCTTTCTCGATATTGTGATTCGGAATCCCTTTACTAGGTTAACTCTTAACCATATGTAGCACGGCCATGCATTTCTGGATCCGATCAACCGAGGGGCCCAGAGATATCTCTCTCAAGTAGAGAGGGGCAAATCCCATCTTGATTGACCAATGCCTTGCAGCATGTATCAGGACAAACCTGAAAAATACCTTTATAACTACCCAGTTACAGAGTATTGTTTGATAGCCCCAAAGTAGGTCGATCCACATCTCAAGTACATGCGACAATCTCAGGTCTAAGGACAAAACATACACGATGTGTAGAGAGAGCTGCAAGTATAATTGCCAGTCTCATGTTGGGTCAGTCCAACCCCATGTTCATAACATGTGTCCACATCATTGGTTTGATATCTCCATGTCTATGACTTGCGAAACATAGTCATCAACCAATACACGTGCTAGTCTAATATTTACGTGTGTCCTCACATGAACTCCGACTAGGGACAATTATTGGATAACCATACAAGTAAAGAGTTTCACAAACAATTCACATAATTGCCAATCAATACAAGTTGCCTGGTATATGGATATTCAAGGAACATTATAATAACTCATGGATACACATGAAATACAATCATCTCTATGATAGCCTCTAGGGCATATTTCCTTCAGCATCTTAGTCGGTTTCTTCCGCTGGCTGAACGCCTGCAGCCGGGGGAACTAACATTCCAGTGGGGGCGCGCGAGCGCACCCATTGGGTGTAGCCCCCGAGATTCAGAGTAGCTGGGGTAGCCAGGTACTTCGAATCTTCTTCATCTTCTCTTGCTCCTGCCCTTGCCCTCACCTGGGCTCCAAATATCCGACTAAACGCCCTTAGCCGGTCGGGAAACTTCAAGATTCCACTGGGGGCGCGCGAGCGCACCCAGTGGGTGTAGCCCCCGAGATTCGGAGCGCTTGATGAAGACAAGGACTTTGAATCTTCTTCTCTTTTCTTCCTGAATTCTGACTCGAAGTAGTCGTACAAAAATATACATACACATACATTCTCACTCGTTAATAGGTTAGTCTGCTAAACTATAGCCAGAAGGCGGATTTGTTTTTTGAAAACTAGCTTGTGCCTTTCTGGACATTTAGTCGTTTTCCTGTGTGCTCTACTATTTTCGCTACGTCCTTGCCGGGCAGCCGGGTTGCGGTCTATAGCTAGAATCGAAGGAAGCTAACAGTACATCGCGCATGGTACTAACGGCTTGGCAGCCGGATTGTCTTAAGCTAGTTGCGAGGCCGGGACACCCGATCTGTCGCATCTCCTCTCTGCTTTTCATGTGGGATGCCTCGCGCTTTTGCTCTTGCTAGCCGGACAGCCGGGTTGCGGTCTGTAGCTGAGACAAAGAGTGGGCCTCTGACATAGTCGCACACTACTCAGCTGGTTTGTTGACTTAGCAGGTCGGGCCAGCCAGCAAGCCCCCTGGTAGGGGTTGCCGGAGCTGGAAAATCCGAACCGTAAAACAGATGCATAAACATTTCTAGCAAGGAGCCCCCGAGCATCTCGTAGGGGTACGCATTTTCATTCACAGGGTTTGTGGGATACATACACAGTCGGGTGACTAGGTGTAAAACGGGCGCAGCAGGGCCGCGTTCCAGGGACGCTCGGTCTCCTCGTCTGATTTGTCCATCTTGTTCTTGCGCGGCTGCTGCGCGTCGATGAGGTAGTAGGAGTCGTTAGGCAGCGCCCGGCTGACGATGAAGGGGCCCTCCCAGGGTGGCGACAGTTTGTGCATGCCCTTCGTGTCCTGCACCATCCAGAGAACCAGGTCGCCTTCGCGGAACGCGACAGGGCGGATCCGTCCTGAATGGTAGCGGCGTAGTCGTTGCTGGTACAGGGCCGATCTGGACAATGCCAATTCGCGGGCCTCCTCGAGGAGGTCCACACCATCTTTCCATGCCTCCTAGTTGGCCTTTTCATCGTAGAGGAGCTTGCGCGGAGAGTCGAACTCGATATCCGCGGAGAGGACGGCTTCTGATCCGTAGACCAGGAAGAACGGGGTGTAGCCGGTCGATCTATTCGGCATGGTGCGGAGGCTCCATAGCACAGGCAGAAGCTCCTCGATCCAGCATCCGGGCGACCGCTCCAAAGGCTCGATGAGGCGTGGCTTGATGCTGGCTAGCACTAAGCCGTTTGCCCTTTCGACTTGCCCGTTGGACTGCGGGTGCGCGACGGAAGCAAGGTCTAGCCGGATGCCCTTGTTGCTGCAGAATCGGGCGAAGGCCCCCTTGGCGAAGTTCATGCCGTTGTCGGTGATAATGCTGTTGGGCTAGCCGAACCGGTTGATGACGTCGGTGAAAAAGGTGATGACTGTCGCCCCGTCCAGCTTCTGGATGGGCTTGGCCTCGATCCACTTTGTAAATTTGTCCACCGCCACTAGCAAATGGGTCATGCCTGCGCGCGCCCGCCTGAAGGGACCGACCATTATGAGGCCCCAAACAGCAAAGGGCCAGGTGATTGGTATGGTCTTGAGCACCGAAGTCGGCATATGCCTGAGCTACCCGAAGCGCTGGCACCCGTTGCACGCGCGGGCTAGCTGTTCGGCATCCTCGAGGGCGGTGGGCCAATAGAAACCATGGTGAAACGCATTGGCGACTATTGCCCTTGACGAAGCATGGTACCCGCACTCGCCCTGGTGGATGTCCTTGAGTAGCCGGTAGCCTGTGTCCACATCAACACACCTTTGGAAAATGTCGGATGCACTACGCTTGGACATTTCCTTGTTGATGATGGTGTACGTGTGCGCACGGCGCCGGATTTGCCTGGCCTCCACCTCGTCATCTTGAAGCTCCCTGTTGGCGATGTAGTTCATGAAGGGTTGTGCCCAGGATGGTATTTCCCGGATGACGAGGATGCTCCCGCTCTCCGGTTGATGGTCGTCGGGGGGTCGTCCGGATGAGGTACCCGGGACGGCAGCCCTCGAGCCGCTTGACGAGTCGGCAACCCCTGGGTCTTGCGAGCCGGAGGGTACGGACTTGCCGGAGGTGGTACGGGACTTCTTTTTTGGAGGTTCTGCCGGCTCTGCATCTGCCGCCCTGTCAACCGGAGCGCTCCCTGCCCATATGACGGAATCCGACTCGGGGGACGGGTTGATGGAGGCCTTGCGCAGGTGCTCCAAGGAGACCCCGGGTGGGATCGCCTGCCTGGTGGATCCGATTCGTGCGAGCGAATCGGCTGCCTCGTTGTTGGCGCGAGGGACATGATGAAATTCACATCCGTTGAAAGAGGCGCTGAGCTTCTGTATGTGGAACCGGTAGAGGGCCATATTTGCATCGTGGGTGTCCCATTGTCCGGATACTTGCTGCACCACCAAATCTGAATCGCCGAAGCAAAGGATCCAGTCGACACCAATCTCTTTGGCTAGCCGGAGGCCATGCACTAGTGCCTCGTATTCGGCTACGTTGTTGGAGGCCTTGAAGTGGATCTGCAGGACGTACTCCAGCCGGTCTCCTTTGGGCGAGGTGAGCACGATGCCGGCTCCCAAGCCCCCGAGCATCCTTGACCCGTCGAAGTGCATCTTCCAGTGGTCCGAATCCGGAACCGGTGGGAGGTATTGGGCCTCGGCCCAGTCGACGAGGAAATCCGCCAGCGCTCGTGACTTGATCGTGAGTCGGGGCTCATACTGGATGGAGTAGGCGGCGAGCTCGATGGCCCACTTGGCGACTCAGCCGATGGCGTCTTTGTTGCCGATGATTTCCGAAAGGGGTACGATGCACACGACCTTAATCGGATGCTCCTGGAAATAGTGCTTGAGCTTCTTGCATGCCAGGTACACGCCGTAGCACATCTTCTGGTAGTGGGGGTAGTTCTGCTTGGAGAGGGAGAGAACCTCGCTAAGGTAGTAGACGGGCCTTTGAACCGGCTAAGCCTTGTCTTCCTCAGGGGAACTCCACCACCAGGACCACACTGACAACCCGGCTGATGGCTGCTATATAGAGCAGCATCGGCTCCTTGCTAGCCGGCGTGGCTAGAACCGGCGCTGTGGATAGCATGCGCTTGAGGTCATGAAAGGCGGCGTCGGCTTGCGAGGTCCAGGAGAACTTGTCTATCTTCTTCATTAGCTGGTATAATGGGAGTGCCTTCTCCCCCAACCGGCTGACGAACCGGCTGAGGGAGGCGAGGCATCCGGTGAACTTCTAGACTCCGAGAAGGCTCCTGGGTGGATGCATCCTCTCAATGGCCGCGATCTTTTCCGGATTCGCCTCGATCCCTCGTTGAGATACGAGGAAACCGAGTAATTGGCCGGATGGGACTCTGAAGACGCATTTCTCCAAGTTCAGCTTCATCTGGTACTGCCGGAGGTTGCCAAATGTCTCTCCTATATCTTCGAGGAGGGTGCACTTCTCCTTGGTCTTGATGACCACATTGTCCACATAGGCGTGCATGTTTCGGCCTATCTGCGAGTGCAAGCACTTATGCATGCAGCGCTGATAGGTAGCGCCTACATTCTTCAGACCGAAAGGCATGGTTACATAGCAGAAAGCCCCGTAGGAGGTGATAAATGATGTCTTAATCTGACCAGTCGGGTTTAACCGGATCTGATTGTAACCGGAATAGCAATCTAGAAAAGACAACAAATCGCAGCCGGCCATGGAATCGAAGACTTGATCGATACAGGGCAATGCGAATGGATCTTTCGGGCATGCCTTGTTCAGGCTGGTGTAGTTGATACACATGCGCTAGGTCTTGTTCTTCTTCAACACCAGGACTGGGTTCGCTAGCCAGTCCGGGTGGTACACTTCCATGATGAACCCGTCTAGAAGGAGCCGAGTGATTTCATCACCGGTAATCTTCCTCTTCTCCTCTGCGAACCGGCGCAGAGGTTGCTTGACTGGCTTGGCATCCGGCCGCACATGAAGTGAGTGCTCGGCGAACTCCCTCGGTACACCTGGCATGTCCTTGGGCGGCCATGCAAAGATGTCCCGATTCTCAGGGAGGAAGTCGATGAGCGCGCCTTCCTATTTGCTGTCCAAGTTGGCACCGATGGTGACGAACTTGGTCGGGTCGGAGGGGTCGAGCAGGATCCTCTTCGTCTCCTTTGCCGGCTGAAAAGCTCCTTCTCCAGCCGGCTTGCTGCTAGCCGGTATGTCTTGCTGGGCCATGGCCACATTGCGCATGATCATGCGCTTCTCCTCGGCTATGATGAGGGCCTCTGCCAGTTTGGAACCGGCTGAGGCGCACTCCATTGACCGCCTGAAGCAGCCGACGATGGTGATCACGCTGTTGGGTCCCGGCATCTTTGTCTTGAGGTATGCGTAGTGGGGGACGGCCATGAATTTGGTGAGGACGGGGCGCCCGAGGAGAGCATGGTAGGAGCTCGTCAGGTTTACCACCTCGAACCAGATCGGTTCGCGGCGGAAGTTCTCCTCGGTCCCGAAGATGACGTCCAGCTGGATTTTACCCAGCGGGGCACAAGCCGGCCCCGGAAGCACGCCGTGGAACGTTGTGGTGGTCGGGCGTAGGTCGCATTCGTGAATGCTTAGCTTCTCCAGCGAAGACCGGTAGAGGAGGTTGAGGCTGCTGCCTCCGTCGATGAGGACGCGAGAGAAACGGCAGGTGCACGCGTTGGAGAGGATGAGGGGGTCGAGTACCATGGCGTAGCCCCCGGGAGTCGGCAGCTGCTCCGGCTGGTCTTCTCGGCTCCAGGTGATGGGGTTTACCGACCAGTTTAGGTACTGGGGGACTGGAGAGACGATGGAGTTGACCTCCTTGGAGCGTCGCATGCGGCTGTGCTTGTCTCCAGCTCTGTCTCGAAGATGTGGTAGGCGGTGTGCGGCTAGGGGCAGCCGTTGTTGTTGTTGCCGTCGTTGCCGCCGTTACCATTGTTGTCGACTCCCCTAGCCGGTGGTGGTGGTATACCAGGAGGGGGTGGGGAGAGGCGTTGCTAGCTGCCCTGGTCTTTTAGCTGGCGAGTCCAGCTGCTATCCCGGGTGGTGTGCGTAGCCGGTTTGAAGGGACCGCTATGCCACTTGCACGGGCCGTCAAACATTTGGTCGAAGGTAAGCCGCGGCTTCTGCCTTCTTGCATCGTTGGCCGGTGCGTTGGGTGCACCCTCCACAGCATTGACCTGTCGCACGTGGTAGCGAGGCTTCTGCTGTACGGCTTGGCGGTCCCCGTGGAACTAGTTGTCGTTGCCGTGGCGCCTGGAGGATCCGGCTTCTCCAGCCGGATTGTTCGGACGGTCGCGAGCCGGCTCCGTAGGAGTCGGATGCCCGTCAGCATTTACTCGGAGGGGTTTCTTCATGGCGGCATCCGCCATGGCATACTGGTCCGCAACCGTCATGAGGTTCGCCATGGTTTTTGGCTCGTCACATAGTAGCCGGTGGAGAAGCATGGTGCCTTCTCGGCATCCCTCGATGAAGAAGCTGATGGCTTGGCTCTCCAGGATGCCCCCGCACATGTTGTTTATCTCCGTCCACTTGGCGAGGTACTCGCGGCCAGTCTCTCGGTCGCCCTGGACACACAAGGCCAGGTCGCATGGGCGTCCCGGGCGCTTGTACGTGCCATTGAAGTTGCAGACGAACACCTTCTCGAAGTCTGGCCAGGCGTTGATGCTGTTGGGCACAAGGCTGTTGAGCCATGTCCTTGCCGACCCGGTTAGCATAAGGGGGATGTAGCGCACAACTGTGCGCTTGTTCCCATGGGCTATGCCGACTGCCGTAGCATAGTCGTTCAGCCAATCTTTCAGCTTCATGCTGCTATCGTACTTGGGGGTGTCCCTAGGTAGGGTGAACTTATCCGGAAACGGCTTGTTCCGGATGCGAGGTCCGAAACAAACCGGTCTGGTGGAGTCTTCTTCCTCTGTGACACGCGCTTGAGTGAGGAGCTTGATGCGGTCACGGGCCTCCGGACGATCCGGGTTGGGCGCTCCCACTCGGCCTGAGAGACGGGAACCGGCGGGTCTTGGTGCTCCGGTTGGTGGAGGGGGAGGCGGTGGGTTGTTGTTCATCGTTTGCTCCTGGCGCGGCTGGCCCTTGTTGCCAGAGCTGCGGCGCCTGCTGCGGGCCTTAGCCGGCTAAGGAGAGGACACCTGTTGGGTGTCGCGGCGCGCGCCCTTGCTGTTGACAGGCGGCATGCTCCCCCTGGAGTAGCTGGGGTCCTCCTGCATCTGCCGGTTGGCGTCGGCCTGCTCATCCGCGATTCGGAGGAGCTCCTGCACGCGAGCGTGCTGGCGGGCTCGCTCCTCGCCCTCCAGGTTGGGCAACTCTTCTACCGTGGCCCATGTCGCGCGCAGGTTCTTGATGGGCGTGCTATAGGTGGGCCGGATAAGGGCGGGCACGGGATCTGGTTCCCCGTCCTTTTCCATCTCGCTTAGCCACACCGCTGCCGCACTGCCACCGGCTCGGCTCCGCGGTAGCCGGAGTGAAGCCGTGCGCGTGGTCGTACTCACGCCGGGTGATCTCGAATTGCTTGTGGGTTGCCGCCAGCTCCATGGCCTCCTGGAGGAGGATCTGTCTCTCCATGGCGAAGTTGGCTTCCGCCTCCTCCGGGTTGTCCCCGAGGTTAACCGACGTCAGGAGCCGATCAATGGCCTCCTCTACCAGATTCCGAGGCTGCGGAGGCGCGGAGGTTCTGCCCTCGTTCGTGCCCTGCTCCCGCGGCTGGCGGGGGTGAGAGCTGGAGCCGGCCATCATGACCTCGATGCCGCAGGAAGCGACGGAGGCGCTGCCGCCCGGATGCGGCAGCTCCGCAACAGAGACGATCTCCCTAGGGAACCGCTCCGAAACGGTGGCGACATAGACGGGGAGGTCGCCGAAGAGCAGGATGGAGCCGTTCGCCTGGAAGGTGGTTCCGGCAAAGCAGGAAGCGTTGTCGATGACGCAGTCGAACTTGCCGAGTGTGAGCACTAGGCCGGAGGCCACGTGCTCACTGGCTGAAGTGCGGCGTCCCATGCGGAATGTGACTCCGGTCGAAGCCATCGGCCCCATGTTGGGCGCCAACTATCGTTGTGTTGGGAACGGCAGTACCTAAGAAGGTTAGATAGAGGTGTAGGGACTAGCAGGGAAGCTATCGATAGCGTCCGCAGGCAGGATTGGATACAAGCAAGCGTAGCTGGACGTAGGAAGTACCCAGGTTTGTAGCCCTCGTGGTGAGGTAAAACTCCTACTCCCGCCGACCTGACTATGAGCGATATACGAGCTGCAAGTGCTCCTCGAGCTGTATTCTCTAGCTACTGCCTTAAATGCACTGAGACCAACCCTTTCTACTGAGGCCTTGCCTCTCCTTATATAGGAAGAGGGCAATACCATCTCGCCAATCCGACTAGCTAGGGCCCCACATGTCGGTGTCGGTCCGGCGGTTGGTCATCTACAAGATCTGCACAACCATGTCCCATCAGGGTGCGAGCGGTATGGCTGTCATGGGCGCAGTGAACGCCGTGCGAGCCTGTCGTCAGCATTGGGCCACTGTTCCCACGTCATCCCCACAAAGTCTTCGGTATGGCCGAGTAGTTGCCAGTCTTGTCATCGTACAGGGCGTACCGCGCACTGCTCCGCACGTCGCCCTCTCTCCTTGATTGGTTCCGGCTATTCTGCTGTAGCCGGCTGCTCCTCGCCGCTCCGGCTACCTCACGGTAGCCTGTATGACTTGCCCTGTCCGGCTGCGCTTATCCAGCCGGACGCGATCCGACTGCCATGTTTCTTGTCTGGTTGGGGTATCCGAAGGTCATCCCCCCGACACATAGTGCTAGCTGCTTGTTTTCTGCTGTTTTTGGTTCCAGGAAAGTCAGAAAATGAATATTCTCGGAATTGGACGGGACAAAATCCAAAGTAAATATTTCACCGAGGGGGACACGGAGCCAGAAGACGAGACGGAGAGGGGCCAGAGGTCGGCCACACCATCTGGCCGTGCGGCCAGGCCTGGCCCACACCAGGGGGTGGTGTGGCCGCCTAGGGCACCCCCTCGGCCTCCCCTTTCTCCTATAAAAAGCCTCCGATACAGAAACCCTAAGTAGCTGATCAAAATTCCACGAAAGAGTCTGTAGCCGCCGTCATCTCCATACCTAGATCGGAGGGATCTAAAGCTCCTCCCGGCACCCTGCTGGAGGGGAGAGATCACGTTGGAGGCCTTCTTCATCACAATGCCTGCCTCCGGTGTGATGCATGAGTAGTTCATCCCTGAACTACGGGTCCATGTAGTAGCTAGATGGTTGGTTCTTCTCCTTTGTGCTACCATGTTTAGATCTTGTGAGCTCCGTTCATGATCAAGAGCATCTATTTGTAGGAGATATATTGTGTTTGCGGGGATCCGATGGATATTGAGATGCTATTTCAGATTGATTATTGATTCTATCATGTCTTTGTTATTTGTGATCTTGCATGCTCTCCGTTGTTAGTAGCTATCTTGGCCGAGTAGATGCTAGCAACTCCAAGAGGGAGTATTTATGCTCGATAGTGGGTTCATGCCTCTAGGAATCTGGGGAAGTGATAGAAATCTCTAAGGTACTAGATGTGTTGTTGCTACTAGGGAGAAAATAGCAATCCTTTGTTCATAGAACAATCGTATTATTTACTTTACACGCAATGCTTAATGCAATTATCTGTTGCTTGTAACTTCATACTGGAGGGGGTTCAGATGATAACCTGAAGGTGGATTATTAGTCATAGATGCAGTTGGATTACGGTTTATGTATAATGTTGTAATGCCCAATCAAATCTCATAGGAGTCAAGATGATTAGTATATGCATGTATGCTTTCTCGATGTTTGTCAATTACCCCGCTGTAATTTGTTCACCCAACATGTAATTTATCTTAAGAAGAATCACCACTAGTGAACTATGGACCCCGATCCTTTCTTTTACTATCAATCTACAATCTACTATTTATTGTTTTATCTTTACTTTCTGCAAGCTATTACTATCTTCCACACAATACGTTTAATCATTTGTTTTCAGCAAAACCGGTGAGATTGACAACCTCACTGTAAGTTGGGGGCAAAGTTCTGTGGTTGTGTTGGGCAGGATTCCAAGTTGGAAACAAGACCTTGGAGGTGTTTCCTTGCTCCTACTGGTTCGATAACCTTGGTTTCATAACTGAGGGAAAACTTGCTGTTGTGCTCATCATACCTTCCTCTTGGGGTTCCCCAACGAGCTCGATATATTTTGAGCCATCAAGGGGATAAGTGCTCCCCTGGCAGTATTTAAACCTAGGGGAGGGCAACCCTCTATGGTGTCACGTGGCATCCCCAGACCGTGCCACACACCCGCACCGCTCTAGATCTCCTGTGCTGGCACCGAACGCATAAGAGATTCTGGGTCGGAAAGCAAAACGGCAGGCGGCGGTTCCCGAGGCGACGTGCGATGGGACATAGCTCTGCGCCGCAACACAATGATGGAGCGTGTGCGCGTGGCTGGCGTCAGCACTGACGTCACATGCAGCACAACCATCAGATGGCAACCAGACACAAATTTCAAACGCAAGAGGGAGCGCGCACACATTTCACCTAAGGCCGAAATCCACACGTGCTCGGGGGCTAGTGTCGGGGGGATGACCCCCGAATACCCCAACCAGACCAGAACTAAGGCAGATGGCTCGTGTCCAGCTAGGATATCATAGCCGGACGCAAGAACTTCATACCGGCTACCAGCCGGTAGACGGAACCAGGAAAGGTGGCAAGACATGGATCTGGCTACACGGACGTAGCCGGACGCAATCAGGAGGACAAGGCGACGTGTTGCACAGTGCATGGTATGCCCTAGTACAGCGACAAGACTCACAACTACGAGGCCATACCGAGGACTTTGCGGTTGATGCAGGCACAGTGGCCGGTTGCTGACGACAGGCTCGCACAATATTTACTATACCCACGACGACCCGCACAGCGTGTACTTCGATATGACATACCCTACCTGATACTAACGATGACCATCCAGCTGGGGCCCGCCTGTGGGACCCTCCAGTTGGACTGGCTAGTGAGACCGATGCCCCTTTTCCTATATAAGGAGGGGCAAGGCTCTCGTAGCAAGGGCTGAGCATTTAAGAGGTAGCTAGTTCATATAGCTCGAGGAGCGATTGTACTCTGTATACTACTCATAGTCAGATCGGCAGGAGTAGGAGTTTTACCTCACCATGAGGGCTCCAAACCTGGGTACTTCCCGTGTCTCGCTACACTTGCTCGTATCCAATCCCGCCTGCTGACGCCATCGAGAGCTTTCCTGCTAGTCCCCACACCTCTATCTAACCTTCTCAGGTACTGTCGTTCCCAATACAACGACAATAGGTCGTCAACTATGCAGGTTTTTGTAAATATTTCTTAAAAGGTTACTTTTATTCTAAAAAGCCATGTCCATCAGCCTTCACAGGTTTACCAGAACTTTCGTGGAGTTTCTTTCCTGTAGCGTTCGCAGCTCCTTCCTGGAACAGGGATTAACATGTTACACTCCTTACACTCTGCAGAGGTGCGCTACTTTACCCACAAGAGACCTTAATCTTTGTTGCACATCCAGGAGTATGTCCCCGTTCAAACTTCCTTGGTTTGAGGCCCAACCTAAGATCCAAGCCAATCGTGAAGGGAAGATGCCCGAGAGGCAATAATAAAGTGGTTATTATCTTATTCCTTGTTTATGATAAATGTTTATTTTGCATGCTGTAATTGTATTAATTTGGAAACGTTAATACATGTGTGTTTAATAAACCAAAGGAAAGTTCCTAGTTATGCCTCTCTTATAAACTAGCTCGTTGATTAACAATATGATCAAGGTTTCCTGATCATGGACATTGGATGTTGTTAATAATGAGGTCACAACATTAGTAGAATGATGTGATGAACATTCATCCGAAGTATAGCATTACGATCAAAGTCATTGTGTTTATATTGCTATAACATCATACGAAGTAATCCTAGTCCTTAGACCATGAGATCATGTCAATCGCTAACACTAGAAGAGTATCTTGATAACATCAAACATCACACCGTGAAAGGGTGACTATAAAGGTGGGTTCAGTGATACAAAAGTGTTATGTAGAGGCTCATGGATCAAGAGTGGTATTTGTTCATCCCGATGATGGATAGATATACTATGGGCCCTCTCGGTGATATCACATTGGTTATCTTGCAAGCAAGTGATGAGATCACTAGAATGTTATATCATGGGAACGAGAAAATAGTACATGTTGGTAACGAGATCAAACTAGGTATGGAGATACCGATGATCGAATCTCAGACATATAATATATATCGCAATACAAAGGGATTTAGTTACTAGCGTTAAAGGTTCTCACGATCACAGAAGTCATCGTTGAATGTGTAGGAGTCAATATGGATCTCTAAGTCCCGCTTTTGATTATTGATCTGAGAGGGGTCTCGATCATGTCTGCATTATTCGCGAACTGAAGGGTGACACACTTAAGGGATACCGACACCATTTGGAGCAAATATGTTTCAGATAAAGATTTAAGAAAGCGTTGGGATTATTTCAATAGACACCAAAACCGTTTTGGGTGAAATTGCTAAAATTGGTTCTGCATGTAATATTGAAATGTTGCAGGGGGTTTTATGTGAATGTTTGTTAATTAAAGTAATTAACAAAATTCTGAATAAAATTAATAAAAGAGTTTTATTAAATGAGAGAGCATTAAATTTTGAGAAATTTAATGCATTTAAAGTGGAGACTTAATAGAGAATGTGAAGGGGCATATTTATGTGGAGGGGGTTACCACCACATGAATGAGGGAGGTGAAGGGACACCCTCCATGGGCACCGGCCATGGGATCACCTTCACACTCACACCTCCTCGTGAAGGATCTCTCTCCCCCTCTAGTATTTTCCCCCATGGTCTCGGATTAGCGAGATACATGTTCCCGGTGGATTTTTATCTAGAAAGGAGTTGCTACTTCTGTTGCTTTGCTGGAGCGAGGGATGGAGGTTGTTGGGTTACCGGACGTGTCCGCGATCACGGATGCACCGCTGCTTTGTGGTGCTGGATTTGGTGGTGATGGACTTGCTGGAGCTGGATCTGATGGACGTGCTAGAGCTGGACCTGCTGGACTTCATCACGATCTTGAGATCAGCAAGTGTATGAATACATCATCCACGAGTTCCATCTCATTAACAAAGCTTTGTTTTCTTCGACGGTATGTTCTCTATGGATGTATATCCACTCATTGCTTGTATATAATAGATAGATCTTGGCATATAATAGTTCCCATCATAGGATTTTTTTTGTTTTCTATGCTGCGAACCCTTCAAATCGCTACCCCTCTCCGTGACCCCGCATGAAGATACAACCCTCTAGGACATGCCACACCTCTATTACGCCCCTTTTGGACAAGCTATAACTCTGGTAGGCCCCTAAAGACTCTATGAGACGGTTGTGCCCCTGGTAAGCTCCCTAAAGCTTCGACTATACCTCCGACAACCGCTCACAGATAGTCTAGACACCAAAATCACGAGGACTAAGGGGTCCCATCCCATGATGAGCCTCAAAAGGTACTCCATCCCATGAAATGGTCATCCGTCCATGCGAAAGGAAGAAGATCGAGCTGACTTCCTAGAGCCATTGTAGATCCTATAGTTACTGGCGACACTGGTTGTTAAAGTCCTAGATAATATGTTCCTTTACCACTGGAACTGTATCAGTAGATTATTACCATTTGGTAAGTAATCCATAATCATATTATTATGAAAATAGTGTTTTCTAGCCTTTTTGAAATGCAGGTGATGACAACATTTGAGTTACAAGTATTTGTTAGAAAATAACCAAAGGACATGAGCAAGTGTGAACTTGCCTTTTGTGATTACAAGATTATGCAATCATGGTCTTCGAGACACTAGAAGATCCAAAATCTCTCCAGTAAGGACCAATGTTTAAAGAAGCAATATGCTGATGCATAAGTAATGTAATGCATTTTGTAAAATCTCGATATACTTCCCCAATAGCATGAATGGGTTGAATTTGGGGGATGTTTTTTAAGATTTAGTTATTCCTAATGTTTACTTCATAAGTAAATATATCTACAAAGAATTTTAAGTGTTTAACATGAAAGGTATATAAGTGAAGTATAATAACACTGTAAGATTGGGGTGAATTACTATCTAATCATTATGATGAAAGTTAATGTGTTAGGTTGTTAAGAGTTAAAGGATTTATTATAAGGTTGTTGTTTGAAGTGGCAAAATGAATAACTTTTGAAGAAAATACTTATTATATTAAGTTAAGTAATTTGTGGTGTTCTTAAATTTCAATTGATGGCTATTTGGATTGCTTCATCGATCTTAGGTTAATATGCTTCGGGTTGATTAAATAATAGACCAAATGTTACTATAAAAGGTAATTTGGATTAGAATGTAGTATTTTTTATATCGGGGTCGAGTTTTAAGAACTTCTTCGATATGTTTGAAGATAGATATGAATAGGTATTGAGTATAACTTTATGAATCCAAATTTAGAAAATCGATGCTAAGTAGATTATAGAGTTAAAGCTAATTATGAGATACGGTGATCTCATATATGGTTTGTTGAATTTATATTAAGCCTTAAGTTATGTTAGGTAAGATTTGAGATATGAGAGTGTTCACCTTTAATATAAGTGAATGATGTTAAAGGTTAATTTGAAATATTAGTTTTAGTTGATTTAAGACTCTAAAGGAGTAGATTAAATAATTAGTAATTTGTATTAAGGCTTTATTAGGGTCCCAAAATTATGGTTCAGGTTTAGCACTTAAATTTACTAGATTATTCAAGATTGAAATATTTTATGAGATTATAAGTTTATTCCTTGCTTAAGAAGTAATCTTGAATAATTACTATAAGTTTAAAGAAGATTTAATAAAATAGTGAAAGAATAAGATGGTTACCTGGAGGGGGTGAATAGGTTTCTACAAAATTCTTTGTGGTCTTTTGCAAGTTTTAGGCTTTGTGGAATATAAGTGTGCCTAAATGCAAACTAGGTGAGGCAACCTAGATGATGATGCAAGATACTTCAAGCACAAAGGCTATCACAAGGTAAACAACACAAATAAGAGATTGGTTAAGGAATAACCGAAGCATGTGGAGACGAAGATGTATTCCCGTGTTCACCACCTTTGGGAAGGGGGCTACGTCACGTTGGAGAGGTGTGAGGTTCCATGAAGGATTCTCCAATGCCACGAAGGCTCACCTTCTTCTCCGAGCCTATCCCACAAAGGAATAGCTCACTTACTCGTGGTAGACTTTAAGGTAGTCTCCAAACCCTCGAAAACTTTCCATAGAGAAAATCACAAGCCGAATGCCTCCGGGCGACCCTAGCCTCCTAGGGTTTCCCACAAACCAAGAGTAACAAGCTAACTCGACAAAGTCAAGGGGAATGAACTTTGGCTTGGTGGAAACATAGATTGGGACCTCCTCTTGCTTTCTACCAAAGGGATTTCGAATTGGTTGGGTAGAATAGGATATCGTCAAGGAATTGTGTTTCAACAATGGGAGAGAGAGAGCTTCAAGAATGAGTATGTAATAGAATGTCTAACTCTTAGTGAATAAGAAAGGGGTATTTGTAGTCCGGGGTGAAAAGGGAGCCATTTGGAGGGTCCTGCGGCCAAACCGGCAATAAGTCTCTTACCCGTGTTTGTGTGTCTGAATATCGTGGTCTTGAGGCTGCCGATGCTGCAATGTTTAGGGCGATCGAATTCGTGAAACTGAACCTTTGCGTGTTGAATCGCTTTGTGCACCGAGAATTTTTGGTGGTGAACAGAAATTCCAGCGGCGCCGGTATTCATGCTGATTTCGCAAAGCCCTCTTTCTAGCCCTTTTCACTGCGACTTTTTGTCTGTCCTTTAGTGGGTGTATGGCTGAAGATGATATGACGTGTGTGTGTGTAGACCTTCCCCAAAGAGCACATTGATATCACCCCTCTTAATAGTGCGGTGCTTCCTACTAGACTCAAAGACAAAATAAGAGAGAAAAGTAATGAAAACACCGGCTCTTTACTTGATAAACAAATGGAGGGTCACCCACCACCTCTCATCATCAAACGTGGACTATCACCTGTAGGAATACTAGTAGAAACATTAGTCCACTCTCTAACTCCGATGTCATAGTTAACCAAAAACTGGATAAGGGCATTTTGCCCTTTCAAATAGGTAGATAGGAATTTGTTTCTTTACAATCTGAAAACCTTTTTAAGTAATACATCTTATATTTTTCTAATAAAGTAAACCTAGTAAAGATCTTAAAAGGATTTTTACTTATTTTTAAGTCTCATCCTAATTTTCATAAAATTCCATGAATATTTTGGAATATACCATTGAATTTTATTAGTCTAAATTATAAACTAATATTTTCCTTCTATTAAGTAATAGTTTAGAAGTTTTTAAAAAATGATTTTTATTCATTTTTAAAAATTAATTTTATCTTTAGAAAATTCCTTCAAAGAACAAGAGTTTGAACATATATAATTTAGTGTTCTTGGCTAAAAATCCAAACTAGTATTTTTCTTATACTTAATATTTATTCAAAATCACAAAAATGAATTTTAATTATTTTTAGGTATTACCTTTATTTTTAGGAAATTCCTTAAAAGAATAGATGTTCTAAATTATTATTTTTAAATTAATCAATTTAAAATACAATTTAGCATTTTCCTATGTAGATTTTAATTTTGTGATCATTTAGACATATTACACTTATTTTTAGGATTATTTATTTATTTATTTAGAGCTCTTTTATTTCTAGGGGTATATTTGTAATTAAATATTTAAGTAGGTCTTTTAAAACTTGGGTCTCGCCCACTGGGCTGGCCCAGCCCAACCCGCTAGGGCTGGTCAAACCCACCTGGGCCATATTGGGCTGGCCTCACCTGGCCTAGTACCCCCACTCTCGTCTCCTCTTTCCTCTCTCTCGCGACACTCTCCTCTTTGAGACGACTCAATGCCGCCGCCGCAGCGTGCTTGATTCCGGCTGCTCGCGCCGCGATCACGGTGCATGACATGGACATGACATGGGCGACAACGTCTCGTCTAACTCGATCTCGCCTCCCTCGCCCGCCCTGGCCGCCACACCCCATCCTAGGGTTTAGCTAGGGTTTAGCTCCGTCGCGGTCCCGATGCTCCCCCATCGCTGCTCTGGGGCCTACGATGTTGCCTTCCTCCCACGGCCACCACCTTCGCAGCTTGGCACGGGTTGCAGCGCCCCTCTGGGGTGCTCCCCATTCTGCCATGCACCCCACTGTCGCCGGCCTCCTCCTATGCTTCCTCTTTAATATATTAGCGAGGACCTCGAGTAAGTTCACCTCTCTTACCCCTCTAGCTCTCTGCTTCTATCTGTTCCATGCCATACAATTGCTACCCTGCATTCCCCATTAGGATTCATCCCTAATTTCTAGGGTTCATCCCCTGTAGTGATAATTAGCAGAGCCTCTTGGGTTAGTTTCCTGTGCAATCTCCTTACTGATGACCTACTGATGATGGGTTGCTATACTCTGTTGCTCATGCTCCTAGTACTATGTTCTCTGTCAGATAACAATTCTAGGGTTGCCTAGTTGGGTTTAATGTTAAGGCAATGGTTATGGTCTTTGATTGGTATGCTCCTATTGGCTTTGAGCTGGGATGCTTCACTGCTGAAATTATGTTGTTGGTTATCTGTTCTCGTTCTCATCCTCCTCCTCGTCCTCTTCATTGTCCTCGTCATCATCCTCTTCCTCGCCCTTTTCCTCGTCTTCATCCTCACCATCAACTCTAGTAGGGGCAGCAGACCTACGCTGAGAGGAACTGGAAGTAGCAAATCCGAGTAGCATAGATGGATCAAAGCCCTAAAACATGTCCTCATCCAACGATGGCTTTTAAAAGTTCACATAGGGCACATGAGCCAAAGCATTGCCCATATTTGGCACTTGGCAACCATGCTCAGCCAAGAAAGCATTGTGTTGCCTCCTATTCTCTTGATTGAGCTCGAGACAACGATGGGCAACATCATAGGAGGACTTGGACATATCCCAAAGTCCATTGAAGAACCTGGCAAGCCCCTTCTTCCAGGGAAGAGCACGACGAGAGCTAAAACCAGCAATAAATGGGTCATGAAGAAGCTTGGTGCGTTGCTCAGACGTCTTCATCTGTGGTAGGTCAACATGAGTACCCCGAAGAGGCAAGGTATAGATGTCCATCTCTTCGTGCGGACCCAGAGGGAAGCACTTATTAGGAACAATGGCATTGAGCAAACGCTGAATGTACTGCAGTAGTTGGGAGTCATGCGCTTCTCAATAGACATCTGAATCTCAGAATAGATGAAATCACATCCATCGATCTTCCTTAAGCGGCGAGGGTCACAATAGTACAACAGGTTCTTGTGGTGAGCACGAACATCAACAACATCACCAGCCTTGCTCACAAGATTGTGGCAAAAGAACTTGCCAAGGACCATGTAATAGTGGAACATACCAGTCAGACTAGGAGCAGCATGGCTTGGGTCTTCAGGGTAACACTAGAGAATGCGGTCATCACTGAAGGCCTTCTCGGAGTGAATACGGAAGCCAGAGGCTCTCTTAGGAGGATAACCCAAAGCAAAACATAATTCAGCAAAAGTGCTCATGTACAACATGGTACCGGTCATCCAAGTGATAGAGCGAGCTACATCATAGTGAAAGTACATGGTGCAGTGGAACTGGCGGAGAGCCTCAGGCATGAGCTTGACATTGATGGTGCTGAGATCATAGATATCCATCTTCTTCAGAGCCGCATCAATATGCTGGAAATCTGTGTTGAGGTAGCGCTCATAGTGATCTTCATTAAGATACCTGGGAGACACAAGGACGCCCCTCCTCAAGCAAGCGGGCTCATTGTAGAAGTCATCCCAGAAGAAGCACTGAGTGTCAATTCAGAAGTACTTGTCAGGTCCTTGATAGGTGCGTTCATGGAAGCGATACAGATTCTCCCTTCTAAGATCCCTCCACTCTCTCATTGTGATAACCAAATAGGTGTTGTAGTCGGGAGGAACTTATTCTATAGTAGGACCAAGATTGCCCTTGCCCTTGTCGGCATCCTGACCAGCAGAAACTTTCTTCTCAGAGACCCTCTAAGCACGAGCAGAGCCTAAACCACCTGCGGCTGCTGCAGCACTAGCAGCTGCATCTTAGCGCTTGGTAAAGCGGAGACTAGAACAGCCAGACGGAGGAGGAGGAGCCTGAGCAACAACTAACTTCCGCTTCTTGGCGGTGTTGGGGTCAAACACATGATAGGAACCTACACAAGGAATACACAAAAACGAAGCGCAAAACAAGCAAATGAGTGTATATGCCATAGGGGACCGCAACTAGAACCCGAAAAAATTATGTTGGAGCAATTGCATGGACAAGAACTTGATGACAGAGGAGTTTTGGCGCCAGGTTCGGCGACACCGACTGGAAAAACTGGCGCCAGTTCTAGCAGACCGAAATGGCGACTGAAATTTTCGGCGGCCAGTCCAGTTGACCGGAATTGGGAAAGAAAATTTCGGCGGCTGGATCAACGACAATCGGGGCTGGGGCCGAAACTTCCCAAAAGTATGTGTCAACTCAAGTGGTTGTGCATGGCTCAAAGACTTTCACTAATATAATCTTTCAACAAAGAAAGGGAAGGAAGAGGCGAGGGGAACACAAGGGCAAAGAGGGAACTAGGGCTTGAAACTACAGTTTCACTGCCACGAAGAGAGGGAACCCTAGAACAAGAAAGAGAGCAGGAGAAGGGGAAACACATTACCCTTGGAGCCCGATGAAGCCATGCCCTCCCTTGCCAAGGATGGGAAAAGAACAAGACCACATGCGAAGAACGAGAGAAAAACCCCGATCTCCCAATGCAAGCAATAAGAGAGACAAAACTTCGGTGAGAAGACTTATAGAGGCCCGATCTACAACTTGGTGGACTTTGGGGGGATTTGGGTGCGGGGAAGAGCCCATGGGAGGGTGGGTGAGCTTGGGGCGGCGGCCATGGAGTAGGGGAGGGCTTGGGGAAGAAGGAAGAGGAAAGCTAGACCTACCCCACGTGCGAGGTTTAAATACCTCCAAATCAGCAAAACCGGCAATAAGTTCGGCATGACCGGGGTGGGAGCCGAAATTTTCAACGAGCGGGCCGGCGGACCGAAACCCACGCCGAAAATTCTGGTGGACCGAAACTGAGCTCTCTATGGCAGTTCGGTCGATCGCCGAAAATTTCGGTGGCCGCCAAAAATTCCGGCCCCACATCCGGCGAGACCAGAAAAAATGCCGGAAAACTGAGACTTTGGCAAAAAGGTTTTGATGATTCCCCCTTTTTTGAGAGATCGAGTGAGAGACCATATGGACATATACACAAAATCCAGATTAAACAAGTAAGTAACCCATATGCAGTGGAATAAATACAATTAAACACAAATAGCAACAATGGCCATGAGTACTCATCAACAAAATTCAAATCACTCAATACACAAAAACCAAAAGTTGGGCGGGGTATTTCTCCCCTATGTTTAAGAACACATGTCATGGTGCCTCAAAGATAGGTGCTTGGACCCATATCATGACACGAGATCAATTTATATCGCACACATAGGTATGCATCAAACCAAGACATGGTAGGATGACTATCCTCATATGTGTTGCGCGAATAGGCTACATAACAAGTTAAGAGCAAGAATATAATGCAAGAAGTGAATCAATCAAAGTTTTTAGGATCTAGAATACCGAGTTCTCGCCTCAACATGACAAAACAGGCTTCATCCAAAGGCTTCATGAAAATATCTGCCAATTGGAACATCATTCCCACATGAGTGAGATTGATGTCACCATTTGCGACATGGTCACGTAGGAAGTGGTGGCGGATGTCAATATGTTTGGTGCGACAATGTTGGATGGGGTTATTGGTGATCATTATTGTGCTTTCGTTATCACATAGAAGAGGCACCATACCAAGAGACACACCATAGTCATTCAAGGTTTTCCTCATCCATAACAATTGAGTGCAACAAGATGCCGCGTAAATGTATTCGGCTTCGACGGTGGATAGGGCGGTGGAGTTTTGTTTCTTGGATGACCAACTCACCAACGACCGGCCAAGGAATTGGCAAGCCCCGGAGGTCGACTTCCGGTCAACCTTATCATGGGCCCAATCAGAATCCGAATAGCCAACAATCTCAAAGGTTGGCCCCTTTGGATACCAAAGCCCGAGTGTAGGAGTGAGAACAAGGGACCTAAAAATCCGTTTGACCACCATCAAGTGGCACTCCTTGGGAGCGGATTGAAAACAAGCACACATTCCAACACTTAACATGATATCCGGCCTAGAAGCACAAAGGTATAGCAAGGAGCCAGTCATGGAGCGATATACCTTTTGGTCCACGTCCTTCTCACCTTCTCCAAGACCAAGTTGCCCATTTAGTGGCATGGGAGTCTTCATGGGGTTGGCATTGGTCATCTCAAATTTCACGAGCATGTCCTTCACGTACTTCTCTTGGGAGATGAAGGTGCCTTGACCAAGTTGCTTCACAATGAAGCCTAAGAAATACTTCAACTCCCCCATCATGGACATCCTAAATTTCTTGGTCATTAACTCGGCAAAAGCTTTGTTATGAGATTCCTTAGTTCCACCAAAGATAATATCATCAACATAAACTTGAACAATAAATAAGCCACCCCCTTTAACCCGTTTGGTGAAAAGGGTGGAATCGACTTTACCCACACTAAAACCGTCCATGAGTAAGAAATCCCAAAGGTGCTCATACCAAGCACGAGGAGCTTGCTTTAGTCCGTAGAGCGCCTTATGGAGTAGATACACATGGTTGGGATAGCGTGTGTTTTCGAAACATGGGGGTTGAGCTACATATGCAACCTCTTTCAAGGGACCATTAAGAAATGCACTTTTCACATCCATTTGATAAAGCTTGAAGTTATGAAAATATGCATATGAAAGGAAGAGATGAATAGCTTCATGGCGAGCAACAGGCGCAAAGGTATCCTCATAGTCAATACCTTATATTTGGGCATACCCTTGCGCCACTAACCTTTCTTTGTTTCTTGTGGCGGTTTTGTTCTCATCTTGCTTGTTATCGAATACCCACTTGGTCCCAATGACATTGACGTGATGATCTTTAGTTCTCTCCACAAGAGACCAAACTTCACTGCGGGTTGATACATTGCAAATGTATCTATAATTTTTGATGCTCCATGCTTGGTTTTATCCACTTTCTTGTGTTTTGTCCACACTTTGGAGTACTTTTCATATGATTTCTTGGACTAACCTATTAACAAGAGCCACAGTGCCTCTGCTTTTCTCGCTGTTTTTGGTTCCAGAAAGTCGAAATGAATATTCTCGGAATTGGACGGGACAAAAGCCAAAGTGCATATTTTTCCAGAAGAATCACGGAGCCAGAATACGAGACGGAGGAGGGCCAGGGGCTGGCCACACCCCCTAGGCGCGGGCTAGGCCTGGCCACGCCAGGGCCTGGTGTGGAGGCCCCAAGCACCCCCTCGACCTCTCTCTTCGCCTATAAGAAGCCTTCTAACCTAAAACCTTCAGGGGGTTCGACGTTTTTACACAAAAAGTTCCGTTGCGCCGCTGCCACCGAAGGGGAGATTCGTGGGACAGAAAGTCTCTGTTCCGGCACCCTGCCGGGACGGGGAAGTGCCCCCGAAGCCATCTCCATCGATCCCCACCATCATCTTCATCGACCATCCATGTTTCTCCCATCTATGAGTGAGTAATCCCCCGCTGTAGGTTATGGGGATGGTAGGGATTGGATGAGATCGTTCATGTAATGGCATCATATTGTTAGGGCATAGTGCCTAGTATCTCTATTAGTGCTTTATGACTTTGTTGCAACCTTGTTGTGCTTAATGCTTGTCACTATGGCCCGAGTGCCATGATTTCAGATCTGAACTTATTATTGATTCATCATGATAGTATTGTTTTGGGTCTTATCTACAAGTTGTTTACACACGTCGTTATCCGGAACCTATGGTCCCGGCGATGTAAATCGGGTAGCAAGGGAAAGGCTTTGATGTGAGGATCACGTGTGTTCATAGAGTGTTAATGCTTTGCTCCGGTGCTTTATTAAAAGGAGCACCTTAATTGCCAGTAGTTCCCTAGAGGCCCCGCTGCAAACGGGCTGGCAGGACAAAAGATGTTGTGCAAGTTCTCATTGCGAGCACGTATGACTATATATGAAACACATGCCTAGGATTGTCTAGTACTTGGGTGCTTTATCTTCTTTATCTGCAATTGCCCTATGTTCTGATTGCTATGTGAATTGTCTTGTTCATGCAACGCCCGTCCATCCATCCCTATGCCTACCGCACTCGAATCCCAATCCATCGCTTTTGTTACTACCGCCTTTGTTTTGTCGCCATCACATTTTACTATTCCTACTACAAAATGGTTGCTCTCGATAAACTGCTGTGAGCAAGATTGTTTCAGTGTGCAGCTGAATTGACAACTCAGTTGTTAAGGCTGATAAGTATTCTTTGGCTCCCCTTGTGTCGAATCAATAAATTGGGTTTCACTTCCCTCGAAAATACTGCGATACACCCCCTATACTTGTGGGTCATCAAGACTATTTTCTAGCGCCTTTGCCGGGGAGCATAGCTTTATTTATCAAGTTCACTTGGATTCACTTTTGTTCAAGCTAAGTTTATATTTCTCCTTGTTTGCTTGTTTCTTTATCAAAAATACAAAAAAATTAGTTCCTACTCTAGTTGTTATTTTCGTTGGTCTGTTATTGTCTTGCTTTATCATGCTTAATGTCAATGGTTGGTTTATTTGAAACTGAATCTTATTGGCAAGGTGGGTTCAGGGAAGATCAAAAATATTATTATAAGGAACACCGCTTGTCACAAAAAGGGAAACACTTATGGGAACAAATTGATAGATTGTATACCATTGCTAGAAACGTGTGCTCTACTTATAATGTTACTTATTGGTGTGATGAGTCTTATTGCAGAAAGAGGTATAAACACCTTCCTTTTCAATGTGAGTATAGTGATAATGATACCATATCTTCCTATGCTAAAGGAATTTATGACTTTTATGATGCGGAACAAATTGAAGAATTTATTGCTTGGAAAGGTGCTTTTGAACTTGCTAGTTTGCTTGAAAATATTGATGATTCACCTTATGAGTATGAGGTTTATGGTATACTTAAATTTTGCTTTGATAATTACAAGGATGAAAATGGCTATATTCTTGAGTATTTTAATAGATGCTTTCCACAAATGGAAGAGACTAATGCCTTGCAGGCTCCTATGGAAGAAGAAATTGATGAGCCTGAAATCTCATTAGATGAAAAAGAGGAGGAGAGTGATGAACAAAAGAAGGAAGAATGGATTAGCTACCCATGCCTACCTTCTAATGAGAGTAACTCTTTATCCCTTACATTATTTGATTGTCCTCCATGCTTACTAAAGGAGGATGGATGTTATGTTCCCGAGGTTTCCTTTGAAAATGTTTATGATAAGGCTCTAGTGCTGGTAGATCATGAAAAGCATACTTTATGTGATAGTTATATTGTTGAGTTTATTCATGAGGCTACTGAAAATTATTTTGAGAGAGGAAAATATGGTGGTAGGAGTTTTCATGGTATTGAAACACCTCTCTAAGTGCTGAAAGTTTTGAAGTTACTCTTGTTTTATCTTCCTATGCCTGTCACTTTGCTCTTTGCAAATTTATTTGCTTACATGATTCCTATGCATAGGAAGTGGGTTAGACTTAAATGTGTTTTGATTTTGCTTCTTGATGCTCTCTTTTACTTCAAATTATATTTCTTATGAGAGCATCCTCTCAAACTTTTATGCCTGGAGATGATATTATGTCTATTATTCTTGGGATACCTTTTCTTAAATACTGCAGGAGTTGTTATTAATTATAATCAAGGGAAGGTGACCTTCAATGTAAATGTCAAGGAACATATTGTATATTTCCCCAAGAATATTGAAAGGACTTATGGCTTGAATTCAATTGAACATGTTGAGGGCATTCGAGTTGGAGAAATATATTGTCCCATACGAAGGGAAAAATGTGAAACTATTATGATTGGGACCATTGCTATCAAGGTTGAGGTAACATAATCATTAGTGGGATACAAAGTTTTGTCTCATATGGAATTGTTTTGGTAACAAGACCTGATCAACCTTGTTAACAAAAGTATTTCATTAAACAAAACAATGTTTTCACCATGATTATCTTCGCTTACTTCTATTCTATCCATTTTAGTTTTTGCTTCTTTTGCCTAACTTAAAGGCGTTAAAGAAAAGTACTTGTTGGGAGATAATCCAAGAGTTTTAGTTGAGTCTTGGAAGTTATTACTTGAGTAATAACCTCTCCTTATCCTTTTTATTTGCTTTTTGTGCCAAGAGAAACCTCTAATGAGAGTGAAGTAATGATTGGGAAAGTTGCTATCCCGAAACAGATTTTTGTGCTTCACCGCAAAAATTCCTGAGAGAGATCTGTATGTCGGATTGAGCTGTAATTTTTTGTTCTTCTGCCCCAGGTTGTTATATAACTTTCGTTAGTGCAACACTTTTTGATTTGAACAACAAAAGGTCTTCGAAAAAATTCATCTTTACCTGCTAGTCTGTTTTGATAGATTTCTGCCATTTTCTGCATTTGCTTCTTGTTGGTTCCTTCTTGAGTTCCTTTGGGGAATTGAGATTTTTTAGGGAAGTGCTACAATATCTAGTGTAATAATGGAAGTTTATTTGGTGTTAGAACTGAACCTTGAGACTTATTTATCTTAAGTGCACTAATGTTGCTAATGAGATTGTGTGAAGTTTTGTATGAAGGAAAATTTTCAGGTGTATGGAAGGAATGAGTAATGAGATGAAGGATGGACTAAAGCTAAAGCTTGGGGATGCCACGCGTGTCACCCCAAGAAATATCCAAGAAGTGCAAGCGTCAAAGCTTGGGGATGCCCAAGGCATCCCCTTCTTCATTAATAAAAATTCCAGGTTTCTTCCAAACGCTTCATTTTTATTGTTTCATGCACAGTTGTGTTTTTCTTGGAGCATCTTACTTTTCGTTTTTGTTTTGGTTTTTAGTTTGCTTGGTTTGCTTAGTTTTCTGAATAAGTTGGTTGGACCCCCTCTTTCATACTTTGGTTTGCAATTAGTTTGGTTTGGTTTGGAAAAGAGTAGGAAAGTTCATGCTTATGTGGTAAAAAGAGCTCGTTTTTGACTGTGGCTATGCTTTGTCATGCCGTGCTTGATATTGTTTTGGCTTTATGCTTAGTATTCTTTGTTGTAGCATGACTTGCTATAAACAATTGAGATTGCTTAATGTGCCTTGGATGAATCATGCGTTGTTTTAGCATATTAAAGCATAGTATAGTGGTATTCTCCTTTGATGTTTTATTTGGGTTGACTTGGCACATGCTCACACCATGTTATGACTATCCAAAGTCACCATAGCCTTTATGATCCTTTAGTTTTCAACTTGTAGTATCACTTTATGCTTTGATCAATGATGTTTTGTCGCTCTGCATGATTATGGCCATTATTGCTCTCTCGTTTGTCGCTCCCTTACTATTTCTAGCCTTCACTTTTACTGAGTATGTTTTACTCAAGTTCCCAACTCCCTAAACCAAATATTTCCAAAGTTTCCACCATACCTACCCATTAGCATCATTTGCTACTTTCGTGCATATTCATTATGCCTTGTTTTCTTCCGAATAAAATGTTTGCTTGTTATGAGAAAGTTAGTTAGTAAAGCTCTCACAAACTTGATGGCACACTTTATTTTCTTGCATTTAATAAACCTGAACCATTGCGCCCTTCTTTGTTGCGTATATGCTTGCGCTTTATAAGTTGAAGTTAGCAGAATCATGTATCATGGGGAACGCTTTCAACATTGCACTGGCACTTAGTACCTCGTTGATATCATGTTCTTTTGCTTACGGATCCCGGCGGTGTGAAATAAAAGTGGAACTTGTAAGATCATGGAGTTTGTATGTGTGTTATAGAAACGCCTGGGCCGCTAGCCTAAGCCATGCCTAATCATGGTGGAAACTTGCAGCATAACCATAATGAGCATTCTATGAAGCATCCTCAATAAAAATCTATGCACATAGTAAATAAAAAGATCGCTGAGATGCTCATTGTCTGCTTGCCTTGTCATTTTGATTATGGGATAGCTCCTGTATCATGTGCAAGGGGTACCCTGTTGGCGGTTCTCTATGATACGTGTATACTTACAATGACAAGAGCTTACTCGTGACTGAAGTTGAGTAGCATGAGGATCGGTCTTCGTAAGTAAGGGGCATGAGACTTCGATTTATAACTTGTCAAGCATATCCTCTTAGTTGTGTCACTTTAACCTTAACCACTTAAAGATGCTTATGATAGGGGCAATGAGAGCTCAAAGCTAATGAGTACCATACTTTCAGCATTTGGAAGCCTTTCAAACTATTCAAAACCTTTTAATTTCCTAGTTGAGTCTCCACACATTCTTTGAGCACTTTCTTGAGAGCATAGTGGCCATTCTTAGTTCTATGTGCATTGTCCCAAGACTTGTTGATTGATGCATACCTTGATATTGCTTGTTTTAAACTATTTGTATCTAGTCACTCTTGTGAACTTTGAAGGTGTCCTATGCATTTATATTTGCTACTCTATTGAGGGACAAGCTGAATACTATTATGCTATGTTTTATTTATGTGAAACAAACAAACGTCTTGCAAAGCATTGTTATTCATGAATCTTTTGTTTGTGCCTTTTCATGTTGCATCATAGTTTCTTTGTCTTATTGCTAGAACTTTGTCTTTCATGTTATGATTGAAGTACTATGATCCCAACTTTGAATGTTTATGAATACTTTGATCAAGTCTTTTATGGTGCATGTCACCTCAAAAATTATTTCTTTTTATCACATACCTACTCGAGGACGAGCAGGAGTTAAGCTTGGGGATGTTGATACATTGCAAATGTATCTATAATTTTTGATGTTCCATGCTTGGTTTTATCCACTTTCTTGTGTTTTGTCCACACTTTGGAGTACTTTTCATATGATTTCTTGGACTAACCTATTAACAAGAGCCACAGTGCCAGCTGCCTATTTTCTGCTGTTTTTGGTTCCAGGAAAGTCAGAAAATGAATATTCTCGGAATTGGACGGGACAAAAGCCAAAGTCAATATTTTTCCAGAAGACTCACGGAGCCAGAATACGAGACGGAGGAGGGCCAGGGGCTGGCCACCCCCCCAGGCGCGGGCTAGGCCTGGCCACGCCAGGGCCTGGTGTGGTGGCCCCAGGCACCCCCCTCGACCTCTCTATTCTCCTATAAGAAGCCTTCTGACCTAAAAACTTCGGGGGGTTTGACGTTTTTCCACGAAAAGTTCCGATGCGCCGCCGCCACCGAAGGGGAGATTCGAGGGACAGAAAGTCTCTATTCCGGCACCCTGCCGGGACGGGGAAGTGCCCCTGGAGCCATCTCCATCGATCCCCACCATCATCTTCATCGACCATCCATGTTTCTCCCATCTATGAGTGAGTAATCCCCCGCTGTAGGCTATGGGGATCGTAGGGATTGGATGAGATCGTTCATGTAATGGCATCAGATTGTTAGGGCATAGTGCCTAGTATCTCAGTGCTTTATGACTTTGGTGCAACCTTGTTGTGCTTAATGCTTGTCACTAGGGCCCGAGTGCCATGATTTCAGATCTGAACTTATTATTGATTCATCATGATAGTATTGTTTTGGGTCTTATCTACAAGTTGTTTACACATCGCCGTTGTCCGTAACCCATGGTCCCGGCGATGTAAGTCGGGTAGCCAAGGGAAAGGCTTTGATGTTCGGATCACTTGTGTTAACGGAGTGTTATTGCTTTGATCAGTTGCTTTATTAATAGGAGCTCCTTAATCGCCAAGAGTTCCTAGAGGCCCCGCCGCAAACGGGTGGCAGGACAAAAGATGTTGTGCAAGTTCTCATTATGGCACGTATGACTATATATGGAACACATGCCTAGGATTGTCTAGTACTTGGGTGCTTTATCTTCTTTATCTGCAATTGCCCTATGTTCTGATTGCTATGTGAATTGTCTTGTTCATGCAACGCCCGTCCATCCATCCCTATTCCTACCGCACTCGAATCCCACTGTTTACTGCTTTTGTTACTACTGTCTTTGTTTTGTTGCCATCACATTTTACTATTCCTACTACAAAATCATACCGATAAACCGTGAGCAAGATTATTTCAGTGCACTGAATTGACAACTCAGTTGTTAAGGCTGATAAGTATTCTTTGGCTCCCCTTGTGTCGAATCAATAAATTGGGTTTCACTTCCCTCGAAAATACTGCGATACACCCCTATACTTGTGGGTCATCACGGGTGAAGCACTCGAGTTCTTCTTGCATGGCAATGACCCAATCCGGATCTTCTAGAGCTTCATGGACCTTGAGTGGCTCAAAGTTGGACACAAATGCATGATGGCCACACAAGGTAGTGAGATGCATCTTCTTGTTGCGAGTCTCGATTCCTCTTGATATGCTTCCAAGTATATTATTGACTTAGAGTCCACTTGCAATAGAGGCGGACTTGATCTTACGGATTGTCCCTTCATGATCAACAAATTCATCCTTTGTTGGTCCTTGATCATTCACAACTTCTTGAGCTTGACCTTGATTTTGAGGAACTTGTACGTCTTCTTGGTCTTGCTCAACGGGTTGAGGGCTTGGTTCTTGTTATTTGGTTTGCGAGAGTTGTTTGTCATGAGGTGCACTTAATGTTTCAACTTGAGTAGAGCTATGATCTTCTTAAGTTGGGCTTGATCCTCCCCATTAACTTCTTGATCATGGATATGATAGTCGGTGGGCAAGATATGCCCAATCCCCATCAACTTGATGACTTGAGAGGAATCTCCATCACCTACAACACGTGGAACAACTTTCCCTCCTTGGGGGCCATTATCCTCCAAATAATCCATGTCACAAGATACTTCAACACAACCATTGGTTTTGTTGTAGTATCTATAGGCATGAGAGTTTTCTACATAACCAATAAAAATACCCTCTATAGTTCTAGATTCGAATTTACTGTGCTTTTCTTTATTGTTCTTGACGAGGCACTTGCACCCAAAGACGCGGAAGTAGTTGACGTTGGGCTTATTCTTTGTGAGAATCTCGTATAGAGTCATGTCAAGGGGAGCTCGAAGGAAGAGTCGGTTTGAGTAGTGAACCGCAGTAGCTATGGCTTCTCCCCAAAAGTTGTGGGGTGACTTGAACTCACTCAACATTATTCTTGCTATCTCAATGATAGTCTGGTCTTCCTTTCAACAACACCATTTTGTTGAGGGGTATATGGAGCCGAGAATTCATGCTTGATCCCCTCATATTTAAAAAACTCTTGCATGGTGTAGTTCTTAATTTCGGTGCCATTTTCGGTCCTAATGGTCTTGATCTCCACTTCATGAGTGCGTTGAATTGCTTGTCAAAGATCATGAAGTACTTGTAGATCTCATCCTTTAACTTGAGAAGGAATACCCAAGTGTACCTTGAGTAATCATCAATGATGACAAGACCATACTTTCTTCCACCAAGAGTATCATATGTTGATGGCCCGAAGAGATCCAAATGGAGAAGCTCCAATGGTCTTGATGTGGCCACCTTGGATATTGATGGATGACTCTTCCCGTGTTGCTTTCCTGAAATGCAAGCACTACACACACGATCTTTCTCAAAGGACACACCGGTTAGTCCAACAATATTCTCACCCTTTAGGAGTTGTTTAAGATTTCTCATGTTGGCGTGGCCAAGGCGGCGATGCCAAAGCCATCCCTCGTCAACCATGGAAATTAGACACGTGGAAAGAGATTGACTCTCTTGCGAGAGGTCGACCATGTAAAGGTCCTCTTCCACATATCCAACAAGGACAAAATTGAGATTATCACCCCTAAAGACTTTCACAAAAGTTCTAGAGAAATAGGAATCACAACCGGCATCCGCAAGATGTTTAATTGAAAGAAAGTTGTAGCCAAGGTTCTCAACAACCATGACGGTCTCTAGGGTCAAAGCCTTGGAGACCACCAACTTGCCATAACTTAGTACCTTTCCTTTAGAGTTGTCTCCAAAATTGATGCTTGATGTTGAGTTGACATCATGAATGAATTGGTTAAGCGCACTTCTACCTCCGGTCATATGATTGGTGCATCCACTATTAAACACCCACTTTGAACCATCGAAGGCATACCCCTACAAAATCAATTTTTTGATTTAGGAACCCATTGAGTAATGGGTCCCCTAGCATTAGCAACAAGAACTTTTGGTACCCAAATTGAGTACCACCTATAAGCATAACCATTGCGAGGGCCGACATATTTGGAATACACATCCCCTTGGGTGCCCTTACATAGCACATATTATGGATTAGATTTTCCCGCAATCTTGTGGTTGGGGTTGCCCCTTGTTGATCCCCCATTCACAACATTCTTCTTTACTTGGTCAACCACCTTGTGCCCTTCACGCACAAAGTTGATCTTCTTAGGTGGGTTGGCACCATTCTTGTCGTTCTTGAGGTCAAACCCCATACCTTGACTTGGAGCTCTCATTGTTTGGCGAGCAAGAATCTCATCAAGAATCTTGCCCTTGGAGGTAGGTATGAGACGCTCCATCTCAAGTTGTTCCTTCAACTTCTTATTCTTCTTAAGGAGACAATCTTGATCCAAGGTAGGGTTAGAAGCACAAATAATATTCTCAACAATAATTGGATCCATCAATGTACCAAGAGCCTTTTCATAGGACACTCAAAGTTGATCATGATTCTCCCCAAGTTTTATGAGCTCAAGATTGACAAGCAAATTAGCTTTCTCAAGGTCCGCAAGGTCATTGGTGAGAGAATCATGAGCAATCTCAAGTTCTTTCTTTGAAGTATCAAGCCTTGAGACAAGGTGATAGCTCTAACACATCTTCTCCCTTATCTAGTTCATAGATTTCAATTCGTCCTTTAATAAGGGAAGTAATGCCCTTTTCCTTGCTTAGCTCTTGATCAAGAAGATCGAATCTCCATTTCTCATCATCAATATGAGATTCCAAGCTATCAATGGTCTCGTCACGTGAATTGACAAGGTTCATTAATTGCTTGAATCTAGCACAAGCATTGCTAGGAAGGGACTTAGTGATTTTATACATTTCTTGTATATAGTTTTCATCAAGTTCATCATTGTCACTATCATTAGCACTAACATGATCATCCAAGATGCTAGAGAGAGATAGAGGAGAAGAGATTACATTGGTGCTCCTTGCCATGAGGCAAGAGCCGACGACCTTGGGAGTAGGAGAATCATCTATGTAGTCCTTGGTGTAGTCATAGGTGAGTAGTGACCCAGGTTCAGTGTAAACCAAACTAGGCTCAACGCACACCTCCTCCTCATCCTTGCTCTCCACATCGCATGTGACCTTGGAGCTTCGTGCCATAAGGCAAGTATCAGCGACCTTGGGGGTGATGGAGTCATCGGCATATTCCTTGGTGTAGTCATATGTGAAGAGTGACCCGGGTTTGGCAAAAGCCAAACCGGCCACTCCCACAACCTTATTCTCATCTTCACTCTCCACACCGGATAAGTATTCTTGGCCTAGGAAGCCTTTGCCATCACGCTTCTTGTTCCTCTTATACCTCTCATTGATGGGGTTTGGCTTCAATCTTGGTTTGGGGCCCCTCTTCATACTTAGGCTTGTAAAGTATCTTCTCATATGGGCATTTGTTGGCAAAGTGATCCATCTCATCACAATTGTAGCAAGTCCTCTTCTTCTCACTTGGCCCGGTTGAGCTTCTTCTTCAGAACTTCAAGTTCTTGGTGAAGAGAGCAAGTTGAGATAGCATGTCGTCAACACCATCACTATCACTCTCTTCTTAATTTTCAACACTTTCTTGCACATACTTGGCCTTCAATGCTAGGGAGTGAGAAGGCCCAATGGCACGGTTGATCTCCTTGATCTTTTGTCCTTCATCCGACATGTTATCCATGGCAAAAAGATATGATACTAGATCATCGGAAGAGAAGTGGCGAGTTGAATCTAGGAGTTGCAAGTTCAAGGCAAGATTCTTGTCGGAGGCGGCAATCATGGAGACTATCTTGGACTTTATGAGCTCATCATTCAAGTTGAACCCATCATCATACTTTTCACATCCAAGACCATCAATCTTCACATGGAGGGCAAGAAGTCTCTTGTATGCTTCTGCGATGGACTCACCATCGTGGTTCATGAACATGTTCATCTCTGACTTGGCAGCTTCATACTTGGACTTTTGGATAAGGGACGTTCCCTCTTGGAGAATGACAATCATCTCCCAAAGCTCCTTTGCGGTGGGGATGTTGCTAACTTGATCATAGAGAGTGCAGTGAATGGCACTCCTTATCTTGTCACAAGTCGTTGCATTTAGTTGACGGTCATAGTATTCTCCCGGAGTGAGATTGTTGGGATATTGTGGATAGAATCCCTTGCCCACAATCTCCCAAAGCTCCACACTATAGATGCGAAGATGAGATTCCATAGAAACTTTCCAATGAGAGAAGTGAGTTCCATCATAGTGAGGTGCAGGACCTGAACCATTAATATGAGGCATGATGTTCTTTTGTTTAGGTTATATATACGGAAATGGATTAGGAGGCATAGAGGTTTTCGTTGGGTCACTCTCACTAGAGGACTCATTCATGGCCTCCTTACCGGTGTCCATCGGCCTCCCTTGAGGTACTAGCGAAGGTTCAGCAAGCATGACCCCCTCGCCCATGCCCGTAAAACGTCCCTCAAGGAAACTTATTCGAGCAAGGAGATCAGAATCCGCCTTAGCCTTTTCAAGGAACTATTTGGCAAAGAGTTCAAGGATCTCCTTGACCGAATAAGTCTTTCCCTCATCATCATCGAAGAAAACCATCTTTTCTCTTAGGCGGTAAATCCCTTAGAAGAGCACTAGGCTCTGATACCAATTGAAAGAGTAAGATGGTTTACCTAGAGGGGGGTTAATAGGTTTATACAAAATTCTTTGTAATCTTTTGCAAGTTTTAGGCTTTGCGGAATATAAGTGTGCCTAAATGCAAACTAGGTGAGGCAACCTAGATGATGATGCAAGATACTTCAAGCATATAGGCTATGACAAGGTAAACAACACAAGTACGAGATTGGTTAATGAATAGCCAAAGCACGCGGAGACAAGGATGTATTCCCGTGTTCACCGGGAAGGGGGCTACGTCACGTTTAAGAGGTGTGAGGTTCCATGAAGGATTCCCCAACACGACGAAGTCTCACCTTCTTCTCCGAGCCTATCCCATGAAGGAACAACTCACTTACTCGTGGTAGACTTTAAGGTAGTCTCCAAACCCTCACAAACTTTCCACGGAGCAAATCACAAGCCGAATTCCTCTATGTGACCCTAGCCGCCTAGGGTTTCCCACAAACCCAAGAGTAACAAGCTAACTCGATGAACTCAAGGGGGAATGAACTTTGTCTTGGTGGAAACGTAGATTGGGATCTCCTCTTGCTTTCTACCAAAGGGATTTGGAATTGGTTGGGTAGAATGGGAGATCCTCAAGGAATTGTGTTTCAACAATGAGGAGAGAGAGAGATTTAAGAATGAGTATGTAATAGAATTCCTAACTCTCAGTGAAGAAGAAATGGGTATTTATAGTCTAGGGTGAAAAAGGAGTCGTTTGGAGGGTCCTCGCGCCAAACTGCTGGAATAAGTCCGGCCGCAACCGACGTGACGTCAAAAATTCTGGCAGCTCCGGTGGATCGTCATATTAAACTGCTTCAAGGGCGAATCGAGAATTCCGGAGGAAAACCGAACCCTCTGCAGTGAACCGTTCCGACGTGTGCCGGGAATTTTCGGTGGTGACTAGAAATTTCGGCAGCCACTCCGCCGGCGCCAGTATTCATGCCGATTTCGCAAAGCCCTCTTTCTAGCCCCTTTTCACAATGACTTTCTATCTCTCCTTTAGTTGGTGTATGGCTGAAGAAGATATGATGTGTGTGTTGTAGAACATCCCCAAAGAGCGCATTGAGATCACCCCTCTTAATAGTGCGGTGTTTCCTACAAGAATCAAAGACAAAATAAGAGAGAAAAGTAATGAAAACACCGGCTCTTTACTTCATAAATGAATGGGGGGTCACCCACCGCCTCTCATCATCAAACATGGACTATCACCTGTAGGAATTAGTAGAAACATTAGTCCGCTCTTTAACTCCGATGTCATAGTTAATGATACATTGCAAATGTATCTATAATTTTTGATGTTCCATGCTTAGTTTTATCCACTTTCTTGTGTTTTGTTCCAACTTTGGAGTACTTTTATTATGATTTCTTGGACTAACCTATTAACAAGAGCCACAAGGCTACCTGCCTGTTTTCTCGTTGTTTTGGTTCCAAAAAGTCGAAAATGAATATTCTCAGAATTGACGGGACAAAAGCCAAAGTGCCTATCTTTCCTAAGGGATCAAGTGCCGTATCACGAGACGGAGAAGGGCCGGGCCACACACCACCTGGCCATGCGGCCAGGCCTAGCCCGCGCCAGGGGGTGGTCTGGCCGACCCCAACACCCCCTCGGCCTCTCCTTCTGCCTATAAGTTGCCCTCGGGACGAAAACCCTAGGTACCCGATCAAAAATCCACGAAAGAGTCTCAGAGTCACTGGCCATCTCCATCCCTAGATTGGGAGGGATCTGCTCTTCCGCACCCGCCGGAGAGGGAATTCACCGAGGCCTTCTTCATCACCATGCAAGCCTCCTGTGATGCGTGAGTAGTTCATCCTTGACTACGGATCCATGTAGTAGCTAGATGGCTGGTTTCTCCTCCTTTGTGCTTTCATGTTTAGATCTTGTGAGTCTGCTCATGATCAAGATCATCTATTTGTAAATCATACATGTTGTGTTTATGGGATCCGATGGATATTGAGATGCTATTTCAGATTGATTATTGATTCTATCATGTCTTTGTTATTTGAGATCTTGCATGCTTTCCGTTGTTAGTAGCTATCTTGGCCAAGTAGATGCTAGCAACTCCAAGAGTTAGTATTTATGCTCGATAGTGGGTTCATGCCTCCGTAACTGGGAAGTGACAAATCTCTAAGGTACTAGATGTGTTGTTGCTACTAGGGAGAAAACAACAATCCTTTGTTCATAGAGCAATCATATTGTTTACCTTACACGCAGTTCGTAAAGCAATAATATGTTGCTTGCAACTTAATACTAGAGGGGGTTCGGATGATAACCTGAAGTTGGATTATTAGTCATAGATGCAGTTGGATGGCGGTCTATGTATTATGTTGTATTGCCCAATCAACTCTCAAAGGAGTCAAGATGATTAGTATATGCATGTATTGCTTTCTCGGTGTTTGTCAATTGCCCCGCTGTAATTTGTTCACCCAGCATGTTATCTATCTAAGGAGAGCCACCTCTATTGAACTATGGATCCCGGTCCTTTACTTTACATACAATCTATACTGTTGTGTGTTTACTTTCTACAAACTTTCACTTCTTTCCATTCGATACGTTTAATCCTTTGTTTTCCGCAAAACACGGTGAGATTGACAACCTCATCGCAAGTTGGGGACAAAGTTCTGTGGTTGTGTTGTGTAGGTCTCCACGTTGCTACTAGCACCGGTAGTGCGCCCTGCCAAAGCTCAGCTAGTAACACCTTTGAGGTGTTTCCTTGCTCCTACTGGTTCGATTAAACCTTGGTTTCATAACTAAGGGAAACTTGCTGCTGTGCTCGTCATTCCTTCCTCTTGGGGTTCCCAACGAGCTCTACATCAACACCGCCATCAAGCATTTTTCTGGGCGCCGTGCATTGAGCCATCAAGCATTTTTCTGGCGCCGTTGCCGAGGAGTCAAGGACATCTTCACAAGGGGAGTCCCTCATAACCAATCTCTTTACTTTGTTGTTTTTGTTTTGATTAGTTTCTTTTTGCTTTGTTTGCTTGTTTTGTTCTTCAAAAAACACAAAAAAATTAGTTTTACTTGTTTGCTTTCTTATTTGAAACCCCCAAAAAAATGACTACTCTTGAAAACACTAAGTTGTGTGACTTCACTAGCACCAACAACAATGATTTTATGAGCACTCCTATTGCTCCACCTATGGCTGAAAATACTTTCTTTGAGATAAAACCTGCTTTGCTCAACCTTGTTATGAGAGAACAATTTTCTGGTATTGGTAATGAAGATGCTACTTCCCATCTAAATAACTTTGTTGAACTTTGTGAGATGCAAAAGCATAGGGATATAGATGGTGATATTATTAAGCTGAAATTGTTTCCTTTCTCTTTGAGAGGAAAAGCTAAAGAGTGGTTGAATTCCTTAACTAGGAATAGTATTGATTCTTGGACTAAATGCAAAGATGCTTTTATTGGAAAATACTATCCTCCTGCTAATATTATATCCATGAGAATTGAAATAATGAAGTTTAAACAACTTGACAATGAGCATGTTGCTCAAGCTTGGGAAAGAATGAAATCTTTGGTAAAGAATTGTCCCACTCATGGACTGACTGCTTGGATGATCATCCAAACTTTTTATGCAGGATTGAACTATTCTTCAAGGAACCTATTGGATTCAGCTGCTGGAGGTACCTTTATGACCATCACTTTGGGTGCTGCAACAAAACTTTTGGACAATATGATGGTTAATTATTCTGAATGGCATATTGAGAGAGCTCCACAAGGTAAGAAGGTAAATTCTGTTGAAGAAACCTCCTCCTTGAGTGATAAGATTGATATTATTATGTCTATGCTTGTTAATGGGAAAGCCCATATTGATCCAAATAATGTTCCTTTAGCCTCTTTGGTTGCTCAAGAAGAGCAAGTTGATGTGAACTTCATAAGAAATAACAACTTTGGCAACAATGCTTATGGTAATAATGCTTATAGGAAAATTTTTGGTAACAACAATTATAAGGCCTACCCTCCTAGTAATACTTATGGCTATAATGGTAAACCTGAATTACCTAGTGAAGGAAGAATATTAGAAGTTGAAAAAGCCACTAAAAACTTCATGCAAATGCAATATGAGCAAAATAAACTATTTACTAAAACTATGGAGGAACAATCTATCATTTTGAAGAACATTAGCCATCAACTTGAGAGTCTAAATAAGGAAATTCCTAGTTTACAATTGAAACCCTCTAATGCTGAAAGAAAAATATCATCTTTGTCTGAAGCTCAATCTTCATTGATTAATAAAATGGCTGCTAAACCTGAAACTAATGAGAATCCCTTTGCATCTACCAATGCCATACAAGTAAGAATTGATGAAAATGTTAGACTATTAGCTAAATTACATGCTAAGTGGGAAAGAGAAGATGAAATTGCTAGAAACATTAGTGTTTCTACTATCACCACCACTAGTGTTGAGGCTACTAATAGTTCTACTACTTTAGATGATAAAGTTGATTTTGATCTTGATGGTTGCAACATCTCTGAAGTTATTAAGCTCCTACAAAATCTTGCTAAAAGTCCTAATGCTAGTGTTATGAACATGGCTTTTACAAAACACATTACTGATGCTCTCATAAAGATTAAGGAAGAAAAGATGAAACATAAAGCTTCTATTCCTATAAAAAAAGAAGATGGTTGGGAACCCATCATTAATATGAAAGTGAATGACTTTGATTTCGAAGCTTTGTGTGATCTTGATAGTAGTGTTTCTATTATGCCTAGAAGGATTTATGATATGCTTGATTTGCCTCCTCTTGAAGATTGTTATTCAAATGTCCCACTTGATGCTAATGCTAAAAAGAAACTCATGGGGAGTCTTAATGATGTTCTTATTATGGTTAATGATTCCTATGTCCCTGTTGATTTCGATGTTTTGGATGTTGAATACAATGCTTCTTGTCCTATTACTTTGGGAAGACCTTTTCTTAGAATTGTTGGTGCCATCATTGATATGAAAGAAGGCACCATTAAATATCAACTCCCACTCAAGAAAGTTATAGAACACTTCCCTAAAAAGAGAGAAAAGATTTCTTTTGCTTCTCCTATGAAAACAAAATTTGGTCTTAATGCTTCTTCATTTGAGAACACTTGATTCTTTCTTTGCTTCTTATGCCTAACTTAAAGGCGTTAAAGAAAAGTACTTGTTGGGAGATAACCCAAGAGTTTTAGTTGAGTCTTGGAAGTTATTACTTCAGTAATAACCTCTCCTTATCCTTTTTATTTGCTTTTTGTGCCAAGAGTAACCTCTAATGAGAGTGAAGAAATGATTGGGAAAGTTGCTGTCCCGAAACAGATTTCTGTGCTTCACCATAAAAATTCCTGAGAGAGTTCTGTATATCGGATTGAGCTGTAATTTTTTGTCTTCTGCCCCAGGTTGTTATCTAACTTTCGTTAGTTCAATACCTTTTGATTTGAGCAACATAAGGTCTTAGAAAAAATTCGTCTTTACCCGCTGGTCTGTTATGACAGATTTCTGCCATTTTCTGCATTTGCTTCTTGTTAGTTCCTTCTTGAGTTCTTTTGGGGAATTGAGCTTTTTGAGGGAAGTGCTACAGTAGCTAGTGTTCTAATGGAAGTTTATTTGGTGTTAGAACTGAACCTTAATACTAATTTATCTTAAGTGCACTAATATTGCTAATGAGATTGTGTGAAGTTTTGTATGAAGGAAAATTTTCAGGTGTATGGAAGGAATGAGTAATAAGATGAAGGATGGACTAAAGCTCAAGCTTGGGGATGCCACGCGTGTCACCCCAAGAAATATCCAAGAAGTACAAGCGTCAAAGCTTGGGGATGCCCAAGGCATCCCCTTCTTCATCAATAAAAATTCCAGGTTTCTTCCAAACGCTTCATTTTTATTGTTTCATGCACAGTTGTGTTTTTCTTGGAGCGTCTTTGTTATATGTTGATCCAAATTCTACAAAGTAAAGGCCAACTTCTGATGGAGCGGAGCGAGGCCCGTCGCCGGAGGCTTGGGCCGATTTTGCTGATTGATGGTTGCAACTTGGGTAAGTTTGAGTTCTGTGAGCACTGCAACTTAGCCGTTTTTGCTGCTTGTGCTTCTCGTGATGATGAATGGATACTTGATACTGCATGTTCGTTTCATATTTGTTGTAACAAAGATTGGTTCAGTTCATATGAGTCTGTGCAGACTGAAGATTTTGTACGTGTGGGGAATGACAACTCGTGCCATATTGTCGGAGTTAGATCTGTTAAGATCAAGACACATGATGGCGTGACGCGTACGTTGAATAAGGTGAAGCACATACCAAGCATGGCCAGAAATCTGATCTCCCCGAGTACCATGGACGTTGATGGATACAAGTACGCCGGTGGGCGTAGGTTGTTAAAGGTATCGAAAGGCTCTCTTATTCACATGATAGGTGATATGAATTCTGCTAAGTTATATGTTCTTAGAGGTAGCACTTTGCCTGGTATTGCTGCTGTCATATCGCTAATGATTCGATGAGTGTGGTAAAACAAATCTTTGGCATATGCGCCTTGGGCATATGAGCGTAACATGGCATGGCGTAATTGGTTAAGAGAGAGCTGATTGATGGTTGCAACTTGGGTAAGTTTGAGTTCGTGAGCACCGCGCTTTTGGTAAGCACAAAAGAGTTAAATTCAATGCTTCCGTTCATACCACCAAAGGCATTTTAGATTATGTGCATGCTGATGTATGGGGACCTTCCCGTAAGACATCTATTGGTGGTGCTAATTACATGCTTACTATTATTGATGACTACTCAAGAAAAGTGTGGCCATATTTTCTAAAACACAAATCTGATGTTTTTGATGCTTTTAAGAAGTGGAAAGTTATGGTAGAAAAGCAAACTGAAAAGAAGGTAAAGGTACTACGACCGACAATGGTATGGAATTGCTCTAATGAGTTTGAGGAGTTTTGCAAGAATGATGGTATGATCAGCACCACACCATCCCTTACACTCCTCACAGAATGGCGTGGTCGAGCGCATGAATGTAACCATCATCTCGAGGGCTCACAGTATGTTGTCCAATGCAGGTATGCATAGACGCTTCCGGGCTGAAGCACCAACACAACAGTTACCTCATCAACAGTCACCTTCTATTCCACTTGAGAAGAAAACTCCTATTGAGGTATGGTCGTTCACTGATTATTCACAGTTGAGAGTTTTTGGTTGCACTGCTTATGCTCATGTTGATAATGGAAAGTTAGAACCTAGAGCTGTCAAGTGCATATTCCTTGGCTATGGTTCAGGAGTTAAGGCATATAAACTATGGAATCCTGAAACTAAAAAGATTTTGTTGAGTAGGAACGTTGTTTTCAATGAACTGCTATGTATCATGACAACTACATCGATCCCTCTCCTGCTATTGGAGAGGAGGAGTTCGTGTGCAGGTGAAGCACCGCAGTAAAACTGTTGATAATAATGTTGTTGTTGATGATACTCATGAGGAAAATATTGATGATGATGTTGTTCAAGACTCGCCATCGCTTTTGGCAAGAGCTAGAATCTATTGTCGTTGATAGACCGAGGCGTAACATAGTTCCACCTCGTCGCTTGATTGAAGAGTGTAATCTTACTCATTATGCTTTGAGTTGTGCCGAATGTGGAGCCCGACATCAACTGCTATACAATGAGGCTATTGCATCCGTTGACCGCGAGAAGTGGGTTTCTGCTATGCAAGAAGAGATGCAATCGCTTGATAAGAATGGCACATGGGAAGTTGTGCGCTTTCCTAAACAGAAGAAGGCCGTCCGCTGTAAGTGGATATATAAGAGAAAAGAAGGTTTGTCTCCTAATGAGCCTCCAAGGTTTAAGGCAAGGTTAGTAGCAAAAGGTTTTGGCCAGATTCCAGGTATTGACTATAATGATGTTTTCCCTTCGGTTGTGAAGCATAGCTCTATTCGTACTTTCTTTGGTATTGTTGCTATTGGAGAGGAGGGAGTTCGTGTGCAGGTGAAGCACCTGCAGAAAACTGTTGATAATAATGCTGTTGTTGATGATACTCATGAGGAAAATATTGATGATGATGTTGTTCAAAGACTCGCCATTTTGCAAGAGCTACAGAATCTATTGTTTGATAGACGAGGCGTAACATAGTTCCACCTCGTCGCTTGATTGAAGAGTGTAATCTTACTCATTATGCTTTGAGTTGTGCCGAATTGTGGAGCCCGACATCGAACCTGCTACATACAATGAGGCTATTGCATCCGCTGACCGCGAGAAGTGGGTTTCGCTATGCAAGAAGAGATGCAATCGCTGATAAGAATGGCACATGGAAGTTGTGCGCTTTCCTAAATGTAAGAAGGTCGTCATTGTAAGTGGATATATAAGAGAAAAGAAGGTTTGTCTCCTAATGAGCCTCCAAGGTTTAAGGCAAGGTTAGTAGCAAAAGGTTTTGGCCAGATTCCGTATTGACTATAATGATGTTTTCCTTCTGTGAAGCATAGCTCTATTCGTACTTTCTTTGGTATTGTTGCTATGCATGATCTTGAGCTTGAGCAGCTAGATGTAAAGACTGCTTCCGCATGGTGAACTGGAGGAGGAGATTTACATGGACCAACTGAAGGGTTCATAGTTCTGGAAAAGAGGATTTTGTGTGCAAATTGAAGAGGTCGCTTATGGTTTGAAGCAATCTCCAAGACAGTGGTACAAAAGGTTTGATTCATTTATGATCTCACAGGTTTTAAGAGGTCTCAGCTTGATAGTGTGTTTACATAAAGTTTGTTAATGGATCACCTATTTACTTGTCGTTATAAGTTGATGATATGTTAATTGCTGCCAAGAGCATGAAAGAAATCACTACTTTGAAGGCACACCTAAGTAGTGAATTTGAGATGAAAGATCTTGGTGCTGCTAAGAAAATCCAAGGTATGGAAATTAAACGATGTAAAATCTAGGTTGTTGTTTCTTAGTCGCAAAGTTACGTTGAGAAAGTTCTTCAACGCTTTAATATGCATGATGCAAAGTCATTAGTACTCCTATTGTTCCTCACTTTAAATTGTCGCATTGCAATGTCCTAGTTCGATGAAGATATTGAGTACATGTCTCGTTCCTTATTCTAGTGTGTTGGTTCCTTGATGTATGCCATGGTTTGCTCTCGCCTCGATTTATCATATGCTATGAGTTTGGTGAGTCGTTATACATGGCTAATCCTGGTAAAGAACATTGGAAAGTTGTTCAGTGGATTTTCAGGTACCTCCGTGGCACATCCAATGCTTGCTTGAAGTTTGGCAAGACTGATGAGGGACTCGCAGGCTATGTGGATTCAGATTTTGTTGCCGACTTGGATAAAAGGAGGTCCCTCACAGGTTATGTGTTCACGGTAGGTGGATGTGCCGTGAGTTGGAAGGCAATGCTGCAACCAGTTGTTGCTCTATCTACAACCAAAGCAGAATATATGGCGGTTGCTGAAGCTTGCAAAGAGTCTGTTTGGTTGAAAGGTTTGTATGCTGAGCTTTGTCAGGATGATTCTTGCATTAACCTGTTCTATGATAGTCAAAGTGCTATTTACCTTACTAAGGATCAGATGTTCCATGAGAGAACAAAGCACATTGATATCAAGTACCATTATGTTCGTGATGTTGTTGCACAACAAGGTCAAGGTATGCAAGATAAGCAGTCATGATAATCCTGCTGATATGATGACAAAGCATGTTCCTATTGCTAAGTTTGAGCTATGCTCAAGCTTAGTTGGTATAACTGCTTAGCCCAAGTGGCTATTGGCGCCGAAAGTGTTTTCTTTGTTTGTTCAGGGAGATGATTACTGTTGATGCTACAAGAAGGAATTTGTCTCAAGGTGGAGTTTGTTATATGTTGATCCAAATTCTACAAAGTAAAGGCCAACTTCTGACGGAGCGGAGCGAGGCCCGTCGCCGGAGGCTTGGGCCGATGCGGAATTGAGATCTTTTGGGGAATTGAGCTTTTTGAGGGAAGTGCTACAGTAGCTAGTGTTCTAATGGAAGTTTATTTGGTGTTAGAACTGAACCTTAAGACTTATTTATCTTAAGTGCACTAATGTTGCTAATGAGATTGTGTGAAGTTTTGTATGAAGGAAACTTTTCAGGTGTATGGAAGGAATGAGTAATGAGATGAAGGATGGACTAAAGCTCAAGCTTGGGGATGCCACGCGTGTCACCCCAAGAAATATCCAAGAAGTACAAGCGTCAAAGCTTGGGGATGCCCAAGGCATCCCCTTCTTCATCAATAAAAATTCCAGGTTTCTTCCAAACGCTTCATTTTTATTGCTTCTTCATCAATAAGTACCATAATTTTTGGAATCTCTTTATGAGACTTGAATCCCTACTTCCTTTTACAAAAGGCTTTTCTTCCCCCATTATATTGAGTCTCCACCTTCTATCTTTATGCACTAATTTGAGAGCATAGTGGCCATTCTTAGTTCTATGTGCATTGTCCCAAGACTAGTTGATTGATGCATAACTTGTTATTGCTTGTTTGAAACTATTGTATCTAGTCACTCTTATGAACTTTGAAGGTGTCCCATGCATTTATATTTGCTACTCTATTGAGGGACAAGCTGAATACTTTTATGCTATGTTTTCTTTATGTGAAACAAACAAACGTCTTGCAAAGCATGTTATTCATGAATCTTTTGTTTGTGCCTTTTCATGTTGCATCTTAGTTTCTTTGCTCATTGCTAGAACTTTGTCTTTCATGTTATGATTGAAGTACTTTGATCCCAGCCTTGAATGTTTTGCAAATACTTTGATCAAGTCTTTGATGGTGCATGTCACCTCAAAAATTATTTCTTTTTATCACCTACCTACTCGAGGACGAGCAGGAGTTAAGCTTGGGGATGTTGATACATTGCAAATGTATCTATAATTTTTGATGTTCCATGCTTAGTTTTATCCACTTTCTTGTGTTTCGTTCCAACTTTGGAGTACTTTTATTATGATTTCTTGGACTAACCTATTAACAAGAGCCACAGCCTGCCTGTTTTCTCGTTGTTTTTGGTTCCGTAAAAGTCGAAATGAATATTCTCGAATTGACGGGACAAAAGCCAAAGTGCCTATTTTTCCGTAAGGGATCAAGTGATACGAGACGGAGAAGGGTCAGGGGCCACACACCACCTGGTCACGACCAGGCCCGCTCGCCAGGGGTGGTCTGACCCAAGACCCCTCGGCCTCCTTCCGCCTATAAGTTGCCCTCGGACGAAAACCCTAGGTACCATCAAAATCCACGAAGAGTCTATAGCCGCCGTCATCTCCATCCCTAGATCGAGAGGGATCTCAAGCTCTTCCCAAGACCTCACCGGAGAGGGAATTCACCGAGGCCTTCTTCATCACCATGCAAGCCTCCTGTGATGCGTGAGTAGTTCATCCTGACTACGGATCCATGTAGTAGCTAGATGGCTGGTTTCTCCTCCTTTGTGCTTTCATGTTTAGATCTTGTGAGTCTGCTCATGATCAAGATCATCTATTTGTAAATCATACATGTTGTGTTTGCAGGGATCCGATGGATATTGAGATGCTATTTCAGATTGATTATTGATTCTATCATGTCTTTGTTATTTGAGATCTTGCATGCTTTCCGTTGTTAGTAGCTATCTTGGCCAAGTAGATGCTAGCAACTCCAAGAGTTAGTATTTATGCTCGATAGTGGGTTCATGCCTCCGTAACTGGGAAGTGATGTAAATCTCTAAGGTACTAGATGTGATGTTGCTACTAGGAGAAAACAACAATCCTTTGTTCATAGAGCAATCGTATTGTTTACCTTACACGCAGTTCATAAAGCAATAACTGCTGTTTGCAACTTAATACGGAGGGGGTTCTTGATGATAACCTGAAGGTGGATTATTAGTCATAGATGCAGTTGGATGGCGGTCTATGTATTATGTTGTATTGCCCAATCAAGTTTCAAAGGAGTCAAGATGATTAGTATATGCATGCATTGCTTTCTCGGTGTTTGTCAATTGCCCCGCTGTAATTTGTTCACCCAGCATGTTATCTATCTAAGGAGAGCCACCTCTAGTGAACTATGGATCCCGGTCCTTTACTTTACATACAATCTATAAACTGTTTCTGCTTTGTGTTTACTTTTTGCAAACTTTCACTTCTTTCCACTCGATACGTTTAATTCTTTGTTTTTTGCAAAACACGGTGAGATTGACAACCTCATCGCAAGTTGGGGACAAAGTTCTGTGGTTGTGTTGTGCAGGTCTCCACGCTGCTACTAGCACCGGTAGTGCTTCCTGCCAAAGCTCAGCTAGTAACACCTTTGAGGTGTTTCCTTGCTCCTACTGGTTCGATTAAACCTTGGTTTCATAACTGAGGGAAACTTGTTGCTGTGCTCATCATACCTTCCTCTTGGGGTTCCCAACGAGCTCTACATCAACACCGCCATCAAGCATTTTTCTGGGCGCCGTGCATTGAGCCATCAGTTAACCAAAAACTGGATAAGGGCATTTTGCCCTTTCAAATAGGTAGATAGGAATTTGTTTCTTTACAATCTGAAAAACTTTTTAAGTAATACATCTTATATTTTTCTAATACAGTAAACCTAGTAAAGATCTTAAAAGAATTTTTACTTATTTTTAAGTCTCATCCTAATTTTCATAAAATTCCATGAATATTTCGGAATATACCATTTAATTTTATTAGTCTAAATTATAAAGTAATATTTTCCTTCTATTAAGTAGTAGTTTAGAAGTTTATTTAAAAATGATTTTTATTCATTTTTAAATATTAGTTTTATCTTTAGAAAATTCCTTCAAAGTACAAGTGTTTGAAAATATATAATTTAATGTTCTTGGCTAAAAATCCAAACTAGTATTTTTCTTATACTTAATATTTATTTAGAATCACAAAAGTGGATTTTATTATTTTTAGGTGTTATCTTTATTTTTAGGAAATTCCTTGAAAGAATTGATGTTCTAAATTATTCTTTTTAAATTAATCAACTTAAAATACAATTTAGCATTTTTCTTAGGCAGATTTCATTTTTGTGATCATTTAGACATATTGCACTTATTTTTAGGATTTTATTTAGAGATCTTTTAATTCCAGGGATATATTTGTAATTAAATATTTATAGTAGGTCATCTTTTAAAACTTGGGCCTTTCCTGCCTAGACCCGCTAGGGCTGGTCAAACCCTCCTGGGGCCATACTATGCTGGCGTCACCCGGCCCAGTACCCACACTCTTCTCCTCTTTCCTCCCTCTCGCGACACTCTCCTCTATGAGACGGCTCGATGGCACCGCCGCCGCATGCTCGATTCCGGCTGCTCCCGGCCGCCTCGACCGCCGCCACGGTGCTACACGACGTGGACGACGATGCCACGCCTCTTTGTCCAACTCGATCTGCCTCCCACACCCTCAGCTGGTCGTGCCGACCCCACCCTGGTGGCTAGGGCTTGGCTCCGTCGCGGTCCCGATGCTCCGGCGCTCCCCCATCGCTGCTCTGGGGCCTACAGTGCTGCCTTCCTCCCACGACCGCCACCTTCATGGCTTGGCGTGGGTTGCAGCGCCCCCTCTGGGGCGCTTCCCGTGCCGCCGTGCACCCCACCATTGCTGGCCTCCTCCTCTGCTTCCTCTTTAATATATTAGCGATGACCTCAAGTAAGTTCACCTCTCTTACCCCTCTAGCTCTCTGCTTCTCTCTATTCCATTCCATACGATTGCTACCCTGTATTCCCCATTAGGGTTCATCCCTAATTTCTAGGGTTCATCCCCTGTAGTGATAATTAGCGGAGCCTCTTGGGTTAATTTCATGTGCAATCTCTTTACTGATGACCTACTGATGATGGGTTGCTATACTCTGTTGCTCATGCTCCTGGTACTGTGCTCACTGTCAGACAACAGTTCTAGGGTTGCCTAGTTTGGTTTAATGTTAAGGCAATGGTTATGGCCTTTGATTGGTATGCTCCTATTGGCTTTGAGCTAGGATGATTCACTGCTGAAATTATGTTGATGGTTATATGTTCTGATACTAGTCTGTGAAGAACCTTTGTGATCAATAGCTTTACTCAGGATTCAATCCTGATGTTGTGTAGATCTATGGTTAATATGCTTAGTTTATTCTTTGTGGTGATTATTGGGATGCTCTAGGATAGAATGATTCCTACTATTTGTAGGAAAGTGATTTATTTTGGTTTCTGAGATCCTGCATTCTGTGACCTGGTGATAACCAGTGTTGACATCTGTTGTTCTTTCTAAATGAACAGAATTAATGATTCCTACAATCTTTTAGCAATATGTTTGTTTGTGATTAAGAGGATGTGCTTGGGATTGTACTCAAGATAGCATTGATCTATTAGATACATAGGTGTTACCCTCTAATGGGAATGTGCCATGTATGCTTACAAGCTTTGATATATTGCTATCTAGTTAAAACTAGATCCCTTTGGTCTATGATGCTGGCCTGAGACCCTTCTGTGCAAGAACATATGTTCTAAACATGCTGTCTATTTTCTGATGTGTCCAACATGTCCAACTCAACATGCACTTGCATGAGAATATATGTGGCAAAATGGATAATGAATGGATCTAAAAGTTTGGGATATACCCATATGCTTGGACTTGCTGTGGTAGCTTGTCCTTCTTATCTATGTGGTTGATCATCTCCTGAAACTGCTATACTGGATATGCTTTGCATGCCTAACTTGATGGTTTGAGAAATTTTTGAGTTCCTGTTACTTATGAATAGACAACTAATACACTTATTTGATTCCTAGCTTTCCTAAATCTCTGTTTACTAGGCTACTACTATGGGGCCTCCAAGGCTTTGGAGAGTGCACAACATGATCAGGTTATAGGAATGTATTGGAAATGATTCGTTGGTCTATGAAGTAGCATCTGAGACCTTTGTTTCATATGAAATTGCTTTTGTTAGTGTAGATGCCACTATGGCACCTTTAATCATAGCATGCACTGTGGTTTTCAATCTAATGATCTGCTGCTAGTTATGCTAGTGGGATAAGAACTCCTGTGTTTATTGCCCCAATACTCAATGATGAGTCTTGCATACCAACTGTATGCATGACTGAGAGTAATCTTCCCACAATAACTCCTTTATTTAAAGTAATATGAACAAAGGCTTAAGCTAATCTTAGAGATCAACCCGTTGACTGTTGTGTAGCTGCTGCTACCACGGAGTTGTTCTTGCTGCATACCAACTGCTACTGTTGCCCCTGGTCATCCTTGTTCCCTTCCTCCATTCCCCCCTAGTGATTAGCTTATGTTGTTCCTGCTCCTCAACTAGTGACTTTTTCCTTCTCTAGATATGAGATCTGGTGTTCTAGGCAATATGCATGGCTTTTGGTGAAGATCCGAAGTGAGAATGTGGATGTGGTGAAAGTGAGGTGATGTTGGGGTGGAGTGGTGAACTGAATGGGTTTCTGGAAACAAGAAGCAAGCAAGTTATCTTGCTATGGTTGTGCTCTAGTTTTTATACTGCTAGACTGAGATAGACAACATATCATGTGTGTGTGAGTGAGCTCCTTGCAGCAGGGACCCACATGGTGCAAGTTCCCATTTCTTGAAACTTGTGCCTATGAATGAGATCAACTTGAAAGATCTTTCTATGGATGTACTTGGGCTGGATTGATATTATCTTGGCTTAATCTTTATTTTTTGTGATGCCATGTGTTTATTTGATGGTGAAACTTGCCCCTCTTTGGCCAATGATGCACTAGTCGGAGGCAACTCTGATAAGAGCAAAAATACTACTTTGGCCTCATTTAACTTACTCTATGATGATCATTATAGTGCATCTCACTGTACCTCTGAGAGAAACAATACTAACACTAACCATTTCTTATTCTTTTGTCATTGTCTGTATTTCTGTTTTGATTTGCACGTATTCAATATTAGGAAGACAATCTTCAGGATATGAAGATTTAGATTAGGGCTTTTCTATTTTCAAATTTTTGTAATTTTATTTTTATTCTCTTGTAATTTATTCATTTATTTATTGTAAAGACAATATAATATTTGTCCAAATTAATAAAGTTGAATTTTCTCTTCTTTTGGAGACCTGTGATTATCTATACTTGTTCTTTCTTAAATTCACACTGAAGAATGTAATCTTTCATTTGTCTTACTATACCTTTATTATAATGGACAATGTAATATATATTCATATAAAGAGCACTTTTATTCTATTATTGCAATTTCTATTTAGTTATTTCCATTTACTTTGCTCTTAGCCTTGAATTATAAATACAGTACAATTATTTGTATATTATAGGAATTCATTTATTTAGTTATGTTTGAAATTCAATTTCATTTACTAATTCCTTTCAAATTATATTTGAATTCAAACATATCTTTTGAATATTCAAATTTGAATGCTTTCCCCCTCAAAGCCAATATACAGTAGAGGTCCTGTCGAAATCTGTCGCACTTGTCCGGATGCTTCCATCAGAACAAGAGAGATCTCGATCCCTCTATAGCTTCTTTAGTTTTCCGCGAAAATTCTCCAGATTTTCTTATGCATGAATGCAATGTACACACATGTGTCCCGTCTAATTCTAGGTGTTAATCCTGGGATGTTACACTGTACCTGGGCCCATTTTTCATTGACCGAGCACTGTCCACGTGTGTAAAGCCAATCTAGTAAAAAAAAAATCTAGAAAATGATTTATACTTAGAAAATTCATAACAAATTCATCATAACTTAGAAAATACAAATTATATATCAAAATTTTCAGAAAAATAAGAACTATCCAAATACATCAAATCTCATACATTTATGTGGAATAAAAGTTTCATAATAAATAGAAACCTTTACATGCATTTTCTTAAATCCTAATTTAAGGAAAATTCAAATTAACCAAACCATAAAAATCTATGTTTTATAAATTTTATATATGGTTTGGGTTCATTTATATTTAAATTGTTAATTATAGCACATTTTTTTAGCAATTTATATGGCTTAAAAATAAGCTTTGTTTTCATTCCAGAATATGAAGTTTAATTTGATGGTGTGAGATACTGCCAACAATGATGGTGGAGATAAAGTTAAACATAAATGTGACTCAATTCCCAGTGATAGAAACCATGCCATTAGAGTGTTGCTAATAGAGCAATAGTCATCCCTTAGTTGTAGAGATAGCCGGAGAGGTAGATCTAGTACTAGATTAGTCTACTAGTTGCTCTTTCTGGAGTTTTGACTGATAGGAACTTACCTGGCAAAACTCATTGTGCCACAGAGGTTCCGCATATCTTCTATATGGATCTAAATATGAATAATATAGTCATGCATTAGACCTGTGATATGTTTCTGTTGTATTACTCTGTTGGGTGCAATATTCGTAAAACTATATTCCATGAGTGTTATGCCAATGACTTGCGCACTACAACATGCAGCGTATTGCTGTGTCACTGCAACTGTCATCGAATACATTGAATATTTTTTATTAAGTTGTGAAATTGTTTAGGTGAATTGTTTACATGATTTGCTTGATTTGTTTTAGATGATTGACTAGATGACGAATTGTTTGGAGGAGTGCCATATACTTTGCAGGTTTAAAATGAGTGCAACATTTTGGTAGAACATTCGTTTCATCAAATTCCTAGCACTCAATATGTCCAAATATTTAATAGAGGTCATGCATTTTTTCAAAACTATAAGTAGTTCTCAGTGTTTAAATTATAATCCGTTTGATATATATACAGTTTATTACTTTTGAGGGTGTAGTTCCATATAACATATCAACATTCAACATTTTTTTGCATAACAGGATATGACATGACAGTAACACATTGGAGTAGTATGTTACCGTAACATACACCACCTGCCTAGAGAAAATAAGTCTACAAGCTAATAAATAAAGATATCTACTAGATATTTTGTTAGTACTATGTGACACTATGCAATGAATGTAGTAGGCTAGGAAGGTGGTTGTACCCTCGGCCCATCAGAATGTAAGCCGCAGGTTTGGCACATGTATATCTCATAAAAGAGGGATATATTCTTTCGGTGAGAGATGATGTTCCAGTTGATACCAAGGTATCGGTGATGAGTTTGTCAATCTCAAGACCTAGTACGATTGACTCAGTCTTCTGGAGGTGTGCGTGCATTCATAAGAATCGGCGTATGTGTATGTTATACTTTGTTTCTCAAGAAAATAGACGGTCGTGCTTCCTTTATATATATATTGTGCAAGAGGTGTATAACGAGGTTTGTGGGGAAAATATTGGGCGATAAAAAAAAGCAGACCGATCTTGTTGCTGTCCCACACGGTGTATGTGGAGGTTTTACACGGTTTGGTTTGGTAACAGCTAATGTCGGGTCGGTGTCCCCAGCTAATGTCTACTCATCGGTGTTCTTGATTCGTCGGTGCAAAAACATTACTTAATTCCCCGCATAAATCAGCAGTAGTACCAGCCAAGCATGTTCCAAACCAACTATACTACTAATCACCACTGCATTGTACTCCTAATGACAATGAATCCGTTACCTAATCAACCTGTGCGAAACTTCCTAAGCACTTCACTCACAGCGATCACACAAGGGGGAGTCAATATGCTTGTAGGGTGGGTATGCATATATATGGTATGTAATTGATAATCAGTCAGCTGCGAAAATTGGCACTCTTTTCGCGTTTCCGCATACGGCGCGGCGCATAATTAATTTATATATAAGTTAATCACGGACAGCTGGCTGCCTCGACACATGGCTGGATTCTACTTGTGAATTTAAGCTTGATTATTAATTAGTGCACTAATAATTATGCAAAATTCCATGCAGGATTTTAGTTCCAGCTCAGGACCATTCTCCCTCTATTTCTCTGACGCACAATGTGCACAAGAATTAGATGGAAAAATAGGCACTAGTAGAATATTTGACTTGTGCAGCTCCAATCATGCCGGGCCCCACCTCCACGAAACTGAAACCATATCCCCTCACCTGACCTGACCTGATCTAGCGCTGATTAAGCTTCACGTTCTCTTTTCTAGTCTAGCTCCCTACTAATATCTTTCTTGGCACTACCGTCTCTGTCATTGCCAACCCCTATCTCGATGGCAAGAGAAAATCCAAACCCCAAAGCCCATTGCTCTCCCAGATTTAATTTTTTTTGCGCTCCACACCGGGTCATTTTCAGAGCTCGTTTTCCTCCTAACAGCAGGCATCTTGGATTAGACCTCTCACGTAGTACCATCAAAATTTATTTTCTTTGCGCCGTCAAGAAGACTTAGAAAACAAATGCATAGCTTTTGACAAAATCTGATACTAGGAAAATTTTACAGATTTTATTCAAGAAAAAAAAAGGAGCAGCTTTCTGAAATGATTGGATTTCTTTACATAGGGAGTAGGAAAGCGGTGGAAGCTGTCATGTAAATTACTAGTGTCAAGCCCTCAAATGTGAAATGTGCATGGGAGATAAAAAAAAATCCCCCTCATCTACCTGGTGCACAAGAGAATCTATAATTGGACATGTGGACAGGCTCCTGAATCTAAGGCCCGTGTCTTTCTACAACTGAGAGCTACTGAAATTAATACTACCGCACTCCCATTGCAAGTACTAGTGATAATTAGCCGCATCTCATGCCATCATCTCATGTTGCTTTTGCATGTAAGAAGATGTAATAAGCTTCTGTTGCTGCCTGGATTTTTTAATCTAGTAGTAGTATAGTAGCCTGTTTCTGTTGTTGAGTGGTCTGAACTCCCAAGGAAGCATGGGAGGGAAGATAAGCTAGGAAAGGAGGGAAACAAAGCAAGCCAAGGCAGCTCAACTGAGCTGGAGGAAAAGGGGGGGAGGGGGGGTCAAAGTCTGAAACAGCCTAGGGGCATGTGGGGGCTCTTGCTTTCCTACCAGTACCAAGTGTCTGCACACATCATTTTGGTAGATTTCTTTATTTGCCCCCTCCCTCTCTCTTGCCATCTTGATTTGGAAGAATATTACTACAGCTTTTCTTGCTGTTTTCTGTAACGGCAATATGGTTCTGAATTTTTTTTTCCCTTTCTTAAAATGGTGAGCATCAAGATCTCTTCTACTTTCCTTTTTTTTTGTTAAAACAAATGGAGGGTTTGGCTTGTGATGAGCGTGACATGTGATTTGTTACCGTTCACTTATATCCAAGTTTGTTTTCAAGCGCTTTCCACATTCCTACCATTTGTTTGACATCATGTGATGCACTTTGGCTGCTAATACTTGAAGACATTTTTTTTTTCTGTCACAAAACCACAAAGCCAGCGCAGACCAACTACTAGCTATTCATCCCCAAAACTGCACCTTATGTAATCTTTTTCATCAATCAAAGCATTAGTACAACCCAGCAATAGACTTACAATTTGCTACTTCCAGTAGCTGCTAAATGTGCAAGTAAGTACTAGGTACTACAGCTCTGCATAATCCATATCCATAACCATAAGGGTAATAATAGTTTGCTCAGTAACAGACAAGTATAAACACCAAGCCATAGCCGAGGTAAACACCACCCCTACACTACACTATACAACCACTTGTATCTTTCCAGTCTGTACTGGACACCTCTCTCTTTCTCTCCCTCGCTGTTATTATTACCATCCATCCCTTCTCATTTCCGAAAATTTGGCCTTTCTCAAAGCACATCTCCAGTTCTCCACCCCCCACCTCCTCCCCTCTCCCCCTCTCTCACACTCAGGCCTAGCCTAGCCCCCCTCTCCAATGGCCGCCAGTGCCGCCTCCCGCTGCTCCTCCCAACCCTAACCCTACCTCCAGCCCGCCTCCCCATCCCGCATCCATGGCCGCGCTCCACGTCCTCCTGCTTCTGCTACTGTTCGGCGGCGCCGCCGCCGACGACGTGTCCGCGCTGCTCGAGTTCAAAAAGGGCATCTCGGACCGGGAGCAGAGCCCCGTGCTGGGATCCTGGTCTCCGCCGGAGACGACCGACGCCGGCGGCGGCGGGGACGCGTGCCCCGCCGGGTGGCGCGGCGTCGTCTGCGACGGCGGCGCGGTCGTCGGCCTCACGCTCGACGGCCTCGGCCTCGCCGGGGAGCTCAAGCTCGGCACGCTCGCCGGCATGCGCGCGCTGCAGAACCTTTCCCTCGCCGGGAACGCCTTCTCCGGCCGCCTGCCCCCCGGCATCGGCTACCTCTCCTCGCTCCGCCACCTCGACCTCTCCGGCAACCGCTTCTACGGCCCCATCCCGGGCCGCCTCGCCGACCTCGCCGGCCTCGTCCACCTCAACCTCTCCTACAACAACTTCTCCTCGGGCTTCCCCACCGATGGGATCCGGGAGCTCCAGAACCTGCGCCGCGTCGACCTACGCAGCAACTCCTTCTGGGGCAATGCCGGCGATCTGCTCACCCAGCTCCGCAACGCCGAGTACGTTGATCTCAGCGACAACCTCTTCAACGGGGCCATCGATTTGGGGCTCGACAGCTTGACCAGCATCGGCAACACCGCCAGGTATATGAACCTCAGCCACAACAAGCTGGGTGGGGGTTTCTTCCGGAACGAGACGGTGGGGGCGTTCAAGAACTTGGAGGTTCTTGATTTGACCAACACTGGCATTGGTGGGATGCTGCCAAGGCTCGATTCCTGGTTCTCACTCTCAGTCTTCAGGGTGGCCGGTAACAGCCTTTTTGGGATGATGCCTGAGACACTCCTGCATAGTTCCATGCGGCTTCTCGAGGTTGATCTCAGCCGGAATGGCTTCTCAGGTATCTCCCTTTTCCTACTCAGTGAATACAACATAGTGTTGAATTGTCATGATCTACATCTACTAGTTTGAATCCTAACCCAAGGATTTCCTAAAATGAATCCTCAGCCCCAAAAAACAATGTGGTTGACTACTGAGCTCCCACAGCGTGGTGTGGAAACCACAACACCTAATCAGGTGTTGAGCATTGGTGGCATTCACAACACATATATTTCCAACATTGGGGCAAATTCCTCGTGCACAAAGTCCTTGCTGCATCTTGTGTATATGTCGCTTGTCTCATTCCATCTAAAAATTATTAACTTGTCGTCATGCGGAAAATCAGGAAATTTGCATTTTCATGCAGACGATCAGCAATCTTTGACTTGCCTGCATGACTAGCCTTTAGCGGATTTTTGCAATTTTTTTGTCGTAGTAGCATCAATTTGGTACACAGCTCTGTGGAGTCTGGAGTAATATTAACCCAAAAAAGTCCTGATTTGTGGCGATTGATAACCCTTAAAAGTCAAATAAGCCCTGCCATGCTTATCGCTAGATCTGTAGCTACCATGGCTGTACAAAATGTAATGCACTATTCAGTGCTATAGCATGAGATCATATTCTACTGCAAATGTATAGAGATAGCTTGGACATGTGAGCATGCAGTAGTTTGAAAATTATGTTACCTCACTATTTCTATCTTTTTACAGCTATTCAGAGACGATCATTGACATTTGTCTACAGCTGTAAATGACCCGTGTTCCTTGTAATTTTGCAGGATCAGTGCCAGTTGTGAACTCGACGACTTTGAAAATGTTGAATCTCTCTTCAAATGTGCTGACAGGTTCATTACCAGCTACTGTTGGCAAGTGTACCTCAGTTGATCTGAGTGGGAACCTGCTTTCTGGGGAACTAGCTATTTTGCGTTCTTGGGATGGTATATTGGAGGAGATTGACTTGAGTTCAAACAAGCTAAACGGGAGCTACCCGAATGATGCCTCTCAGCTTCAGAACTTAGTGTCCCTGAAGTTGCGGAACAATTCATTGTCAGGATCTGTCCCTTCTGTGTTAGGAACCTATCAGAAGTTATCCTTCCTTGATCTCAGTCTGAATGCACTTGGTGGACCTGTTTTGCCTGTTTTTATTCTGTCGCCTACTTTGACAGTGTTGAACCTTTCTGGTAACAACTTCTCTGGGACTATTCCATTTCAGAGCCCTCATTCAACAGAATCAATAATGCTATCTTCTCAACCTGCTCTTAAGATTGTTGATCTGTCCAGTAATTCATTGTCTGGTCAGTTGCCACCAGAAATTTCTAACTTGCAAAGACTGGAGTCCCTTACTCTTGCAATGAATGAGTTGTCTGGGGAGATACCAAATGAGATAAACAAGCTTCAAGGATTGGAGTATCTTGATCTATCTCATAACCACTTTACTGGCAGAATTCCTGATATGCCTCAGACTGGTTTGAAGATGTTCAATGTATCTTACAATGATCTACGGGGAACTGTTCCTAAAAGTGTTGAAAAGTTCCCCTTATCTTGCTTTAAACCTGGAAATGACTTTTTAATCTTCCCAGATGGTCTGCCTACTGGAAACATTGATGATCCTGTAGTTGCGCAGAGTCAAGCATCTCATGGTCATGGACATAAGGCTGGTGTGAAAGTTGCGCTCATAGTTGGCTGCATTGGAGGTGTCTTGCTTGTGATCTTCATAGCATTGGCAATCTATATAGTGAGATCTCAAGAGCTTTGCGGAAGAAACGGATTTAGAGGCCAGCTTACTATGAGAGATCTCAAACTGGGGAAATTAAGCCGTCCAAATCTATTCAAGACTCCAAAAGATAATGTTATGCCAACTAAGACAAGTTTCTCAAATGACCATCTCCTAGCATCTGCAGCTCGATCAATGTCTGCTCAAAAAGAGTTATTGGCTGAGGCTGCTGTCGAGTATGGGTATACTGATCCAAAGGAAGCTGTTGAGTCCACAAGTTCTGGTGTGGCCGAGACCTCAGCGGCAGTCCCTGTTCGAGAATCTTCTCCACGGTCTGCTTTGCCATCATCGCCACATTTTGCTGATTCTAGATTCCATGAGGAACCTGTGACTTTTGAAGTGTATTCACCAGACCGATTGGTTGGAGAATTGATTTTCCTAGATAGTAATTTAGTTTTCACAGCTGAAGACCTGTCCCGTGCTCCAGCGGAGGTTCTTGGAAGGAGCAGTCATGGCACAACGTACAAAGCAGCACTACAAAGCGGGCATGTCCTGACAGTGAAATGGCTGCGTGTTGGTCTTGTAAAGCATAAAAAAGAGTTCACTAAGGAGATAAAAAGGATTGGCACCATCACGCATCCAAATATAGTTTCATGGAGAGCGTTCTATTGGGGCCCTAAGGAGCAAGAAAGATTAATTATTTCTGACTATGTCAATGGTGATAGCTTGGCATTATACCTTTACGGTAACTATCTCATGAACATTCCTCTTAAATCAGCAACCTTATGAATTATTCCCTTGCTAGGCTGATATGCATTGCTTGTTTACCATGAACCATCTTGCATCCACATCATCTCCAGAATTGTTCTTACTTCTATTTGTTTGAATTATTCGTCGGATATGTAGCATGCTAATTCCTAAGTCATTTATTTCTTCACACTTGACATTTCTTCTGTGATATAACTGAAAAACATGCCCTTGTGTGTGCAGAGTCTACTCCCAGAAGATACTCCCGCCTGTCGGTCTGTCAGCGGCTCAAAATTGCAATTGACCTAGCCCGTTGCCTCCAGTTCCTACACCACGAGAAAGGCCTTCCTCACGGCAACCTAAAGCCGACGAACATATTCCTGACTGGTCCTGACCTGTCTCCGAAGCTGGTTGACTATTGTTTGCATCGTTTCACGACTTCAAGCGGCATCGCGGAGCAGATACTGAATCTAGGAGCACTAGGGTACCGAGCCCCGGAGCTGGCTAACGCAGCCAAGCCTACGCCGTCGTTTAAGGCGGACGTGTATGCGTTCGGCGTGGTCGTCCTGGAGATGCTGACGCGGAAGAGCGCCGGGGACATCATCTCGGGGCAGTCGGGCGCGGTGGACCTGACGGACTGGGTTCAGATGTGCAACAGGGAAGGGCGGGGCACGGACTGCTTCGACCGGGACATTGCGGGATTGGAAGAGTCCCCGAGGGTGATGGACGAGCTGCTCGCCATCTCTCTACGGTGTATTCTTCCTGTACATGAGAGGCCTAACATGAAGACCGTCTGCGACGAGCTGTGCTCCATAACCGTGTGATCCTCAGACTTTCAGTTCCTCCCTCCACCCCCTGTGTACATGTAACCCGATTTTTCTCGTCGATTTTTTCTTTCTTCCCGTGGGGTTTTCCAGGGCCCTGTAGCCAGGGTTTGTTTGGTTGATTGATTGATTGGTACGTAACTCTTAGTGTAAAGAGGAATTTGATCCCGTCCATCCATTCCATCCCATCCATATTGATTGATTGATTGATTGATTGATTGATTGATTGATTGATTGATACCGGAGCTGCTGCCATATGCTGGCGTCGGTCTTCTTCTCCAGCCTGGTAATTTGCTGCCCACTTGTCAATTTCTTTTTTTGTGCTCTGCTGCAGGATCAGATCCTGTGAAGGATGATCTGTGAATGCAGAGTCGTTGGGTGTTGTCCATGTTACCCGGCACTGTAGCTGCATCCATGTCGATATTTCTTGTGTGGAGTGGGTTTGCTTCCCGTTTGGGCTGGCTGGCTGGCTGGCTTTTATTTAAAACAGGGCAGGCACATGGTGGTGCTCTGGAGCGGCTACATACATACAGGCATACAGCTCGTGGCTGATGATACCCAGTGTGCCCCCCTGTCGCAACCGAAACTGGCGCAGGATTTATTGGATCGGTCCATCCTGCTGCGCTTCAATGTCGCTGTGGAGAGACAGGCAGCGCCACGTTCTCTTCTCCCTGCGCCTCTGCTATGCTAGCGGCCGTCCGTCCGGGGACGGACGATGCCGGTGGACGGCCGTGTCGCCGCCGGTTTGATCACGCGCTGGTGCCGTGACGCCGGACATGGGCGGCTGGCCTGAGTAGATCCCAGACAAGCAAAAAAAGATGCACAGCCTAGTCCTTTGGTTGCAGGAGCAGAAGGGGCCATATGGGCGATGGGGCCGGCCATGAATGATTTTGTTTCAGAAACGAGAATGCCTGCCTGCCCCACGGCGGAGGCCGTGGTGGTGGTGGTCCTGTCCCGCCGTCCGGAGCAGTTTCCGTATTCACGATTCTGGCAGCACATGGAGTGCGCTCTGCCGCCGGTTTCTCGCAAATTCAAACTTTTCTCGATCCAACCTTTTGGAGCGCCTTTAAACTGAAACCAAATCGAATCGTTCGCATAATGCATAATCTATCTGACCGCTCCAAAAGGCGCCATGCGTTGGTGTTGGTGGAGGCCGCCATGCCCATGCATGTGTTGTGGGTGCTCGCAGCTCTGCATGTTCCTGTTTCGCCGCAGCGTCACGGAGTGAATGCCTGCCGTCGCGCGCGGCGGATGGCGGGCGACTCCATGAATGCGGTCGCGAGCAGCTAACAGGCGAACTGACGGAGCACGTACTGCGCTCTGCATTCTGTTGGCACTCATCCACGCGCTGGCAGTGGCATGGCAGCCGCGATAGTGAAGCTGCCATGACATGCGAGAGGCTAGGACTAGATAGGTTTTCGGGAGAGCTGGTGTCAGATGCGGTAGAGATCCACTGCGCGAGCGACAGGGATCATCCATCGCAATGACGCAGCATATTTTTGGGGCGTCCGATGATCGTAAACAAAATGTATGCAATGTGTCTTTCCGTGCAGTGCAATGCATAAACAACACCGCGGCAACAGCGTTTCTCACCGATTCGCGGTTGGTGCACTTGAATACATTCAACTCCATAAGACCATCTCCACTCGTTCCCAATACCGCGTCCGGCGCGGCCCGATTTTGGCCCGTACGAAGGGGCGCCGGATTGGTTCATGATTTGGGGGGGGGGGGACGCGCGACTCCCAGTTGCACGCCTTAAAAACAGTACGGAAAATTTATTCGACGATTTATTTACACGAAAAACAAAAACTAGTCATAATCTTGCCTAGGCCTGCAGTACACGGCTTTGGGGTCCTCGGCGTCCTCCTCCTCGCCGTCGCCGTCGCTTGGCGCGCGCGGCTGGAACCTGAGCCCTTCCATGCTTTGTTGCGGGTAGCGTAGGCCGTCGATCAAGCGATCCAAAGAGGCGCGCATGGCCGCTACCGGCCCGAAATCTCCGTCACGGTGCGCCAAATCGCGGCGCGCCGCCAAAGCGTACTCCGGGGGCACCTGCCATGCCGTCCTCGGAGGTTGGCCACCCGGAGGTGGGGTGCCCTGACTGGCGACATGGGCGATGCTGCCGCCTCTACTAGGGCTCCACGGAGGCTGAAAATGCGAGTACCGCAGGAGAGGTGATCTCCTTCGGCGATGTGCCACATCACACCGGCGAGCGTCCGATTTAACCACCATAGCCGTCGGCAGGCTTTGTTGTGGTTGGCCGGAGGAGGGTCGACGCCCTCGTACCTGACGAGCTCTCTTTCCCGCTAATTGGTGAAGAAGGCGGTCCAGGTCACTGTGTTGTCGGGGCACCAATTGGGATCCATCCACTGCTCCGGCGTGAGCTCGAGGTAGTAGTGACTCGTGATGGCCGCCCGACGGGCGGAACCGCGAGGCACAGGAGGGACGGGCACCCCTCCGGCGCTCAGCGTCTAGTCGGGGGGCAGCCGATAACCCGTTGGACATGGGTAGCTGGAGGCGCACAACGCCTCCGTCTCCTCGAGGGTGAGAAAGGCCCAATGTGGGTTGTCCATGGCGAGAAAGAGAGGTGTGGAAAGAGAGTTGTGGATCTACGGTCGTCCTAGTTATAGCAAGAAATGGCGGGAAACCTGCGCGGGAAGGATGCACCTACCTCACTGTCAGGACTGGCCCACATTATTTTCAGCTCCATCCGGCGCCCCCGCTTGCCCCTGTAGTTTGGGTTCGTCCTGGGGCGCCGGATGTCAAACCGTGCCGCACTGGCGTGAAAATAAGTTTGGAGGGCCGGGCTGGGCGCGATTTTGAGCGCCGGCACCCCCATAACCCTTATGGGGGCTTTAGGGCCCACGAGTGGAGATGCTCTAAGTTCACATATATATGAATTAGGTGTGTATTTTATGCGAATCACTGACCTCTAAGTAAGATGACTAATATCCTTTGGGACGCGCATATATATAGAAGGATAATTGTCCATAAAAGTTAACGCCTTAAGTCCGGTCTTCATGATCTTATAAATATGTTCCATTGCCACGGCAGTAAACATGTAATGGAAGGAGGACAATTGGATTTTTTATGCCACTTAAACAGTTGGAGATAATGGTATGCGAGGGACCACCCAACGTATAGTAAACAATGCCATATCATCTAGAGAGACACACATGTACACCATTTTGCTTGGCAATCATAACATTATCTCTCTCACTACACGATGCAGCCCATCATATGACAATCACCATGCCACCAAGTCATGCTACTCCGACCAACACACCTAAGGTGAATTCCTTCTATCACTTGGCATCCGTTGATCCTCACTTGAATAGGATGTTACTTAAACCTATTGCCCATATTATGACTAGGTTCATACCCATGATCATGATGCCAAGAGGAGATGCCAAGGATGCCCAAGGAACCAAGACATTCAAGAACGAAGTAATGAAGAGTAGGAAGAAGGAGCTTCAGAGGAGTTAGTGCCAACATCGGTCCAGACTCACCGCACCGTCCTCCACACCGACCAATCCGACGCTAACACCGGTGCACCGAACCCTGACTGAAGACCCCGGTCTCCAGCCCGATCGCCACTAGACACCACCTAAATGGGATCTAGTGTTGTTTCGATTGCTGCCCGGTCCCTGGCCTAGTCGCCAACAATGAGTTTAGCACCCCACCCGGTCCTACCGACTTGCCACCAAAATTAGGTTGTCTATGCACAAAATTGGGTTTGATGCTCCAGAATATTTCCTTTACCTACTACTTCGCCCATAGTACTATAAATAGCCCCTAGTGGCTCAGATCTTTGATCTAGACTAGATGATGAATTAGAGAGAGTTATGCTCCTTTCGCCCTTATGTGGAACTCATGTGGAGATGATTCGGTATCTTCGCATAGCTACTCTTTTCCCATGTGGATTCTTGTATGCATGTGCCAATCTTCACTATCAAGGTTCTAGGAGTGCCAATTTTCCTTCATGTTCTATTGGTTGCAACTTTTCCTTGCTAGGGTTTTATTGGATTGGTCGGCCGGTTGGTAAGAAAGAATCAGTTTCAGTTAGAGTGGGTGTTGGCTTGTCTTTCGAGTTCCGGAGGTTGCTCTGTTGGGGGTTTATTTTCAGGATCGATTCTACGGGGTTGCCTCACTATTTATCCCCACGTGTGCGTGTGTTCTTCGCTCTTCTGCCTTTCCCCTCGAATCCCATGAATCCTTGAACGGACCCCTCATTGAACGCATCAAGGCGTATCATATGGTATCAGACGCTTAGGTTGACACGGATACGACCCCACCTCTTTTCCACAAATTTTTCTTGAGAAATTTCAAAAATACCAAAAAATAGCCCAAATAGATTTTGGTTCAATCTCTCGATTTGGTGAATTTTGAGTGGTTTCGGTCCATAGATCTGTTGCTTTTGTCTTAGATCTACATCCTCTTGAAATCCCCAGCCTCAATTTGGCCAATTTCCCATCGAATCAAGAGATTGGAGTTCTTGGTGTTCTTTAAGAACTAATTTCGGTTGGATTTCGGTGCTAGCGTCGGTTGGTATCAAAAAGTTTGGTCCCCGTGTCGGTCGACCGAATTCATCACCAACAGGATCGTACAGAAATCAGTGCCACCAATTCTGATGCTAAAATCAGCTTTTCTGGCCAATTTTTCTCTTTGTGTTTGGATTTTTTTGTTTTGGGTGCTCCTCGTCGCGTTAAACGCTTCCGCAACAACACTCTCTGCGGCATAGACATCCATACGGACTCCAAAAAACTCATAATCGGCCGCACCTCCGCGTTCATCTACATCAACACCAAAGGTATAACATTGTGCGTCTTTGCTAACCCTTCCTCCTTTGTGAGTACGTATCCTATAACACTAGCTTGTTGAGTATTGCGAGAGCTTTGCACATGTGTCATATGGAGGGAGTTCGTTGTAATTGTAAGTACACTAGTTCTTTTTGGGTCTTGGGACTAGCAAAAGAATAAAGAAATATATAAAAATAAAGAAAATACAAAGAAAAATAAAATAGTGCCAAGTACTATCTTATAGGTTTGACACAGAACTTGTGAATAAAGAGAGTAAGAGAGTGCAAGGTTGGCCAAGTGCAAATTCGAAGTTCTTTTACAATTTGGCAATTATAGCTAGCATCTTTTCTTGAGTTAGTACGACACGAGCTTTAGTCTCCGTTAGGTCACCTTGTTTATAGCTCATCCCTATAGTCGTGCTAACCCCATTTTTCCTACAGTATGAGTGTAGTTAGGTTTCCGGTAACCCTTTTGATCTTCGCCTTTTGCATTTTGGTCTTTTGCATTTTACCCACTTTTGACATAGCCTTTTTGTTTGATATTTTCATTTGCTTTCCATTTTACTAACCTGTTTCACCCACTAAAGCATGTGCGTTGAGTTGCTTCTTGGTACTCGGTTGACAAGCCACTCTACATATTGCTTATCGATTCATTCTTGGCTAATCCAATTTACACAATACTATATACAAGGTAAGCAAGGTGACGGACATTATACCATTTGTGCTACTTAACTCTTGTCTTGTGAGATAATGGCTAGGGATTGTGAAGGCGATATGGCAAAAGAACCACACGAGGGTCCATTTGTCACTCATGATGAATACTTTGGACTTTGTCGAGCACCACAAGATCGCTTCAATGGCTATAAAGGTCGAGTCCAACAATTCCAAATGGAGACCAATATTCACTTTGCCGAAGTGAATAGAAGATTGGATCAATGCTTCAACCACATAGAAGAACTCATTACAAGGATGGGTCAAGGTCGTTCAATCTCATCAATCTCAAGACGCTCCGGCCCCTCTTCAAGATCTCACTCAACCGTGACGTGAGCAAAAATTAAGGCCCACACCACCAAAATGTGCATGATGAAGAAGCCCGGCTAAGGCATGAAGAAAGACACACTATCCCAAGAAATGAACAACGACAAGGGCATACTCAAGCATCCCTCCAAGAACATCATTAAAGAAAATAAGAGCCTCCACCAAATCCTCACCCTCGTCGCGACAAAAACATACAACAACCAAGACGTGAAGACCAAGAACTTCAAATTGTCGATCCACAAGCACAACATCGTTAATAAGACAACTTATGTCATCACCAACGTCCTCCACCACCTCCTCAAAACCAAGAACAATAACAATGAAATGGAGAACCGTACGGTGACCTCAAAGATGATGATGGAGATGATGAAGGCAATGATAGAGCATAGAGTCCTCATCATTGACACCACCACTGACATCGCCATCACGAATCAAGTGAAGAGAGTGAGCGTAATCGTCACAATCGCCACCAAAACAATGAAGAAAAGTTTGGCAAGCTCAAATTCACGGTGCCTACATTCTCGGGAGAAAATGACCCGGAGCTATATCTCTCATGGGCACTCGAGATTGAAAAAATCTTCCGCATACAAAATTACTCTAAAGCCAAGAAGGTTGCCATGGCATCTCTAGAGTTTGAATACTGTGCAAAACTTTGGTGGTAGAAAGTGCAAACATAGTGAGAAGATAACTTGGAACCGCCAATTGAAACTTGGAAATAAATGAAAGAAGCCATGCATGAGCGCTTCATTCTGGCACACTACAATCGAGATATCTTCAACAAGCTATAAAGCTTAAAGCAAGGAACCAAGAGTGTTGATCATTACTACAAGGAGATGGAAGTTTAAATGATGAGAGCAAACATCATGGAATCCTTGAAACAAATAATGGAAAAATTCTTGAATGGGTTGAACTATCCAATAAAGAGGGTCACCGAGTTCCAACCATACAACTATATTGTTGAATTGGTTCATCAAGCTTGCAAGGCCAAATGAAGAGTCCAAAATGATCTCCGCTACTTCAAGTCCAAGCAAGACTATGCCAGAAAGTACTCCCAACAACAATCTTCTTTGGAACAAGCTTCTCCTACAAGGCCTTCGACTTGCTCAAGCCGCCAATCAAGCATGAAGACGACACAATCAACAACTTACTCTCACGCATGAACGGAAAAAAAGAACTTATATACTACAAGTGGAAGCAGGATGGCCACAAGTCCTATGAATTCCCAAACATAAAGGTCACGATACTAATGGATAGTGGAGAATATGAACAAATGAGTGAAGGAGAATATGAGGTTTTTAAGCAAGTTCAACTCCTACAAGAACAAGAAGGAAGTGATAAGTATGAACTATTTTGTGAGCCTGACACAAAACCAACAGTCGTAGTCACAAGAGTATTGACCACCAATGTCTAGTTTAGCAATACCAATGGTGCAATCTCTTCCAAACGAGAGTCGTTGTGGATGAAAAATTCATAAAAGTAATCATCAATGGAGGAAGCTGTCAGAACTTGGCAAGCAAGGAACTATGCAACAAACTCAAGTTGGCATATATGAAGCATCCCCATCCCTATCATGTCTAATGGCTTAGTGATAATGGAACCTTCAAGGTAAAGTACAAAGTCCAAGTCTCTTTCAAGATTGGTCCATATGAAGACACCGTCGAGTGTGATATCGTGCCAATGACAATTTTTCACATGCTTCTTAGAAGACCATGGAAATTCGATAGAGGAGTCACACATAATAAACACACCAATCACTATTCCTTCAAGTAAAAAATACATGTGTGCTCCTTCCTATGACACCAAGCCAAATCATTGCCGAAAATGCAAAAAACTTACCCAATATACAACAAGATAAGGATCCTTATGAGATGGGTGGTGAAAGAGTGAACCACCTACAAGTGAGTGAGAGCCACAAGTCCAAATTGAGTGGAAAAAATAAGAGTGCCACGTAAAATGCCACCAAAAGTGAGAAGAGTGATTGGAGTGTGACCCATGCTAACAATCGATCATACAATTCTCTCTCTTTGTAATCGGTTTTGCAGGGTACTCAAGAAAAGGAACTACCTCCAAGGCACCCTCAACATGATCTACCACAACAACATGAAGATAAGAACGACTATAAGCTCTTCGTCAACAATGAACATAGCTTTTACCCTGTAGACCAAGACGCATACAAGTTCAAGGCCAAGAACATCTCTCCTCCTATACATCATGATGAGAAGTTAGAGTTGAGGATGACTCTTTTTCAAGAGGGGGAGATGATGCAGCCCATCATATGACAATCACCATTCGACAAAGTCATGCTACCCCAACCAACACACCTAATGTGAATTCCTTCAATCACTTGTCATCCGTTGACCCTCACTTGAATGTGATGCTACTTGAACCTATTTCCCATCTTATGAGTAGTTTCATACCCATGATCATGATGCCAAGAGGAGATGCCAATGATGCTTAAGAAACCAAGATGCACAAGCATAAAGTATGGAATAAAAGGAAGAAGAATCTTCAGAGGAGTCGGTACCAACATCGGTCTAGACCCGCCGCACCGGCCTGCACACCGACCAATCCGGCGCTAGTACTAGTGCACCTGATGGGGATATGCCGAAGGGGGTATGCCCAACAGGACGTTCCGATTGGGCCGAAGGGCCTGTGAGTGGGCCTGGAGGACGGCGACTGGAGTGCGACTGAAGGAAAGGCCTGGCGACTGGAGACTGAAGGCCCAGAAGTGTACTTGAAGCCCAGTCGGATTAGGTCAAAAGCCTCCGAGTCCATATCTGGCTCGGTTGTAACTTGTAAACCCTAGCGAGGTGATTCCTATATAAACCTCCCTAGGGTATCCTTAGGACTTACGTTCCATCATACACCCCCTCAAGCGACTCGCTGCTTAGACGCCGAGCTCGCCACCCTTGTAACTCGCTCTCCATTAATCCAATCCAGCAGGAGTAGGTCTTTACCCTCCGGGGGGCCGAACCTGGGTAAACCATGTGCATCCGCCCCCATCTCGCACCGCAGATGGCCGCCAGCTCTTCCTCACGTTACAATCAATCGCTGCCAGTAGCAGCGACTGCCGTGGCCATTTCCACGACAGTGGCGCCCACCGTGGGGCATAGCGGGACTGGCCTGAGTTCTGCGGCGAGACCCTACTCGTCGATCGATCGGCCGCTCGCCACCGGCCGCATGATCGCCATCGGCGGGATCTTACAGATCCTGCCCAGCAGCTACATCCCGGCGTCACGCCCAGTCACTCACGGCGTGGTGATGCCGGTCGGCTCCATCAACCTCTTCGTCGGCTTCACCGACACGGTCGACCCAGCTGCAATGATGATCATCGGCGGATCGCCGCCGCACCGTGACCTGCTCTCGGAAGAGCAGGTACGCTCCATTAGGAGCCTCGCCACCAAGTATGACTCGGCCGCCAGCAGCGCGGCCGAGACCAACGCCGCCACCAACGACGAGGCCCTAAACGATGACGCCGACTTCGCGACCCCTGCCTCGGTTGACGGATCCATCACCGCCGCATCACAGGAGGACTCAATCACGCGAGTCTCCAACCCGAAGAATTTCGAGGACCCCTCCATCCTCGGGATCTTCGACTCTGACTCCGGTTCGGAGTCGCCAGAAGACTTCTGCGCTAGATCCAATCGCTTTAACGTGATCTACATGGCGGGCAGCACGGTCGCCCCGCCTGATCCGTTCGCCACGCCGATCCCGCCGACTGCAATGGCCACAGAGGTGGAGGAAGCCTGCCTGCGACTCGCGGAGGCACAATGCAACGAACTCACCGAGCGCGAGAAATATCGCCTCGAGCGGGAAACGGCGCAGTTGCTATCACACTATCACCAGCGCCGCATCAGGACCCGCCTGAACTCCAACGTCCAGGGCCGCGTCCTGAACTTCAACGACGAAAGCGACCCCGCACGCGCGGCCGAGCGCGAATACTGCGAGAACGTGCCGCCAGGCGGAAGCAACCCCGCGAGACCACCACCGGGCGCACCGACAACCGGAGCCCCTCTACCACCCATTGGTCGCGCGCTCCCACCGGACCAACCGTGGATCATCATCTCGCCTCAAGCCCGCGACGCCAACGGACTACCACTCTACTCCACCCTGATGGACAATGTCGTCGTGGCCGACGCCGCGGTCGCCAACCTCGACATCCAAGGCGATGGCGCGCTGCAGATCCAGTACTCCAAGGCCCTACTCGCCAGGGCCGTCGAGCAACAAGCTACGGGAGTCGACCCGCAGGGGCGGGTGTATTCCCGCTCCTCAGCAAGCAGAGCCGCATCAAGCGGTCACCCCACCGTCGCCAACACATTGACCTGCCCTCTACCGCAGCCCCTGGCGAACCAGCCACGGGCCACCAACCCCGTGCTGTCCACCAACGAGCCGCGACCGGCAAATAACACGGTCGCCGCCAACAGGCAGCCCATTGATGCCCGAACGAACATCATCAACAACCAGGCGTGGCGGGCGCGCCAGCCCAATGACTTGAGGCACACTCACAAACCGCGGTGACCCGGAACCAAGAGGCTCGCTCAGTCGAGTCGGACCGCAATGCTTCGGGCCCATGATCCGTGGGGAAAAAATACCCCGCCAACTTCAAGGCTCCCAAGGAGATCAAAAAGTACGATCCGACGTACGATCCTGCTGTCTGGCTGGACACATACCTCATGGCAATGGGAATCGCCGGCCACACCGACCTGCTCGCCGCTCGCTACCTCCCCCTGATGATGGAGGGTGCGACTCAGCAATGGATCAACACCTTCCCTGCCAACATCAGCGATTCCTGGGAAGAAATGCGGGGCGCCTTCATCAGACACTTCGAGGGCTCCTACACCCGCTCCACCACCATAGAATACCTGGAGCGATGCATCCAGGGACAACACGAGTCGACTCGCCGCTGGATTCAAAGATGGCAAGAACTATGGATCAACGCCTCCGGCATCCACCTAGATACAGCGATAAATTGCTTCAAGAACGCGTGCCGGTATGAACCCCTGGTCGCTAAGATCAAGAGGGTCTACCGGACGCTCGACAACATCCCTGACCTCCTCGAGATCGCCAAGCGCCACGCGGAGGAGGACCCCAACTAAGACTCCGACGACGAGTCAGGAGGAAGACGCCGAACCAACATCCACGATAGCGGGCGCCTACGCGACATGTGCTACAGCAACACCCGCATCACCAGCAAGCGTCGCACGGACGGGAGAGTCGACTTCATCGCCAACACCGACTACGGCCAGCGCGGCCCCAAGAGCTACTGCCGCGACGGAGGAAATTACCGCGACCGAGGAAATTACCGCGACAGCGGAAACTACCGCTCCAACAATACAATGAGGCCGAAATTCGACCCCGCTGCCCTGCTCAATCAGCCCTGCATCTACCATATCATGGAGGGAAAACCCGCCACCCACACCACCGCGGATTGCCACTCTCTCAAAGAGATTGAAAAGGCGAGGCGAGCAAGGGAGGACCCCAACAACAACCCACCACGGGACAACGGGAACGCTGGCGGCTTCGGCACCGCCGTTGGCTCACTACACACCTTCACCGGACTCGGCACCAAGCGCGAGAGGAAGGTGCTCGCCCGCGCGGTCACCGTCAATGCGGTGACACAGGTCGACATCCCACGCTTCCTCAACTGGTCCGAGCAGAGCATCACTTGGAGTCGCTAGAACCATGCCCCCAAAATCGAGTACCCAGGGCGAGTCGCCCTGGTAGTCAGGCCCAAAGTGGACGATTACTGGCTACCCAAGACATTGATGGACGGCGGGAGCTCCATCAACTTCATGTACCTGGACACGTTCAAGAGGCTACAGCTCCCGGAGTCGGCAATCTAGCCAACCCTGACAACCTTCCACGGTATCGTCCCCGGTCGGAAGGCATACCCGATCGGAAAAGTGACGCTACCCGTCACCTTCGGCACACTGGCGAACTACCACACCGAGCGAATTGAGTTCGAGCTGGTGAACTTCCGCAACCCCTACCACTACATGCTGGGACGCCAGACGTTTGCCAAATTCATGGAAACCCCCTACTACGCGTACAACATGATGAAGCTCCCAGGGCCAAGCGGCATCATCACCGTCCACGGCGACCCCGACATGGCCGTGGAATGCGAGGACAAAGGAGCTGAGCTCGCCGACGCCGTCATCGCTGTGGAGATCGACCATGCGGAGGAGCTCGCGAAATACGCGGGCAACATCAACAAGGACGACCCCACCATCCTGAAGAAACCAACCGCCGCGAACTCCACGTTCGAGGCGACCACGCACACCCGCACCGTCGAACTCGTCCCAAGCGACTCCAGCCAGACGGTCACCATCGGGGCGCACATGAGCCCCGCATAGGAAAGCGCGCTCATCGGGTTCCTCCATGAGAACCGCGACATCTTCGCATGGAAGCCATCTAACATGCTAGGTGTCCCGAGGGAACTCGCTAAGCACAAACTCAACGCCGACCCCAAAGTGCGACCAGTAAAGCAGTCGCTACGGCCCTTCAATGAAGAGCGCCGTCGAGCAATCGCCGAAGAAGTACAACGCCTGCTAGCCGCAGGCTTCATTCGGCCAATAAAATACTCCAAGTGGCTGGCAAACCTAGTCCTGGTTCTAAAAAAGAACAACACATGGAGAATGTGTATCGACTACACCAACCTCAACAGTGCCTGCCCGAAGGAGGAGTTCGTCCTACCGCGCATCGAGCAGATCATCGACTCGACTGCGGGATCGGAGTCGCTGTGCTTCCTCGACGCTTACTATGGTTATAACTAGATCAGGATGGCGGTCGAGGATGAGGAGAAGACGGTGTTCATCACGCCATTCGGTGCCTTCTGCTACACGTCCATGACGTCTGGCCTCAAGAATGCCGGCGCCACATACCAGAGATGCATGCAGGAGTGCCTAGCGAGCCAAATTGGCCGCAACATTCACGTCTACATCGATGACGTGGTGGTAAAATCCACCCGCCAGGACGACCTGCTCGACGACCTGGCAGAAACCTTCGCAAACCTGCGGAGGTACAACATCAAGCTGAACCCCGGAAAATGCACCTTTGGCGTCCCCACCGGACAGCTCCTGGGATATGTAGTCTCCAAGCGAGGCATCAAAGCCAACCCCACCAAGATCGACACCATCGCGCGACTCGGGAAACCCGAGTGCCTGCACGACGTCCAGAAGTTTGCAGGGCGAGTCACGGCCCTCAGTCGCTTCATCCCCTGACTAGGCGAGAAGGCAATGCCCCTCTAGCACCTGATGTGCAAGAACCCCACGTTCCAATGGGACGCGGAGGGCGATGACGCACTCAAAGCGCTCAAAGAAGTGCTACTCGCGGCTCCACTCCTCGCCGCTCCACTCGACAAAGAGCCAATGCTCGTCTACGCCGCGGCCTCCACTCGATTCGTCAGCGTTGTGATGGTCGTCGAACGACCAGAGGAGGGCAAGGAGCGCCTCATACAACGCCCTGTCTACTACATCAACGAAGTCCTGACAGATTCACGACAGCGCTACCCACAGTACCAGAAATTGGTGTACGCGGTATTCTGAGCTCAGCGGCGACTCCCACACTATTTCCAGGAGCACCCGATCACGGTGGTCTCCTCCGCACCTCTGTAGCACATAATACGCAATCGCCAGGCGACCGGGCGAGTCGCCAAGTGGGCCGTCGAAATCGGTGTCCACAACATCAAATACGAGCCCCGCAAAGCGATCAAGTCACAAGCCCTAGCTGATTTCCTCGTAGATTGGGAAGAAGCACAGCAGCTGGAGAATCTCCCGTACCTCTAACTACTGGTCGCTCTATTTTGATGGCTCCAAGAACGCTGACGGTGCAGGGGCAGGGGTCATACTGACCTCTCCCAAAGGAGACAAGCTCCGCTACGTGCTCCACCTCAACTTCAAGCCCTGCACCAATAACATGGCAGAATACGAGGCCCTCCTTCACGGCATGAGAGCCGCTAAGGAGATGAACGTCAACAGCTTACGATGCTATGGCGACTCCGACCTAGTCGCCGTCCAGGTCGTCGGGACATGCGACGCCGTCTCTCCAACAATGATCGCGTACCGCCAAGCGGTAGACCAGCTAGGAGGGCACTTTGACGGCTATTCCGTCGAGTGGATTGACAGACGCAAGAATAAGGAGGCAGACGCCCTTTCCCGCATCGGGTCGGCCCGACAAGCGCCACCAGAAGGTGTCTTCCTCGACGTCATCCACAAACCTTCGGTCAGCCCACCAAAGGAGATCAACGTCGGGATACCGCTGCAACCAGAGCCGACCCTAGTCGCCATGGTTGTGGAGCCTAGCGACTAGACAACACCATACGTTGCCTTCCTGGAGCACGAGATCCTACCAAGCAACGAGACCGAGGCGCGAATGATCGTGCGCCACTGCAAATCCTTCGTCATCATCAACGACGAGCTCCATAGACGCAGCGTGACTGGTGTGTTCCAGCGCTGCGTACAGCCAGAAGAAGGCCGCAAGATCCTCCAGGACATTCACGCTGGCGACTGCGGCCATCACGCTGGCGCCAAGTCGCTAGTCGCCAAGGCCATGCGGCACGGTTTCTACTGGCTCACCGCACACGCCGACGCCACCATCATCGTCCAACGATGCGTCGGGTTCCAAAAGTATGCCCACCAGACGCACCTCCCTAGTTCGGCACTCAAGACCATCCCCATTACATGGCCATTTGCCGTATGGGGCATGGACATGGTAGGCCCGTTCAAGAAGGCCCCGTCTGGCTTCACCCATCTCCTGGTCGTGATCGACAAGTTCACCAAATGGGTCGAGGCCAAGCCAATCAAAAAGTGCGACGGCAAGACGGCCACCAAGTTCTTACGCGAGCTCATCTATCGGTACGGCTACCCGCACAACATCATAACGGACAACGACACCAATTTCGCCAAGGGGGGCATGGCGGAATTCTGTGAAGAACATGGCATATGACTCGACCTTGCTTCAATCGCCCACCCGGAGTCGAATGGCCAAGCAGAACGAGCCAACCAGAGCATCCTCCACGGGCTCAAGCCGCGACTCCAGGTGCCCCTCGAGCGCACCCCAGGGTGCTGGGTCGACGAGCTCCCCTCCGTAATATGGGGGATCCGCACGTCTGTCAATCGCTTCATCGGGTTCACACCCTTCTTCATGGTGTGTGACGCCGAGGCCGTAATGCCAACTGACATGGAGCACGATTCACCTCGAGTCGCCAACTACGTCGAGGCGACCAACGAGGTCGCCCGCCAAGACAGCGTCGATCAACTCGACGAGGCACGCGACCTGGCTCGCTCTCGCACCGCCATCTACCAGCAAGGACTCCGTCGCTACCACAGCCGCCGAGTCCGGACTCGCACCTTCCAGGAAGGCGACCTGGTCCTACGACTGGCCCAAGACAAGAAAGGCATGCACAATCTCTCCCCCCATGGGAAGGGCCATTCGCCATAGGGAGAGTCCTCGGCAACAACGCCTACTACCTCATCGACATACGGGGTGACGACCAGCTCGAGGTCGGAAGGCCATGGAATGTAAACCTCCTCAGAAAGTTCTATACATAGAACCTCAAATTGTACTCAGCTGGCATATATAATGCAATTCATTCGGATCACACAATTGTGTCTACTCGCCATATTCTTGTGCCACTCGCACTCGCACATATTAGCAATATGCTACTCACGGAAGTCAACCTTTGGTCGAGTGACCGGCATGGCTAAGTAGTGCGGCACAAGGGCACCAGAAATACTCGGGCCTTGGGACGTCCACGAAAACGCCAACCCGGAGCCGTCATTGGATTCGCCTAGCTCGACTGGCCCACCGGGCCAAGACAACCGGTATACGCTTCTCACAGCGACCTGTCCCTCCCATCCTCGCGCAAAGCGACTCGAACGGTTAAGTACCACGCACAGGTACTCCGCAAAATAGAAATCCCCACGTGGCTCGGGAACACACCAAGTAAGAGAGCTGCCTTGGACTTACCAAGCGACTGGATCTCTGAGCCAGGGGAAGAGACGCGTTACAAACAACGCATTAACAACCTACAACAGGAACGCGCCCAACACGGTTGAGCACCATGCTCGGGGACTCGCCTACAATCCCACTCGCGCTCGGGGACTCGCCACTCAGAAGACGCGAGAGATAAAACAACGCACAAACAAAATAAAACACAAAAGTATACAATCGAGTTATACCCCATTAAAGGGCGGACGCGCTCGAGGACTCGCTCAATCAAAAATAAACACACCACACAATCCTGGTCACAATACGAGTCGATTGACTCCCATTGGCATATATTACAAAATGTTGATCATATTACAGCAGTCGCCACTTGGCATACATTACAAACTGCCCAACTACATTGTCTATTCCATAGGACCTCATGAAGAAGCACCACCACCCCCCTTGACACGAACAAAAGGTTGCCATGGGTTCGTCGGGTAGGTCATCAGCGACTTCGACAATGCCGACCGAAAGGGCTGCTCCGACTTCATGTCGCGATGCTCCGGCTCGGGGTCGCCAGGCGCTAACACCGTCTCCTGGTATGGCAGAAGATCCCCCATCGCTAGGACCCGATCGGTAAAAGGGGCGGCCTTTGCAGTCAGCTTCAGTACCTCTAACATCTCCATCGTGCCGGTCGCCGATGGGTAGCCACTAGTCTCGTCGTCAAGGTCGAAGTCGTCGGGGAAGTGGGCGAGACCCAGGCTCAATGCCGTGGTGGCCCCGCGCCTGAACGCCGAGCGCGCCATCCACTCCATGATGACAGGCGCCACCTCCAGATAGTGCCACACCTCCGTAAGCCCCCCAGGAATAACCTCGGTGGGGGACATGCCTTGAAGAACCGCTTGGACGCATAACGCCGAAGCCGTGGCCGCGTTCACCACGGCAGTGACACACTACGAAGCGTCGAAAGTTTGAACCACCGGGTCGCTTTGGCCTATCATAGCTACAAAATCAGACATCAGTGAAACTACGGACTTCCCCAATCAGGGACTCTCCAAACAAGTCAGGCAACGACGGAGACTCACCGAGGAGTTTGCGGAAATTCTCCGTGACATGCTTCTCCAATGTGGCATGATCATTGTGCAGCCCCACGATGATCGAATCCGTGGCCTTGCGTTCCTCCTCAGCCGCAGCAACAATAGCCTTCGCTCGGTCCTCAGAAGAAACTGAGGCCGCTCTCGCCTCCTCCAAGTCTTGGATCAGTGAGGCAATTCACCCATTCGCCGCGTCCAGTTCGGCAACTGGAACATACCCTTCACGGGCATTGGAAATTGCAGTCGGGAGACCATCTGAAAGAAAAATCATTAGTGAGTCATACAAAAACAGGTCATATATGAAAGAGAAAGGGAAAGAAAGGCAGGTACTTACTAATAGTTTCCTAGAGTCGCCTGCCTCAAGGCCTCGAGATCCCATTCAGCGCCCTTGCGACTGCCGGCCGGTTGATTCCTTTTGCAAACCCTGTAGAGACAACAATGTTCAGTACTTACCAAAGAGCAACATCAAGTTCCGAGCCGCTGAAATTCAGCGACTAGGAACTCGGGACTGGAGAGTAGAAGCAATTCAGTGCCTAGCCGCTGAAATTCAGCAGCTAGGCACTCGGGGACTGGACATACCTGAATGGAGGCACCAAGCATTTTATGAAGCTCGCCGGCATCAGTCGATAGGACCGTGAAGGAGGTGCGCCCACGACGAGACCCAATGTCTCCATCGACGACCTCCGGGCTCTGCGGAGACTGGTTATCTGCCACGCCTGGGACCCCCCTCGCCATGAAGCGAGGGAACATCGCTGACGCCCTAGCCGGGGCGCTAGTCGCCCGATCAAGCGCAGCCATCGCTTCTTCGACGACTGCATCTGGGTCGCTCCCCTTGGCGCTAGTCACCTCGACGGAATCATCGGCACCGTCCCTTTGCCTCTTCACGCCTTCCACGGCTGCGGCGTCATCAACAGACTTCCTCTTCTTGGGGAGGTCGCCTTCTCCTACGGTAGCGGTCAGCGGAATCTTCGCCACCGAAGGACGGCCGATCTTTTTGACTCCGGACCTGTCAAGACGTCAAAATCAACACGAAGACGACACAAGATGGAACACAATCTGGAATGGAAAATGCAAGGCTTACTTGGCGACTGGGAGAACATGCAGCCTGGTACTGATGTGGGCAGGCTTATCCAATTCGGGGCCCAGCTTGCGAGTGAGCCCCCTTTCAAAGACGTATGAAGCCCACGACACCGCGGGCTTCCTCGACGACGAAGCCGCGATCACCGGAATTTCCGGCTCTGAAGACGCGGCCGCTATTGACGGCTGCGGCAACTTAGACGTTGTTGCCCCAACCGCTCCTTGGCCTGGAGCCCCCGAAACCGTCGGTGCAATCGCCGCCAGGGGAACTTCTACCGCCACCTCGGTGTCCTCGCCCACCAACCCCTTCGTCGGGATCACACCCTCTAGGGCCTTGTGCGAGATTTTGGGGGTGTCTTCATCATCAGAGTCGTCATCTGACTCAAACACCACCACCGACTTGGATGGCGACGTCGGTTTCTTTGCTGGTGACTTGGGCTTGCGCATGGGCTTCGACAGTGTGGCCGTACGCCGGGACGTGTGCTCCTGCGCGACCTCGTCGCCTCCTTCAAGTTCATCGAGGCTGCGACTCGATTCGAACTCGCGCTGTTTCTGCATGCGAGTCTTGCGAGCCAAAGGCGCTGGGGGAGGGACCTCCTCCTCCTCCTCGTCGCTATCGGTGGAGTCTCCTTCGAAGGCCTTGTCGAGCTCCTGGGGGACCTCTTCATCGAGCGGAGGAAGCCAGCCCTCCAACACCTGAAACAGCTGAGAACCACCACAAGTAAGTACCAACTGCCGCGGCTGCGAATTGAGGTGCGGAAATGGCGACTAGGGAGAAAACTTACTGTGGGGGCTTCATTCTTCACGGGAGTGTACGAGGCGAGCCCGACCAACACGGTGGTGAATTCCGCGTCAGTGATCTTCTTCAGGGCGACCTTGTAGTCCTCGGCCTCCCACGATTCTTTGCTGGTTCGGGAGGGGTCGTGCTTCCCGCTATACTCGTACATCCAATGCGGCCGAGCCGCTAGCGGAACCAGGCGCCGCCCGAGCCAGCAGTTGTAAAGGTTGATCAAAGTCAACCCCTGGTCCTTCAGCCTCTGGATCTGGTCCATCATCTCCACGACAGCCATCCTCTGGTCTTCGGGAAGCTTCTTCGGCGCCAACCGGAGAGGCTCGCTCCTCTCGGCAACGAACTCGAGAAGTGCCACCTCGCCAGGGGGAGTAGACTCTTTCACATAAAACCAACTCTTCTTCCACTCGTTGGCGACTTTCTTTGGTAGAAGGAGCTTGATGAAGTTGGCCTTCGGCTTCAATTGGAATGTGACGCCATCTGCTGCCAATATCGAGCCGCCAGACGCCTCGCGCCCGATGCGGCCATGGAATAGCTCCAATCATAGCGGAAAATACGGCCTGCAGCCGAGGTAGCACTCGCAGAAGGCGACGAAGATCGCCAGCTGCTCAATGTTGTGCGGGCCTAGATCTGATGACTTTATCGCGTAATACGTGCAGAAGCGCCAGAAGAAGAGCGAGGTAGGGAATCCCAAACCTCTTTCAAGATGACTGGGGAAACAGATGAATTCGCCGGCTCGTGGCTTCGGCTCGGTCTCGGAGGAGGGGGAACCCGCTAGTTCCTCTTGCGGAGGACTCCGGTGTCCTCGAAGGACTTGAGTTGGGCTATGGTGCACTTGGATTTTCCCCATGAGCCTTTGGGAGGCGCCATCAGGAAGGACGTGGAATCGCACGACGCGGAAGAATCGAATCGAAGGAAGGCAGGAAGAATGAATGTGGGAGAATGAAGAATGTGGGGAAGGATTTGCAGAGCTGATTCGTCACTCCCCTTATATGGGAACGCTTGAAGGGAATATGCCTGAGAGGCAATAATAAAGTGGTTATTATCTTATTCCATGTTTACGATAAATGTTTATTTTACATGCTAGAATTGTATTGATTGGAAACATCAATACATGTGTGTTTAATAAACAAAAAGGGTTCCTAGTTATGCCTCTCTTATAGACTAGCTTGTTGATTAACAAGATGATCAAGGTTTCCTGATCATGGATATTGGATGTTGTTAATAACAAGGTCACACCATTGGTGGAATGATGTGATGAACATTCATCCGAAGTATAGCATTACGATCAAAGTCATTATGTTTATATTGCTATAACATCATACGAAGTAATCTTTATCCTTAGACTATGAGATCATGTTAATTGCTAACACCAGAAGAGTATCTTGATAACATCAAACGTCACATTGTAACAGGGTGACTATAAAGGTGGGTTCAGTGCTACGAAGGTGTTATGTTGAGGCTCATGGATCAAGAGTGGAATTTTTCAATCCCGATGACGGATAGATATACTCTGGGCCCTCTCCGTGATATCACATTAAGATAGCTTGCAAGCAATTGATGTGATCACTAGAATGTTATATCACGGGAACAAGAAAAGAGTGCATGTCGGTAACGAGATCAAACTAGGTATTTGGATACCGATGATCGAATCTCGGACATGTATTATATCATGAGACAAAGGGATTAAAGTGCTGACGTTAAAGGTTCTCACGATCATAGAAGTCATCGTTGAATATGCAGGAGTCAGTATGGATCTCCAGGTCCCGCTTCTGATTATTGATCTGAGAGGAGTCTCAATCATGTCTGCATTATTCACGAACCATAGGGTGACACACTTGAGGGTTGTCGGACACCATTTAGGAGCACATATGTTCCAGATAAAAGGTTTGCAAAGCGCAGGAAATGTTTAGAAACAGGAATTGTTTCGATAGAAACCGGAATTGTTTCGGGTGAAATTGCAGAAAGTGGTTATGCATGTGATATTGAAATGTTGCAAGGGGTTTTATGTGAATGTTTGTTAATTAAAGTAATTAACAAAATTCTGAGTAAAATAAATAAAAGAGTTTTATTAATTAAGAGTTGCATTTAATTTGGTGGAAATTAAATACATGTGAGTGGGATTTTGGGTGGAGGCCATGTTTATGTGAGTGGCGGTTCACCACATGAATGAAGGAGGGGAGGAGTCCCCCCCCCCCTCATGTGCCGGCTATGGGAGGGGAGGGGTCTCCCTCCATCCTATATAAAGCCCCCCTCTCCCCTCTCACAAACTACACCTCCTCGTGAAGGATCTCTCTCCCCCTCTAGATATTCCCCCATGGTCTCGGATTAGCGAGATACATGTTCCCGGTGGCCTTGCGTCAGGAGTTTGCTTCCGGATTGCTTGGAGCGAGGAGGTGGAGGTTGTCCGGTGGCTTGAAAGTGTGTGCGAGGACGGATGCGCTGCTGATTTGCGGCGCTCGGACTTCCACACGATCTTGAGATCGGCAAGCGTACGACTACATCAACCACGAGTTCCTACTCGTTATCAAAAGTCGTTGTCTTCGAGGGTAAGTTCTCCATGGATGTATGTCCACCCGTTGCTTTGTATCTAGTAGATAGATCTTGGCGTATAGTTCTCATCGTAGGAAATTTTTTGTTTTCTATGTCATGACCCAACAAAGGGTATCGAGCCTGATCTATGCGTAGGTGCTTTGCACGGGTAGTACACATATGTTTATATGTGGGCGATGATGATCATGTTATTGCATCTTCTATGTACTTTGGATATTGGTGGCATAGTGGGATGAAGCGGCCCAGACCAACCTTACATGTCATCATACATGAGACCGGTTCCACGACTGACATGCAACTAGTTTTGCATAAGTGGCTAGCGGGTGTTTGTCTCTCCTACTATAGTCAATATCTGATTTACAACGAGTTGCTAATAACTTGGTTATCCTCATTGTGGTTCATGTTCGTAGGTAAGACCGGTTCTATCTCCGAAAGCCCTAAGCCACGTAAAACTTGCAATTGATAAATTAGAGGCGTCTAGTTTAGATCGTTGTTGGGCTAGTGTCTTGATATGGTATTGTTGTAAGTAGATGTATGATAGATACTCTTACAACTCACTTAACGTGTAAGTTCCATAGACCTTGGCCTTACACACAAAGGAATGATAGAGATCATACCACGATGCACATGATAGAGATCAAATGCATGGACCATATCACCTCACTTCACACATTAGATGTTAGCATCTTATATTGCTAGTTTGGCGCTTTTGGTAGCATTATAAGATGATCCGTTATTTAGATATCAAGATAAAATGTGTTCTTCCTTAAGTATGCACCGTTTTGTGGATCGTGTTTTGAGGCATCACATGATGATCGGGTGTTCTTGACTCTACACTTTCATACAACGGGTGTAAGACAGTTTTACACACGCGAATACTAAGGTTCTTACTTGACGAGCCTAGCATGTACAGACATGGCCTCGGAACACGGACCGAAAGGTTAAGCATGAGTCATATAGTTGATATGATGCCCATATAGATGCTCGCTTGTGAAGCTACAATCGACTCACGTGATGATCAGACTTGGTGTAGTGGATTTGGTTCATGTAATCACCAAAAGGACACGAGGGATGTCGTTTTTGAGTGGGAGTTCATTTCTAATTTGGATTAGTCGAACCAAATTTGTCATAAATTAAATCAAAGTGAATTTGCATAGTTTGTTGTAGTCATTGGCATTCGTTTTCTACCTTATGCTTAGTTTTTATTTGAGATAATAGAACTATAGAATTCTGGATATTTACTTTACGAACTGGTATCGTATTGTTTTGAATGTCAATTTAAAGTTTATAAGTCCTATTGCAAACTTTCAGCAAACTCTATTTACTCCATGAAGTTTAATAAGTAGTATTAAATCAAGAGTAAGAATTCCAATGTTAGTATCTAAAGTATCATGTTTGCCTCCATGATTATTGATATTCAAAAAGTTGTTTTAATATCAAGATTATATTGGAGCTGGAAATTGTTTCAGAAACCATCATGTGTGAAAGATATTGTGATATCTAAAACAATGTTTTTGGTTGCATTATGATAGAGTATAATTTAGCAAAATACATGTTCTCATATTGTATGAGAATTTGTGAAGGATGGAGATGCTAGGCATCCGAATCTACCAAAAAGGTTTTGGGAACTGATATTATACTCATGATTCTTCCTTATAATCTATAGTAGCTTGATCATGAAAGTTGTCATGATAAGGATGAATAGAAGATGTAAGTAAAATGTTTACTACACTAAAAGATTACTAAAGAATGGATTTTTGAAAGAATGCCAAACATTTGATGATGGAGATCCACTTCAAAGTGCAAGTCCAAAGGTATTAGTATTTGACTATATACGCTTTGTACCATGTGTCATGTTGATGACACCACTATTAATGTTGATAGATTCTTTTAAAAGAAAAGGAATTGCTGAAAGAGAATCTATAAAATATTTTGCAGAAAATAAAAGGTTGGAGTTGTCCAACTTAGGTATATAGAAGATATACATGTTATGGCTATATTCCTTGCTTGTTAAACAATGTGGTTCTTAGGTATTGGATACCGAATTGGTTGGTATGAAGTGTCATACAGGACAACACAATTCATGAACTACAATGGCCTAAGTAACTACCAAGAGAATGAGTGATGATGTTCATCGAAAACAAATAAAGTGTTATTGTGTTTTTCGTTGTCATCAAACCAAGCCTTTAAGATTTGTTTAAATAATTGTTATTTTGTTCCAGTATCATGAGAACAATGGCTGTTCAAATAAATTACCGTATTCCATAAAGGATGGATGAACTTTTACAAGTCTAGTTGGAGAAATTACATCCATAAACACTATTGCTAAAATGTCGCAAGACAAATGATTGAAAGATCACTTATGAAGTGACATTGCTCTTTAAATTATATTGGAAATTAAACATGAAGAAACTCCATGTTGATGGATTTTTGGAGTCTTTTGATTTTGATCAATTGACGCATGTGAGACTTTCCTCGAGATAATTGAAACTCCGTCCATAGGCCAGAGAGGAACGGATGACTAGCTTATTGGAAATTGTGCATGCTGATGTGCATAGTCCATTATGTGTAGCCATATGCGATGGATCTTTTTGCTTCATATGCTTTCTTCAAAAAAAATGAGTGAATATATCTGTATATTTAATTAATAAGGAAGAAGTATGAAACATTTGAAAGTTGTTCAAAGACTTTCAAGATGAAGTGGAAAATCATTGTAACAAGAAAATAAAAGAGTTTATGATTTGATCATAAAGGAAGATATTTGAGTTACAGGTTTAGCAAAACACCTAAGATTTGAGGAATTGTTCCATGATTTGTGTTTTCCCGATAAACCATAGGAGTATGGCATATTCGAGAGATGAAATCAAACCATGTTTGACATGGTAAGATCAAAGGTGTCATTTATAAAACTGCCATTATGTTTTAAAGATTGAAGCTTTAGAGACTACCGCTTTAATCGAAAAAAGAGCACCATTGTGATCCATTGAAATGACACCATATGAGTTATGGTTTGGGATAAAACCCGAATTGTCTTTTCTTAAATTTTGGTATGCTATGCATAAGTAAAATGTTTACAGCCAAAGTCGTATAAGAATGTCTTTGTAGGTTATCCCAAAGAATTTGTTGGGAATTTCTCCATAACACCAAGGACAAAAGAGTTTGTTACTTGGAACGTCAAGTTTCTTGAGAAGGAATTTTTCGTGAAAAGTTAAGTGGGAGGATAATAGAACTTTGATAAGGTTGTTGAACCTTAGATATATGTGCTAAGTAGCGCAGCGCCGGAAAGTGTCCCGTATGCCACAATGCTCATGGCTCTCGTGATTACAAAAGGTGTGATCTAGGAGATTAGAGTTCCTATAGAACCGCGTGGGTCGGTAAGAATCAAATAGTAAGATTTGATAAGAAAGTCGTTATTGTTTTGACAATGATGGACCGACTACATGCAAAGAAGTGATGATGGGCCCTAACTCCATAAAATGACTAGAAGTCATAGAATCCGTGATAGTATCCATACACGAGAAATCAAGTTTCTGAACTTGGAAGACCCTCCGGAAAGGCGTGAAGCCTATCGGTCGTGTTTGGATCTATAAAGAAATAAGACATGGATGTTTAACATCTATGAAATAGTCGACATGTCGGAAAGAAGTTTACGACAATGTTCAAGGAGTTGACTATGACAAGATTTGATCTTTCATAGCGATATATAGTCTTGACGGATTAATGTAGCAACCACTACATATAATTTGGTATATGGTAGTTGAATAAACAAAACAAGGTTCTTCTAATAGAACGGTAACCTAGGACATGTACATGACATGGTCCGAAGGGTTTTGTTAATTCAAAGGGTGCTAAAAGGGCATGTAAACTTCAATAGTTGAAGTAAGCATAGCGGAGTTGGAATCTTCACCATGATGAAACTGTTAAAAGAGTTTAAATTCATCGGAGATGATGAAGATGCTTGCATTTGCAAGAAATTAAGTGGGAGCGCTGAGACATATTTCTAATAAATTATGTAGAGGACATATTGTTGATTGGAAATGATGTATCTTGAATTGACACAAGTTAAGGATTTCATTAAAATAAGATTTCGATGAAAGACTTGGGCAAACCCAGAATATTAGGCATCAATATCTATATGGATAGATTAAGGCGCTAATATGGTTGTGCCAGACATACATATATAAGATATTGAAAGGGTTCAATATGAGATATTGAAAGGGTTCAATATGAGATATTGACAAGAAAGGTTCTTGCTGCATGGAAAGGATTGTATCAAGATTCAAGTGTTTCAACACTTGGTGAGTAAAATCACATGAAAATTTTGATCGATTATACCATGATATGTATATATCCAGAATGTCCTATGCTCTAAATGTTATGAGCATATACCAGAATGATTCATAAGATGATCATTGGACAATAGTAAAGATATTCTTATGAGCTTTGGAAGAACTAAGAATATATCATGTATAAGTGACAAATAGTTAAAGGTAGTTCATTGTAAAGTGTTACATTGATACTAGTTTTGTCACAAGATACAAATTAAATTTATCTCAATTTAGACTATGGGTGGCACAATGTAATGGAAAGGATGTTCCATGATGGATTTGGATGAGTTCTATAGTTGAGATATTGTGACGGATACTACAATAAAAGGCTAAGTATATGACTGCTATAGTAGCAGCATAGGAAGGCATTTGTGTTAAGTAGTTTGTTATCAAACTAGGTGTGGTTCAAAGTGGGCTAATACTATGAAGATATATTGTGTGACAATAATATCAACATATTTTAACCCGAACGAACTAAAGGTCTCACCAGAGGACCAAATTTATACAATACCATCTCATTTGAGAATGAGTGATGCGTAGAGACGCAAGGACATGCAAATACACATGGACCTGAAACTGTCACATCCGGAGATTATGTTAACCACTAGCAATTGCGTATATGCAACACCAGAAAGCCATAGGTGTTCAATACGCAAAGTTTTTCAAACTAGATTATTGACTCTAGTGCAAGTGGGAGACTGAAGGGAATATGCCCGAGAGGCAATAATAAAGTGGTTATTATCTTATTCCATGTTTATGATAAATGTTTATTTTACATGCTAGAATTGTATTGATCGGAAACATCAATACATGTGTGTTTAATAAACAAAAGGGTTCCTAGTTATGCCTCTCTTATAGACTAGCTTGTTGATTAACAAGATGATCAAGGTTTCCTGATCATGGACATTGGATGTTGTTAATAACAAGGTCACACCATTGGTGGAATGATATGATGAACATTCATCCGAAGTATAGCATTACGATCAAAGTCATTATGTTTATATTTCTATAACATCATACGAAGTAATCTTTATCCTTAGACCATGAGATCATGTTAATTGCTAACACCGGAAGAGTATCTTGATAACATCAAACGTCACACCGTAACAGGGTGACTATAAAGGTGGGTTCAGTGCTACGAAGGTGTTATGTTGAGGCTCATGGATAAAGAGTGGAATTTGTCAATCCCGATGACGGATAGATATACTCTGGGCCCTCTTGGTGATATCATATTAAGATAGCTTGCAAGCAAGTGATGTGATCACTAGAATGTTATATCACGGGAACGAGAAAAGAGTGCATGTCGGTAACGAGATCAAACTAGGTATTTGGATACCGATGATCGAATCTCGGACATGTATTATATCATGAGACAAAGGGATTAAAGTGCTGACGTTAAAGGTTCTCACGATCACAGAAGTCATCGTTGAATATGCAGGAGTCAAGATGGATCTCAGTGTCCCGCTTCTGATTATTGATCTGAGAGGAGTCTCAATCATGTCTGCATTATTCGCGAACCGTAGGGTGACACACTTAAGGGTTGCCGGACACCATTTAGGAGCACATATGTTCCAGACACAAGGTTTGCAAAGCGCAGGAAATGTTTCCATAGAAACAGGAATTGTTTCGATAGAAACCGGAATTGTTTCGGGTGAAATTGCAGAAAGTGGTTCTGCATGTGATATTGAAATGTTGCAAGGGTTTTATGTGAATGTTTGTTAATTAAAGTAATTAACAAAATTCTGAATAAAATAAATAAAAGAGTTTTATTAATTGAGAGTTGCATTTAATTTGGTGGAAATTAAATACATGTGAGTGGGATTTTGGGTGGAGGCCATGTTTATGTGAGTGGAGGTTCACCACATGAATGAAGGAGGGGAGGAGTCCCCCCCTCATGTGCCGGCTATGGGAGGGGAGGGGTCTCCCTCCCTCCTATATAAAGCCCCCCTCTCCCCTCTCACAAACTACACCTCCTCGTGAAGGATCTCTCTCCCTCTCTAGATATTCCCCCATGGTCTCGGATTAGCGAGATACATGTTTCCGGTGGCCTTGCGTCTGAAAGGAGTTGCTGCTTCCGCTGATTCGCTGGAGCGAGGAGATGGAGGTTGTCCGGTGGCTTGAACGTGTGTGCGAGGATGGATGCGCTGCTGATTTGTGGCGCTCGGACTTCCACACGATCTTGAGATCGGCAAGCGTACGACTTCATCAACCACGAGTTCCTACTCGTTAACAAAACTCGTTGTCTTCGAGGGTAAGTTCTCCATGGATGTATGTCCACCCGTTGCTCTGTATCTAGTAGATAGATCTTGGCGTATAGTTCTCATCGTAGGAATTTTTTTGTTTTCTATGCTGCGGCCCCAACAACGCTACCCGCCAAATTCGGGGTAGCCGTTACCTACGATAATTACGTCGAAGTTACCGTTGGGATTTCCAATGGATAGTTTGACCAGAATTGACGGTCCAACTCCTCCATTCCACCCGCTTCCCGTTAGTCTTCTCCATTCGCCAAAGCAGTGACTTGGTAGCAGTGACATTCGCCGGAGTGGCGAGTGGAAGCCTGGGGAAGATTTCCTCGGTTCTACTGGAGTCCATCGCCGACTCGACTGGGCCTCCAAATTGGGCTCGCCTACTTCGACCACCAAAGGGACACCTGTACCTGAATCAATGATGGCCTCGGGGACTACTGATAGGGATATGCCGAAGGGGGTATGCCCAACAGGACGTTCTGATTGGGCCGAAGGGCCTGTGAGTGGGCTCAAGGATCGGCGATCGAGTGCGATCAAGGAAAGGCTGGATCGGATATTGAAGGCCTAGAAGCGTACTTGAAGCCAGTCGGATTAGGTCAAAAGCCTCCGAGTCCATATCTGGCTCGGTTGTAACTTGTAAACCCTAGCGAGGTGATTCCTATATAAACCTCCCTAGGGTATCCTTAGGACTTACGCTCCATCATACACCCCCTCAAGTGACTCGCTGCTTAGACGTCGAGCTCGCCACCCTTGTAACTCGCTCTCCATTAATCCAATCCAGCAGGAGTAGGTCTTTACCCTCCGGGGGGGCGAACCTGGGTAAACCATGTGCATCCGCCCCCATCTCGCACCGCAGATGGCCGCCATCTCTTCCTCACGTTACAATCAATCGCTGCCAATAGCAGCGACTGCCGTGGCCATTTCCACAACAGCACCAAACCCTGATCGAAGACCCCGGTCGTCACTGGACACCACCAAAATGGGATCTAGTTATGGCATCTAGTGTCGTTTTGGTCGCCGCCCGATCCCTAGCCCGGTCACCGCCAAGGAGTTTAGAACCCACCCGATTCTACCGACTTGCCACCAAAATCGGCCGTGAGTGCACATAATTGGGTTTGATGCTCCAAAATATTCCCTTTACCTACTACTTCACCCCCAACACTATAAATAGACACTAGTGGCTCAGATCTTAGATCTAGACTGGATGATGAATTATAGAGAGTTATGCTCCTTTTCCCCTTGTGTGGAACTCGTGTGGAGATGATTTGGGATCTTCACATATGTACTCTTCCCACATGTGTATTATAGTATGCATGTGCCAGCGCCAATATTCCTTCATGTTCTATTAGTTGCTATTCTTCCTTTCTAGGGTTCTATTGGCTCGGTGGACCGGTCGGTAAAAAAGAATCGGTTTCAATTAGAGTGGGTGTTGGCTTGTCTTTCGAGTTCCGTAGGTTGCTCTGTTGGGGGTTTATTTCCGGGATCGATTTTACGGGGTTGCCTCGCTATTTATTACCACGTGTGCATGTGTTCTTCGTGTCTTCCACCTTTCCTCTCGAACCCCCTCGAATCCCATGAATCCATAAACATCGAGCCGCTCATTGAACGCGTCAAGGCGTATCACTAGATTTACCGCTTTAGTGTTTACTTTCAGCTATAGTTTACATCCAATAGTACTAGTTGTTTACAAACTCCTCTCTTTGATAACTGGCTATTTCTAAACCATGTTTTATGTATGAAAGTAGTTGCGTCGATAACATAGTTGTGGGGCTATGTGGTTTCTATTATGTGAAGCTACCAAGGGACGATATAAACTGGGAAATTATTTGTTGCTTTAAGTACTAAAATAATCATGTTGTTGATGCAGGAAAATATAGCCATCGATATCCAACAAATTATAATGTTGTTGTGGCTGCAGCCAATGACAACCATGATGGGGCTACCTACATCAGGAGGATGTGCATTGTCTCTCATGCCATGTTAAGTCGCCAAGTTGGTGTGTTAGCTCCATCTGGCCGCGCTCCAAGCTAGGGCTTAACTATGTGTCTGTGTGACATGGTTTTCATTGTGTACTTCTCTAATTAAGTGAGACCCAACGAGAAATATCCCTCCTGGGTCGCCATCTAGGGTGACTTCAGACCCCCCCTTCCCTAGACGCCACAAAGCCCTCCTTCTCCGCACCCCTTAAGCTTGTCACCACTAGAGGAGTCCATCAACAGCGGTTGTACCCTTTCGACCCCAATAAAACTAATATCTTGGTGACCCTAGCATTCTATGTCATCTTCTTGATGTACGCCCTCTTATGGTGGCGCTATATCGGATCTAGGTGGGGTCCTAAGGTGACAACGATGCGCCTAAAATTGATCCTAGTGCTGATCGGGCATCTATATGTTCCCCTCGTAGCTGCTCGACCATGCCAAGAGCACAACACTTAGGAGGCATGTGTGCTTGAATCTTTGGGAGTTAGATCACATATGCGATAGGCAGTGCGATGGGCTCTTTGCTCGCTCTTCTCACACCATGGGACTCTATCCTGACGCGAAGATTTTTTCCATCACTAGTGGCAAACTCCATCCACCTCAAGCTAGCCTCAACATCTCCATGGTCGTGACTACCAAGGTGTTGATGAGGGATCATGGTGGTCATGTTTGAAGAAGATCATATAAGATCTAGAGTTTCCATCTCGCATGCTCATGTCAAGTCGAGAATATTCGAGGGAGTACTCGTAGCAGATTGGGAGAAGTATGCATGTCGGATGATCGATGTTTTGCAGCAGTGTTCTCGATGAGTGGGGCAGTGACACTGGCAGCATTCATTGTTGGCAGTGCTCTTGAAGTTCCACATCCTAGTTTCCGAGGTGAAAACCCTAGGTCCGACCTTTGGTGTTTGTACCTGGCAATGGTGCCTCCCTAGCCATTTACTTGTTGAAAGCATTTTGTGGAGATTGGACCTTCTCTAGGTGAAACCCAAAGATATGCCCATGTTAGTTAAACCATATGGTGACGGTGTTTGTGCATTGTTACCTTCGTTGAGGCATCGTTTTGGAGAAGCTTTTTCAAGTTGAGGTGCTATTGCTGCTGAGAGTCTTTCATTATTTTGGTGGGCTCTTTGTTTTTCTTTTTTCTTCTTCTTTTGTTTCTAGCTGTGTGCATCATTGATTTCTAGACTTCCTCTAGTCATTATGTTGTTGCATAGAATGGATGTAATTGATATCATATTGTTATGAATATATTCCATTTATCAATTTTTAAATTAAGTGTGTGTGAGTGTGTCATTTAACAAGGTAGTTCTATATCCATGGACCACATGAACTTTCTTCCGGAGATGAAAATGGAATAGAAATTGATGGAACCAACCTATACCACATTTGTTTTCATATTTTTCCGCGGGAGCTGAAACAAGTACATAAATCCGAAAACAAATACAAAATAAGATATTTTCAAAAATAGATATGGACCAAATACAATATCACAACAAAAAACCCATACCCGACGGATTTTTTGGGGTGGGATAAGCGAAAAGAATCGGCAAAAGTTGGTCATGCGGCGGATAAGCTGTCGCGACACCATTTTATCGCGGCGACCAATTATACGCCTTGGTAGGTCTGATACAGGCAAAAAATTACGTTGTGGTATGTGAGAAGGTGAAACGGTGTATAATAATGCCCTGGTACGTCAACGGGGCAGAATTTACTACACCGAGGAGTGGACTTACGTTTACATTTTTTCCATAATGAAGACTAGTCAATCACGTGACCCTAACATGGCAATCACGTCTCACTGACTTGTATGTCCCACCACCGCCTAGACTCGCGCATATATTATGCCCTCCAAAATCCCTCTCGGGGAATCTTCAGCGGTTGGAAGTGGAGTGCGAGGAGATTCTATAGGCATCAGCGCACAGACTCGGTGAACAGAGATGGCGGAAAGGCGAGGCATCATTCCTCTCCATGGCGGCGGCATCATAAATGCCAAGAATGGTAAACAGGTTTCTCGTATCTCTTTGATTGGGGTTTTCTTCTTCTGAGTTGTTTCGGTCGATTTCTCTTTCTCTGATTAGGGTTCTCTTCCTTTTGATTTTTTATCTCTCTCTCTCTATCTAATCGATTGGGGTTTTCTCTTATCTTATTTGGGAATTTTTTCGCAGATCGTGCCATAGTGGATCGAATGCATAGATATAAAGGAATGGAGCGTTATCCACTCCAGTAGCTGGCTTTGTTGCGGGTGTAGCCCTGAATTGAAGCCGCATCGCATACAGTGGCGTGGACACAGGATGCAAGTTCCTCAGGTGTCACTACAAAACTATGAGGTGCAAGTACATTATATGAATCAATGATCCGCACAACGGGAGGATGCAATCAGCGTTGGAGCACATGTGGAAGAAAGCCGAGGATGATGAGTAACCAATGACCACTGGTGAATTCAATGACAAAATTGAAGTAGTAAGGGATCAAGCCAATGCCACGGTCCAGGGTGAAGTGACCGGGATTGTGAATGAGTTGGCTCGCCTCATGGCTTTGATGGAGTCACTTAGGCCTAATTTAGAAGTAATTCGTTAGACTTGAGTTGTGTGTAAGAAATGTTGTTGGCGCAATTTAATAAATATATATTGGAGCACACTTTTCTAGTATATCTCTGTGATTGATAATTTGGTTTGTTTGCAGTTGCGTCACACTCGTGCAATTCTTAAGACGACAGTTTTGTTTGTCATGGATACCGTGGCACAAAGATATTCTTGAAAAGTTAGCAGGGCCCACATGTCATAGACTTCGAGCTTTCCCCGTGCGCTGCGAGCATTTTTGTAAAATTTCACTTATCTCGTCACTCGCTCTCTCGATCCCCAATCTTTTCCCAAACAACAACCCTAGCTCCCCTGCCACCGTCACCTCCCTGCTATAATGACGCCGCCTCGCTCCACCAACACCACCCCCACCACTGGCGCCCCCTTGGCCCCCTCCGCATCAACACATGGGGAGAGCCTCCCCAAGGAGATCGCCCTTCCGCACTTCCCCAGGTTGTTTTTTCTTTCTATACTTTGATCGTTAGAAGCACACAAATGTACAAGAGATGGATGTATTCATTTAGGAAGACAACGGAATACGAACATGGTTTGGAAAGTTTTTTGGATTTTGCATTCTCCTGGTCAGCAAATGTAGGAAAAATCCATTGTCCTCACTTTGCTTGTGTGAATCTGTATTGGCATGACTATGCAACTATTGCTAACCACTTGGTTGATAAGGGTTTTCTGCCAGTATATATGCATTGGGTTTTTCATGGTGAGTCTATTGATGGTAGTTCTAGTGTGCCTGAATGTAGCATGGGTACTGAACCTGCTAGTCATCCTATGAATGATGACATGGATGATCTGCTTAGGGCTAGTACAAGGCATTTTCTGCATACCGATGGTTCTGCAAATACTAATGCTCCTAATGATGTTGTTACCTGTACCAAGTTGGCATATGATACTGCCCTAGATCTGTACCCAGATTGCAAGAATTTCTCAAAGCTGCTTTTCATTATTAGGCTCTTGAACATAAAAAATCTGTGGGGAGCAGCCAATGGAATGTTTGATGAAATTCTCTAGTTATTAGGTGAAGCATTCCCTGATGGAAATTAAATACCTAAGAACTATTATGAGTCCAATAAGTTTGTGAAAGATGTAGGCATTAGGTATAACAACATAGATGCTTGCATAAATGACCATGTTTTATATAGGAATGATCTTGCAAACCATGATAGCTGCTCCACCTATGGCACTTAAAGGTGGAAGGCCTTAAGGGAGGATGGAAAGGGGCCTCACAAAGTTGCTGCTAAGGTTATCACGCATTTTCCTCTGAAAAGAAGGTTGTAGAGGATTTTTATGTCTAAAAAGATGACAACTGATGCAACGTGGTATGCAAATGAGCAAACCGATGATGATCTGCTCTAGCATCCTGCTAATGCTGAGAGTTGGAAAAACCTTGATAGGTTGCATCTGATCGGAGGAGATCCTCGTAACATCAGGTTGGGATTATCTACAAATGTCTTCGGCCCATTTGGTGCAGCCAGCACGTCTCGTAGCACTTGGCCTATGATTCCGATTCCATACAATTTTCCACCATGGATATGCATGAAGCCTGAAAAATTTATTCTGTCCCTGTTGATCCCTGGTCGAGATCTCCTAGAAATAATATAGATGTTTACCTGGAGCTCTTAGTTGAAGAACTTGAAGAGCTATATGACACGGGTGTTAGAACATATGATTCAGCCACATGTGACTATTTCACCCTCTGTGCTGCATTAGCAGGAAATATTTATGATTACCCTGGTAATGCAATGGCATCTGGTATAAAAACCAATAAGAATGTTCTGTGTGCTACTTTTTTCGTTGACACTGATAGCTACAAACTAAAGCATGGGAAGAACACATGTTACAAGGGACACCATAGGTTCCTACCTTTTGATCACCCGTATAGGACTGAGATAGATTATTTTTATACACATGTTGAGGACGTGGGACCTCCAACACCAATTATTGGATATGAAATTCATGAGAAAACAATTGGTTTGAAAACCGTCTTTGGAAAGTTAGAAGATCAGAAGCATGCAAATGCAGCTTCAAAGCAAAAAATGTGATACCGCTATCAAGGACAACCCCTGCATGTGGCACACCAAATCATGCTTTTTTCGGACTTAAGTACTGGAAGGACCTTCATGCACAACATAATCTGGATATAATGCATATTGATAAAAACTTTTTTGATAATGTTGCCAATAGTCTGCTAGATGTGAAAAATAAAACAAAGGATAACCTTGCATCGAGGCTAGATATGCAGATCCTCAACATGAAGGAAGCACTTCACGCAAAGGACGTTAAAGATCCTCGAGACGATAAAGTGGTCAAAACTCATATGAGAGCAACATGCTACAACTTAGACACAAGCAAGAAAAGTTCTTTCTGTCGAGTCTTAAGAAGTGCCCGTTTCCCTGATGGGTGTGCATCATGTTTAGTCTCAAAGGTGCAAGTAGAAAAAAGGAAACTAGTTGGTCTGAAGAGTCATGACTGCCATGTCATAATGCAATAGTTGCTTCCACTAGCGTAAGAAAATTTCTTCCATATCATGTTTGCATAGATTTGGTTCGTCTCATAATCTTCTTCAGACAGATGTACTCTAAAGTAATTCACGTTGATGATATGGTGAAGTTGGAATTTGATATTGCTGAAACACTCTGTCTTATGGAGAAAGTTTTCCCACCCTCCTTTTTGATGACATGGTGCATTTGTGTGTGCACCTGCCAAGGGAAGCTAGGCTCCCTGGTCTTGTGCAATATCAAAGCATGTGGTCAGTTGAGAGGTGTGTTCGTAACCTCTGCTTTGTCAATTGCATTCTTGTTCGCAAGCTATGGAGTTTTGTATAGCTAGTTGTAAAGCTTTGTCCCATTTTGTAGGTACATGAAGTTGAAACTGGTGATGAGGACAAGGAGTCACCCAGAAGGATCTATTGATGAAGGTTATGTCCTCGATGAGAGCCTTACCTTTTGCTCGTGGTACATGTGTGGTTGTCTTTCGAGGCATAACCGAAAGGCTCATAATCACGAAAGTGATGATGAAGATGCCACAATGCCATATCTCCGCAGAAGGGGCAGCAAGTTGGTTGGAAATTCTATCATAGAACTAAAGGAGATATGCCCTAGAGGAAAATAATAAATGGATTTTATTATCATATCTCAATTAGTTCATAATAGTTTCATATTGCGCTATAACTATATCAAGTGGAAACATTTATATAGGTGTGGTATGAAACAAACCAAGCCCTAGTAGCCTCTATTTATACTAGTTCGTTGGGCAGCTAATGATCGAGGTTTCCTGATCATGGACTTACTATAACGTCAACTGACAACGAGGTCATATCATTAGTGAATGATGTGATGGAGATTACCCAAATATTGCGACACGATCAAGTCACAAGGTTCATCGTTGCAATAGTTAGAAGCATAGTTTCCTTCTCCTTAGACCATGAGATCATTTTAATCACTGTCTCCTGAGGCTACTTTGACTGCATCAAACGTCATGTTTGTAATTGGGTGACTAATGGTGTATGTTAGGTATTCTAGAGGAACTTTTGAGGCCTATGAATCATGTTCGGGATTTTTTCACCCGTGTGCCAGGAAGATACACACGGCCGGCTTGGTGAGATCACATCCATAATATCGACAACATGTGACTAGGTCACGAGGATGGAATATCACATGAACAAGTAAAACAGAACTTGTTGGTAATGAGATTGAACAAGTTATATGATACCAATTATCAGATCAGGGAATTGGACGCGACATTTCCCGGTTCAAATGACATTACATCATGGAATGCACATGGGTCATTATGGGCATCTAGTCCCGCTTTTGATCATTGATAGAGATCATGTTTGTGCCATTCCCGAGCCATTGGGATGGCACACTTGAGGGTACGATGACGGAAGTATAGGAATCACGAGACGAAAGAGAAAAGGAAACCAGAAAAGTTCCATGAGAGAAACCAAATCATTTTGGGAGATTCTCAAGTCGTTCATAGGAAATCAAAAGGGAACTGAAAGGTGTTTTCGGGTCAAAAAGCATTTTGTAATATGTATTTACATATTAATTAATCTAATTAATATTAAATATAATATTAAAATATATTTTGAAAGGGTATTCCACTAGTGCGCCAGGTTCCTAGGGAAAAATTGCCCATGAGGGAAAACTGTCACAGTGAAGGGCCAAGGTCCAAGGGACCAAGGCCTGGTCGTCGCCTAGGGCCCACCCGACTAGCCTAGGGCTGCGCACGGGGTGGGGTTCCCCCTAGCCGGCCGGCCTATGGCTCCTCCTTCCTCCCTCTCCCTTGTTTAGTCCCATATGAGAAACCCAATGGGGAGGGTACTGATGGCTCAATGCACGGCGCCTAGAAAAATGCTTGATGGCGGTGTTGATGTAGAGCTCGTTGGGAACCCCAAGAGGAAGGTATGATTAGCACAGCATCAAGTTTCCCTCAGTTATGAAACCAAGGTTTAATCGAACTAGTAGGAGCAAGGAAACACCTCAAAGGTGCTACTAGCTGAGCTTTGGCAGGGCGCACTACCGGTGCTAGTAGCAACGTGGAGACCTGCACAACACAACCACAGAACTTTGTCCCCAACTTGCGATGAGGTTGTCAATCTCACCGTGTTTTGCGGAAAACAAAGGATTAAACGTATCGTATGGAAAGAAGTAAAAGTTTGCAGAAAGTAAACACAAAGCAGTAAAAGATTCGTAGATTGTATGTAAAGTAACAGGACCGGGATCCATAGTTCACTAGAGGTGGCTCTCCTTAAGATAGATAACATGCTGGGTGAACAAATTACAGCGGGGCATTGACAAACACCGAGAAAGCAATACATGCATATACTAATCATCTTGACTCCTTTGAGACTTGATTGGGCATTAGAACATAATACATAGACCGCCATCCAACTGCATCTATGACTAATAATCCACCTTCAGGTTATCATCCGAACCCCCTCCAGTATTAAGTTGCAAGCAACATATTATTGCTTTACGAACTGCGTGTAAGGTAAACAATACGATTGCTCTATGAACAAAGGATTGTTGTTTTTTCTCCTAGTAGCAACACATCTAGTACCTTAGAGATTGTCACTTCCCAGTTACCGTGAGGCATGAACCCACTATCGAGCATAAATACTAACTCTTGGAGTTGCTAGCATCTACTTGGCCAAGATAGCTACTAACAACGGAAAGCATGCAAGATCTCAAATAACAAAGACATGATAGAATCAATAATCAATCTGAAATAGCATCTCAATATCCATCGGATCCCCGCAAACACAACATGTATGAATTACAAATAGATGATCTTGATCATGAACGGAGCTCACAAGATCTAAACATGAAAGCACAAAGGAGGAGAAACCAGCCATCTAGCTACTACATGGATCCGTAGTCCAAGGATGAACTACTCACGCATCACACCGGAGGCTTGCATGGTGATGAAGAAGGCCTCCAGGGTGAATTCCCCTCTCCGGCAGGGTGCCGGGAAGAGCTTCAGATCCCCCCTGATCTAGGGATGGATATGACGATAGTTACAGACTCTTTCGTGGATTTTTGATCGGGTACCTAGGGTTTTCGTCCCGAGGGCAACTTATAGGCGGAAGGAGAGGCCGAGGGGGTGCTGGGGGCGGCCAGACCACCCCCTGGCGCGGGCCAGGCCTGGCCGCACGGCCAGGTGGTGTGGCCGGCCCCCAGCCCTTCTCCGTCTCGTATTCTGGCACTTGATCCCTTCCGGAAAAATAGGCACTTTGGCTTTTGTCCCGTCCAATTCCGAGAATATTCATTTTCTGACTTTTCTGGAACCAAAAACAACAGAAAACAGGCAGCTGGCACTGTGGCTCTTGTTAATAGGTTAGTCCAAGAAATCATAATAAAAGTACTCCAAAGTTGGAACAAAACACAAGAAAGTGGATAAAACCAAGCATGGAACATCAAAAATTATAGATACATTTGCAATGTATCAACATCCCCAAGCTTAACTCCTGCTCGTCCTCGAGTAGGTAAGTGATAAAAAGAAATAATTTTTGAGGTGACATGCACCATCAAAGACTTGATCAAAGTATTTGCAAAACTCAAAGCTAGGATCAAAGTACTTCAATCATAACATGAAAGACAAAGTTTTAGCAATAAGCAAAGAAACTATGATACAACATGAAAAGGCATAAACAAAAGATTCATGAATAACATGCTTTGCAAGACGTTTGTTTGTTTCACATAAAGAAAACATAGCATAATAGTATTCAGCTTGTCCCTCAATAGAGTAGCAAATATAAATGCATAGGACACCTTCAAAGTTCATAAGAGTGAGTAGATACAATAGTTTCAAACAAGCAATAACAAGTTATGCATCAATCAACTAGTCTTGGGACAATGCACATAGAACTAAGAATGGCCACTATGCTCTCAAAGTAGTGCATAAAGATAGAAGGTGGAGACTCAAAATAATGGTGGAAGAAAGGCCTTTTGTAAAAGGAAGTAGGGATTCAAGTCTCATAAAGAGCTTCCAAAAATTATGGTACTTATAGCTTTCAGCTCTCATTGCCCCTATCATAAGCATCTTGAAGGTGATTAAGGTTAAAGTGACACAACTAATAGGATATGCTTGACAAGTTATAAACCGAAATCTCATGCCCCTTACTTACGAAGACCGATCCTCATGCTACTCAACTTCAGTCACGAGTAAGCTCTTGTCATTGTAAGTATATGTGTATCATTAAGAACCGCCAATGGGGTACCCCTTGCACATGATACGGGAGCTTTCCCATAATCAAAATGACAAGGCAAGCAGACAATGAGCATCTCAACTATCTTTTTATTTGCTATTTGCATAGGTTTTTATTGAGGATGCTTCATAGAATGCTCACTATGGTGATGCTGCAAGTTTCCACCATGCTTAGGCATGGCTTAGGCTAGCGGCCCAGGCATTTCTCTAACACACATACAAACTCCATGATCTTACAAGTTCCACTTTTATTTCACACCACCGGGATCCGTAAGCAAAAGAACATAATATCAACGGGGTACAAAGTACAAGTGCAATGTTGAAAGCGTTCCCCATGAAACATGGTTCTGCTAATTTCAACTTATAAAGCGCAAGCATATATGCAATAAAGAAGGACCCAATGGTTCAAGTTTATTAGTGGCAGTAAAGTAAAGTGTGCCATCAAGTTCGTGAGAGCTTTAATCACTAGTTTTCTCATAACAGGTGGAAGGTAAACAAAAGCATGAATATACTTGGAATAGCATAAGCTAGTAGGTAGGTATGGTGGACTCTTTGGAATAACTTGGTTTAGGGAGTTGGATGCATGAGTAGAACTCATACTTGGTTGTGGAAGCTAGCAAAAGACTGGGAGCGACAAACTAAGAGAGCAATAATGGCCATAATCATGCAGCGCGACAAAAAATCATTGATCAAAGCATAAAGTGATATTACAAGTTGAAAACTAAAGGATCTTAAAGGCTATGGTGACTTGAGATAGTCATAACATGGTGTAAGCATGTGCCAAGTCAACCCAAATAAAGCATCAAAGGAGAATACCACTATACTATGCTTTAATATGCTAAAACAACGCATGATTCATCCAAGGCACATTAAGCAATCTCAATTGTTTATAACAAGTCATGCTACAGCAAAGAATACTAAGCATAAAGCCAAAACAATATCAAGCATGGCATGACGAAGCATAGCCACAGTCAAAAACGAGCTCTTTTTACCACATAAGCATGAACTTTCCTACTCTTTTCCAAACCAAACCAAACTATTTGCAAACCAAAGTGTGAAAAGGGGGTCCAACCAACTTATTCAGAAAACTAAGCAAACCAAGAAAACTAAAAACCAAAAAAAAAACGAAAAGGAAGACGCTCCAAGAAAAACACAACTGTGCACGAAACAATAAAAATGAAGCGTTTGGAAGAAACCTGAAATTTTTATTGATGAAGAAGGGGATGCCTTGGGCATCCCCAAGCTTTCATGCTTGTACTTCTTGGATATTTATTGGGGTGACATGCGTGGCATCCCCAAGCTTGAGCTTTAGTCGATCCTTCATCTCATTACTCATTCCTTCCATACACCTGAAAATTTTCCTTCATACAAAACTTCACACAATCTTTATTAGCAACATTAGTGCACTCAAGATAAATAAATCTTAAGGTTCAGTTCTAACACCAAATAAACTTCCATTAGAATACTAGCTACTGTATCACTTCCCTCAAAGAGCTCAATTCCCCAAAAGAACTCAAGAAGGAACTAACAAGAAGCAAATGCAGAAAATGGCAGAAATCTGTCAAAACAGACCAGCAGGTAAAGAAGAGTTTTTTCGAAAACCTTATGTTGCTCAAATAAAAAAGTGTTGAACTAACTAAAGTTATATGACAACCTGGGGCAGAAGCACAAAAAATTACAGCTCAATCCGACGTACAGAGCTCTCTCAGGAATATTTACGGTGAAGCACAAAAATCTGTTTCGGGACAGCAACTTTCTCAATCATTACTTCACTCTCATTAGAGGTTACTCTTGGCACAAAAAGCAAATAAAAAGGATAAGGAGAGGTTATTACAGAGGTAATAACTTCCAAGGCTCAACTAAAACTCTTGGGTTATCTCCCAACAAGTACTTTTCTTTAACGCCTTTAAGTTAGGCATGAAAATTTGAGAAGATGCTCTCATAGGAAATATGAATTAAAGTAAAAGAGAGCATCAAGAAGAAAATTCAAAACACATTTAAGTCTAACCCGCTTCCTATGCATAGGAATCTTGTATGCAAATAAATGCACAAAGAGCAAAATGACAGGCATAGGAAGATAAAACAAAAGTAACTTCAAAACTTTCAGCATATAGAGAGGTGTTCCATTACCATAAAAACTTCTACAACCATATTTTCCTCTCTCATAATAATTTTCAGTAGCCTCATGAATAAAATCAACAATATAACTATCACATAAGGCATGCTTTTCATGATCTACAAGCACTAGAGCTTTATTATAAGCATTTTCAAAAGAATCCTTGGGAACATAACATTCTCCCTCCTTTGATAAGCATGGGGGACAATCAAATAATGTAAGGGATAAAGAGTTACTCTCATTAGAAGGTAGGCATGGGTATATCCATTCTTCCTCCTTTTGTCCATCACTCTCCTCCTCTTTTTCATCTAATGAGCTTCCAGGTTCAGCAATTTCTTCTTCCATGGAGGTTATAGTAGGCGGTGGTTCATCTATTACCTTAGTAGTAATAATACTATTCCCAAATAGGAAACTGAGTGAGCTATCCATAATGAAATAGTGATTGGAGCAGAGCTAGTCATAAAGGAAACTTAAGAAAGGAACTGATTTTTTTGGTGTGTTTTTGAAATAAGAAAGCAAAACAAGTAAAACTAATTTTTTTGTGTTTTTTGAAGAGTAAAATAAGCAAACAAAGCAAAAAGAAAACTAAGCAAAACAAAAACAACAAAGTAAAGAGATTGGTTATGAGGGACTCCCCTTGTGAAGATGTCCTTGACTCCCCGGCAACGGTGCCAGAAAAATGCTTGATGGCTCAATGCACGGCGCCCAGAAAAATGCTTGATGGCGGTGTTGATGTAGAGCTTGTTGGGAACCCCAAGAGGAAGGTATGATGAGCACAACAGCAAGTTTCCCTCAGTTATGAAACCAAGGTTTAATCGAACCAGTAGGAGCAAGGAAACACCTCAAAGGTGTTACTAGCTGAGCTTTGGCAGGGCGCACTACCGGTGCTAGTAGCAACGTGGAGACCTGCACAACACAACCACAGAACTTTGTCCCCAACTCATGGCGAGGTTGTCAATCTCACCGTGTTTTGCGGAAAACAAAGGATTAAACGTATCGAATGGAAAGAAGTAAAAGTTTGCAGAAAGTAAACACAAAGCAGTAAAAGATTCATAGATTGTATGTAAAGTAAAAGGACCGGGATCCATAGTCCACTAGAGGTGGCTCTCCTTAAGATAGATAACATGCTGGGTGAACAAATTATAGCGGGGCAATTGACAAACACCGAGAAAGCAATACATGCATATACTAATCATCTTGACTCCTTTGAGACTTGATTGGGCATTACAACATGATGCATAGACCGCCATCCAACTGCATCTATGACTAATAATCCACCTTCAGGTTATCATCCGAACCCCCTCCAGTATTAAGTTGCAAGCAACAGATTATTGCTTTTATTAATCTGTAAGGTAAACAATACGATTGCTCTATGAACAAAGGATTGTTGTTTTCTCCCTAGTAGCAACAACACATCTAGTACCTTAGAGATTTCTGTCACTTCCCAGTTACCAGGAGGCATGAACCCACTATCGAGTATAAATACTAACTCTTGGAGTTGCTAGCATCTACTTGGCCAAGATAGCTACTAACAACGGAAAGCATGCAAGATCTCAAATAACAAAGACATGATAGAATCAATAATCAATCTGAAATAGCATCTCAATATCCATCGGATCACCACAAACACAACATGTATGAATTACAAATAGATGATCTTGATCATGAACGGAGCTCACAAGATCTAAACATGAAAGCACAAAGGAGGAGAAACCAGCCATCTAGCTACTACATGGATCCGTAGTCCAAGGATGAACTACTCACGCATCACACCGGAGGCTTGCATGGTGATGAAGAAGGCCTCCAGGGTGAATTCCCCTCTCCAGCAGGGTGCCGGGAAGAGCTTTAGATCCCCTCGATCTAGGGATGGAGATGACAGCGGCTACAGACTCTTTCGTGGATTTTTGATCGGGTACCTAGGGTTTTCGTCCCGAGGGCAACTTATAGGCAGAAGGAGAGGCCGAGGGGGTGCTGGGGGCGGCCAGACCACCTCACCTGGCGCTGCCAGCCTGGCCGTGGTGTGTGGTGGCTGCCCCAGCCCTTCTCCGTCTCGTATTCTGGCACTTGATCCCTTCCAGAAAAATAGGCACTTTGGCTTTTGTCCCGTCCAATTCCGAGAATATTCATTTTCTGACTTTTCTGGAACCAAAAACAATAGAAAATAGCAGTTGGCACTGTGGCTCTTATTAATAGGTTAGTTCAAGAAATCATAATAGAAGTACTCCAAAGTTGGAACAAAACACAAGAAAGTGGATAAAACCAAGCATGGAACATCAAAAATTATAGATACATTTGCAATGTATCAGGTACACATCCCTCCATCTATATAAAGGGGTGCCCATGGGAGGAATAAACACAACAATTAAATTAATAATTTTCTAAGACATCTCCTCAGGGAATTCTTTCTCTCCCTCACCTTTGGTTCCCATTATTTGGAACTGCATACGAGGATTGAGATTTCACTCTCTCATCGTTGTTGCACTGGCATGGTTCCTGTTGGAACTGTACATGCAAGAGACGACACTTGCAGCACGCTGTTGTGCTACAGGGATTGCAGCCAAAGGATCTACTTCTGCACTCTTGACAGGGATGATAGAACCGGAGGTCGTTATCATACATCGTATGTGTGTGAAAGCACGAGGGTGCTACCATTAGTGGCACCTTGAGTGTCGTGATCCAGACTGCTGCATGATGGAGCAAGGGCGACTTGCAAGGAGCTTAGATACCTTGAGGTCGGTTACGAGTACGACTACATCATCCATGTTCCCCTCTGAACGTTAACCGCGTACGATCTATAAGGGTACTTATTCGATACGCATGGTCATTACTGCATTACTCCTAGATAGATCTTGGCAGTTATGTGTGTCTGTGGTAGGAACAAATTGTATTTTCTGCCCTGAACCCCATCTATGTGTGGTAATGTTTGTATGGACAGTACACACATGGATTGTGCGGGAATTGATCCTATAGTTGTTACCCTCTTACGTGTACTTGTTTATATTGTGGCATTGATTGATGAAGCGACCCGGACCGACCTTACATGAGGCTGGTTCCACACTCAACATATGGCTTGTACTGTATAAGTGTCTAGTGGATGTCTGTTTCTCATTCAATAGTTGATATAGCATTTACAATGGAGGGCCCCAAAAGGGGTGTAGTAGAGACAACTTTTGGATCCATGTTGTGGTTGGAAAGTTCGTAAACTAGAAATGGTTCTATCACGAGACCCCTAGAAGCCACGCAAAACTTGTAACAGATAAATTAGAGGCATCTAAATTTATTTTGCAGGAGGGCTTATGTTATGATATGGTATTGGTCATTACAAGGTAAAGTAGTTTACTTTTCTGTTACTAAGTAGTATGATTAATAGTCATCATTTCGATGGATGACCTGCTGGTGGCGTCGTGGACTTGGCGTCAAACCAGTGGCAAGATGGAGATCATGCCGGAGCACTCGATGGAGATCAAGGTGCGATAATAAGGACCATATCATATCACTATTTACATGTGATGTTGATACCTTTATTACATCTTATTGTGTGCTAGTATTAGATACTCAATGTTAGCATATTAGATAAGATGATCCCTATTAATACCAATATAGTGTTCTCCCTTTAGTGTGCACCACCAAGAAAGTTCACAGTTATGAAGCAGGCCATGACGGTCGGGTGCTAGACATCTCTGCGTTCGCATACGGTGGTTGCAAGCTATGTATGCACTGCGAATACACTAAGGTTGAATTGGCGAGGCTAGCATGTACAAACATGGCCTCGAAACATAGTAGATCGAAAGATCGAGCACGAGTCACATGGATGATGTGATCGACGGATATAGTCCACCCTGGCAGCTGTATCAAAGGCTATGATGATCAGAGATGATATAGTGTAAAGGGATCATGTGATTGCTAAAATCATCCAAGGGATGGAAATTTTAGTGGGAGCTCAATTATGAATTAAAATCATATTATGAACTTAGTCTAGATGTTTTTGAAAATATCCTTGTGGATCGTGGCCTATCCCATTGAGGTCATTTGTGACCACCTCGTAATAGAAGATCTTCTATTCTTGATACAATAACCATTAGGAGATAGTCCGATGACTCTGCAATGTTTTATGTTTCCCCATTAATCATCCAATAAGCTATGCTCCATTTGATGGAATCTAGGCTGGACGTGGTTTTATGAAATTAAGCACATAAAGTATGAGCCACTGGATGAGTTTTCTTCCAATAATGGAAGAAAACGAATACTTGGAGAATCACTTAGCGATCTTGCATTAGCATCATGAACGCCACACATATGATGTGGACTATGGACAACCTTGCGATAGATTGTGGTTTGTGTTTGCTTCCTCCCAGCTACAAAGATGTCGTCAGGGGCTATATCATGAGAGATGAATCGGTCACCTTTCGTGAGTTAGTACCAGAGTTGAGAACTATGGAAGTAGGATTGATTGCAGTAGAAGTCATGGATAAAGAAAGTATATATTAGATATACAAAATTATAAATGTTATTCTTGCAAAACTCGTTGCAGTTTACAAAGTATTTGATACTTATCCTGTTTTGTGAAAACAGGATTGTCTGCTTGAGAATTGCTGAAAGAAATGAGGTAGTGTGGCTTGATGACGGCAAGCAAGATAGTTGATGGCTGACATCATCCCTTCCCTCAAAGTTTATCATTTGGATTAGTGGACTTGAATAAAATTTTGTAATCCTTGTTTGTGTGTCTTGCTTTTGGTGAGACCATTATTCATATGAATAAGTTCCAAGCTGGTTGTACTGTTCTTTTGAATGATACCTTTTATGGTCACATTACGATTATAAATGGGTTATTCTCATCACTATGTTAATGATAATAGTTTAAGAATTTATCAAGGATTAAAATGATAAAAGATATCCAAGTTTAAATATTGAATAACGCCATTGTTTATGTCATGGTGGTTATTGCATGTTTTTCATTTCTAATGAAAATTAGGATCTTTAGATGTTTGATCATTTGACTTTACAAAACCATGCCTCATTAGGCAACCACATTCTGGTAAAACGGTTATATGCAAAGAATTGTTGAATTTGAACAAAATAGTGGAAATCATTATTTCATAAAACTTCATTATGGACTTAAGTGATTATGTGTATTTACTTAATCAAACATAAGTTTGAAACTATTTGAATTGTTCAAATAATTTCAAAAATGAAGAAGGGTATTAAATTAACAAGAATACAAAAGCCTCAACAATTTGATCGATATGACTAAGCATTTAAGTTAATTTTTGGCATAAAATACTTATGAAAGATGTTTCACAGATTATGATAATTTGACATATTCAAAGTATATTGACTTGTCTGAATATCATAGTAATTTTGTATTAGATACATATGGTCTAATATTATCTCTTATCAAGGTTATAGTTATTGTTTAGAGTTAGAGATCAAAGAATTTGAAATATAAAGGAACAACCAAAAGATTCGTGGAAACAATACCATAAGAGTTATGGCACGTTCGAGTTTCTAGAGCTTTGATAAATTCAAAATCGTGGCGAATAAACAAATCTTTGTAGTGTATTCTTAGGCAACTATGAATACATCTTCCACAAAGGGCAAACCTGTTGTTGTCCGAGGTATTGTGTTTTATCAATAAGTAGTCTCTTGATGAAGATAATGGTGGAAGAAAGTAAAATCTCAAAACAAGGTATTTGACCTTGTATCTGAAATGTAGAGTAGCGCAACGGAATTTGTTCTCGACGCCAAACTCTACATAAGGAGAAACTAATGATAATGATCATAAAGTTTCAGCTAATACCTTTTACTAAAGAAAGTAGGATTCAAGAATATATTCTACAAGTTTGTGGAATTATATTGTTGATTCACTTGTCATGTTATTGGAACATGATGATGGACCTAAGTGCGAGAAATGACTAAAGTCATAAAATCCTATATTAAGTCACATTTAAGATTGAAAAGTAATATGTTACTTGATCTTATTAAGTAAAGATGTTTACTTGATATTTCCATATGACTGCAAAGTCATAAGAAAGAAATGAAACTTAATGAAGGACATAGAGCTTGATTTGTCATAAAGTATGTTTGGAAAAATTCGGAGGGTTGACTATAATATGTAGCGATGCTTGAGTCTATTGGATTTACACCAACAATTACTCCAATTTGGTAATTGGTAGAAGTTTGTCGAAACTGCGTGTTCTTCAATGTCAAAATTGAAGTAAGGGTTGTATTTGATACAACAAAAGCAGGTTGTGTCAAAACCATAAGGATGCTAGAGTCTCGTACCTGGAATTCTCAATTTGTTGATGATCAAAGAATTTTGGAATGTTCAAGATTATCGAGAAGACCTGCATTTGAGTGGGAGCTATATAGCTTGGCTGAATCTTAATATGTAAGAGACATATTTTGAGTGGGAGCTAAGTAAAATTCCTGGATCTTGTATATGGATGATATATTTGAGTGGGAGCATGACACCATTCTAAAATATGTGGATGACATATGATGAATGATATTAATTATATTTAGTTAGTAAATATCTTATGGATGAAGTTGAATAAGTTATTAAATATTGAAATCTATTGAGATAGATTAATATGTTTAATAAACATTATTGTTGAAATGCTTCTTGGATTTGATTCTAAAGATGTTCAGAATATCCTAGATAAGATTCTAAATAAGTTCATAATGGAACAAGGTAAGAAAGCCATTCTTACTTGTATATCTAGATGAAGGATTGAGTTAATCTCAGTATTACAACGATGGTTAAAAGTAAAGTAAAGAGATGTGTTACATCTCATATGCCTGAGTCATAGGTTCTTCCATATAACCATATTGTATACTCGACATAATGTGACCCAAGTTTTTGGTTAGAATAACAAGTTCTTAGTTGTAAGAACATGTCTTGAAGTGATTCCCGAGTTAATCACTAAACCAGAGTTAAGTTTGTCCTTAAATTACAAGAAGCAAAGTTAGGCATCATAGTTGCATTTTATGCACTATTGATTAGGATGTACATAGATATAGAAGTATATGGCTACTTCTGAAAGTGGCTAGTATAGTTGTTTTGGCTAAAGAAGTTCGACTTCTTCTTAGTGTGTTTCCAAAGTTTACATCACAACAGTGAAAGTTCAATTGACTGATCGATCGTCATTGTAAACACCAAAAGCACTGTCTCACTCTATCACCAAACAAATACTTCAACACATTATGAGATAATGGTGTAACTTTCAAAATTAGAAAGACATTAATGATTTGCAAAAGACATATGGATCTGGTAAAACAGATCAAGGACATGACATTTTCTGTGAGTATGCATGATCAATAAACACATATGTGATATGGTTTATGATTAGTAGAAAATGCAAGCTAGATTATTTATACTCTAGTGCAAGTGGGAGACTGGAGGAGATATGCTCTAGAGGCAAATAATAAATGGATTTTATTATCATATCTCAATTAGTTCATAATAGTGTCATATTGTGCTATAACTATATCAAGTGGACACATTGATATAGGTGTGGTATGAAACAAACCAAGTCCCTAGTAGCCTCTATTTATACTAGTTTGTTGGGCAGCTGATGATCGAGGTTTCCCGATCATGGACTTACTATAACGTCAACTGACAACGAGGCCATATCATTAGTGAATGATGTGATGGACATTACCCAAAGATTGCGACATTATCAAGTCACAAGGTTTATTGTTACAATAGTTAGAAGCGTAGTCTCCTTCTCCTTAGACTGTGATATCATATTAATCACTGTCTCCTGAGGCTACTTTGACTGCATCAAACGTCATGTCCATAACTGGGTGAAAATAACGGTGTATGTTAGGTATTCCAAAGGAAATTTTGAGGCCTATGTATCAAGATCGGTATTTGTTCACCCACGTGATAGGAAGATGCACACGACCGGCTTGGTGAGATTACATCCATAATGTTGACAACATGTGACTAGGTCACTGATGCGCTCGACTTTCGACGTAGAGCTCGTTGGGAACCCCAAGAGGAAGGTATGATGAGCACAGCACTAAGTTTTCCCTCAGTTATGAAACCAAGGTTTAATCGAACCAGTAGGAGCAAGGAAACACCCCAAAGGTGTTGCTAGCTGAGCTTTGGCAGGGCGCACTATCGGTGCTAGTAGCAACGTGGAGGCCTGCACAACACAACCAAAGAACTTTGTCCCCAACTTGCGATGAGGATGTCAATCTCACCGTGTTTTGCGGAAAACAAAGGATTAAACATATCGAATGGAAAGAAGTAAAAGGTTGCAGAAAGTAAACACAAAGCAGAAACAGTTTATAGATTGTATGTAAAGAGAAAGGACCGGGATCCATAGTTCACTAGAGGTGGCTCTCCTTAGATAGATAACATGCTGGGTGAACAAATTACAGCGGGGCAATTGACAAACACCGAGAAAGCAATACATGCATATACTAATCATCTTGACTCCTTTGAGACTTGATTGGGCATTACAACATAATACATAGACCGCCATCCAACTGCATCTATGACTAATAATCCACCTTCAGGTTATCATCCGAACCCCTCCAAAGATTAAGTTGCAAGCAACAGATTATTGCTTTAATCGTGTAAGGTAAACAATACGATTGCTCTATGAACAAAGGATTGTTGTTTTCTCCTAGTAGCAACAAGACATCTAGTACCTTAGAGATTTCTGTCACTTCCCAGATTACGAGGCATGAACCCACTATCGAGCATAAATACTAACTCTTGGAGTTGCTAGCATCTACTTGACCAAGATAGCTACTAACAACGGAAAGCATGCAAGATCTCAAATAACAAAGACATGATAGAATCAATAATCAATCTGAAATAGCATCTCAATATCCATCGGATCCCCGCAAACACAACATGTATGAATTACAAATAGATGATCTTGATCATGAATGGAGCTCACAAGATCTAAACATGAAAGCACAAAGGAGGAGAAACCAGCCATCTAGCTACTACATGGATCCGTAGTCCAAGGATGAACTACTCACGCATCACACCGGAGGCTTGCATGGTGATGAAGAAGGCCTGGGTGAATTTCCTCTCCGAGGTGCCGAAGAGCTTCAGATCCCTCCCGATCTAGGGATGGAGATGATAAGCTGACTCTTTCGTGTATTTTGATCGGTGCTTAGGGTTTTCGCCCGAGGGCAATATATAGGCGGAAGGAGAGGCCGAGGGGTGCGGAGTGGCCACACCCCTGGCATGGGCCAGGCCGCCTGGCCAGGTGGTGGTGGCTCCCTGGCCGTTCTCCGTCTCGTATTCTGGCACTTGATCCCTTCCGCAAAAATATGCACTTTGGATTTTGTCTCGTCCAATTCCGAGAATATTCTTTTTCTGACTTTCCTAGAACCAAAAACAGCAGAAAACAGGCAGACACATGGCTCTTGTTAATAGGTTAGTCCAAGAAATCATATGAAAAGTACTCCAAAGTTGGAACAAAACACAAGAAAGTGGATAAAACCAAGCATGGAACATAAAAAATTATAGATACATTTACAATGTATCAACATCCCCAAGCTTAACTCCTGCTCGTCCTCGAGCAGGTAAGTGATAAAAATAATTAATTTTTGAGGTGACATGCACCATCAAAGACTTGATCAAAGTATTTGCAAAACATTCAAAGCTGGGATCATAGTACTTCAATCATAACATGAAAGACAAATTTCTAGCAATAAGCAAAGAAACTATGATGCAACATGAAAAGGCACAAACAAAAGAATCATGAATAACATGCTTTGCAAGACATTTGTTTGTTTCACATAAAGAAAACATAGCATAATAGTATTCAGCTTGTCCCTCAATAGAGTAGCAAATATAAATGCATAGGACACCTTCAAAGTTCATAAGAGTGACTATGTACAATAGTTTAAAACAAGCAATATCAAGTTATGCATCAATCAACTAGTCTTGGGACAATGCACATAGAACTAAGAATGGCCACTATGTTCTCAAAGTAGGTGCATAAAGATAGAAGGTGGAGACTCAATATAATGGTGGAAGAAAGGCCTTTTGTAAAAGGAAGTAGGGATTCAAGTCTCATAAAGAGCTTCCAAAAATTATGGTACTTATAGCTTTCAGCTCTCATTGCCTCTATCATAAGCATCTTGAAGTGATTAAGGTTAAAGTGAACAAACTATGGTGTACATGCTTGACGAAGTATAAGTCAGCAATCTCATGTCCCTTGTATACGAGGGCCGCTCCTCATGCTAGTCAAGTTTAGTTACCGGTAAGTTCTTGTCATTGTAAGTACATGCGCATCATTGAGAACCGCCAACGGGGTACCCCTTGGCCGATGATACGGAAGAATCCCCATATCAAAATGACAAGGCAAGCAGACAACGAGCATCTCAGCATTCTTCTTATTTACCATGGGAATATGGTGCTTTTTTCTCTCTTTTCTCTTTTCATAATATCTCTTTTTTTCTCTTTTTTCTCAATATAGGACTCTTTTTTTATAAGAAGAATGCTTCATAGACAGCTCATTATGGTTACGCTGCAGGTTTCCACCATGTCAGCATGGATTAGACCAGCAGCCCAGACGTTTCTCTAACACATATACATAACTCCATGGAATTACAAGCTCCCCTTTCATTTCACACCGACGACATCCATATACAAAAGAGCATGATATCAACTAGGTACAAGTACCAAGTGCAATGTTGAAAGCGTTCCCCATGAAAGCATGGTTCTGCTAATTCCCAACAAATAAGTGCAAGCATATACAACATAGACGACACAATGGTTCAAGTTTATTAAGGGCAAGTAAAGTAAAGTGTGCCTTCAAGTTCGTGAGAGCTTTAATCACTAGTTTTCTCATAACAAGTGGAAGGTAAACAAAAGCATGAATATACTTGGAATAGAATAAGCTAGTAGGTAGGTATGGTGGACTCTTTGGAATAACTTGGTTTAGGGAGTTGGATGCATGAGTGGAACTCATACTTTGTTGTGGAGGCTAGCAAAAGACTGGGACGACAAACTAAGAGAGCAATAATGGCCATAATCATGCAGAGCGACAAAAAAATCATTGATCAAAGCATAAAGTGATACTACAAGTTGAAAACTAAAGGATCATAAAGGCTATGGTGACTTGAGATAGTCATAATATGGTGTGAGCATGTGCCAAGTCAACTCAAATAAAGCATCAAAGGAGAATACCACTATACTATGCTTTAATATGCTAAAACAACGCATGATTCATCCAAGGAACATTAAGCAATCTCAATTGTTTATAACAATTCATGCTACAACAAAGAATACTAAGCATAAAGCCAAAACAATATCAAGCATGGCATGACAAAGCATAGCCACAGTCAAGAACGAGCTCTTTTTACCACATAAGTATGAACTTTCCTACTCTTTTCCAAACCAAACCAAACTAATTGCAAACCAATGTATGAAAGAGGGGGATCCAACCAATTTATTCATAAAACTAAGCAAACCAAAGCAAATGAAAACCAAAGTGAAAACAAAAAATAAGACGCTCCAAGAAAAACACAATTGTGCATGAAACAATAAAAATGAAGCGTTTGGAAGAAACCTGGAATTTTTATTGATGAAGAAGGGGATGCCTTGGGCATACCCAAGATTTTACGCTTGTACTTCTTGGATATTTCTTGGGGTGACACGCGTGGCATCCCCAAGCTTGAGCTTTAGTCCATCCTTCATCTCATTACTCATTCCTTCCATACACCTGAAATTTTTTCTTCATACAAAACTTCACACAATCTCATTAGCAACATTAATGCACTTAAGATAAATAAGTCTCAAGTTTCAGTTCTAACACCAAATAAACTTCCATTAGAACACTAGCTACTGAAGCACTTCCTTCAAAAAGCTCTATTCCCAAAAGAACTCAAGAAGGAACCAACAAGAAGCAAATGCAGAAAATGGCAGAAATCTGTCAAAACAGACCAACAGGTAAAGACAATTTTTTTCGAAGACCTTATGTTGCTCAAATCAAAAAGTGTTGAACTAACGAAAGTTAGATAAAAACCTGGGGCAGAAGCTCAAACAATTACAGCTCAATCCGACATACAGAGCTCTCTCAGGAATTTTTATGGTGAAGTACAAAAATCTGTTTCGGGACAGCAACTTTTCCAATCATTACTTCACTCTCATTAGAGGTTACTCTTGGCACAAAAGGCAAATAAAAAGGATAAGGAGAGGTTATTACAGAGGTAATAACTTCCAAGACTCACCTAAAACTTTTGGGTTATCTCCCAATAAGTACTTTTCTTTAACGCCTTTAAGTTAGGCATAAGAAGCAAAGAAAAAAGATCAAGTATTCTCAAATGAAGAAGCATTAAGATCAATACCAGAAAATTGCTCTCTCATAACAAGATTGAGTAAAGCAGGTTTTATCTCAAAGAAAGTATTTTTAGCCACAGGTGGAGCAATAGGTGTGGTCATAAAACCATTGTTGTTGGTGCTAGTGAAGTCACACAACTTAATGTTTTCAAGAGTAGTCATTTTTTTGGGTTTTCAAATAAGAAAGCGAACTAGTAAAACTATTTTTTTGTGTTTTTTTTAAGAACAAAACAAGCAAACAAAGCAAAAAGAAAGCTAAGCAAAACCAAAAAACAACAAAGTAAAGAGATCGGTTATGAGGGACTCCCCTTGTGAAGATATCCTTGACTCCCCGGCAACGGCGCCAGAAAATGTCTTGATGCGCTCGACTTTCGACGTAGAGCTCATTGGGAACCCCAAGAGGAAGGAATGATGAGCACAGCAGTAAGTTTTCCCTCAGTTATGAAACCAAGGTTTAATCGAACCAGTAGGAGCAAGGAAACACCCCAAAGGTGTTGCTAGCTGAGCTTTGGCATGGCGCACTACCGGTGCTAGTAGCAACATGGAGGCCTGCACAACACAACCGCAGAACTTTGTCCCCAACTTGCGATGAGGTTGTCAATCTCACCGTGTTTTGCGGAAAACAAAGGATTAAACGTATCGAATGGAAAGAAGTAAAAGTTTGCAGAAAGTAAACACAAAGCAGTAAAAGATTCATAGATTGTATGTAAAGTAAAAGAACCGGGATCCATAGTTCACTAGAGGTGGCTCTCCTTAAGATAGATAACATGCTGGGTGAACAAATTACAGCGGGGCAATTGACAAACACCGAGAAAGCAATACATGCATATACTAATCACCTTGACTCCTTTGAGACTTGATTGGGCATTACAACATAATACATAGACCGCCATCCAACTGCATCTATGACTAATAATCCACCTTCAGGTTATCATCCGACCCCCCTCTAGTATTAAGTTGCAAGCAACAGATTATTGCTTTACGAACTGCGTGTAAAGTAAACAATACGATTGTTCTATGAACAAAGGATTGTTGTTTTCTTCCTAGTAGCAATAGCACATCTAGTACCTTAGAGATTTCTGTCACTTCCCCAGATTACCAGAGGCATGAACCCACTATCGAGCATAAATACTAACTCTTGGAGTTGCTAGCATCTACTTGGCCAAGATAGCTACTAACAACAGAAAACATGCAAGATCTCAAATAACAAAGACATGATAGAATCAATAATCAATCTGAAATAGCATCTCAATATCCATCGGATCCCCTCAAACACAACATATATGAATTACAAATAGATGATCTTGATCATGAACAGAGCTCACAAGATCTAAACATGAAAGCACAAAGGAGGAGAAACCAACCATCTAGCTACTACATGGATCCGTAGTCCAAGGATGAACTACTCATGCATCACACCGGAGGCTTGCATGGTGATGAAGAAGGCCTCCAGGGTGAATTCCCCTCTCCGGCAGGGTGCCGGGAAGAGCTTCAGATCCCTCCCGATCTAGGGATGGAGATGACGGTGTCTACAGACTCTTTTGTGGATTTTTGATCGGGTACTTAGGGTTTTCGTCCCGAGGGCAATATATAGGCGGAAGGAGAGGCCGAGGGGGTGCCGGGAGTGGCCACACCACCCCCTGGCGCGGGCCAGGCCTGGCCGCGCGGCCAGGTGGTGTGGTGGCTCCCTGGCCCTTCTCTGTCTCGTATTCTGGCACTTGATCCCTTCCGGAAAAATAGGCACTTTGGCTTTTGTCCCGTCCAATTCCGAGAATATTCATTTTCTGACTTTCCTGGAACCAAAAACAGCAGGAAAACAGTAAATGGCACTATGGCTCTTGTTAATAGGTTAGTCCAAGAAATCATATGAAAAGCACTCCAAAATTGGAACAAAACACAAGAAAGTGGATAAAACCAAGCATGGAACATCAAAAATTATAGATACATTTACAATGTATCAGTCAGGGGATGGAATATCACGGGAATAAGTAAAATAGAACTTGCCGGTAACGAGATTGAACAAGGTATATGATACCAATGATTAGATCTCGGACAATTCACGTCGAACTAATAAAGGGAATTGGACTCGACGTTTCTCGGTTCAAACGACATTACATCATGGAATGCACAGGGGTCATTATGGGAATCCCGGTCCCGCTATTGATCATTGATAAAGATCGTGTATGTGCCATTCCCGAGCCGTTGGGGTAACACACTTAAGGGTACGATGATGGTAGAGATCTTTTAGAAGTGTAGGAATCACCAGATGAAAGATAAAAGGAAACCAGAAAAGTTCCTTGAGAGAACCGGAATCGTTCTGGGAGATTCCAAAGTCATTTGGAGGAAATCGAAAGGGATCGAAAGGTGTTTTCAGGTCAAAAAGGATTTTGTAATAGGTATTTATATATTAATTAATGTAATCAATATTAAATATAATATTAAAATATAATTTGAAAGGTATTCCACTAATGGGCCAAGTTCCTAGGAAAAGGGCCCATGAGGGAAAACTGCTAGAGGGAAGGGACCAGGGCCAAGGTACCAAGGCCTGTCCGTTGCTTGGCCCCCACCTGGCCAGCCTAGGGCTGCACACGGGGTGGGGTTCCCCCTGGCCGGTCGGCCCATGTTGCCCTAGGGGCCCATGGTTCCTCCTCCCTCCCTCTCCCTTGTTTAGTCCCACATGGTAAACCCAGTGGGCAGGGTACATGTCCCTCCATCTATATAAAGGAATGCCCATGGGAGGAATAAACACAATAATTAAATCAATTATTCTATGAGGCATCTCCTCAAGCAATTCTATCTGTCTCCCTCACATGTGGTTCCCATTGTTTGGAACTGCACACGGGAATTGAGATTTATATCTCTCATCGCTGTTGTGCTGGCACGATTCCCGTTGGAACTGTACATGCAAGAGATGATACATGCAGCACGCCGTTGCGCTGCAGAGATTCCAGCCAGAGGATCTAGTTCTGCACTCTTGGCAGGGATCAGAGAACCGGAGGTCGTTGTCGTACATCGTATGTGTGCGAAACCATGAGGGTGTTGCCATTAGTGGCACCTTGAGTGTCGTGAGCCAGACTGCTGCACGATGGGGCAAGGGGTTACTTACAAGGAGCTTCGCGACCTTGAGGTAGGTTACGAGTACGACTACATCATCCATGTTCCCCTCGGAACATTAACTGTGTACGGTATACACGGGTATGTATCCGATACACATGGTTGTTACTACATTACCCCTAGATAGATCCTTGCAATTAGTTGTGTCTGCAGTAGGAAATTTTTGTGTTTTCTATCCTGAACCCCTTCAAGAACTGGATGACAATGCTTGAACTCGGGCTCACCGATATGTTTTATTCAACTACAAACACATTTTGCCATATAAAGAGTACATGTGATATTTATATCGTCTTTTTTCTATAGCAATAATTTCTATAGGTTAATCACTGGCATTATAATTGTTAGTATACAGAAAACATGTTCAAATTCTGGCTGCTGACAGAACTGTGACCAGTAAAGCCCGTCGACACAAAAATACTTTTCACATGTGGCTGGCAGAACATGTGAGACATCGAGGTTTCTTGCAAGATACTACTGTATTAAAGTGGTCTAACTGTGATGTATATTTTTTTACCGTGCATAGGTCTCGAACATTCCAACTGAAGACAGCGATGATGTACTTCAAGAACTAAGAGTCTTGGCTAGTCAACCTTATAGAGCGGTGAACATATACATTTCTTATTTGGTTAACGGATACACATATTATATAAAGGCTTATGTACTATAGAAGGCCACCATGAATTACGGCATAGTTGTCCGTGGCAAGGAAGAAAACAAAGTGACTGCTTACTATGGTATGATCACAAATATCATTGAACTTAATTATGATGACAAGGGTTCAGTCATGCTATTCATGTGTGATTAGGTTAGTATTGCCCTCAGAGTCTCCAAGACGGATGAGTATGACATCAAACTTGTGAACTTTAATCACCTGACACACACAGGGAAAAACCTCACCGACAAGCCATTCATCCATGCATGGCAAACTAGACAATTGTACTACGTCCTAGAGGATAATGATACCGAAGAATGGCACGCTATGAGGTCTTTTCTACAGCGTGATGCATATAACTTAGGAGACCTTGATGAGGATACGGAGGAGGGTGACATACCCACATGAGATCTTGATATTGATTTTACTCAACCTGACATCCCTGATGAGCCGTTTCCACCTTATAAGCGAGGTATGCCTAGGAAATTTTTGAATATGTTATTGAGAGACGCATAACATCATTAAGGTAAATGTTTTCAGCTTTCTGTATACTACTTAAAGTTTGTAATACGATATTACCTTTGTGCGTAAATGCAGTCACCGCAAGCAGAAGGATAAAGTAAGGGCTAATTGATAGAATATACCAACACAACGGAGCTACCAACAATGGTAGATACATGATCTCGTGTTCTGCATGAAGAACTTTCTTATGTAGCAGTTGTGTGATCGATTAATTTATGTGTCTGTGGATCTGATAGCTAGCTATTTGTATTGCTGTACCAGTATGTACTTGTGATGATATTTCAAAGCATCATGTGATATTTATATTACAATTTTCTGTGATTTGGGGTAAATTAGGGGAACCCTAAATATCGAAAGCACATGCTAAATTGTTGCGCCTAGAAACATCATTGAGGGCACACAAATTATGCCGTGCACGGGTTACGTAGGACGGCACCATATTGTGTTGTTGTCTCACAGCTGCCACGACATGTACGCAGTGTTTCCCTACATCGGTCGTGGCGTAAACGCCTTGCTACCGTGGAAGCGCTAGGTCGGCGGATCAAGTTGTGCGGTGCCAAAATATCCGCCGCCGTTGCACAATCCCCGACACAGTTATCCATGGTGTTTTTTTACCGCGGCAGCATGAGCGTGGCAACTAAGGCTACACCTCGACGTTTATAAGCGCCATCGTCCGACCTCTGTGTTGTAATGTGTGGACAAGAACGAAAAGCAGATGTTTGCTGAAACCAAAATACCTCTTATAGCATCTCTAGCAGACCCCTTATAATGTGCAAATCCTCAAAATAACCGCCGATATAAGGTTTCAGAAAAAAGTGGACCGGTCAGATACCGCAAAGGAGACCACCCTTTAAGAAAATTTGAGGGGTGCGGAATAAACACCCCTAGCCTACAGATACAAGGGTTCTGAGGCCAACTTGACAGTGCCTTGTATCACACGTTGGCTTTGGCAGGAGGGACATTTCTGCCGCCCCATTTCCCTCTTTCTCTTTCGCCGCCACTGATATCTCTCCCTCCGCTGTGCTTAGTCTCCTGCCGCCTCCAACGCCGCCATGTATCTTATGCAGCCGCCAGTAGTCACTACCGAAGTCACGCAGACATAGGCGATCCCCTTTCCCCGTCCGTCAGATATGGCGATTGACGCCACCGTTGCTGAGCTTGCATCCACGCCTACAACAGGCTCCGCCGGGACAAAGCACAAGCGGCTAGGCTACATCGTCATTCAGGGTGGCGTGAGGCTCGCAACCGCTGCAGGAGGCGCCACCGGATCTCCACCGACGCCCTTTGCCGCTCCTGCTTCGACCGCGTCGAAGAAGAAGCCGTCGAGATAGAAGAAGGTGAGGACGACGGTGCCAAAACACCTACAAAGCGCATCAACGCCCGCATAGCCAGCTTCGTCCTCGAATGCTTCCACCACCATCGATGCAAGGTACGAACGATACACCCCTTCGTAGCTCCAATTCGACCATTGAGAGTAATTGTTTCAATATGCCGCATTGTAGATCCAATTTTCATGAGGTCACAACTTTGGTTGTAAACTTGTTGAATGATAATGAGGTCGACATCGGTTAAACCGAAATCAGCAAGTACGACAACAAAGATGGTTTGGAACCCTCGCGAGTTTATAACGAGGCGGACGGTGAGGATGGTGTTTGTGATGACGAGGATGGGATGGAATAGGTGGACGGTTTGTCGGTTCCCATCCGCAAGAGAACGATGAACTTTAGACCATTGGAATATGTCACTTTGATTAAGGTGTGGGAGAGTGTTTCTCTCGATGCCGTGACGGCAACGACCAAACCGGGAAGCACTATCGGCAAAGGACCGAGTATGAATTCTTCCAACTCACGCCTCTTCTTCCTACCACGGTTCCACACACCTATCGGACACTCTAAGTTTATTGGAATGTGATCAACTGAGTTGTAGCCGTTGGAGCAGATGCTTGGATCAAGTGCGCGTTGCACCACCAAGTGGTACACATGAAAGTGATTACGTAAGTATATTTTCACATATGTGTGCATTTATTTGAGATAGTGTTGCATTTGTTGCATCTTGCAGGAAATAATTGTGGCAGCACGGTACAAAGACATGCGATCTTCCAAGGGAAATGCCTTCAACCTTGAGCATTGTTGGAATTTGCTAAAAAGCGACAAATGAAAGTTGAGGGAGCAATAAGCTCCACCCAAGAAAGGCTTGTTCGTGCAATTGGATGATGATGGTGGTTCACCGGGAGAAGAAACAAGGGCAAGCCCGATGGCAATAAGATGGCCAAGGAGAAGCTAAGGAAGTAAGCCAGGATTTCTAGTTTACGGGAGAAGATTGATCACATGGCACACTCAAATGAATTGATGGTGACCAAGACATTGGAAGCAAATATGTTCTTGGCCGAGAAGAAAACTCACGAGAAGAAAGCAAGGTGGCAAGCACTCCGGGGAGATGGGTTGCGCAAGGTAGCCATGGAGGAGAGGAAATCCATTGCCGAGGAAACCAAGTCCATGTCCAAGCTCCTTGCCGAGAAAAACAAGATCATGACGATAGACCGAAGCACCATAGACAACATCACTCTAGAGTGGCATGATGGTGCAAGGAGGGATATCATGGAGAGAAGCGTCCAGGGAAAGAGGCCATGCTTGGCCTAGGTATGATGATCCTTCTAGTGGTGGTGGCGGTGTTGATGACTCCATGGTGCCGATGCTTGATGCTCGTCTTTGTTTCATGGTGTTGTGTTGCATTTTGGTTGGTCATATGCGATGTGCTTGCGAGAAATTGTGTTAAACTTGCTTAATTGTCGTGGTTGGATGTTTCAAACTCTTGGATCTGCGGTAAAACTGATGAAATTGTCAAATTTCTCTATTTCGAGTTTTAGGTTTGCAGGCTCGCACGGGATGTTCTCTTTTACCGTTTGCATATGCGGTGTCTACTTGGCCGCAGCCCGCGCGAGCCTGCAAAACACGTTTTGCGCACCCCTTATCCGCGTTTTAAAGGCCCGCGAGATAATTTGGGTCAGCTAAAAGATGCTCTTAAATCATGCATAAAAACTCAAACAAATTGGTAAACTTGTTCACTAACCCTAACACGATTGCTTGGTATAATGGGGAGTTTAGACAGTCCAGTTTATAAGGTCACATATTGAGTTTTGTAGATTGTCCATGCAGAACAAATTGTAAAGTAGAAATTCTGTATTTACCAGAAACTACAATTTTGTTTTTTCGTATATTTCACCAAAAAGCGCCATTCCGTTTCCGCTCAAAAATTTTGGTTACCTTTTTTTTCTATTCTCTTCGTCTTGAAATAGATGTCGCAGATTTATTGTCTAGATTCATCCAAATTTTGACAAAACATCTTTTTGAACCGGAGGGAGTACAAAATTCAGTCTATCATTTCTGCTCTATTTTTCTCGGTTAACAGACTTTTTCTTTATTTAGAAAAAAAGGTCGAACTGGAGCGGCAACCTGAAAGCATCTCCGCTGCCCTTGTTTCAGGCTTTCAGCCTGCAACACTACCTCAAACGGTATTTGTCCGACGGCCAGATACATCTCAGTTCGCAAGCGCGTGAGCGAGGCGCGGTCCCGACCTCATCGCGAAGCGCCGCCGCGCGCCAACACTGCCGGTGCCGGCGTCGAAGGAGCCATCCACATTGACCTTCACTCCTAGTCTGATCCCATATTCCCATGAAACCCGAGCATCAGTTGGCACCATCACTCCCGCATCGCAACTCGCACACGCCACACTGCATCCTAGCAAAATAACACCCGCCGCCCGCGCCCGCGCCCGCGACGAATCCATCAGCAGTTCGCCGCCTCCCGCGCTCCTCTCATGAGCTTGCAGCCGCGGCCCATCCCGGCGGTGGCGGTGGGTGACTCCGCGCCTTTCCCGCCGTCATGGGCGCACCGGATCCGCTCGGCGGCGTCGCAGGGGCACTTCTTCCACGCCATCGCCCTCTTCCTCCGGATGCGCGCATCATTCCCCGCCGCGTCTCGCTCCTCCGTCCCGGCCTCCCTCCCGGCCGCGCTCAAGTCCTGCACCGCTCTCGGCCTCCGCGCCCTCGGCGCGTCCCTCCACGCACTCGCGCTCCGCTCCGGCGCATTCGCCGATTGCTTCGTCGCTAACGCGCTCCTCAACCTCTACTGCAAGCTCCCGACGGCATCGTATCCCTCCCCCGTGATGCATGGCACGGCAAAAGTATAGCAAGTGGCTGCATTAGAGAGCGCGCGGAAGGTGTTTGACGAAATGGCCGAGAAAGACGCAGTGTCCTGGAACACACTGGTGGTGCTTAGTGCGGAGAACGGGAGGCACCAAGAGGCTCTGGGATTGATCAGGGAGATGTGGGGAGATGGGTGTAAGCCTGACTCGTTTACGCTTTCGAGCGTGCTGCCCATCTTTGCCGAGTGGGCCGATGTCAGGAGGGGAATGGAAGTGCATGGCTTTGCCACCAGGAATGGGTTTGCTGATGATGTGTTCGTTGGGAGTGGCTTGATCAATATGTACGCGAATTGCACTCGAACTGATTACTCAGTCAAGGTGTTTGACAATCTACCGGGCCGCGACGCCATTCTGTGGAACTCGATGCTTGCAGGGTGTGCACAGAATGGGTCGGCGGAGGAGGCTCTTGAATATTCCGTCGTATGTTGCATTCTGGGATCAGACCTATGCCCGTGACTTTCTCGAGCCTCATACCTGTCTGTGGCAACTTGGCCTCATTGCATCTCGGCAAGCAGCTACATGCGTATGTCATATTTGGTGGGTTAGATGGTAATGTGTTCATAACCAGCTCCCTAATTGACATGTATTGCAAATGTGGAGATGTTAGCATGGCTCGTCACATCTTTGATCGGATTCAGTCACCTGACGTTGTATCATGGACTGTGATGATCATGGGACATGCATTACATGGTCCAGCAAGAGAAGCTCTGGTGCTGTTTGACAGGATGGAGTTGGGAAATTTGAAGCCTAATGATATCACCTTCTTAGCAGTCTTGGCTGCATGCAGTCATGCTGGATTGGTGGACGAGGGCTGGAAGTATTTCAACAGTATGTCAGACCATTATGGCATTGTTCCTTCTCTTGAGCATCACGCAGCACTTGCAGACATCCTTGGCCGTGCAGGGAAGTTAGAACAAGCATATAATTTCATCTCTAAGATGCAAATAAAACCAACTGCAAGTGTCTGGTCTACTTTGTTAAGGGCATGCAAGGTCCATAAAAATACCGTGTTAGCTGAGGAAGTTGCCAAAAGAATTTTTGAGCTTGAACCTAAGAGCATGGGATCTCATGTTACTTTATCAAATGCGTATTCGTCTTCTGGGAGATGGAATGAAGCAGCCCACCTGCGAAAATCTATGAGAAAGAAGGGCATGAAGAAGGAACCAGCTTGCAGTTGGATTGAAGTGAAGAACAAACGCCATGTGTTTGTAGCTCATGATAAGTCCCATCCTTGGTATGAAAGGATTGTTGGTGCACTTAATGTTTTCTCAGAGCAGATGGCACGTCAAGGGTATGTTCCCAATACAGAGGATGTTTTCCAGGATATTGAAGAAGAGCAGAAGAGCCATGTGTTATGTGGTCACAGTGAGAAACTTGCAATGGTATTTGGTATTATAAGTACACCACCTGGAACAACAATTCGTGTGATGAAGAATCTCCGAGTTTGTGTTGACTGCCACACGGTAACAAAATTTATTTCAAAGATAGTTGGGAGGGAGATTGTTATGCGCGATGCAAACCGTTTCCACCATTTTAAGGATGGGAATTGCTCCTGCGGGGACTTTTGGTGACTGAGCTGCAGTTCAGGACCACTACATGCTCATGATAGTTGGGAGGGAGATTGTTATGCGTGATGCAAACCATTTCCACCATTTTAAGGATGGGAATTGTTCCTGCAGGGATTTCTGGTGATTGAGCTTAAGTGTGGGATCGCCTCATGTTCTTGACAGAAGTTCGTATTGCAGATGCCCCTCTGTGCTCAGCATATATATATTCTGAAGCATGGGATTATTTCTGGAAGAAGTGCCAGGAAAATGAAGGTTGCTTTTAGTTCACTAGACATATCTCATGTGGTTCTTTGAGTGGTGGGGCAGTCTGTTTCTTCTGAAAAACTCACAGTGCTACAATGATAGTATTTTTTGCAGATATAATTGCCAAACTAGAGCCATTTGAACATCAAATGATTACTATATGTACTGGGTCTTATAACATATTCAGGTATTATAGTCTTCAGGAAACATATTCAGGTATAATAGTCTTCAGGAAACATATTCAGGTATGCTTGTTACCGTTACCTCGACACTGCTACTTTACTGACGAATGAAGTTCAGTTTGTTAAATATTTTGCCAGCCACATAAACCACCGGCAAATATGTATTCTGACTCATTTGCCTTCTTTAGTATGTCAAGCCTGTTAACCAGAACCTACATTCCCCATATGCAAAAATTAGTGATGTCACTCAATTTAAAAAGAATGCCACTTTAGGAAATGTTTTTGAAGCCAGTGAATTTGAGATTTGGCACTTCACTTCTGATCACATAATCCACTCTTGCATTTCCTAGAGTGCATATCATCAATTTTCCCTTCCTCAATTAGCAGGGTAATTATGTTTTCCTTCATGGAACCATGGTTATCTGTCCACCTTGCACCAAAATCACTGCTGTATATTGACCAATCATGCAATCCTTAATATCGACCTTGACATTGGCGAGCACTATATGTACTGACACCTGTTCAATTGCTATAGTGAGTTCTAAATGATTCTGGTTCTTCTTGCATCAATCAATGCGTTGTATCAAACGGTGAAGCATCAACAGCTCATATCCATGACTGTTTGCTCCTGTTTTCCTACTTCCTGGTCCTGATGATGCTCAATCAAAAGGATGATTGGTGTAAACATGAGATGGGGCATCTTAATTAATTTTGGGTATCTAATCAATGCATGCTACTGTGTCCGAGTTCTGAAGAGTGCGAAAGAAATTCCGTTGAGACGTATTACCTCGTACTACCAAGGGTTTTGTTTTGGCACATGCTGATATGATTCAAGTAGTGTAGTCAGTCTGTTGTCACATCTTGGAACATTCTTTCTGTTGTGCTGAGCCTGTCAGTACTCAGTAGCCCAATTAATTATCGGCAAATAAGTTCATTTTGTTTGCTGCACATTGAAGGCCGGTTAGTGCTACTGTAAGAGCGCAGTCTTGTCTGGCTAGTTCGTCTTGTTCAATGCCCATGCGGATAATGATTTCCATGTCGATGTCAAGGTAGGTTTGGGTCACCCAGGAGCCAGACCAACAAAGAACCTTCACCTGTTCACTTGGCGGCCAAAATTGTGGTTTAAATACGACCTCCTCGGCTCAGCTCAAGTCTCACACAATCCTCAGTTCAAAGTCTCAGAAGCAGAGCCTGGCAACCAATTAAGCAGTACCATGGTTGTTGTCATCGTGGTCTGGATGGTGGTAGTGGCGCTAGCCTCGTCGTGGGCGTTGAGCGCGCTGCCACGGCTTGTATGGAGGCCCCGGGCCATCACGAGGATGTTCCGCGCACAGGGCATGCCCGGGCCAGAGTACAGGGTCCTGTTTGGGAATATCAGCGAGATGAAGCGGCTCCTTGCCGAGAGCACCGGGCTCGTGCTGGACGTCGGCTGCCACGACTACAGCGCCATGGTGCAGCCGTACTTCCGCAAATGGATGGCCCTCTACGGTACGTACACACATCTATACATGTCGATATCGACCTCATAATATATATCATTAAGAGATTGTTTGAATGAATGTGATTTTTTTGTAAAGTGATTGGGGGCGCATGGTCTAGACAACAAAGCTAAAGTAACGTATGGTATAAACATCAAGGTGGGGCGGGTGTCACTTGCAGCCAAGTTCCAAAACAAGGAGTATTAAATCACATTGAAGTAGTCAAAACATCGATTTGGCAGACATTAGCATGGGGCTGCTGTAACCGATATTTGCTTATTTAGAACCATGACTCACGATCAACTAAGCTAGTTGAGTTTTGCGAGGATGATCGTGAGTCATGACTCTCATTTTGTCATGGTATAGAGTGATTGAGCACTCTGACGCATGCAGGACGGACGTTTGTGTGCTGGCTCGGGGACAGGCCGGATGTATTCATGGGGGACGTGAACATGGTGAAGCAGGTGCTCTCCGACCGCACGGGGCTATTCCCTAAGAACCCTGTGAATGAGCATTTCGCTTGCCTTCTCGGCAAGGGACTCGTCCTCATTGATGGTGACGAGTGGAAGCGCCATCGGAAGGTCGTCCACCCGGTCTTCAATGTCGACAAGCTAAAGGTATATAGTTGACTACTCTTTGAACAACTTTGATTGATAAGGTACTTCTGTTAACACTTGTTGCACGTGTGATGGGGTTCTACTCGGCAGATGTTGGCTGTGACCGTGTCTGATTGTGTTGGTTCGATGTTGTCGGAGTGGGAAGCAAAGTTGGGGAAGGCTGGCAGGGACGTGGAGATTGAGATGAGTAGCCAGTTCGAGGAGCTTACGGCCGACGTAATCTCACGCGTGGCGTTCGGGAGTGACCACAGAGAAGCGAATGGAGTCCATCTGGCACAGAAAGAGCTCCAGTTTCTCGCCTTCTCCAGTATATTCAACGTTTTATGTCATATCCCGGGATTTAGGTAATATTGATACAACTTCTTGTTTAATTTCTCGTTTTGTCAGCTCAATTCAGCACAGGGTACAAGTCAAAATCACAGCATATTTGTGAAATTAATCAGGTACCTTCCAACAAAAACAAATCTGAAAATGTGGAAGCTCCAGAAAGAGGTGTGGGGCATTCTCGCCAACATTGTCAAGAACCGGGTCACTGCCAAGGGCACTGCAGGCTACGGGAATGACATGCTCGGGGTAATCTTGGAGTCATGCACGACCGAGCACGGGCAGGACCCGCTCATGAGCATGGACGAGGTCATAGATGAGTGCAAGACCTTCTACTTAGCCGGGCACGAGACCACCTCGCTCCTACTCACATGGATCATGTTCCTGTTGAGCACGTACCCAGAGTGGCAAGAGAAGCTCAGAGAGGAGGTGCTAAGAGAGTGCGGCAAGGAAATCCCCGTCGGCGACACGCTCAACAAGCTGAAATTGGTCAACATGTTCATCCTGGAAACTCTCAGGCTCTACAGCCCTGTCACGCTCATCCAGAGGAAAGCGAGCTCGGATCTGAAGCTCGGCAGCATCGGGGTGCCTAAAGACACGATCCTGACGACCCCCATCAAGACGATACACCGCGACAAGGAGATCTGGGGCAAGGACGCCGACGAGTTCAAGCCTCAGAGGTTCGAGAATGGGGTGACTAGGGCCTCAAAGCAGCCTAACGCGTTCCTACCCTTCTCCAGCGGGCCAAGGGCGTGCATTGGGCAGAACTTTACCATGATCGAGGCGAAGGTCGTGTTTGCGATGATCCTGCAGAGGTTCTCAATCTCTCTGTCCGCCAAGTACATCCATGCCCCGACGGATGTGTTCACGATACGTCCTAGGTACGGGCTTCAGGTGGTCCTCAAGAGCCTGTAGATCTTATGTTCGTACCTACCATGGGTTATACAACGCGCTACCTCCATCGTCAGTCCTTGTACGATTCAGACATCTCATCATCTTCACTGTACCCTTATTTTACACTTGAATAAAATTGCTATAAGGAGCTGTATCTTGTCTAGAACATGATTGGTGTGGCCATACATGATTGGACCTTCAATTAATCATTGATCCGTTCAAAGTTTCTAGCATGTAATGAAATAGTATAGTAGTACATGCTGAATATATATTGAGACATCACAGCGAGTACAATGTTGCAGAATGTACAGAAATAAATTGTGTGCATCTCAAAGCACAATAATCAGATGTTTGCTGGTTCATTCACAACGCCAAGAATGTAGAGAAAGTGATAAAAGGAACAAGAGGTAGGCCAACATCATATACTGTATATCCAGTGTTTGTGGCTCATTCCTACTGCTTCATGCTTCGAATGTTCTGGCTCCCGTTTGGAGTTCACTTCTGTGCTCGAGTGCCAGGACGTACGAGCCAAACACCTCTGATGCTTGTTGCATCACCCCGACGGCAAAGGCAACGGTGTTCTTCAGGATGCAGGAGTTTGGCTGTGCACTGTGCGTCTGTGCGGACTAGCTGCCGCTGTCATGCTGGCAGGGGAACCAACAATGTTCCAACGATCCAAATATTGCAAGAACACCAGTACTACAAACAAGGCGTCCAAGTGACATCCAGATTTCAGGACATGCCAACTTTTTTTTGCAGGTAAGACAGGAACTTTATCACTCAGGTAGGGTTACATCACGATCAAGTTCAAGCAGCCGAAGAGCATCATCCGGCCCTGAACTTAACCAAGTCATAGTACGGTTTTGCACTCTTGCAAAGTTTGCGAGAACCCTAACCTATCGGCGTTCCACCTTAACAAAAACACAAATTCTATCACAATTAGCTAATTCTCTAATCTCGTGGATCATGTGGACAAAGGGAGATCTATCTGGCAATGTAGAGTTGACAACCTCCACGAGCGTTGAGCAATCTGACTCAATTATAATTGGGAGATCAGAAAATTGGAGAGCAGTCTGCAGACCTTCCCGGCAAGCACAAATTTCAGCTTCCAAGGGCGATTGACAGTTCTGGAGGGAGCTACAGGCCATGAAGATCGGGTTACCGTTGGAGTCACTTAATGCCATACCGGCACCTGCAGCTCCAGAACGTACCGAGTAGGATCCATCGATGGATACCTTAAGAGAAATGATACTGTTCCCCCGGGATCGAATGATTCGATCTCCCGGCTCAGCTCCTTCCGTGTTGCTCCATCCCACGCGTGGCCCCTTCTTTTTCCTCAACTGCTCCCCCCTGCAGAAACTTACCGGCCGCCGCCGCCGGAGCAGCCAGCCGCCTCCACCGGACCACGCCCACCGGAGCAGCCAGCTACCGCCGTCGGACCACGCCGCCGAAGCGAGAAACCTTCGCTGACGGATCGGGCCGCCGGATCTCATGTCCTTGCGCCGCCTCTCCGCTGCGCCGCCTTGCCTCAGCAGCCCCACGTCGACGCTTCTTTCGCCGCTTCCGCCCGTCAAGGCTGGCTGCTTCGCCCCTGAGCTCGCTTCCCTCGCCCTGAGTTGCCGCCGACCTCTCCTTCCGCGAGCGGTGTCTCCCTCTCCGTCCTGGCGTCGCCCCGGACCTCCACCTCGCTCCCTTCCTCTCCGGCGTGGTCGATGGTGTTTGCAGTGGAGCCACGACACGGTGCTACACATGCACAGGACAACGATGCTACAAGAAGTGATCGTCGTTGCTACAAATGAAAGGCCGTGATGCTACCGACAAATGGATGTGTTTTTGAGATTTTGCTACAAGGCGATGCTACAATAGTAGTTGTTTTTTGCTATTTTTGTTCTATGTGTTTGCTACAATAGCACTAAGTATTTGCTACGACATTTTTGACGAAAGTCTCCGACAAAGTCGATCTTGCTACGGTAGCCTAACTTTTTTTTGCTACTAAGTCACCGATGATGTCTCCGGCGAAGTCGATTTTTTGCTACAGTTGCTATTTCTTTTTGCTACATAAGTTTTATGGTTTTGCTACAAGAGCGTAAAGTTTTCGCTACATGGTCTCCGGCGAGGTATTCTGGTGGAGTCTCCGGCGAGTGCGATGCTGGTTCTGCTACATTCATATTTTTTTTGCTACATTAGCGCAATGTGTTTGCTACAATAGCGTAAATTTTTTACTATGAGGTCTCTGACTAGGTTTTTTCCGGTGAGTCTACGGCGATATTTTCCGGCGAAGTCGGTTTTGCTACATTGGTAATTTTTTTTGCTACAAAGTCTCCGGCGAACTCTCCGGCGAGGTCTAGTCTGTCTCTTCTTTTTCTAGACCGAACCGTTTTCTGCTACATGTAGCAAAAGCGGAACTAATTGTAGCAAAAGCGGAGATTTTATAGCAAAAGCGGGATAACGGGCGGAAAACAAATCTGACCGTTGATCTAGCCAGATCGGACGGCGGAAGACCTGGGATGGAAAGTTTCCATTCCCGGGGGTCGCGTAGCATACCCCATACCTTAACCCACCCAACATCCGGCTTCTTTCAGGGAATATTCACCACCTGCACCGGATCTAGACACTCAGCATCCTTGATAGCTGGACTTTTCCCCTTGAGGATGTCTGCCGTTGGTTTCCTTTTAATTTCACGCAAAAGCTTCAGGTAGCTGCATAAAAATCTTTAGGAACCCACAGAAGATGGCAGGGTTTTTTCATGTGTAACCTCGTTTCTCGCATACCACGCTCGCCTAGTAACACTAGTAGGATATAGCAATACCCAGATTTTTGGGCTAAAAGCTACAATTACTTGTAAGAACAATGTATTCTTCAAGGTAGCTAATTTCTTGAACTGTCATCGAGCGTGAACGGTAGCGCGGACGGGCAAGGAAAAAATACAGTTACCATCCACCGTACACTACAAAATCCGACGGTTTAGAATACGTCCGCTTCGGGAGACTAAAATCCTAATGTCCCCTCAATTAAATTTGAGGTTGGAGCCCGGTGTTGCATCAATGACGACACCCGAAGTCAAGACTCCCTCCCACCCCCGAGGTGGCGCCGCCGCGGCCCCCGGGGTGCTCCTCCTCGCCAACCCAGGCCCTCCCCGCGCCCCCCTCTCCCTAGCGCCGCCGCCGCCATAGGCGTCGTCGGGCAAAGGCCCGCGGGCGCGGCGGCAGCGGTGGCGGTTTCCCTCCGGCAGGAAGCTGGTAGAGGTGGCGGCGGCTCCTCCTCTTCATCTCCAACGGCAGTGGTGCGGGTGGCGGCGACCTGGACGTCCACGGTCGGCGGCGGGGCTGGTAGGGGCGGCGGATCCAGACCAGATCTGGTCCGTTGGACCTAGATTGGCCATGGAATCTGCTCATCTGCTATTGCCCGTCGACGATGTGGATGGATCCCAGGGCTACTTTCGCATGACTGAGGGCGTCCTGGGCAGCAGCTCCAGGCATGGTGGCGGCGGTCGTCTTCTTCGCCGGAGATGGTCGGCCAGTTTGTGGCTAGGTGTGGTGCATACCACATCTCAGCCCCGGAAGCGAGTTGGGGCGGCGTGGTTGCCGGTGAAAACCGGGCTGCGACTCCGGTCAAGGCGGGCGATGGCGACGCTCTCGCATCGTAACCTTGTTGAGGGCATTGTCCTACAACTATCGTCTACCCATTCGTGCCGCTCCGGGGGAAACCCTAAGATCTTCGGATCGGACGATGGCGACGCTGCAGTGTCGCGATCCCTCTTGGGGGCATCGTTTGTGGAGCGGCACCGGATGGCAGAGGTGTGAGGTGGAGCGGCTTCATCTTGCACGGAGTCTTCGGCGGAGATGTCAAGTCATGCCTGATACGTCTATTTTGCATAACTATTCTATATCATAATTTTCTATTATTTATTGATATATTTCATATTAAGAGATGATACTTATGTAATTTCATCTGTTTTTGCATGGTTGATGACTTTTGAAGCATGGACCGCTGCAATCAGGATTCTGACGGAAAAGGTGTTGTTTGGAGGCAAAATTCGCGAAGATCAGAAAATCCGAGAAAATATATGTAAAATCCTATTTTTCCAAAGACGAAGACTGCCAGAAGGAGGAGTGGAGATGGGCCACAGGGGGCCCACAGCACCCCCTGGCGCGGGCCACCCTAGGCCGCGCCACCAGGTGGTGTGGCCATCCTAGCCCACCTCCAGCTCTCCTCTCTGGCGTATATTATCTCCACGGAGCCCTAATACCGGGGGAGCGACCACAGAAAGATTCCGCCACCTCTGCGGGGCGGAAAACATCGAGAGAGAAAGATCTCTCCGGTAGACAGATTTCTGCCGGGGGAATTCCTTCCCGGAGAGGAGAGATCGTCGCCATCAACACCACCATCAAGCTAGACTTCATCGGGATCATCATCATCACCATCATCACCATTAGCACCATCATCACCATCTCCATATTGCTATAACAATTGGGTTGAATCTTGCATAGTTCTTAGGGGAAACTTTCCCGGTGTTGATTACTCTTTGTAGTTGATGCTATTGAGTAGAAACGTTGAATTATTGTTTATGTTCATATTGTTATACATCATTATTCCATCTCTGATCATGATCCATATGATGTCTTGTGAGTAGTTCGTTTTGTTCTTAAGGACATGGGAGAAGTCATGTTGTTAATAGTGGAATTGTGTTGAGAAAGATTCAATAGTTTGATATTTAAGTTGTAGTGTACTTCTTCTAGTGGTGTCATGTGAACGTTGACTACATGACACTTCACCTATATGGGCCTAGGTGAATGAATGCTGTTAGTTTCTACCTTAATTACTTTCTTTGTACTTACGGATGTCTAAGGGGTATGAACCACCACCGAGAATGATACTTTTAAATACTCTATAAGAATATTGATCGGTTATGGATAACTACTATGTTATCGATGGAACCATTTTATTTCCTGATCATTTACTTTATACTTCCGAATTATGTTGTTCAAGTGTATTACATTGCATTAAGTCAAGAAGAAGTTATTCTCATTATCACTGAAAGGAAGAGCTGAGGAATGGTATAAGCTGCTGAAGAATGGTCAAGTTCTTAAATGGTAGTAGCTGAGGAATGGTATAAGTAACTTCAATCTCCCCCAAGCTTGACCATTCTTCAGCAGCTTATACCATTCCTCAGCTCTTGCTTTCAGTGACAATGAGAACAACTTCTTCTTAACTTGATCTGTAGTAATACCTACACACTTAAACAACCCGTATAATTCGTGTATAAAGAGCAAATGATCACCGGGATGGACAGTTCCATCCCCAACATAGTAGTTATCCATAACACGATCAATAAATCTTGTAGATATTTTAAAAGCATCATTCTCAGCAGGTGATGGTTCATCTACTACCTTAGCAGTGGTAGTAGCATTACCAAATAAGAAACTCAGTGAATTATCCATAACAAAAATAAAGCAACTAATAGAAGTAAACAATACTCACAGTAGAAGTTTCCTTTACCAGTTCCACTCTCCAATAGCGCTTCACTCCCCGGCAACGGCGCCAGAAAATAGTCTTGATAACCCACAAGTATAGGGGGTATATCGCAATATTTTCGATAAGTAAGAGTGTCGAACTCAACGAGGAGCAGAAGGTGCTGGCTAGTGGTATGGATCATGAATTCTCTGCAAATACTTAGCAAACGGATTTTTAGGTTTTTTTGATAAAGCAAGTAAACGAAGTATGAGTAAACAAAAGACAGTAAGAATAAATGCAGCAAGTGGCCCAATCCTTTATGTAGCAAAGGACAAGCCGGTTGTATTACTTAAGATGACCAAACGTTCTTGAGGATACATGGGAAGATTGTCAAGTGCTTTCGCTTCATATAGTTGATTAATCTTCTTTAGCTTGCTAAGTGTTGTGTGGGTGAACCTGTGCTAATGTACCGACCTTCCTAGGACTAATACATACTTGTGATTATACCCCTTGCAAACATCCGTAAGTTCAAGAAAGTAATTAAGATAGAAACCTAACCACAACTTTAAACTCTAAGACCCTTACGTCCCTTGTGCAATGGTTTCCTAACGGGGGTTCAGGTTTCTGTCACTCCGGCAACCCCTACGATTAGTAGCCAAATACACAATGCATTCCCTTAGGCCCATATAGGTGAAGTGTCATGTAGTTGACGTTCACATGACACCACTAGAAAAAGTACACCACAACTTAAATATTAAACTATTGAATCTTTCTCAACACAATTCCACTACTAACAACATGACTTCTCCCATGTCCTCAAAAACAAAACAAACTACTCACAAGACATCATATGGATCATGATCAGAGATGGAATAATGATGTATAACAATCTGAACATAAACAATAATTCAATGGTCCTACTCAATAGCATCAACTACAAAGAGGAATCAACACCGAGAAAGTTTCCCCTAAGAACTATGCAAGATTCAACCCAATTGTTATAGCAATATGGAGATGGTGATGAGGGTGCTGCTGATGATGATGGTGGTGATGGTGATGATCCCAATGAAGTCCAGCTTGATGGTGGTGTTGATGGCGACGATCTCCCCTCTCCGGGAAGGAATTCCCTGTAAATCCTCACGAGAGATCTTCTGCTGTTTTCCGCCTGCAGAGGCGAGAATCTTCTCGTGGTCGCCCCCAGCCTTAGGGTTTTGGGAGGAATATACGCCGAGGGGAGATCTGGTGGGTTGGCACACACACCGGGTGGCGCTGCCTAGGGCCCGCCATGGGGTGGTGTGGGCCCCATGGCCCATCTCCACCTCCTTCCTAAGATCCTTCGCCTTCTAGAAAAATAGGATTTTCCAGATATTTTCCCAGATTTTCTGATCTTCAATTTTGCCTCCAAACAAGACCTTTTCCATCGTAATCCGATCGCAGCCCCATGCTCCAAAAGTCATCAACCATGTAAAAACAGATGAAATAACATAAGTATCACCTCTTAATATGAAATATATCAATGAATAACAGTAAATTATGACATATAATAGTGATGCAAAATGGACGTATCAGAGCACCAACGACGTCTGAATCCTAAGATGAAAGAAGTGGTAAGAAATGAGGTATTGAAACTCCTTGATGCTGGTATTATTTACCCTATTGCTGATAGTGAATGGATTAGTCCTGTTCATTGTGTTCCTAAAAAAGGAGCAATTACCGTTGTTCCTAATGATAATGACGAGCTTATTCCCCAAAGGGTAGTAGTAGGCTATAGAATGTGCATTGGTTTTAGGAAAGTTAACAAAGTTACTAAGAAAGATCATTACCCACTTCCTTTTATCGATCAAATGTTAAAAAGGTTGTCTAAAAAGACCCATTTTTGTTTTCTTGATGGATATTCCGGTTTCTCTCAAATTGCTGTTAAACAACAAGATCAAGAAAAAACTACTTTTACATGCCCTTACAGAACCTATGCTTATACACGTATGCCTTTTGGTTTATGTAATGCTCCTGCTACTTTTCAAAGATGCATGTCTGCTATCTTTCATGGTTTTTGTGAGGAAATTGTGGAAGTGTGCATGGATGACTTCTCCATCTATGGAACTTCTTTTGATAATTGTCTACACAACCTTGATAAAGTTTTGCAGAGGTGTGAAGAAACTAATCTTGTTCTTAATTGGGAGAAATGCTACTTCATGGTTAATGAAGGGATTGTCCTTGGGCATAAGGTTTCCGAAAGAGGCATAGAAGTGGATAGAGCTAAAGTTGAGGCAATTGAGAAAATGCCCTGCCCAAGAGACATCAAAGGTATTCGTAGTATTCTTGGTCATGCTAGTTTCTATAGAAGGTTTATTAAAGATTTCTCTAAGATATCAAAACCCCTCACTAATCTTCTTCAAAAAGATGTACCCTTTGTTTTTTATGATGATTGTAAGGAAGCTTTTGAAACTCTTAAGAAGGCTTTAACTACAGCTCCTATCGTTCAACCACCTGATTGGAGTTTACCCTTTGAAATAATGTGTGATGCTAGCGATTTTGCTGTAGGTGCTGTCCTTGGGCAATGAATAGATAAAAAGTTAAACGTTATTCATTATGCTAGTAAAACTCTTGACGCTGCTCAAAGGAATTATGCTACTACTGAAAAAGAATTCCTGGCTGTCGTTTTTGCTTGTGATAAGTTTAGACCTTATATTGTAGACTCAAAAGTCACCATTCATACTGATCATGCTGCTATTAAGTATCTTATGACGAAGAAGGATGCTAAGCCTAGGCTTATTAGATGGGTGCTGCTTTTATAAGAGTTTGATCTGCATATTGTAGATAGGAAAGGTGCTGAAAATCCTGTTGCTGATAATTTATCTCGGTTGGAAAATATCTCTTTTGATCCTATGCCTGTTAATGATAGTTTCCCGAATGAACAGTTGGCTACAATAGGGGTAAGCTCATGAGGGAGCCCTTGGTATGCTGATTATGCTAACTTTATTGTCTCCAAGTATTTGCCTCCAACTTTCATAGCTCAGCAAAGAAGGAAGTTCTTTTACGATTTGAGGCATTATTTTTGGGATGACCCACATTTGTATAAAGAAGGAGTGGATGGTATTATGCGAAGATGTGTTCCAGAATACGAACAAAAGGAGATATTGCGGAAATGTCATGGTAGTGCCTATGGAGGACATCATGCGGGAGATAGAACCGCGTAAATGGTGCTACAATCAGGTTTCTACTGGCCTACCCGTTTTAAAGATGTGAGAATTTTTTTTATCTTGTGATGAGTGTCAGCGTGTTGGTAATATTTCTAGACGCAATGAGATGCCTATGAACTACTCTCTAGTTATTGAACCCTTTAATTGTTGGGATTTGACTTTATGGGTCCTTTTCCTCCCTTGAAAGGTTATACTCATATTCTTGTTGCCATTGATTATGTTACTAAGTGGGTAGAAGCCATACCTACGAAGAGTGGTGACGGGGAGACCTCTCTAAAAATGCTTAAGGATGTTATCTTTCCTAGGTTTGGAGTGCCTAGGTAACTCATGACTGATGGATGTTCTCATTTCATTCATGGTGGTTTTAGAAAGACCCTTGCTAAATATGATGTTAATCATAGAATCGCTTCAGCTTATCGCCCCTAAACTAGTAGGAAAGTAGAGTTATCAAATAGAGAAATTAAATCCATCTTGCAAAAACCTATTAATAGATCTAGAAAAAACTGGGCTAAAAAGTTGAATGATGCTTTACGGGCTTATAGGACTGCCTATAAAAACCCTATGGGGATGTCTCCTTATACAAAAAAGTTTATGGGAAAGCTTGCCACTTACCTTTACAATTAGAACACAAAGCTTATTGGGCAGTTAAAGAACTCAATAGAGATTGTAAGCTGCTGGTGAAAAAAAGATTATTTGACTTAAGTTCTTTAGATGAATGGAGGAGTGAAGCATATGAGAATGCTAGGCTCTTTAAGGAAAGAGTTAAAAGATGGCATGACAAGCGAATACTTAAGAGAGAATTCCATGTTGGTGAGAAAGTTCTATTGTATAGGTCTCGTCTTAGATTTTTTGTAGGAAAACTACTGTCAAAATGGGAAGGACCTTTCATTGTTGAAGAAGTGTACCGTTCAGGAGCGATAAAAATCTCCTCTTTAAAAGACAACACTACACAAGTGGTGAATGGGAAACGACTCAAGCACTATATTGCTGGAGATTCTTACAATGAAGATGTTGATGCTTTTCAAGTTATAACTCCGAAAAAATTATCAAATACCAAATTTAGAGACCTGCAGAGTCCGTTTTCGAATAGGTAATAGTTCTGGTAAGAAAAGTTCCGCGAAAGATCTGTCCAGTTATATTTTTTCAGTTTTTAGCCAACAAGGAAAGCTACGAAGCAAAAGAGGGACGGAAATGGAGCCAGGGTGGCTCACACCACCCTGTAGCATGGGCCCACCCCTGGCCGCGCCACCAGGTGGTGTGGCCACCTCGGCCTCCGTCTCCGACCCGTTTTCTCCCAGTACCTTCCTTTTGTTGTGAAACTTCGTAATATATAATCCCTCGGATCTTCCGAGGTTCGTATATTGTGTTCTCGTCGTGTTTTTGTTTCGATCTGTTTCTGACAGGTAGAATCCTAGAGTTGGAGCCACAATGTCTTCCTCTGGGTCAGACAAGGAAGACTCCTCTACGAAAATCATCGACCCCTACATGAGAGAGTTGAAGATTCATCCCAAGGAGTTGTTGCTTGAAGATGGAGAGGTACGGATAAAGGAGGTTCAAGTCCCTAAAGGTGAAGGAAGTCTGGAAGACAGGATGGAAGCACTCGAGCAAGAAGTCTTTAGGTACAAGAAGATGGCGGATCGCGAAGTGGATATCATCCATAAGATTTGTTCCGAACTCATCGCCGAGCACCAAAAGGAGACTACTGAGCTCAAGGATGAAGTCCTCTCACTCTGCCAAACAACCAACCAACTGCAAGCACAGCTCTACGACGTTCAAAATCAAAACTGTGAGTACGAGGTTAGGTTTAAACGCATAAGTGCTGCTGCAAGTTTCAGGATGCTAGAGACCATGATGTCATTTGTTGATGGGGATCCCTTACCTTGGAAGTCGGACGATGATGAGAGGATACCACCACCACCAAAGGAGTAATTCGTCATCAGGTTTGGCATCCCCTTGGTTTGTTCCAAGCTTTGGGGGAGTGTCGCGGTATCACATCACTATCTTCTATCTTTTACCTTTTTAGTAGAGTCATATCATGAATAGAGAAGTTATCGTATAGGATGGTTTGCATTATGGAAGTGTCCCCTCTCTCGTTAGATATGTATCCCTTGGTGTGAGTAGCCGTTATGGAATATTAATGAGAAGTTCTATCATTTACTCTTTTGCATATCTTATATTAGTTTTCAATTCATAGTTATATGATTGATCTTGTTGTTAGTATTGATATCACTTTGGGATCATTGAGTTAATTTAGTTGGTTTTGGCAAACCTGGCTCGGTCAGTAGCAACACTATTTTTGAGAATTGAATGAAAAAGATAAAAGTACCCTTAAAGAAATATAATTTCATCATCTTTCTTTCTTGATTTGCTCATAAGTTTAGTATTCTCTAGTTAAGATCTTTTGTGCTTCCAAGGAAGATTGCATGTTTGTTTTTATCACTTGTATGTTTGTTTGTTTCCTTTAACTCTTATACTTGCTACCTAGCCTTGCTAGCCAAAAACCTGTACTGAGAGGGAATTCTTCTCGTGCATCCATTCCTTAAACCAAAACCTATGCCATTTGTGTCCACCATACCTACCTATTAGCATTATTGCTATTCCAAGTAAATTCTTGTTTTTATATACCTTCCAAATTAAACTTTTTATGTGAAAATTAGTGATTAAAGCTCTCACGAACTTGATGGCACACTTTACTTTCTTGCATTTAATAAACTTGAACCATTGTACCCATCTATGTTGCGTATATGCTTGCGCTTTGTAAGTTGTGAATTAGCAGAACCATGCTGTCATGGGGAATGCTTTCAACATTGCACTGGTACTTTGTACCTAGTTGATATCATGTTCTTTTGTCTATGGATGTCGTCGGTGTGAAATGAAAGGGGAGCTTGTAAGTCCATGGAGTTATGCATGTGTGTTAGAGAAATGCCTGGGCCGCCGGTCTAATCCATGTTGTCATGGTGGAAACCTGCAGCGTAACCATAATGAGCATCTATAAAGCATTCTTCTTATAAAAAAAGATAGAGATTGAGAAAAATAATAAAAAAAGATGAGAAAAGAGGAAAGAGAGAAAAAAGCACCATATTCCCATGGTAAATAAGAAGATTGCTGAGATGCTCGTTGTCTGCTTGCCTTGTCATTTTGATATGGGAATTCTTCCGTATCATCGCGCAAGTGGTACCCCGTTGGCGGTTATCCATGATACACATGTGCTTACTATGACAAGAACTTACCGGTGACTAAACTTGAGTAGCATAAGTAGCGGCCCTTGTATTCAAGGGACATGAGATTTTCAATTTACAACTTGTCAAGCATATTCTCGTATTTGATCACTTTAACCTTAATCACCTAAAAATGTCTATGATAGGGGCAATGCGAGCTAAAAGCTAATAAGTATCATAATTTTTGGGAGCTCTTTATGAAACTTGAAATCCCTGCTTCCCTCTGCGAAGGGCCTTTCTTTTACTTTTTAGTTGAGTCAGTAAACCTATTCCCTTCTATCTCAGCAAGTATTTTGAGTTGTTGTGTTTCATTCATTCATATGATGATCTATTCAATCATGTTTCTTATGTTCCTTGTTTTGCACGTTGCTCTTATCTTGGTGATTACTACTTTGAAAGCTATCATTGAAAATCAGTTATTTGTGAACTCCAGCAAATTGTCAACTATTCTTCGACCAAGAGCTAAGTTTGCCATTATCAATTATGATTCACTTTATGTATCTTTATTGTGTTTCCTTTACTTATTGCAATTTAAGTTATATAATAGTGAGTTGTCGTCTATTATGATCTATGTATTGATGAATGTGATGCTTCCTGTCCGTACTCTTTTATCGACTCTTCACTCCATAAACCTAAGGTCATGTTTATTGAGTTCAGTTTTCGCTTGGGGACAAGTGAAGTCTAAACTTGGGGGAGTTGATACGTCCATTTTGCATCACTATTCTATATCATAATTTACTGTTATTCATTAATATATTTCATATTAACAGATGATACTTATGTAATTTCATCTGTTTTTGCATGGTTGATGACTTTTGGAGCATGGATCGTTGTAGTCAGGATTCTGATAGAAAAGGTGCTGTTTGGAGGCAAAATTCACGAAGATCAGAAAATCCGGGAAAACATATGGAAATCCTATTTTTCCAGAAGACGAAGACTGCCAGAAGGAGGAGTGGAGATGGGCCACAGGGGCCCACACCACCCCCTGGCGCGGGCCACCCTAGGCCGCGCCACCAGGTGGTGTGGCCGCCCTGGCCCACCTCCAGCTCTCCCCTCTGGCGTATATTATCTCCACGGAATCCTAATACTAGGGGGAGCGACCACAGAAAGATTCTGCCGCCTCTACGGGACGGAAAACACCGAGAGAGAAAGATCTCTCCGGCATATAGATTTCTACCGGGGGAATTCCTTCCCGGAGAGGGGAGATCGTCGCCATCAACACCACCATCAAGCTGGACTTCATCGGGATCATCATCATCATCACCACCATCATCACCATCAGCACCATCATCACCATCTCCATATTGCTGTAACAATTGGGTTGAATCTTGCATAGTTCTTAGGGGAAACTTTCCCGGTGTTGATTACTCTTTATAGTTGATGCTATTGAGTGAACCGTTGAATTATTATTTATGTTCAGGTTGTTATACATCATTATTCCATCTCTGATCATGATCCATATGATGTCTTGTGAGTAGTTCGTTTTGTTCTTGGGAAATGGGAGAAGTCATGTTGTTAGTAGTGGAGTTGTGTTGAGAAAGATTCAATAGTTTGATATTTAAGTTGTGGTGTACTTATTCTAGTGGTGTCCTTCTTCTAGTGGTGTCATGTGGACGTCGACTACATGACACTTCACCTATATAGGCCTAGGGAAATGCATTGTGTATTTGGCTACTAATCGTAGGGGTTGCCGGAGTGACAGAAACCTGAACCCCCGTTAGGAAACCATTACACAAGGGACATCAGGGTCTTAGAGTTTAAAGCTGTGGTTAGGTTTCTACCTTAATTACTTTCTTGTACTTATGGATGTTTGCAAGGGGTATAATCACAAGTATGTATTAGTCCTAGGAAGGTCGGTACATTAGCACAGGTTCACCCACACAACACTTAGCAAACTAAAAAAGTTTGATCAACTATATGAAGCGAAAGCACTTGACAGAATTCCCGTGTGTCCTCGAGAACGTTTGATCATCTTAAGTAATATAACCAGCTTGTCCTTTACTGAATAAAGGATTGGGCCACTTGCTGCATTTATTCTTACTGTCTTTTATTTACTTGCTTTATCAAAAACCCCTAAAAATCCGTTTGCTAAGTATTTGCAGAGAATTCATGATCCATACCACTAGCCAGCACCTTCTGCTCCTCGTTGGGTTTGACACTCTTACTTATCGAAAATACTGCGATACACCCCCTATACTTGTGGGTCATCAATGCCTAGCCGCCAGGTGCTACGCTATGCCATGCCTGGTTTGGTAGGTGCTACGCATGACCGATCTTTCGGGGGTTTCTAGCTGCGTCGGTTGACGGGACTTGGCGGCATGGTGACGAGGGGTCTCAGCAGCGACCGCGCGTGTATCTAATGGACGCGTGCAGGGTGGTGGCGTTGTTTGGCGTCTTGGTGGCGTTGACGGCAGGCCTGATAAGGGAATTATTTTGATCCTTCTGAAGATGGGTTGGCGGAAGATGGCGGCATCAGAAGATTGAGCGTGCACGATGGTGTGTGTTTCTGATCAGCTGGACCGGTTTGTGCTCCTGACCCGCCGTGTGGTGGCTTTGGGACCTCCGGTATGTTGATGATGTGCGTTGGCGTGCGGTTAGAGTGTTCTGGCATGGCCACCCCTTCATCAAGTTGGTTTAGAGAGGTGGTTTCAATTGATCTTTATATTCTCTTTGTAAGGTTTCGTTGAATAATAAATAAAGCTGGATGTGTGCATTTTTTTGATGCAGAGGCCGGCGGTAATACCTCTATTTCGAAAAAAAAATCAATGACGACGCTCCAAATCGATGGAACGATACATAGTGCTGAAATATGCTTACAAACCTAGACCAAATATGCACACATCACACATGCATGATTTGTGTTTAATTCTCAATATTTTGTGTTTTCAACGTCACCCGACAGTACCCTAGCAATTTCTAATCACATAGCATCGATACATGAAACATGTATAGAAAATAGTATTGTTTCTAGAATCTTCAGATAAGATTCTATTGAGAGTAATGTGGGATAACAATTTATTTCGAACAAAAAATGAACTAGGAACTGCCATCATCAATTTCGGCAAAAACTGACATTTCGAGGTCATCATGTGCTAAACGTGGGAACTGAACATTACACTCAGATTTCTAGGAATTTTACTCCTTCCGTGCTACCAACACGATAGCACCTCCTGGAGAGCTCAACAAGCATCTTCATCCTCATCATCAGTAAAACACAAGAGAGGGCAAAATGCGATATTAACCAGCGACACCGGTATGCACATGCCCAGCGCGAACCCTAGTACGTAGTTTCATTTCATTTCCTCGCCGCCCTTCGTCGCATCAGCAAAAGACTTGCCGAGAACTGATCCCGCACCAATGCCAATCATGTACAAAAGTACGAAATATAACTGCAAAACAAGATCGAGGAGCAAAGGTCAGCGTGATAAAATGTAATCAACGCAAAATACTATGTAGAAGATATTCGAATTCGTAATCATCATCAGTTTACTTTGGAGTGACGTATGTAGTAACCTAATAAGACCGTAAACCCTCCGTTTAGAAATATAAGACATTTTATCTAGACGTCTTTTAATGTATAGGTTCGTAGAGATTCTGAATGAACCTATACACTAAAAAGCATCTAGATATATTTATTTCACAAAATTAAAATATCTTATATTTTTGAACGGAGGGAATAGAAAGGAGTCAGTCCTCCCAGTATAACATGAAAATAAATTACCGCTAGAACAAACACCAAGTGAAATTAGTACTTTGATGGTGCACGTACCCCACGAGATACCGCGGCTTTGTTTTCTTGGATGCGTCCCTCGCCTCGTCGTGCTGCTGCTCATCGTGGGAGTTGGCCGCAGTGTCCCCGTGGTACCAATACTCGCCCACGTTGCTCTCCTTCGACGAGGAGGGCGGTGGCAACGCTGGGGCGATCAGAACGCTGCCGCCACGCATGCCGTCGGCCGCAGGGCGGAGCCAAGGGAGGACGAGCAGGGGCTAGACCCCTCCTAACCATCTGCCCTCAATATATATGTACACATTTCATTATTAATGCCTTTATAGACTTAATTACGTAGCACTAAGCTCAAATTTAATTGTTTAGTCGGGTTGCTCTCTACCTAATGCTAAACGTAGTCCATGGTTCCTGTGTAACTAGACTTAGTAGGTAGCACCATATAATCAACTAACTAGACGATTGCCGTCGTCGCTCGCTCCTACTCAGTCGCCAGATATCGTGGCCATGACGCCGTGCTAGTCAACCCTATTGTTTGCCGGTTTCTACCTTTATTAATCCAGCCAGAATGCCGGTGACAGGCGTGCTATGGCATAGTATACGAATCAATCTTCCTCACTCAGATGGAAGGTACCAAGCCGTTAGTTTTTTATTGATAGATTGCATAACCTATAGTCTAGTTGATTAATTCACAGAAAAATATGTCTTTTGTTTGATATTTGCTTGGTGACGACGACGACTTATTGCATAATAATTTCTATACTGGAAACAAATACTAGGAAGATCACCTACAATGGAATTATCAAGCTTATACTCGTAGAGACATACTTTGATATATTGTTATGGTATTTGTCCAAACAGTTATTTCAACACAAAATGACACGTAGCTGTAGCCTTCGCGAGCAAAAAATTCTGATGTATGATCATCAATATCTTCGCCCCCCTCAATATCCCTCAATATCAAATCCTGGCTCCGCCCCTGGTCGGCCGCCTTGTTGTTAGTGGGCTCCCCAGCGCCTTTATTGGTGCATCCGAGTTGGATGTCCACGATGTGGTGGCGGTCGCTGTGCCGGTCCATACTTGGAAAGAAGTATGTGTGCTTGTGCGGCTCTGTGGTCTGGACTCTGGACATGAGTTTTATATTGACCAAAATTTTTTTTTTACTTACCAAAACTATGTCTTGGATAAGTGTAAAGAAAACAAAGAACTGATGCTACAGAGTATATCTGACACAGGTGGAAATCCTCTCCGGTAACGGGCATGTGGCTCGTCGCTACAATCCTGTCATGGGAGGCAACAGAGAAAGGCGAGACTTCTGTCCAACAATGTGCGATGAGGTTACATGTATAGCACACGCATTTGTTTATCTGTCATGGTCTTCATAAAACAGTTTATAGACAAACTTTCACATTAATCATATTCACATAATAATATTTAAAAGACAACACTTTCACAACAAACATACATTTATATCTTGTCGACCAGATTCATATCTTCAAATCAAAATACACGACTCTAGTTCACACACCATTCATAGAAGCATACATGGCTATAGTTGACCATTCGTACCATGCATCTAAATAATAATGAAGTTTATGTTACAATAAAAGAAGTTAATTTCTTGGTTATTTTGATATGGGTGTAATGAGCAGCACACACCTGCTCAAATTTTTCATCAAGGTAAGAATATAAAGTTATAAACACAATACCAAAGTAAAAAAAATGCATCCATAAGTATCTCACAATCAACAATAACAAGAATTGCATAGAATAAACTATGTCATAAACAACGGTCAACCATCAAAGATACATAAAATTAATCATAATCATGTATGGCAACTTATATGATGTATAAACATCGAAGCACATGGAGAGATATATTACAATACTACCACAAACTAGTAGTCTAGGGGTGAACTACCCTATTCATGGAGAAGTAAGGTTGAATGAGTCACTTGGCTTTACATGTGTCCCACACCCCCTCCCACGTGGCCAGCCGAGGGATTGGGATCCAGGGACACCGTCTCAGGATTCTCATTTTGCAAATTTTTCCATTTTCTTCCAGAACCCTCATGTTAGTTTTCCCATACTTTTCTCTGTTCCAGTAAGTTCCTAGAATAGCAGAACAATACAAGAGAGATTCTGCCTTCCGTTATTTACTAAATACTTTATTATATATAATCAATAAAACTGGTAAATAGCACTGAAAATATGACATTAGAATTAAAAGTAAACGTATCAGTCGCTTTGCTATGTCAGCTCTCTTTCCGGAAGAGAGAAAATCGGATGGGCAGTCTTCCTAATTTCTACTATCTCTGTTTCAAAATATAACTATCTATCTTTGTTTCAAAATATAAGATGTTTTAGTGGCTAGGCTGTTTTAGACTACCAAAACGTTTTATGTTTTATAATGTAGGTAGTAACGCTTTATACCCTTTTCGAAAAAAGGAACCCTTTATATACATCTACATTCGTGTGCTATCTGGTTCTATCCGGAAAGCGTGAGAATAGGATACATAGCAACACGTTCCTCTACGGTATCCTATTTGATGCACTTTGGCGCTCACGACCATTGCACCATTTATGGTCGTCGGTTACTAACTGCTACTGAAAGAATCTAAACTTTGTTAAAATGATGTACTAGGAGGATTTCGTGAGTGAATAAAAGGGTATTCATAAATGAGTATTCTTTTTCGGAATGGGAAATGAAACACCTGGTCTATACATCAACTGATGCACATAAACTCATTTATCACTGTGTTGTCAATCTTGAATATTTATATGTGTAGAAACGTCGTGCATACCAGAAATGTTCAATGTTCAAATTAAAGGTACTTGCTTTATTGTAGTACTAGATACCTACGTGCTGGAAACCTTATATTGGCACATCAGTTAGAAAATAGCAACTAGCAGTTTTCCGGCCATTGACGTAGGAGATGTGATAAAATATACAGGAAAAAGGCTCTTAAACAACACGGACGTTACACAACTAATATGCAAGCTGTACATTCCTACGTGCTGGAAACCCTCTGTTGGTACAGCTAGAAAATACCAACTAGCAGTTTTTCGGTCATTGACATAGGAGATGTGATAAATATACACGAAAATACTCTTAAATAACATGGACATTACACAACTAATATGCAAGTTCCGTACATTTAACACCCCCACACCCCCTCCCCCCCGACCCACCCTCGACTTTGAAAAGATAAAGTTGTGTTGTACACGAATCATATCTTTGGAAGAAGTTTGCCAACTTAAGTATGCAAGTCAAATATTTAAAACAAAAAACATCTCATCCAGCAGCACTACCATGTATTCCCTCGCAAAAAACAAAACGCTACCGTGTATATTAGTCGACGACGAATCATATCTAAGTGGGAGTAGTAAAAGACCGCGACGGTACACCTATGAGAGATGAGGCAACCATCAAATGGCGGCAACATGTCTGAATAAAGATGGCCACGGAGTGATACATTGCAAATGTATCTATAATTTTTGATGTTCCATGCTTGGTTTTATCTACTTTCTTGTGTTTTGTTCCAACTTTGGAGTACTTTTCATATAATTTCTTGGACTAACCTATTAACAAGATGCCACCGTGCCAGTTGCCTGTTTTCTGCTGTTTTTGTTTCCAGGAAGTCAGAAAATGAATATTCTCAGAATTGGACGGGACAAAAGCCAAAGTTCCTATTTTACCGGAAGACTCACGGAGCCAGAATACGAGACGGAGGAGGGCCAGGGCCTGGCCACACCCCCCCAGGCGCGGGATAGCCCTATCCGCGCCACCAGGTGGTGTCGGCCCCCTGGCACTCCACCGACCTTGCCCTCTGGCCTATAAGAAGCCTCCCGAAGCCAAAACCCTAAATAATCAAGCCTCCAGCCACGAAAAGTTCCGCAACACCGCCGCCACCGAAGGGGAGATTCGGGGGACAGAAAGTCTCTGTTCCGGCACCCTGCCGAGACGAGGAAGTGCCCCCGGAGCCATCTCCATCGATCTCCACCACCATCTCCATCACCGTTGCTGATTCCCATGATGAGGAGGGAGTAGTTCTCTCTCGAGGCTAAGGGTTCTACCGGTAGCTATGTGTTCATCTCTCTCTCTATGCATGATCTTATTGAGATCATGAGCTTGTAATCTATAGATCTACCTTGCTACTCAAGTGCTTTAATAGATCTCTGCTCTCCCCATGTGTATGAAAGTGACAGCGTGCACACCATGGTGGCACTTAGGCTAGAGATTACAAATACTTGTTATGAGTTATATTTGGAGTTGGATGTCTTTATGAAATTGTGGTGTTGACAGTGTGGGGTTTTCTAGATGGGAAAGACTTACTTTGAGGTGTGCTGTTATAGCCCTACCATCGATTAGAGTGTTCAACCGGAGAGTAGTTAAGAGTAGTATCATAAAGAGAAGATATTTATATGAGAGTGTTCACTAGTGAAAGTATGATCCCTAGGCCTTGTTTCTAAGCATTAAAACACCGTTTGCTACTAGATCTGTTACATGTTTGCTTGCTTCCATCTTTATTTCAGTTTGCCTTTAGTCTTTTCCACGCCATCAAGTTATCTTCTATCACCGTTACCACTTATATTTATCCATACCACTTGTATTTCACTATCTCTTCACCAAAATAGTGCACCTATACACCTGACAAGTGTATTGGGTGTGTTGGGGACACAAGAGACTTCTTGTATCTTGATTGCAGGGTTGCTTGAGAGGGAATACCTTTGACCACTTTCTCCCTGAGTTTGATAAACCTTGGGTGATCCACTTAAGGGAAAACTTGCTGCTATTCTATAAACCTCTGCACTTGGAGGCCCAACAACTGTCTACAAGAATAGAAGTGCGTAGACATCAAGCTATTTTCTGGCGCCGTTGCCGGGGAGGTAAGGTAAAAGGTACTCACATCCTCCGGTGTGAGTGCTCGAAGTTATTTCCTTTAGATTCTGCAATTTTGTCTTTTTTGTTTCTTGTTTTCACTAGTTAGGCTTAATGGAAAACAACAACAAAATTAGAGAGATTTAAAGTATTTATCTTGAGTTAGGACATGAAGTGTTTGAAGAGAAAATTAAAAAACCTATGGAACTTTATTTGCATGCTAATAGCAATGTTGTTATTATGAATTCTTTGGACACTATTATTGCTAATGCTATGGAAAAGTCTAAGCTTGGAGAAGCTAGTTTTTATGAAAATGATCTTTTTAGTTCCCCATCTTGGGAAGATAGCTATTGTATTGCTTATGATGATTGCAATGATGATTATGATAATTTAAGTCCACCTACTATTGAGGAGGAAATTAATTATGATTACAATATGCCTCCTATATTTGATGATTATGGTGATGAGAATAATAATGATAGCTATTTTGTTGAATTTTCTCCCACTATAATTAATAAGAATGACTATGTTTATGTGGAGAGTATTAATTCTTTTATGCATGTGGCTCATGATAAGAATGTTTTATGTGATAGTTATATTGTTAATTTTATTCATGATGCTACTGAAAGTTATTATGAGAGAGGGAAACATGGTTTTATGCGTTTCAACAATATTAAGTTTCCCCTCTTTATGTTGAAAATTTTGAAGTTGCACTTGTTTTGCTTTCCCATGCTTGTTGCTTTGTGCTTTCATGACTTGTTTCTTTACAAGATTCCTATGCATAGGAAGTGGGTTAGATTTAAATGTGTTTTGAATTTGCTTCTTGATGCTCTCTTTTACTTCAATTCATATTTCTTATGTGAGCATCTTCTCAAACTATCATGCCTAACTTAAAGGCGTTAAAGAAAAGTACTTATTGGGAGATAACCCAAAAGTTTAAGATGAGTCTTGGAAGTTATTACTTCAGTAATAACCGCTCCTTATCCTTTTTATTTGCTTTTTGTGCCAAGAGTAACCTCTAATGAGAGAGAAGTAATGATTGGGAAAGTTGCTGTCCCGAAACAGATTTTTGTGCTTCACCGTAAAAATTCATGAGAGAGATCTGTATGTCGGATTGAGTTGTAATTTTTTGTGCTTCTGCCCCAGGTTGTTATCTAACTTTCGTTAGTTCAACACTTTTTTATTTGAGCAACATAAGGTCTTCGAAAAAATTCGTATTTACCTGCTGGTCTGTTTTGACAGATTTCTGCCATTTTCTGCATTTGCTTCTTGTGGGTTCCTTTTTGAGTTCTTTTGGGGAATTGAGCTTTTTGAAGGAAGTGCTAGAGTACCTAGTGTTCTGATGGAAGTTTATTTGGTGTTAGAACTGAACCTTAAGACTTATTTATGTTAAGTGCACTAATGTTGCTAATGAGATTGTGTGAAGTTTTGTATGAAGAAAAAATTTCAGGTGTATGGAAGGAATGAGTAATGAGATGAAGGATGGACTAAAGCTCTAGCTTGGGGATGCCACGCATGTCACCCCAAGAAATATCCAATAAGTACAAGCGTCAAAGCTTGGGGATGCCCAAGGCATCCCCTTCTTCATCAATAAAAACCCAGGTTTCTTCCAAACGCTTCATTTTTATTGTTTCATGCACAGTTGTGTTGTTCTTGGAGCGTCTTCTTTTTCGTTTTCATTTTGGTTTTTAATTTGCTTGGTTTTCTTAGTTTTCTGAATAAATTGGTTGGACCCCCTCTTTCTTGTATTGGTTTTCAAATAGTTTGGTTTGGTTTGGAAAAGAGTAGGAAAGTTCATGTTTATGTGGTAAAGAGAGCTTGTTTTTGACTGTAGCCTATGCTTTGCCATGCCATGCTTGATATCGTTTTGGCTTTATGCTTAGTATTCTTTGTTGTAGCATGACTTGTTATAAACAATTGAGATTGCTTAATGTGCCTTGGATGAATCATGCGTTGTTTTAGCATATTAAAGCATATTATAGTGGTATTCTCCTTTGATGCTTTATTTGGGTTGACTTGGCACATGCTCACACCATGTTATGACTATCTCAAGTCACCATAGCCTTTATGATCATTTAGTTTCCAACTTGTAGTGTCACTTTATGCTTTGATCAATGATGTTTTGTCGCTCTGCATGATTATGGCCATTATTTCTCTCTTAGTTTGTCGCTCCCAGTCTTTTGCTAGCCTCCACCACAAAGTATGAGTTCCACTCATGCATCCAACTCCCTAAACCAAGTTTTTCTAGAGAGTCCACCATACCTACCTACTAGCTTATGCTATTCATGCTTTTGTCTACCTTTCACTTGTTATGAGAAAATTAGTGATTAAAGCTCTCACGAACTTGATGGCACACTTTACTTTATTGCCTCTAATAAACTTGAACCATTGGGTTCTTCTTTGTTGCGTATATGCTTGCGCTTTATAAGTTGAAATTAGCAGAACCATGTACCATGGGGAACACTTTCAACATTGCACTTGTACTTTGTACCCCATTGATATTATGTTCTTTTGCTTACGGATCCCGGCGGTGTGAAATAAATGTGGAACTTGTAAGATCATGGAGTTTGTATGTGTGTTAGAGAAACGCCTGGGCCGCTAGCCTAAGCCATGCCTAATCATGGTGGAAACTTGCAGCATCACCATAATGAGCACTCTATGAAGCATCCTCAATAAAAACCTATGCAAATAGCAAATAAAAAGATTGCTGAGATGCTCATTGTCTGCTTGCCTTGTCATTTTGATTATGGGAAAGCTCCCGTATCATGTGCAAGGGGTACCCCGTTGGCAGTTCTTAATGATACACATATACTTACAATGACAAGAGCTTACTCGTGACTGAAGTTGAGTAGCATGAGGATCGGTATTCGTAAGTAAGGGGCATGAGATTTCGGTTTATAACTTGTCAAGCATATCCTCTTAGTTGTGTTACTTTAACCTTAATCACTTAAAGATGCTTATGATAGGGGCAATGAGAGCTGAAAGCTACAAGTACCATAATTTTTGGAAGCTCTTTATGAGACTTGAATCCCTACTTCCTTTTACAAAAGGCCCTTCTTCCACCATTATATTGAGTCTCCACCTTCTATCTTTATGCACCTACTTTGAGAGCATAGTGGCCATTCTTAGTTCTATGTGCATTGTCCCAAGACTAGTTGATTGATGCAAAACTTGTTATTGCTTGTTTTAAACTATTGTATCTAGTCACTCTTATGAACTTTGAAGGTGTCCTATGCATTTATGTTTGCTACTCTATTGAGGGACAAGCTGAATACTTTTATGCTATGTTTTCTTTATGTGAAACAAACAAACGTCTTGCAAAGCATGTTATTCATGATTCTTTTGTTTGTGCCTTTTCATGTTGTATCATAGTTTCTTTGTTTATTGCTAGAACTTTGTCTTTCATGTTATGATTGAAGTACTTTGATCCCAGCTTTGAGTTTTGCAAATACTTTTGATCAAGTTTTTGATGGTGCATGTCACCTCAAAAATTATTCTTTCTTTTTATCACTTACCTACTCGAGGACGAGCAGAAGTTAAGCTTGGGGATGTTGATACATTGCAAATGTATCTATAATTTTTGATGTTCCATGCTTGGTTTTATCTACTTTCTTGTGTTTTGTTCCAACTTTGGAGTACTTTTCATATGATTTCTTGGACTAAACTATTAACAAGATGCCACAGTGCCAGTTGCCTGTTTTCTGCTGTTTTTGGTTCCAAGAAGTCAGAAAATGAATATTCTCAGAATTGGACGGGACAAAAGCCAAAGTTCCTATTTTACCGGAAGACTCACGGAGCCAGAATACGAGACGGAGGAGGGCAGGGGCCCACACCCCCAGTGCGGGCTAGCCCTACCCGCGCCACCAGGTGGTGTGGGCCCCCTGGCACTCCACCGACCTTTCCCTCTGGCCTATAAGAAGCCTCCCGAAGCCAAAACCCTAAATAATCAAGCCTCCAGCCACGAAAATTTCCGCAGTGCCGCCGCCACCGAAGGGGAGATTCGGGGGACAGAAAGTCTCTGTTCCGGCACCCTGCCGGGACGGGGAAGTGCCCCGGGAGCCATCTCCATCGATCTCCACCACCATCTCCATCACCGTTGGTAATTCCCATGATGAGGAGGGAGTAGTTCTCTCTCGAGGCTAAGGGTTCTACCGGTAGCTATGTGTTCATCTCTCTCTCTATGCATGATCTTATTGAGATCATGAGCTTGTCATCTATAGATCTACGTTGCTACTCAAGTGCTTTAATAGATCTCTGCTCTCCCCATGTGTGTGAAAGTGACAGTGTGCACACCATGGTGGCACTTAGGCTAGAGATTACAAATACTTGTTATGAGTTATATTTGGAGTTGGATGTCTTTATGAAATTGTGGTGTTGACAGTGTGGGGTTTTCTAGATGGGAAAGACTTACTTTGAGGTGTGATGTTATAGCCCTACCATCGTTTAGAGTGTTCAACCAGAGAGTAGTTAAGAGTAGTATCATAAAGAGAAGATATTTATATGAGAGTGTTCACTAGTGAAAGTATGATCCCTAGGCCTTGTTTCTAAGCATTGAAACACCGTTTGCTACTAGATCTGTCACATGTTTGCTTGCTTCCATCTTTATTTCAGTTTGCATTTAGTCTTTTCCACGCCATCAAGTTATCTTCTATCACCGTTACCACTTATATTTATCCATACCACTTGTATTTCACTATCTCTTCACCGAAATAGTGCACCTATACACCTGACAAGTGTATTGGGTGTGTTGGGGACACAAGAGACTTTTTGTATCTTGATTGCAGGGTTGCTTGAGAGGGAATACCTTTGACCACTTCCTCCCTGAGTTCGATAAACCTTGGGTGATCCACTTAAGGGAAAACTTGCTGCTATTCTACAAACCTCTGCACTTGGAGGCCCAACAACTGTCTACAAGAATAGAAGTGCGTAGACATCAAGGAGCCAAAGGGAATATGATGGTCTATAACGACTGAAGTCTCAAGGGAAAGACGACAATAGCATCTAGATGTGGCAAGTCTCAGAAGTTGTGGGCGGAATCGTGTTTCATGTTATATAGCGTAGGAAAAGCCCCTACGGTGGCATATACAGATAGGTATGAATACGGGTGGAGTACTACTCTATACCGTGTCATACGGGTATTACATGGCATTTTAACACCCCCCTTAATCTATACCTATAGATAGGTTCAGATTATGTCTAAAAGCATCTAGACTCTTTACAGGAAGAGCCTTTGTAAAGCCATCAACAATTTGATCCTTGCTAGAAATGAACCTGATGTCGAGTAGTTTTCTGGATACAAGTTCACGAACAAAATGAAAATTTATCTCAATATGTTTGGTCCTAGCATGAAAAATGGGGTTAATAGATATATATATGTTGCCCCTAAATTATCACACCATAAGCATGGCTTTTCTTCGAGTGTAAGACCAAGTTCCTTAAGAAGTGCTTCAACCCATATCAGTTCAGCAGTAGCATTTGCCAAAGCTTTATATTCAACCTCAGTACTTGACCTGGACACTGTAGCTTGTTTTCTAGCACTCCATGATATCAGATTTGGACCAAAGAATATCGCAAAACCTCCAATGGATTAGGACAACCTGACCAATCTACGTCTGAGAAAGCACTAAGCAAAGAAGGAATGTCAATCCAACTTTTAGTGTTCCCTTAACATATCTTAGAATTCTTTTAACAACTGTCCAATGTGAAGTTGTAGGAGCATGCAAAAACTGACAAACTTTGTTGACAGAGAAGGATATATCAGGTCTTGTTAATGTCAGATACTGCAAGGCACCTACAATACTTCTATACTATGTGTTATCATCAGGACGAAGAGGAGTACCTTCGTTCAAGGACAGTGATTCATTAGATGACAGGGGTGTAGGTGAAGAAGCACATTTCATCATACCAATTTTTTTAAGAATATCCATGGCATATTTCTCCTGTGTGAGACAAAGACCATTCTGAAATTTCTTAACCTATATTCCCAAAAAAGAAGTGAAGGGACCCCAAGTCCTTCAGGGTAAAGTCATATCGTAGATCATGAAGGAGAGAATTGGTGGCTTCAACTAAGGAGCTTGTTACTATAATATCATCCACATAAATTAGAAGAAATATAGTGACATCAGATTTTTTGTAAAGAAATAGTGAAGTATCAGCCTTAGAGGGAGTGAAACCAAGATCATGCAGCTTTGTACTAAGTCAAACCATGCATGAGGAGCTTGTTTGAGACCATAAAGAGATTTGTCAAGTTTGCATATGTAATGTGGAGTTTGAGAGTTTTCAAAACCTGGTGGTTGTTTCATATAGACCTCCTCTTCCAGAACACCATGCAGAAACACGTTCTTGACATCTAGCTGCCGCAAACTCCACCCATGTGAGATAGCAATGGTAAGAACAAGTCTGATGGTTGCTGCCTTTACCACAAGACTGAAGGTGTCTCCATAATCAATGTCATTCTTTGTTTGAAACCTTTTGCAACCAGACAAACTTTGTATCTGCCTATAGTGCCATCAGCATTCTTCTTGACATGATAGACCCACTTATAGTCAATAAGATTGCATGTGGGATTTGGTGGAACAAGATGACATGTCTTGTTTTTCATGAGTGCATCATACTCTTCATTCATCGCTTGACACCAACGAGAATCATCAAGGGCCTCAACAAGTGTAACGGGTTCACCTGTAGCTATGATCATGCCAATTTTTCTTCCATATAGCATTGTCGTGTCTTATACCTTCTTGTAGTCGTGTCCATGGACCAACCACAGGGGTCGATGTAGGTGATTGTTGAGCAGAAGATCCTTCCAAATCCTGCTTATGCTCTGGTCCTGGGCTGTTGCTGTTGAGGGGCTCCTAGCTGCCACTATCAGAGGCAGCACTACTGCCAGTTGACACAGCATGCGAGCCAGGAGAAGTAGTGACAGGCGACGTGGGCAAGCTCCCATCCCAGCCGCATGTTCAGGCGGGGAGACAGAGCAATGAGGGCGTCCAGGTGGGGACGCCGAGCGACGCACAACTCGGGCGACTAGGGACGCGGAGAGAGGACACCGTGGGGTCTGCTCAAGGGACAGCGTGCGTGAGTGTCCATGAGGAGACATCCCAGGTGCAGGAGAATGTTCCTCAACTGCGCGTGTGGCTGGGCGATCCACCTCGGATCAGTGGCATGGAAATCAATACCAGATTCTGATGCATTTTCTTCTTCATTTGCTGTGTTTTCTGCATCATTAAACTCCAAATTTTCTGCAGTGTGCTGCGGGAGAACATTAGGCACAATAGGCACATGCATATCGTCATCAATAGTTGCATCCCCATGACTAGATGGTGTTTGTGTAGGAAAAATAAGAATATCATTGCGAAGACGTGCACCAACATTGGGATTGAGAGAGGCAAAAGAGAAAAACATTTTCATCAAAAACAACATCCCTAGATATGTAAACCGACCAATAGAGGTGTCAAGACATTTAACTCCTTTGTGCATTGAACTATAACCAAAGAACACACATCGGGTGAATCGGAAAGCAAGTTTTATTTTGTTGTAAGGACGTAAGTTTGGCCAGCAAGCACAACCGAAAATACGTAGAGCATCATAGTTGGGTAAAGTGCCAAGGAGACGCTCAACAGGAGTGTCAAAATCAATGAGTAGGAAGAAGATTTATGAGGAAGGTGGCAGTGAGAAAGACTTCATCCCAGAATTTTAGTAGCATGGATGCATTGGCAAGTAAGGCAAGACCAACTTCAACGATATGACGGTGTTTGTGCTCAGCCGAACCATTTTTTTGGTGGGCATGAGGACATGAGACATGATGTGTAATGCTAATTTTTTGGAAAAACTGTTGAGTTTTTCATATTCACCACCCCAGTCAGTTTGCATAGTGATTATCTTTCTTTCAAATTTACGTTCAACAAGTTGCTGAAAATTAAGAAAAACTTGATAAACATCGGAGCGCTTCTTAAGAAGATATATCTAAGTAAACTTGCTATAATCATCAATAAAACTAACAAAGTATGTGTGTTTTCCAATAGAGGCAGGTGCTGGACCCCATACATCAGAAAACACTTGTTCTAAAGAAACAGTGGATACACTGGTAGAAACATGATATGTCAACTAATGGCTCTGGGCTAGTTTACAAGAATGACAAACATATGGATTTATTTCTGGTGAATGGGAAAGTTTATGTTTTCTAAGAATCTACGGCACCACAAAGGAGGATGGATGTCCTATGAGGCGGTGCCATGTAGAGAATGATAACTTTATTTTGCCGAAAACTTGCTTGGAAGACCCAGTGGAGAAGGGCACCAGCGGGTACATGCCACCATGACATGGGCTTTTAAACAGGATTCTTCGGGTGGCTTGATCCTTAATAAAAAATAACCAAGGATGAAATTTAATAAAGACATCATTATCAAGGGTAAGTTTGTGGACAGAAAGAAGACTTTTAGATGCACTAGGAACATAAAGAATATTTTGAAGATGCAATGATTTATCACTATCAGGGGCATGCAATATTGAGTGACCAAAGTGGCTGATGTGCATACAAGTGCTGTCTGCAGTGTGCACACGGTCATGTCCTTGATACTTGTCCTGAATAGTGAGCTTGTTCAGCGCCCCTGTGAGGTGATTGGTGGCTCCAGTGTCTGGGTACCAGTTTGTGTCAATTCCATAGGCAGCAGCATGAGCAACCTTGTCATTTCCTTCGGCATCAGAGGAGTTATTTTGGTAGCGCCACCAGCAATCATTTGCAGGGTAGCCATAGATCCTGAAGATTTGACAGTGAGTGTCAACAAAGGGAGTAGGGGCACGGTCACGGCCACGGCGACCCTGGCCACCTCCTCCATCACGACGTCTGTCATCACGCCTGTCATCACGACGCCTATCATCCCGACGCCCATCATCATGGCGCCTATCATCGCGACGCTTGTCATCACGCCGCCTATCATCACGGCGCCTGGCATCCCGACACCAATCATCATGGTGCTTGTCATCCCGACACCAATCATCACGCCGCCCCTCGTCATGGTGCCTATCGTCTCGGCGACCATGATCAGGAGAGCGACCGCGACCACCATCACCAGATTTGCTACTAAGATTTGCAGAAGATATAAACTGACCTACATTTGGATCGGTATTAGCTAGAATAGTATGACGCATGTCATAAGAGGTAATCTGATCCATCACATTATCGAGAGGGATGCCATCTGTGGCGTTGACTCTATCAACCAAGGATTATAGACACCATCAAGACCATTGAGAATGTAATGGATCATCTCTTTTTCATCAATAGTTTTTACAGCTGCAGCAAGTTCAGATCTAAATCCAGTCATCTTGGTGAGGTACTTGTCAGCAGACATCTCCCTCTTCTTCGTGGTACTGAGGGGCAGTGCGTAGGTGGCTGATCTTGGACTTTGATGCAGATGCAAACATGGAAGAGATCGTGGCCCAAGTAGCTGCAATGGTTTCTTTGTTGAGGACATGGGCAAGAATGTCAGGTGACAGAGTGTTGTTGAGGCACCCCTGAATGTACTGATCACGTGTGACCCAAGTGATGTACTCCAAGTTCGGGGCAGTAACCTTCTTCCCTCTATCATTAGTGGCTTCGAGCATCTTTGGTGGGGCAGCATCCGAGACATCGAGGAGACCGAATGCCTGTGCACTCCACAGGGGAGGAAACACAAGTGCTTTCAAATATAGAAGATTGTCGTGAGTCAGCTTGATCGAGGGGGAGACCCCGAGGACGTGGTCATACCAGCCATCGTAGAGGACGACATGATCTGATGGAGGATGTTTTTGGTGTAGGCGGCGACAACTCAGAAAGCAGTGGCGGAGGAAAGCAGCTTAGGAGGGCGGCGGCGATTTTTGGATGTTTGTAATGGTGGCTTGAAAAGCAGCGGTGGCGGCGGCTGGGAGAGCGGCGGCCGGTTTTGGTTGTAGGCGGTGGCGGTAGCGCGGCGGCCGGTTTGGTTTGGTTTTAATTGTAGGCGGCGGCGGTGGCGGCTCAACAAAGGAGCGGAGACGGTGGCGGCGGCTAGGTCAAGGAGAGGACCTGCTCTGATACCATCTCAGAAGTTGTGGATGGAAACGATAGCCTGTTAGGGCTTCATGTTTCATGTTATATAGCGTCGAAAGAACCCCTACAGTGGCGTATACAGATAGGTACGAATATGGGTGGAGTACTACTCTATACCGTGTCATACGGGTATTACATGACATGTTTAACAACAAGTGATTATGTGACATGGTGATGAAGAGCGTGAGTTGCGTTAGGTGTGGTGGCCAATGGCAGTTGTGGGAGCGAAGAGCATCGGTAGTCAAAGGACCAAACACTGAAATTATGCCAACCCTAGTTAAGTACTAAGTCACTTTTATGTGTAAGTCCTGAAAGTTGCTTTTTGAGAAGTTGCATCTAGCAGATAGTTCAAACTTGCTTAATTCTGCAATTTCTTTTAGAAAGGTCCTCAAGACACCTCGTAGGAAAACTTGAGGACCTTCGTGTCTCCTCCCCCATCCGCGATGTTTTTGGCAGGTGAAATTTCACCTACCCAGCAACCGTATTTTCTCTTGTCATTTTCCGCCACGATTCTCCTCACGAACGAGCCTCCACCATCTCGGAACTCGCCAAGGCTGTGTTGTACTAGCCCTGCTGCCTCCACGCACCGTACTTCTGCCTCCCCCACTCATTTTTGCATAGCTTAGAGCCCCTCTACCACCTCGTGTTCGAGCCCTTCCGGCGGTTGATGCGTAGTAGAAATTTGGAAATGTAGTCGTAGAGGTGTTAGCGGATGAAATGAGGGGAGAGTGCAAGTACTTTTCTCTTTTTCCCATGAGTTTTGTAAACTTATTGATACTTGAACATACAGTTCAACATGGAGTGTTAGAATTCACCCAAATTTTGTCCCCTTTTCAAGAAAAAGATTAGTGGACTCCTATTCGTGTATGCGTATGGTCAACATAATCTATAAATCTATTCTTTCTAAAAAAATTAGGGGAGAGGAAGCACAACTAGAGCTCAGCTAGACCACCATCCCAGAACCCTAACTCAACATCAATCCCCATTCTCTTTTGCATCTAACCCCTCCAATGCCACACCATTCTGCGATCAGGTCCTCCCTACTAACTCCACTCCCTCTGTCGTCTCTCAATTCCCGCACCTAAGCTCTAGCCCGACCTCACGTTCCTCCGCTCGATCCCGCCGCCAGATGCTACCCCGCCTCTCTCTCCCTCTGACGCCTCCCTTCCTTCTCCATCTAGCCACGAGTTGCTTGCTAGGAGATGATGTGCCCGCTTCCCGATTCGGGGTATTACAGGTGGTATCAGAGTCATGGTTTACGCTACCCCACTGAACCAGTCTGTCTATAGGATAACCTATCTAGCGGACATTGTTGAGTCTAGTGTCTAAACAATTTTGCTAAAAGTGCGTTCGATAGATCTATTTTGGTTTTGCTTTTATTCTTTATCTCTATCTTTTTTCCTCTTACATTTGAGAGTTTTGGAGTCTTCTATCTTATCTGAGTTTTAGGATCCTACGTTGGTTGGACGATATCTTTGCCTTCTTATACGAATAGGACCGATCTCAGGATGGATCTCCAAGGACGTGAGCACGCGCTTCTTGTTGGTGGTGTCAGACAAATTCAACGTGGAGTAAGAATTCTTGTCAGTAGTGTTGAGAAGATCAATAGAGCGCAAGAAGATCTAAATCTTTTTTTCATAATTTGATACAAGCCAAGTTCAAAAGAAAAAAAAATTGACTCTCAGGAAACAGGCTATATGTTGTTAGGTAGACGAGACCTTTACAACAACGGTTTATACGTGCTGGATAACAACCTGTTTAATTCAGCCTCCGTGGGACTCAAACCCGGATGACCTAGTTGCGCACTCCAGCTCGGCTCTCCAAATTCAAAAAAATATAACTGGAATATGTTTCAACATAATCTCAATCAAATTGCTGCAACGGAGCGACTAACCATTATCTGGTAGCCTTTGACTTTGCCAACATCGATCTTTAAATTCAGGAAAAGTTCAAGCCGAACAAGTGCCAATCTTCTCTTGTGTTTCACAATGAAAGAAGCCGACATGGTTGTCGTCCTGCCCTGCCTCCTCCTCCTGCCTCGGCGAGCGACGCCTTTGGGGCCAACTTTGCGCGCCTCACCTCTGAGCTCCCTGTCAACGCCTCTACCTCGCCGTCGCTCTATGCCTCGGCGGTCGTCGGCATTGCCCCAGACAGAGCCTTCGGCCTCGCGCTCTGCCGCGGCGACATCACGGACGCCGAGACGTGCTCCGGCTGCCTCGGCGACGCGTTCCAGCAGCTGCGGAAGCTGTGCGCCGGCGACAGGGACGCGACGTTCGTCTACCACGACCTCTGCACCGTCCGCTACTCCGCCGAGGGCTTTCTGGCGCGGCCCGACGACAACAGCCCGGTGATAAACGCCATGGACGTGAACGGGTCGACGTACGCCGGCTGGGACAGCCAGAACGAGACGTCGCGGCAGTTCTTCCTGTACCTGGTCGGCGATCTGGTGCTGGAGATGGCCAAGTACGGCGCGTACAACTCCACGGCGCGTCGGTTCGCCAGCGCCGTCATGTACGTCAACCCGGAGGTGCCGAGGGTGTACGGCCTCGCGCAGTGCACGCCGGACCTCTCCCAGGGCAGTGCATGCACGGAAATAAATTCTACGAGACCTGGTCTATTGATAGACCCTCTCCTATACATGACACGTGTCCGTCTTTTATGTTTTTTAGACTCTTTTTTATCTGTTAATTACACTTTTTTTATCCATTATACATAAAGGTGAGTATCCTTTAAAGAATATAGATCGGGTCTCATAGGATTTATTTCCGTGCATGCACTGCCTCCACGGAGTCAAGGAGCAGAACGAGAAGTGGTACGACGGCCGCGAGGGCGGCAGAATCCTCGGCGTCCGGTGCAACTTCCGGTACGAGGGCTACCAGTTCTACGCCGGCGCAGCCCACGTCAGGATCGGCTTGCCGGATGACTCGCCTTCACGGACAAGCAGTGGTATTTACGTAACTCGCTCCGTTCTATAATTACTATAGTGGTTTTAGTTTAAATTCGAACCAAAACCACAACAAGAATTATGAAACAGAGTGAGGGAGTAGTAACCAGTGAAATGTCGTTTTAACGTGCACGATATTTCTTCTTCGAATCAGCCTTTCGTCTCGCTTTATAAATAAATCAACCACCGAGTACAAGGTTCACACAACGTGCACGGTATTTAGCATGCACAGTTTAAACATGTTTTGCTCAGTTTCAAATTCAATTAGTCCAGATTTTACAAAACACAGTAAAACTTGATGGATATGTTAACCACATAAATCTCAAAGCAAGAGATCGATGGAGAGAGGCATGCACGCGATCTAGGGTGCATGCTAGAATCATTGCGTTCGTAGTAACAATGGTAACGTTGGGGTTAGGTTGGACATTCCAAGTATATTTAAAGATGTTTCTTAGCGGTCACTTGAGAATTTATATTTAACGGAAATTTATATGGAGATAGCTCCTCAGTGCAATGCAAAAAAACAAGTTGCCAAGCTAAATCCCATATGAGCCCCGGCAACTTCGACTTTTCTTTCTTCCTTTTGGAAAAAATCGCCTGTTATCGGGCATTTGCATGGTTGGCTCGGATGCTTTAGCTTGAAGGAGGCGGAAAACTCATGTTCGCTAGCGAGCGGGTTTATATTTACGTTTAGGAACGAGGTACTTTCTCCGATCTATAATAAGTGTCGCTAATTTAGTACAATGGATCTCGGAGGGAGTAGTACATTTGTGCTTAGGGATGTGCCTATTTTTAGTTGGGGGTGTTTTGACTGATTTTTGGAGCCCTGTTCAGCCGTTGTGGAATCTAGCTCCGTTACTGCTTGCACGTAGGCTTTGATGACATGAGGAGGTACAAAAGAGAACCAACGGCCCAACGCATCTTATGATGAAAAACCGCGGCTTAGCAGCTGCGGGTTAACTCTGAAACTGCATAGTACATGCCCGACGCTTAAGATAAGTTGCCATGACATTGTTCATTTTTACTATGCCAATTTTCATTTTTTATCCCTTTTTAGCGAAAAAAAGCACAGCTGCTCCTCACCTGTCCCCGTGGCTAGCACGTCGTCGCGTGCACGCACTACCGCGCAGACGTGCGCCTGTTAGTGGAGTCCTATTTAATTAGTGGTCGTTTAATATATAGCAAAATTAGCTATTTAACTTGGTGAACAATTTCAGGTTGCTAGTAACACTAACACGGCTATTTGCATATTTTATTTTGAATCCTGCAGAAAGCAAGCACAAGAAGACCTTAGTAATTGTTCTATGCGTGTCGATTACGGCGTTCTGTCTTATGTTGGTAGGCTGCGTTCTACTCATCAGAAGAGTAAGAAAAGGAGCCGGTGAGAGTAAGGCGACACACTGCATTGTTTTTTCTCTCTCTCATAAGTACCTTTGACTCATCAAAGATTGTCTAATTACCTGCAAACGATCAATCCAGGAGAGATGAAATTAGAACAAGCAAGTTCCAGGATCAGCTCGAAAACAGAGGAGGCCCTGATGCTCTGGAAGATCGAAGAGAGCGGCTCGGAGTTCACCCTGTACGACTTCCCTGAGCTTTGTGCAGCCACCGACAACTTCTCTCAAGATAACAAGCTTGGAACGGGCGGTTTCGGACCGGTTTACAAGGCAACTATACGCCATTTGCCATCCCATGAAAAATGTTGATCGAAATGTGATTGACTGATTCGATCAGGCGCCTATCTCTGCATCAACATCCTCATTTTTTTCATTTTTTTCAGGGCATGTTGCCTGATGGGATCGAGGTGGCGGTGAAGCGGCTCGCCGCGCAGTCAGGGCAGGGGTTTGTCGAGTTTAAGAATGAGATCCAGCTCATTGCCAAGCTGCAGCACACGAACCTTGTCAAGCTCGTGGGTTGCTGCGTGCAGGAGGAAGAGAAGATGCTCGTGTACGAGTACATGCCCAACAGAAGCCTAGACTTCTTCATTTTTGGTAAGTTATTGACACTTGTCATGGATTGGTGGTAGTAGTAAAACGGCCATTGGCCCTCTCCTTCTTTATATAATATAAGGTGTATTAGTTTTTGAAAAAAAAATCAAACATGACTATCTTTGACCAAGTTTTTAGAAAATAATATTAGCATTAACAATACCAAATCAATATAGTTAGATCGATAATGAAATGTATTTTCATATTTTATTTATTTTGTATTTTATATGTTAATATTTTTCTTAAAACTTGATCAAAGTTACTCAAGTTTCACTTTTCAAAAAACTAATATACCTTATAAGAAGGAACAAGGAGGGTGCTATTTATCAGCTTTGATGTTTGTAAGACATTAGTTACATAATTGAAATTATATTAAAGCTTGTTTCCTCGGTAGATGAGAACATAACTTATTTGGAGTCGTGTTTTCTCGAAAGACAAACGTCCGGTCTCTGCATCCATTAAATCACATAATCATATTTATTAAAACATAACATTTAGCGTTTACACATCTCACATATCACATAAACTTGCTTAAAAATTTAACAAAAGCGAAAACATGAAGCCCTATGCATCACATATGCGATTACAGGACCACCAACCAGTGTGGTAGAAGATATCTCAGCAGTACCATCGCCATATGATTGCACTCATACTACATGTGCTCCCGTTGGTCCACCGGCTTCAGAAAATACCACGGATCGATCATTTATGTAGCCATTTGAATAACCTGCATAAGATAAACAACTCATATCATGTTAAAAATAATATTATTACATGCATTCGAAATAGCCCAACTTATTAAAGCACAGACATCCAATGTGAATTTGAGTTTGAGAATTTATAACGATCCCTCTCAATCTATTACCCCACATATTCTTTACACTAGTTGGAAGAGGTAAACTAAAAAAACAATAAACACAACACGCCATATATAAGATGGGCGAATGAACAAGAGATAAAAAGGTGTTGAATCATGTCACCGGAGTCACAGAAATAACACTTCCTACTACCATTCTAATTTTACTTTCCTGGGTTATGTTTTGTTATTTAAATATTCTTATATAAAAAGAACATAAAAACCTTATTTATAGAGGAACTTCCAGCTTCCAATTTTTTTTGAAAGAAGATAGTATGATCATTTAAGAGATCACTATTCATTGATTTAACCATAAGAACCTGAAGTAATCAAGCCCCATTTGACCTTATTTGGTTCATTAGAGAGTTCCTCCTACATCAACTGTTGAACTAAGTGCAACCAAGATGTTCATTTTTCCCCATTAAGGTCTATCTAAAGCGCATATTTAATGGACCTTCTAACATAACATTAGACATAAACACATCTCTAATTAGTGTAATGCTACTCCTCAATGTAATTCTTTAAAGGGATCATTTTCTGGGGAAGAATTGTATCATCTGCCATAAGTCTTCCCAAAACCGAGTATATGCGCCATTCCCAACAACAAAGGATTCTATACTAGAAAAACGGATATTTGGATCGTATGAGTCTTTCCTAGCAAGAAAATTGTTTTAGGCCTTGCTTTAAATTGGGATAACGTTTTTGGAATGCTAGTATTTGATTTTGTATCAACTCCTGCCACACATCCTCCTCATTAAGTAGTTTTAACAGTCACTTACTAAGTAAACATGTATTTGATATCAAAAACGTCGGCACCAATCCTCCTTGGTCGTTGTATCTTTAAATAATATACCTATGGTAAACCCGTATTTGCATTTGCTTTTCATCAGAAAAATATAGACCTATAAAAGTGTAATCTTAATCATACCCTTTTGGTGTTTCAAGAAAAGACAACATGGGCATCGTCTTTGCTTGCCAACATCCTAGCTTTCTCTCAAAGAGGTCCTCTGTAAGTTCTTGTTCTTTATTACGAAGCTTCTAAAAGGATAACCACCCCAATCATATGAAAGATAGGGTATCATATTCACAACCAAACAATGTACGATGTTGATCCTCCGCATCTTTGCCTTTTCAAAACAGAAGAATTTGATTTTGAGAAAGCTAATCTTAAGGTTCAAACAAACATAATATGAGCTTCATGTTCATAGTATTATCTAAATCATATTCCATAAAAACAAGCATATCATCTTCAGGATGGACACTCCTCTTTTCAGATGAGGAATCAAACCACCCACCTAGCCATCGTCTTTGGTTGTCGAAATAATAATATACATCTTATTTAGTATTGTTGAGACACGATTATTTGTAATATGTCCCCACGCAAATGTGTAAAGTTTGTGATATCTTGGTTTATATATATAATATATTGATATGTTTACCTAATTTTCGTGTTTTTACCTCCACCCGCCTCATCGTTGTGTCATGCCTACAGATGCATCCTTGTATGCTAATTTTGCTTAACTTTATCACTTGACTATCTAACATAATGAAATAATATGTGATTACTTATACTCTCTCCGTCCTAAAAAGGATGTCGTAACTTTTAATAAATTTGGATGTATCTATATATAAATAGTGTCCAGATACATCCAAAATTAGACAAATCTTCGATAGACGAAGCAAGTAGAATCATACTACGGCGCTTTCTCTTGTTCATTCGTTTATAACTTTGTTCTATTTACATGAAAATAGTCATGTACTTATACACGTGACTTAACTTCTTACACCTGGCATGATGCGTTGCTATGTACCAACCTTTGATGTCTTATCCATAAAATCCTATTGGTCGAGGTATGCCTTGATTACACACGTAGCACATTGACATCATGGTTCCTTCTTCATGTAGTATGTTTCTTGTGCACATTGGTATCATATGTCAATTAATTTTACAACATCTCATCCATTTCTAACATTCTAAGTAAACTTTATTATATGGTTTGATCTTACAAATGGATTATTTCTTCATCATTCACTCATAGTGACCGCCAAGTCATGCATGCCACTTCTCGATCTTTTTGAGCAAATCTTACTTTCGAACAGTTATTGTGCATTTTATATTGCTCGTATGAAAAGTGGATAGTTGAATTCCTTTTATTTTTTATCCCAAACTTTAAACTTCGAAATGTTTGTTTATCCAACTGGTAGCATTTATGTGTAGTACATCTCCACATAATAAGACTAGTCATAGTGGTCATTAACATAGATTAGTGCCATACATACGATAGTAGCATGTGTTATTACTTTTATAGTGCATGGTGTCATATGAGTAGTGTCATAGAATGCTCCATTAATTAGGTTGTACGTGATGTTATGGTAATATAGCTAGTTACCGGGCGTGTCATGTCAGCAAATTGCCTAGTTGCAATGCATATAGTTGCATGTTACTATCTAAGTTACTACTACTATAATTAGTCTATGAGTTTGGCGTGGATATCAATATACAAATAATCAGATTCATATGTGCAATTATATTAGTCTAGATCCAACTTGATGAAAAAGTGCAAATATTCTAGATATTTTCATGTACTTCTTTTAAGGTATCGATGAGCTCTATTAAATCAAACAAACGGTTTTTATACAACCTTCGACAAACAGTACTACTACGCAGGGCGAGCCATCGTCATCTAATATGCCACACACACTCTTGGATAACTCCGCTAAACAATGTGCAACCTTATTACATGGCTAGTTGACCTTCCCAAGTTCAATATCAGGCCATCCCCGCATGATCGCTTTTTTATATCAATTGATTGTTAATTTGTTGTCTTTGTTCATCTCTCTTGATGAATGGAACTATTAAAAAGGATCTACATGGCAGTCTAGCTCATCCAATTTGAACCATATGTTTCATCAATGAGCTGCTATAAGTCACACTGATCTCTTTATTTTCCAAAGTAATTGATATGTCCCAAGATAGGTAGGTGCCCATGCCTTCCCTGTGCCAACTTATTATATGATGTGCACTGTCTTTAGAAAATTGTCACTTGGAAAATTGTGAAGGGGTTTTTATTCATAAATGTTGGAAAGTCAAAGTTGTAACATTGTCTACCTTGCCAAGACTTACCCATGAAATATGAGCACATCATCATAAACTATTATGTGGATATGACCATGACCTTGGTCATTTGGTGTGAAACACAACAACATCCATGCATGGTAGGCCAACCGTGAAGCGAGTTTTTCAAATATTGTAATATCCACGTTCAGGATATTTCACGGAAAGCAATACATGTTAGAGGATGCCATGCACCAGTTTTTTTTACTAATTTTATTCAAAAAAAATCAAAAAGATGGTCAAATTTGTTGGCATGAAAATTCCTATCAACAAGTTGAATCTTTAAAATGTATTGTTAGTTTAAGAAGAGTGACTACTTGAAAACTTAAATGTGGTTTCGGAAAAAATTTAGAACCAAACTATCATGCACTTGTAGTTCAGTTTTTAATGGAAAACCAATAAACGTAAGAGGATGTCGTGCATAAGTTTTTAATTTTTTTTTCTTTAATTTTTCCAAAACGCAGTCAAGTTTGTCGACATGAAAATTCCTAGCGAGAGCTTGAATCTATTTAGAAACTAGCTATCAAGTCTTTTAATTCAAATTTAATCTACTTTTGATAAATCAATATAAAGTCATTTAAGTAGACGAAATTAGAAAAAAATCTTGACAAAATATAAAACTTGGAAATTGTCCAGAAAACATAAACCACTTAGTGTGAAAAATTGGGCGGTGGAATTCTAAGCCATATTCCTCGTTCTTTCTTCTACATTTTTCTCTCACTTGGAAAATTTAAAATGATTTTTATTGTTAATAAAAGTTTAAAACTCACAATGGGAACATTCTTTAACATGCCAACATGCACACACCTATCGAATATGAGCATACTGATGGGTTCGTAGCATGGAAAACAAAACATTTCTACCGCAAGAACGAACAAAACCTAGATCTAATCTAGATAAAAGCCAAGATCTAATCTATTAGACATGTGCAATGAGATAGATCTGTACTAACCCTTGTAGACCCGAAAGCGTTGCGAGATCGGATCTCGTGGTTGATGTAGTCGATCACTTGCCGATCTCAAGATCGAGTGGACGATCCTTCCGGCGCTGCTCCAGCGCCTTGATCGGTCCTGCGTGCGAGTCGAAGCAGACCTTCCTCTCCCCGTTCCAGCGAGCAGCGGAGGTAGTAGATCTTCTCCACGGAATCCCAGCAGCACGACGGTGTGGTGGTGGTGGTGGAGTAGAGAATTCTTCAGGGCTTCGCCTAAGCCAGAGCAGAGGAAAGGAGGAGGAGAGAGGCGGCTAGGGTTTGCGGATTGTGAGGGGGCTAGGGGGTGGCGCCCCCACCCCTCTATTTAAAGGAGGGAGGCGCCATGGGGAGGTCGAGTCCTTGTAGGACTCCCCTCTCCCTTGGCCGGCGGATCAAGGAGGTGGGGGGAGAGTCCTACTCCCCCACGAATCCTTGTCTTGCCCCACAAGGATTCCTTGACTCTTTCTTGGTTTTCAAGCAAACTCCAAGAAATCTTCTAGAACCTTCCAGAACATTCCGAAACCTTCTAGAATCCCCATACAAACACTCCGGAACATTTCCTAACTTAGAAAATAATCCCCAATATATAAATCTTATTCTCCGGACAATTCCGGATCTCCTCGTGATGTCCCGAATCCAATCCGAGACTCCGAACAACATTCAGTCTCCAACGCACATTCCATATCTACTTAAAACAACTTTGAACCTTAAGTGTGTCACCCTACGGTTCGTGAATATGCAGACATGATGAAGACACCTCTTCGATCAATAACCATCAGCGGGATCTGGAGATCCATAATGGCTTCTAGATACTCAACGATGACTTCGTGATCGATAGAACCATTAACATACGAAACCAATTCCCTTTGTCATGCGATATTCTACTTATCCGAGGTTTGATCGTCGGTATCTCCATACCTAGTTCTACCTCGTTACTGATAACTACTCTTTACTCATTCCATGATATGTCATCCCTTGTGACCTAGTCACATGCTTGCAAGCTAACTAGATGACATTCCACCGAGAGGGCTCAGAGCATATCTATCCGTCATATGGATGGACAAATTCCAATCTTGGTCCATGCGCTTCAACACATACTTTCAGAATACCCAATGACACCTTTATAACCACCCAGTTACGAAGCGGTGTTTGATGTCATCAAAGTACCCATCCGGTGATGGTGATTAACATAACCTCATGGTCGAAGGATTAGGTTACTATGCATTTGACAGCTTATAGCAATACAAACTTAATGACTTGATCTTATGCTACGCTTACTATGGGTGTGTGTCCATCATATCATTCTCCTAATGATATAACCTTGTTATTAATGACATCCAATGTCCATGATCAGAAAACCATGATCATCTATTAATCAACAAGCTAGTTTAACAAGAGGCTTACTAGGAACCCTTTTATGTTTACAAAACACACATGTATTACTGTTTCCTTATAATACAATTATAGCATGGGATGTAAACATTCATCATAAACACAAAGATATAATAATAACCACTTTTATTATTGCCTCTTGGGCATATCTCCAATACATACTATCATAAACTATGATATAGACATGTCCATGACCCTAATCATTTGTCTTGAAACACAAGAACGTTCATACACACTATGACATACTGAGAAAAAATATTTCTCAAAAGTTTTAAAAAATCATGTCTAACATTTTCCATGAAACTAGTATACGAAAGAAGACGTCATGCGCACGTTTTTAATTTTTGGTGATATCCTTATTTTCTTTGTTTTTAGAACAAAGTAAAATTTGACAGCATAAAAATTCAGAGGAAGAAGTTGAATCTCCGAGAACTCTCGGCAGGTTTAGATAAAGAGATATTACTTAGGTAACTTAACATGCTGGAAAATTTAGAAGCGTGAAAATCAAAAAATGGGAATTATCCACAAAACATGGACGACTTTTACTGAATAATGCGGTGGTGACATTATGTGTCATGTCCTTCGTACTTCCTTCAAAAAACAAACAATTTTGTCACTTGAAAAATTGTGAAACAATTTTTTGTTCATAAATGTTGGAAAGTTAAAATTTCAATATTGTCCACCTTGCCAAGATTTAACCATGTGCTAGATATGGCCACATTATCATAAATTATGATTTATATATGGCCATGATCTTAGTCATTTGGCATGAAACATAAAAACGTTCTTACATGGTAAGCCATACCGTGAAGCGAGTTTCCAAATATTTTAAAATCCACGTTCAAGATTTTTCAAGGAAACCAATACATGCCAGAGGACTCCATACATAAGCTTTTATTTTTTTTCTTTATCTTTATTTCTTTAAAAATATTCAAAACATGGTAAAATTTGTTGGCATAAAAATTCCTATCGAGAAGTTGGACCTATGAAAAGTCTCGGTGGTTTAAAAAGAGTGACTACTTGAAAAACTTAGATAACGTTTTTGGAAAAATTTAGAAGCAAGCTATTACACACTTGTAGTTCAAATATTTTTCATGAAAACAAATACACGAAAGTAGACGTCATTCACAAGTTTTTCATTTTCCTTTTTTTTTCAAAACAGTGTCAAGTTTGTCGACATGAAAATTCCTAACAAGAAATTAAATCTATTTAGAAGCTAGCGATCATGTACTTTGCTTAAGTATGCAAAATTAGCTAAAAAATATCTTGACAAATATTAAACTTGGGAATTGTCCATAAAACAGGAACAACTTAGTGTGAAAATTGTGTGGTGGCATTATAAGCCATATTTTTCGTGCTTTCTTCTAAAAAAAATATTTCTCTCACTTGAAAAAGAAAATTATTTTGTTATTCAGAAAAGATTGAAACTTCCAATGAGAACATTCTTTGCTATGTCAACATGCACTTTTTGCTATGTCAACATGCACTCACCTATCAAATATGGGAACACTATCATAAACTATGATATAGTCACAACCATGACCTTGGTCATTTGGATTGAAACCCAGAAGTTTCATACACGGTAGACCATATTGTGAAACAATATTTTTCAAAAGTAGACAAATCGAACTCACTAATTTCCGGTCGGAGGGATTACATAAATATGAAAATGTTTCTTAATACTATCATTGTAGTTTTCTCCATCAATATTGTACTAAACCTGACACCACTTTGGTACGTAGACCAAGAGCGAGGACGTTTGCTAGACTGGAAGAAACGGCATCACATTATCGAAGGGATAGCACAAGGTCTTCTGTACCTGCACAAGCACTCCCGGGTGCGCATCATTCACAGGGACATGAAGGCCAGCAACATACTTCTCGACCAAAGTCTCAACCCCAAGATCTCGGACTTTGGCATGGCAAGAATCTTTGGCTCAAACGTGACGCAGGCGAACACAATTAGGATCGTCGGAACCTAGTAAGAGAAACACCAATGAAATATGGTATTACTATTTCTATTGTGAAGAATATTTCTTAGTCAGAACAAAAGATCGATCATCTGATCTGAACTTGGAATATTGACTGAAACCTAACTTTGTCCAAAGTCAAATAAAAATAATCGCTCATATATACTATTTTGTATTTTTTAAACAATGATTGTCAAATTGATTGCTAATACGCAACCTTTTTTGATGAAATGTAGTGGTTATATGGCGCCTGAGTATGCTTCTGAGGGCATCTTCTCTGTAAAATCTGATGTGTTTAGCTTTGGCGTGTTGCTGCTCGAGATAGTGAGCGGCAAAAGGAACAGTGGCCATGGCCGTCAATACTACGGGAACTTTGTCAACCTCCTTGGCTACGTAAGTTGGGCTGATATTTTTTATGGTATATGTTAACAAGAGCATGCATGACACGGACTTCCTTAAAATTTTACTCTTCTGATTTCTAAACTAAATACACAGCTAGCAAGCTGACTTGTCCATTACCATGACACCGGGGTCTAGAGGACGCCTATGGCCAAACACTACGCCGATGGCTATATGTCGGAGCCGTCGGCATAGGCCCCGAGGCAGGCAGCCGAGCAAATCAGCCGCCAACCTAGGTTGGCCATCGGCATAGGGTAGGATAAGCCGACGGCACCCATCGGCGTAGACCGGCATGTCGACGTAGTGGATTGGTCGTGACGATGATGCCACAGCGTCAAGGTTACGCTGTCGGCCTAGCTGTCGGTCTAGGTTTCACTCCTACGCCGAGTTTGCCGTCGGCATAGCTACTTCCCTTTTTTGCCACATTAATTCTAAAAAAATCATAACTAAATCATTCTAATTCATAAAAATACACTTAATATATCAAAATTTGAACAAAGATAAGATCTATCTATCTAAACTCAAATATTACATTTTTGAATAAAATATAAAAATATTACATATACTTTCGTATAACACATTTTTCATTTTCTGAGTACCAAAAATGGTGTGTTTTGTGAAGCAACCACCAAATAAAAGTTTCAAAATGGTACCATCCCATTCTTCAAAAATACTAGACCATCTTGCATGGAAAATGTCCCAACCGGGGTATCGTAAACCTTTTCGTCCAAACCCTTATAAAAAATACAAATTCCTGTCGAATCTGCGGGAAGTGGGTCAGAATTTGAAATATAGGTACATAATATGATGCTCATGATTTTTCAAAAAAATTATTTTTAGGTTCACAATATGCTATTTCATCATATCTCCAATGCAAGTAATGCGAGGCTCAGCCCCTAGCTAAAAATCTTCATGCCCGTCATTTTGACTATAGTTTGAAACGGGCATAAAAAATTCAAAAATAATCCAAACAATGTAAAACCTTCGCTTTGTGTCATGTTATGTGATATAGTTTAAAGGAAAAATATAAAACTTGGTATATTGATTGTATCTTAAAAAGACCTTCTCAGAAATAAGCTATCATGTTCGAGATTTCATGTCTTTCGGGCTAAACAACCAATGTTATGGTTAGAATCATGGCATATTTTGCGATAATATGCCCATATTGTGCACGTATGTGCATCATGGGATAGCGAACAATATTGCAGGAGGAAGTTTTCTTTTTTGTCGCACCAAAAAGCCATTTTTCATTTTCCGAGTGCCAAAAAGTGGTGTTTTGTGAAGCAGCCACCAAATGAAAGTTTCAAAATGGTACTACCTCATTTTTTAAAAATACTAGACCACCTTGCATTTAAAAAATCCCAACCAGGTCTTAAATCTTTCCGTCCACCCTCGTGAAAAAGACAAATTCTTACCGAATCGGCAGAAACTAGGTCAAATTTTGAACTACAGGTATATGATCGGATGCTCATGATTTTTCATAAAAATCATTTTTAGGTTCACAATCTATTTCATTAGATATCCAATACAAGTTTAGCGAGGCCCAGCCCCTAGCTAAGAATCTCCGTGCCCGTCCTTTTGACCATAGTTTGAAACGGGCATAAGATATTTCATGGCTTTCAGGCAAAACGACCAATGTATGGCTAAAATTGCGGCATAGTTTGCAATAATGTGTCCATATTATGTACGCATGTACATCATGGATGGCGAACAATGTTGCGGTAGGATTTGTTATGACTTTTTGAAGATTTAAACACTATTAAATAATTTTTATTTTGAAAACCTTGCAGTACACTATTAAAAATGCATGATGCATGATTAAAAAGATGATAGGGATGTCATGTTTGGATTGTTCTCATTTTACTGATTGATTTATACATATTATTTGTCGAATTTCGGTTTATAGATTTAAAGATATGAATTATTCCATATTTAATAGAAAAAAGGCAAAAAAATATTTTACTGTTATTTGAATTCAAGATTATTATTATTTATTGTTTAATTAAATAATTGTTTGAAATTTAAAAATTAAGGCGTGTGACCACATGATCTAAGGTTGATATGGTAGTAAAGTTCTAATTTTTTTATCAGAAGCTCATCCGGAAGAAACAGAGAAATTAAGTGTGCCGGGGCTAGAATAGTGTGAGAATGGGTGATCAGTCGGGAAGTTTGACCATGGCAATTTGACCGGAGATTAAACGTACTTAGAGTTAAAAAAAGACTTTAAGATTAACGAGTCAAACAACTCAAAAAAATTGAAAAAAAACCAGGTCGATGGCTTAGCCGTCGGCGTATCCAAACGACCGTTAGCCGTCTAGGTGGGGCCATCTGAGCTATGCCCGACAGCTTAGCCGTCGACGTAGCCACTATGCCAACAGCTTTACTACTCCGACTGCAGATGAGTCTACCGTCGACATATATCTATGTTGGCGATAATTTGACCTATGCCGACAGCTTCTGGCCGTTGGCGTACCGTGCGTTTCCTATAGTGGGTGGACATAGGAGTTCACGAGGGATGTGGAAAGAGAATTAATTCAGCTCAAATTCCTACATATATTTTCCTTAGGGGGGGTGGGAATTCGACGAAGGCGGGAGAGGAAATTGTTATTGAAATTTCTGAAAAGCCATGCGTAAGTTTCCCACGTCCTTAAGAGAAGTGCCGGGGCCAGGAAACCTGTGGGCATAAACGGACGATGTAAACCTGGGAAAATAGCTTTGCTTCGAGTTCTCACCGCCCATTCTGACATTCACACATCAAACAAGGGATTGAGACTAATAAGTGTTGACTTCCCAGACTAAACCCTAATAAGTTCTCTCCTCTAAACTTCCATTTCCTTTCCCCAATTTGGCAAAAAAGGCCGTGAGGTGCATATGTCAGGAGTTTCTATTACATAAATAGTTGTCTTTGTGCTATTTTTTAACTTTAAGTTGTGCTTCGATTAATGTTTGTTGCAGGCATGGCAGTTGTGGAGTGAGAAGGGAGAGGGCTCGAGCTGGTCGACCGGAAACCGAGCGACTTCGACGAGGTGACTAGCATATTACGGTGCATCAAGGTGGCTTTGTTGTGCGTGCAGGACAATGCCATGGACCGGCCGACGATGGCGGATGTAACGGCGATGCTGGGCAATTCGGGGGTTTCGCTGCCAGACCCAATGCAACCGCCGCATTTCCACCTTAGGGCCACCGGTGATGAAGAAGAAGCTGGTGTGGGTGGATCGGGGGTACGTGCAAGGTCGACCCACTTCACGGATTCGTGCAGCACCAACGACGTGACCATCAGCACCATACAAGAAGGAAGATAGCAACAACATTGATCACTTGCACCAGTGTTTTCTCCTCTTTGTGATCGAAAAAAATGTGTTGATGGGCAGGCAGATCGTTTGGGTTTGAGATGTTTCTGTCTGATGTGTACCATAACGGGACCGGACATTTGGTTCCTGATTTTCATGGAGACGTTTATTCTTAAAATGGAAATTTTGAGTTTGGAAGTTCTAAACTATCTTGAAAGTTTTCCACATGTACATTTGTTAATGACGACTGTTATTTGTAAGATACCCAAAAGTATAGATCTACAATTTTGCATTTTCTATTTAGTTTGACTGACCCGATCAATGCATGGATGTTTGTCGTGAGCTAGATGTGTTCTTCACGTACATATGGCTCAAAGATGAAGGCAAACATACTGACTGGTCCACACTACAGTTAAGTTTCTCGGGGAGCGGCCTTGAGCTTGAGCTTGTTTTTTTAGAGCTGGCCTTGAGCTTTTTGTAAGTACTCAGACAAGTGTTTGGGTATTTTGTTTATTGGGCCGTGTCTCTCCACATGAAGCCAACATAGCTGTGAAGTTCAATATGTGTCAACCGTTTGATCGAGATTCACATCGAATATGTGAGGTGCTTAATTTTTGAGAAAGTCAGAAAAAAGAAAATTCTAGCCATTGAAAATGTGTTCTTTGGATTCGTAAAATTTTGTTAATGAAGACTGTTATTTGTAAGAAACCCAAATTGTAGATCTACAATTTTTTGTTTTCGAATCGATCAATCGAGGAAGCAGTGTCCTTCGTCATGTCGTCAGTGCGTTGCGTCTGGGGCGCTTAGCACGTCCCCTGTGAAGCGCGGATGGCCTCGGCGTGCCGGACACCCTATTGGGTTGCGCCAGACCGAAAATTTCTTTGGTGCACACCGTTGGACCCTTTTTTTTTCTTCCCGACGTATCCCATTGGCAGTTAAGGAGATGGTGTAATAGTGACGTATCTATGATCAATAAGAGGTTTTTTTTTTAATAATAACGATAAATAAGAGTTGATTGACGTTCAAGTTGAAAGAAAGGTGTGTTGAAGTATGGAGGCGACGTACAATGCTCCGCTCGAAAAGCAAGTAGTGTACGAATCACAGTTGCAGAACGTGCTCTCGCGGTGGTGCAGCTGTATGCGTGACGTATATGCCACGGTATCCAGACCGAAATGATGGATGCGATGTTGCCGTAGGTGGACTCGACCGTAGACTCCACAGCGGTCATCACCTCGAACACAAAGAGACAACCAATGCGAGACCGACCGACAGGTCGGGCCGAGGAGTGAGTGGTCAAGGAAGGAAGTCACCATTTAAACACCAGCCCACCAACCCCAACATCGATTCGAGCGAGCGGTGATCCGCACAGGTCAAGCAATGCAGATCTCCTGGACCCACCATCCATCCATGGAAACCTGCCAGCTTAGACATGGCCTTTGTTGTAGCGTCTGTCCTTCCATCGATTGGACGAACTGCCCAATAACACGTCATTACTTTCTTTAAAGAAAGTGGGACCGGAACTAAGCGAGCAAGTACAATACTACTAGTCAGATGTCTATAATAGCAGAGCCACCTGTTGGCTATAAGTCATGTCCATGTCATCTAGAGTCAATCTAATAGCCAACATATACAATAGTTAGAGATAAAAATATACTATTTTATTAATGTATGACCCACTTTTCACTCTCACATAGTGCCATAGGCTTTTAGCAGCCTCTTAACTAAGCACCCACTCCTCTTCTCTCTCATCCAACTAAGCACAAATATATTATTTTAAGTCTTATAGTCTGCTGACTGTACCTTATTGTACTTGATCCTACTAAGAGTATCATGTATGCCATGTTGGTAAAAATCTGATATGGCATTACAATTAATGGAAAAAAAAGACGATTAGAGTATCATAGCACGTAATACTAGAAAATCCTCATACAAATAAATCTTGTACACAATTTTGTATTGAGATTTTACAAATCATTAAATATAGTATTACTATGATACTTCCATATGATACCATGCATTATAGAGATAGTATCATACACTAGTATCATATGCATGATACTACTAGTATGATACCACCACTATGACCAGCCTAAGAATTAAACTAGTATTGTTTTACTTAGTTGGATAAGAGAGAAGAGAGGTGGGTAGGAGCCGCCACTGCTACTAATGTGCTGCTTGGCGCGGGCGTGCCGCGAATTGCTCCAGGGGCAGGAGCCGCCGCTGCTGATGTGAGGATGCCGGGGCAGCGGCCCCGGGTCGGTGGGTGTGTTGTGGAGCGGCCCGGTCTCCAGTGGTGGTCGTCCAGGGCCGAGTATGGCGTGGGCAGAATGGCAGCATGGTGGCGGTTCCTGCCTTGGCCGTGTGGATGGCGGGGCAGCTGCTGCGGGTGTTGCGGTGAGGACGTCGGGGCGGCGGCCCCGAGTCGGTGGGCGTGGCGAGGCGCACCGTGGCAGGAGGTTTCCACGGTGGGCTGCGAGCTGCAAGGTGGCGGCGGCGAGCTACTAGTCAGGCATGGCATCTACGATCTGGGTGGATCCCGTGCCCTCGTTGCTTTGCTGCACGCGAGGATGCCGGAGCGGCGGCTCCGGGAAGATGGTGTTGCTTCTTTGCCCTGGCCACGTGGGTGGCAGGACACGATGCTATGGGTTTTGGGTGGTGGGCTGCGGCGGTTTGCAGGGCCTGCTTGACTTCGGCAAGTATGGCGGACAGGCTGCAACAACTACAGGTTCGGTGAGCTCCGGGTTAAAGCCTTGCACCGGCTTTGGTCAATGCCGACGATGATGACGTCTTTGGACGCACCTCCACTCCATGGAGGCATCGTTGAGGAGCCCATTCTCCCTTGTCGTTCGTGCCTCGGGCTCTTTGGGTGAAAGCCCAAGTTTCGGCCTTGGTCGAAACGGGCGACAACGACGCCATCGTCATTTATCCCTTGGGAGCGTCACCTTTGGAAGCCCGGTACTCTGCCTCTTGCCTTGGGGTTGTCAAGCTCTGCATTTTCATCGTCGGCTAGGAGTGTGCGTGACCCTGGGATCGGCGTGGGAGTTTAGAGCGGCGGCTCCGAGTGTCGGCTCTTGCCGTTAGGGCGGAAGGGGCGTCGACTCGAGTGGGACGCGGCCTCGGGGCTGGTGTGTTGCATTTGGCTTGTTTCGGTTCTAGCTAGTGTGCGCGGTCTCGGGACCGGTGTGGACGCCGAAGCGGCGGCTCTGGATCTTCCTGTGTGGCGTCGCTTCTTGCTTGGGCGGAAGGGTCGTCGGCTTGTGTGGTGCGCGGCCCTGGGGCCGGTGTCGTAGTTTTGGTATGTTTTGGTTTTCACCAGTTTCCCTTATAAACTAGTGAAATGATCGTATGGGCACCTAGAGGGGGGTGAATAGGTGCTACTTCAAATTTTACTCTTTTTCAATTTAGGGTTTGACATGAAAGGTAAATTCTCTAGGTTATGCAACTATGGTAAATTTACTTATATGTCAATCTAGCACAAATACTAAGCAAGAACTAGATAGATAAAGTGTGGTAAAAGATAGAAGTAACCAAAGTGGAGCACGCGGAGACACAAGGATTTGTTTCCCGTAGTTCCTTCCTTTTGAGAGGAAGTACGTCTATGTTTGGAGAGGGGGTGGTTTCAAACCACCAACGCCACGAGAGGCCTCCCTTGTTCTCCGATGAACCTCACCCCAACGGGTTCGATTCACCTCTTCCACTATACGACAACCTTCGAGGTGGAAGCCGGCACCTTTACAACGAGTTCAGGGCACACATCCACAACTTAATTGGAGGCTCTCAAGTACATGCTAGTTGTCAAATAATCAAATACAAGCTAGTAAGAACCAAATCACAAGCTAGGGTTTCCAATGAAACACTAGAGCAAGGGGCCCTCAAGTGAATGAGGGGGAAATGAAGATCTCTCTTGGTGAAGATGTAGATCAAGGCCCCCTCCTTCGATTCTCCAAAGATCAAGGACTTTGGATGGTTGAGTGGGGAGATCTTGTGGATTTGGTGGCTCAAATGGTGCTGGAGTTCTTGAGGTGGACGAGCTGCTTCCAAGGTAGAGGAAGGGGCCTTTATATAGGCCCCCTGGAATTAGTGTCATTGGGAGCCACTTGCCCCGGACAGTCCGGCCACCACCAGCCGGACAGTACGGCCCAGCCGGACACTCCGGCCTGGCCAAGTTTCCGGCCAGAGTCCAGAAAGTGTCCGGGTAGTGTCCGATCAGGCAAACAGAATGTCCATCGAAGTTTCCCACACCCCAGGGCTGGACATTCCGGCCGGATTCAACCGGACAGTCTGGCTGGGGGCGAACACTCCGGATTAATTCACCGGACAGTCCGGCTGAAACTTGTTCCCTGCACAGACAAGACCTGGGGAGCTCTTTTTCCTATATTGCAACATGTACGAAAGCAGCAGGAATCTCCCGAAACATCTAACAGACGATTAAACTTATTCAAGTGTTTTCACCAAACATCAAAATAATAGGAAGGTCATAAATGCCCTTTCAATCTCCCTCTTTTTGGTGTTTGATGACAACCCAAGGATTTGCAAATAGGATAGATATAAATTTTCACAAGAGGAGATATACAAAATATAGTGAGGCTCCCCCTAGATGTGTGACCAATTTTAGCTTTGCATTTGAATACAAGATCACACATCCTAGGATTACATCCTCTCTAGATTTTGTAGCTAACTAGTTATGACATGATATAATAACAACTAGATCAAAAAGCTAGGCATAACATAGTCATTACCACAACCGGGTAAGCATGTCACAACACACATTATAGAGTTCAACACAACAAGTAGGATAAAGACACGAAGCTTCAAAAAGGCAAATCGAAATAACGTGAAGCCTCGTGTACCCATGCAAATCCCCGGTAGCAACCTAATAAAGGGGTTACTTCTCCCCCTTTGGCATCGAGACACCAAAAAGGGAAACGAGCACAACTAAAGCGTCCCAAGGCCAACCCTAGCCACTATAGGCGTCGTCGTCATCCTCCTCCTCATCCTCAACCTCGTCCTCATCACCATCCTCATCATACTAATCCTGCTGAGTAGAGCTCTGGCCGTGAGGGCGAGAAGAAGAAGATACGTCCTCAAACATGGACCAGTCCACACGTCCCTGACTCTAGTGACCATAGGAAAGTGTGCCATCAGACGCCTGCTGCTGAGAAGGATCAACATCCATGGGCTAGTTGATCCGCTTGAGCTCCTTCATCACATTCCTGTTCGCCTTGTATGCATCATACTGGCCATGGCGAATGTCAATGTTCTGGAAAAGAAGAAGCTTATTCCACCAGGAGGCCTTCTTGTGCACTTCCTCCTTGGAGGTGGTGAAGCGATATGCATTGCTGGCATGCTTCATGCGAGGGCCACGGGTCACAGCCTCCGGAACCTCCTCAGAACCATCATCACTGTCAGAGGCATCTATCTCATCATCCTCGAATATATCCTGAGTTGGGGGGTAGCCACGAGGTGCCTTGGAGGTGGGGGCACCCTTCCTCTGTAGCTTGGCAGGAAGGTGTGCAACAAGGTCAGTGTAGAGCAGTGGAGTGGCTGGAGCCTGAGCAACAATGAGCTTCATCACATATGGAGCAAACAGAGGACACTTCTTGTTAGTGATGCACTTGTACATATCCTGATAGATGAAGTCCATGACATCAATGGCACCACCTGGGTGAGCTGGACCGCAAACATATACTGAGTGGGAATGGGCCATAAGATTGATCTTAGCTCCTCTCATATCATCCTTGTTGCCCGCCTTGGGAGTGAGTGTGTGGTGAAACATGCGGAGCAAAATGTTGTAGATGAGCTTGATGTTGGTGGTTTGGCCAACCACACCATTCTGAGAGTAGATTGGGGCCAACAGCTGCTTGTCATACGCCTGACCATGCACATGCATCCGGTGACCACTGTGAGCATTGGAGTTGAAAGGCACACCAAGGAGATGGGCAAACTAAGACATGCCGGACCGACACCTAGTAGTGCCAGAGATCCACTCAAGAGGAATATCAGTAGTGTCCCCAAACACCACCGTGGCATAGAACTGCTGGACCAACTCAATATTTTAATCTTCTCTTGTTTGAAAGATGGTGTGCAGCCCCATCTTCTCAGTCACCCAGAGAGCATCCTCAAAGTACCTGTGGGCCTGGAGCTTCGGAATATCCAACCACTGCATGGGACATATAGGAGTTCTGAAAGCAGAAAACACCTTAGAGAAGAGTAGGGCATGTTCATTCCTCCAGAAGCGGTCATCCTCAGAAGTGCGCTGCAGAGAATAGAATTGCTGGACACGCATCTCCACAAACTCTTCGGTACCCAAATTTGCCAAAGTAGTTAATGACTCAAACATCATGCGCTTGGCTTCATCCCTCTTTAGTTTTTTAACCTTCTCCTGCTTAGCTGCAACACGGTCACGAGCAGTCTGTCTGACCATGGAAGGATCCATATGAACCTCATTCTCTTCATCACGGTACCGGCGAGAACGAGCTTTCTGAGCAGCCCTAGAGCGACGAGGACGAGAGCCACCTATGAATTCAGAGTAGAAAGGTAGCAAATGGGTAAGAAAATTTGTCCAGGAGGTGAGGGTACATAGTAGTAGCAATAGTAATGCAGGATCAGTACAGGTCAAGAACACCCGGACTGTCTGGCAATCCCGGAGTCTCTGGCAGACCCGGACAGTCCGATGCGCACAGGCCGAACATTCCGTCTGGACCGGAGTGTCCGCCCTGTACACGTCGGACAGTCTGGTGGAAGACCTGGTGATTTTTCGAGCAGTGCGAGGGTGCTCAAACGGAGTGGATCGGGATTGCTAGAGCTACTACAATGACGACATATGCACGCAGTATGTTGTATCCATGGATCAAGATAGGTCATTGCCTCCAAAAAATGCATCTAGAGGAAACCCTAGAGATGGAGAAGGGTGGGAGGCAAAATACCAACATCCATGGGGTCTTCACCGGAGGGGAAAGGTCCTAGCGGCAAAGGGGTGGAAATGACCAGCGGCAACGGTCGGATCCGGGGTGGAGAGGTCCTCCCGGTGGAGATCTTGGTCAGGGGCAGCAGGGTGTGGAGGGGAGAGAGTCGAGGGGAAGAAGGAGGACTGAACCATCCACTTCTCCCTGACCCCTTTACAGGATTGAAACCGCTGGGGCCGGACTGTCCGGCCGAAATTCGCTGGAGTGTCCGGCTCTGCCAAAGTGTCCGGGCTATATCAAGCAGAGTGTCTGGCCTAGCCGGACTCTCTGGTCGGTACAGTGCGGACATTCCGGCCCCCTCGACCAGAAAACTCCAAGTATAAATGTTGGACAAATGTGTGGCAAGAGGAGCATGTTTAGGGATGAGTATAGGCCTGGGATTCAGAAGATGTACTGTGAAGAACCAATAGACCATAGGTAGTCAAAAGATGGTAAATTAAGATCCAAACCACACAAGTCAAGAACCGACTCTTCAAATATGAAGAGGGTGATGGCCGAGGCCACCATCTAAGAGTTTGTGGCATGACATCGCGAAGAATTATCCTTGGGTTCATTGCCACTACTCATCAATGAAGCTCACATATCACTAAATGATATCAAGAGAATTGAATTTCTTAATGTTGGCATATGAGGGAGGGATAGTCCAATGTATTAGGACCGCACTCCCCCTATCTCCATGCCTGCACCTACACCAAATATGAGTCAATACATAGGTGAGTATGCAAGGTAATCAAGTCAAGCTCCTAGAATCTACGATATTTAGTTCATTCCTCAAATAACAAAACCTTGCTTCATCAAGTGGATTCGTGAAAATGTCAGCAAGTTGGTCTTTGGTTGACACATAGGATAGCTCAATATCACCTTGAGCAACATGATCTCTAACGAAGTGATGACGAATCTCAATATGCTTGGTCCTAGTATGATGCACTGGGTTATAGGCAATCTTGATAGCACTTTTATTGTCACATAGAAGAGGCACTTTGTCACAATGGACATCGTATTCCTTTAAAGTTTGCCTCATCCATAGCAATTGAGTACAAGCACTAGCAGCAGCCACATACTCGGCTTCAGCGGTGGAGAGAGATATACAATTTTGCTTCTTAGAAGACCAACACACCAAGGACCTCCCAAGGAATTGGCAAGCCCCGGAGGTTGATTTCCTATCATCCTTGTCACCAACCCAATCCGAATCCTTGTATCCACAAAGAGAGAAAGTTGAGCCCCTAGGATACCAAATACCATAGTTTGGGGTATGAACCAAATATCGAAAGATTCTCTTGACCGCCATCAAATGGCTTTCTTTAGGAGCCGCTTGATATCTTGCACACACTCCTACACTCAACACAATATTGGGTCTAGATGCACAAAGGTAAAGCAAAGAGCCAATCATGGATCGGTATACCTTTTGATCCACATCTTTACCATTTGGGTTTAGTTCAAGATGAGTCTTTGTTGCCATGGGAGTGGGAGCTCCATTTAGATCTTTCATGCTGAATCTTTTGAGCATATCTTGAGTATACTTGGCTTGGTTGAAGAATGTTCCTCCTCTCATTTGCTTGATCTCAAAACCAAGAAATACTCTCAGTTCTCCCATCATAGACATCCTAAACCTGTCAGTCATAAGCTTGGAGAATTCATCATTAAAAGCTTTGTTAGATGAGCCAAAGATAATATCATCTACATATATTTGGCATACAAAAAGTTCCCCATTGACCTTCTTAGTAAAAAGAGTGGGATCGATTTCCCAACCTCAAACCCACGATCTAACAACAACTCTCTAAGGTGCTCATACCACGTGTGTGGGGCTTGTTTGAGCCCATAGAGCGCCTTATAAAGTTTGTAGACGTGGTTTGGAAAGTTAGGATCCTCAAACCCCAGGGGTTGCTTTACATATAGCAATTCATGCAATGGACCATTAAGAAATGCACTTTCTACATCCATTTGTTGTATTTTAAATTTATGATGTGCCGCATAAGCAAGAAGGATACGGATGGACTCAAGGCGAGCCACGGGTGCATATGTCTCTCCATAATCAATGCCTTCACTCTGAGAGAACCCTTGTGCAACCAATCTTGCCTTGTTCCTCACCACAATTCCATGCTCATCTTGCTTGTTCTTGAAAATCCACTTGGTGCCTATAACATTGCGGCATTCTTTTGGCTTTTCAACTAACTTCCATACTTTGTTTCTCTCAAAGTTGTTGAGCTCTTTGTGCATTGCATCTAGCCAATCCGAATCTTCAAGAGCTTCCCATACTTTATTTGGTTATACCATGGAAATGTGTGCTTGGTGCTCACCAAAGTTCTTCAGTTGAGCTCGAGTGGATATCCCTCTTCTTAGATCTCCTACCACATTCTCAAGTGTGTGGTCTCTTAATTCCAATATTCTGTCCATTCTAGCTTGGCGACGAGTTTCGATCTCCTTGTTATTTCTTGGGGGGTCACTTCATCATTTTGGTCCTCGTCTTGACCATTAACTCGACCTTGATCATCATTGGAATTATTCTCTTCTACAAGAGGCGAAGTTGGCCTTGTTCTTGATCAAGCATACTTCTAGACAGGCATTGAGCTTCCCTTATGGCAGTTTCTATAGATCTTCCTTGTGTAATAGCCTTAGCACCACTGGACATTCTGTCAAATGGAGACTCAAGCACCTCCTGGCTAGAGGTTTCTACTTGATCAACAGGTTGAGGTTCCACAGCTTGTCTTTGGCATGGGTCATTGTCCTCCTCGATAGGAGCTTGTTGATGTTGTGAAGATGAGGGCTCCACTTGAGTAGAGCATAGTTCTTCTCGATCCTCCATAAGGGGTTCCTCAACAGGGCGGATGAACCCCGCACCCATTCTTCCTATGGCATCCTGAGGCATTTCATCATCTACATCACATACATCAACACGCCCCGCTTGGGGTCCATCATATTCTTCAAAGACCACACTATAAGATTCTATGACAGTTCCGGAGAGCTTGTCATAGATTCTATAAGTGTGGGATTCGAGACCATAACCAACAAAAATACCCTCTAATGCTTTGGAATCAAACTTGGACAAACGAATACCCTTAATGCGATAGAGACACTTAGAACCGAACACCCGGAAGTATGAAACGTTGGGCTTGTTACCGGCAAGAATTTCATATGGAGGCTTGATCATTTCTTTGTGGAGGTAGAGACGGTTTGATGCATGGCATGCGGTGGAGATTGCTTCAGCCCAAAAATTGTATGGAGATTTAAACTCCGCCAACATGGTCCTTGCCATATCAATAAGAGTTCGGTTCTTCCTCTCAGCTACACCATTTTGTTGAGGGGTATATGCAGCGGAATATTGATGTTTTATTCCCTAATCACTAAGGAATCCATTCAATGTGTAGTTTTTGAACTCGGTACCGTTGTCACTTCTTATTGTCAATACTGGGACATTGTATTGACGTTGAGCCATGTTGATGAAGTCAATGAAGTTTTCTTGGGTCTCACTTTTCAGCTTGAAGAAATATACCCAAGTGTATCTTGAGTAGTCATCAACAATCACTGAACAATATTTCTTCCCACCAAGGCTTGCATGAGATGGAGGACCAAAGAGATCCACATGAAGGAGCTCCAAGATCCTCTTGGACTTGATGTAGTTCTTAGGCTTGTGGGGAGAATCATGCATCTTTCCTTCAACACATGCCCTGCAAACACGATCTTTGGCAAAGCAAACATTTTCTTTTAGTCCAACAATATGACCATCCTTATGGAGGCTTTGAAAAGTTATCATGTTTACATGGGCTAGACGGCGATGCCATAGCCAACCCACATCGGCCTTTCCGAATAAGCACATCGTACTTGTAGTGGTTTTCCCCGAGAATTCCACCACATACAAGTCATTCTCGACATACCCAATGAAAGCGAGCTTTAGAGACTTGCTCCACATGAGTATCGCAATATCATTATCAATAAAGACGGCAAAGCCCATCTTTCCAAGAGAACGGACTGAAAGTAAATTATATCCAAGGGTCTCAACAAGCATGACGTCCACGAGTGTGACATTGTGTGTAACCACAACTTTGTCGAAACCCATTACCTTAGACTTTGACTTGTCGGCATATGTTATGGATATTTGATCAATATTTGGTCGCAACTCCTTGACACTAGATGCGCTTCCGGTCATATGACTTGTGCATACACTATCAAGCACCCATTTTGACCCTCCGGAAGCATAGGTCTACAAAAGATCAAACTAGTTTTTATGTACCCATTTTTCAATGGGTCCTCTTTTGTTAGCAACAAGGGTCTTGGGAACCCAAATAGACCAAGCAATATGAACATCAAATGGGCCAACATATTGTGCATACACATCACCATAATAATCACGCATTAAAACATAGTGAGGATTAGCACTCCCCGCAAAATCATCACGAGACATAGTTTTGCCATTCGTGGTCTTACTATCCACAATGACCTTGTCCTTTTCTTGTGTGGGCTTGGCCTTCCTTTTCTTGTTGTTGTTCTTCTTCTTTTCTTTAGAGACAAAGCCAATGCCCCTTTCTCACTACTTGACCTTTGCTTACTCAAGAGGTCATAAATTGACTTGTTTCCTTTTGGAAAGGTGGCCTTAGCTAGGTCCCCCTTCAACCTAGCATTTTCTTCAAGTATACTTGTACAACTAGAAGGAATGAAAGTACTAGGTGAAGTAATATTAGTCAATTGAGTTTGAGGCTTTTCACGATACTTTGTGAGCAACAAGAGTTCACTCTCTAAGACCTTGTGAGCCTTGTCAAGCATCCTAAAGTCCTCGGCAAGTTTTTCATGAACAACATCAATCTCAATCTTGTCCTTTTTAGCCTTTTTATATTTGGCAATAGCATGGTCACGTTCCTTGATGAGTTTATTAATAATGAGATCATTTGCTTCATCAAGACCCTCAAATTTAGTTTCAAGAGATATTCTAGTTTCTTGTTCTTCTTCTAGAGCATTATTTAGAGCTTCTACCTCAATCATGTGCTCTCTTCCTAATTTGCATCTTTCATCTAGAAGTTCTTGTGTGTGCAAGTTGATTTAAGAGGTCCACAACATGTTTATTGTGTTCCCCTTGCAAGTTGTTTATAAACACATCAAAAGCAACTAATTCCTTTTTAACCTCAAGAGATAACTCATCATCAAATTCGTCATAGATTAAAGAGGTGGAGTGTGATGATGATAATACCTCCGTTCCTCTTGCCATAAGGCAAGTGACGTTCTTGTTCGAGATATTCTCATTGGGAGAGTCGAAGAGAGAGAATGTAGGGGTAGAAGTAGTGGCAAGAGCCGCCACACCAATTGATGTTTCCTCTTTCTCATCTTCATCATCATCGGAGGAGGAGAATTCTTCATGTGTGATCAAGACAATTTCATCCGACTTCTTGTTGGTTGCATTCCTTTTGATGAAGGGTTTCTTGTAAGGAGCTTTGGAGGTCTTCTTCAACACAAGTTTACCCCCATGATCTTATCTTTTCTCATAGGAACAAGCAGCAACAAAGTGATAGCGGTCACCACAATTGAAGCAAGTTCTCAACTTGGACCCATTATCTCTTCTCCCATTGGGGTTGCTTCTTCGTTGCATTTCCATCTTGGCCTTGGCGGGATCTTTCCAAAAGTTTCTTGCATATAAGATCATGTATTCACCATGAGCAACCTTGACATCTTCGGGGTGGCTCATTGAGAGTCCCTCATCACTTACTTCATCTTCATCATACTCCACAACCTTGGCCTTCAAGGCAAGATTGACACCACTACTCATTCCAATGGCACGAGCATGGGCGTCTTTTTCATTCTTGGCAGCAACCTTGAAGGCGGCCATCTCTTGCATAACTTCATTAGAGGTCATGAGATGGTATTTGTGTCTTCCTTGGAGACTCTTCAAGTCAGTAGGCTTGAAAGGCATGAGAGCACTCACATACTTCCTCTTGATCCAAGCATCATCAATGTGAGAGGCACCAACATTCCTGAAGGCGGTGGCTGTGGATTTGAGTCTTTGATACATGTCTTCATGATCCTCACCATCCTTCATCAAGAAACCTTTGGCCTCATTTCTTAAGGCATCATATCTATTTCTTCTCATACTCTCATTGCCAACAAACAAGTCAATGAGAGCATCCCAAGCTTCCTTGGCGGTATTGTAGTGCTCAATGTGGGGAAAATCCTTTGGCCCCACTCAAGGTTGGATCATGTGCAAGGCAACCGCATTGAGTTGGATATTGATCACTTATCTTCTAGTCAAGTTGGTTGGATCCTCAATTTTGAGTCCTTCTTCCATAATATTCCACAAATCAATGCAAGAGCTGCGCACATGAGATTTCATTAAAACTTTGCATTGAGCAAAAGTATGTGCAACTAACTTAGGTGGGTCACCTCTATTATTTATATGCGGTGAGGCATAGGAGGGTCGGGAGAGTACCATCTGGGAACCGCATGGTGCTCTTCCTTCCCATCACCCTTTTTGGTGGTGGAGTCAGTGGAATTATGTTCATCCCCCGCCACTTCCTCCAAAGGCTTAGCCGGAGCATTTGCCTTTGGGTTAGGTGGTGTTTCCTCTTAAGAGGGAGGAGGTGAGGTTTGCTTATCCCTAACAAGTTGCTCAACGAGTTGGCGCAACTGTTGGATTTCGTTGCCCAAGGTAGAGCTCAAGCTTGTTTCCAAATTCTTGAGATCTACCATGGTCACCAAATGGCTAGCCTCACTTTGTCCCTCATCTGGGTTACCCATAATCTCTTAGGAGGTTAAGCCCGAATAAAGAGTCGTGGCTCTGATACCAACTGAAAGGATCATATGGGCACCTAGAGGGGGTGAATAGGTGCTACTTCAAATTTTACTCGTTTTCAATTTAGGGTTTGACATGAAAGGTAAATTCTATAGGTTATGCAACTATGGTGAATTTACCTATATGTCAATCTAGCACAAATACTAAGCAAGAACTAGATAGATAAAGTGCGATAAAGGATAGAAGTAACCAAAGTGGAGCACGCGGAGACACAAGGATTTGTTTCCCGTAGTTCCTTCCTTTTGAGAGGAAGTACGTCTACGTTTGGAGAGGGAGTGGTTTCAAACCACCAACGCCACGAGAGGCCTCCATTGTTCTCCGATGAACCTCACCCCAACGGGTTCGATTCACCTCTTCCACTATACAACAACCTTCGAGGTGGAAGCCGACACCTTTACAACGAGTTCGGGGCACACATCCACAACTTAATTGGAGGCTCCCAAGTATAAGCTAGTTGTCAAACAATCAAAGACAAGCTAGTAAGAACCAAATCACAAGCTAGGGTTTCCAATGAAACAGTAGAGCAAGGGGCCCTCAAGTGAATGAGGGGGAAATGAAGATCTCTCTTGGTGAAGATGTAGATCAAGGCCTCCTCCTTCGATTCTCCAAAGATCAAGGACTTTGGATGGTTGAGTGGGGAGATCTTGTGGGTTTGGTGCCTCAAATGGTGCTGGAGTTCTTGAGATGGACGAGCTGCTTCCAAGGTAGAGGAAGGGGCATTTATATAGGCCCCCTGGAATTAGAGCCGTTGGGAGCCACTTGCCCCGGATAGTCTGGCCACCACCAGCCGGACAGTCCGACCCAGCCGGACACTCCGGGCGAGACCAGCCGGACACTCCGGCCTGGCCAAGTTTTCGCCCAGAGTCCGGAAAGTGTCCGGGTAGTGTCTGAACAGGCAAACAGAATCTCCATCAAAGTTGCCCACACCCTAGGACCAGACATTCCGGCCGGATTCAATCGGACAGTCCGGCCGGGGGCGGACACTCCGGATTAATTCAGCCGGACAGTCCGGCTGAAACTTGTTCCCTGCATAGACAAGACCCTGGGGAGCTCTTTTTCCTATATTGCAACATATACGAAAGCAGCAGGAATCTCCTGATACATCTAACAGACGATTAAACTTATCCAAATGTTGTCACCAAACATCAAAATAATAGGAAGGGCATAAATTCCCTTTCAACTGGCCGTGTGGGTTTGGATATCTCCCTTAACATACTTTTTTGTATCAGGTTTCGGCCAGGTTCCCTCACAAACTGGCCAACTCTATTTCTACTTTATAAAAAGGCAGAGCTCCTGCCGGTTGCTCCAAAAAAAGAGAAGAGAGGTGTGTTCCCATGCAATAGCCAGCTCTTGCGCGTGCTTCTAGGCACTTTGTGAGTATGTGAGTGGGCCATTGACATATAGTAGTAAATCTTTGAAGGTAACTATTGCACTACTTGACTATAAGCTGACTATAGATGATCTTATAGCCAGCAAACCGGCTGTACTACTGAAATTGCTCTAATGGAACCTGATATCCCCTTCCCTAAATCTGTTTAATGTAGTAGTGCTTCGCAATCGGAAAAAAGTAACTAGTGACCATTTTTCTTGTTGAGGAAGACAAAGGCGTGCTCATAGATACAAAACACATATCCATAAATATGAATAGTACTCCCTCCATTCAAAATTAGATTGCATTTTAGGTTTAGTCAAAGTCAATCTTTTTGAAGTTTGACCAAATATTTAGCGAAAACTAAAAGTATCTACGATGTAAAGTTATAGTATTGGAATCTTCCTAACTCATATTTTCATAATATATGTATTTGGAATAATGAATATTGATATATTTTTCTATATTCTTGATCAAAGTTTGACTTAAAAAATCCTAAAACACGAAGTAATAAAAAAGGGAGAGAGTACGATAGCTGAAAAATGAAAATACAAAGCCAGTATACATTTAATGAGAGGTGGCCAGAAAATACAATTACTGAAAATACAATTAATGAGTAATTCTTGCCCAATGAGTATCAATTATTCTGAAAATCAACACATTTATTCTGACAGCATCAATTAGCAACGTATCATTGGGCTGAGCTACTACTGTGTATTCTTGCATTAATTGGAAACTGGTGTCTAGATACTACATCTAAATTGAGTCAATAAACTTTCAGTGAGTCGAAAAAGGGAATAGCCGCCTGCTCCGGGGTCGCCCCCGCGCGTCCCTGGGGCGGAACCCTAGCCCCCTCCTTCCCTAGTCTCCCCCTCGCCTTCCTCCCCGCCCGCCGCCGGTGTGAGCCACCAGGCAAAGCCCGTGCGATGCCGACGGCGGCGGGCTCTCCTTTTCCTGGCACGCGGAGATCTGAGCGAGGCGGCTCTCCTGGCAGCGGTATGTCTCGGTGGAGGCCGGTGTGGCTTGGCGTGGCGGCGGCGTTAGGGGCGGCCTTGCGCAGCTAGAGGCGGCGGCGGGTGGCGGGGTTCGTGGCTGCTGCGGCCTGCGTTGGAGGTGGCCCGACCCCGTCCCTGCAGGATCCCGTCGCTAGCGGCAGTGGCGCATCGGCCGCGATTCCGCCTGGTGCTGGTGGTCCAGGTCGGACCTGAACGGGTCCAGGACGGTCCTGGTGGAGCTGGCCACCGATGGCAAGGCTCTTGCACTAGGCCCAGATCTGGGCCCATTAGGGCCTGATTCGGACCGGGTGGGCCCTACTGTCTATGTGGTTTCAGGGGCTTCTGGCAGATCTAGGAGCCCAGCCCTTTGCCATGGTGTGGCTGAGGTGCTGGATCGAGGCTAGCGGGCCAAGATCTGGTAACCACCTGGCAGCTCTCGTGAGGAGCGGTGAAGTTGACTTGCGGTGCTCGTCGCTTCGCACTATCCTTGGACCGTTTGGCTGGTCTGACCTCCCCTGCTAGCTCTGAGGGAATTGCAATGGTGGTGCTTGCTACGTCTGCTTGTGCGGGATCTCGGATGCCGGGGCGGCGGCCTCGGAAGGTGGACCGTGCGGGCGTTTCTTCGGTGCCCGCCGTGGCGGTGGTGATGACCTTGCTTCTTGGTCATGGGGATGGCGGGGAGCGGGTGGCGGACCAGGCGGCGGCGGCCCTGCGTGGCGGCGGAGTCTCCAGCGCTGGAGAGGATGGAGCAGGAGGCATAGGCGCTGCTGTTGGTGGTGGGGAACAGCGTCAGACTAGTGGAGCCCGCCCTCCCGCCCGAGATCTAGGCCTGGGCGGGCTGCACGGTGCGGTGGTGGCTCTCCCGGTGGACTGTGAAGCTGGAGCCAGTGCGGGATTTGGCGGTGTCGATGGCGCCCTTGCTGCAGTGCGGCGACAGGGGATTTACGGGCCCATTCAGGCTCGGCCGGGCCGGAAGGCCTAGTTTGCCCCTGCTGCTGCATCTGGTCGGCGGCCGCCCTCCTGCGGCGGAGGTAGTTCCCTCCCGCGTGCGATTGCCCCGCTGGCCTGGCCAAAGCTTCTTCTTTTCGGTCCACCGGCCTCGCAGCCCAACCCATGGTGCAACGATGGCGATGACTGCAAGACCGTGGTGGCGTGCGCTGGTGGGCGGCATGCTTGGTGGAGCGAGGCGGAGCGTCCGGGGTTCTGGTTCTTTGGGGTCGGAAGAAATCCTTGCCGTGTCGACGGCAGGCGTGGTGGCCGCTGGGTGTCGCCCCGCCTGCGAAGGCGTCGGGTGTGCCTCTCCCACCCCTCGTAAGCGCAGGGACCCTAGAACACGTTCCGGGGGAAACCCTTGGACTGGTTCGGACAGCAGCAGCGTCATCGTCGCTTTCCTTCTTGGAGGTGTTGCTTGGTACATGACGCTCTGGAGTGCTAGGAGGGTGGTGGTAATTCTCTAGAGGTCGCAACGGTGGCGTGTCATCTCCTTTTGTGTTGTACCGCCGGTGGCGGCTTTGTTTTCTTTTTATTTTCTTTTTTGTTCCTTTTGGACTGGTTTTGTGTTGTCTGCCCCAGCAGGATTTCCCAATTGTATCGGTCGTTTGCTATATTAATATAGCAGGACGAAAGCCTGATTTGAGAGAGATATATCTAAATTTAGAAAACTCTACGACATCTATTTTAAGATAAGGGAGCAGTATATATAAACAGGTTACATAACTGGACAGGCAACACAATTTAGCCCCCCCATACACAGGCGGTTGTTGCAACGAGGTTCTCTTTTTGGACGGAATGTTGCTCCTATAGCCATCTAGCACAAACAGAGCTTCTAGATAAGAAAAACTGAAAAACATGTGTACTGTGGGAACAAGCGAAGCCAGGAACCTGATTACTTTTCTGCACTTCCCGTGGTGGCAACCTTTTTTACTGACTTTTTAGTCTCTCCAACATGATGGCATCCAACCAAACATCTCAACTGAAGCAACGACCTCTCGAGACACGCCATGCACATACTTCTCCCTGCCTCAACCGTCAAACACGCCCCATAATTGTGCTCCACCGACCCCACACGTACGCACCGACGCACGCATAAATACGCGAGCGCGCCCACATCACCGGACACAAACACACACCGCAGCACCGAGAAACACCAGCCATCCACCCAGCCATGGCCGCCACCGCCGCGCTCCTCATGGCCCTCCTCGCCCTCGCCGCCGCCGCCACGCCAGCCACCCAGGCCACCCCCTCAGCGACGCCGCCGGGGGAGAAAACCACGCACATCAAGCTCTACTGGCACGACGTGGTGAGCGGGCCGAACCCGACCGTTGTACAAGTGGCGCGCGCGGCGACGACCAGCAGCTCCAAGACGGGCTTCGGCGCCGTGATGGTCATCGACGACCCGCTCACCGAGGGGCCGGGGCTCAACTCCTCCACGCTCCTCGGCCGCGCGCAGGGCACCTACATGAGCGCCGGCAAGGACGACGTCTCGCTGCTCATGAACATGAACTTCGTCTTCACCGCCGGCAGGTACAACGGCAGCACCGTCGCCATCATGGGCCGCAACTCCGTCTCGAGCGCCGTCCGCGAGATGCCCGTCGTCGGGGGCACCGGGGTCTTCAGGTGGGCACGAGGGTACGCGCAGGCCAGGACGCACACCTTGGACCTCAAGACCGGCGACGCCACCGTCGAGTACAACGTATTCATCAAGCACTAGTCACTAGTGTGTACTAGTTCGGCTTTGATTTGAACCTTTGATTTACAGGCCTACGTTGATGCGCAAATTAATCCACCCTTCAGAAAGAAAAAACATCTCGATACACATTAATAATCTCATTCAGTCGTGTTCTGTTGCTGTGCAATAATAAAATAGAACGGTGGATTACCTCGAATCAGCCTTTCGCTCCGCCTTATAAATAAAGCAACATTCAGGTTTATACAAGCATCCCACCACACCAACCGGCCGAGGCCAAAGAAAAAAAGGCACGTGCTACGCGTCCCCCGAACGATGGGGGGCTCCCATCGTCCTCCTTCCGGTGCTGCCACGTGTCCCTAAAAACGGCTTCAATTTCGGTTTTGCTGCAAAAGTACCTCTTTTTGCTACAAATGTTCTCGCTTTTGCTTCCGAAGCAAAAAAAAAACGGTTCGTTTTAAAAATAGAACGCCTCGCCGGAGACCATGTAGCAAAAAAATTATACTAATGTAGCAAAACCGACTTTACCAGAAACATCGTCGGAAAAAACTCACAGGTGACTCTCGCTGGAAACCTTGTAGCAAAAAGTTGACACTGTTGTAGCAAAAATCACAAGACGGTTGTAGCAAAAAAGTTCTTCTAATGTAGCAAAAAACCTACTTCACCGGAGCATCGCCGGAGACTTTTTTACACACCTCGACGGAGCATCACCGGGGATGTCATGTAGCAAAAATTTTGCGCTATTGTAGCAAAATCGGAGAACAAATGTAGCAAAAAAGTTATAATAGTGTAGCAAAAAACAAAACCTCGCCGGAGACCTAACCAAGAAAACTCGTTAGAATTCAGTCAAAAAATTGTACCGAAATATGGTAGCATTCCAAATACCCAAAGTAGCAAATATAGTATGCGTATGTAGCAAAAAAAGTATGTAGCAAATCCCCACCGTGGAACTGTGAAGGGGTGGAGCTGCAAAAAAGCCTACATGGACTGCTACCATGGAAGGGAGCGGAGCTAGGAGCGGGGCAGAGGAGGCGCCATGGCGGCAGCACGTGCTCGTGGCCTCACCACTACCAGTGCATGCGGACATGGGGCCAGCGTAGGAGATGGGGGCACAAGGGGCAGTGGTGAGGGAAGCGGCCCGGGAGGTCTTCATGGCAGCGACGACACATGGGAATGGGCGGCGGTGCGGGGAACCGATGGCGGGAAGCAAGGCAGCGGCCGCGGCGGCACGCTAGTGGCGGCTGCTGGGACGTGCAGCGGTGAAGGCTCAGGAGATATGAACATCTGCGTCCGTGGGCTGCCAAAGAAGAAAACGAATTTTGGAAGGAGATAAGACGACCAGGTGCGCGTGTGCGAGAGACTCGCACTCGGACGATGGGAAGTTACGATCCCCCGGGGGATGGGGATCATTTACCAAGAAAAAAGGAAAACATAATCACGTCCGCTGGGGCCACAACACATCAGAGCCCAAAACTAAAAGAAAACGAAGGGACCACAACAACACTCAAGCCGCCGCCCAGGGGAGATCATCCAGAGCGAACCGGCGCCGAGAAGGGAGATGCCGCTGTCCTCAATGCCCGAAGAGTGTCGTCGAGAGCCTCCCGGTCAGGCTGCCTCGCCAGCGGGGACCACTGCTGAAGGAAGGCGATAAAAGAAAAAAATCGAGTCAGAGACACGAGTGGGAAATATCCGTTCAATCACCATCTTGTTCCTCACGTTCCACAAGGTCCAAGCCAGGGCCGCGAACACTAGCCAGAAGAGGTGGCATCTCCTTCCGGCACGATTCACCTCGGTCTGCAGGAACTCCCCGAGCTCCTGGGCCTCCCAAGAGGGCCCCAGCGCCTCCCTGACAACGATCCACAAAAACTGAGCCGCCGTGCACGAGAACATAATATGAGCACAAGTCTCCGGGGTCCCACATAGGGGACACAGACCATTTCCCGGGCCATTACGCTTAGCCACCTCCACCCCTGAGGGCAGGCGATCACGAAGAAGCTGCCAGACGAAAATACAGATGCTAAGGGGGAGAGGGGCCTTCCAAAGGGGGGAGGTCCACCACAACTCCGGGCCCTAGAAGAGGGCCCGGTAGGCCGAGCTCACCGAGAACTCCCCTCCCGGGGTCAGACGCCAGGATGTCGAGTCCTGTTCCTTGGACAAGGAAGCAGGGAGGGCAGCCGTCAGGCGCTGGTACTCCTCCGCCTCAGCCACACTAAAGGTTCGCCGGAACAAGATGTTCCAGCTCCCCTCATGAAAGGCCTCGGCAATGAGGATCGACGGGGAGGCGGAGATGGCATATAGTGTGGGGAACTGCTCGCACAGCGGGGATGCCAGGAGCCATGGATCAAGCCACAATCGCACCCTGTGCCCGTCACCAATGGCAAAAGAGAGGCCCTGCCCGATATAGTGCTTAATATCCTGGATGGCCCTCCAGAACTGGGACCCCTCCCGACGTTCGCACGCTAAGAGAGGACAAACACGGAGATACTTGGCCTTGATGAGTAGGAGCCAGAGCCCCCCATCATCGCTAATGATACGCCAAACCCATTTTAACATCAGGGCCACATTAAAACGATGCGAGTCGACGATCCCTATGCCCCCAATACATTTGGGGGCGCATAAGTCTGCCCATTTAACCATATGGTACCTCTAGTGGCCATCCCTTGCTACCCAAAAGAACCTAGACAGCTCCTTGGCGAAGTCTGCGTGGGTCCCCTCTGGGAGTAGGTACAGCCCCATCTGGTACATGGGCAGGCTCGAGAGACAAGAGTTGATCAGGACCGTCTTGCTCCCCTTGGTCGTGAGCCTAGCTCGCCAGGGTTCGGCTTTAGACCGAACCCTTGTAACCAGGGGTGCAAGATCCTTAATCAGAACCCTAGTCTCTCGGATGGGCATCCCAAGGTAAGTAGTTGATACATTGCAAATGTATCTATAATTTTTGATGTTCCATGCTTGGTTTTATCCACTTTCTTGTGTTTTGTTCCAACTTTGGAGTACTTTTCATATGATTTCTTGGACTAACCTATTAACAAGAGCCACAGTGCGAGCCTGCTTTTTACTGTTTTGGTTCCAGGAAAGTCGGAAAATGAATATTCTCGAATTGACGGACAAAAGCCAAAGTGCCTATTTTTCTGGAAGGGATCAAGTGCCAGAATATGAGACGGAGAAGGGCCAGGGAGCCACCACACCACCTGGACGCGCGGCCAGGCCTGGCCCGCGCCAGGGGGTGGTGTGGCCGCTCCCAGCACCCCCTCGGCCTCTGCTTTTGCCTATATATTGCCCTCGGGACAAAAACCCTAAGTACCTGATCAAAAATCCACGAAAGAGTATGTAGCCGCCGTCATCTCCATCCCTAGATCGGGAGGGATCTGAAGCTCTTCCCGGCACCCTGCCGGAGAGGGGAATTCACCCTGGAGTCCCTCTTCATCACCATGCAAGCCTCCGGTGTGATGCGTGAGTAGTTCATCCTTGGACTATGGATCCATGTAGTAGCTAGATGGCTGGTTCTCCTCCTTTGTGCTTTCATGTTTAGATCTTGTGAGCTCCGTTCATGATCAAGATCATCTATTTGTAATTCTATATGTTGTGTTTGCGGGGATCCGATGGATATTGAGATGCTATTTTAGATTGATTATTGATTCTATCATGTCTTTGTTATTTGAGATCTTGCATGCTTTCCGTTGTTAGTAGCTATCTTGGCCAAGTAGATGCTAGCAACTCCAAGAGTTAGTATTTATGCTCGATAGTGGGTTCATGCCTCTGGTAATCTGGGGAAGTGACAGAAATCTCTAAGGTACTAGATGTGTTGTTGCTACTAGGGAGAAAACATCAATCCTTTATTCATAGAACAATCGTATTGTTTACTTTACACGCAGTTAATAAAGCAATAATCTGTTGCTTGCAACTTAATACTGGAGGGGGTTCGGATGATAACCTGAAGGTGGATTATTAGTCATAGATGCAGTTGGATGGCGTTCTATGTATTATGTTGTAATGCCCAATCAAGTCTCAGAGGAGTCAAGATGATTAGTATATGCATGTATTGCTTTCTCGGTGTTTGTAATTGCCCCGCTGTAATTTGTTTACCCAGCATGTTATCTATCTAAGGAGAGCCACCTCTAGTTAACTATGGATCCCGGTCCTTATTATTTACATACAATCTATAAACTGTTTCTGCTTTGTGTTTACTTTCTGCAAACTATTACTTCTTTCCATTTGATACGTTTAATCCTTTGTTTTCGGCAAAACACGGTGAGATTGACAACCTCATCGCAAGTTGGGGACAAAGTTCTGTGGTTGTGTTGTGCAGGTCTCCACGGTGCTACTAGCACCGGTAGTGCGCCCTGCCAAAGCTCAGCTAGCAACACCTTTGGGGTGTTTCCTTGCTCCTACTGGTTCGATTAAACCTTGGTTTCATAACTGAGGGAAAACTTACTGCAGTGCTCATCATTCCTTCCTCTTGGGGTTCCCAACGAGCTCTACGTCGAAAGTCGAGCGCATCAAGACATTTTTTGGCGCCGTTGCCGGGGAACGAAGAAGAAGAAACTCCCACGTCAACACCGCACCAGACATTTTCTGGCGCCGTTGCCGGGGAGTCAAGGACATCTTCACAAGGGGAGTCCCTCATAACCAATCTCTTTACTTTGTTGTTTTTGTTTTGCTTAATTTCTTTTTTCTTTGTTTGCTTGTTTTGTTCTTTCAAAAACACAAAAAAATTAGTTTTACTTGTTTGCTTTCTTATTTGAAAACCCAAAAAATATGACTACTCTTGAAAACACTGAGTTGTGTGAATTCACTAGCACCAACAACAATGATTTTATGAGCACACCTATTGCTCCACCTTTGGCTGAAAATACTTTCTTTGAGATAAAACCTGCTTTGCTCAATCTTGTTATGAGAGAACAATTTTCTGGTATTGGTAATGAAGATGCTGCTTCCCATCTAAATAACTTTGTTGAACTTTGTGAGATGCAAAATCATAGGGATATAGATGGTGATATTATTAAACTGAAATTGTTTCCTTTCTCTTTGAGAGGAAAAGCTAAAGAATGGTTGAATTCCTTAACTAGGAATAGTATTGATTCTTGGACTAAGTGCAAGGATGCTTTTATTGGAAAATACTATCCTCCTGCTAAGATTATATCTATGAGAAGTGAAATAATGAAGTTTAAACAACTTGATAATGAGCATGTTGCTCAAGCTTGGGAAAGAATGAAATCTTTGGTAAAGAATTGTCCCACTCATGGACTGACTGCTTAGATGATCATCCAAACTTTTTATGCAGGATTGAACTATTCTTCAAGGAACCTATTGGATTCTGTTGCTAGAGGTTCCTTTATGACCATCACTTTGGGTGCTGCAACAAAACTTTTGGACAATATGATGGTTAATTATTCTGAATGGCATACTGAGAGAGCTCCACAAGGTAAGAAGGTAAATTCTGTTGAGGAAACCTCCTCCTTGAGTGATAAGATTGATATTATTATGTCCATGCTTGTTAATGGGAAAGCCCATATTGATCCAAATAATGTTCCTCTAGCCTCTTTGGTTGCTCAAGAAGAGCAAGTTGATGTGAACTTCATAAGAAATAACAACTTTGGCAACAATGCTTATGGTAATAATGCTTATATGAACAATTTTGGTAACAAAAATTATAAGCCATATGCTCCCAACAATGGTAATGCTTATGGAAATTCTTACAACAATAATAAGAGTGCTCCCTCTGAACTTGAAGTTATGCTTAAAGAGTTTATTAGTAAACAAACTGCTTTCAATAAAACTATTGAGGAAAAACTCTCTAATGCTGACAGAAATATAGCATCTTTGGCTGAAGCTCAATCTACTTTGAATAAAATGGCTGCTAAACCTGAAACTAATGATAATCCTTTTGCAGCTACTAATGCTATACAAGTAAGAATTGATGAAAATGTTAGACTATTAGCTGAATTACATGCTAAGTGGGAAAGAGAAGATGAAATTGCTAGAAACATTAGTGTTTCTACTATCACCACCACTAGTGTTGAGGCTAGCAATAGTTCTACTACTTTAGATGATAAATTTGATTTTGATCTTGATGGTTGCAACATCTCTGAAGTTATTAAGTTCCTACAAAAACTTGCTAAAAGTCCTAATGCTAGTGCTATGAACATGGCCTTTACAAAACACATTACTGATGATCTCATAAAAATTAAAGAAGAAAAGATGAAACATAAAGCTTCTATTCCTATAAAACAAGAGGATGGTTGGGAACCCATCATTAATATGAAAGTGAATGACTTTGATTTCAAAGCTTTGTGTGATCTTGATAGTAGTGTTTCTATTATGCCTAGAAGGATTTATGATATGCTTGATTTGCCTCCTCTTGAAGATTGCTATTTGAATGTCCCACTTGATGATAATGCTAAAAAAAACTCATGGGGAGTCTTAATGATGTTCTTATTATGGTTAATGATTCCTATGTCCCCGTTGATTTCTATGTTTTGGATGTTGAATACAATGCTTCTTGTCCTATTACTTTGGGAAGACCTTTTCTTAGAACTGTTGGTGCCATCATTGATATGAAAGAAGACACCATTAAATATAAACTCCCACTCAAGAAAGGTATAGAACACTTACCTAAAAAGAGATAAAGGATTTCTTTTGGTTCTCCTATGAAAACAAAATTTGTTCTTAATGCTTCTTCATTTGAGAACACTTGATTCTTTCTTTGCTTCTTATGCCTAACTTAAAGGCGTTAAAGAAAAGTACTTATTGGGAGATAACCCAAAAGTTTTAGATGAGTCTTGGAAGTTATTACTTCAGTAATAACCACTCCTTATCCTTTTTATTTGCTTTTTGTGCCAAGAGTAACCTCTAATGAGAGTGAAGTAATGATTGGGAAAGTTGCTGTCCCGAAACAGATTTTTGTGCTTCACCGTAAATATTCCTGAGAGAGCTTTGTATGTCTAATTGAGCTGTAATTTTTTGTGCTTCTGCCCCAGGTTGTTATCTAACTTTTTGATTTGAGCAACAGAAGGTCTTTGAAAAAATTCGTCTTTACCTGCTGGTCTGTTTGAACAGATTTCTGCCATTTTCTGCATTTGCTTCTTGTTGGTTCCTTCTTGAGTTCTTTTGGGGAATTGAGCTTTTTGAGGGAAGTGCTACAGTATCTAGTGTTCTAATGGAATTTTATTTGGTGTTAGAACTGAACCTTGAGACTTATTTATCTTAAGTGCACTAATGTTGCTAATGAGATTGTGTGAAGTTTTGTATGAAGGAAAAATTTCAGGTGTATGGAAGGAATGAGTAATGAGATGAAGGATGGACTAAAGATCAAGCTTGGGGATGCCACGCGTGTCACCCCAATAAACATCCAAGAAGTACAAGCGTCAAAACTTGGGGATGCCCAAGGCATCCCCTTCTTCATCAATAAAAATCCCAGGTTTCTTCCAAACGCTTCATTTTTATTGTTCCATGCACAGTTGTGTTTTTCTTGGAGCGTCTTATTTTTCATTTTCGTTTTGGTTTTCGTTTGCTTAGTTTTTTGAATAAATTGGTTGGACCCTCTCTTTCATATATTGGTTTTCAAATAGTTTGGTTTGGTTTAGAAAAGAGTAGGAAAGTTCATGCCTATGTGGTAAAAAGAGCTTGTTCTTGACTGTGGCCTATGCTTTGTCATGCCATGCTTGATATTGTTTTGGCTTTATGCTTAGTATTCTTTGTTGTAGCATGACTTGTTATAAACAATTGAGATTGCTTAATGTGCCTTGGATGAATCATACGTTGTTCTAGCATATTAAAGCATAGTATAGTGGTATTCTCCTTTGATGCTTTATTTGGGTTGACTTGGCACATGCTCACACCATGTTATGAATATATCAAGTCACCATAGCCTTTATGATCCTTTACTTTTCAACTTGTAGTATCACTTTATGCTTTGATCAATGATGTTTTATCGCTCTGCATGATTATGGTCATTATTGCTCTCTTAGTTTGTCGCTCCCAGTCTTTTGCTAGCCTCCACAACAAAGTATGCGTTCCACTCATGCATCCAACTCCCTAAACCAAGTTATTCGAAAGAGTCCACCATACCTACCTACTAGCTTATGCTATTCCAAGTATATTCATGCTTTTGTTTACCTTCCACTTGTTATGAGAAAACTAGTGATTAAAGCTCTCACGAACTTGAAGGCACACTTTACTTTACTTGCCCTTAATAAACTTGAACCATTGTGTCTTCTATGTTTATATGCTTGCACTTATTTGTTGGGAATTAGCAGAACCATGCTTTCATGGGGAACGATTTCAACATTGCACTTGGTACTTGTACCTAGTTGATATCATGCTCTTTTGTATATGGATGTCATCGGTGTGAAATGAAAGGGGAGCTTGTAAGTCCATGGAGTTATGTATATGTGTTAGAGAAACTTCTGGGCCGCTGGTCTAATCCATGCCGACATGGTGGAAACCTGCAGCGTAACCATAATGAGCTGTCTATGAAACATTCTTCTTATAAAAAAAGAGTCCTATATTGAGAAAAAAAGAGAAAAAAAGAGATATTATGAAAAGAGAAAAGAGAGAAAAAAGCACCATATTCCCATGGTAAATAAGAAGAATGCTGAGATGCTCGTTGTCTGCTTGCCTTGTCATTTTGATATGGGGATTCTTCCGTATCATCGGCCAAGGGGTACCCCGTTGGCGGTTCTCAATGATGCACATGTACTTACAATGACAAGAACTTACCGGTAACTAAACTTGACTAGCATGAGGAGCGGCCCTCGTATACAAGGGACATGAGATTGCTGACTTATACTTCGTCAAGCATGTACACCATAGTTTGTTGACTTTAACCTTAATCACTTCAAGATGCTTATGATAGGGGCAATGAGAGCTGAAAGCTATAAGTACCATAATTTTTGGAAGCTCTTTATGAGACTTGAATCCCTACTTCCTTTACAAAAGGCCTTTCCTCCACCATTATATTGAGTCTCCACCTTCTATCTTTATGCACCTACTTTGAGAACATAGTGGCCATTCTTAGTTCTATGTGCATTGTCCCAAGACTAGTTGATTGATGCATAACTTGATATTGCTTGTTTTAAACTATTGTACATAGTCACTCTTATGAACTTTGAAGGTGTCCTATGCATTTATATTTGCTACTCTATTGAGGGTGTAAAGACCCAAGCCTGGCTTGGTTTGAATCCCTGTGATTACAGTGCTAGTCCCTGGATCAAATAGCTAGCACCCACAGTTTAAGATGTAATATCAAGATACAAAGGTCATATTACATCGCATGATCCAGAATATGAATACTTTATTACAAACTCATAGCCATAGTCTATCTTATTACAAAGGAGCAGAAAACAAGTAAAGCATGGAGTCCTTCATCTTCATGTGCCACAGGCAAACATGTTGGGTGCAGACTCATAACCTCTATCATCAATCCATACTCATCAATAGAATAATCCTGCAACATGACAGGTTGCAGCCACAAAGGGTCAATACTTTGAATGTATTGGCAAGTGTCACAAGTTTGTGAGTATAAGTTGGACTATCACTACATGCACATTTGGCTAAGTAGATCTTAGGCTCATTTGCAGAAAGCAATATGGTTTTATCCTATGTTTGTAAAAATAGTTTTGATCTTTCAATAACTTTCTGAACTCCTTGGCAAACTCCAAGTTCTTCTAATCTCTTGTTGTCACCATTAAGTTTTACTTTGAGAAATTAGAATGTCGAGATCTTCCATAGCTTCAGGCCTTAGTTGCTCAGAGTTGTCCATAACCGGGGACACGGCTAAGTACTTAGAATTTAATCTTCTGCAGAAGTTGTACACTTTACCCACAAGACACAATCTCGTCTTGACGCCACCAGTGGCCGCTGGATTAGTACTCACCAAGATGGAGTACCGGCAGATCGAGAATGTGACAAAGTCTTGCCATAGAAGTCCTCCTAATACATAATGCCAGCACATCTACCAGGCACCAATGCAAGGATAAACCTCCAATGCATAATTCCAGTTAACCTGAAGAGGTACCAATGCATGGGTCTTCCACTATGTAATTGACTAGGCCAGAGCCCATTTGGCATGTGGCTGTACACGAAAGCCACTGTACGAGAAACATGTTCAATCTCTAAGTTCCTGGGTGGTATTATTCTAGTGCACACACGAAAGAGATAGCCATAGACATGGTTCCTTTCGTTGCCACCTTATTCTCAACTGAGTATCCACACTCCACCCAGGTGATTCATTGAGTCCTTGTTTTATTATATAAACATATATTTTCCAACACCTCATACAATCACAATATGGTATATTCCACCCTGAAACTATAGTAGGGCTAAGCACACTACAACTACAGTATTTCCACTAGGGGATATATAAAGGATATCCTAATAGGATATATCATAGCATAGTATCATAGTAGTCCTATCATGCATACTACAAAAAATCCACTATGTGTAATGAAAAAAATAGTAGGACATGGATGATAGTGCCACTTGCCTTAGTAGCTGGTGGTGTTGGTGCACTCTTTGCAGTAACACACTTGGCAATCCACACAATCTATCAAACAAAACAAACAAGACAAAACATGCACAAAGTCAACACTAATGGCAATACAAAAATCATGCAAAATATGCAAGCATGCAAGAAGGCAATTTTTATTGCACAAATTGCTACAACAAAGGTTTTGAACACCACTAAGTGCTTTCTGAACATTTTATAATTGCAAGGTTACAAATGCAACCATTTGTGCAATTGTAATAATTAGCAATAATTTCTATCATTTGGAAAGGCTAGACTCACTAAATAATTTCCATGCTATTAGGCATAGCCAACCAAATCTATATTTTGGTCTCACTGGACAGAGGGTTCAATTTGCAATCCATAGCAAAAAGATTCACCCAAAAATAATTTACAAAATAATTTTTATGGGTAAAATACTCCTAAAAAGGTTCTGACTAAAATTCAAATTTTCCAGAAGCAAAAGTGTGAAACAAGGCCTCTATAATAAAGGTCTTATTTTTCTGAATCCATAGACACCAAATTTGTATTTTTCTGATTTGTGGATCAAAAGTTATTGAATTCCTAAGTTTAATACAAATCTGTCTATTTTTGTATTTAAACAAAATAGTCTGGCGACATGGCGTGTTCTTATTGGCCGGTACCGGTTCGGCCGGATCGACCTCTGCAGCCATTGGATTTAAGTGATGTTGGACGGATCAGATCAGCCGTACCCTTTCGTTTAAGTGATCTAATCTTAACCGCTAGGATATGATCAAACGGCTACAAAACACCTCGCCGGGGACTGGTGGTGCTAACGACGGCGCGCGGCGGTGGCACGTCGGCCTCGTGGTGTTTCGATGGTTCCAGAGGCGTAGGGGGAAAAGTGATCTTACCGAGGGCCCGCAGAGGTCTCGGCGGTCTGGTTGGTGGTCGCGGGGAAGTGAGGGGAGCTCTGCTGCGCTCGGTATTCCTCGCCGGAGTGGCGTCGACGGCGGAGGTCACGGCCTCGAGACGGTGGCGTCGATCTGGTACTCGAGCGGACAAGCAAAAGGGTTAGTGAAGTGCGCCTGGTCCAGCACGGTCTAGTAGTGGCCAAAAAGGAGCGGCGGGAACCCTACCTTTACCGGAAAAACCGTCGGATGGTGGCGGCAGAGGGAGCTCGCCGGACTTGGTCCGTGTCGTCGACCTGGAGCACGAGAAGGTACATGGCTCGGTTAGTAAGTGCGTTAGGACATGGCGAAGATGATAGGCGAGGGGGCGCTAACGGCCGGGGTTCACCGGAATTGTAGCCAGGATACCATCGGTGAGCGGCGGTCCGAGCTCGTAATTGGAGAACCTGGGGGCTCTCTGGGGGTGGCGTCTGAGGGGAAATGATGAGGAGCGGGTGGCGGTTTAAGAGGGCGTCGTCGGAGTGGAGTTTAATTCGCAGAAACGCTCGAATTCGAGCCGATTTGGAAACGGCAGAGGAGGGGAGAGCTCTGTCATCGCCGAGGAAGACGATGAGGTGGAGGGGTGACGTAGCGTGGGGTCGGTCTGTAAGTGAGAGGGGGTGGGCAGCGGCGCGATAAGGAAAGCAGGGGGAGAGGAGAGATCTGGGTGGGCTGGTTTTGGGCCGAAAGGCCGAAGGGCTGGGGTTGCTGTTTTATTTTTTTTCTCCATTGTTTTTCTTTTTCTTTTTCTGTTTTCTTAAATAAATTTTGATTAAATGATCCAATTTGAATCAAACAAATTTCTAAAAATTTGTAAAACTCAAATTAGGTTTTTAGGGCATTATAGAACACATTTACTTTCCAACTCAAAATTTTCTAACCAAATTTATTCACTTTGGTTTTAACAGCTAATATTGCCTTTATTAAATATATTCTCAAAAATAATTCATATATTTTTATCCATGGCTCCAAATTGGATGAAACCAATTTCTATTGTTTTATTATTTTGTCCTTTATCTTTTTAGCCCTCATAGGAGTTCTTTGGTTTAATATACATATGGAGTATATCCAAAGTATTGTGTTGTTCTTAGTATTAACAAATAATTAGAGTTTTAGGGTTTGAGATATTTTTCACTTCTCTTAGGTTTTTAAAATGCAACCAAGTCAAGATGCTCATGCATGCTTCATGATTTGGGATTTTAAAACATGCACACCAATTCACAAACAAAAATCATTTTGTTTGGCTTGGGTTTTGGAGGCATTAAATTAAATGTTCCAAAAGTTTTTGTTCCTTCTGAATTTCAAAGAACTTGGTTCTTCATTTTGTTTAAAATTTTCACATTTCAAAATTTGGAAAATTTTGGGATGTGACAGACTACCACCCTTAAAAGGAATCTCGTCCCGAGATTCGAGAAGGCTAGAAAGAATAGGTTGGGTTTTAGGATACTTGGGTGCTACCACCCTTAAAAGGAATCTCGTCCCGAGATTCGAGAAGGTTAGAAAGAATAGGTTGGGTTTTAGGATACTTGGGTGCTACCACCCTTAAAAGGAAACTTTGTTGGGTTGCATTTGATTCACTTGGCTAAGGGTCCAAAAGATTGACATCCAAAGGTTGTTAACATTTCTCCATCTTGAGATTCTTATACCACTGAATTAAGTTAGCTAATGCTTATCTTCCACACCATCTAGTTCTTCAAGGGTTCCATACATGTTGATGTGGTTCACATGTCCTTTCTGGGTCACATTGGAATTGCTTCCATTAGAGTCTCCAACATTCTCATTCTTCTTCTTCTTCTCAGGACAGTTTGCTACAAAGTGTCCAAGTTGCTTACAATTGTAACAGTGCAACTGGCTAATGTATTTCTTGGGATCATTATGTTGATTCTGACCAAGGTTATCTCCATTGTTAGTACCATTCACATTGTTACTACCACTTCCATTATTAATGTGATGATTCTGGTGATGGTGATTATGTCCATTTTCTTCATGCTGATGTGATCCAGAATTTCCATTGTCCTTTCTAAATGAACGCATCTTCTGTGATGATCCTGAGTGATATTTGTCAAAGCTATGCTTCCTCTTCCTGTTCTCAACTTTGTCCTTCTTACTCTCTAAAATTCTATCTTTGTCACACAGTGATTGATAAGTTGGAACATAAGCGACTGATAATTGCATGGAAAGTTCGTCATTCAGTCCATCTAGGAACTTTTCCTTCCTCTTAGCATCAGTATTAGTATCATTTGGAGCATAACGTGATAGATTGTTGAATTCCTCAATATATTCAGCAATGCTGCGGTGACGCTGTTTAAGGTTATGAAACTCCTTCTTCTTCAGACTCATCACGCCTGAAGAGATATGATTAGTGCGAAAACCATCTTCAAATATTTCCCAAGTCACTTCTTCAATGGGGTGAGTGACTTGAAAGTTGTCCCACCACGTAGCTACAGGGCCTTCAAGCAAGTGCGCTGCAAATCTCACTTTCTCAGCATCAGAGCATCCAACAGTCACTAGGTCTCTGTTCACTGAACGTAACCATTCATCAGCTACCATTGGATCAGAAGTACCAGAGAACTTTGCAGGTTTCAACCTCAGAAATCTAGTGAGCATATCCAGAGGTGGTGGATTGTTGTTGTTATTGTTATTGTTCTGATTCTGATTGTTGATGGTCGCCATGAATTGTGTCATCATCTGCATTAGCTGAGTCTGTGCAGTCATCATCTGTTGCATCTCATTTTCATTGTTGTTGTTGTTGTCTCCATTGTTATCATGGTCGTTGGCGCGTCTTGGAGGCATCTGTTGGTTTAATAGGGATAATTAAGGATACATAGACAGATAGATATGTCTAAGGGAGTTCTAACACACTCAACCCAAAACAACCAGTTCAATCAAACATTCATCAAGCAACCAACCACTTAGCAACTTCTGACTTTAACTCATTATAGAAGAAAACAACAAGTTTTCTTGAAACAAGCAACCTAGTATAGTCATACCACATAGGTCGGTATGATCCATATGCTAACACGATATCGATAACTCGAACATGGTAATTGGTAGGCAATCTAATGTCTCATGTTCGCACTATGATAACATCAGTGGGAGCTCTCTTTTGAGTTCGGCAATCATCGGTGAAGTGTCCTATCTTCCGACAGCGATGGCAAAATGCTTTTGTCATGTCTCGAGTACTTTTTCTTGAAGTGTTGTTGTGGTTTTCTTGAACTTCCTTCTCTGGGCATTCATTGATATTATGTCCTTCTTTCTTGTATTTGGAGCAGGTGATATGGCTAAGGTTTTCTTCTTTCTTCCCAAGAGCTTGATACATTCCATCCTTCACTTGTTCTTTCACTTGTTGCACTATGAAGTCGAGATGGCACTTGGCAGGAATGTGGTTAGTTCCTTCACATAGGTAACAAGTAACTTGAGATGTGGGGCATTCTCCAACTGGATGGTTGTGATCACAAAAGGGACATTGATCTTGATGTTCCTTAGAGGTGTGGCCTACTTCTCCACATATTTTGCAAGCTCGAGGACTTGTCCCAATTTGTATCTTGATCTCCTTGTTGGCATGATCCATCCTCAAAGTCCTTGGAGAAAGCAAAGGCTGGTCCTCTACATGTTTGAAGGAGGAGAGATTCAGTAAAGAATGATCAAGGTATACGAGAAAATCTAATAAGTATAAAAATATAAGCTCATTCCTAACAAGGGGTTTGTCCAATTCCTAGGGTTACGAACCTACAGGCAACACAATGCTCGGATACCATCTGTAAAGACCCAAACCTGGCTTGGTTTGAATCCCTGTGATTACAGTGCTAGTCCCTGGATCGAATAGCTAGCACCCACAGTTTAAGATGTAATATCAAGATACAAAGGTCATATTACATCGCATGATCCAGAATATGAATACTTTATTACAAACTCATAGCCATAGTCTATCTTATTACAAAGGAGCAGAAAACAAGTAAAGCATGGAGTCCTTCATCTTCATGTGCCACAGGCAAACATGTTGGGTGCAGACTCATAACCTCTATCATCAATCCATACTCATCAATAGAATAATCCTGCAACATGACAGGTTGCAGCCACAAAGGGTCAATACTTTGAATGTATTGGCAAGTGTCACAAGTTTGTGAGTATAAGTTGGACTATCACTACATGCACATTTGGCTAAGTAGATCTTAGGCTCATTTGCAGAAAGCAATATGGTTTTATCCTATGTTTGTAAAAATAGTTTTGATCTTTCAATAACTTTCTGAATTCCTTGGCAAACTCCAAGTTCTTCTAATCTCTTGTTGTCACCATTAAGTTTTACTTTGAGAAATTAGAATGTCGAGATCTTCCATAGCTTCAGGCCTTAGTTGCTCAGAGTTATCCATAACCGGGGACACGGCTAAGTACTTAGAATTTAATCTTCTGCAGAAGTTGTACACTTTACCCACAAGACACAATCTCGTCTTGACGCCACCAGTGGTCGCTGGATTAGTACTCACCAAGATGGAGTACCGGTAGATCGAGAATGTGACAAAGTCTTTCCATAGAAGTCCTCCCAATACATAATGCCAGCACATCTACCAGGCACCAATGCAAGGATAAACCTCCAATGCATAATTCCAGTTAACCTGAAGAGGTACCAATGCATGGGTCTTCCACTATGTAATTGACTAGGCCAGAGCCCATTTGGCATGTGGCTGTACACGAAAGCCACTGTACGAGAAACATGTTCAATCTCTAAGTTCCTGGGTGGTATTCTTCTAGTGCACACACGAAAGAGATAGCCATAGACATGGTTCCTTTCGTTGCCACCTTATTCTCAACTGAGTATCCACACTCCACCCAGGTGATTCATTGAGTCCTTGTTTTATTATATAAAACATATATTTTCCAACACCTCATACAATCACAATATGGTATATTCCACCCTGAAACTATAGTAGGGCTAAGCACACTACAACTATAGTATTTCCACTAAGGGATATATAAAGGATATCCTAATAGGATATAGCATAGCATAGTATCATAGTAGTCCTATCATGCATACTACAAAAAATCCACTAAGTGTAATAAAAAAATAGTAGGACATGGATGATAGTGCCACTTGCCTTAGTAGTTGGTGGTGTTGGTGCACTCTTTGCAGTAACACACTTGGCAATCCACACAATCTATCAAACAAAACAAACAAGACAAAACATGCACAAAGTCAACACTAATGGCAATACAAAAATCATGCAAAATATGCAAGCATGCAAGAAGGCAATTTTTATTCCACAAATTTCTACAACAAAGGTTTTGAACACCACTAAGTGCTTTCTGAACATTTTATAATTGCAAGGTTACAAATGCAACCATTTGTGCAATTGTAATAATCAGCAATAATTTCTATCATTTGGAAAGGCTAGACTCACTAAATAATTTCCATGCTATTAGGCATAGCCAACCAAATCTATATTTTGGTCTCACTGGACAGAGGGTTCAATTTGCAATCCATAGCAAAAAGTTTCACCCAAAAATAATTTACAAAATAATTTTTATGGGTAAAATACTCCTAAAAAGGTTCTGCCTAAAATTCAAATTTTCCAGAAGCAAAAGTGTGAAACAAGGCCTCTATAATAAAGGTCTTATTTTTCTGAATCCATAGACACCAAATTTGTATTTTTCTGATCTGTGGATCAAAAGTTATTGAATTTCTAAGTTTAATACAAATCTGTCTATTTTTGTATTTAAACAAAATAGTCTGGCGACGTGGCGTGTTCTTATTGGCCGGTACCGGTTCGGCCGGATCGACCTCTGCAGCCGTTGGATTTAAGTGACGTTGGACGGATCCGATCAGCCGTACCCTTTCGTTTAAGTGATCTAATCTTAACCGCTAGGATATGATCAAACGGCTACAAAACACCTCGTCGGGGACTGGTGGTGCTAACGACGGCGCTCGGCGGTGGCACGTCGGCCTCGTGGTGTTCTGATGGTTCCAGAGGCGTAGGGGGAAAAGTGATCTTACCGAGGGCCCGCAGAGGTCTCGGCGGTCTGGTTGGTGGTCGCGGGGAAGTGAGGGGAGCTCTGCTGCGCTCGGTATTCCTCGCCGGAGTGGCGTCGACGGCAGAGGTCACGGCGTCGAGACGGTGGCGTCGATCTGGTACTCGAGCGGACAAGCAAAAGGGTTAGTGAAGTGCGCCTGGTCCAACACGGTCTAGTAGTGGCCAAAAAGGAGCGGCGGGAACCCTACCTTTACCGGAAAAACCGTCGGACGGTGGCGGCAGAGGGAGCTCGCCGGACTTGGTCCGTGTCGTCGACCTGGAGCACGAGAAGGTACATGGCTCGGTTAGTAAGTGCGTTAGGACATGGCGAAGATGATAGGGCAGAGGGGAGGGCGCCTAACGGCCGGGGTTCACCGGAATTGTAGCCAGGATACCATCGGTGAGCGGCGGTCCGAGCTCGTAATTGGAGAACCTGGGGGCTCTCTGGGGGTGGCGTTTGAGGGGAAATGATGAGGAGCGGGTGGCGGTTTAAGAGGGCGTCGTCGGAGTGGAGTTTAATTCATGACGCCAATTTCGAGCCGATTTGGAAACGGCAGAGGAAGGGAGAGCTCTGTCATCGCCGAGGAAGACGATGAGGTGGAGGGGTGACGTGGCGTGGGGTCGGTCTGTAAGTGAGAGGGGGTGGGCAACGGCGTGGTAAGGAAAGCAGGGGGAGAGGAGAGAGCCGGGTGGGCTGGTTTTGGGCCGAAAGGCCGAAGGGCTGGGGTTGCTGTTTTAATTTTTTTCTGCATTGTTTTTCTTTTTCTTTTTCTATTTTCTTAAATAACTTTTGATTAAATGATCCCATTTGAATCAAAAAAAATTCTAAAAATTTGTAAAACTCAAATTAGGTTTTTAGGGCATTATAGAACACATTTACTTTCCAACTCAAAATTTTCTAACCAAATTTATTCACTTTGGTTTTAACAGCTAATATTGCCTTTATTAAATATATTCTCAAAAATAATTCATATCTTTTTATCCATGGCTCCAAATTGGATGAAACCAATTTCTATTGTTTTATTATTTTGTCCTTTATCTTTTTAGCCCTCATAGGAGTTCTTTGGTTTAATATACATATGGAGTATATCCAAAGTATTATGTTGTTCTTAGTGTTAACAAATAATTAGAGTTTTAGGGTTTGAGATATTTTTCACTTCTCTTAGGTTTTTAAAATGCAACCATGTCAAGATTCTCATGCATGCTTCATGATTTGGGATTTTAAAACATGCACACCAATTCACAAACAAAAATCATTTTGTTTGGCTTGGGTTTTGGAGGCATTAAATTAAATGTTCCAAAAGTTTTTGTTCCTTCTGAATTTCAAAGAACTTGGTTCTTCATTTTGTTTAAAATTTTCACATTTCAAAATTTGGAAAATTTTGGGATGTGACAGAGGGACAAGCTGAATACTATTATGCTATGTTTTCTTTATGTGAAACAAACAGACGTCTTGCAATGCATTGTTATTCATGAATCTTTTGTTTGTGCCTTTTCATGTTGCATCATAGTTTCTTTGCTTATTGCTAGAACTTTGTCTTTCATGTTATGATTGAAGTACTATGATCCTAGCTTTGAATGTTTTGCAAATACTTTGATCAAGTCTTTGATGGTGCATGTCACCTCAAAAATTATTTCTTTTTATCACTTACCTACTCGAGTACGAGCAGGAGTTAAGCTTGGGGATGTTGATACATTGCAAATGTATCTATAATTTTTGATGTTCCGTGCTTGGTTTTATCCACTTTCTTGTGTTTTGTTCCAACTTTGGAGTACTTTTCATATGATTTCTTGGACTAACCTATTAACAAGAGCCACAGTGCCAGCTGCCTGTTTTCTGCTGTTTTTGGTTCCAGGAAAGTCAGAAAATGAATATTCTCGGAATTGGATAGGACAAAAGCCAAAGTGCATATTTTTTCGGAAGGGATCAAGTGCCATAATACGAGACAGAGAAGGGCCAGGGAGCCACAACACCATCTGGCCGCGCGTCCAGGCCTGGCCCGCGCCAGGGGGTGGTGTGGCCGCTCCCGGCACCCCCTCGGCCTCTCCTTCCGCCTATATATTGCCCTCAGAACGAAAACCCTAAGTACCCGATCAAAAATCAACGAAAGAGTCTGTAGCCGCCGTCATCTCCATCCCTAGATCAGGAGGGATCTGAAGCTCTTTCTGGCACCCTGCCAGAGAGGGGAATTCATCTTGGAGGCCCTCTTCATCACCATTCAAGCCTCCAGTGTGATGCGTGGGTAGTTCATCCTTGGAATACGGATCCATGTAGTAGCTAGATGGCTGGTTCTCCTCCTTTGTGCTTTCATGTTTAGATCTTGTGAGCTCCGTTCATGATCAAGATCATCTATTTGTAATTCTACATGTTGTGTTTGCGGGGATCCGATGGATATTGAGATGCTATTTCAGATTGATTATTGATTCTATCATGTCTTTGTTATTTGAGATCTTGCATGCTTTCCGTTGTTAGTAGCTATCTTGGCCAAGTAGATGCTAGCAACTCCAAGAGTTAGTATTTATGCTCGATAGTGGGTTCATGCCTCTGGTAATCTGGGGAAGTGACAGAAATCTCTAAGGTACTAGATGTGTTGTTGCTACTAGGGAGAAAACAACAATCCTTTGTTCATAGAACAATCGTATTGTTTACTTTACACATAGTTCGTAAAGCAATAATCTGTTGCTTGCAACTTAATACTGGAGGGGGTTCGGATGATAACCTGAAGGTGGATTATTAGTCATAGATGCAGTTGGATGGCGGTCTATGTATTATGTTTTAATGCCCAATCAAGTCTTAGAGGAGTCAAGATGATTAGTATATGCATGTATTGCTTTCTCGGTGTTTGTCAATTGCCCCGCTGTAATTTGTTTACCCAACATGTTATCTATCTAAGGAGAGCCACCTCTAGTGAACTATGGATCCCGGTCCTTATTCTTTACATACAATCTATAAACTGTTTCTGCTTTGTGTTTACTTTCTGCAAACTATTACTTCTTTCCATTCGATACGTTTAATCCTTTGTTTTCCGCAAAACATGGTGAGATTGACAACCTCATTGCAAGTAGGGGACAAAGTTTTGTGGTTGTGTTGTGCAGGTCTCCACGTTGCTACTAGCACCGGTAGTGCGCCCTGCCAAAGCTCAGCTAGCAACACCTTTGTGGTGTTTCCTTGCTCCTAATGGTTCGATTAAACCTTGGTTTCATAACGGAGGGAAAACTTACTGCTGTGCTCATCATACCTTCCTCTTGGGGTTCCCAACGAGCTCTACGTCGAAAGTTGAGCGCATCAGTAGTCGGGAAGTCTGCCAGCTTATAATTTAGTTTATCGGCGATGTCTTGTCGGTCCTCCTCGGAATACCCAAGAATGATAACCTCGCTCTTGTCGAAGTTAATCTTCAGCCCTGACATGGATTCGAAGGAGAGGAGTAGGAACTTTAGGTTAATAATGTCGAGATCCGAGCCCTGCACCATAATCATGGTATTGTACGCATATTGGAGGTGGGAGATACCACCTCCAGGGATAAGGTGCCCCACCAACCCGAGATGTGGCCAGCGATTTTGTCTCTATCCAAAATCTCTGCCAGGGCATCCACCGCAGAGTTAAACAGGAGGGGAGAGAGAGGGTCCCCTTGTCTAACCCCACAGGACGTACTAAAGTATGGGCCAATCTCCCCATTAATGTTGATCGCCGTCCTGCCACTCATCACAAACTGCATGATCCAGCAGATCATCCTGTCGTCAACACCCCTCCTCTCCAGGACTAGCCTCAAGAAAGCCCAGTCCAACCGGTCATAGGCCTTCTGAAAGTCTAACTTAAGGAACACTTCCTTCTGACGGCGTACCTTCACCTCATGAATAATTTCATGAAGGGAAAGTACACCGTCGTGAATCAAGCGTCCCTTAAGGAAGGCGAACTGGAGGGGGTGAGTGAGTCGTTCCATGACAGGAGCGAGCCGCATGGCACAGACCTTCGCAAAGAGCCTCTGGATGACAGTAATGATCGTGATCGACCTGAATTGGCAGATATCCGTGGCCCCCACTACTTTTGGGATCAGGGTAATCACCCCAAAGTTCAGGCGAGACATGACAAGGGTCCCTGTATAGAACTCCTAAAACATTTGCATGATCACTGGCTGCAGCTGGGCCCAGAAGGTCTAGAAGAATGACACCAAAGAAGGCTGGCAGGCCACCCGTTCTCATAGACCTCGGCCGCCACCTCCTCTAGGAGAAACGGGAGAGTAAGACCCGCAATCTCATCGGGGGTGACGGTCGCGCCGTCAGACCAGAAATCTAGAGCCAGAGAAAGGCCCGAACATGGCGACAAAGAGAATAAGGCTTTGTAGAAGGTATAAATATGGGAGGAGAGATCTTGTGGGGAATCCAAAAGCATGTCCCCCTCCCAGAGGCAGGGGATCGAGCACTTCCTCCTCCTGCCATTGGCAATAGCATGGAAGTAGGCCGTGTTCGACTCCCCCTGGATAATCCAGTTCTGGCGACTCCGCTGTCGCCAGAAAGCCTCCTCTCCTCTATAGATCTCCATAATGGAGGTCTCAAGGGAATACCTATGGGACTAGGCCTCCTTCGAGAGGTTGCGCTGGTCGGCCTCCAAGTCAAGGGCCTGGATCTCCCGCAGAATGGCCTCCTTCTGGTCTCGAAGGGCCGCCCCCAGGTTCGCCCCCATCCTCTCATAAATTGTCGGGGTGAGTTTGGCGCAGTGGTGCCAAATATCCACCGTGCAATAGAATCGAGGAGGGGAGGCAGCCGCCTCCAGCCATTTAGTCCAGACCGCCTCCACAAACCCAGGATTCTGGAGCCAGAAGGTCTCGAAGTGGAAGCGGTTCAGCCTCGGTGGAGGCCCCCTCCTGAGGATAGGAGGAGGGGGTGTGGTCAGATCCAATCCTGGTGACCGCCCTCAGGGAGCACAGAGGGAAGGCCACCTCCCAATCCACCGACATGAAAACGCGATCCAGAATGCTGCGGATCGGGTCGAGCTGCTTGTTAGTCCATGTATATCTAGCTCCCACCCGCACAATCTCGCGCAAAGCAAGATCGGCGAGGAAGTCATTAAACATAGGCATCCTAGGGAGGTCCATGTTTGCCGAGCTCTTGTCGTCAGCGGACCAGATCAGGTTGAAGTCCTTGGCTACCACCACGGGGATCTCAGACCGTTCCACCTTTGACTTGAGCTCCTGTAAAAATTCAGCGGACTTCCTATGGTCCGCGGGGCCATAGACAATAATCACTTCCCACTTGAAACGAGACTGTCTATGAGTGAGCGACATGCTCACAAAGAAATCCCCACGGTCCATATCATCAACCTCAAAGGTTTCCTCCTTCACCCCTAGGAGGATCCCTCCTGAGCGGCCACTGGCCGGCAGCCACGTCCAGATGAAGCTGCACCGGCTAAGGCCCTCCAACTCGGCAATGGTGAAGTCTTGGCGAATCGTTTCCTGAAGCCTGACAATATCCGAAGCCTCCATGTGCAGGTATTCCTTGATCTGGTGGCGCCGGCCCTCGTGCCCGAACCCCTTGATGTTCCAGATGAACGCCCAGATGGCACGGAGGGTGTCCATCTAGAGCAACTCAGAGCTGGAAGGCCCCCTTAGTGGGGGTCGAGTAGGCACGACTCCGGGGGAGGGGTTTCTCAGTCGCTTTGGGTGGTCTCCCACGAGGCCTTCCCGGGGGGCAGGCTTCTGGGGGCCCTCCCTACCATCAGGTGCCGGAGGTGGATCCCTACTGGGGCCAGGTCCTGACGACCTAGCCTCCGCAAGGATCAAGGCGCGCTCCTGCTCCCGTGCCTCCCGTGCACGAGCTGCGGCGATCGCGGCCTCGTACCCCTCCCGCGCCTTAATGGCAGCCAGCTAAGCAACCCTGGGACCCTTCTCGCCGCGGAAGACAATCCCACAATCATCAGCCACCTCGCCCAGGTGGGCCAGGGACACATCGGCGAGCGCAGAGAACCTGGAACCGGAGGGACAAGATGGATCGGGAACCAAAGCGGGGGGAGGGGCGCAAGAGGTACCTGGAAACTCGTCGCGTGCGGTCACCCGGCGGGTCGCGCTCTCCTCCACGGTCAGCTCCGGTCCAGACAGCCCCGCCCTAGACCTAGCAAGGCGGACACTGTGGCGGGAGGGAGGCGGGGGTGGCGAACGCGGGGCCCTGGGTCGGCGCAGTGTGGAGGCTGCCGTGGGGAGGCCAGAGTCAGTCGAGTCGGACGCCACCGCCCCGGGATCTAGAGTGTCCGGGGCGATAGTGTAGCAGATCACCCCCGGCGACCGCGGCGACGCCTGGGGACACACCACCATCCCCACACTCCCCAAGGTCACCACCTTCGGGGAGCTCATGGGGGCCTAGGGGGAAGGATCCACCTGAGAGAGCTAGAGGTCGAGGTTGGAGCCATATTGCGCAATATCCAGGCCGATGGACACTAGGGGATCGGCGCAGTAGCAGCGCGGGACGTCGATCGGCGTGTTTTTGTATATCGCTTGTTTTTTACAACCGCAAAGAGCTATGACCTGTGATTGCTAAATTGGTATGATGTCGATGCTACAACATTTGTTACTCCTCCCTCCATCTTAAAATATATGTCTTAGATTTGTCAAAAATTGGATGAATCTATATAGTACTAAATGATGTCTATATTTATTTAAATTTTGAAAAATTGAGACATCTATTTTGAGACGTTAGGAAGTACCAAAGATTAGAACCGGAGGACGTAGAATATCTATTGGGACTGTGTCGGAAGGACGTGAATTTTATCCCAATGATTCTGAGAGAATATCTGCATTATATGCAGAACTTAAAAACAAAAGGCGAGCGCTAGACGTCTCCGGACGATGGGAACTTTCTCATCGTCCTGCTTCCCACGCTGCCACGTGTCCCATCCCTTCCCGCACATCACGCTTGGCCGCCCATGGTCCCTCGTGCTGCACATCGCCTCCTGGGCGCTCTCTCTCCCCCACCTCATCGCTCCTCTGCGAGCAACGGCCGTCACCGGAAAGCCTCGACACGCTGTCGCCGGAGAACCCCGTTGTGGCGTCGCTGACCGCCCCTGGCAGCAGTGTCGCCGTGCCTATGTAGCAGCGTCGGCCACCCATTGTAGCAGCGCCGCCCGCCCATTGTAGCAACGGCGTCGTTGCCAGAGAAGACGCTCGCCCTTGTAGCAAAACTGACCACCCATTGTAGCAGCGCCGCCGTGCCTATGTAGTAGCGACGGCCGCCCATTGTGTTAGCTTTGCAACAATCAAATAACGAAGAACAAAAATAAAATCGCAGCAAAGGGGACACAGATTTAACGTGGAAAACCCTCTCAAACAAAGAGAGGGAAAAACCACGGGCGCCAGCCAACATAACTTCACTATACGGGGAGTGTTTACACAACGCCGGGGATTTCACAGATGCAACTTATCCCATCCGGCGCCTTATAAGAGGTTTATATAGCGGTGGTAACCTAGGTTTATATATCCGGCGACGGGCCTCACTCTGCTCCGTCAGAAGTTAGCCTCCTTAATAGAATTTGGATCATACTTCAACAAACTCCACCTTGAGACAAATTCCTTCTTGTAGCATCAATACTAATCATCTCCCTGAACAAACAAAGAAAACATTTTTGGCACCAACAGCCACTTGGGCTAAGCAGTTATACCAACTAAGCTTGAGCATAGCTCAAACTTAGCAACAGGAACAAGCTTTGTCATCATATCAGCAGGATTATCATGAGTGCTTATCTTGCATACCTTCAACGTACCATGTGCAACAATATCACAAACATAATGGTACTTAATATCAATGTGCTTTGTTCTCTCATGGAACATCTGATCCTTAGTAAGGTAAATAACACTTTAACTATCACAGAACAGGTTAATGCAAGAATCATCTTGACAAAGCTCAGCATACAAACCTTTCAACCAAACAAACTCTTTGCAAGCTTCAGCAACAGCCATATATTCTGCTTTGGTTGTAGATAGAGCACCAATTGGTTGCAGCGTTGCCTTCCAACTCACGGCATATCCTCCTACCGTGAACATATAACCTGTGAGGGACCTCCTCTTATCCAAGTCGGTAGAAAAATCTAAATCCACATAGTCTGCGAGTCCCTCACTAGTCTTGCCAAACTTCAAGCAAGCATTTAATGTGCCACGGAGGTACCTGAAAATCCACTGAACAACTTTCCAATGTTCTTTACCAGGATTAGCCATGTAACGACTCACCAAACTCATAGCATATGATAGATCAGGGCGAGAACAAACCATGGCATACATCAAGGAACCAACAACACTAGAATAAGGAACTCGAGACATGTACTCAACATCTTCAACATAACTAGGACATTGCAATGCTGACAATTTAAAGTGAGGAGCAACAAGAGTACTAATAGACTTTGCATCATGCATATTAAAACATTGAAGAACTTTCTCAACGTAACTTTGCTGACTAAGAAACAATAACCTAGATTTTCTGTTCCGTTTAATTTCCATACCTAGGATTTTCTTAGCAGCACCAAGATCTTTCATCTCAAATTCACTACTTAGGTGTGACTTGAAAGTAGTGATTTCTTTCATGCTCTTGGCAGCAATTAACATATCATCAACATATAACAGCAAGTAAATAGGTGATCCATTAACAAACTTTATGTAAACACAACTATCAAACTGAGATCTCTTAAAACCTTGTGAGATCATAAATAAATCAAACCTTTTATACCATTGTCTTGGAGATTGCTTCAAACCTTAAAGCGACCTCTTCAATTTGCACACAAAAATCCTATTTTCTAGGAACTATGAACCCTTCAGGCTGGTCCATGTAAATCTCCTCCTCCAGTTCACCATGCAGAAAAGCAGTCTTTATATCTAGCTTCTCAAGATCAAGATCATGCATGGCAACAATACCAAATAAAGTACGAATAGAGCTATGCTTCACTACCGAAGAGAAAACATCATTATAGTCAATACCTGGAATCTAGCTAAAACCTTTTGCTACTAACCTTGCCTTAAACCTTGGAGGATCATTAGGAGACAAACATTCCTTTCTCTTGTATATCCACTTACAGCGGACAGCCTTTTTCTCTTTAGGCAAGCGCACAACTTCCCATGTGCCATTCTTATCAAGCGATTGCATCTCTTCTTTCATGGCAGAAATCCACTTCTCACAGTCAACGGATGCAACAACTTCATTGTATGTAGCAGGTTCAGTATCATGCTCCGCCTGTTCATCACAACTCAAAGCATAATGAGCAAGATTACACTCTTCAATTAAACGACGAGGTGGAACTATGTTACGCCTCGGTCTATCAGCAACAATAGATTCCTGTGGCTGCTGCAAAATAGTAGGTGAGTGCTGAACAACATCATCATCAATATTTTCCTCATGAGTATCATCAACAACAACATTATTATCAACAGTTTTCTGCAGGTGCTCCACCTGCACACTAACTCCCTCCTCTCCAATAGCAACAGGAGAGGGATCTGATGGCAAGCTATCATGATACATAACGGATTCACTGAAAACAACGTTCCTACTCAACAAAATCTTTTTAGTTTCAGAATTCCATAGTTTATATGCCTAAACTCCTGAACCATAACCAAGGAACATGCACTTAACAGCTCTAGGCTCTAACTTACCATTATCAACGTGAGCATAAGCAGTGCAACCAAAAACTCTTAACTGTGAATAATCAGCAGGCGAACCTGACCATACCTCAATAGGAGTTTTCTTCTCAAGTGGAATAGAAGGTGGCCCGTTGATGAGGTAGCACGCTGTGTTGGCTGCTTTAGTCCAGAAACGTCTATGCATACCTGCATTGGACAACATATAGCAAGCTCTCGATATGATGATCCTGTTCATGCGCTCGGCCACGCCATTCTGCTGAGGAGTGTAAGGGATGGTGTGGTGCCTGATCATACCATCATTACTGCAAAACTCCTCAAACTCATTAGAACAGAATTCCATACCATTGTCAGTACGTAGTACATTTACCTTCTTTTTAGTTTGTTTTTCTACCATAACTTTCCACTTCTTAAAAGCATCAAAACATCAGATTTATGTTTCAGAAAATATGGCCACACTTTTCTTGAGTAGTCATCAATAATAGTAAGCATGTAATTAGCACCACAAATAAATGTCTTACGGGAAGGCCCCCATACATCAGCATGCACATAATCTAAAATGCCTTTGGTGGTATAAACGGAAGCATTGAATTTAACTCTTTTATGCTTACCAAAAACGCAGTGCTCACAGAACTCAAACTTAACCATGTTGCAACCATCAATTAGTTCTCTCTTAACCAACTCTGTCATGCCATGTTCGCTCATATGCCCAAGACGCATATGCCACAGATTTGTTTTACCACAACCATCAGAATCATTAGAAGTGACAGCAGCAGCAATACCAGGCAAAGTGCTACCTCTAAGAACATATAACTTAGCATAATTCGTATCACATATCATGTGAATAAGAGAATCTTTTTATACCTTCAACAACCTACGCCCACCGGCGTACTTGTATCCATCAACGTCCGTGGTACTCAGGGAGATCAGATTTCTGGCCATGCTTGGTATGTGCTTCACCTCATTCAACATATGCGTCACGCCATCATGTGTCCTGATCTTAACAGATCCAACTCCGACAATATGGCATGGGTTGTCATTCCCCACACGTACAAAATCTCTAGTCTGCACAGACTCATATGAACTGAACCAATCTTTGTTACATCAAATATGAAATGAACATGCAGTATCAAGTATCCATTCATCATCACGAGAAGCACAAGCAGTAAAAACGGCTAAACATTCACCGTCAGAACTATCACCAGAAACAACAACAGCCTTACTAGTACCTTGATCCTTATCTTTCGATTAGTAAGTCCTGTTCCTTTTCTCCTTATTCTGCAGCTTCCAACAATCATCAATAACATGATTAGATTTCTTACAATATCTGCAGAACTTGTCCTTTCTCTTGGACTTCGAACAACTTCTTCCATCTTTGCTCTTATCTCGGTTGCCATAGTTGTTAGATCTCTACTCGGTCCTGCCACGAACCTACAGAGCTTCAGCCTTGGATGATGCTCCATCAACCTGCACCATAGTTTTCATCTTTTCCCTCTGTTTGAGGGCCTCTTGTACTTCATCAAGGGTTATTTTATCATGGCTCAACAATATTGTATCACGAAAGTGTGTATAAGAACTAGGCAGCGAGCATAAGAGTAATAGAGCTAGATCCTCATCATCATATTTTACTTCCATAGATTGCAAATCAGAAATAATCTCTCTGAAAAGAGATAAGTGATTCATTACCGATCCACCTTCTTGCAATCTATGCGAGAACAACTTCATCTTCACATGCATCTTACTGGTTAGATCCTTTGACATGCAGATCGATTCCAGTTTCAGCCAAAGAGCAGCAGCTGATTTCTCTGCCAAAACTTCCTGCAAAATATTATTGGACAGATGAAGTTGAATCATAGACAAAGCCTTACGGTCCTTCCGCTTCTATTTGTCATACCAGCTCTTAGCATCATCTTTCCCGAATGCTTCCAGCGCTTCATCCAGATCTGAAGTTTGGGCGAGAATCGCCCACATCTTCACCTACCACAAGCAGAATCTTGTGGAGTAGTCCAGCTACGGTAGATCGAACTTTAATGACGACATGTCGCAAACCCTAGATTAGAACCTGGGGCTCTGATACCACTTGTTAGCTTTGCGACAATCAAATAACGAAGAACAAAAATAAAATCGCAGCAAAGGGGACACAGATTTAACATGGAAAACCCTCTCAAACAAAGAGAGGGAAAAACCATGGGCGCCAGCCAACATAACTTCACTATACGGGGAGTGTTTACACAATGCCGGGGATTTCACATATGCAACTTATCCCAGCTGGTGGCTTACAATAGGTTTATATAGCGGTGGTAACCTAGGTCATCTAGCCTCCTTAATAGAATTTGGATCATACTTCAACAAACTCCACCTTGAGACAAATTCCTTCTTGTAGCATCAATAGTAATCATCTCCCTAAACAAACAAAGAAAACACTTTCGGCGCGAACATCCACTTGGGCTAAGCAGTTATACCAACTAAGCTTGAGCATAGCTCAAACTTAGCAACAGGAACAAGCTTTGTCATTATATCAGCAGGATTATCATGAGTGCTTATCTTGCATACCTTCAGCGTACCTTCTGCAACAACATCATGGACATAATGGTACTTGATATCAATGTGCTTTGTTCTCTCATGGAACATCTGATCCTTAGTAAGGTAAATAGCACTTTGACTATCACAGAACAGGTTAATGCAAAAATCATCCTGACAAAGCTCAGCATACAAACCTTTCAACCAAACAGACTCTTTGCATGCTTCAGCAATAACCATATATTCTGCTTCGGCCCAAGCCTCCCGGCGACGGGCCTCGCTCTGCTCCGTCAGAAGTTAGCCTCCTTAATAGAATTTGGATCATACTTCAACACATTGTAGCAGCGCTGCCACACCTCTATAGCAGCGCCGCCCGCCCATTGTAGTTGCGCCGCCGTGCATGTGTAGCAGGGCCGGACACCCCTTGTAGCAGGGTCATGGTGCCTCTATAGTAGGGCCAGCCACCGCCTTGTAGCAGGGTTGCCGTGCCCCATGGTGACCGCCTCCTCTACATCGACCGCGTTGCCGTGCTTCTCTGTCTTGCCCTTCCTCTCCAAACTAGCAAGCCATCGCATCTAGATCTCCATGGGATCGGAGATGGGGGGACGCGAGGAAGCGGTGTTGGGGCTGAAATCTGGTGGGTAGGGGCCACTGAGATCTACTCCGGTGAGGCATCAACAGCCAGAGTAGTGTTGCAGGGTGTCAAGCGAGCGAGCTGAGAGAGAGAAAAGAGAGAGGAGCAAAGGCGAGTGGAGGAGGACGAAGGGTAAAAGGGTGGGTGTCAGTGGTGGTGGTGGGCCTGCTAGTACGTGTTCATCATGGGAGAGGAAGACATGACGCGGACAATGCGATTGTCCGGGGGATGAGAATCATTTTCCAAAACAAAAGCAAAATTGGAATCACTTATAGCTTCCTGCTAGAAAAAGTTAGTAACAAAACATTCCATTAAAAGAATTCCTACAATGTTTCGTGTTGTATGCCATAGGGGAAATATTGTATCCTACTAAAGGTATAACGGTAAACTCAAAGTAATTGAGCATGATGGATAATATCCGGAGAGTGAAATCAATTATTGGGCAAAACTAACGATTGACCATTTTTACTAGATAACATAGCATACTTCAAGCTTGAAAAGGTCAATTGTGAGGAAAATCTCCCCTGCTTCGCGAATAATTCTAATTTAACCGCTTTGTTTACCTGCCTAAGCTTTCATATACTCCCTCCGTCCCAAAACAAGTGACTTCCATTTGGCTAGATTTGGATGTACCTTACATTAAAATAAGACTAGATACATCCGAATCTAGAAAAACCCACGCCACTTATTTTGGGACGGAGGGAGTATTATGTTGGGAATATGCCCTAGAGGCAATCATGGTTGATGATATTTCCCAAAGTATTCATAAAGTAAAGTTGTCCTTATATGAACATCAAATATATATCACTGAATGTGTGATTCAGTTGTGGAACTATGTATTCATGATTGTTCATATTATATTGTCCTTGGTCGTTGAGGTTGTGCTGGACACACAACTTAGACTAATGTGCAAGTCGGCTGATGACACGATTCCACTTGTCATGGGCATGGTGATGCTATTCTGACTTACACTGATTCGGCTAAAGAGTTTAGTGAGTCGGACTGACCCACAGTTGAGATGCAACGAGCATGTTGTCATTTGCAGTCTCAAGCAATGGAATCCTTCGACCTGAGGTGATTGCATGATCCGAGTTGTGGATCGCCAACTTAGGTTCTATCAAATGATGTTCCGTAAATGGGCAGTTATAAAGGTAGAGTTTGGGTTGGTTGTGAAGCAAGCTGCGTGACATGGATTACCAAGATGGGGTTTGCCCCTCCATAATGGAGAGATATTTTCTGGGCCCTCTCGTGTGATATGATTCGGAAGCATGGTTATGCGCTACTCAGTTAAGTGTTAAGTGAGGAGTCGGACTAAGAGTTAGTCCAGTGAATCACATATCATGGTACGAGAAGAGAGTTAAGCTATTTAAGGGATGGCAACTACTCGCCTATAGCTTAATAGATATATCATGAGGCAAAGGGACTTGGACGAAAGTCACATTGAAGGTTCGTCTTCTGACTTTACGGCACTTGGGAGTTGGCACGTCTTGCTAGAGGTCGCTACCATCTATCGACTTGAGACCGAGTGTTCATGGGAGTGAGTTGGACTCAACATGATGGGATACTTGGAGAAGTAGCTCATGTCGTGTCTAGGTGTACGTGAACCTACATGGTCACACACTTAAGGGTAAGGAGTCCATGTAGATTAGATTCATATGGAGATTGGAGTACAGCCTAGATGGGCCTCAAGCGTTGAGCCCAACTAGGAGTGTATATAAGTGGAGTGACAAGGGATAGTCCCTAACCTAGCCGTCACTTTCTCCACTTCCATCTCGGGCTAGACAGGATCTAGCAATCCTCTATCCGAAGCTCCTTCCTGTATGTGTGGATACCGGTAGAGGCATTGCACGTGCGACGCTAGAGACGGGGAATCTCGTGGGGATCTGACGAAGGAGTTCGTGGGATTCGGAGGGCTGTTCGTGGATCGTTCGACACTGCTTCGACGTGCTACATTAACTTTTGCATCTGCGCATCTAGAGGTAATCTCGTGGCCTATAACCTGAGCTGGATCTTGAGAGTATTGCGTTAGGAAAAAAGTTTTGTTTATGTACATATCCATGTTCCCATGATCAGTGAGCCGTGGAACATAACCGACAAGTATCATTACAACATCCGAAACATAACGAATATACAAGACATACATAAATGCCAATATGGCTATACCATCTTTAGCAGCGGAACATCATCACGTGCAGAGCCCAATCGTGCTCCAACCTACAGGCGACTGACTGGGAAGACGGCCTAGCTTGTTGGACGTCACTTTAATCTTCCAATGTCGAACCTCTGAAAGTCTGGCCAAGTAAATAGCCAGGGACAATGTCATGAGTAGTTTTGAATGTACTCGCAAACCACCAAGATAAGCGAATTAAGAAATTCAATTATGGCTGTGGCGAGATAGTTCTATCTAGGGTTATTTTTGAGAAAGCCTAGACTGTATCTTGTAGATATGACATCTCCATATCTTTGTTGAAAAAGAGGTTTGAAACATGCCTTTGTTTTATAAATCAAGATATCCCCATATCCTTGTTGAAAACCTTTTTGAAAATAGTTTTGGAGAAAACCCTTTTTTTAAACCTCTTTAACCACCTCCGGTCAAAACAAGACTTTAAACTCAGGTTCCCTCGGAACCTCCATACTTGCATCCATTTTTTCCAAACAACCACCATTTGGGTACTCCTAGCCATCACCTTTCCAACCGTCCTTGACCGTGGACATGGCTATTCGAATAGATTATACTCTATAGAGTTTGTGCACTTTCCCCACAAGAATCAATACATCCGCCGGGATAAAACCACGGCCCTCTACCCACGGTAGACGGGGGTTCGGATAATAAAACCTAACCTTTCGCTTGTCAACCCTAGCAAAGGCTGCTTTTCCTTTTGGTTTTGTTCTCCTCGGTAACGAGTATGTGGCTCCCAGCCATAGTCCTGCCTTCCGTACACGCGTATACCCAAACCGCAACTTGGCATATACCTTAACTTGGTGACTCCACTTCCTTTCGTACCACCTAAGTCATACCATCCGCGGGACACCCAATTGTTGCATCGGCACTCCTGCCAAGACAGGCTCACTCTTGCCGAAGCAAGCTACAGGCTTCAGATCCATAGAACTATTAGCGCCTGCCCGGAATTCAGGGGATTTCTCCCCATAAGCAATGTACAAGCTGCCTCGGCTAAAGAAGACAAACTACGAGCTAAGCCCCAGCACCTGGGGTAACGTGGTTGCACGGATAAAAATTGTTCCGGTAAAGGCGTAGAACATCCCTTCTATTTTCTTGTCCATTGTCTCATTTCTCATTATCACCACTTCTGTAGTTAAAACCTCCGTTGGGAAAAATGACTCTTCCCAAGGGTTTTACAAAGCAGTTTTGAAACATTTGTAGTAGGGTAAATCCCAAAACATTTTATTCAACAAAAATCCGTGGTTTCCAATGAGGTAGGATGCTACTCATAGTAACCTCGGTCTAAAGGGGAGAAAAAGGTAGGTACGTCAGGATGGTGCCACGAGGGACACAAGGTCATAACTTGGAGGAGCCAAGTCATTAGCGCAGTATTTATAAAACAAGACATGCAAATGAATAATGCAATTTATAAAGGAGATACAAAACAGGTAATAAAAAGTGTAGGACAAGTATCGGAATTAGGGAATGGTGGCTTGCCTGTGATCGGTAATAAGTCCCTGGACTTCCTTAGATAACCAAGAATACCCAACAAATAATAATAAGGAGTCCCTTTCTTCTCGTAGTCAAACAATCACACTATCGCCGTCATCGGGTATACATGCAATCAGACAATACCACAATCAATACAAGGCATTCAGGCATCAAACCATACAGCAAACAAACATAAGCAAAACTACTTAACTTAGTAGGTTTTGGAGAAGTTGGGTATTTTGAAGAGGTGGTGGTTGGAGTCAGGTGAGAGTCCTTGGTATCTCTACCAGGAGTAGAATTCAAATGCTTTGAAAGGAGATTTTTGGGAAAACTAGAGATAAGATTAGTTGAGGGTTCTGTCTTGAAAACATAAGGAGGTTATAGCTCCCCATAGTTTTGTCAATGGAAGCTACTAAACTAGTTTGTGTTACGCAAGCATCTTGGCTCAGGTTTTGAAATGCCAGAACGTTTGAGAATATGTAGAATGAGCCAGGATAGTTTTGTTAAATAGCTTTTGTCAACTGATGGTGAGGTAAGGAGTATCATATGGTATATACTCACATGCACAAGTACCAACAAACAACAAGCACACACTACACCCATGAACAAGAAAAAGTTTTTGTCCCCCCTGATTTTTGCATTCTGGACAACTAATCAGGGTTGCTGAAATTGGGATGTTACAAACCTTTCCCCCTTAAAAGAATCTCGTTCCGAGATTCGGGAGAGTAAGGTTAGGGGATTTGTGTTGGAGTTAGTGTTATGTGTTTCTCGCGTACTAACTTGTCGGCTTTGTCTTGAATAGGGTTACTTCGATAGTGAGGTTGAACTTCAATCGCCTTGAAAGCACGAGTGGGGAGCAGACTTCAACCAGGATTGCGAGGGGTGATCTTCCTGCTGTAAGGATTTACGGCGTCTCTCCTAAGGGATTATCGTATCCTAGTTTGTGTCTTTGGGTCCAACTGTTGGATTGCTTCTGGCAGAGGGTTATTCTATTTTGCGGGGAAGTCGTAGTCTTTCCTGCTTAGGATTAGACTGGGGTAGATCAAAGAGTTACAAGCCGGGGCATCCTTAATAAAAACAGATGAGGGTGGCAAAAGATAGTTCTTAAGGTCGCGTACAACGACCTAAGGGAGGGTAGCATCATAGGTGTCGTCCAGGAAAAAGGGGGTATGGACTAGTTTATTACAAGTTGCACTTGCTGACGTTCAGGGAGTTCTAGGGTAAATTAAGGAGCTTCTCTCTCGATTGTACTTCAATGAGATGTAGTAGTTTGGAGATGCGAGTTGATCCCTCAATCTTGAGTTGTAGGGTTGCGAGAGGTCGGATGGTCGTTTTTTCTTGAGGTAAGGACCTTGGTGCCTTTGGGCTTCACCTTAGCGGAGGCCTTGACGGGTGAACGCTGGGGGCATTCTTGGCTGAAGTGACCGTGTTGATCACACGAGAAACAGGTACCTTTCTTTCGACATAACTGAATTGACAACCTTCCTATGCTGACGCCAGGGAGTTGACGGGCCCTGCCGATGAGGGGATATACGGGGCAGTCGACAGGGACATGGTCTTGGCGTTCGTAGAGGAAACAAGTGACCAGCAGAGTGGGACAAACTTTGGGCGAATGAGTTTTCACACAGTTTGGGCAGTGGCCGGAACACTTGCTGGCTTGGTGTCCTTCTTCTCCGCAACGGCTACATGCTTTCTTCGAGATTCCGGTCTTCATGGCCATCTTGAGGGAGTTCCTGTTGGTGGTAAGCGTTCCGGTTGGGTCTGATGCAACGTCTTGGGTAAAACATGCAAGAGGTAAAATAATCAAGTCGGCACAGCAATCCAAGGAAGTTATTACATAACCAACCAATCTGCACCCGATGGTGCTAATAGTACTTAAACATTACAATACGCGTTCAAGGACAATACATGACTCTACCCTATTGCTAGATGGGCGAGTACATCAGAGCGGGTGACTTCTCGGAGGGTGCATCTGTGGTTCGTTGTTGACTCTAGGGGAGGTTTCAGCTACTGCAGATCTTCTGGGGTATGTTGGATATTTAGCTCGGCTTCAGTGAAGGTGAGAGTGGTGCCTTCCCAAGATGCAGGGTTGGATGTTGGCTCGGCCGGCGCGGGTGACTGTACGATAGGGTGGTACTCATTGAGGAAGGGGAGTTCATCGTTAGTCCCGGGATTTTCATCTTCAGGGGTTGGGGGTACTTCAATGGTCAGCTTCTTCTCCAAGCGAGCATTGGTGGCTCTAAGACTTCTTTCGCGCTTACGGAGTAGGTTGATATCCATCTTTAGAAGCAGATTCTCTCGCCTGGCCTTGTCAAGATCTTCCTGGGAACGTTGGAGTAGGTATTCCATGTTCTCTAACTGACTCCCAATGCAGCAGGTGCGGAAGGACTCGGTAGGAAGTCCATCTTGGCCGCGCTTTCCAAACAGGTGGTAAGGGGTATCCTTCAACTCCTCTTCGTGGATTTTGCAGAGGTGCGCCACGATCTCTTGTATGGCTCGCACCATGCCATCTACCCAGTTGCTGCCAAGGAAGGTGAAGATTGTGGGCGCGGTGTCCTCATCGGGGGAGGGTATCACAGCCTTGATGACCCATTGCATCACATTGGTGTTACTGCGAGGAAGTTTGGTTCCTTCAATCGTCGGCGAGGTCCTATTGACTCTCTTCAACAGGTCGTGAAGCTGCTCTTCAAAAGGCCAGAAACTGTCTCCAATGATGATGCGCTCCGAGCAGAAAGAGGCCATCTACAGGAATTTCGGAGATGGGGTTGGGATAGTGACAAGTGTGCAAGATTCTAAGATTAGAAAATCATATTAATGCAAGTAGTTTTCAAGATGGAGGGGAAAAGACATAAGCACTTTTGCAGATAGTCATCTCTTCTCCCTTGTCTTTTAGAAAATAGGTTTGTCGTTTCCTGTCTAATGTCCATGCTAACTAGGGTCTCCTACAGTCAGGATGACTCTGATACCAAGTCTGTGGGCTCCCCCGGATTAACCATCCGAGAAATCCTTGTTATGTACATATCCATGTTCCCATGATCAGTGAGTCGTGGAACATAACCGACAAGTATCATTACAACATCCGAAACATAACGAATATACAAGACTTACATAAATTCCAATATGGCTATACCATCTTTAGCAGCGGAACATCATCACGCGCAGAGCCCAATCATGCTCCAACCTACAGGCGACTGACTGGGAAGACGACCTAGCTTGTTGGACATCACTTTAATCTTCCAATGTCGAACCTCTGAAAGTCTGGCCAAGTAAATAGCCAAGGACAATGCCATGAGTACTTTTGAATGTACTCGCAAACCACCAAGATAAGTGAATTAAGAAATGCAATTATGGCTGTGGCGAGATAGCTCTATCTAGGGTTATTTTTGAAAAAGCCTAGACTATCTCTTGTAGATATGACATCTCCATATCTTTGTTGAAAAAGAGGTTTGAAACATGCCTTTGTTTTATAAATCAAGATATCCCCATATCCTTGTTGAAAACCTTTTTGAAAATAGTTTTGGAGAAAACCCTTTTTTTTAAACCTCTTTGACCACCTCCAGTCAAAACAAGACTTTAAACTCAGGTTCCCTTGGAACCTCCATACTTTCATCCATTTTTTCCAAACACCAACCATTTGGGTACTCCTAGTCATCACCTTTCCAACTGTCCTTGACCGTGGACACAACTATTCGAATAGATTATACTCTGCAGAGTTTGCGCACTTTCCCCACAAGAATCAATACATCCGCTAGGATAAAACCACGACCCTCTACCCACGGTAGACAGGGGTTCGGATAATCAAACCTAACCTTTCACTTGTTGACCCTAGCAAAGGCTGCTTTTCCTTTTGGGTTTGTTCTCCCCGGCAACGAGTATGTGGCTCCCAGCCATAGTCCTGCCTTCCATACACGTGTATACCCAAACTGCAGCTTGGCGTATACCTTAACTTGGTGACTCCACTTCCTTCCGTACTACCTAAGTCATACCGTCCGCGGGAGACCCAATTGTTGCACCGGAACTCCTACCAAGATAGGCTTACTCTTGCCGAAGCAAGCTACATGCTACAGATTCGTAGAACTGTTAGCGCCCGCCCGGAATTCAGGGAATTTCTCCCCATAAGCATTGTACAAGCTGCCTCGGCTAAAGAAGACAAACTACGAGCTAAGCCCCAGCACCTGGGGTAATGTGGTTGCACGGATAAAAATTGTTCCAGTAAAGGCGTAGAACATCCCTTCTATTTTTCCTGTCCATTTTCTCATTTCTCATTATCACCACTTCTGTAGTTAAAACCTCCGCTGGGAAAAATGACTCTTCCCAAGGGTTTTACAAAGCAGTTTTGAAACATTTGTAGTAGGGTAAATCCCAAAACATTTTATTCAACAAAAATCCATGGTTTCCAACGAGGTAGGATGCTACTCATAGTAACCTCGATCTAAAGGGGAGAAAAAGGTAGGTACGTCAGGGTGGTGCCACGAGGGACACAAGGTCATAACTTGGAGGAGCCAAGTCATTAGCGCAGTATTTATAAAACAAGACATGCAAATGAATAATGCAATTTATAAAGGAGATACAAAACATGTAATAAAAAGAGTAGGACAAGTATCGGAATTAGGGAATGGTGGCTTGCCTGTGATCGGTAATAAGTCCCTGGACTTCCTTAGATAACCAAGAATACCCAACAAATAATAATAAGGAGTCCCTTTCTTCTCGTAGTCAAACAATCACACTATCGCCGTCATCGAGTATATATGCAATCAGACAATACCACAATCAATACAAGGCATTCAGGCATCAAACCATACAACAAACAAACATAAGCAAAACTACTTAACTTAGTAGGTTTTGGAGAAGTTGGGTATTTTGAAGAGGTGGTGGTTGGAGTCAGGTGAGAGTCCTTGGTATCTCTACCAGGAGTAGAATTCAAATGCTTTGAAAGGAGATTTTTGGGAAAACTAGAGATAAGATTAGTTGAGGGTTCTGTCTTGAAAACATAAGGAGGTTATAGCTCCCCATAGTTTTGTCAATGGAAGCTACTAAACTAGTTTTGGTTACACAAGCATCTTGGCTCGGGTTTTGAAATGCCAGAACGTTTGAGAATATGTAGGATGAGCCAGGATATTTTTGTTAAATAGCTTTTGTCAACTGATGGTGAGGTAAGGAGTATCATATGGTATATACTCACATGCACAAGTACCAACAAACAACAAGCACACACTACACCCATGAACAAGAAAAAGTTTTTGTTCCCCCTAATTTTTGCATTCTAGACAACTAATCAGGGTTGCTGAAATTGGGATGTTACAATCCACTTAGGGTTTCGGTGGTCGATATATGAGATAGATCGGTTTTGTGCAAGATTGATTGGATACACAGGGATCAGATTTGGGTAAAAGTGTTTTATCCAATGAAGGAATCCATGGCTCGTAATGCAGATTAGATCTGCGATTTCGGAAAAAATTGTCGGTACGCCCTTGATCCCGCCATCCGCTAGCGAGACTACTGGCCATCTGTCAGAAGCGCATTAGATGTCGTTGCGAGGTTCACAACGCCGATAGATATCATATCTATGCATAACTTGTTTTTGTAGGAAGTTGTGAATGGTATGGCTTATGTGCATGTGATGTGTGTAATCCATACGTGATCTGTGTATCACGAGTTTGTCAGCCGGCTGGAGCCAAAGTGTTGTCACTGTTATTGTATAACGACCCGCGTCTCGGCATGAGATGCCATCTTCTTGTATATTCCTTAGTGCTAGTGTAGCATGTTTGGAGGACTTGAAGGACACTGCAGCCAAAGGCATGATGAACAGGTTCATGGAGATGGAGATCGCCATGAAGGGAGCCATACCATTTCACATTATAATTGAATTATTTTGTATGATTGTTATGACTCTAGTTTTACCTCTATGAGATAGTGGTTAAACTTTAATCCCTCAAAGAAGGTCTAGTCGGTCTCCCCGCCGGTGCTGCACCATCACAAGTCGGACATTCTTGGTAGTGGGCTCATAAAATTGAGGTGCTACCAATTCTTTTCGACTAGATGGGTTCAAGTCAGACTCTTACAGCGGAAGCACTTGGTAAGCTAGACGGGTCTATCACAACGGTTGTGGGGAGAGGGAGAGGGCGGTCGGGAGTCGGGGCATGAGATGCCACCCGACCAACATGAGTCGCATGAGATGTGATTGGCAAGGATTTGCCTACCTAGATCACTTGACGGCTAGTGGTGATGCTAAATCTCACTAGTCGGATTGCTTATTTTGAAGGAAATATGCCCTGAGAGGCAATAATAAAGTTGTTATTATGTATTCCTTGTATATGATAGATGTTTATTTTGCATGCTATAATTGTATTGTTAGGAAACTTCAATACATGTGTGTTTAATAAACAAAAAGGGTTCCTAGTCATGCCTCTCTTATAGACTAGCTTATTGATTAACAGGATGATCAAGGTTTCCTGATCATGGACATTGGATGTTGTTAATAACAAGGTCACAACATTTGTGAAATGATGTGATGAACATTCATCCGAAGTATAGCATTACGATCAAGTCATTGTGTTTATATTGCTATAACATCATACGAAGTAATCTTTATCCTTAGACCATGAGATCATGTTAATTGCTAACACCGGAAGAGTATCTTGATAACATCAAACGTCACACCGTAACAGGGTGACTATAAAGATGGGTTCAGTGCTACGAAGGTGTTATGTTGAGGCTCATGGATCAAGAGTGGAATTTGTCAATCCAGATGACGGATAGATATACTTTGAGCCCTCTCGATGATATCACATTCGGATAGCTTGCAAGCAAGTGATGTGATCACTAGAATGTTATATCACGGGAACGAGAAAAGAGTGCATGTCGGTAACGAGATCAAACTAGGTATGGAGATACCGATGATCGAATCTCGGACATGTAATATATCGAGAGACAAAGGGATTTAGTTACAAGCGTTAAAGGTTCTCACGATCACAGGAGTCATCGTTGAATGTGTAGGAGTCAGTACGGATCTCCAGGTCCCGCTACTGATTATTGATCGGAGAAGGGTCTCGATCATGTCTGCATTATTCGCGAACCATAGGGTGGCACACTTAAGAGTTACCGGACACCATTTTGGAGCACATATGTTTCAGACGAAAGAATTGCAAAGCGTAGGAATTGTTTCAATAGAAACCAAAAATTGTTTCGGGTGAAATTGCAGAAGGTGGTTCTGCATGAGATATTGAAATATTGCAAGGGGCTATATGTGAATGTTTGTTAATTAAAGTAATTAACAAAATTCTGAATAAATTTAATAAAAGAGTTTTATTAAATGAGAGAGCATTAAATTTGGAGAAACTTAATGCATTTAAAGTGGAGACTTTAAAAGGGAATGTGAAGAGGCATTTTAATGTGGAGTAGTTACCACCACATGAATGAGGGAGGTGAGGGGTCACCCCCCCATGCGCCGGCCATGGAGAGAGGGGGCACCCCCCCTCCTCCTATAAAAGGCCACACATTCCCTCCTTCATCCTCACACCTCCTTGTGAAGGATCTCTCTCCCCCTCTAGAATTATTCCCCCATGGTCTCGGATTAGAGAGATACATGTTTCCAGTGGCATTTCGTCTGGAAGGAGTTGCTGCTTCCGCTGGATCGCTGGAGCGAGGAGGTGGAGGTTGTCCGGTGGCTTGAATGTGCGTGCGAGTGCGTATGCGCTGCTGAGTTGCGGCGCTCGGACTTCCTCACGATCTTGAGATCGGCAAGTGTACGACTACATCAACCACGAGTTCCTACTCGTTAACAAAGCTCGTTGTCTTTGAGGGTAAGTTCTCTATGGATGTATGTCCACCTGTTTGCTTTGTACCTAGTAGATAGATCTTGGCGTGTAGTTCACACCGTAGGAAATTTTTGTTTTCTATGCTGCGGACCCAACATATTTAGGGTCCTGAATCACTAAGTAACCATCGGAGGGATGTTGGTTCTAGTGGGAGCATAAGTATTAAAATGTTTAATACGCCTGCTCTTTTATGAATACTTGTCTTAAGTGTGTTGCATATTTTTGTTGTAGATAATGGCACCTAGTAGCAGTCTCCCTCAGTTGTCCAGTTTTGCTTTGAGGACCATCCTAGAGAAAGATAAACTTAATGGAACAAACTTCACCAACTGGTATCGTAATCTGAGAATTGTTCTCAAACAAGAAAGAGGGACCATGTGAAAGAACATGTGTGCCCCATGTGTGGTTTTGGTAATTAATGACAATCTTTATGGACTTATGTTTGCATTGAGTTTTACTTGTAGGATTTGTCCATAGGCAATGCTTGAACCATATGTTGGCTTCAAGGTTGGAAGAAGAAGAAAGTGAAGAAGATCAAGTGTTGATCAAGGTTTCAAGGAATGATCCGGAGATTGGTCAAGTAGAAGTTGAGCCTATGGCAAGTGTGTCTTGAATAATAAGATGGTCTCAAGTGTAGCTTTCCATCCTTATGGTGATCATGGATATGTGAATATATGCCTAAAATAGAGGCTCTTCCATAGTGGAGTATGGGGGAGCAAATTCCAAGTCTTCACCAAGCTAGCGCAATCAAGAAAGGTGTTCCATCTTGAGGTGTAGAAGATCGTCATCATCAACATCAAGTGGAATATACACAAGGCAATTGTTTGATCTTGATAGGGTTTCTTTCTTACCGGTCTCGTGGTGTTAGTTGGGGAGACCGATTTATAGGATAGATAACCGTACTATCAAGAGGGGCTCTCGAGTGAGTAACTTGATCATATCCCTCGGTGAGAGCTCAAACCTTTGCATACTTGGCATCATCTTTCTTGGTTCTTATTTGGGTCTTACTCATGTGAGTATTTAGATCTTGTGTTAATCTCCATGACAAGCTCAAGTTCATCGAAAATGAATTTCATATGCTTTCTCTATTGCGTTTTCGATGTTAGAGGTTTTATCGGTTCGTCCTTTTGGGAGAGGTCAAACCTTTCGTCATTTGGTTCTATTCTACCTTTCTGGACTATGATGTTTCTATGGATGATCTTGTAGATCTCATTGTCCTCTTTAAAACGATCCCAAGATCATCAAAAATGGAGTCCGGATGCAAAAGTTATGATTGTTTCAGTTTCGCAGTTTCTGCCAGTTTTCAGGGGGTCGGATTATCCGGCCATGGGGGCGGATTATCCGGCCCAATTTTCGGAAAACGGCTAAGGACTTTGAGGCGTGGCTCAAAGAATGAGGCGGATTATCCGGGCCTCCGGGGGCGGATTATCCGGCCCAAATATCTGCCCCCTATACTAAGGGTCGCGCCGCGAAGTCCTTAGCCATATTTTGGCCCGAGGAACCCGGAATATCCAGGGGAGGGGCGGATTATTTGGCCTGGGAGGTTCCAAACGGTCATATTTCGTTGGGGAGGGTATAAATAGACCCCTTCTTCCTCCTTAGGCTGGGGGCTTGCATTCTCTCTCTCCTCCATTGTTTTGACCTTCAAGAGCTTGCAAATTCTCTCAATCCCTCCCATATTTCTTGAATCTTTTGGGGGGATTTGAAAGGGGTGGTCTAGATCTACAACTCCACCAATCCATCTCTCCTCTATGTGAGAGGAACATATTGGGATATAGATCTTTGGGTTTCTTTTGTGGATTTCCTCTTGTGTTCTTCCTCTCTTATTCTCCCACTAGCTTTTGTAGCTTTGGTGGGATTTGGGAAAGAAGGACTTGAGCACTTCTTCTGTTCTTGCTGTTGCATTTGGTGCATAGGTTTGAGTTCTCGGTGAGGATTTGATTGGGTGAAAGGTGAGAAGCTTTTTACTCTTGGGTTCTTGGAACCCTAGACGGTTTAGTTGTTTTACAGGTTTGTGGATTACTTGGGGCCTCCAATTAAGTTGTGGAGCTTTCCCCAAGCTCGTTTGCTGGGAGCCTCCAATTGAGTTGTGGAGAAGTGCCCCAATCTTTGTGAGAGGTTATAGATTGCCACCGACAAGTGCACCGATAGTGAAGAAGTGAACCGGGCCTCTTGTGGCGAGGTTCACAGGAGAATAGGGTGAGGCCTTTTGTGGTGTGGTGGTCCTAGTACCGCCCACCCCTCCAACGAGACGTACTCCCTTTATGGGAGGAACTCGGTAATAAATCATCGTCTCCGCGTGCCTCGGTTATCTCTATACCCGAGCTATTACTTATGCACTTCACTTTGTGATAGCCTTCGTGCTTGAAGTCTTATATCTAGCTATCACATAGTTGATTGTATTGCTTAGCATAAGTTGTTGGTGCACATAGGTGAACCGTAGTTTATATAAGATGTGTGCTTGACAAAGTAAACGCTAGTTTTATTCTGCCTTTGTTAAGCCCATATCGTAAAAGTTTTAAACCGCCTATTCACCCCCCCCTCTAGGCGGCATCTGTATCCTTTTCACCATGTTCTAGACAACCCGCTTCCAGATGTGCCTGATGAGAATGCGAGCGTTGTAGCAACCAATGCCTATCATAGAACATGTGATGAGTCTACAGAAATCAGCTGTCTTATGCTTACTCACATGGGACCGGACTTGCAGCAGCAATTCGAGAATGCTGAGGCCTATGATATGATCGAAAGCCTCAAAAGTATGTTCCAGGCTCAGGCAAATACCGAGAGATATCAAGTCTCTCAAGCTTTGCTGAGTTGTAAGCTTAAGGATGGTGATCCACTAAGTCCGCATGTGATCAAGATGGTTGGTTACGTGCAGTCTCTGGAAAGGCTTGGCTACCCCATTAGTGAAGAGTTCGCTACTGATATAATTCTGAACTCTATTCCTAGTGTGTATGGTCAGTTCATATCGAACTACCACATGCATGGTATGGATAAGAAGCTCACTGAATTACATGGGATGCTTAAGCAGGCAGAGGTTGATCTCAAGAAAGGTACTAGCCAAGTGTTGGTGGTAAAGAATAAGGCTAAGTTTAAGAAGAGTTCTTGGACTAATAAGAAGAAGGCTAAGTCGGGAGGTAATGCTCAGGATGAGATCCCAAGCGTTTCCTCGGGGACTAAGTCATCTCCTTCAACCGGTTCCGCTTGCTTCTATTGCAAGGCGGATGGCCACTGGAAGAGGAATTGCAGCAAGTATTTGGCGGATAAAGCCAAGAGTGGAGGTGTGACTTCCAACTCAGGTACACTTGTTTGCAATGTTATAGACCTTTATCTTGTTGATGCACCCGGTAGTTCTTGGGTATATGATACCGGATCAGTCATTCATATCTGCAACTCGTTGCAGGGACTGGTAACAACTAGGGGCATAGCAAGAGGCGAGGTTGACATTCGGGTCGGCAACAAAGCAAGAGTTGCTGCGTTGGAAGTCAGCACGATGCAACCTTATTTACCTTCAGGATTCTTAATGGAACTAAATAATTATTATTATGTTCCAGTGCTTAGTCGAAACATCATTTCTGCCTCATGTTTGATGAGACAAGGCTATGAATCTAATATTAAGAACAATGGTTGTTCTTTATATTTGAATGATATGTTTCACGGCTTTGCACCCGTTCAGAACGGGTTATTTATTTTGAATCTTGATGGTGGGTCGGTCTATAACATAAATGTGAAAAGGTTGAAACCAAATGATCTAAATATGACTTACTTTTGGCACTGTCGACTTGGTCATATAAGTTGGAAACGCATGAAGAAGCTCCATGATGATGGACTCCTAACTTCATTCGACTTGGAGTCATTCGAGACATGTGAATCCTGCCTTCTAGGCAAGATGACCAAGACACCTTTTGCAAGGAGTTGTGAAAGGGCGTATGACTTGTTGGGACTAGTACATAGTGATGTATGTGGTCCAATGAGCGCGACAGCCATGGGTGTTTATGAGTACTTCATTACCTTCACTAATGATTTGAGTAGATATGGATATGTCTACTTGATGAAACATAAGTCGGAAGTCTTTGAAAAGTTCAAAGAATTCTAGAATGAAGTACAAAATCAACTCGACAAGAAAATAAAATTTCTTCGGTCGGACCGAGGAGACGAGTACATGAGCCACGAGTTTGATGACCATCTAAAAGAGTTTTGGAATAGTTCCTCAACTCACTCCATGGTACACTCTGAGGAGGAACGGTGTGTCGAACAATGAATCGGACCTTGTTGGACATGGTACGATCAATGATGAGTTGGACAGATCTACCTTTATCATTTTGGGGTTATTGTCTAGAAACGGTGGCGTTCACACTAAACAGAGTACCATCAAAATCGGTAGAGAAGACACCGCATGAGATGTGGACAGGCAAGAAGCCAAGTTTGTCTTTTCTTAAGATTTGGGGTTGTGAAGCATTTGTCAAGCGACTTCAGTCGGACAAGCTTGCAGCCAAGTCAGATAAGTGCATTTTCGTTGGGTATCCAAGGGAGACCTTGGGTTACTACTTCTACAACCGAGAAGAGGGCAAAGTGTTTGTCGCTCGGAACGGTGTCTTCCTTGAGAAAGAGTTTCTCAGTCGAGAAGTCGATTAGAGATGCGGTGCGGCTCGAAGAAGTTCGAGAGGAACAGGTCAGTAGCGATTTGGTGAAAGCCTTGGAGGTTGAGCCAGTCGTGGTAGCTGAGCCGGCAGCTACACCTCCACTGCGAAGATCGGAAAGATTGCAAAGTGTTCATAATATATTAGTGTTGGACAGTGATGAGCCGGCAACTTATTCAGAAGCGATGGTGGGTTCTGATTCTGAGTCGTGGCTTGGAGCCATGAGATCCGAGTTAAAGTCCATGGATGATAATCAAGTTTGGAACTTGGTTGATCTGCCAGATGGTGCAAGACCCGTCGAGTGCAAATGGGTCTTTAAAAGGAAAACTGATATGGATGGAAACGTTTCTATCTATAAAGCACAGCTTGTCGTGAAGGTTTTCCGGCAGGTTCAAGGAGTTGACTACGATGAGACTTTCTCACCCGTAGCGATGCTTAAATCAGTACGGATCATGTTAGCTATAGCAGCCTATTTCGACTATGAAATATGGCAGATGGATATCAAAACGGCTTTCCTTAATGGAAAATTAACCAAGGACGTGTATATGATACAGCCCGAGGGTTTCGTCGATCCGGCTAATGCTGACAAGGTATGCAAACTTCAGAAATCCATCTATGGATTGAAGCAAGCATCTCGGAGTTGGAACATTCGCTTTGATGAGGTAGTCAAATCGTTTGGCTTCATCAAGAGTGATCATGATTCTTGTTTATACAAGAAGTTTAGTGGGAGCAAAGTAAACTTTCTGATCTTATATGTGGATGACATATTATTGATTGGAAATGATGTCCAGATGTTGCAAGAAACCAAGGAATCATTGGAAAGGAGTTTCTCAATGAAGGACTTGGGTGAGGCAACTTATATACTAGGAATCAGGATCTATAGAGATAGATCCAGGCGGCTCATTGGATTGAGCCAAAGTACATATTTGGACAAAGTGTTGAAGAAATTCAACATGGAATCGTTTAAGAAGGGGTTCTTACCGATGTCCCATGGTGTAAAACTTAGCAAGACTCAGTGTCCTTCGACGACTGATGAGCGAAGTAGGATGAGTGTGATTCTGTATGCTTCGGCAGTCGGGTCCATCATGTATGCCATGATTTGTACTAGGCCGGATGTTTCCTATGCTCTAAGTGTTGTGAGCAGATACCAGGCTTACCCTAGAGAAATCCAGTGGGCAGCAGTTAAGAACATTCTTAAGTACTTGAGAAGGACTAAGGATGTGTTCCTAGTTTATGGAGGTGAGATTGAACTCAGTGTAAGGGGTTACACGGATGCGAGTTACCTTACTGACTCAGATGATTCTCGTTCGCAATCTGGGTACATGTTTGTTATGAACGGAGGGGCTGCGAGCTGGAAGAGTTCCAAGCAAGAGACTGTGTCGGCATCTACAATAGAAGCTGAGTATATTGCTGCCTCGGAGGCGGCAAAGGAAGCTGTTTGGATCAGGAACTTCCTGATTGATCTTGGTGTGGTTCAAGGCTCGTCCAATCCGTTAGACGTGTATTGTAACAACAATGGTGCTATTTCACAAGCCAAGTAACCTAGACAACACCAGAAGAACAAACATATACTCATGCGATACCACTTGATTCGCCAGTTCGTGGATCATGGTGATATCAAGTTATGCAAGGTAAACACGGATGCAAACGTTGTAGATCCGTTGACAAAGACACTTCCACAGCCTAAGCATGAGGCGCACGTAAGAGCCATGGGCATTAGATGCCTAGACATATGACGTCAGATGATTGACTCTAGTGCAAGTGGGAGACTGTTGGGAATATGCCCTAGAGGCAATCATGGTTGATGATATTTCCCAAAGTATTCATAAAATAAAGTTCTCCTTATATGAACATCAGATATATATCACTGAATGTGTGATTCAGTTGTGGAAATATGTATTCATGATTGTTCATATTAGATTGTCCTTGGTCGTTGAGGTTGTGCTGGACACACAACTTAGACCAATGTGCAAGTCGGCTGATGACACGATTCCACTTGTCATGGGCATGGTGATGCTATTCCAACATACACTGATTCGGCTAAAGAGTTTAGCGAGTCAGACTGACCCACAGTTGAGATGCAACGAGCATGTTGTCATTTGCAGTCTCAAGCAATGGAATCCTTCGACCTGAGGTGATTGCATGATCCGAGTTGTGGATCGCCAACTTATTGTTCTATCAAATGTTGTTCCGTAAATGGGCAGTTATAAAGGTAAAGTTCGGGTTGGTTGTGAAGCAAGCTGCGTGACGTGGATTACCAAAATGGGATTTGCCCCTCCATAATAGAGAGATATTTTCTAGGTCCTCTCGTGTGATATGATTCGGAAGCATGCCATGAGCTACATAGTTAAGTGTTAACTGAGGAGTCGGACTAAGAGTTAGTCCAGTGAATCACATATCATGGTACGAGAAGGGAGTTAAGCTATTTAAGGGATGGCAACTACTCGCCTATAGCTTAACAGATATATCGTGAGGCAAAGGGACTTGGACGAAAGTCACATTGAAGGTTTGTCTTCTGACTTTACGGCACTTGGGAGTTGGCACGTCTTGCTAGAGGCCGCTATCATCTATCGACTTGAGACCGAGTGTTCATGGGAGTGAGTTGGACTCAAAGCCATGATGGGATACTTGGAGGAGTAGCTCATGTCGTGTCCAGGTATACGTGAACCTACAGAGTCACACACTTAAGGGTAAGGAGCCCATGTGGATTAGATTCATATGGAGATTAGAGTACAGCCTAGATGCGCCTCAAGCGTTGAGCCCAACTAGCAGTGTATATAAGTGGAGTGACAAAGGATAGTCCCTAACATAGCCGTCACTTTCTCCACTTCCATTTCGGGCTAGGCAGGATCTAGCAATCCTCTGTCCGAAGCTCCTTCCTGTATGCGTGGATACCGGTAGAGGCGTTGCACGTGCGGTGCTGGAGACGGGGAATCTCGTGGGGATCTGACGAAGGAGTTCGTGAGATTCGGAGGGCTGCTCGTGGATCGTTCGACACTGCTTCGACGCGCTACATCAACTTCCGCATCTGCGCATCTAGCGGTAATCTCATGGCCTATAACTTGAGCTGGATCTTGAGAGTACTGCGTTAGGGAAAAAGTTTTATTTATCTCTGCGTGGCCCAACATATTATTTTTCTCTCACTATAAATTTCTATAACTTTGGTACCAAGACAAACTTCGTGTAACGAATCTACAGAACGTTGGATTCTAGCGAGGGACCTTTAGAGGTATTTGTCGCTCACTATAATCTACTTGCGTTTAGATTTGTTACAGCTAATTTTTTTAAAATAATACATTTTTTTAATTCAATTTCATGAATATTACGCAAAATTTTTTTACATATGTAGCGCACTATCGTTTTTTGAACGAACGAAGAGGCCGTGTCGTTTATTTAGAAAACGATCAGTCGCGCGTCTTGAGGTTGGCGAAAGCCGAGGACCCACCCTAAAGGCTGCGGGAGGAGACAGGCAGCGTCGTTGCTTGGAAGGACGACGCGGGTGCTTCGTCTTTTGAGGAAACGACACGGGCCCACCCTCCCGGGCTGCAGGAGGACAGACGCGTGCACCGTTGCGTGAAAAGACGACGCGGGGGCTTCGTCTTTTGAGGAAACGACCATCTCCTACTTATCCCCACGCGGCGCGCCGCGCCCAGCCCCGCGTCGGTGCATTCTCTTCTTCCTCCTTCGCTCTCTCTCGTGTTCTTCTTGCTAGTTCATCTGCCTACACGAGATGCACTGATTTAGAGCTCAGTTTTGCACCGTTTTCACCAATAGTTGCTGCTGAAACACATTAGACACTTAGTAGAGTCCCGATCTACTAATGGGATAGTCTGGTGAGGTGATTTGCGGCATTTTTTAGGGGGATTTCGTGGAGTTCTTGAGGGGGATGGCTATGGTGGAGACTGGTGGTGCAGCTTGAGTGGAGGCAGCTGTTGTTGAGTGGGTGTTGTCGATCCGTTGAGTGGAGGCAGCTGCACGGCAGGATTTCTCACACTTCAAGGGTAAACCCTAATTTCTTGCTAACTGTAGTCATTTGTGTAGTTTTATTTTAATTTTTAGTTTTGGATGTGGTAGGTTAGCTGCTAGATTATTCGGCTATAGGATTATAATTATATTTGCGGGCTATGCAAGATTATTCGGCTATAGGACTATTAGTATATCTGTGTGCTAAAATCTGCCACTGTACGGGCATTTGACAAATTGTGGTATTTTTTTAATGTAGTGTTTAGGTTCTACTATGGTGACGGTATCGTCAAAACAAACCAGCATGGAGTTGATTTGAGCGATTTTTATTGTATTGATGAAGTGCTCCAGGATCCTGAAACCATCCCTATTATTGAGTTGAAGGATTGGTTATGTGCTCGTTTAGGGCTCCCTCCCACCCTACTGTCGGTGTGCATGTATTATGGACTAAGTCAAGGATTAAACCTGATTTTTTTTAGACCGATAGAAGAGCAAGCTAAATGGGTCAAATGGGTGAAAGCTTGCACAGATAGGGTAGTTAACCCCAGTGTCTTAGTGCTTCCTGTGGCGAAAGAGCCTGTTTATGATCAGGGCCAGATTAGTCAGACACACCATACTGGTGGTGGTTATGATCATGAGCAGAGCAGTCAAGCCGGAGACGGAGTTGGTGGTGGCTACTATGATGACCAGAGCAGTCAAGGCCAAGATGGCGGTGGTGATTATGAACCTGGTCAGAGTAGTTATGCACACACCGATGGAGGTAGTTATGAACCTGTTCAGAGTAGTTTTGCACACACTGGACATGAATCAGCTGAAGGTAGTCAAGGGACAGGAGAAGATATTTTCAGTGGTGAGGTCGATGAGGACGAGATACACGACGGTTGGTTGCAAGATCAGATGGAAGCCAAAGATTCAGAAGGGTATAATGATAGCTCTTATGATTCCGCTGAGTCTGATCAAGAGGACCAGCCTATTCCGGCATCATGGAATCAAGACCACACAGCAGCAATGAATGTGAACGATGGGCATGATTCCTCGTGGCACAATCACGCCAACAACATCTCCATTGGTGCATCATATACTAGCAAGAGGCATCTACAGGAAGCAATCATTGAGTGGGCATTGTCCACGCAACGGGTTTTCAAAACAAAGGTGTCATCCCAACAATATTTGACTTTGGTTTGCGAGGTAGCTGGGTGTCCTGTCAGGGTCCATGCCCATGTTCCTCGATATGACACCAACTGGAAGGTTAGCGATGTTGTGCAGCACACATGTCAACTTGACAATGTCCTGCAAGACCATCGTAATCTCACGTCAACCCTCCTGGCTAGACTGTTATACACTGAGATAGTGGAGACCAAAGCCATGGTGGTGAAAGCTATCATCAACAAATTTGCTGTCAAATTTCGCTACAATATTTCTTACGGAAAGGCTTGGAGGGCACTGGAGACAAGATTTGGTTCGTTTCGAGATGGATACGACTGTCTTGTTCGGATGTTGCAGACACTACAGGCTAGGAATCCAGGCACATACCTCGACATCCAACACTTAACATTGCCTCAAGAACCCAATTTGAGGGTGCTGCATCGAGTGTTCTTCTCATTTGCTATATGCATAGAAACTTTCACTCACTGTTGACCAGTCATTTGTGTAGATGGAACATTTCTCACTGGCAAGTACAGGGGCCAGATCTTGACGGCCATAGGTCAAGACGGTAACAATCAAGTTGTTCCACATGCATTTGCTTTCGTGGAGAGCGAGAACACCGAGAGTTGGGTATGGTTTTTCAGGAAGCTGAAGATAGCAGTTGTGAGGGATGTACCGAATGTATGCGTCCTACATGACAGGCATCCGGGTATACTCAGCATGATAAGGAAGCTGACTCAGCCTGCTCCAGATGAACCAACTCCATGGCTAGACATGCAGAGTCGTTGGTGCATGTGGCATCTAGGGGCTAACTTTTTCTCACAGTTCAGGAACAAGGCCCTGATGAACCTATTCAAGAAGCTTTGCAAGCAGAACCAGGAGTGGAAGTATATCAAGTGTCGGGCCTATCTAGATGAATTCACAAAAAAACATGTTAGGGAAAGCAGCTAGAGTAGCAATTGTGTTGGCTCATGCGGCAGCTGCATGAGCTATGAGCTAGAGCACCACCCGAGGAAGAACCAATTGCTCTTTGCGATTTGCCAGGATTTGACCAACCCGGTACTAGGAGGAGGCCTGGCAGACGGGTTAAGAATTTTCAAGAATGGATAGAGCACGAGCCTGTGGAGAGGTGGTCTCTGTTGCACGACACTCATGGTGCTAGGTTTGGCGTCATGACTACAAATCTTGCCAAAACTTACAACTTCGTCTTGAGAGGAAGCAGGCTACGCCATTATGACTATTGTGGAGTGTATTTTCACCGGAACGTTGAAGTACTTCAGAGACAGACTCCAGCTTGCTCAGATGCATATCATCAATAACCCAAACACGAGGTATTGTTCAAAGATAATGGATTACATGAATGACAAAATGGAAAAGGCTCGGTCTATGCACGTCGTCGCCATCGGTAATCAAGAACGAAGATTTGAGGTTCGCCTCCCTTTCAACAGGATTGGATCTTGAGAAGAGGTAAAGACACAAGAGGTGAGGATAGGCAATGAGGCTTGGCTGACGTGTGAGTGTACCTGTAACAAACCCAAGCTGCTGCATCTGCCTTGCTCTCATGTACTTGTTGCGTGCGGGCGGTTAGGTATGGATGCGAGATCGTTTGTGTCTTCTTATTTTCTTAAGGAGTCGGTGATCAATACATGGACTGGCGAGATGATGGGATATAGAGCATGGGGCAATTTCAACAAAGTAAACCCTGGTGAAAGGATTTACATCCCAGATCCTGGACTAATGCGGACAGGCAGAGGAAGGCGACAATGTGTTCGCATCCGTAATGATATGGATGAATCCGAAGCCGGAGGCCCTACTAGACAATGTTTTCTATGTAATCATTTTGGTCATAGAGACACCAATTGCCATATCTTCGGGATTGGAGGAGTGGCTCCTCGTGGACGTGGCAGGCGTGGCAGGCGAGGAACAAGAGGCAGAGGAAGAAACTAGAATTTGTAATTTGTATGGAACTATGTTTTAAATTTGTAATTCGTATGGAACCATATTTTAAATTTGTAATTCATATGGAACTATGTTTTAAATTTGTAATTCATATGGAACTATGTTTTAAATTTGTAATTCTTATGGAACTATGTTTTAAATTTGTAATTCTTATGGAACTATGTTCTAAATTTGTAATTCTTATGGAACCATGTTTTAAATTATGTAGATGGCGGGATCTTTGCTTAATGCTGATATTGATAGAAAGCACCGGTCAACTTTATTGGATGCGGAACCAGGGAGCTTGAAGCACCTTATCACTCGCACTCCCATGTCTAACTGGATGATACACTCTTATTGGCTGCAGAGGTATGAGACATTTATTTCTAGTTGGGGTTCAAATATTTGAGGGCCAAAGTAAACAAATTGTAACTCTATCTCGGTATGCAGGTTGAAGTGGGCCAGGCTATTACCATTTGTGCGTCTGGTTGAGGCCACTCATACGCAGGAGATAGAAGGACGACACCATGGCTTCCAGACCACGCGCATGGGCTACGACGGGTCGTTGCTCACCTTCTTAGTGGATCGATGGCGGCCCGAGACTCACACTTTCCACTTTCGGTGGGGGAGATGGCTCCTACACTGCAGGATGTCTCGTACTTGTTGGGCCTGCCATTGGCTAGAGTGCCAATAGGCCCGGTGGATGCACCGGCGAATTGGGCCCAAGAAATGGCCCAACGATTCTATGGCATTCGTGAAGGAGTTCCGGAGTTCACGTATGAAAATCATGGGCCCAAATTTGATTGGTTGCAGAACTATCAGGTTCGTTTGCTACTCAGTATCTTCGTATTTGACACACCTATTTTCATATCACACGATGCTAAAACTTATTCTATTAACCAATGCAAATACAGAGGTTCGGGTACCCAGCTGTTCTGATGACTGAGCCACAAATTACGCGCAACCTTGAGGCGTACTTACTGTGGCTACTTGGGAAGGTGATGTTCACCGAGAACCATGTCTCAACCATCATTGCACGCTACATCCGCTATGCTAGAGAGATCACGGAGGCGACGTGCTAGAACGACATCACACAATGGAGTTGGGGTTCTGCTGTCTTAGCAGCAACGTACCGAGGTATGTGCATGGTCATGAGGCAATTCGGTCTTCGCCAGATGGTAGATCCACCATGTCCGGAGGCGCCCCTTTCATCAGACGTGCATATGTAAGTTAATATATTATGTATCTATAATTTTACACCGATTGTATACTTACAAAATCTAATTGCAGGTACTCTTGGAAGGGTACTAAAAGAAGTGCAAATCAGTGGCTCCAACGGGTTAATACTTATATCAATGGTTGGCAGAATGAAACAACTGACGTGTGGAACGCTCCTGCGTTTGATATGGAGCTATTCCGTGCATACTTACAGAGGTACATGAGCATGAAACGGTTGCGTCCCGTCCACCACGCACATGATGATGAAAGATACCCTAGCCAGTCGACTATGGAGCCCAGACAATCAGCGGTAAATACACTTTTCTTCGTCACTGCACTTGGTAGCCTATATAATGTGTACTTATCCACTATACAAATGCAGGCCGATATGACATGGGAGCTACAGAATGAAGTGAATCAGTGGGGACGTTCGCTCTCGTCCGCTCCTCTTCTACTACCACGTCAAGGAGTTTAGTCCTTTGTAAGGCGTGTCCAGGAAAGACTACAGAGTATCTATGCGACCATCACGTGCACCAACGTTTCAGACGTCGTTCAGCACCGAGCAGCACAGCGTCCACCGCGTCACTCCATGGGGGAGGGCCCGCCGCGTCAGTCCATCCAGGCTCGCCCGCCACGTCACTCCACGCAGGAGCACACCCCGCGTGCAGACCAGACACTACTCCGAGGCTCGGGGCAGCCGCAGCAGGAGACACCCACTGCACCTATCCGCCACGGGCCTCGTCCACGGATCTCACAGCAGGAGACACCGAGAGCACCACCTCCAGACCAGGCTGGAGGCTCAGCGTGGCAGCAGCAGCAGGAGACACCGAGAGCACCACCCCTGCATCAGCCGCTGAGGCTCAAGATAGCAAAGGCTGAGACACCGAGAGCACCACCCCCAGACCAGGCTGGAGGCTCGGCGTGGCAGCAGCAACCGCAGTTTACTTTCGACCAGTGGCAGCAGCAGCAGCCGCAGCTTACTTTTGACCAGTGGCACCAGCAGCAGCCGCAAGTCCCATTCATGGGCTATCATCCTAAGGGTAAGCATTTTCCTATCTATTTTGGTTACATGTAGTGTATAATCGTTGAGTACTTAATATTTTTACATAACAGGAGGATATGGAGACCCAAGCATGTCCTCAATGGGTTCATGAGCGACTAATGAGGAGGATCAGCAGGATCAGGTTGACTGGTTTGGACTGTATCAGACGCAGCAGACTCAGGAGATGCAGCAGACTCCACCACCTATCCCCACACAGGATACACAGACGCATGGTGACGGGTCAACTCTACCTCCCCGCAATGTGGGGCCTCCTAGAAGGTACGGATGGGGTACACCGACGCCAGGGCAACCTCGTGACCGGTGGCAGTGATATCTATCTATGTATCTGTCTACGTATCTGTCTATGTATCTTGTATCTGTCTGGGTATCTGTCTATGTATGAGACTTGTATCTTGTATCTGTCTAGTTATCTGTCTATGTATGAGACTTGTATCTTGTATCTGTCTAGGTAGCTGTCTATGTATGAGACACATTTTTTATTCGACAAACACTTCAGCATAGTTTGCAACACAGTTCAACATAACTTGCGGTACATAAATAAGAGTGCTCTCTATCCCTATGACTATGCCCTTACCCTTCAACGATGCCTTCTTCATGGCCTGCTCTTCTTGCCCTTACCCTTCGATGATGCCTCGACCGATGATGCCTTGCCCTTACCCTTTGACGATGCCTTGCCCTTACCCTTCGACAATGCCTTCTTCTTGGCCAGCCTTTCGTCCCACTCAGCCCTCCATTTAGTCCCAACGACAGGCGTCATGAATATATCATCTTCATCTTCACTCTCTTCTACCTTGTCATTGCTCTTCTTAGCCTGCGCCTTGTTCAAGGTCTCAGCTTTGTCACGCTCTGCTCTATCCCTGGTACCACCGACAGGCGGCATGAAGAGATCATCTTCATCTTCACTCTCTTCTATCCAAATCCAAGGGAGCGTGATGTTCTACTGCCTTGCCCCTTCATTAGAGAATCTTTGCTTGCTCCACCTATCATTGATCCGAAGTAGCTCTTGCCGTATCTCCTCTGGAGTCCTCTTCGGCCACCCTTTTCTACGCAATCCCTCACGCAGCTCAGTGAGGAGACAATCACTACCAATTAGTTCCTCCAATGGGGCTGGATTGTTGTCTATCCTAAAGTTCCTAGCCAAATGAAAAAGGTCGACGGACATGTCTGGCACGAAACTGCGATCGTAGGGAAACATACTAGCTAAAAACGGGGTGGCTGTGCTTAAACAACTGCGCGATGAGGGTTTTTATAGGGTAACATTCTGGCGGGAAAAAATCTGGCGGGAAACATTATGGCGGGAGATATTTTGGCGGGAAGCATTCTGGCGGGAAACATTCTGGCGGGAAGCATTTTGGCGGGAATGTTTTTTGATGGAAAGCATTTCGGTGGGAAACATTTTAGATACATTGTCTGACATGTTGAATTAAAGATACATCACAACACTTTAACTAAAATGAAGATACATCAAGACACTACAACTAAAAGGAAGTTACATCAAGACACTGCAACTGAAATTAAGATACATCAAGACACTACAACTGAAATTAAGATACATCGGGACACTACAACTGAAATGAAGTTACATCAAGAGACTATAATAGGAATTAAGATACATCGGTACTGAATCATACGTCTACCTTCCATGAGTCCAGCACGGGTACTTCTCGGTCTTGTCCCCACGTTCCTCTGCCGCCCGTGCCTCGGCAGCTCTTTCTCTTAATCTCTTCCTTTCCTCCTCACGGGTCTCCTTTAGCACCTGTTCCTAGCGCTCCTCTTCCTCCCTTCTCTTCCTGTTCAGCTCGCAGTTTCGACTTGCTCTTCTCGAAATTCTTTCATTTCTCTCTCCTGTTCCTTCTTCTTCTCTTCGGCCATCCTTTCAGCACGTTCCTCTTCATGAAAGGCAGTCCACGCAGCTCAGTTCCTGTCATGACACTCTTTCTTGGTCCAGACTGGATGCTCCGTGTCAATCCAATGGCACCACTTGCAAAGTGGAGGAGGAGACTGCAAGCAAATCAATGGAATGAATAAAAGAACTCATGATAACATGAATGGTTCATATTAACCATGCTCTGGGAACATACCGGAGGCCTCTCGTACGACGAACTTGCTTGCCGGGGCGGGCTTGCGTCGTAGTTGGGACACATGAAAAACTTCATTGTAACACCTCGTCCACTCCTGGGCCCGGGGGGTGTTACTCCTGGTAGCTTAATAGGACATCTAGACTGGCTCCATAAACCGACACTAGTCTTTTCTGCGCACTTTGTCCTCACTCGTGTGCACCCGGTTACCCACTTCCCGGTCGGTCACCCATCCTAGAATTGCTCTAGGCCAAACACGCTTAACCTTAGAGTTCTTTTTGAATGAGCTTCCGAAAAAGAAGTTGCAACTTGTTTATATGAGTATCCTATCAATCCTATTAAGCCATGTGCCGGATCTCACATTCATGCCCATGCAGGTGGAGAAATCGATCGACTCCTTGACCTTCGCGAGATGGCCGCACCAACAGTGTTCATGTGTCACCCCTTGCGGCAACCTGGCATCTTTCGGGTTCGTAGGCCTATTCTCTGGGTCCGAACATGACACACTCATGATGGAGAGGGGAAGGAAATAGGAGAAATAACAGGATGAAGAGATACCATCTAGGTGCCAGTATTTATAGGGGCAACAGCGGGAAGAAGTGGCGGGAGAGAAACGGCACGAAAAAGTGGCGGGAGAGAAACGACGCGAAAAAGTGGCGGGAGAAATACTGGCGGGAGAGAAACGGCGCGGGAAGAGGTGGCGGGAGAGAAACGGCGCAAAAAAGAACGGCGCAAAAAGATTAGCCCAACGTGGAGTGCATGATCCATGCAGCCATCTTTTTATGAAAAAACGATCTGGCCAGACGTTTTTCCAAATAACGACCAACTGGTTGTCAGTCCAGCCATTGTCCAGTCGTCTTTTGAAAAAACAAAACGGCATGTCGTTTTTCCAAAAAGCTATCAGCTGGCTGCAAATATTTCGACCGGCCGATCGTCTTTTCAAAAGACGACACGGGCTAGTCGTTTTTTGAAAAAACGACAGTGCGTTAGATGTGTAATTTCCTCTTTTTGCGTAATATTCGTGAAATTGAATAAATGTATTATTTAAAAAAATAGCTTTGTTACACGTCAGTTTCTCCAATACCAAAGCTTAAAAAAAATATAATGAGAAATAATATTAATATATAAAAGCTTAGACATGTAAACGAAGTGGCTACATTACAATGACCTAAATGATCCAGCGTGGTTAGTTTTGCCCAATTAATTGATTTCACCTTTTGGACAATATCCACCAAGCTCGAGTACTTTGAGCTTACTAGTATACCCGTGGTAAGGCACAATATTTTTCACACGGTATACAACACACGAAACACTATAGAAATTCATCTAATTGAGAACGAGGCGATAGCCTAGTGATTGGGTCGCACTTGGCGCATCCCAACGACCGGAGTTTGATCTCTATCAGGGACGAATTTCCGGAATTCTCACGCCGACCCGTTTCTACTATATTAAAAAAAATGTCTAGTTCCTTCTAGCACTGTTTTCATATTCCGAATTTATCTAAAATATGTTTGACTGATTGTTGATTAGACACTATATTGCCTTTGACCTACTATATTGCTGTAAATTAATTAACTAAGTACAAATAATTGCTAGCTGCAAGACCTAAGGGCATGTACAACGGGATGGTTAGAGCGGACGCTAGGCTCTCGGGATATTTCCTTGCTTCGACCCTTAAACGGTCGTCGAGCCTTATGCCTATTTTTCTGCCGCACGACCCAGCTTGGTAGCGACTCACATCGGGAGCCTAGACGCTTAGCTAATAATCTGGCTTTCTCGTATTTTTTTTCTCAGCTAAGCGTCTAAGGAAGCGTCTACCATTATAAATGCCCTAATGCCCCAAAACAGTGTAATCTCATCCCATTAATTGACTATAAGTACAGATCATTGTTAGTTGCAACATCTAACGCTCAAATGGTCTCATCTCATCCTATTAATTAACTAAGTACTTACATATAATTGCTAGTTACAATGTCTAACGCTCCAAAACAGTCTAATCTCGTCCTATCTATGTGCTTAGTGAACATACCACATTCACGGTTGTTGTTGTTGTTGTTTTTTTTTTTTTTTTTTTTTTGGCGAAATCAGGGTTGGTTTTCGCAGATTTTTGTGGAGGCTCATACGTCTCCTTGCCAATTCCACGGAGTGTAGGTGCAGCACTCTAGCTATTTGAAGAAACATGAAAGATCGGTTAGTATTCGGATAGCTTAAATCGATGATCGATGACACAGATGTATTCGAACTTTAAACCTTGTTATCTTTTACTCGCAGTCGCGATTTCTGGCTGGACCCGCACCCGCAATGCGATCCAGGTCTGCAGGGAGTCCATCAGCGCCGCCGCCAGCGATGGCTTTGAGGCGGAAGATGTTGGCGTCCGGGAGGGCGTGACAAAGATGGCGGCTGCTTCCTCGTGAAAAGAGTAAATACGTTTGTGGTCTTTCTGCTGGGTATATATGTTCTAGGAATAGTCGTGAGATTGTTTAGGTGAGATTGGTTTCCTTACGCTCACATATAATCCATTTTTGTGTACACAAGTACTACTGGTAGTAACTTTTTTCTAGGCAAGTCTCCGTCCGGGATACGATTTCACACGTTGGCGAGCCGGTTTTTGATTATGTTCATGTTCATGAGTATGCCCCGCACCTCTTTCTCAAGCTTTACATATCGACGGGTTATTTTTTGTTTGAAGGTAGTACCTGATTATCACAAGTTAATGAATTTCAATTAACTTGTGCTCTCTGCTGATCTGAACCGATTACAGGGGAAACTGAATAAGAAGTTGTGTATTTTATCTATGCACCTCAACCCCCGGGATACGGCACGAAAAGTTGAATACTTACTAAGAGCATCTCCACTCGGGTTACCAGTCGTTCCCAGGACTCTTTTTTCATCCGGACGCCGAAAATTGGTCTAGTCGCATTCCTAGGACGCCGGTTTTGTCTGAATTCGGCCAAAAATTCGTTCGGAGATCCCAGGCCGTTCCCGGGGCGTCGGGAACACGCTGGAAACGCCAGACGAAGCGAATTCGGCGGGGAAAAAGATTCGGCGCGTGGACCCGCCCAGTCAGCGACTGGAGGCCGATCGTCGCCATCCTTCCGCCTCGGCTCCCGCGAAGGCCCGCCGGGCAATAACTGCCCGTCTCGTCGACCACGCGTCGCCGTAATGGCGCGCCACCGCCGCCTCGGCTTCCTGCCATTTCCCCATTTCCCGCCACGCCGCTACACCCCTTTCGCCTTCGCCGCCTGTCTCGGACTATAAAACACGGCTCCATCGCCGGTTCACAACACACTGCCCCCGCCCACCCCACTCCACCACGAACTCCGGTGAAAAGAAGCACTCGGCGAAGACGATGGCGGAGAGGTACCCCAGCGACTTCGGCCGGCGGACACTCCAGCCCTGGAGGCACGGATGCTCCGTGACGCCGGCTACATGGCGCCGCTAGACTTCCGCTGCCCGCCCGGGTGGAAGCTCAACGCCGGCGGCGTGCCGGTGCTGCCGGTCCCCGAAGGCGACGAAATGGTCGAAGAGATCCAGGCCGCCATAGCGGCGATGCCGGATCCCGAGCTCGTCGAAGACCCCGGCAACCTCGTGCACTGGGAACAGTTCTTCACCGAGCGTCGGCTCGCCGAACTCACCGCCCATCAAGGACCTCTAGGCTCGTCGCCGAAGCGCAACAACGCGGCGGGCCACCGCCGATGGTGGAGTGCGCCTGGTCGGGCGCTCAAGGCCGTCCTCGAGCACATCCACGCCGACAACAGCCCCCGCCTCGGCCTTTTTTAGTTTTTTTAGCCTAAATGAAGTCAGAATTCAGGTGCCCGCCCGAATTCGATGTAATATTTATGAATCGGCCCTCTATTAATGAAAGCCACCTATATTCGCCAAAGTTTGCCGAGTTTTGTTAAAATTTGTCAAAACCGGGGAACTTGGCCTGGGAACACGACTGGAAAACCGGCCGTTCCCAGGCCGAAAACTTTAGTTCTTACGGCGCTATTTAGCTCCGGATTTCGGCGTGAGAACAGCCAACGAGTGGAGGTGCTCTAATGGATTAGGCAAGAAACTGGAGCTCCTTCTGTGCTAGATGAACTCCATTTGCCCTCTCTGTTGTCACTCCTGAACGCCACGCGCGAGATCGCTTCGGCCACAAGCTGCTCGAACTGGCTACTCATCTCAATCACCACATCGACGCCGGCCTTCCCCAGCTTCACTTCCCACTCAGAAACCATCGACCCAATCGGACATGAATGATACGATCACAGCCAACATCTGCCGAGCCAAAACCCATCACACTTGCAGCAGATCAACACAAGTCAAGACATACCTCATCAATCGTAGGTGATCAAAGAGTGGTCACCCTATACATATACATTTAGCTTGTCGAACTTGTTGTAAACACATTAGCGGAATACATGGGTTGGAAAAACAAGAAACCCTAGCCGCCTCCCGGGTCGCATCGGGCGACTCCTGGTTACATCTTACATGGAACAAGTATACACATCTGAACAGTCAGTATTCTTGCGAAGTCTTTTGCCACACATTTATGTTGCTGTATCACACTGCAGTGCTGCAGCTATGAAGCACTGATGGAACCACTTCCCTTTCCTCCTCTTTTGCCACTGCAGTGGGACAATCTTACACCTGCAAATAGAGGATTACCTGATCCAACTATTACCAGTGTATGAGTATGACATTTTCCAACTAGACCGGTTTTTTCTCGCTTTATATACTTCATTGCCATGGAACTTCAACGAAACCTTCCAGCACTTCTGGGACGGGGTGGACCAAATTTGCGAGTAAATACTGGACAGAATCACTCTAAGAAAGTTTTGTTATCCTCTTCCTCCGTATCTAACTCGAGCCCCTCAGCAGCTAGGAGTCTACTGATTTCGTTCTTCCTGTCTTCCTCTTCTCTCTTGCGCATAAGGTCTCTCTTCCGCAGTACAAGGGTATGTCTTTTCAGAGTCGTGTTGTAAAATTCCATGGATGACTTCCTTTCCTTGGCAATTAGCCTTCTTTCCTCCTCTGGGTCAACCTATATCAAGTAGTTCGAAGTAAAAAAAAAAACATAGTATACGTGATTCAGAATAAAAAGCACGAGGATAGCATGATATGCACGCCATGCAGGATAGAAATAATTGTCTTATCACCTTTGACCTAGAGAGACGCCGCGCCCGTAGCGTCAATTCTCTTTGTTGTTGCTCTGCCCAAGCAGCTACCGCCATGTCCCCACGTTTATCAAAAGCTTTTCTCTTTTTCATCACCCATTCCATCCATGCCTGAGAAGCCTGATCAATGGAAAATATACTTTTCAGTGTTGCAAGAATACCTCTTTTAAGGAAATTGTTCTTCGATGCACCTCAGCACTCTCAGTTTCAAAGAATCATAGTGATAAAAGAAAGGTGCTAGCTTTAACAAACTCCCTTATTTTGGGTTTCAGACTCGTCGAATTGGTTCAGAGGAATAAAAAATGCGTTTGTGTGATTAACATTATGTAGTTAACACTAACAGACCTTGAAATTAAGACAAGTAGCACACAAATTTAGCAAACATGCAAGTTGCTGTCGTGTTACCATCAACTCATCACAAAAAGTTAAGTAGTTGACCATGGAAATTCAGACCTTCATTGGATTGACATAATGCTCTTTATCATATGCCCTTTTCCTTTCATCATCAATCAACAGCTCATATGCTGCTTGGATTTTGATGAATCGGGCTTCAGCAGTCTCTCCTTCCTCAAGGGTTCCCTTACCATCATAAACTTTGAGAGAACAAAATAATCAGATCGAATAAAATTAACTTCCTTATTTGGTCGTGCATGTAAAATAGCATGAATCCACCGAAAGTAGTGTCTCGTATATTTGAATGGTTACAATTTTTTCCACAGTTTATTGCTAGCTGCAGGTGAACCACCAGCCTATCATAACTAACTTGCTTTATGTAGTTTGGTGCATATTCCCCAGACAGAAGACAAATAACTATAATTGCTGAATGAGACTGTTCGTCCACCCCAAGATCTGGAACTTTATTAATACTATATAAACGCTGATGTTGTGCAAAACATGCTTCTAAGACATACAAACCATTTTTTACATGCTTCTAACAATTTTGTAACTTGATATGGAGTGAAACGAATTTTTGACACAAAGGACCACCAGTCCGGATGAATTGCTAAAAAAGACTACCTGCTGAAAAAATTGTCAAAAAAGACTACCTGTGTGTGGCGGCAGGGCTGGCCAGCTGACACGTGGCACCTGCCGCCATTGCCGGTGGCGGCAAGACCCTGCCGCCATGCGCTCAGGCGGCACCTCCGGCCCGGACGGCACCCTGGCCAGCAACTAACGACGACGTGGGCTTGCCGCCTGTGTCAGGGGCGGCACGTTGAGCTGGTTCCTGCCGGCTATGATGGGTTAAGCTCTGGATTACTTATGGGAGGATAAAGGATGGATGAATGGAGGTTTTGTTCTGGTACATGACATGACTTTGATCAGAAGGTGACATGGAACACATCGTTGCTTGCCCGGTGGGTTTTTTCAGGGAATGTGTCGCCTGGGGACAGCTATGCCTGACACGGACGGGACATGTTATCTGCTCTAGCTTGGACAAAATATTTCTCAACTGCTAGCAGCGCACTACTGAAACGCAGAAAACAAATGCGTAGAGAGCAGCACATTGCCTAGCAGCGCGTAATCCAGAGCCATCGCAAGCGGCAAGAGCCAGCTCGACATGCTGCCCCTGGCAGAGGCGGCAGGCCCCACATCGCCGTTAGCCGCTGTCCACGGTGCTGTCCGGCCGGACGTGCCGCCTCAGGGCACGGCGGCAGGGTATTGCAGCCACCCGCAATGGCGGCAGGTGCCATGTGTCAGCTGGCCAGCCCTGCCGCCACGCACAGGTGGTCTCTTTTGACAATTTTTTCAGTAGGTGGTCCTTTTTAGCAATTCATCCGACCAAGTGGTCCTTTGTGTCAAAAATTCGAGTGAAACAGGAATCCTCCATGAAAAGCAATTGATGTTTTACGACTGAATCCACAGGACACAAACAAATAATTCAACTTATACTCATTAAAATACTGTGGAGTAATAAATAGTCATCAACTTGCACCTATGCGTAAAGCTTAAATTGTATAGAAAACCTTGATCACAAGCAAACATTTGCCCATATCCTACTCTTTTCCATACACCCACATATTAATTAATATAAGTAATAACACAACGCTTACTTGTAGGGGAATATGATTTGTACATAAGGAAATACCACAAAAATAAATTTATGTGCAGGACACACTGAATAGAACCATTGCATTATGAAAATACACAGAAGTAAAGAAGCGCACCATCAGGGTGATAGAACTTGGCCAATCTCCTATACGCCGTCTTTATCGTGTCCTCATCAGCATCCCTGTCCAGCTCTTCGAAACACATGAAACACATATTAGTTTCATTGCTAATTTTACGACGACTCACACATCTCACGAGGGCATCCATATGATCCTACTACAGAATCACCACTGCAGCAAATTCCTCGAACAATCAAAATCTAGCAACAATTCCTAAATTCCGAACAACTGAAGCCCCTTGTCATGAATGCATTTGATTTGGCAGAGGAACCGATTAGCATCGTATAAACGCGCAAAATCTGAGATGGCAATGATAATCCCAAAATCCATGTGCTTCTCTCACTAGCATAGGACATGGCGTCGTCGTACCGAGCGTCTCATACGGGGACTTCTCCGAATCCCAGCTCGCCGCGCGCGTGGACGCCCTTCTCCGCACACTCCCCGCCGCCCCCGCGACCGACGCCTTGGACGGGACGCGGAAGCCCCCGCCGAGCCGCGGCGCGAACACAAGCTGCCTGGCGCCTCGGCCGGCGGCGGCGGACGAGTAGTAGTAGGTGTGGAGGAGGGTGGTGATGGCTCGGAGGCCGCTCATCGCCGGCGACCCGTGGGGCTTAGGGTTAGAGCGTGAAGGAGGAGGCGAGCCGGAGCTCGGAGCGGCGGTTGTGTGGTGGAATGGAGCGAACGCTTCCTGACGGTGACACGTAGATCAGTTCTCTTCTCAATAAAGTACATTTTCTGTTACGGGTATATATGCATAATATAGATGAAATAGTACATAATTTTTACATTAACTACTCCAAGGAAATATCCATGTCCGAAATCTTAATCCCAAAAATATTTTACTAACTACACGAAACATCACCTTTTTTTTCTTTTCTTTTGAAGTCTTGGTACAATAGTGAATTTTCTTTGCAGTTATAGAGAGGTAGATCAGAGAAATCTTCAATTCTTGGTACAGGAAAGAACAGCAACATTTCAGCTATATTAATTCGTTGCTGTAAAATATTATACAGGTATATATTTACAAATTACAGGCTCTCTACAGATGAGAGACGATCAGTTCTACCCTACATGCCCCTCTCTGCATAACTCACAGGTTGTGGTTAGCTCCATCTCTGTACATAAACCAAAGCCATGTCACCAGACATCCATGCAGGATGCAACCACATCTAGCTGACACTCTGCAGTTGCAGTGATCTAAGAGCTTAGTTTCTATGGGTACATATAATCTGCAAGTTATTTCTTTTTGGCACCACTGTGAGGGAAGGTGTGCGCTCTTTCCCACTGCGCGATGTCTTCGATCTGGGATGGTGGCGGAGGTAGGATCTCGCGCTCTACCATGTCCCACCCACGCTCTACCATATCCCACCCGTCCGCAATGTTGTTTACTGCTCCACCATGCTTTGGTGGCTTACTGGTGTACAGGAAGCTCGTGTTCGAGTTCAGGAGGAGGTTATCTAGAGAGCTCGGCTGGTTAAAACAGAGATTATATCAGTGATGAGCTGAAGGTAGATGTGATGCAAGCAAAAAAAAGGAAAGTGGGAGTTTTACCATGATAGCTGTGTGTGTGCTGTCCATCATACTGCTGTTAGATGAGATGACCGAACTCGCGTTCCACATTGATCTGTTTAGCTGATGTGCTTGCTTTTCTGATCTGCATGTACAATGTAGGATCATTCCACCTTTCTTTTTTTTGTAAATTCATGGGCCATTAAAATAGATAGACTTATATTAGATGCAAATATTACTACAGAATCTTTAGGTGTACATTTTCAGGAGTTATGAGGAAGATAAATAAATACAACTTGCAAGTTTGAGCAGATTATGGAAGATCTATGTACACTGTTGAAAACCAGAATATGCTTGCCATTCTCTAAAAGCAATATAGGTTGTACCTTGAGGCTGTATTTGATGCAAGAGCAGCTCGAAGGGCCTTTAAAGATGATAGCATATGAAGCATCTTTGCAAATGCATCAAAAGTAGAAAGATTGGTTGGCACATCCAAGCCCAATGAGTTATAGTAGTACGTAGTTATGGCGGAAACACTCGTCTTTAGTAGTGCTATTCCTCTTTGCAGGTCTTGATGCCTCTCCGTGGAGTGAGAAGATGCAGCTGAGAAGTTAAAGCTATTGCTTCTCTTGGAGTCAAAAAATGATCTCTTATCAGAGTCCACAGAGTCAACACCAAAGTTACCCGAACCACTTTCTGTCCATGAATTTTCCTCGCCAACAGAGCAATTATTTTGCCTAGGCACAAAAAGTGGGTAAACCTTGCTGGAAAAGAAGAAAATAACCTCACGTCAGAAAAGAGACCTCCTGGAGAAACCAGGATCGAATTGCAAAGATTGGACAAACCAGAAGAAGGTAACCTTAAAAGGTTCAAAATGGTATTCCGGTAGTATAAAAACTCAATTTGCAGCCATGGTGCTAGCCATTTAAGTAGAGTTTTAAAAGAAATCTACCTGAGTTATTGTGTTACACATTCTACATATACTCTATAATGCCAACACACAGTCCTGAATCTTAATTCTGCAAATATTGGTGAAAGAAATTCAAGAGTGCAGAAATATAGACCTCTGGGATTGCCGTGTGCTCCAGTAGGAACTCCGTTGCCATATACGGGAACATGAAGCCTAATACATCACACATAAAATATATTAGCCACACAACCAAATTGGATAGAAAGTGTGTGCAGCTTCTCATGCACAAATATAAACAAGCACAACTTGCAACATATGCAAGTAGTCTGCAAAAATGGCACGTGAAGGATCGATCCTGTTAAGTGCTATGCTAGGCTCAGATGGGTTATATTCCAAAGAGATTTTAACAAAATAAATATATTTACAGGAAAAGAATGACTTTTAATATGTATACTACTGTTCGAAGTTCATATTATTCTACTATCAGGGTTAGCTAACTGGATCTTCTAGTATTAACTTCAAGAGAAGGCTATTGATAATAGATTAAGGTCACTAAATTGGATCTTACCCCAAAGCCAGCTACATGAAGGGCTGGTGCGGATAGGATAGGAATTGCAATGCTGAGGACTTGTAACATGTACCTGTAACAAGAAATTAAGTTAAAATAGAACTGAAAATGGTATATTTGCAGATTCTTCTACCAAATAAAGCAATACAACAATACTAAATAGTAATAAAAATGGTTTTGTCTTGTAGATAACAAGGAAGACTATTAGACACTATACATAACTATCTTGCCCTGATTTTTACTTCCATAAGTCCACGAAAATCCATAGAAAGGTCTCTGGTTTTCTTTAGAAACATGCAACCCTTGTATGAATTATGACATGATTAGGCTGTGATGTTTACAAAGTACCATGAAACATAAAAGAATAGACATTCATTTAATCATTCTGGTAATGAAGAGCGCCCCTTTGCAGCTAAGTACATAAGTGAATTAGGGAATGGATATCAGTTCGAGGAAAGAAGTATAACCCCAAGGAAGCTGATAGCTCTTCTGATGGAACTGAATGTGGATCGAGACCACGAGGTAGACGAATACCACAAATAGCATCATATGGATCACTGTGGCCATCCTTCTTTTCTCCATCTATAATAGCCTACAGGTTAAAGAATACATATATAAATCCTTCCTATTCATGATAACTCAGGTAGCATAACATAATATCGCAATAAACATTCCTTCTTGAGGCTAACAATAACAATACTAACATATCGAGCTAAGCATGTGAAAGATGTAACAAGTGATTGGTAATAGTTACATGCTCTAAATATCTTAGAGTTGAATCTTGCACAATGAAGTTTCTCACCAAAAAATCTAAAAGCATACATATACAGGAAGAAAACACATAGACTCGAAGACCATTATACTTACTCGTCGCATTGGGAACAATCTGCAAAGCTGCTTTATAGCTTTGGCCTGCCTTTTGAGACGTTCCGATGTAGTTGCCATCTGCCAATAGAGTTTAAGCCTTTCAGTTACAAGGCTCAGGCACACATAAATCATGGATAATAGACGATGTCTTTATACAGAGATCAAACAGGTAAAGAGACAGAGAGACATGTTAAAGACTCACAAGACCCATCTGTGCTGCTTTCATGGCATTGGTGTGCATCGTCAATGAATCAGTTTGCTTCGTTTTTAGCTGAACATGAGGGAGAGATATATGCAGGATCAGTAATTTCTTAGTAGTGCATTTATTTTTAATAATCAAAGGCTAACAGTAAGAAAGATAAATTTACCGTGATAATGCCCAAACTCAATGAATCCTTTTTCGTCTTGCTACCACTCGATGCCTGCTCAACCTTCTTCTTCTCTGCAAATGCATTAATAACCACAAATCAGTACTGCTAACTGGCAACTGGTAACAAGATAACAAACATTTAGAGCAAAAAAAGAGATCGACCTATTGCAGTTCGTCTCGTCAATTCATTGAGCCTATCCCTCAGCTCCTTGATGTCCTGAGCTTTGCTCATTCTCCAGCTCCTTTGCTCCTCCGCTTTCCTCTGGCAAAAACAGACAGAACAGGCAAAGTTATACTCTGTCTGTACAACATTTCATTCAAAAAGTATACAATTTGTCTGTACAGTTCTCCAACAAACACCAATTCTAGCATGATAAATTGAGCTACATCACTCTAGGTTATCGGTGTGTACTGCACTTCTAATTTCTAAACGAACCAGGCTAATCACCTCAACATAGCATAACCAGACGATAGACTCTAAACCTGACGCACGGACACATGGAAACCACCAACCGGAAGTCCGAACCCCAAACTTTACTAAATTGGAGGAGCGAGTCAGGTCAGGTATAGGGAGGCCGACAAACCTTGGCCTCGAGGCGCGCGGCGATGCGGGATTTGAGGGAGTCGCGGAGGTTCCTCATCATGCGGAGCCTCGTGTGGTACTCGGACAGCCTGCACAGACCCAAAATCGAACACAGCCGGCGTGGGGGCGGGGTGAGGGTTACGTCCGAAAGAGGCAAAACTTTCGATCGAATTTGGGATGGGTGGCAGGGTGGCGTGTACCTCGTGTTGACGCAGGCGGCGCAGCAGGAGTGGAGGTTGGATCCCTCGCAGAGCGCGCAGCAGCTGCTGCTGCTTCCCCGCCGGGACGCCATCATCTCGCGCCCAATTCGACGGGAGGGCGGCGACGGCGGTAGAGATCCCCGGTCACCGGGCGCGCCGCCGCGGCAGGGGCGAGGCTGCGCAAAGTCTTGCGTGCGTGAGGAAGGAGATGCAGGCAGGGGAGAGAGAACGATAAACTGGCGTAGAGAAAGAGACAACGGGTCGACGACGAGGACGCACCTTTTTTTATTTTTGAGCGGACGACGAGGACATACCTTTTCCTCTTACATCTCGTATTGGGCTGACAGAATAATTGGGCCGTGACCCATGATTGACCTCCTCTCTGGGCCCAACGTGACTGGGATGTTTCCTTTTCCGCTTAGAAAGCTGTTTTTTTATTCCATATAAAAACAAATATTTTGGTTTCGCTAAAAAAATAGATTTGAATTTTATTTTCGAATCACCAGTTCATGGATGTGGATAATCTTATAGAAATTACAGGTGAGATTATGAAATCGAGAAATCATACTAGTATTATGTATACCTTTTTTCCGTTCCTTTGTCAGATAGCAGAGGAGACAGCGGACCGGCAAACCACAAACACGCGGATGCATGGCATACCAAACGCGTTCTGCAGGCTGAAAACATGTCGCGCAGACCAGACCCCGCAAAGAGAAACGGCATAACAACATATTTAGGAATCAATTTGAAGAACTTATCTTCGATGCGTTGTCAATACCGTTTGCCGGTTGATCGGTGCCGGTTCCGGCATCGAGTGACACACTCTTCCATGCCTTGATCAAAATGCTATCTTCAAATTCCATGTAGTTCATTGTCCTCACTAATTTTCCCTTGCTCACCGCCCTTTCGAACACCTAGTCATCTATCTCTTTCACCTCACCATCATCGCCCTCCTCGCCTTCGTCGTCTTTCTCGTAGTCTCCAAGCGGCACAGGGCCAAGATCGACGAAGTCGTCTTTGAGCAAGCACACGAATGAATCATCATCGACATCATTGCATTCCGCACACACCCAATTGACATATGTACATCGTCCTCACTCCGCTAGCGCCAAAAGAACAAATTTGTGCAAGCCAAAGGAGGCCGCGCCGTGATTGCCGCCAAGGATGCCTTTTTCCCCGGCTTCTCCCGGCAGAAACGCCAGCGAGCTGGGTGCCAGCGGTTATTAAGCGGATTCAGGAATGAGGGGTCTGTACGAGTTGCTCTAACAGACCAACTATATATAGCAAAAGGACGATTACTATGGTAAAGCACCATCTACCAGTTCAGAAGAACAGGTTACATATGACTGAACCTTGGGGAGTGTACATGGGAAAAGTTTTCATTGACGCGTAACAAGAGAAACCTGGAAGACGCGTATACGTTTCTTCCACTTGCCAGAAGTTCAGCAAAACAAAATCAGCCGCGTCTAAGACCCAGACACCCAGTGGAGTACAAAAAGTGATCGAGATTGGCGTGAAGATGTTAACAGTTTGACAGAAAAACGAAACTAAGTCTAGCTCAATTTACACCTGGACGATGAGTTTCTTCACAAAATACCACCTATCACTACAATCAGCAACTATTAAATGGCACTTCATGGACTACAGCAGCGGCGACAGTCAAGATTGTTGGAGGAGAATCTACTGATCAGACCGGTTTTATCTGGAAAAATAGATGAATAGTTAATGACCATTTCAGCAAGTTTCGGTTCAGAACATCAATGACAACCACAAGGCACCAACATACCAGCCAGAGCAGCAGATTCAGTCCCCTACCCTCTCTTCCTCCGTTTGCTGCGTGCTGCGAGCTTTGCTGACACCTCCTCTTCCGATAACGGCAGGTAGTAAATCATTGGAGTGGCCTTTGTCCTCTTGAAGAGATCATCAAGTGACAAGGCACGTTTTGTTTCAGGCTTCTTTGGAGGGGGTGGAAGCATCTCCCTTTCCGACCCGGGTTTAGAGATAGGGAACAGCTTAGGAAGAGGTTGCGGAACAGGTAACACACCCCTTGAGGTACCAGCGCCATGAGGAAGCATGGTTTGGTTAGCCTGTGATTGTTGGAAGGCTGCTGCCTTTGGCGCTGTATCTGTCCTGAGGCTGTTAAGCACTGGCGGTGGAGGAGGGTGTTCAAGATTGAGCTTCACCTCATGTGGATCTACAAATTCGACAACTAAGTAACTGCCATTGTTTAGGGGCCATTGGAGGTTGTAAACAGCATTCCTGGTAGCCACAGCTTCATCCACCGAAGAGTACTGTGGATAAGAGGTACACGTTAGACAAACAGGCAAGTTAAACACCGTAGTATTATCAAATTTGGAATAAACAGTAAAACAAGTAACGCCATCATCCAAATGCTTTGAACCAACAATAAGGCACGACAAGGTTAACTTTCTCAGGTTTGCATCCTTAGACAGAGACCATAACCATCTTCTAACTACCATAGAACAAAAGTTAATCCTTACACAAGGCCACATCAATCGATTAGCAGCGAATGACTAACGCACGGACACTTGGTGTAATCAAATTAATTAAAGACATATTTGGCAAAGCCTGAAAAGGTCATAGATGGGGAAAATGCTGACATTCACTTCTGACAGTCTGCACAGGTAAAATAATATGCTGAAGTTAACGACGTACTGTAACATAGCAGTGGGTCTTGATATGGTCCATCCAAAAACTGCAAATAGATCCAGTTCTACCAAGAAGCTCTTGCACAGCTTTCAAAGTAAATGGGCGCACGAATCGATCAATTCTTAAGGAGGTAGTTGTAGGCTTCTGAGAAAGTGGCACTGAAATATGAATAAGAAATTAGATACTGATGTGAAGTGCGTTTACTTTAATAAAAGAGCAGAAGAAACCTCACCTATCTGCTCTCTGTGAGAATCTCCAGTTGCTGTTGAATTAGACCTGCCAAAAGAAAGTCTTAGAGCAGGCTGAACCACATCCTTTGGAGAATCAGACCAACTTTTGGATGTTTGTTCCTTAGGAAGTTTGACATTATCCACTCTGCGCTGACGTTTGATGGGCTCAACTGCAACAACTTCTTTGTCTGTTCATTTAACAGTGAGTAAGAACACAACTATGGCATGATTTAACAAATTGAACTATCGGTCAATTTTATCAAATTCATTTGAATGTAAGCATGTGAAATGACACGGCACAAAAGCTAAAGCTACTAAATTACTGCTAAAATAAATTGTCCCATCCCCAAAACCGCAAAAGAGAAGAATACATGAGGTACAATAATTTCATGCAAAATTACCAAAAGCCACAAAGAATCTACAATGACAATGATCATGCATCACTAGTAATTAACTTTACACTGGATACTCACACAAAGTGTGCATGCACACACCTACTGAAACATAACAAAATGTCAACGAAAATGATATTATAAAGAAAACAAACATGGCTCAAGATATCCATATAAGAAAGGCATACAGGAAATAATCCAAGAATGTACGCATGAGGTAAAGACAAACCTTCAGGTTTCCTCTTTTCAGATGGAGTTACTGGTTTCTCCTTAGATACAATATCCTTTGTTTGCACATATGAATCAACAGTATCAAAGAGCAACACCTCTTTGACCTCATGGTCAGAAGTATCCTCAGTCTCTCTTCCAAGATCATCAGATCCGATATTGGCAATAACATGCTTACTTTCCATCACATCCTCCTCTATCGGTTCGTCACCCGAGCTCCTGACTAAAATTAGTTTCTCCGGAGAAGCGCCATCAGGACTGTCCGGTTTCTTGTCCAAGTTCATATCAGTTGTATATTCTATTTCTTGCAATGAAGTCCCATTCTTTGTCAACTCGTTGACATCGTCCAATGCCTGCAAATCATCACCTATGGAGGGAATGCTGCATTGTGGTTCCACCATATCCCTCTTAGCCTCCAGTTCCAAATCAGAATTGTCAGCATTCCAGTCACCATTCACATTAGTTGGTATATTGTCATGCGAAATCAATACACACTTGATTTGAGAACCTATATCAGAGTTGGCCTCAGATACCTGGTCCTTTGTTCCTGATACAGATGGTTTGCAGGCACCATTTGTGCGCCCAGAATCTTCTTGGTCCTTGCCGTCCATGAAAGCAATGTCATCCGAACCTATCTTAGGAATCAGGGTATCGACATTCTGGCCTGGTGCAGTTGCAATAGCATGAGCATCCAAATGATCAGTATGTGGCGCAATAGCATCTGGAGGTGAGTGTATTGCTTCCTGCTCTACAATATCAGAGTCTAACTTGTCTTTAGCAGAACTTGCATCCAACTTAGCATTAGTACAGGCAACATCATGTGGTAGATAATCAACAATTACTTTCTTGATAGTGCATTTTTCTGGAGCCTTCTCTGCAATAATCTCCCCATGGAGATTAGCTTGTGGAGATGCTCCCTTCACTACAGTACTTTCACTTAGAGAAACTTTATCAGTTGTTGCAGAATCAAACAGGGGGGCATCGCTATCTATAGCAGCAACATGACATGTCTGAATAACTTCTTCAGTAGTAACTACAACATCCTGACTAACACCTCTAGTTACATGTGCACTTTCCTTACTAAATTCTGTCACAGAAACAGCAGGAACTCCTTCGTGAGTTGCAGGATGAGAAGGATCTTCAGAAACATTTGGTTCCATCGCATCCTGGCAAACAGATGCACCAGCAGAACCTGGAGTTCTGTCCTCTTTGAGATCATCATCAGGGGGAGATCCACCAAGTATATCACCCTCAAGGTCCGCAAAGAGCCTTTTCACAAGATCATCCTTCAAACCTTCGATAGGTAGGTTCCTCCTACAGAGCTCATCCTTTAGGTCTGTGACCTTCCACTGATCAATTGGTTAGTTGTTTAGCACAGGATATGTCGACATTGTTGCTGGCAAGGTTCCACTTGTCTGGTGTATTGGCCCAGATAGGGTCAGTTTGCAAGCACTGCTTGTGTGCCCAGAATCTTTGTGGTCCTTGCAGTTCATCAAATCATTGTCAATCGAACTTATCTTAGGAATCAGAGCATCAACATTACGTCCTAGTGCAGCTGCAACAGCATCAACATGCCCAGCATGAGACACAATAGCATCTGAAGGTGATGACACCACTTCATGCTCTAGAATGTCGTTGGTTAAATTGCCTTTAGCAGGAGTCACGTCCAACTTGACATTAGTAGTGGCAAAAGGATAATCAACAATCGTTTTCTTGTCAACGTCTTCTTCTAGAGCCTTCTCTGCAATAAACTCACTACGACCAGCAGCTTGTGCATGTACTTCCTTCGCCATAGTACCGTCAGATGGAGCTGGTTCTAGGCCATCTTTAGTTGCCACTGCACCACCTAGACAAATTTTATCAGTTGTCACCACATCAACTAGTGGGGCATCACTAACTTCTGCAGCAGCAAGAGTTATTTGACTAACTTCTTCAGCAGTAACAACAAATTCCTGACTAACGTCTGTAGTAGCAGCTGCACTTTCCTTAATAGCTTCTGTAACAGAAACAACAAGATCCCCGGTCTGTGTTGAAACCAGAGAAGGGTCTTCATCAACACTTGGTTCCAACGCAGCCTGGCAAACAGATACATCAGCAGAACCAGTTATTTCGTCCTCTTTCAGATTGTCATCAGGGAAAGATCCACTAACTGTTCCTTCTCTATCAACTATATCACCATGTAGATCCTCAAAGAGCCTTTTCACAAGAACTTCCTTCAAACCATTGATAGGTAGGTTCCTCCTACCTAGCTCATCCTTCAGGTCCATGATCTTCCACTGATCAATTGGCTGGTCATTCAGCACAGGATACGTTGACATTGTGGCTGGCAAATTTGCACATGTATCATGAAATCAGTTAAACCATTTTCCATGAACTTTACTATAGCATAATAAAAAAGAAAATTGTGAGAAATTTCAATCTATGAACTAAGCAAAAAAAAAATCTTCCTTTCTCAGCTGGAGCTACAAAATTATGAGAACTGTTAAGAAGACATGATATGCATATATATGTCCTAGCATTTAGGAAGTATGAACTCTACAAAAGTGGCAACTTATGTGCAAAATGCTAACCAAAAATATTGTTCAAAGACATTAATATCTAACAGACATAAGTGGGATAAATTATGTGAAATGTCCCATGTTGAAACAGAAGTTTTACGCTGCCTATTTGACAATAACTGTGTGGAAGAAAACGCATATTACAGCAAATCACAACTTAAAAACATCAGCTGCACATAACAAAGTTGCATAGGCCATGTGTGCACATAAGCAACATGTCAAAACTACACGAAACTTTGGACAAAGAGCAAAATCAATCCCAAGGCACAGACTTTACTCCAGAGCATATACCAAAATCTCACAAGGCACGCATGCAAATGCCACCGAACATCATACACCAATGATCACTAGCAACCCCTCTCACAGAGAAACCTACACCAAAACCCCTCATAAACCCCAGTAACAACGTATTAATCCCTAACCCATCTTAACTATTGTCAAATCGCACAGGGACATGCACTTCAAAACCCTCGAGCATGGGGGGAGCTCACCTAGCAAAGATCACGGAGAGAGATCTGAACAGTGCCCAGCGAACAATGCCTTTCACTGAGCCGTCAAATTCCAAAACCTACAAGCATGCAGCCACCAGATCAAAACCCCTGACCACAAAACCCTACTTAAAATTCGCAGGTACATGAGGGGAAGGCGATTGCACAGACCAGCCGCCGCGAACCCGCCGAGGCCGCGCGCTCCTGAAAGGAAACAATTGCATGTAATAAAAAAGAGGAGCGAAAAAATCGCAAAAAAGCCCCCCAAAATATCACAGAGAAAAGGAGCGAACGGGAGAGTCTATCACACTGTGACGGAGGAGGAGAAGAAAGAAGCGCAGAATTCGAACGATTCGGCATGGCGGCGGTGAGGTTTTGCCTTGCTCCATGCATGCCATGGCGAGCGAGAAGGTGAAATGGCGTGGGGTTGGCGCCTCGCAGTATGTCTTTGGTGGGCTCATATGCTCAGCTGCTGTCTCGGAAAGCAGCAGCCCACGGGTGGTCCGCTGTCACAGACAGGTGGGGCAAAGGGTAGGGGAAGCGCCTCAAGTGTGATAAAGGAAATACGTTTTCGCACTGAGGCAGCGTATTTCGAGCTTATGTTTTCCCGATCTATAAGCTCCTCTTGAAAGAGGCAAAACCCTACCCCCACCCCGTAACTCCCGTCAATTACGAAAATGCCACTCTTCTTCTCCTCCAAATTCGCGCCGCTGATCCCCCGCCTCCGCCGCCTCTCCACCGCGGCGGCGACCGCCGCCAGCGATAACCCTAAGCTGTCGCGCATCGCGGACGATCTCCTGGCGCTCTCCTCATCCGAGCTGGATGACTACTCGACACTCATGCGCCTCAAGCTCCGCCTCTCGCTCACCTCCAGCCCCGCTGCCGGAGTCGGTCCTGGCGTGGCCGGAGATGCGGCCTCGGGTTCAGCGGGCGCCGAGGAGGCTGCGGCGGTGAAGACCGCGTTCGACGTGAAGATCGAGAAGTACGAAGCGGCGGCGAAGATCAAGATCATCAAGGAGGTGCGCGCGATGACTGACCTGGGGCTGAAGGAGGCCAAGGAGCTAGTCGAGAAGGCGCCGGTTGTGGTGCGCGCGGGTCTGCCCAAGGAGGAGGCCGAGGCGCTCGCCGCCAAGCTCAAGGCCGCAGGCGCCTCCGTTGCGCTCGAGTGATCCCGAACTTAAGGTGTCCCTATTTTCGATTCCTAGCATTTCTAGATGATGCACCGTCTATTGTCTTAATTTGTTTAAATTGGAATTTGTTGGGATTGGACCAATCGGGTAGGGGTGCAAGAAGATCCAGGATTTGCTTGCATTGTTGTAGCTTATTATGACTAGTCTCCAAGCAAAATCACTGATATATCTTCCTGAACCACGCAATAAGGTGTTGCTCTGTTGTGTTCTATCTTACTGGTCTGGATTCAACATTTTTCAGTAGCCACATTGACTAGTATGAGAGTATACAAATTTGCAATCTTGTTGGTGACTAGAATAGGCTAGTTTCAGTTATTTTTTGATGTGGATGGTGGTGAAGTTCGATTGAATCCATTCTATATCCCAGTGCATGAAACGTTTCTGTGATCAAGTCCGTGAGGGTGAAACTTAGATTTGACCAGATGGACAGCATGTGCTCCATTAATTAGATGCAATGCTTGAAACTCATCTTTAATGATCTGTCTGTGAATTAATGGTGAAGTTGATACATTTTGCATGATGATTTTCAAGAAACTGAGATGTGTTGTCTGTTAGGAGGTATAAATATGAAAGTTATATTTCCCATTTACAAGCAGCTCATTGAAATCAAATGCGTGTGATTCTATTTCCATGGGCGGATCACAGATTTAGCATTTCTGAACAATTTGAATGTTTAGTCCATGGCTTATATGAAGATTGTGCTGTAACATGATAAAGCAAGAGATTATATCATTAAGATGTTATATAATTTATAAAGGTTTCATTGACCTAATATGATTTACTTATGCTTGATCATCAGATGGTGTTATCCCATGGATAGTTGCTGAAGCATTGTAGAGTACTGGCATTTAAGAAGTTTAAAATCCAATGCTGAATCGTTCTCTTATAGATAAATGAACCTGACGCACAAAGGATTTCATAGTTGGAATGCTTAAATTGGAATGTTTCTATGGAATTTTCCTTTGTAGGAATTTGAGTTGTATTATATTCTGCTACAAGGTGAGTATTTGAAGTATTTGGATCATTTTGGTGCTGGACGATACACTGTCCTTGAAAAAATGTTCAAAATATTCAGCCGCTATTGATCTAGAAGCAAGACATAACATCTGTACCAGATTGCATGGTGCGTGTATAAAGCTAATCAGAGAGCTTACAAAACAAAAGAGTTGATAGCTTCAAGCATCCACTAGTTGAATGTTCAAAACTGATTTTCTTACAGTTGATTTCACAGACACTAACATGGTTTATGTATGGAAATCAAAATTTTGCGATACATAGAATGTAGTATAATCAACATGGAAAACCAAGTGCTGTGGCGTTCTTGTAAATTAGTAGTACTAAATTCCCGTATTGTGCTTTATAAAGCAAAATAAAATAAAAATGTTGAATCAGGTTAGTTCCTTTCACTGTTCAAACTTATTTTAGTAGAATGGTTGTTTCAGTGGCATATTGCTTATGATGAAAGTAGGGTTTGGCAGGTGCATTTCTGAGCTATATAATCTCTGTAGCAAAAAAAATTAGCTGCAAATCTGTAAACTGTAAGGTAACTTCTTGATGTCAAATCTCGCAAATTAGAAAGGAATTGTTTGCTTTTACCACATAGAATCGGCATGTCCTTGTGAGTATGTAGCAATGGTTTGCTAACGCCGACCGCGAGAGTATGTGCAACAGCTCATAATGAGATCTGTGACAGTGGTTGTTTGATAACTCCTTGCACTGATAATCTGTTAAGGCCGGTTTGCGATCTCAGAACTTTGTGTTTTCATCATCCACAGCAGCTCATCGATTGAGCTACCTCTTGTAACTTTTAATGTGTGTTGGAGCTTGGTTTTCTGGGAATACTTTTTAAGTTTTTATCTGGCTGCCTTGTATGTTCGTGCTGCTACATTTTTTCTGTGGTGTTGCTTCCAACTGCTGTTCTCTGAAGTTAATCCTAGATGTATTCTTCTTCAGATGAAAGAGACATGTCCATCCAATAGTATTGCTGGACTTCCTAGAAAAATTCAGTCACAGATCGAAGATCTCCTATGGAGCCAGCAGTGAAACGGCTTAGCGGAGTGTGACCTGTCTGTTTGGCATGAACATCTAGGATAGAACTTATTATACCTACTTTGGGATGGAAGAAGTAAAACCAACTATAGCCATGTAAAAATAACGACAACATTTTTTTTACATGAAATGAACGACAACATTGTGAGGAGCAAAGACGTGCATGTTTGCAATGAAGTAAAATACATTAGACATCATGGAACTTGTTGGTATAAACCACTTTCATCCCTGTATTCAGAAAAATTGAAGTTACGGTCTTGGAAGACGCCTTACCATGCCACCATACGGTCACCGCACACATTACAGCTCCGTATTCGGTGACGTGCCATACATTCGACCTGGTTGACCGTCCACCTATGACTCCACCTCAACTATAAGTGACTATGCCAAATAATAAAGTTTGAAAGGGAAAAATTGCAAAATTGACAAAGAGATAAGATCTCGAGCTGCTCGTGGCGCCTCCTCTCGCCGGGCTCGGTCCTTGTGACGCGTCCATGGCAGTGGCATGTCATGCAGGCAGTCGAGCCTTAACGGCACGTCGCGCCACCAGGTGATTTGGCAAGGTTGGTGGCGCTCCACAGGTCGATGGGAGTATGGCGATGCCACTGGTCGATGGGAGTATGTAGAGTGGGCATGTGGGCCACGTGTGTGTGGGTGGGCCTGAGGCTAGCTGAGTGTGTGTGGGCTACAAAGCCAAGAGTTGTGATGATACGAATTATGCTAGAAATGAGAAAAGAAACGCGATTGGTCCTCTCTCCCTCTGCCGGTCACTTTCTTGATCTGGCCATCATACCTGATCGAGGTGGTACAATTGGTATCAACAGCTTTTTTGATCCCAGGGGATTGGGTTGTGGTGTTGCTCCCAATTCGCTGCGTCGTGTTCGCCGTAAAATTCCGCTAAGCTTTCAAGTGGATCAGTTGGCTTCGACGAGCGGAGTAATCACAGCGCCCCCTAAACCTTCGCCGCAAACGCTGTTGGTGCTAGCGGCGATGGAAGAGGCGGTGACAGCGGCGGAGGCTTCCCTCGCCGAGTGTCGTGAGTCTATGGATCTCCTCCATGGACATGTCGCAGTCATGGACTCGATGCAAGAGGGGTTGGTCACGCATATCAATCTGATCTCGGAGGCGGTGGTGGCGGGAGCCAAGGCGCAGGCTGACGCAACGCTCCAGCTCACGGCGCTCCACGACAAGCTCACGGCCACGGTGGATCGGCTGGATCGACATCACGAGCATTCCCTCTCGCCGGAAGAAGATGATTCGGATCCCGCAGCAATTGGGCATGTCAGTAAGAGCTCACTACACCGGGCCAATCCAAATTGTTTGGGGAATGCACTGGGTGCGTCTGTGTCTCATCACCCACAAGGAGACGAGTGTTTGGGCGGCGGGGCAGGCACGGACGATGGAGAATTTGGCGATGGTGGAACACGGGTGCAAGTGGCGGTGTGTTGGGTGGCGCTTGTTGGGCCACGCAGAGATAAACAAAACTTTTCCCCATGCGGTGCACCCAAGATCCAACTCAGGTAATAGGCCACGAGATTACCGCTAGACGCGCAGATCGGAAGTTGATGTAGCGCGTTCAAGCAGTGTCGAACGATCCCATGGACACTCCTCCGGATCCCACGAACAGCTCCTTCGGATCCCACGAGCTCCTATGCCAGATCCCCATGAGCTTTCCTGTCTCCAGCGTCGCACGTGCAATGCCTCTACCGGTGTCCACACATACAGGAAGGAGCTTCGGACAGAGGATTGCTAGATCCTGTCTAGCCCGAAATGGAAGTGGAGAGAGTGACGGCTAGGTAAGGGACTATCCCTTCTCACTCCACTGATGTACACTCCTAGCTAGGCTCAAAGCTTGAGGCCCATCTAGGCTGTACCCCAATCTCCATATGGATCAAATCCACATGGGCTCCTTTTCCTTAAGTGTGTGACCCTATAGGTTCATGTACACCTGGACATGACATGAGCTACTCCTCCAAGTATCCCGTCATGGCTTTAAGTCCAACTCACTCCCATGAACACTTGGTCTCAAGTCGATAGATGGTAGCGGCCTCTAGCAAGACGTGCTAACTCCCAAGTGTCGTAAAGTCCGAGGACGAACCTTCAATGTGACGTTCGTCCAAGTCCCTTTGCCTCACGATATACCTGTTAAGCTATAGGCGAGTAGTTGCCATCCCTTTAATAGCTTAACTCTCTTCTCGTACCATGCTATGTGATTCACTAGACTAACAGTTAGTCTGACTCCTCAGTTAACACTTAACTGAGTAGCACATGGCCATGCTTCCGAATCATATCACACGAGAGGGCCCAGAGAATATCTATCCATTACGGAGGGGCAAATCTTATCTCGGTAATCCATGTCACGCAGCTTGCTTCACAACCAACCCGAACTCTACCTTTATAACTGCCCATTTACGGAACAAAGTTTGATAAAACGTAAGTTGGCGATCCATAACTCGGATCATGCAATCACCTCAGGTCAAGAGATTCCATTGCTTGAGACTGCAAATGACAACATGCTCGTTGCATCTCAACCGTGGGTCAGTCCGACTCGCTAAACACTTTAGCCGAATCAGTGTAAGTCGGAATAGCATCACCATGCCCATGACAAGTGGAACCGTGTCATCAGCCGACTTGCACATTGGTCTAAGTTGTGTGTCCAGCACAACCTCACTGACCAAGACAATCTAGTATGAGCAATCATGAATATATAGTTCCACAACTGAATCACGTATTCGGTGATACATATCTGATGTTCATTGATGTCTACGCATGCTTCTATTCTTGTAGACAGTGTTGGGCCTCCAAGTGCAGAGGTTTGTAGAACAGTAGCAAGTTTCCCTTAAGTGGATTGCCCAAGGTTTATCGAACTCAGGGAGGAAGTGGTCAAAGGTATCTCTCTCAAGCAACCCTGCAATCAAGATACAAGAAGTCTCTTGTGTCCCCAACACACCCAATACACTTGTCAGGTGTATAGGTGCACTAGTTTAGCGAAGAGATAGTGAAATACAAGTAGTATGGATGATTATAAGTGGTAATTGAAATCTGAAATAAGAATGGCAGCACGCAAACATGTAACAGAACTGATTGTAAACGGTGTTTCAATGCTTATAAACAAGGCCTAGGGATCATACTTTCACTAGTGGACACTTCATATAAATATCTTCTCTTTATGATGCTACCCTGAACTACTCTCCGGTTGGACGATGTAGGGCTATAACAACACACCTTAAAGTTCGCATTTCCCATCTAGATAACCCCTCACTATCACCTTCAGCGCTAGATGGTTCCAACAAACACCACAATCGCATAGAGACATCCAACTTAAATTATACTCATGATAAGTATTTTTGTAACCTTAGCCAAAGTGCCACACGGTGTGCACACTGTCAATTTCACACACATGGGGATAAGCAGAGATTAATAAAAGCACTTGAGTAGCAGAATAGATCTATAGATTATAAAGCTCATGATCTCAATAAGATCACGCATAGAGAGAGATGAACACATAGCTACCGGTAGAGTCCTTAGCCTTGAGAGAGAACTACTCCCTCCTCATCATGGGAGTCAGCAACGACGATGGAGATGGCGGTGGAGTCGATGGAGATGGCTTCGGGGGCACTTCCCCGTCCTGGCAGGGTGCCGGAACAGAGATTTCTGTCCCCCGAATCTCCTCTTCGGTGGCGGCGGCGCTGCGGAACTTTTTGTGGAATTCTGATCTTGTCCTAGGGTTTTCGTCCCAGGTTGAATCTATAGGCGAAGGGGCAAGGTCGATGGAGGCCCGAGGGGCCCACACCATCTGGTGGCGCGGCCAGGGGGTACCCGCGCCACCATAGGGTGTGGCCAGCCCCTGGCCCTCCTTTGGCTACCCTCCGGACTCCGTGTTCCTTCTGATAAAATATTGACTTTGGCTTTTGTCCTGTCCAATTCCGAGAATATTTCCTTACTAGCTTTTCTGAAACCAAAAACAGCAGAAAACAGGCAACTGACACTGTGGCATCTTGTTAATAGGTTAGTTCCATAAAATGTATAAATACCTCAAAGTGTGAACAAAGCATAAGAAAGTTGATATAAAACAAGCATGGAACATCAAAAATTATAGATACATTTATGACGTATCAACATCCCCAAGCTTAACTCCTTCTCGTCCTCGAGTAGGTAAGTGATAAAAAAGAATATTTTTTTAGGTGACATGCACCATCATGAACTTGATCAAGGTATTTGTAAAACATCGATAGCTGGGATCATAGTACTCTAACATAGACATGAAAGATATAGTTCTAACAATAAGACATAGCAACTATGTTGTAACATGAAAAGGTACAAACAAAATATTCATGAATAACAATGCTTTGAAAGACGTTTGTAATGAGAATGGTATTCAGCTTGTCCCTCATGGTGTAGCAAAACATAAATGCATAGGACACCTTCAAAGTTTATAAGCGTGACTAGATACAAATAATTTAAGAACAAGCAATATCAAAGTTATGAATCAATCAACAAGTTTTGGGACAATGCACATTAAACTAAGAATGACCACTATGCTCTCTCAATAGGTGCATAAAGATAGAAGATGGAGACTCAACATAAAAAGTAAAAGAAAGGCCATTCATAGAAGGAAGCAGGGATTCAAGTCTCATAAAGAGCTTCCAAAAATTATGGTACTTATTAGCTTTTAGCTCTCATTGCCCCTATCATAAGCATATTTAGGTGATTAAGGTTAAAGTTAACAAATATGAGGATATGATTGACAAGTTATAAGTTGAAAATCTCATGCCCCTTACTTACGAGTACCGTTCCTCATGATACTCAAGTTTAGTCACAAGTAAGTTCTTGTCATTGTAAGTACATGTGTATCATAGAGAACCACCAACGGGGTACCCCTTGCCCGATGATACGGAAGATTCCCCATATCAAAATGACAAGGCAAGCAGATAATGAGCATCTCAGCGATCCTTTTATTTCCTATTTGCATAGGCCTTTTTTATTTTCTTTCTCTCTTTTTTTTCTTTCCTATTTGCATAGGTTTTTTATATAGAGGATGCTTCATAGATTGCTCACTATGGTTACGCTGCAGGTTTCCACGATGATTAGGCATGGCTTAGACCAGCCGCCCAAGCGTTTCTCTAACACATATACGAACTCCATGAGCCTTACAAGCTCCCCTTTCATTTCACACCGCCGGAATCCATAAGCAAAAGAACATGATATCAACTAAATAAAGTGCAATGTCGAAAGCGTTCCCCATGATAACATGGTTCTGCTAATTCACAACTTACAAAACGCAAGCATATACGCAACATAGATGGGCACAATGGTTCAATTTTATTAAGTGCAAGAAAAGTAAAGTGTGCCATCAAGTTCGTGAGAGCTTTAATCACTAATTTTCACATAACAAGTTTAATTTGGAAGGTAGATAAAAACATGAATATACTTGGAATAGCAATAATGCTAATAGGTAGGTATGGTGGACTCTTTGGAATGACTTGGTTTTATTTGGAGTTGGATGCATGAGTGGAACTCATACTTGGTACATGTGGAGGCTAGCAAAAGACTGGGAGCGACCAACTAAAAGAGCAATAATGTCCATAATCATGCAAAGCAACAAAACATTATTAATTAAAGAATAAAGTGATATTACAAGTCGAAAACTAAATGATCATAGAGGCTATGGTGACTTGGTATAGTCTTAACATGGTGTGAGCATGCGCCAAGTCAACCCAAATAAAGCATCAAAGGAGAATACCACAATATTATGCTTTTATATGCTAAAACAACGCATGATTCTTTCAAGGCACATTAAGCAATATCAATTGTTTGAAACAAGCCATGTTACAACAATAATCACTATGCATAAAGTCAAAGCAATATCAAACATCACATGATAAAATCGAAGCCATAGTCAAAACAAGCTTCCTTTTGTACCACTATAAGCATGAAACTTCCTAATCTTTTCCAACACCAATCGAAAACTAAAGCTAAATGCAGTGCTAGCAAAGGAGAACATTCATAGAATAATAAGAGTGAAAACTAGAGTGTTCTAGGCAATGAATAACAGGTTGTGTCTCTCTCCAAAAGAAGTGTGTTGGGATCTGCTGACTCGTGTATTAACGAGCTCGTTGGGGAACCACAAGAGGAAGGTATGATGAGTACAGTAGTAAGTTTTCCCTCAGTTAAGAAACTAAGGTTATCAATCCAGTAGGAGCAAGGAAACACCTCCAAGGTGTTGCTAGCTGGACTTTGGCAGGGTGCACTACTGGTGCCAGCAACAACGTGGAAACCTGCACAACACAACCACAGAACTTTGCCCCCAACTTACAGTGAGGTTGTCAATCTCACCGGTTTTGCTAAAAACAAAGGATTAAACGTATTGTGTGGAAGAAAGTAATAGTTTGCAGAAAGTAAACAGAAAGCAGTAAACAGTTGTAGATTGATGGTAAAAGAAAGGACCGGGGTCCATAGTTCACTAGTGGTGGCTCTCCTTAAGATAGATAACATGTTGGGTGAACAAATTACAGCGGGGAAATTGACAAACATCGAGAAAGCAATACATGCATATACAAATCATCTTGACTCCTTTGAGATTCGATTGGGCATTACAATGTTATACATAGACCGTAATCCAACTGCATCTATGACTAATAATCCACCTTCAGGTTATCATCCGAACCCCCTCCAGTATTAAGTTGCAAGCAACAGATAATTGCATTACGCATTGCATGTAAAGTAAACAATACAATTGTTCTATGAACAAAGGATTGTTGTTTTCTCCCTAGTAGCAACATCACATCTAGTACCTTAGAGATTTCTGTCACTTCCCCAGATTACTAGAGGCATGAACCCACTATCGAGGATAAATACTAACTCTTGGAGTTGCTAACATCTACTTGGCCAAGATAGCTACTAACAACAGAAAGCATGCAAGATCACAAATAACAAAGACATGATAGAATCAATAATCAATCTGAAATAGCATCTCAATATCCATCGGATCCCTGCAAATACAACATGTAGGATTACAAATAGATGATCTTGATCATGAACGGAGCTCATAAGATCTAAACATGATAGCACAAAGGAGAAGAACCAGCCATCTAGCTACTACATGGACCCGTAGTCCAGGGATGAACTACTCACGCATCACACCGGAGGCTTGCATGGTGATGAAGAAGGCCTCCAGGGTGAATTCTCCTCCGGTGGTGCCGAAGAGCTTCATATCCCTCCCGGTCTAGGGATGGAGATGACAGCGGCTACAGACTCTTTCGTGGATTTTTGATCGGGTACTTAGGGTTTCTGTATCAGAGGCATCTTATAGGCGAAAGGGGAGGCCGAGGGGGTGCCCGAGGCGGCCAGACCACCCCCTGGCACGGGACAGGCTTTGTCGCGTGGCCAGGTGGTGTGGCGGCCCCCTGGCCCCTCTCCGTCTCATATTCTGGCTCCGTGTGTCCCTCAGTGAAAAACTGACTCTGGCTTTTATCCCGTCCAATTCCGAGAATATTCATTTTCTGACTTTCCTGGAACCAAAAAACAGTAGAAAACAGGCAGCTGGCACTGTGGCTCTTGTTAATAGGTTAGTCCAAGAAAGTGTATAAAAAGTACTCCAAAGTGTGGACAAAACATAAGAAAGTAGATAAAACCAAGCATGAAACATCAAAAATTATGGATACGTTAGAAACGTATCAACATCCCCAAGCTTAACTCCTGCTCGTCCTCGAGTAGGTATGTGATAAAAAGAAAGAATAATTTTTGAGGTGACATGCACCATCATAAACTTGATCAAAGTATTTGTAAAACATTGATAGCTGGGATCATATTACTTCAACATAGCATGAAAGATAAAGTTCTAACAATAAGACATAGCAACTATGTTGCAACATGAAAAGGCACAAACAAAAGATTCATGAATAACAATGCTTTGCAAGACGTTTGTTTGTTTCACATAAAGAAAACATAGCATAGTGGCATTCAGCTTGTCCCTCATAGAGTAGCAAATATAATTGGATAGGACACCTTCAAAGTTCATAAGAGTGACTAGATACAAATAGTTTAAGAACAAGCAATATCAAAGTTATGCATCAATCAACAAGTCTTGGGACAATGCACATAGAACTAAGAATGGCCACTATGCTCTCAAAGTAGGTGCATAAAGATAGAAGGTGGAGACTCAACATAAAAGTAAAAGAAAGGCCCTCATATAAGGAAGTAGGGAATCAAGTTTCATAAAGAGCTTCCAAAAATTATGGTACTTATTAGCTTTCAGCTCTCATTGCCCCTATCATAGGCATCTTTAGGTGATTAAGGTTAAAGTGACACAGCTAAGAGGATATGCTTGACAAGTTATAAGCTGAAATCTCATGCCCCTTACTTACGAAGACCGAACCTCATGCTACTCAACTTTAGTCACAAGTAAGCTCTTGTCATTGTAAGTACATATGTATCATAGAGAACCGCCAATGTGGTACCCCTTGCACATGATACAGGAGCTATCCCATAATCAAAATGACAAGGCAAGTAGACAATGAGCATCTCAGCAATCTTTTTATTTGCTATTTGCATAGGTTTTTATTGAGGATGCTTCATAGAGTGCTCATTTATGGTTATGCTGCAAGTTTCCACCATGATTAGGCATGGCTTAGGCTAGCGGCCCAGGCGTTTCTCTAACACAAATACAAACTCCATGATCTTACAAGTTCCCCTTTTATTTCACACCGTTGGGATCCATAAGCAAAAGGACATGATATCAACTAGGTACAATGTACAAGTGCAATGTTGAAAGCGTTCCCCATGATACATGGTTCTTCTAACTTCAACTTATAAAGCGCAAGCATATACACAACAAAGATGGACGCAATGGTTCAGGTTTATTAAGTGCAAGAAAGTAAAGTGTGCCATCAAGTTCATGAGAGCTTTAATCACTAATTTTCACATAACAAGTTTAATTCGGAAGATAGATAAAAACATGAATATACTTGGAATAGCAAATGCTAATACGTAGGTATGGTGGACTCTTTGAAATAACTTGGTTTTAGGAGTTGGATGCATGAGTGGAACTCATACTTGGTTATGGAGTCTAGCAAAATACTGGGAGCGACCAACTAAGAGAGCAATACTGGCCATAATCATGCAGAGCGACAAAACATCATTGATTAAAGCATAAAGTGATATTACAAGTTCAAAACTAAAGGATCATAAAGTCTTGTGGTGACTTGGGATAGTCATAACATGGTGTGAGCATGTGCCAAGTCAACCCAAATAAAGCATCAAAAGAAAATACCATAATACTATGCTTTAATATGCTAAAACAACGCATGATTCTTTCAAAGGCACATTAAGCAATCTCAATTGTTTATAACATGTCATGCTATAGCAAATATCACTAAGCATAAAGCCAAAACAATATCAAGCATGGCATGACAAAACATAGGCCACAGTTAAAAACAAGCTCTCTTTACCACTTAAGCATGAACTTTCCTACTCTTTCCCAATCCAAACCAAACTATTTGAAAACCAATGCATGAAAGAGGGGGTCCAACCAATTTATTAAGCAAACTAAGCAAACCAAGCAAACGAAAACCAAAAAAAAAATGAAAAAGAAGATGCTCCAAGAACAACACAACTGTGCATTAAACAATAAAAACGAAGTGTTTGGAAGAAACCTGGGATTTTTATTGATGAAGAAGGGGATGCCTTAGGCATCCCCAAGCTTTGACGCTTTTAATTCTTGGATATTTCTTGGGGTGACACGGGGTGGCATCCCCAAGCTTGAGCTTTAGTCCATTCTTCATCTCATTACATCATTCTCTCCATACACCTAAAAATTTTCCTTCATACAAAACTTCACACAATCTTTATTAGCAACATTAGTGCACTTCAAGATAATAAGTCTTTAGATTAAGTTTCAAAACCAATAAAACTTCCATTAAAACACAAGCTACTGTAGCACTCCCCTTAAAAATCTCAATTCCATAAAAGAACTCAAAAAGGAACCAACAAGAAGCAAATGCAAATAATGGCAGAAATCTGTCAAAACAGACCAGCAGGTAAAAACCAATTTTTTTGAAGATCTTCTGTTGCTCAAGTCAAAAAGTGTTGAACTAACGAAAGTTAGAAAACAACCTGGGGCAGAAGCACAAAAATTCACGCCTCAAAGCGATGTACAGAGATTTTACACGAATTTTTACGGTGATGCACAGAAATCTGTTTTGGGACAGCAACTTTCCCAATCATTACTTCTCTCTCATGAGAGGTTACTCTTGGCACAAAAAAATAAAAAAAAGATAAGGAGCGGTTATTACTGAAGTAATAACTTCCAAGACTCATCTAAAACTTTTGGGTTATCTCACAATAAGTACTTTTCTTTAACGCCTTTAAGTTAGGCATAAGAAGCAAGAAAAACATCAAGTGTTCTCAAATGAAGAAGCATTAAAACCAAATTTCTTGCCCTTACCTCTCTTACTTTTATTCTTAACCTTGGGGAACATATGATTGTTTGGTGTAGAAGAAAAGTGCATGGTGCCCTTCTCCACATCTATTATTTCTCCAAGGAGTTTCAATAGGGATCTTCCAAGTGTGATTTGTCCTTTTCCTACACATCCAATAACAAGATAATCAGTAGAAACCATTTTCCCTAGGATCTTTGTAAACACTCCTTCAGCTATTCCAATGGGTAATATTGTGGCATTATTATCAAGAAATATTTCTTCTCCTCCTTCAGAAAGCCCCAAATATTCAAAGATTCATAGATATCTTTGGGCATAGGACAAAATTCAGACATGATATCACAGCGAGCATGAAAAGTTTCATTATTTATAACAATCTTTACTGTAGGGAGCCATTTGGAGGGTTCGGAATTTATTGGAACATAGTCATGATGCTCTCTAAGTGTATTATAGCAATCTTTTAAGCTGGCAGTGCTGGTCTCAAGAGTATTCAATCTAGAAAATATGTTTATGAAGGAAGAATCAGATTTGCTAGGCAAGTTGTAAGTACAGACCAACTTCTTTATGGCATTAACAGCATCATCCTCATTGCATTGGAAGAAATTTCCTCCCACTACAACATCCAAAGCATATCTATAGCAAAGAGCAATTCCAAGGTAAAAACTGCTAAGGAACAAGCTTTCAGTCATTTTAGGTTCAGTTTTTTTATGTAGATCAGAGATTCTAGACCAAGCTTCTTTGAAAATCTCTTCAATTCCTTGTTTAAAAGTGAAAATCATTTCCTCAGGTGACATAGTGATTGGATCAATGCTAGACATAATGACAACTTAAGATAGGAACTATTTTTTTTTGTGTTTCTAATAAAGAAAGTAAAGTAGTACAACTATTTTTTGTGTGTGTTTTTGATAAAGAAACAAGCAAACAAAGCAAAAATAAACTAAGAAAAACAAAAACAACAAAGTAAAGAGATTGGTTATGAGGGACTCCCCTTGTGAAGATGTCCTTGACTCCCCGGCAATGGCGCCAGAAAATATACTTGCTGACTCGTGTATTAACGAGCTCGTTGGGGAACCCCAAGAGGAAGGTATGATGAGTTGAGCAGTAAGTTTTCCCTCAGTTATGAAACCAAGGTTATCAATCCAGTAGGAGCAAGGAAACACCTCCAAGGTGTTGCTAGCTGGACTTTGGCGGGGCGCACTACCGCGCCCGGCAAAGAACGTGGAAACCTGCACAACACAACCACAGAACTTTGCCCCCAACTTACAGTGAGGTTGTCAATCTCACCGGTTTTGCTGAAACCAAAGGATTAAACGTATTGTGTGGAAGAAAGTAATAATTTGTAGAAAGTAAACAGAAAGCAGTAAACAGTTGTAGATTGATGGTAAAAGAAAGGACCGGGGTCCATAGTTCACTAGTGGTGGCTCTCCTTAAGATAGATAACATGTTGGGTGAACAAATTACAAAGGGGCAATTGAAAAACATCGAGAAAGCAATACATGCATATACTAATCATCTTGACTCCTTTGACATTCGATTGGGAATTACAACATTATACATAGACCATAATCCAACTGCATCTATGACTAATAATCCACCTTCAGGTTATCATCCGAACCCCCTCCAGTATTAAGTTGCAAGCAACAGATAATTGCATTACGCATTGCGTGTAAAGTAAACAATACGATTGTTATATGAACAAAGGATTATTGTTTTCTCCCTAGTAGCAACAACACATCTAGTACCTTAGAGATTTCTATCACTTCCCCAGATTACTAGAGGCATGAACCCACTATCGAGCATAAATACTAACTCTTGGAGTTGCTAGCATCTACTTGGCCAAGATAGATACTAACAACGGAAAGCATGGAAGATCACAAATAACAAAGACATGATAGAATCAATAATCAATCTGAAATAGCATCTCAATATCCATCGGATCACCACAAACACAACATGTAGGATTACAAATAGATGATCTTGATCATGAACGGAGCTCACAAGATCTAAACATGATATCACAAAGGAGAAGAACCAGCCATCTAGCTACTACATGGACCCGTAGTCCAGGGATGAACTACTCACGCATCACACCGGAGGCTTGCATGGTGATGAAGGAGGCCTCCAGGGTGAATTCTCCCCTTCGACAGGGTGCCGGGAAGAGCTTCAGATCCCTCCCGATCTAGGGATGGAGATGACAGCGGCTACAGACTCTTTCGTGGATTTTTGATCGGGTACTTAGGGTTTCTGTATCAGAGGCATCTTATAGGCGAAAGGGGAGGCCGAGGGGGTGCTCGAGGCGGCCAGACCACCCCCTGGCGCGGGCCAGGCTTGGTCACGCGGCTAGGTGGTGTGGCGGCCCCCTGGCCCCTCTCCGTCTCGTATTCTGGCTCCGTGTGTCCCTCGGTGAAAAACTGACTTTGGCTTTTGTCCCGTCCAATTCCGAGAATATTCATTTTCTGACTTTCCTGGAACCAAAAACAGCAGAAAACAGGCAGCTGGCACTGTGGCTCTTGTTAATAGGTTAGTCCAAGAAAGTGTATAAAAAGTACTCCAAAGTGTGGACAAAACATAAGAACGTAGATACAACCAAGCATGGAGCATCAAAAATTATGGATACGTTAGCAATGTGTCAGGATCCAACCAACTTATTTAAGCAAACCAAACAAAAAAACAGTAAAAACAAAGATGCTCCAAGAACAACACACAGTGCATAAGGTAATAAAAATAAAGTGTCTTGAAAGAAGACCTGAGATTATTGATGAAGAAGGGGATGCCCTACTTCTTGAATATTTCTTGGGGTGACACGGGTGGCATCCCCAAGCTTGAGATTTTGTTCATACTTCATCTCATCACATTATTCTTCCCTACACTTTAAAAGTTTCCTTCATACAAAACTTCACACAATCTTCATTAGCAACATTAGTGTACTCAAGATAATAAGTCTTTTTGGTTCAGTTTCAACATAAGTAAAACTTTCATTAAAACACAAGCTACTGTAGCACTTCCTTTAAAAGGTTCAAGTGATCAAAGAGAACTCCAAGAGAAAGAGATTAAGAGGCAAATGCAAATAATGCCAGAAATCTGTCAAAACAGACTAGTAGGTAAAAACCAATTTTTTCAAAGACCTTCTGTTGCTCAAATCGAGAAGTGTTGAACTAATGAAAGTTGGATAACAACCTGGGGCAGAAGCAAAAAATTACAGCTCAATTCGACATACAGAGATTTTTCACGAATTTTTACAGCGAAGCACAAAAATCTGTTTCGGGACAACAACTTTCCCAAATCTTACTTCTCTCTCATTAGAGGTTATTCTTGGCACAAAAACCACACAAAAATGATAATGAGAGTTTATTACAGAGGCAATAACTTCCAAGACTAAAAAAACAAAAAAAACTGAAAGTAAAAATATAATGGGTTGTCTCCCAAAAGCTCTTTCTTTATAGCCATTAAGATAGGCATGATAATTTCGATGATGCTCACATAAGAAATATGAATTTAAGTAAAAGAGAGCATCAAGAGGAAAATATGGAACAAACTTAAGTCTAACCCACTTCCTATGAAAAATAATCTTGTAAAAAAACAAGTCATGAAAGCACAAAGCAATAAGCATAGGAAAGCAAAACAAGTGCAACTTCAAAATTTTCAACATAAAGAGGGGAAACTTAATATTGTTAAGATACATAAAACCATGTTTCCCTCTCTCATAATAACTTTCAGTAGCATTATGAATAAAATTAACAATATAACTATCACATAAAACATTCTTATCATGAGCCACATGCATAAAACAATTATTACTCTCCCTATAAGAATAGTCATTCTTATTAATTGTAGTCGGAGCAAATTCAACAAAATAGCTATCATTATTATTCTCATCACCATAATCATCAAATATAGGAGGCATATTGTAATCATAATTAATTTTCTACTCAATAGTAGGTGGACTGAAAATAACATATTCATCATTGTAATCATCATATATTGGAGGCATAGTATCATCAAAGTAAATTTTGTCCTCCGTGCTTGGGGGACTAAAAAGATCATTTTCATAAAAGCAAGCTTCCCCAAGCTTAGACTTTTCCATAGCATTAGAAATAATGGTGTTCAAAGAATTCATACTAATAACATTGCTATTAGCACGCAAATAAAGTTCCATAGGTTTTTTAATTTTCTCTTCAAACACTTCATGTCCTAACTCAAGATAAATATTATAAAGCTCTCTAATTTTGTTGTTGTTTTCCATTAAGCCTAACTAGTGAAAATAAAAACAAGAAACAAAAATATATAATTGCAGAATCTAAAGGAAATAACTTCGAGCACTCACACACCAGCAATAGTACTAGAAGATTGCTTAGTGGCTAGAGGATGTGAGTACCTTTTACCTTACCTCCCCGACAACGGCGCGAGAAAATAGCTTGATGTCTACGCACACTTCTATTCTTGTAGACAGTGTTGGGCCTCCAAGTGCAGAGATTTGTAGAACAGCAGCAAGTTTCCCTTAAGTGGATTGCCCAAGGTTTATCAAACTCAGGGAGGAAGTGGTCAAAGGTATCCCTCTCAAGTAACCCTGCAATCAAGATACAAGAAGTCTCTTATGTCCCCAACACACCCAATACACTTGTCAGGTGTATAGGTGCACTAGTTCAGCGAAGAGATAGTGAAATACAAGTAATATGGATGATTATAAGTGGTAATTGCAATCTGAAATAAGAATGGCAGCACGCAAACATGTAACAGAACTGATTGTAAACGGTGTTTCAATGCTTAGAAACAAGGCCTAGGGATCATACTTTCACTAGTGGACACTCTCGTATAAATATCTTCTCTTTATGATGCTACCCTGAACTACTCTCCTGTTGGACGATGTAGGGCTATAACAACACACCTTAAAGTTCGCATTCCCCATCTAGACAACCCCTCACTATCACCTTGAGCGCTAGATGGTTCCAACAAACACCACAATCTCATAGAGACATCCAACTCAAATTATACTCATGATAAGTATTTTTGTAACCTTAGCCAAAGTGCCACACGGTGTGCACACTGTCAACTTCACACACGTGGGGATAAGCAGAGATTAATTAAAGCACTTGAGTAGAAGAATGGATCTATAGATTACAAAGCTCATGATCTCAATAAGATCACGCATAGAGAGATGAACACATAGCTATCGGTAGAGCCCTTAGCCTCGAGAGAGAACTACTCCCTCCTCATCATGGGAGTCAGCAACAACGATGGAGATGGCGGTTGAGTCGATGGAGATGGATTCGGGGGCACTTCCCCGTCCCGGCAGGGTGCCGAAATAGAGACTTCTGTCCCCTGAATCTCCTCTTCGGTGGCGGCGGCACTGCGGAACTTTTTGTGGAATTCTGATCTTGTCCTAGGGTTTTCATCCAGGGATGGAGGCCCGAGGGGCCCACACCACTTGTTGCCGCGACCAGGGGTACCCGCGCCACCATAGGGTGTGTCCAGCCCCTGGCCCTCCTTCGGCTGCCCTCCGGACTCCGTGTTCCTTCTGGTAAAATATTGACTTTGGCTTTTTTCCTGTCCAATTCCAAGAATATTTCCTTACTAGCTTTTCTAAAACCAAAAACAACAGAAAATAGGCAACTGACACTGTGGCATCTTGTTAATAGGTTAGTTCTAGAAAATGTATAAATACCTCAAAGTGTGAACAAAGCATAAGAAAGTTGATATAAAACAAGCATGGAACATCAAAAATTATAGATACGTTTATGACGTATCATTCATACAAGGACAACTTTACTTTATAAATACTTTGGGAAATATCATCAACCATGATTGTCTCTAGGGAATATTCCCAATAGTCTCCCACTTGCACTAGAGTCAATCATCCTGACATCACATGTCTAGGCATCTAATGCACATGGCTCTTACGTGTGCCTCATGCTTAGGCTATGTAAGTGGCTTTGTCAATGGATCTGTAACGTTTGCATATGTGTGTACCTTGCATAACTTGATATCACCTTGATCTACGAACTGGCGAATCAGGTGGTATCGCATGAGTATATGTTTGTTCTTCTGGTGTTGTCTAGGTTCCTTGGCTTGTGCAATAGCACCATTTTTGTCACAATACACGTCTAACAGATTGGACGAGGCCTGAACCACACCAAGATCAATCAGGAGGTTCCTGATCCAAACAACTTCCTTTGTCGCCTCCGAGGCAACAATATAATCATCCTCTATTGTAGATGCAGACACAGTCTCTTGCTTGGAACTCTTCCAGCTCATAGCCCCTCCGTTCAATACGAACACGTACCCATATTGTGAACGAGAATCATCTGAGTCAGTAAGGTAACTTGCATCCGTGTAACCCCTTACACTGAGTTCAACTCACCTCCATAAACTAGGAACACATCTTTAGTCCTTCTCAAGTACTTAAGAATGTTCTTAACCGCTGCCCAGTGGGTTTATCTAGGGTCAACCTGGTATCTGCTTACAACACTTAGAGCATAGGAAACATCTGGCCTAGTACAAATCATGGCATACATGATGGATCCGACTGCCGAAGCATACGAAATCGCACTCGTCCTACTTCGCTCATCAGTTGTCGAAGGACACTGAGTCTTGCTAAGTTTTACACCATGGGACATTGGGAAGAACCCCTTCTTAAACGATTCCATGTTGAACTTCTTCAACACTTTGTCCAAATATGTACTCTGACTCAATCCAATGAGCCTCCTGGATCTATCTCTATAGATCCTGATTCCTAGTATATTAAGTTGCCTCACCCAAGTCCTTCATTGAGAAACTCCTTTCCAATGACTCCTTGGTTTCTTGCAACATATGGACTTCATTTCCAATCAAAAATATGTCATCCACATATAAGACCAGAAAGTTTACTTTGCTCCCACTAAACTTCTTGTATAAACAAGAATCATGATCACTCTTGATGAAGCCAAATGATTTGACTACCTCATCAAAGTGAATGTTCCAACTCTGAGATGCTTGCTTCAACCCATAAATAGATTTTTGAAGTTTGCATACCTTGTCAGCATTAGCTAGATCGACAAAACCCCCAGGATGTATCATATACACGTCCTCAGTTAATTTTCCATTAAGGAAAACCGTTTTGACATCCATCTGCCATATCTCATAGTCGAAATAGGCTGCTATAGCTAACACGATCCGAACTGATTTTAGCATCGCTACGGGTGAGAAAGTCTCATTGTAGTCAACTCCTTGAACCTACCAAAACCCCTTTGCGACAAGCCATGCTTTATAGATAGAAATATTTCCATCCATATCAGTTTTCCTCTTAAAGATCCATTTGCACTCGACGGGTCTTGCACCGTATGGCAGATCAACCAAGTTCCAAACTTGATTTTCATCCATGGACTTTAATTCGGATCTCATGGCTCCAAGCCATGACTCAGAATCAGAACCCACCATCACTTCCGAATAAGTTATAGGCTCATCACTGTCCAACAGTAACACGTTACAAACACTTCGCAATCTGGCCGATCTCCACGGTGTAGGTGCAGCTGCCGGCTCAGGTACCACGACCGGCTCAACCTCCAAGGCTTTTGCTGAACCACTACTAGTAGGTTCCTCTCGAACTTCTTCGAGCTGTACCGCACTCTCACTGACTTCCCGACTAAGAAAATATTTCTCAACAAAGACACCGTTCTGAGCGACAAACACTTTGCCCTCTTCTCGGTTGTAGAAGTAGTAATCCAAGGTTTCCCTTGGATACCCAACGAAAATACATTTATACGATTTGGCTGTAAGCTTGTCTGACTGAAGTCTCTTGACAAATGCTTCACAACCCCAAATACTGAGAAAAGACAAACTCGGCTTCTTGCCAGTCCACATCTCATGCGGTGTCTTCTCTACCGATTTTGATGGTACTCTATTTAGTGTGAACACCGCCATTTCTAGACAATAACCCCAAAATGATAAAGGTAGATATGTCTAACTCATCATTGATCATACCATGTCCAACAACATCTGATTCTGCCATTCTGACACACCGTTTCTCTGTGGTGTACCCAGCGGAGTGAGATGAGGAACTATTTCACAACTCTTTATATGGTCATTAAACTCGTGGCTCATGCACTTAGCTCCTCGGTCCGACCGAAGAAACTTTATTTTCTTGCCGAGTTGATTCTGTACTTCATTTTGGAATTCTTTGAACTTTTCAAAGGCTTTCGACTTATGTTTCATCAAGTAGACATATCCATATCTACTCAAATCATTAGTGAAGGTAATAAAGTACTCATAACCACCCCTGACTGTCACGCTCATTGGACCACATACATCACTATGTACTAGTCCCAACAAATCAGACGCCCTTTCACAACTCCTTGCAAAAGGTGTCTTGGTCATCTTGCCTAGAAGGCAGGATTCACATCTCTCGAACGACTCCAAGTCGAATGAAGTTAGGAGTCCATCATCATGGAGCTTCTTCATGCGTTTCCAACTTATATGACCAAGTCGATAGTGCCAAAAGAAAGTCATATTCAGATCATTTGGTTTCAACCTTTTCACATTTACGTTATAGACCGACCCACCATCAAGATTCAAAATAAATTACCCGTTCTGAACGGGTGCAAAGCCGTGAAACATATCATTCAAATATAAAGAACAACCATTGTTCTTAATATTAGACTCATAGCCTTGTCTCGTCAAACATGAGGCAAAATAATGTTTCGACTAAGCACTGGAACATAATAACAATTATTTATCTCCATTAAGAATCCTGAAGGTAAATGAAGTTGCATTGTACCGACTTCCAATGCAGCGACTCTCGCTTTGTTGTCGACCTGAATGTCAACCTCGCCTCTTGTTACACTCCTAGTTCTTATGATTCCCTGCAACGAGTTGCAGATATGAATGACTGATTCGGTATCATATACCCAAGAACTACCAGGTGCACCAGCAAGACAAAGGTTTATAACATTGCAAACAAGTGTACCTGAGTTGGAAGTCACACCTCCACTCTTGGCTTTATCCGCCAAATACTTGCTACAATTCCTCTTCCAATGGCCATCCGCCTTGCAATAGAAGCAAGCAGGTCCGCCTGAAGGAGATGACTTAGTCCCCGAGGAAACGCTTGGGATCTCATCCTGAGCATTACCTCCTGACTTAGCCTTCTTCTTATTATTCCAATAACTCTTCTTAAACTTAGCCTTATTTTGTACCACCAACACTTGGTTGGTACCTTTCTTGAGATCAACCTCTGCCTGCTTAAGCATCCCATGCAATTCAGTGAGCTTATTATACATACCATGCTTGTGGTAGTTTGATATGAAATGACCATACACACTAGGAAGAGAGTTCAGAATTATATTTGTAGCGAACTCTTCGCTAATGGGGCAGCGAAGCCTTTCCAGAGATTGCACGTAACCAACCATCTTGATCACATGCGGACTATGTGGATCGCCATCGTTAAGCTTACAACTCAGCAAAGCTTGAGAGACTTGATACCTCTAGGTCTTTGCCTGAGCCAGGAACATACTTTTGAGGCTTTCGATCATATTGTAGGCCTCAACATTCTCGAACTGTTGCTGCAAGTCCGGTTCCATGTGAGCAAGCATAAGACAACTAATTTCTGTAGACTCATCACATGTTCTACGGTAGGCATTGGTTGTTGCAACACCTGCATTCTCATCTAGCACATCTGGAAGCGGGTTGTCTAGAACATGGTCCCTCTTTTCTTGTTTGAGAATAATTCTCAGGTTACGATACTAATTGGTGAAGTTTGTTCCATTAAGTTTATCTTTCTCTAGGATGGTCCTCAAAGCAAAACTGGATAACCGAGGGAGACTTCTATTAAGTTTATCTTTCTCTAAGTTTATCTTTCTCTAGGATGGTCCTCAACCAAATAAAGTGCAATGTTGAAAGCGTTCCCCATGGTAGCATGGTTCTGCTAATTTACAACTTATAAAGAGCAAGCACATATGCAACATAGATGGGCACAATGGTTCATGTTTATTAAGTGCAAGAAAAGTAGAGTGTGCCATCAAGTTTGTGAGAGCTTTAATCACTAATTTTCACATAACAAGTTTAATTCGGAAGGTAGATAAAAACATGAATATACTTGGAATAGCAAATTCTAATAGGTAGGTATGGTGGACTATTTGGAATAACTTGGTTTTATTTGGGGTTGGATGCATGAGTGGAACTCATACTTGGTATGGAGGCTAGCAAAATATTGGGAGCGACCAACTAAGAGAGCAATAATGGCCATAATCATGCAAAGCGACAAAACATTATTGATTAAAGCATAAAGTGATATTACAAGTCGAAAACTAAATGATCATAGAGGCTATGGTGACTTGGTATAGTCTTAACATGGTGTGAGCATGCGCCAAGTCAACGCAAATAAAGCATCAAAGGAGAATACCACAATATTATGCTTTAATATGCTAAAACAATGCATGATTCTTTCAAGGCACATTAAGCAATCTCAATTGTTTATAACAAGTCATGCTACAACAATAATCACTAAGCATAAATCCAAAAAAATATCAAGCATGACATGATAAAGTCTAAGTCACAGTCAAAAACAAGCTCCTTTTATACCGCTTAAGCATGAACTTTCTAGACTTTTCCAATCCAAATCAACCTATTTGAAAACCATCATACATGAATGTGGGGGTACAACCAATTTATTCAAGCAAACTAAGCAAACGAAAACTAAAAACAAAACAAAGACGCTCCAAGAACAACACAACTATGCATGAAACGGTAAAAATGAAGTGTTTGGAAGAAACCTGAGATTTTTATTGATGAAGAAGGGGATGCCTTGGGCATCCCCAAGCTTTGACGCTTGTACTTCTTGAATATTTCTTGGGGTGACATGGGTGGCATCCCCAAGCTTGACCTTTTGTCCATACTTCATCTTATCACATTACTCTTCCCTACACTTAAAATTTCCTTCATACAAAACTTCACACAATCTTCATTAGCAACATTAGTGTACTCAAGATAATAAGTCTTTTGGTTTAGTTCCAACACAAATAAAACTTCCATTAAAACACAAGATACTGTAGCACTTCCTTTAAAAAGTTCAAATGATCAAAGAGAACTCCAAGAGAAAGAGATTAAGAGGCAAATGCAAATAATGGCAGAAATCTGTCAAAACAGACCAGTAGGTAAGGACCATTTTTTCGAAGACCTTCTGTTGCTCAAATCGAAAAGTGTTGAACTAACGAAAGTTGGATAACGACCTGGGGCAGAAGCACAAACAATTACAGCTCAAACTGACATACAGAGATGTTTCACGAATTTTTATAGCGAAGCACAAAAATCTGTTTCGGGACAACAACTTTCCCAAGTCTTACTTCTCTCTCATTAGAGGTTAATCTTGGCACAAAAACCACACAAAAATAATAAGGATAGGTTATTACTGAAGCAATAACTTCCAAGACTCAACAAAAGACTCCTAACAAAATTTGGGTTATCTCCCAATAAGTGCTTTTCTTTAACGCCTTTGAGATAGGCATAAGAAGCAAGAAAAGAATCAAGTATTCTCAAATGAAGAAGCATTAAGATCAATACCAAAAATATCTTCAACAAGGCAAGGTATCTCATCCAAATAAGTTCTATAGGATCCCCTCTCACTACTCTTGGGTTCACTATTTTCATCAAACGGGTTTTCAGGAACAATCCAATCAAAATTCTTTTCTAAGGCTTCATGCATTCCTACAAGTTTTAAAGGTATTGGTATTTTAATTTCCTTTCCATCTTTAGGTTTGGTTTTATCCATCCTTTCTCGTGTACCAATAACATCTACACATGAGCCTAACATATTAAAACGACCAAAGACTTCTCTAGCTTCCTTAACAACATCATATAATTCTTTAAGCAAAGTTTCTAGAATGAAATCTCTCTTTTTAGTATCCTCAATATCTTTAAGTTTAAGAAACATTACTTGCATTATGGGGTTAAGGTTAACAAACCTAGCTTCCAACATGTGAACTAAAGAATCTGCAGCAATTTCATAATTTGGAGCAAGTTCTGCAAGGGATCTATCCTCAATATCCTCATGCTTGCTAACATGATTAAAAAATTCTTCAATATTATCTTTCCCAATTATAGAGCCACTACCTATTGAAAGGTCTTTCAAGGTGAACTTAGGGATTAACATGGTGAGCTAAGAACGAGGTAACAACTATAGAAAGAACTAATTTTTTTTGTGTTTTTGATAAAGAAACCAAACTAGTACAACTAATTTTTTGTGTGTTTTTGATAAAGAAACAAGCAAACAAAGCAGAAATAAACTAAGCAAAACAAATAAAACAAAGTAAAGAGATTGGTTATGAGGGACTCCCCTTGTGAAGATGTCCTTGACTCCCCGGCAACGGTGCCAGAAAAAGCTTGATGATTGGCTCAACACGTATCGAGCTTGTTGGGGAACCCCAAGAGGAAGGTATGATGAGCACAACAACAAGTTTTCCCTTAGTTCTGAAACCAAGGTTATCGAACCAGTAGGATCAAGGAAACACCTCCAAGGTGTTGTTTCCAACTTGGAATCCTGCACAACACAACCATAGAACTTTGCCCCCAACTTACAGTGAGGTTGTCAATCTCACCGGTTTTGCTGAAAACAAAGGATTAAACGTATTATGTGGAAGATAGTAATTGCTTGCAGAAAGTAAACAGCAAATAGTAAATAGATTGTAGATTTATGGTAAAAGAATGGACCGGGGTCCATAGTTCACTAGAGGTGATTCTCCTTAAGATAGATGACATGTTGGGTGAACAAATTACAGCGGGGCAATTGACAGACACCGAGAAAGCATACATGCATATACTAATCATCTTGACTCCTATGAGATTTGATTGGGCATTACAAAATTATACATAGACCGTAATCCAACTGCATCTATGACTAATAATCCACCTTCAGGTTATCATCCGAACCCCCTCCGGTATTAAGTTGCAAGCAACAGATAATTGCATTAAGCAAAGTGTGTAAAGTAAACAATACGATTGCTGTTTTCTCCCTAGTAGCAACAACACATCTAGTACCTTAGAGATTTCTGTCACTTCCCCAGATTCCTAGAGGCATGAACCCACTATCGAGCATAAATACTCCCTCTTGGAGTTGCTAGCATCTACTCGGCCAAGATAGCTACTAACAACGGAAAGCATGCAAGATCACACATAACATAGACATGATAGAATCAATAATCAATCTGAAATAACATCTCAATATCCAGCGGTTCCCCGCAAACACAACATCTAAGATTACAAATAGATGATCTTGATCATGAACGGAGCTCACAAGATCTAAACATGGTAGCACAAAGGAGAAGAACCAACCATCTAGCTACTACATGGACCCGTAGTCTAGGGATGAACTACTCACGCATCACACCAGAGGCAGTCATGGTGATGAAGAAGGCCTCCAGGGTGATCTCTCCCCTCTGGCTGGGTGCCGAGAAGAGCTTCAGATCCCTCCCGATCTAGGGATGGAGATGGCGGCGGCTACAGACTCTTTCATGGAATTTTGATCAGGTACTTAGGGTTTTCGTCTTGGAGGTAATATATAGGCGAAGGGGCAATGTCGGTGGAGTACCAGGGGGCCACACCCCTGGTGGCGCGGGTAGGGCTGGCCGTGCCACCACCAGGTGTGGCCGCCCTAGTTCCCCTCTTCGTCTCCCCTCCGGACTCCGTGTTCCTTCTGGTGAAATATTGACTTGGGCTTTTGTCCGGTCCAATTCCGAGAATATTTCCTTACTAGCTTTTCTGAAACCAAAAACAGTAGAAAACAGGCAACTGGCATTGTGGCATCTTGTTAATAGGTTAGTTCCAAAAAATGTGTAAAAATACTCCAAAGTGTGGACAAAACATAAGAAAATAGATATAAAATAAGCATGGAACATCAAAAATTATAGATACATTTGCAACGTATCAATGAGGTTGATGTTGGTGGTTTGGCCAACCACACCATTCTGAGAGTAGATTGGATCCAACCTCTTCTTGTCATATGCCTTACCATGTACATGCATTCTGAGACCACTGGGGGCATTGAGATTGAAAGGCAATCCAAGAATGTGTGCAAACTGAGCCATGCTAGAGCGACACCTAGTAGTGCCAGAGATCCACTCAAGGGGAATATCCGTAGTGTCCCCAAAGACCACTATGGCATAGAACTGCTGGACCAACTCAACATTGTAGTCTTCCTTTATGTGAAAGATGGTGTGCAGCCTCATCTTCTTAGTCACCGGAAGAGTGTCCTCAAAGTACCTATGAGCTTTGAGCTTCTCAAGATCCAACCACTACATGGGGCACACAGGAGTCCTTAAAGCACAAAACACCTCAGAAAAGAGTAAGGCTTATTCATTTCTCCAAAAGCGATCATCATCCAAGGCGTGAGACAAAGAATAGAACTGCTGGATTCTCATCTCCACAAACTCCTCGGTACCCAAATCTGCCAGAGTGGGCAATGCTTCAAACTTCATGCGCTTGGCTTCATCCCTTTCCAGTTCTCTGACCTTTTCTTGCTTTGCTGCAGCATGATCACAAGCAGCCTACTTGGCCATAGATGGATCAACATGAATGTCTTCATCATGGAGCCTACGAGGATGAGACTTTTGAGTAGTCTTGGATCGACGAGGATGAGAGCTACCTATGAGATTAGAGTAGAAGGATATCATATGGGTAAGAACATTTGTCTAGGAGATATAAACACATAGCAGTAGTCAAAGTAATGCAGGAGATGTACTAGCTGAAAACACCCAGACTGCCTGGCAAACTCATCCTAGAGACTCTGCCTCGCCCGGCCATTCTGGGGCGTACGCGCCGGACATTCCGGTGCATACACGCGGACATTCCGACTAGAGTCTTGATGATTTTTGGGCAGTTCGAGAGTGTTCAACCGGAGCAGATCAGGATTGCTAGAACCACTACAAGGATGGGTATTGCATGCAATATGATGTATCCATGGATCTAGGTAAGACATTGCCCCAAAAAATTCATCTAGAGCAAACCCTAGAGATGGAGAAGGGGAGGGGCACTATACCAGCATCCATGGAGACCTTCACCGGAGGGGAATGGATCCCGGTGGCAAAGGGAAAGGAATGGCCGGTGGCAACAGCCGGATTCGGGGTGGAGGAGCCCTCCTGATGGTGCTCCTGGTCGGGGCAGCAGGTTGGGTCCAAGAGGGAGTCGGGGAGGAGAAGGAGGATTGAACCGTCCACTTCTCCCCGACCCCTTTTACGAGTTTTGAAACTGTTGGGGCCGGAGTGTCAGGGTGAAATTCACCTGAGTGTTTGGCCCAGTCGGAATGTCCGGAGTGAATCAATCGGAGAGTCCGGTCTGGCCGGATACTCCTGTTGGTTTACGGCGGACATCCGGCCCCTGCAATGAAAAACCCCAGTTTCAAGTAGTGTACAAATGTGTGGCAATAGGAGCATGTTTAAAGTTGAGAATATGCCTGGGATTCAGAAGATGTACTGTGAAGAACCAAAAAAGCATAGATTTTCAAGAAGATGACAAATTAAGTTCCAAATCAAACGAACCAAGAACCAACTCTTCAATAAGAAGAGGGCAGTGGGTGAGGCCACCATGTAAGAGTTTGTGGCATGACACCGCAAATAATTATCCCTGGGTTCATAGCCACTACTCATCAATGAAGATCACATATCACCAAATGATATTAAGAGAATTAAATTTCTTAATGTTGGCATTATGGGGGAAGGGATAGTCCAATGTATTAGGACCGCACTCCCCCTATGTCCATGCCTTCACCAAAACCAAATAAGAGTCAAGACATAGGTGAGTTTGCAAGGTGATCAAGTCAAGCTCCTTGAATCTATGATATTTAGTTCATTCTCAAATAACAAAATCTTGCTTCATCAAGTGGCTTCGTGAAAATGTCGGCACGTTGATCTTTGGTTGACACATAAGATAGCTCAATATCACCTCGAGAAACATGGTCTCTAATGAAGTGATGATGAATCTCAATATGCTTTGTCCTTATATGATCCACTGGGTTATAGGCAATCTTGATAGCACTTTCATTGTCACATAGAAGAGGCAGTTTGTCACAATGTACACCGTATTCCTTTAAAGTTTGCCTCATCCATAGCAATTGAGTACAAGCACTAGCAGTTGCTACATACTCGGCTTCAGCGGTGGAGAGAGATATACAATTTTGCTTCTTAGAAGACCAACACACCAAGAACCTCCCAAGGAATTGGCAAGCCCCAGAGGTTGATTTTCTATCATCCTTATCACTAGCCCAATCGGAATCCGTGTATCCATAAAGAGAGAAAGTTGAGCCCCTAGGATACCAAATACCATAGTTTGGGGTATGAACCAAATATCGAAAGATTCTCTTGACCGCCATCAAATGGCTTTCTTTAGGATCCACTTAATAACTTGCACACACTGCTACACTCAACACAATATCGGGTCTAGATGCACAAAGGTAAAGCAAAGAACCAATCATGGACCGGTATACCTTTTGATCCACATCTTTACCATTTGGGTTTAGTTCAAGATGGGTATTTGTTGCCATGGGAGTGGGAGCTCCATTTAGATCTTTCATTTTGAATCTCTTGAGCATATCTTTAGTATACTTGGCTTGGTTGAGGAATGTTCCTCCTCTTACTTGCTTGATCTCAAAACCAAGAAATACTCTCAATCCCCCCATCATAGACATCCGGAACCTATTAGTCATAAGATTTGAGAATTCATCTTTAAAAGCTTTGTTAGATGAGCCAAAGATAATATCATCAACATATATTTGGCATACAAAAATCTCCCCATTGACCTTCTTAGTAAAAAGAGTGGGATCGATTTTCCCAACCTCAAACCCACGATCTAACGACAACTCTCTAAGGTTCCCATACCATGTGCGTGGAGCTTGTTTGAGCCCATAGAGCGCCTTATCAAGTTTGTAGATGTGGTTTGGAAAGTTGGGATCCTCAAACCCTGGGGGTTGCTTTACATATACCAACTCATGCAATGGACCATTAAGAAATGCACTTTCTACATCCATTTGTTGTAATTTAAAGTTATGATGTGCCACATAAGCAAGAAGGATATAGATGGACTCAAGGCGAGCCACGGGTGCATATGTCTCTCCATAATCAATGCCTTCAATTTGAGAGAACCCTTGTGCAACCAATCTTGCCTTGTTCCTCACAACAATTCCATGCTCATCTTGCTTGTTCTTGAATATCCACTTGGTGCCTATAACATTGCGACAATCTTTTGGCTTTTCAACTAACTTCCATACTTTGTTTCTCTCAAAGTTGTTGAGCTCTTTGTGCATTGCTTCCAACCAATCCAATTCTTAAAGAGCTTCCCATACTTTCTTTGGTTCCACCATGGAAATGTGTGCTTGGTGTTCACCAAAACTCTTCAATTAAGCTCTAGTGGATATCCCTCTTCTTAGATCCCTGACCACATTCTCTAGAGTGTGGTCTCTTAATTCCAATATTCTATCCATTCTAGCTTGGCGATGAGTTTCGATTTCCTTGTTGTTTCTTGTGGGGATCTCTTCATCATTTTGGTCCTCGTCTTGACCATTAACTTGACCTTGATCATCATCGGAATCATTCTCTTATTCAAGAGGCAAAGATTGACCTTGGTCTTGATCAGGCACACTTCTAGACATGCGTTGAGATGATCTTATGGCATATTATACAGATCTTCCTTGTGTAATAGACTTAGCAGCGCTAGACATTCTGGCAAATGGAGACTCAAGCTCCTCCTAGCTAGAGGTTTCTCCCGAATCAACTTGTTGAGGGTCCACAACTTGTCTTTGGCTTGGGTCATTGTCTTCCTCGATAGGAGCTTGTTGATGTTGTGAAGATGAGGGCTCCACTTGAGTAGAGCATAGTTCTTCTCGATCCGCCATAAGGGGTTCCTCAATAGGGCGGATGAATCCCACACCCATTCTTGCTATGGCTTCCTGGCATTTCATCATCTACATCACAAACATCAACATGCCCCCTTGGGGACCATCATATTCTTCAAACACTACACGACAAGATTCTATGACAATTCCAGAGAGCTTGTCATAGATTCTATAAGTGTGGGATTCGAGACTATAACCAACAAATATACCGTTGATGACCCACAATTATAGGAGGTGTATCGCAGTATTTTCGATAAGTAAGAGTGTCGAACCCAATGAGGAGCAGAAGGTGTTGACGAGTGGCTTGGAGCAGGAATTCTCTATAAATACTTAGCAAACAGATTTTTAGGGTTTTTTGATAATGCAGATAAATAAAGTGCGAGTAAATAAAAGACAATAATAATAAATGCAGCAAGTGGCCCAATCCTTTCTTTATCAAAGGACAAGCCGGTTGTATTACTTAAGATGACCAAATGTTCTCGAGGACACATGGGAATATTGTTAAGTGCTTTCGCTTCATATAGTTGATTAATCTTCTTTAGTTTGATAAGTGTTGTGTGGGTGAACCTGTGCTAATGTACTGACCTTCCTAGGACTAATACATACTTGTGATTAAACCCCTTGCAAGCATCCACAAGTACAAGAAAGTAATTAAGATAAAAACCTAACCATAGCTTTAAACTCTGAGATCCTACACTCCCTTGTGCAAAGGTTTCCTAACGGGGGTTTAGGTTTCTATCACTCCGGCAACCCCTACAATTAGTAGACAAATACACAATGCATTCCCTTAGGCCCATAAAGGTGAAGTGCCATGTAGTCGACGTTCACATGACACCACTAGAAGAATAACACAACAACTTAAATAACAAACTATTGAATTTTTCTCAACACAATTCCACTACTAACAACATGACTTCTCCCATGTCCTCAATAACTAGACGAACTACTCACAAGGCATCATATGGATCAAGATCAGAGATGAAATAATGATGAGTAACAACCTGAACATAACAATAATTCAATGGTTCCACTCAATAGCATCAACTACAACAAGTAATCAACACCGGGAAAGTTTCCCCTAAGAACTATGCAAGATTCAACCCAATTGTTACAGCGGTACGAAGTGGTGATGATGGTGCTGGTGGAGATGATGATGGAGATGATGGTGATGATGATCCCGATGAAGTCCAGCTTTATGGTGGTGTTAATAGCAACGATCTCCCCTCTCCGGGAAGGAATTTCCCCGGCAGATTTCTGCCTGCCAGAGAGCTCTTTCTCTCTACAGTTTTCCGCCCCGCAGAGGCGACGAAATCTTTATGTGGTCGCTCTCTGAGTCTTAGGGTTTCATGGGGATAATATACGCCAAAGGGGAGAGCCAGAGTTGGGCTAGGGTGGCCACACCACCTGGTGGCGTGGCTAGGGCTGGCCCGTGCCAGGGATGGTGTGGGCCCCCTGTGGCCCATCTCCGCTCCCCCTTCTGGCAACCTTCGTCTTCTAGAAAAATAGGATTTTCCATGTATTTTCTGGAATTTTCTGATCTTCGCGAATTTTGCCTCCAAACAGCGCCTTTTCCATCAAAATCCTGACTTCAGCGGTCCATCCTCCAAAAGTCATCAACCATGCAAAAATAGATGAAATAACATAAGTATCACCTCTTAATATGAAATATATCAATGAATAACAGTAAATTATGATATAGACTAGTGAAGCAAAATGGACGTATCAACTCCCCCCAAGCTTAGACTTCGCTTGTCCCCAAGCAAAAACTGAGCTCAATAAACATGACCTCAAGTTTATGGAGTGAAGAGTTGATAAAAGAATACGAACAAGAAGCATCACATTCATCAATACACAAATCATAATAGAAGACAACTCATTATTATATAACTTAACTTTTAATAAGTAAAGGAAACACAATAAAGATGCATAAAGTAAATCATAATTGGTAAAGGCAAACTTTGCTCTTGGTCAAAGAATAGTTAACAATTTGCAGGAGTTCAAACATAAAGAGGTTTTCAATGATAGCTTTCAAAGTAATATTCACTAAGATAAGAGCAATGTGCAAAACAAGGAACATAAGAAACATGATTGAATAAATCATCATATGAATGAATGAAACACAACAACTCAAAATACTTGCTGAGATAGAAAGGAATAGGTTTAACGACTCAACTAAAAAGTAAAAGATAGGCCCTTCACAGAGTGAAGCAGGGATTTCAAGTTTCATAAAGAGCTTCCAAAAAATATGGTACTTATTAGCTTTCAGCTCTCATTGCCCCTATCATAAGCATCTTTAAGTGATTATGGTTAAAGTGATCAAATATGAGGATATGCTTGACAAGTTATAAGTTGAAAATATCATGCCCCTTACTTACGAGTACCGTTCCTCATGCTACTCAAGTTTAGTCATAGGTAAGTTCTTGTCATTGTAAGTACATGTGTATCATAGAGAACCACCACCGGGGTACCCCTTGCTCGATGATACGGAAGAATCCCAATATCAAAATGACAAGGCAAGCAGACAATGAGCATCTTAGCATCCTTTTATTTCCTATTTGCATAGGTATCTTTGTTCTTTTCTTTCTCTCTTTTTTCTTTCCTATTTGCATAGGTTTTTTTATATATAAGGGATGCTTCATAAATTACTCACTATGGTTATGCTGCAGGTTTCCACCATGATTAGGCATGGCTTAGACCAGCCGCCCAGGCGTTTCTCTAACACATATATGAACTCCATGAGCCTTACAAGCTCCCCTTTCATTTCACACCACTGGGATCCATAATCAAAAGAACATGATATCAACTAAATAAAGTGCAATATTGAAAGTGTTCCCCCATGGTAACATGGTTCTGCTAATTCACAACTTACAAAGCACAAGCATATATGCAACATAGATGGGCACAATGGTTCAAGTTTATTAAGTGCAAGAAAGTAAAGTGTGCCATCAAGTTCGTGAGAGCTTTAATCACTAATTTTCACATAACAAGTTTAATTCGGAATGTAGATAAAAACAAGAATTTACTTGGAATAGCAATAGTGCTAATAGGTAGGTATGGTGGACACAAATGGCATAGGTTTTGGTTTAAGGATTGGATGCACGAGAAGCATTCCCTCTCAGTATAGGTTTTAGGCTAGCAAGGCTAGGTAGCAAGCATAAGAGTTGAAGGAAACAAACAAACATACAAGTGATAAAAACAAACATGCAATCTTCCTTGGAAACACAAAAGATCTTAACTAGAGAATACTAAGCTTATGAGCAAATCAAGAAAGATGATGAAATTATATTTCTTAAGAGTATTTTTATCTTTTTCATTCAATTCTCATAGAAGTGTTGCTATTGACCGAGCCAGGTTTGACAAAACCAACTAAATTTACTTAATGATCCCAAAGTGATACCAATACTAACTGTAACACCCCAATTTCAGCAACCCTGATTAGTTGTCCAGAAGGCAAAAATCAGGGGGAACAAAAACTTTTCTTGTTTAAGTGCTACAGTGTTTGCTTGTTGTTTGAATAGGCTTAGGCATATGCGTGTGTTTTAACTAATATCCTCCTTCCCTCAACACCAGTTAACAAAAGCTATTTCACAAAACTACCTTGGCTTATTTCTCCATATTCTCAAATGTTTTGGCATTTGAAAACCTGAGCCAAGATGCCTTGCAAACCAAACTATTTTAGTAACTTCTATTGACAAAACTATGGAGATCTATATAATATAATCTCCTTATGTTTTCAAGGCAGAACCCTCAACTATTCTTATCTCTAGAATTACCAAAACCTTTTTATGAAGCATTTGAATTCCAATCTTGGTAGAAATACCAAGAGACCCTCATATTATTCCAAACTACAACCTTTTAAACCTACCTACCTCTACCTCAAGCTAGGCTTGATGGTAACCCTAGTAGTGGATTGCTTTGTTTATAGGATGAATTGCCTTGATCTGCTATCTAATGATTGCCTTGATCTGCTGTTTGGTTTGTTTTCTTAGGAGATAGTATGAGCCACCCTAGGAGCTCACTCTCTAGGACTCAAGCTACTCCCCATCAACAACTCCTAACCTATACTACAAGTTGGACCCAATCTCTAATGCCTAGATGATCCTCCAAATCCCCTTAAACAGATCGATTCTAAAGTGATCCCTTCTATAAGCTTCCAAGTCCTTGAAGACCAATATCAAGCATGGGTCCCTCCTACTCAGTCCACTCTTACACATCATCCACTTGATGATGCTTTGGTACCTTTCAACCCCTCACAAGCATCACCACCCACATTCTAGTCAAAAACCCTAAATCTGCCAAATTTGACTAAGTCTGGAAAACTATTTCTAACATCACCTTTTCAAATGCCTCCCTTTCTCAAACCTTGTGCCTTTTTGGAAATGCACTTGAACCATATTGTAGACCATCATAAGGAATACAAAGGCCTACTCTTACCTTTGGTTATTCCATCCTCCCACCCACTGGTTCTTGATGGTTTTGCAGGCAAGAAAATAACTTTTCCTGCAAATCTAGTCAACATGCCTACTTTGACAAAAGTTCACACCACCATCCTATCTTCTATGGACCAACTCTTTGCATGATGGTGATCTACTCTTATAGGTCTAACAGTACCCACCTCACTTGTTCCAATTGGATCTTTGTGCTTCAAGAACCCACTTGGTTTTGAAGGCTACTTGATAACCTCTTTTGGCAGCCTTATTTTATTCATAGTTCCACATCAATTCTTGGAGAACTCAAACCTGTCCACCACCAACTCCCTATACCATGGTGATCTACATCACTTGGTCTATACATCCCTATATTCCCTTGTAAGGTCCCCAATCTTTAATAAGATTGAGCCCCCTGTGTTTACAATGCTAGTCCCTGGATCAATAGCTAGCATCCACAGTTCAGATGTAATATCAAGAAACAAAGGTCATAATACAACTTTATAACCAGGAATAAAATAGTTTTATTACATCAATACATAGCTCATTTGGCTATTACATTACATTGCAGCGGAATAACTATAGTCATGGTGTCCTTCATCTTCAAAGTGCCACAGGCAGATGTTGGTTGTAGACTTTGTAATCCTAATCAATCAATCTTCACTAAAAACAATCAAACCTGCAACATAATAAGTTACAGCCACAAGGGTCAATACATTTGAATTGTATTGGCAAGTTTCACTCTTATGAATAATATAGGTGGATCCTATCACTACATGCAAATTTGGCTAAGTGGAGTTTCAGGCTCATTTGCATAAAGCAATATTTTATCCTATCTTTTCAAAAATGGTTTTTGGTCCTTTGTCAAATCTCCTTTCAAAAATCTCTTGAACTCCTTGGTAAAAACCCAAGTGTTCAAGTCCTTGTCAAAAATCTCTTGAGCACCTTAGTAACTCCAAGTACATCAAGTTTTGTCAAAATCTCTTGAGCTTAAGGTAACTCCAAGTGCATCAAGTTTTGTCAAAATCTCTTGAGTTCCTTGGTAACTCCAAGTACATCAAGTTTTGTCAAAATCTCTTGAGCTTCTTGGTAACTCCAAGTGCATCAAGTTTTGTCAAAATCTCTTGAGTTCCTTGGTAACTCCAAGTGCATCAAGTTTTTAAAAGTTTTCTTTTAGATATTAGAATGTCGAGATCTTCCATAGCTTCAGGCCTTTAGTTGCTCAGTATTGTCCATAACCGGGGACACGGCTAAGTACTTAGATTTTATTATCTTCTGCAGAAGTTGTACACTTTACCCACATGTCCACTCTCATCTTGTTGCCACCAGTGGTCACTGGATTAGTACTCACCAAGATGGAATCTTGATTGAGAGTGTGACGAAGTCTTTCCAAAAGGTCCTCCCATACACCATTGCTAGCTTGTCTTTAGCCCCCATGAAGCATTCCAGATCCCCATGTCTGGTAACTAAAGACAATGTATGGGTCTTCCTAATGTAATTGACTAAGCCAGAGCCATAATAGCATGTGGTTGCACACGAAAGCCACAATTGGAGAAGCATGTTCAATCTCTAAGTTTCCTAGGTGGGTTTTCTTTTGGAGCACAACACAAAGAGATTACCATAGTCATGGTTCCTTTTGTTTCCACCTTCTCCAAAACTTAAAGTATCCTCCACCTAGGTGGTTCATTGAGTCCTTGTTTTATTATATAAAACACAAGTCCTTTTCTCAACTTTGTAAAATCTCAACATGTATCTCTTTTCAAAATATAGCATGGCTAAGCATGTACATCTACAAGGTTTTCACTAAGTAAGGTGAGGGAATCCTATTAGGATTTAGCATAGCATAAGTATAAAAATAGTTTTCATGCATGTTTTCAAAATCCACTAAGTATAATGAAAATAGTAGGACTTTTGTATGATAGTGCAACTTGCCTTTTTGGGTAGGGAATGATGGTTCACTCCTTGATTTTGCTAGTCTCACACTTCTCTAACTTCACTACAAGTCAATCAAGCAAACACAAAATCAACTAATATTCCAAACAAAGTCAAACAAACAATTTCACACTCACAAAGCAATGGAATCTCAGTCATGCGTGAGCATGCAAAGGTTGGTTCTATTGTAAGGATGGTCTCCACTAGGCTTCTAAACTTTGTAAGTTCCAAATTGGTCATTTACCAAAATGGCAAAGTCATTTGCAAAGAGGGTCTCCATTAAATTCCTAAACTTTGTAAGATCCAAAATGGTCATTTACCAAAGTGGCAAAGTTAAGAAATGCATGCAAGCATGCCAAGCCTTGTTTTGTTTGAAAAAAAAGGTTCCTAATGGGTCATAGACATTTGGGTACACCTAATGGTCATTTTGCAAAGTGGCAAGGCCATTTGCAAAAGGGTTTCACCTCAAAACCACTTTCAAAACAAGGGTCACTTTAGGTGGTGTAGAAATATTTCTACTAGGGTATTAACCTATAGGTTTCACCAAATGAGTTGCTATTGCAAAACTTGGTGTTTTGGGTCAGTAGGTTTGGTCCAAAACATTTCCTCAAAGTTTTCTTTATGAAAGCATTTTCATAAACAAAATAATGGTTTTTAATTGGCTAGAAATGGACTAAACTAATTAATCCATCCTATTCTTTTCCAAAATCACTTTCCAAACTATGGGTTGGTTCCTAGGGTCAGTAAGGTCACAACAAACTAAATTGCAAAGGTTTTAACCTAAAAATCATTTTTAGATGATTTTTCTAATCTAAACAAGCAATCAAAAGTTTCTGCAAAGTTAAACAAGCTAACAGTTACTATATGCTAAACTAAGGGCAGGATTGGTTAGAGCTTGTCTTGCTGATTCCAACGACATCAAATTTGTAAAATTTGGACGTGTGGATCAAAAGATACATGGGTTTGAAAATGGCAAAAGTTTCTGTTTTCAAATCTGTTTTTATAATAGACCTGGCCACGTGTCGCTTTGCTATTCGCGGGTACCGGTTCAGCCGGATCGTGGCTGTGGTGCGTTAGATCTATTTAGATCGTGCGGTGCAGAGAGCGTACCCATTCGCGTTTAAGTGGTTCTATCTAGTGCGTACGATCCAGATCCAACGGCTGTTATCGATCAGACCTCTAACTGGCGGCGCTGCTGTGGCTAACGGCGGTGAATGGCTGGCCGGCGAGCCGTGATACAAGCTAGAGGGGACGTGGTAAGGCTCACCGAGATCGTTGACGCTTGCTGATGCTCAACGCGGTCTGTGTTGGCCAAGGGGCGCTCGGAGTCTGCGGTAATTCCTCACCGGAGTTGCTGCGGCGGCAGTGCTCTCGGTTGTCGTCGTTGGCGTCACTGTGGATCATCCCAAGACAAGGCGAAGACGTGGTTAGACGCGCAAGGACACATCGAAAGTGTGAGCGTGAATGAGAAGGCACGGGGCGGTCAGATACTACCTGTGGCTTCGCCGGAGACGAGACAGACGGCGGCGGCGAGTCGAGTTTGTCGAAGACGAGGTTTCAGGGCACCCGCATCTGAACGGAGAGCATGGACAGAAGCGCCAGGGAGTGGAGAAGCTTCTAGGGTGCTCGGGAGGCAAAAGCGTGGCTGGGCTCGCCGGAATTAAGGAGGAAGTTGTCGGAGCGGTGAGGTGCGGCTTCGATTGAGGGCCTAGGCGTGCTTGGGGAGAATCGAGGAACGAGAGAGGAATCACCGCGTTTAAAGGGCAGGGTTATTATGCGAGGAATCAACGCAAGCGTTATGGCGAATTAAGCCGGAGAATCAACGGCGAGCGAGGAAGAACGGTCACTGCGCACGAAGAACGATGAGAGGTGGGGTCCGCTTGGAGGAAAGGGAGTGGGTTGGGTCCACGGTCATACTGTGTGCGGGTAAGAGTCTAGGTGCAAACGTTTTCTTTGAGGGAAAAAAAAAGTGGGCTGGAGTTGGGCCTATATTGGGCTGGCAGGGGCTGGTTTCTTCCCCTTTTTTTTTCTGTCTGTTTGTTTTATTCTTTTCTAATTCTTTTTCTGTTTTGAATTTTCATTCAATTTTTCAAACAACCAAACAATTCAAACAATTCAAACTAACACTCAACTTGGTATTTTGAATTTGGTTCTGTTTTTCAACATAATCCAAATCCAAAATAAAATAATATTTTTATTTATTTTAGGATCCGTTTAATAATTAAATAAAATGGATCTTTAGTTTAATAAAATAGGGTTTGATTTAGTTGATAAAATTTCCATTTGAAATCCAATTATTTTCAAAACCAAACCAGAAGGTTTTATTTGAAAAATAACAGAATACTTGGAAACTTATTTAAATCAATAAATAAGTTTTGGTGTTTAATTAAAATGGGAAAGCCTTTACTTAAATAAAATTGGATATTTAAATCCTTATTATTTTATTTAAATAATTCTTTACTCATTTTAATCAAAACAAAACCTTTTAATAAAAGATTTCAAAGTAGTAATAAAATACTTGGTGTTCATTTAAAATGGGAAAAGCCTTTACTTAAATAAAATTGGATATTTAAATCCTTATTATTTTATTTAAATAAACCTTTACTCATTTTATCAAAACAAAATATTTTATTACAAAAGCTTGGCCAAAATTAATTTGGCTCACCTTTTCGTTTGAAAATAAAGTCTTTTATTAAAAGATCTAAATTAGTGTTTCCAAAACAATTTATTTTCCTTTGATAAATGTTTATCTTTATAAATCCCTTTAGGATTACTTGTTCACCAATTGGTATGGGTTTTTGGTAAGGGCTTTATTGGCTTTGGAAATTCAATTTCCTTAACTCATTATATTCACAAGGTTTTGTCTATGGCTCCAAACTAGGTGAAACCAATCTCTAAGGACTTTCTTGATCCTTTGGGAAAAATTTGTTGATCAACTTTGGTATGGATCAAATCCATAGATTTGGAGATACTTTTGGAAATGATTTCCTTCCACTAGGGTTTTAGGATTTGGATTTATTTTCCAAATGTTCAAATTTCCAGATACATTCATTGAGGAATGCATATCCCTTGATTTGGATTTTTGTTGAATTCAAACTTTAGCCAAAGTTTGTTCAAGATGGGATTTTAAGTTTCCTTTTAGAAACAAAAGTTTCTTTTCACCCTGATTTTCAACAAAAATTTATTTTGTTTATTTATTTTTCACATTACAAGATTTGGAAAATCTTGGGATGTGACATTTCACCCTTAAAAGAAATCTCGTCCCGAGATTTGGGAAGGCTAGGGTTACAAGTTGGCTTCAAGGCAACTAGGGTACTACCACCCTTAAAATAAAGTCTCAAAGGGTTACATTGATGGTTCTCTTGACTATAGGTTCAACACTTGATATTCAGACAAGGATCCTTATTTGACTCAACTGAGTTATCTAAATACTGTCATCCACTTCTTCTATCTCTTCAACGTTTCCATCCATGTCAATGTGGTTCACATGTCCTTTCTGGGTCACATTGGAGTCATTCCCATTGGCTCTTCTAGCAGCCTTTTTCTTTTTCTTCTCGTGACGATCGATGCATAGTGTCCAAGTTCCTTGCGTATAGCATCGCAATCGGCTAATGTCTTTCTTCCTGAATTTGTCTTGTTGATTCTGACCAAGGTTATCTCCATTGTCAATATCATCTCCATCATTATCACTTCCATTGTTGTTGTGGTGATACTGATGTGGTTCAGAATCTTCATCGATCCTTTTGAATGAATGCTTCTTCTTTGATGATCCTGAATAGTTCTTGAGTTTACGCTTCCTCTTTCTGTTCTCAACTTGATTCATCTTGTTTTCCAAAATGATGGCTTTGTCACAGAGTGATTGATAAGTTGGGACATAGGCAACAACTAGCTGTAGGTTCAACTCATCATTAAGTCCTTCAAGAAATTTTTCTTTTCTCTTAGCATCTGTATCAACTTCATCTGGTGCATAGCGTGCCAGATTGTTGAATTCTTCAATATACTCAGCCACACTGAGGTGATGTTGTTTCAGATTGTGAAACTCCTTTTTCTTCAAGTACATTACTCCAGGTGAGATGTGAGTGGTTCTGAATCCATCCTCAAAAATAGCCCAAGTTACATCTTCAAGGGGAGTGGTGATTTGAAAGTTATCCCACCATGTTGCTGCTGGTCCTTCAAGTAGAAATGCTGCAAACCTAACTTTTTCTCCATCGGTGCAGCCAACAGTCACTAAGTCTTTGTTTACTGAACGCAACCAATCATCAGCTTCCATTGGATCAGTTGTTCCAGAGAACCTTGCAGGCCTAAGTTTCAGAAATTTTGTGAGCATGTCTAGGGCTGGAGGATTGTTGTTGTTGTTGTTATTCAAATTCTGTATGATGTGGTCATCTGCTGCATCAACTGTGTCTGAGCCGCCATCATCTGTTGCATCTCAGGGGTGAAGTTGTTGTTGTTTTGGTTGGGGTTGGCACGACGGGGAGGCATCTGTTGGTGTGATAGGGATAAGTATTGGTGGATAGGTTTTTTTTTTTTTTTTTTTTTTTTTTGAAGAAGTCCTAACACACAACTCAAAACAATCAAGTTCAATCAAACCATCAAACATTCAACAAGCAACCAATCACTTAACAACTTATGAGCTTAACTCATGAGTTGGAGTAAACAACAAGTTTCAAGCATATTTTTAGGCAACCAAAAATATTTTTGTTACACCACATAAGTTGGTGGGTTTGACTTAAACTAAATATGGTGGTCCATCTATATGGTTCACTTGAAATCTTTCCATCCTTCTTAGTTGATTCTTCTTGAATGAGATCATGGTTTCCTTGGAAAATTCTTGTGTCTTGGTCACAAAAAAGTGTTCATGGTTTCTTCTAAGTTGTGTTTCCCTAGTCTCCAAATCTTGAACAAGATTTCTTGGCTCACTTGTCCTTAGTGATATCCAAGGTTGAAGTCTTTAGTGAACATGTTGAAGATGTTGAAGTCATTGGAGTTGAAGAAGTTGAAGAAGTCCTTTGCACATGGTGAAGTCTTTGGTCATGGGGTAGGCTTTCCATCAAGTTTTGAAGTAGAACAGAAGTAGAGTTGAAACCAAAAATGATTGAGGAAAGAGTTTACAAGATTTGTTTTTTTTTTTTCTAAATAAGTTTTGGAATAAGACAACTCCTATTTTTCTAAAGGGGTTTTGTCCAATCCTAGGGTTACAAATCCTACAGGCAACACAATGCTCTGATACCATCTGTAAGGTCCCCAATCTTTAATAAGATTGAGCCCCCTGTGTTTACAATGCTAGTCCCTGGATCAATAGCTAGCATCCACAGTTCAGATGTAATATCAAGAAACAAAGGTCATAATACAACTTTATAACCAGGAATAAAATAGTTTTATTACATCAATACATAGCTCATTTGGCTATTACATTACATTGCAGCGGAATAACTATAGTCATGGTGTCCTTCATCTTCAAAGTGCCACAGGCAGATGTTGGTTGTAGACTTTGTAATCCTAATCAATCAATCTTCACTAAAAACAATCAAACCTGCAACATAATAAGTTACAGCCACAAGGGTCAATACATTTGAATTGTATTGGCAAGTTTCACTCTTATGAATAATATAGGTGGATCCTATCACTACATGCAAATTTGGCTAAGTGGAGTTTCAGGCTCATTTGCATAAAGCAATATTTTATCCTATCTTTTCAAAAATGGTTTTTGGTCCTTTGTCAAATCTCCTTTCAAAAATCTCTTGAACTCCTTGGTAAAAACCCAAGTGTTCAAGTCCTTGTCAAAAATCTCTTGAGCACCTTAGTAACTCCAAGTACATCAAGTTTTGTCAAAATCTCTTGAGCTTCTGGGTAACTCCAAGTGCATCAAGTTTTGTCAAAATCTCTTGAGTTCCTTGGTAACTCCAAGTACATCAAGTTTTGTCAAAATCTCTTGAGCTTCTTGGTAACTCCAAGTGCATCAAGTTTTGTCAAAATCTCTTGAGTTCCTTGGTAACTCCAAGTGCATCAAGTTTTTAAAAGTTTTCTTTTAGATATTAGAATGTCGAGATCTTCCATAGCTTCAGGCCTTTAGTTGCTCAGTATTGTCCATAACCGGGGACACGGCTAAGTACTTAGATTTTATTATCTTCTGCAGAAGTTGTACACTTTACCCACATGTCCCACTCTCATCTTGTTGCCACCAAAGGTGGCCACTGGATTAGTACTCACCAAGATGGAATCTTGGCAGATTGAGAGTGTGTGAAGTCTTTCAAAAGGTCCTCCCATACACCATTGCTAGCTTGTCTTTAGCCCCATGAAGCATTCAGATCCCCATGTCTGGTAACTAAAGACAATGTATGGGTCTTCCTAATGTAATTGACTAAGCCAGAGCCATAATAGCATGTGGTTGCACACGAAAGCCACAATTGGAGAAGCATGTTCAATCTCTAAGTTTCCTAGGTGGGTTTTCTTTTGGAGCACAACACAAAGAGATTACCATAGTCATGGTTCCTTTTGTTGCCACCTTCTCCAAAACTTAAAGTATCCTCCACCTAGGTGGTTCATTGAGTCCTTGTTTTATTATATAAAACACAAGTCCTTTTCTCAACTTTGTAAAATCTCAACATGTATCTCTTTTCAAAATATAGCATGGCTAAGCATGTACATCTACAAGGTTTTCACTAAGTAAGGTGAGGGAATCCTATTAGGATTTAGCATAGCATAAGTATAAAAATAGTTTTCATGCATGTTTTCAAAATCCACTAAGTATAATGAAAATAGTAGGACTTTTGTATGATAGTGCAACTTGCCTTTTTGGGTAGGGAATGATGGTTCACTCCTTGATTTTGCTAGTCTCACACTTCTCTAACTTCACTACAAGTCAATCAAGCAAACACAAAATCAACTAATATTCCAAACAAAGTCAAACAAACAATTTCACACTCACAAAGCAATGGAATCTCAGTCATGCGTGAGCATGCAAAGGTTGGTTCTATTGTAAGGATGGTCTCCACTAGGCTTCTAAACTTTGTAAGTTCCAAATTGGTCATTTACCAAAATGGCAAAGTCATTTGCAAAGAGGGTCTCCATTAAATTCCTAAACTTTGTAAGATCCAAAATGGTCATTTACCAAAGTGGCAAAGTTAAGAAATGCATGCAAGCATGCCAAGCCTTGTTTTGTTTGAAAAAAAAGGTTCCTAATGGGTCATAGACATTTGGGTACACCTAATGGTCATTTTGCAAAGTGGCAAGGCCATTTGCAAAAGGGTTTCACCTCAAAACCACTTTCAAAACAAGGGTCACTTTAGGTGGTGTAGAAATATTTCTACTAGGGTATTAACCTATAGGTTTCACCAAATGAGTTGCTATTGCAAAACTTGGTGTTTTGGGTCAGTAGGTTTGGTCCAAAACATTTCCTCAAAGTTTTCTTTATGAAAGCATTTTCATAAACAAAATAATGGTTTTTAATTGGCTAGAAATGGACTAAACTAATTAATCCATCCTATTCTTTTCCAAAATCACTTTCCAAACTATGGGTTGGTTCCTAGGGTCAGTAAGGTCACAACAAACTAAATTGCAAAGGTTTTAACCTAAAAATCATTTTTAGATGATTTTTCTAATCTAAACAAGCAATCAAAAGTTTCTGCAAAGTTAAACAAGCTAACAGTTACTATATGCTAAACTAAGGGCAGGATTGGTTAGAGCTTGTCTTGCTGATTCCAACGACATCAAATTTGTAAAATTTGGACGTGTGGATCAAAAGATACATGGGTTTGAAAATGGCAAAAGTTTCTGTTTTCAAATCTGTTTTTATAATAGACCAGCCACGTGTCGCTTTGCTATTCATGGTACCGGTTCAGCCGGATCGTGGCTGTGGTGCGTTAGATCTATTTAGATCGTGCGGTGCAGAGAGCGTACCCATTCGCGTTTAAGTGGTTCTATCTAGTGCGTACGATCCAGATCCAACGGTCATATCGATCGACCTCTAACCGGCGGCGGCCGTGGCTAACACGGCGGGTCTCGTGGCCGCGGAGCCGGTGATACAAGAAGCTAGAGGGGACGTGGTAAGGCTCACCGAGATCGTTGACGCTTGCTGATGCTCAACGCGGTCTGTGTTGGCCAAGGGGCGCTCGGAGTCTGCGGTAATTCCTCACCGGAGTTGCTGCGGCGGCAGGTTTCGCTGTCGCTGTTACGCCATGTGGATCATCCCAAGACAAGGCGAAGACGTGGTTAGACGCGCAAGGACACATCGAAAGTGTGAGCGTGAATGAGAAGGCACGGGGCGGTCAGATACTACCTGTGGCTTCGCCGGAGACGAGACAGACGGCGGCGGCGAGTCGAGTTTGTCGAAGACGAGGTTTCAGGGCACCCGCATCTGAACGGAGAGCATGGACAGAAGCGCCAGGGAGTGGAGAAGCTTCTAGGGTGCTCGGGGAGGCAAGGCAGTGGCTGGGCTCGCCGGAATTGAGGAGGGAAGTTGTCGGAGCAGTGAGGGTGCGGCTTCGATTGAGGGCGGCCTAGGGCGTGCTTGGGGGAGGAATCAGAGGGGAACGAGAGAGGAATCACTGGCGTTTAAAGGGGCAGGGTTATTGCGAGGAATCAACGCGGCGTTATGGCGAATTAAGCCGGAGAATCAACGGCAGAACGAGGAAGAACGGGTCACTGCAGTGAGGACGAAGAACAGTAGAGGGTGGGGTCCGCTTGGCAGTGGAGGAAAGGGAGTGGGGGTTGGGTCCACCAGTCATACTCTGTGCGGGTAAGAGTCTAGGTGCGAAACGTTTTTGCTGAGGGAAAAAAAAAAGTGGGCTGGAGTTGGGCCTATTGGGCTGGCCGGCTGGGCTGGTTTCTTCCCCTTTTTTTTTCTGTCTGTTTGTTTTATTCTTTTCTAATTCTTTTTCTGTTTTGAATTTTCATTCAATTTTTCAAACAACCAAACAATTCAAACAATTCAAACTAACACTCAACTTGGTATTTTGAATTTGGTTCTGTTTTTCAACATAATCCAAATCCAAAATAAAATAATATTTTTATTTATTTTAGGATCCGTTTAATAATTAAATAAAATGGATCTTTAGTTTAATAAAATAGGGTTTGATTTAGTTGATAAAATTTCCATTTGAAATCCAATTATTTTCAAAACCAAACCAGAAGGTTTTATTTGAAAAATAACAGAATACTTGGAAACTTATTTAAATCAATAAATAAGTTTTGGTGTTTAATTAAAATGGGAAAGCCTTTACTTAAATAAAATTGGATATTTAAATCCTTATTATTTTATTTAAATAATTCTTTACTCATTTTAATCAAAACAAAACCTTTTAATAAAAGATTTCAAAGTAGTAATAAAATACTTGGTGTTCATTTAAAATGGGAAAAGCCTTTACTTAAATAAAATTGGATATTTAAATCCTTATTATTTTATTTAAATAAACCTTTACTCATTTTATCAAAACAAAATATTTTATTACAAAAGCTTTAAAAATTAATTTGGCTCACCTTTTCGTTTGAAAATAAAGTCTTTTATTAAAAGATCTAAATTAGTGTTTCCAAAACAATTTATTTTCCTTTGATAAATGTTTATCTTTATAAATCCCTTTAGGATTACTTGTTCACCAATTGGTATGGGTTTTTGGTAAGGGCTTTATTGGCTTTGGAAATTCAATTTCCTTAACTCATTATATTCACAAGGTTTTGTCTATGGCTCCAAACTAGGTGAAACCAATCTCTAAGGACTTTCTTGATCCTTTGGGAAAAATTTGTTGATCAACTTTGGTATGGATCAAATCCATAGATTTGGAGATACTTTTGGAAATGATTTCCTTCCACTAGGGTTTTAGGATTTGGATTTATTTTCCAAATGTTCAAATTTCCAGATACATTCATTGAGGAATGCATATCCCTTGATTTGGATTTTTGTTGAATTCAAACTTTAGCCAAAGTTTGTTCAAGATGGGATTTTAAGTTTCCTTTTAGAAACAAAAGTTTCTTTTCACCCTGATTTTCAACAAAAAATTATTTTGTTTATTTATTTTTCACATTACAAGATTTGGAAAATCTTGGGATGTGACATCCCTGCCCCAAGGTGAGCTCTGAGTTCCATGATCCAACAATGTTTGGCTGGTATGAAATCAACTTTGCCCTAGATCCTTTTCTCCTTGTTTCCCACCAAAATCAACTTGGGTTCTCATCACCCAAGGTTGATTAATCAATATACACCTTGGGTACATCATATCCCTTGATTAAAAGGATTTATCAATATTTACCCATAATTATTATGGACTAAGATTCCTTTTTAATCTTCCCTTTAGCAAAAAATCCAAAACTCTCTCTAAGGGCAAGTTTGCTTTTCTCCAAAACACTTGCTCAACTCTGAGCACCTTTGAAGTATATCCACCATACCCCACCTTCCCATCTCAAAAATAAATTTGTTTGAGATCCCTTATTATTTCTTTTTGCCATTTTTCTCAAATGGCAGAAACAAGAAATAAATCCTTAAAAATGCTTTTCCTTCTCAATAAATCCTGAGAAAATTCTCCTAAGTATGTATTCATATTTGGGATCACCTAACACCAAAATCCCACCTTGGACAATTCAAAAATCTCAAATGAACTCCATAAAATCCATTCAGCAGTTTTTGATTAATTAATAAAATGGGGACCTAAACTACTCAGAAAATTCTCAAATAATTCTAGGAAGGATATCTTGACCACTCCTACCTACCAGCATCATCATCCCACCTAGTAATATCAAATTTAGTAACCTTCCTTCATAAGCACCAAAATGGCCCTTACCCCAACATTGATCAACACTTGATTTACTCCCCATCAAACCCTCACCAACCTGGCCAAGGAAGCTCACACATCACCCACACTCCCCTCTCTGGTCGTTGCACTATAGCACCACCCCCTCCTCTCTCCTCTTTTGTCTTTAGCACTTGGACCAAGTGAGAGAGAGAGACACATGTGTGTATCCCAATATTGCAAGGCAAGGCAACATCAGCCACCTCACCCCTCTCTGCCCCTGCACGACCCCACACCCTGCTCTCCACCGCCCCTCTTGCCCAATCACGACCATCCTCCCTCTCCCCTTGCCCTAAGTGAACAAGGTTCACCATGAACCACACCCACTTGGGCTTATAAGCCATAGACCACCCTAGACCTTCTCCCCTGGCTCATTTCACTCCTCTCCCCTCCACATACCTCCCCCTAGATCCTCTCTTCTTCCCCCAGCCTCTCTCACCCGAGAGAGAGAGAAAGCCCTCTCGGCCTCCACAAGAAATTGAGCTAGGTGCTCTCTCCTTAGCTCCCCTCCCTCTGCATGTCACCTGGTCGAACTCCCCTACTCCCCTTCCTCTAACCATGTCCTCCTTTTGGCCCAGGATCGTCCCCTCGAGCTGCACTGATGTGCTCCGACGAGCTCGTCTCGGTCGTCGTCGCGCAAGCCAGATCCTGGAGAGGACCCCCTGCTTCCGCCCTACCCCGAGGTCGCCGTCATCCACCGCGTCGCCTCGCCGCTTCCTCGACACCTCTCGAGCCCCTGGTAAGCTTCCCCGGTGAGCCCCGCCATCCCCTAGGGTTTCCCTTGTCGCTGACGAGGCAAACAAGGACGACGACCCGGTGCCGTCAGATCTGACTTGATCGGGTGGCCTAGATTCGCCGATACCCCTTCGGGGTTGTGCGCCGCTGGCAGGCGGGCCCCGCCTGTCGGGTTTGAACGTGCCTCGAGGATGAGCAGGAGTTAAGCTTGGGGATGTTGATACATTGCAAATGTATCTATAATTTTTGATGTTCCATGCTTGGTTTTATCCACTTTCTTGTGTTTTGTCCACACTTTGGAGTACTTTTCATATGATTTCTTGGACTAACCTATTAACAAGAGCCACAGTGCGGTGCTGTTTTCGCTGTTTTTGGTTCCAAGAAAGTCGAAAATGAATATTCTCGAATTGACGGGACAAAAGCCAAAGTGCCTATTTTTCCTAAGTCATCGATGCCGAATAGGAGACGGAGAAGAGTCGGGGTCAGCCACACCACCTGGTCAAGACGGCCAGCAGCCCAAAGACCCTCGGCCTCTCCTTCCGCCTATATATTGCCCTCGGGACGAAAACCCTAAGCACCCGATCAAAAATCCACGAAAGAGTCTGTAGTCATCGTCATCTCCATCCCTAGACCAGGAGGAATCTGAAGCTCTTCCCGGCACCCTGCCGGAGAGGGGAATTCACCCTGGAGGCCTTCTTCACCACCATGCAAGCCTCTAGTGTGATGCGTGAGTAGTTCATCTCTGGACTACAGATCCATGTAGTAGCTAGATGGTTGGTTCTCCTCCTTTGTGCTTTCATGTTTAGATCTTGTGATCTCCGTTCATGATCAAGATCATCTATTTGTAATTTTGCATGTTGTGTTTGCGGGGATCCGATGGATATTGCGATGCTATTTCAGATTGATTATTGATTCTATCATGTCTTTGTTATTCGTGATCTTGCATGCTTTCCGTTGTTAGTAGTTATCTTGGCCAAGTAGATGCTAGCAACTCCAAGAGTTAGTATTTATGCTCGATAGTGGGTTCATGCCTCTGGTAATCTAGAGAAGTGACAGAAATCTCTAAGGTACTAGATGTGCTGTTGCTACTAGGGAGAAAACAACAATCCATTGTTCATAGAACAATTGTATTGCTTACTTTACACGTAATTCGTAAAGCAATAATTTGTTGCTTGCAACTTAATACTGGAGGGGGTTCGGATGATAACCTGAAGGTGGATTATTAGTCATAGATGCAATTGGATGGCGGTCTATGTATAATGTTGTAATGCCCAATCAAGTCTCAAGGGATTCAAGTTGATTAGTATATGGATGTATTGCTTTCTTGATGTTTGTCAATTGCCCCGCTGTAATTTGTTCACCCAGCATGTTATCTATCTTAAGGAGAGCCACCTCTAGTGAACTATGGATCCTGGTCCTTTCTTTTACATACAATCTACAAATTGTTTACTGCTTTGTGTTTACTTTCTGCAAACTATTACTTCTTTCCATTCGATACGTTTAATCCTTTGTTTTCAGCAAAACACGGTGAGATTGACAACCTCATCGCAAGTTGGGCACAAAGTTCTGTGGTTGTGTTGTGCAGGTCTCCACGTTGCTACTAGCACCGGTAGTGCGCCCTGCCAAGGCTCAGCTAGCAACACCTTTGGGGTGTTTCCTTGCTCCTACTGGTTCGATTAAACCTTGGTTTCATAACTAAGGGAAACTTGCTGCTGTGCTCATCATACCTTCCTCTTGGGGTTCCCAACGATCTCTACATCGACCACGAGCCATCAAACACTTTTCTGGCACCGTTGCCGGGGAGTCAAGGACATCTTCACAAGGGGAGTCCCTCATAACCAATCTCTTTACTTTGTTATTTTTGTTTTTCTTATTTTACTTTTGCTTTGTTTGCTTGTTTCTTTATCAAAAATACAAAAAAATAGTTCTTACTATAGTTGTTATTTTCATTGGTCTGTTAGTGTCTTGCTTTATCATGCTTTCTATCAATGGTTGGTTTCTTTGAAACTGAATCTTATTGGCAAGGTGGGTTCACGGAAGAACAAAAATATTATTATAAGGAACACCGCTTGTCACAAAAAGGGAAACACTTATGGGAACAAATTGATAAATTGTATACCATTGCTATAAACGTGTGCTCTACTTATAATGTTACTTATTGCTTTGATAAATCTTGTTGCTGTAGGAGGTATAAACACCTCCCTTTTCAATGTGAGTATAATGATAATGTTACCATATCTTCTTATCTTAAAGGGAATTATGACTTTTATGATGTGGAACAAATTGAAGAATTTATTGCTTGGAAGGGTGCATTTGAACTTGCTAGGTTGCTTGAAAATACTAATGATTCACCTTATAAATATGAGGTTTATGATATACTTAAATTTTGCTTTGATAATTACAAGGTAGAAAATGGCCATATTCTTGAATATCTTAATAGATGCTCTCCACCAATGGAAGAGACTAATGCCTTGCAGGAGCCTATGGAAGAAGAAATTGCTAAAACTGGAAGCTCATTGGATGAAAAAGAGGAGGAGAGTGATGATCAAGAGGAGGAAGAATGGATCTACACATCCCTACCTTCTAATGGAGAATATCATTTTGCGGCCCGAAAGTTGGGGTGGCCAGGCAACGCGGTACCCAAGTTGATTTTTATCACCGCGATTCGAAAAGTTGGGGCGCCAATTGCTGAGAGGGGTCTTTCGAGTGAATGATGGCTAAACCCAATATTTTCAAATCGCACCCGTTAAGTCAGGATATTCCGTTACACTAGTTCCTGCTGTGCCCCTCCTTCGCCGGTCACTCTTCTTAGCCACCCTGCACGTGTCGTAGGGGCAAATCCATTACTGTACTTTCCTAACTCTCGACACTGAATCTTGCTGCGGCGGTGGTCCCTTTTCTTCCCTTCCCTGACCCTAAATCTGTCGGCAGTGGAGGACCTTTTTTCTCTCTCCCCCGACACTGAATCCGGTGGTGGCGGCCCAGCATGTCTTGCAAGGCGAAGCTTGTAGCTACGTCGCCGACTGAAAAAGGTCCATCGGGGCCCAAGTCTAGGGCTCAACGCGTAGCAGCGGCGAGGTCTTCAGCCCCGGTTAGCGAGGAGGCCAGCAAGGATTCTGCTCCCAAGGTACCTACGAGTAGCGGGTTGAAGAGAAAAGCAAGGCCGGCGGCAGATTGTTCGGCTCCGGTGGGCGGATGCAGCACTCAGATCTCGAAGAAAAAACCCAGGAGAAGAGCGAGAGGTGAATTTTTCTTATCTGTGCCTTATCTTGCAAGTAGATTAGTTACGACATAATAGAATCGAATGAACTGAAATGTCCTCCTTTTTAATCAAATTAGGCACAACTTTGATACAAGGGACCTATATGAGTTCACAGTTCATGTTCGGCAGTACACTGCAAAGCTTGATTTTGGTTGCGAGAGGGTTGTGTTTGGGCAAGATGTGCATCTGCTTGTGAATTGCAAAGAGGTTGTGTCTGTTTCGCAGCTGGTAGATATGCTTGCCGCTAGAATTCCCTGGGGTTCTAGACAGAGGACAAATTGGTGTGGCACAACATGAATGATACCTATCAGCAAATTGAGCACTCCCATGAGCTTAAGATGGTTTGGGAGTGTTGTGCAGCTGATCGTAAGGTGAAAGTTGAAGCGATGATTGATGATATGTATGCAGATGCTGGAGATCTTAATGTCAGAGCTTCTGCTCCTAGAGAATACAGACCAATAGATGCTGATCTAGATAAGTTTAGTATACGCATAGAGGTGGATTCATACATGGCAAAACTTGATGAGGGAGTTAATAAGCCAGTTTTGTCATGTACTATGGAGATCACTGTCGATTCCAAAAACATAACTCTTGATGAAATGAGAGAGATGATCGGTAAGGAAATCAGTATTGGCCCTATGCAGATGGCAAAAATCCGGTGGTGGCATCATAAGAAGCAGCAATTCATAGATGTTTTGGATATTGAAGATCTTATGTAGATTATGCGGCGAAAGAAGCGAACCAGGAAGGTGTTCTTCCTTGGTACCATTTCTGATGTTGTTGAACAGGTTATAGTGGCTGAATAGAATGAGGTGGTCGACGTTGATGAGATCTGATGAGAGCTGCTAACCTGGGCTTGTCATATGGACCACGGGGTTCCCCTGCCTGTATTTGTAATATTGACTGTTGTTGCATTTAGAGCATGCTTCTGTGATTATGTTTGTTGAGAGATTGCGATATAATGTTGTGCGAGCTGTTGAGATTTTCGGACATGTCACTCACTGAAACCATCGTTGTTGTAATAATACATAAGTACATTGTAGTTGACATGATTATGTCTCTTAAGATGACGCACCGTACTTGTTTCTGTTATTATGTTTGGTGGGACATTGTAATGTAATGTTTTGTGAAACCATGACTGGACTAGTGATGCATAAATACATTATAGTTGACATGATTATGTTTCTTGAGATGATGTACTGTACTTGTTTCTATTATTTTGTTTGTTGAGAGACTGTAATGTAATGTTTTGCGAAACCATGACAGGACAAGTGATGTGTAAGTACCTTGTAGTCAACATGACTTTGTTTCTTGAGTTGATGTAATATACTTGTTTTTGTGATTATGTTTGTTGAGAGATTGTAATGTGATGTTTTGTGAAACCATGTTGTGGTTATGTTTGTTGAGAGATTATAATGTAATGTTTTGTGAAACCATGACTGAAGAAGTGATGCATAAGTACCTCGTAGTTGACATGATTTTGTTTCTTTGGATGATGTAATATACTGGTATGTTTTTGTTAGGCAATGAAATTGGGATGGAGGGAGTGCAGGTTTAATATTTGAAATGAGAATGTGTGAAGAGAATCCATATCAGGCAGGAGACAGTAATCCAGGGAAAGGGCATGGTATCCATTAAACTATTGTAACATGCCAATTTAGTCATTGTTACAACGGTAGAAGGGCTGCTCTCTCTCTCTCTCTCTCTCTCTCTCTCTCTCTCTCTCTCTCTCTCTCTCTCTCGCTCTCTCTCTCTCGCCGTCGCCTACTACGATGCATTCGCCATGCTGTCCTTGAACGGCGAGGGCGACCCGGTAAGCATGACATCCTTCTCTCCGACATCGAGTATTCCTTCCACAATGTGAGTTCCTCTGTTTTCTTGGGCTAGGGTTAGGCAATGGTAAATCTCTCGATCTGATCTCCATATGTGCATGCAATCGTGTTCGATTTAAGCTTTGCGTTTACCTATAGGTACCAAGGACGATCTACGACTCCGAATGGGAGGGCCTAGATCTCGATGGAGAAGTTCCATGTGACCATGGGCTAAAACTGAGGAGATATGTTGCATTCGAAGGTAGTAACACTAGGAGAAGGTTTTTGGGATGTACAAATCAGGTTTGTTTACATTATGTGCAACTGTGACATGAAGTAAAATGTATCATGCATGTTCATAACACTATAGTGTGTGTGTTTTTAGGTTGGCCCGGTGTGTAAAGCAGTAGAGTGGGTGGATCTTGAGTGGCCAGATGCACTTAAGAAATGTTTGGCACAGTTATGGGAGATGTATGAGTTGGAAAGGTCGGAGAGATTTACTGATGTAAGTGATGTAGCTGAAAAAAATTACAAGCTATCGGTACGAAATAAGGAGCCGGAACAAGAAATCGAGAATTTGCAGTCAGAGCTAACTGACGGAATCGATGGGAGCTTGGTTGTTGGCACTGCAAAGAAGCTTCAGGATAGTCACATGTTGCTGATTCATAATGCAGAAAAGGAGAGAGATCAGCTCAGGGAAGACAAGAAGAAGCTAGAGTACTACATTGCGGATCTGTCGAAGGAACTGAAGAAGGCGCGCGAGGGTGAACAAGGACAGACTATAGAGGATAAAGGAAATTCGAGATGAATAATTTATGTTGTACTAATGCCTGAAACTAGTTAATTGTAAGACTTGAAGTTGTGCTTTCCGAACTAAGCCAAACTCAATCCTCGAGCAAACTAATTTCAGACGAACACACATATCGTGCATAGAGTTAAGTTCATGCTTACAAAATCACCACTGCAGAGGATAAACCAGGCAGTTCAGTACTAAATAGACATATGTTGTGTTCAAACGAGCCTAGCCCGGAGCTGCCTGTTTTCCTCCCTAAGCGGAGTGGCGGCAGCGAGAGCAGAGGAGAGGAGCGGAGCGGAGCAGAGCTGGTTGCGACAAAGCATGGAAAATTGCACAATAATGTGTTGGTGGGCGGCACCATCCCTCGAACCTGGGACACGCACCGTCGAAGGTGGAAGGGGCGGGCCCACCAGTCAGAAAACATGCCACCTGTCAGCGCACTATGCACGGGGAGCACTTCACGGAATTTTTTAGCAGGTCCCACATGTCAGTCTGTTTGATCAAAACTTGCATGCAGTGCATGGCTGGTTCACGCGCTAGTTCCGAAAAAAGCCCGTTGATCCAAACTTGAATTGGCAATTCCGCTTCTTCTCCCTCGTGTCCTCGTCTCCTCATAGTGGCAGTTCCGCTTCGTCTCCTCATCTCCTCGCAGTGGCAGTTCCGCTTCATCTCCCTCGTCTGTTATCCTCTTCTTCTTCTCCTCGCAGTGCTAGTTCTTCTTTCTTCCTCGATCAAAACATTCCCGCACGTAAGCCATGGCCAATAGCCGGATGAAGAGGAACTGGTCCGATCTCCCAGCCGACCCACTTCGCAAGATCGCCGACTATTTGCTAGAGAAAGAGGAGTGCGTCGACACCTATGCTGCTTGTCGGGAAGTTTGCACCGATTGGCGCCGCACTTTAAAGGTGCCCAAATTCCATCTCAACAACTGGATCATGATAGATCACACACTACTAGACGTTGACGACTTCACCTTCCTCAACCTCGCCACTGGTCGTTGCTTAGGACAAATCTAATGGATGTCCATCGCAGGTTCACATTCACATCCGATATTTATTGGTATTTTCCATTGTAAACATCTTAGTGCTAACTGATGCCCTCTTCTTCCAAAAGATTCTACTTCGTCGGTGTTTCTCGTGGCGTCATCGTGCTTGCTCAGAGGGTGGAGCCGTACCAGATTCGGCTTCTGAACCAATCACTCATAAGTCTAACACTGAGTTTTAAGCACACATACCATCTGATCTTCTGCAATCTGTCATCGTGACAAAGTCCCCGTCGATGGTGTTCGTTTGCACTGATTATCCAGATCATATTGCATGGGCTGATGAGAGAACCCCAACGGGGCAAATCAATGGATCATTTGGAGAAGGATTGTATTTGCCACTTTCTGATACGCTTCTGGTCTACATGACGGCATTCCGAGGGGAAGTATATGCATTACTTGAGAATGGAGACATCTTGTCGACCAACATCCAATTAGAGCAACACGCGAGCACTGTCACGATGGCCAAAATAATTTCGGCCCCAGTCTTTGAACATGTACGTGGAACCTACAAATTTTACCTTGTGGAGTCAGATGGTGATCTGCTTCTTGTGTTGAACGGGGATTTCGCCAAAGGGCAACCGGTGTTGTACCGGGTGGACACGGAGAACCGCTCTCTCGAGGCCGTCGGTAACATTGGATGTCGTGCCCTCTTTGTTGGTTACAATCGGTCTATCTCCATTGACACCAGGTTACACCCCACAGTCAAACCCGGTTGCATATACTACATGAATTTTATCAGACTGTACGATCATGAGGTTCAAGCCTGGGAAGGGGAACCAACAACGGTAATGTATGGCTTAAGTCTGGAACATACACCGAGGCCTTACCCTCTGGACGAGATACTGGCAGCACACTGCCGACGGAGAGAGTTCTCTGAACATGTGTTGCAGCATGCGTTAGTCGACGATGATGAAATATATAGGGGAGAATGAATCCTATATTCATCCTAGGTTATTTGCTAGCATTTTCAGGACTATTTTTCGAAGTAGAAATTTATACTGTATTTATATTATTTCGATGAGCAGTATGTGTATTACCTTTCAGACAAAATTGTAATGTATTTAAATTTAGTACTTTCAGAATTCAAAGTATTTATTTTTAGTAGGTTCTTTCAGAATTCTCTGTGTTCGACATGGGCATCAGCTCATCGCCGGAATTCAGGTTCCACATGGAAAATTACACAATAATGTGTTGGTGGGTGGCACCACCCCTCGAACCTGGGATGCGTGCCATCGAAGGTGGAGGGGGCAGGCCCGCCAGTCAGAAAACATGCCACGTCGCCATCCCATGTTTCTGATGCCCTTTAGAAAAAAGAAAACACGCCACGTCATTATCCCCTGTTTCTGATGGTGTTGCTACACTCGAAGGTACATGGTGGCATATAAATAATATGGTATAAACATAAGGGCACAGTCGTCAACATTTCTAAAATGAAACCCGGTCCCGTCTCCTACCTATCCTAGTACATTGCCCGATGAGAGCCACGACCTATCTTTTTAGTACGTTCGCACTCTTGTGCTGAGAAGGGAAATAAAGATTGAGCTGTTAATGCAACGAGTGTTGAATTATTACCCTCTAAGGAAATGGAAAATGGTTATTTTCACGCGTGCCCGTAGTCCAAACCTACTGTCAGTCTTTCACTCCCCTTCTTCGACTAACCACAGTTCACCTTGCACAGCTCCTTCGCGCCTCACCAACTAGGGTAACATGGCCCCGCCTAAGTAGCCGCTGCCGCCGCCACCGTGACAGCCGCCGAAACTAGGGTATTTAGCCCCTCTAAGGCAGGCCATGAAGCTCTACTTTCAAGGCCGGTCTCCCATTGCCCTGCCAGGCGGATGATTTCCCTGAATGTGCCGAATCCGCCGCGGCAGCGACTGCGGCATCGTCGGCGCCAGATGCGGCAAGCAGGGCTAAGAGAGCGATGTGGAGAAATCGCGCGGCGGCATTACGACATGCTCTAGGCAGTGGGAACAAGGTACGTATCAAATCGTTCACGAGAGCATGCCGCCACCAAGGGTACACACCCTCGAACAGGGCAGCGCCAAGGTCTAGGAACTCTCGCGTCCACGCTTTGGCGCGGACTACCTTACCTCAGTAGGGAAGGCTGGGAGCACGCCGTCTGTGGCAAAGACGCTCCATCCTACGCACCGTCGGAGGCCGTACCGTGGCGGCGACCAGGCGTCTACACTCACCATGCTGGATTGTTCGACAACCGGAACCGGCGGCGGGCATCAGCTCAGCCCCGGAATTCAGGTTCGAGTTCACATGGACCTACGATCCCAAGAAGGAGATGCCGAATTTCAGTTTTGAAGAAATCGTTGCAGCGGCGCGGATGATCCAACTGAACCGGGACTGGCGCACGTAAATCGCTCTTGCATGAACGATGCAGATTTCTTGTAGTTTGGCGGGAAGGCAATAGATCAATTTGGGTTAAATGATCAAAGAACTTATGTACTCTCAAGGCAATTGGCCAGCCAACTTTTCTGGTGGAGATCTGTAGTTTCTTCAGTGTAGAATAGTTAAGTTCAGACTGAAGAATGGCTTTTGTAGATGAAATGCTGACGAATTGTTGTACAAACTAGTAGGAAGTTTAGCCCACTTTTGTGCAGGTATAAGACCCTTTTGTATGGAAGTACTACTATTGTAAGCAAATACTATCAAGTATCTATTTCCTTCAATTACTAGTCGTGGTTCAATCTAGTTAACTGGCATCTTTTTATCCCAGACTATAGATTTTGCGTCTGCTGTCTGTGCTGTAAACCATTTTTCCTTTGTCTTGTGTTGCCTGCAAAATGGTCCTGCAGTTCAACGTGTTACAAATGTAGCTACCTTGTACTTGAAGAGGAGTTGGACTACATTTTCCTGGCATCCACGGAATTGACATTGCTCATTGCCAGACCACCCTCTTTTCATGAGGTTGTCCTTGGTTATTCATAGAAATTATAAAGCACGGTGTTCAACTACATCGATTCAAACTATTACACACACACTACATCAAATTCATTACCCACACATACTACATCGATTCAAACTATTACACACACATACTACTTCAAACTATTACACACACGTACTACATCGATTCAAACTATTACACATTTTTAGTCGATGCTAACTTCCTGCTACGCTCTCCATACTACAAATTCATTAGCCACACATAACACGACAATTCACTAGAGCTCTGTCTTCACTCGAGGGAAATCAGAACCACCAGCTCGTCCAAGATCGGTCCCCCCACCGAAACTGTGTGCGCCATCGCGAAACGGTGGTGGTCCCGTGCCATCGATCCTTCTAGGCCAACACTGTAGGCGACGAGGACGCTTTTTGGCAGCCTCTTCGGGGCCCTGAATGCCATGTACCGATTCCAGAACCTCCTCCAGGTGCATGATGACCAGGTGCTTCCAGCAAAGCTGTCGCCCTGCCCTGCTTGGAATCTGCACCTCGTACATCTTAGGAACGGTGTCAGGATCTTTCAGCCATGCCTTTACCTCACTGACCCATCTATCGCTCGGTGGCACGATTTCCACCAGCTCGCCGCCAAGGCTACTGACGACCTGCTTGAGGGCCTCCGGCTCCCAAGCATCCAATGGGAGGTCGTCAAAGCCGAGTTTGGAGAAGAAACGAAGCTGCCCCAAGCGATCATCCCACCCACAGGCGCGATGCCAACGCATGAAGCTCATTTTCTCCCTGCAGCATTCGAAAGAACGGGAAGAATGCAGAACACGCTCGATGTCTAAGATGTGCTGAAAAAATCGAATGGCGGCGCGCGTACCTCAATGTTGACCTCATTTCGTCTGATCCCAAAACGAGACCTGAAAGTCGATAGCAACTCTGCCGGCGACACGACGGGACGGACGCCCAGCACGGTGGCCATGAGAGCGTGGTCGTCGAACTGCTATGCCAAGGCTACCATGCCTGGGGTGCGCGGCAGCATGCAACTTCCCGAGGCAGGTCGCTGGCCTGGATCGCCCGACGGGACGCGCTCCGCCGTGCGAGAAGGACTAGCCAGAGGCGAGATATTAGTCCGGGGACGCGAAGCTCCGATACGGCGGACGATGCAATGGCGACGGCTGCGAGCTTCGATCAGAGGCGTGGGAGGTTGACCGGACATGGCCGGGACGCAAATTAGATCAAGTGCGAGCTCCGATCTGAGACGAGCAGCCGGAGCTGAGAAAAAGTTATGGGGAGGGGAGCACGGGAGAAGACCAGAGCAGAGCAAAGAAATAGATCTGGTCCACTCAGGGATCTGGTCCACACAGGGGTAAGCTAGTCCATAAACGCAAAAGATAACAGGGAATACTGACATGGCAGGCCAAGAAGAGTTGACCTAACGGCGGTATTTGAGTTCAACCGTTTTTCATCTAGTTCAAATGACCGTTTGGCCGTTAGATTTGTATTCACCCCCATTTGGCCCTTCTGGACAATTGGCGAATCTACTATGGCCCCTCCGCGCGATTAATGACAACTCGGGTACCGTAGTGCGCTCACCCACCAAGTTTGGTATCGCAAACGAACATTCCCCTTCTAATGAGAGTAACTCTTTACCCCTTACGTTATTTGATTGTCCCCCATGCTTACCAAAGGAGGACGAATGTCATGTTCCTGAGGATTCTTTTGAAAATGTTTATAATAAAGCTCTAGTGTTTGTAGATCATGAAAATCATGCTTTAGGTGATAGTTATATTGTTGATTTTATTCATGAGGCTACTGAAAATTATTATGAGAGGAAAATATGGTTGTAGAAGTTTTCATGGTAATGAAACACCTCTCTATATGCTGAAAGTTTTGAAGTTGCTCTTGTTTTATCTACCCATTCTTGTTACTATGTGCTTCTTTGATTTATTTTCTTACAAGATTCCTATGCATAGGAAGTGGGTTAGACTTAAATGTGTTATGAATTTGCTTCTTGATGCTCTCTTTTACTTCAATTCATATTTCTTATGTGAGCATCTTTCTCAAACTATCATGCTTAACTTAAAGGCGTTAAAGAAAAGTACTTATTGGGAGATAACCCAAAAATTTTAGATGAGTCTTGGAAGTTATTACTTCAGTAATAACTGCTCCTTATCCTTTTTATTTGCTTTTTGTGCCATGAGTAACCTCTAATGAGAGAGAAGTAATGATTGGGAAAGTTGCTGTCCCGAAACAGATTTCTATGCTTCACCGTAAAAATTCGTAGTAAAATCTCTGAACATCTTTTTGAGGCATGCATTTTTGTTCTTCTGCCCCAGGTTGTTATCTAACTTTCGTTAGTTCAACACTTTTTGATTTGAGCAACAGAAGGTCTTCGAAAAAATTCGTCTTTACCTGCTGGTTTGTTTTGACAGATTTCTGCCATTTTCTGCATTTGCTTCTTGTTGGTTCCTTTTTGAGTCTTTTGGGGAATTGAGCTTTTTGAGGGAAGTGCTTCAGTGGCTAGTGTTCTAATGGAAGTTTATTTGTTGTTAGAACTGAACCTTAAGACTTATTTATCTTGAGTGCACTAATGTTGCTAATAAAGATTGTGTGAAGTTTTGTATGAAGGAAAATTTCAGGTGTATGGAAGGAATGAGTAATGAGATGAAGGATGGACTAAAGCTCAAGCTTGGGGATTCCACGCGTGTCATCCCAAGAAATATTCAAGAAGTACAAGCGTCAAAGCTTGGGAATGCCTGCTGGCTCGTGGTTGATGCAGAGCTTGTTGGGAACCCCAAGAGGAAGGTATGATGAGCACAGCAGCAAGTTTTCCCTCAGTTATGAGACCAAGGTTTAATCGAACCAGTAGGAGCAAGGAAACACCCCAAAGGTGTTACCAGCTGAGCTTTGGCAGGGCACACTACCGGTGCTAGTAGCAACGTGGAGACCTGCACAACACAACCATAGAACTTTGTCCCCAACTTGCGATGAGGTTGTCAATCTCACCGTGTTTTGCGGAAAACAAAGGATTAAACGTATCGAATGGAAAGAAGTAAAAGTTTGCAGAAAGTAAACACAAAGCAGTAAAAGATTGTAGATTGTATGTAAAGTAAAGGAGCGGGATCCATAGTTCACTAGAGGTGGCTCTCCTTAGATAGATAACATGCTGGGTGAACAAATTATAGCGGGGCAATTGACAAACACCGAGAAAGCAATACATGCATATACTAATCATATTGACTCCTTTGAGATTCGATTGGGCATTACAATATTATACATAGACCGCCATCCAACTGCATCTATGACTAATAATCCACCTTCAGGTTATCATCCGAACCCCCTCCAGTATTAAGTTGCAAGCAACAGATTATTGCTTTACGAACTGCGTGTAAAGTAAACAATACAATTGTTCTATGAACAAAGGATCGTTGTTTTCTCCCTAGTAGCAACAACACATCTAGTACCTTAGAGATTTCTCACTTCCCAGATTACGTAGGCATGAACCCACTATCGAGCATAAATACTAACTCTTGGAGTTGCTAGCATCTACTTGGCCAAGATAGCTACTAACAATGGAAAGCATGCAAGATCTCAAATAACAAAGACATGATAGAATCAATAATCAATCTGAAATAGCATCTCAATATCCATCGGATCCCCACAAACACAACATGTATGGATTACAAATAGATTATCTTGATCATAAACGGAGCTCACAAGATCTAAACATGAAAGCACAAAGGAGGAGAAACCAGCCATCTAGCTACGACATGGATCCGTAGTCCAAGGATGAACTACTCACGCATCACACCGGAGGCTTGCATGGTGATGAAGAAGGCCTCCAGGGTGAATTCCCCTCTCCGGCAGGGTGCCGGGAAGAGCTTCAGATCCCTCACGATCTAGGGATGGAGATGACGGCTGATGGCTCAATGCACGGCGCCCAGAAAAATGCTTGTTGGCGGTGTTGATGTAGAGTTTGTTGGGAACCCCAAGAGGAAGGTATGATGAGCACAACAGCAAGTTTCCCTCAGTTATGAAACCAAGGTTTAATCGAACCAGTAGGAGCAAGGAAACACCTCAAAGGTGTTACTAGCTGAGCTTTGGCAGGGCGCACTACCGGTGCTAGTACCAACGTGGAGACCTGCACAACACAACCACAGAAATTCGTCCCCAACTTGCGATGAGGTTGTCAATCTCACCGTGTTTTGCGGAAAACGAAGGATTAAACATATCGAATGGAAAGAAGTAAAAGTTTGCAGAAAGTAAACACAAAGCAGAAACAATTTATAGATTGTATGTAAAATAAAGGACCGGGATCCATAGTTCACTAGAGGTGGCTCTCCTTAGATAGATAACATGCTGGGTGAACAAATTACAGCGGGGCAATTGACAAACACCGAGAAAGCAATACATGCATATACTAAGCATCTTGACTCCTTTGAGACTTGATTGGGCATTACAACATAATACATAGACCGCCATCCAACTGCATCTATGACTAATAATCCAGCTTCAGGTTATCATCCGAACCCCCTCCAGTATTAAGTTGCAAGCAATAGATTATTGCTTTACTTAATCATGTAAAGTAAACAATACAATTGTTCTATGAATAAAGGATCGTTGTTTTCTCCCTAGTAGCAACAACACATCTAGTACCTTAGAGATTTCTGTCATTTCCCCAGATTACCAGAGGCATGAACCCACTATCGAGCATAAATACTAACTCTTGGAGTTGCTAGCATCTACGTGGCCAAGATAGCTACTAACAACGGAAAGCATGCAAGATCTCAAATAACAAAGACATGATAGAATCAATAATCAATCTGAAATAGCATCTCAATATCCATCGGACCCCCGCAGACACAACATCTATGAATTACAAATAGATGATCTTGATCATGAACGGAGCTCACAATATCTAAACATGAAAGCACAAATGAGGAGAAACCAGCCATCTAGCTATTACATGGATCCGTAGTCCAAGGATGAAGTACTCACGCATCACACCGGAGGCTTGCATGGTGATGAAGAAGGCCTCCAGGGTGAATTCCCCTCTCCGGCAGGGTGCCGGGAAGAGCTTCAGATCCCTCCCAATCTAGGGTCAGAGACGACGGCGGCTACAGACTCTTTCGTGGATTTTTGATCGGGTGCTTAAGGTTTTCGTCCCGAGGGCAACTTATAGGTGGAAGGAGAGGCCGAGGGTGAGGGGCTAGACCACCTCTGGCGCGGGCTGCCTGCCGCGGCCAGGTGGTTTGGCCGGCCCCCAGCCCTTCTCCGTCTCGTATTCTGGCACTTGATCCCTTACGGAAAAATAGGCACTTTGGCTTTTGTCCCGTCCAATTCCAAGAATATTCATTTTCTGACTTTTCTGGAACCAAAAACAACAGAAAACAGGCAGCTGGCACTGTGGCTCTTGTTAATAGGTTAGTCCAAGAAATCATAATAAAAGTACTCTAAAGTTGGAACAAAACACAAGAAAGTGGATAAAACCAAGCATGGAACATCAAAAATTATAGATACATTTGCAATGTATCAACATCCCCAAGCTTAACTCTTGCTCATCCTTGAGTAGGTTAGTGATAAAAAGAAAGAATAATTTTTGAGGTGACATGCACCATCAAAGACTTGATCAAAGTATTTGCAAAACATCAAAGCTGGGATCAAAGTACTTCAATCATAACATGAAAGACAAAGTTCTAGCAATAAGCAAAGAAACTATGATACAGCATGAAAAGTCACAAACAAAAGATTCATGAATAACAATGCTTTGCAAGACGTTTGTTTGTTTCACATAAAGAAAACATAGCATAAAAGTATCCAGCTTGTCCCTCAATAGAGTAGCAAATATAAATGCATGGGACACCTTCAAAGTTCATAAGAGTGACTAGATACAATAGTTTCAAACAAGCAATATCAAGTTATGCATCAATCAACTAGTCTTGGGACAATGCACATAGAACTAAGAATGGCCACTATGCTCTCAAAGTAGTGCATAAAGATAGAAGGTGGAGACTCAATATAATGGTGGAAGAAAGACCTTTTGTAAAACGAAGTAGGGATTCAAGTCTCATAAAGAGCTTCCAAAAATTATGGTACTTATAGCTTTCAGCTCTCATTGCCCCTATCATAAGCATCTTGAAGGTGATTAAGGTTAAAGTGACATAACTAAGAGGATATGCTTGACAAGTTATAAACCAAAATCTCATGCCCCTTACTTATGAAGACCGATCCTCATGCTACTCAACTTCAGTCACGAGTAAGCTCTTGTCATTGTAAGTATATGTGTATCATTAAGAACCGACAACAGGGTACCCCCTACACATGATATGGGAGCTTTCCCATAATCAAAATGACAAGGCAAGCAGACAATAAGCATCTCAGCAATCTTTTTATTTGCTATTTGCATAGGTTTTTATTGAGGATGCTTCATAGAGTGCTCACTATGGTGATGCTGCAAGTTTCCACCATGATTAGGCATGGCTTAGGCTAGCGGCCCAAGCGTTTCTCTAACACATATACAAACTCCATGATCTTACAAGTTCCACTTTTATTTCACAATCACGGATCCGTAAGCAAAAGAACATAATATCAACGGGGTACAAAGTACAAGTGCAATGTTGAAAGCGTTCCCCATGGTACATGGTTCTGCTAATTTCAACTTATAAAGCGCAAGCATATACGCAACAAAGAAGGACCCAATGGTTCAAGTTTATTAGAGGCAAAAAAGTAAAGTGTGCCATCAAGTTCGTGAGAGCTTTAATCACTAGTTTTCTCATAACAAGTGGAAGGTAAACAAAAGCATGAATATACTTGGAATAGCATAATCTAGCAGGTAGGTATGGTGGACTCTTTGGAATAACTTGGTTTAGGGAGTTGGATGCATGAGTGGAACTCATACTTTGTTGTGGAGGCTAGGAAAAGACTAGGAGCGACAAACTAAGAGAGAAATAATGGCCATAATCATGCAGAGCGACAAAACATCATTGATCAAAGCATAAAGTGATACTACAAGTTGAAAACTAAAGGATCATAAAGGCTATGGTGACTTGAGATAGTCATAACATGGTGTGAGCATGTGCCAAGTCAACCCAAATAAAGCATCAAAGGAGAATACCACTATACTATGCTTTAATATGCTAAAACAACGCATGATTCATCCAAGGCACATTAAGAAATCTCAATTGTTTATAACAAGTCATGCTACATCAAAGAATACTAAGAATAAAGCCAAAACAATATCAAGCATGGCATGACAAAGCATAGCCACAGTCAAAAAGAGCTCTTTTTACCACAAAAGCATGAACTTTCCTACTCTTTTCCAAACCAAACCAAACTATTCGCAAACCAAAGTGTGAAAGAGGGGGTCCAACCAACTTATTCAGAAAACTAAGCAAACTAAAAACCAAAACCAAAACGAAAAAGAAGACGCTCCAAGAAAAACACAACTGTGCACGAAACAATAAAAATGAAGCGTTTGGAAGAAACCTGGAATTTTTATTGATGAAGAAGGGGATGCCTTGGGAATCCCCAAGCTTTGACGCTTGTACTTATTGGATATTTCTTGGGGTGACACGCGTGGCATCCCCAAGCTTGAGCTTTAGTCCATCCTTCATCTCATTACTCATTCCTTCTATACACCTGAAATTTTTCCTTCATACAAAACTTCACACAATCTCATTAGCAACATTAGTGCACTTAAGATAAATAAGTCTCAAGGTTCAGTTCTAACACCAAATAAACTTCCATTAGAACACAAGCTACTGTATCACTTCCCTCAAAAAGCTCAATTCCTCAAAACAACTCAAAAAGGAACCCACAAGAAGCAAATGCAGAAAATAGCAGAAATCTGTCAAAACAGATCAGCAGGTAAAGACGAATTTTTTCGAAGACCTTCTGTTGCTCAAATCAAAAAGTGTTGAGATAACTAAAGTTAGATAACAACCTGGGGCAGGAGCACAAAAAGTTATAGCTCATTCCGACATACAGAACTCTCTGAGGAATTTTTACGGTGAAGCACAGAAATCTGTTTCGGGACAGCAACTTTCCCAATCATTACTTCACTCTCATTAGAGGTTACTCTTGGCACAAAAAGCAAATAAAAAGGATAAGGAGAGGTTATTACAGAGGTAATAACTTCCAAGACTCAACTAAAACTCTTGGGTTATCTCCCAACAAGTACTTTTCTTTAACGCCTTTAAGTTAGGCATAAGAAGCAAAGAAAGAATCAAGTGTTCTCAAATGAAGAAGCATTAAGACCAAATTTTGTTTTCATAGGAGAAGCAAAAGAAATCTTTTCTCTCTTTTTAGTGAAGTGTTCTATACCTTTCTTGAGTGGGAGTTGATATTTAATGGTGCCTTCTTTCATATCAATGATGGCACCAACAGTTCTAAGAAAAGGTCTTCCCAAAGTAATAGGACAAGAAGCATTGTATTCAACATCCAAAACATAGAAATCAACGGGGACATAGGAATCATTAACCATAATAAGAACATCATTAAGACTCCCCATGAGTTTCTTTTTGGCATTAGCATCAAGTGGGACATTCAAATAACAATCTTCAAGAGGAGGCAAATCAAGCATATCATAAATCCTTCTAGGCGTAATAGAAACACTACTACCAAGATCACAGAAAGCTTTGAAATCAAAGTCGTTCACTTTCATATTAATGATGGGTTCCCAACCATCTTCTTGTTTTATAGGAATAGAAGCTTTATGTTTCATCTTTTCTTCTTTAATCTTTATGAGAGCATCAGTAATGTGTTTTGTAAAGGCCATGTTCATAGCACTAGCATTAGGACTTTTAACAAGCTTTTGTAGGAACTTAATAACTTCAGAGATATTGCAATCATCAAGATCAAAATCAACTTTATCATCTAAAGTAGTATAACTATTACTAGCCTCAACACTAGTGGTGGTGATAGTAGAAACACTAATGTTTCTAGCAATTTCATCTTCTCTTTCCCACTTAGCATGTAATTCAGCTAATAGTCTAACATTTTCATCAATTCTTACTTGTATGGCATTAGTAGCTGCAAAGGGATTCTCATTAGTTTCAGGTTTAGCAGCCATTTTATTCAAAGAAGATTGAGCTTCAGCCAAAGATGCTATATTTCTTTCAGCATTAGAGAGTTTTTCCTCAATAGTTTTATTGAAAGCAGTTTGTTTACTAATGAACTCTTTAAGCATAACCTCAAGTTCAGAGGGAGCACTCTTATTATTGTTGTAAGAATTTCCATAAGCATTACCATTGTTGGGAGGATAAGGTTTATAATTTTTGTTACCAAAATTGTTCCTATAAGCATTATTACATAAGCATTGTTGCCAAAGTTGTTATTTCTTATGAAGTTCACATCAACTTGCTCTTATTGAGCAACCAAAGAGGCTAAAGGAACATTATTTGGATCAATATGGACTTTCCCATTAACAAGCATAGACATAATAATATCAATCTTATCACTCAAGGAGGAGGTTTCTTCAACAGAATTTACCTTCTTACCTTGTGGAGCTCTCTCAGTATGCCATTCAGAATAATTAACCATCATATTATCCAATAGTTTTGTTGCAGCACCCAAAGTGATGGTCATAAAGGTACCTCCAGCAGCTGAATCCAATAGGTTCCTTGAAGAATAGTTCAATCCTGCATAAAAAGTTTGGATGATCATCCAAGCAGTCAGTCCATGAGTAGGGCAATTCTTTACCAAAGATTTCATTCTTTCCCAAGCTTGAGCAACATGTTCATTATCAGGTTGTTTAAACTTCATTATTTCACTTCTCATGGATATAATCTTAGTAGGAGGATAGTATTTTCCAATAAAAGCATCTTTGCACTTAGTCCAAGAATCAATACTATTCCTAGTTAAGGAATTCAACCACTCTTTAGCTTTTCCTCTCAAAGAGAAAGGAAACAATTTCAGCTTAATAATATCACCATCTATATCCCTATGCTTTTGCATTTCACAAAGTTCAACAAAGTTATTTAGATGGGAAGCAGCATGTTCATTACCAATACCAGAAAATTGTTCTCTCATAACAAGATTGAGCAAAGCAGGTTTTATCTCAAAGAAAGTATCTTCAGGCACAGGTGGAGCAATAGGTGTGCTCATAAAATCATTGTTGTTGGTGCTAGTGAAGTCACGCAACTTAGTGTTTTCAAGAGTAGTCATTTTTTGGGGTTTAAAAATAAGAAAGCAAACAAGTAAAACTATTTTTTTTGTGTTTTTGAAAGAACAAAACAAGCAAACAAAGCAAAAAGAAACTAAGCAAAACAAAAACAACAAAGTAAAGAGATTGGTTATGAGGGACTCCCCTTGTGAAGATGTCCTTGACTCCCCGGCAACGGCGCCAGAAAAATGCTTGATGGCTCAATGCACTGCGCCCAGAAAAATGCTTGTTGGCGATGTTGATGTAGAGCTCGTTGGGAACCCCAAGAGGAAGGTATGATGAGCACAGCAACAAGTTTCCCTCAGTTATGAAACCAAGGTTTAATCGAACTAGTAGGAGCAAGGAAACACCTCAAAGGTGTTACCAGCTGAGCTTTGGCAGGGCGCACTACCGGTGCTAGTAGCAACGTGGAGACCTGCACAACACAACCACAGAACTTTGTCCCCAACTTGTGATGAGGTTGTCAATCTCACCGTGTTTTGCGGAAAACAAATGATTAAACGTATCGAATGGAAAGAAGTAAAGGTTTGCAGAAAGTAAACACAAAGCAGAAACAGTTTATAGATTGTATGTAAAATAAAGGACCGGGATCCATAGTTCACTAGAGGTGGCTCTCCTTAGATAGATAACATGCTGGGTGAACAAATTACAGCGGGGCAATTGACAAACACCGAGAAAGCAATAGATGCATATACTAATCATCTTGACTCCTTTGAGACTTGATTGGGCATTAAAACATAATACATAGACCGCCATCCAACTGCATCTATGACTAATAATCCACCTTCAGGTTATCATCCGAACCCCCTCCAGTATTAAGTTGCAAGCAACAGATTATTGCTTTACGAACTGCGTGTAAAGTAAATAATACAATTGTTCTATGAACAAAGGATCGTTGTTTTCTCCCTAGTAGCAACAACACATCTAGTACCTTAGAGATTTCTGTCACTTCCCCAGATTACCAGAGGCATGCACCCACTATCGAGCATAAATACTAACTCTTGGAGTTGCTAGCATCTACTTGGCCAAGATAGCTACTAACAATGAAAAGCATGCAAGATCTCAAATAACAAAGACATGATAGAATCAATAATCAATCTGAAATAGCATCTCAATATCCATCGGATCCCCGCAAACACAACATGTATGCATTACAAATAGATGATCTTGATCATGAACCGAGCTCACAAGATCTAAACATGAAAGCACAAAGGAGGAGAAACCAGCCATCTAGCTACTACATGGATCCATAGTCCAAGGATGAACCTCACGCATCACACCGGAGGCTTGCATGGTGATGAAGAAGGCCTCCAGGGTGAATTCCCCTCTCCGGCAGGGTGCCGGGAAGAGCTTGAGATCCCCCCGATCTAGGGACAGAGACGACGGTGACTACAGACTCTTTCGTGGATTTTTGATTGGGTACCTAGGGTTTTCGTCCCGAGGGCAACTTATAGGCGGAAGGAGAGGCTGGGGGGGTGCTGGGGGCGGCCAGACCACCCCCTGGCGCGGGCCAGGCCTAGCCACGCGGCCAGGTGGTGTGGCCGGCCCCCAGCCCTTCTCCGTCTCGTATTCTGGCACTTGATCCCTTCCGGAAAAATAGGCACTTTGGCTTTTGTCCCGTCCAATTCCGAGAATATTCATTTTCTGACTTTTCTGGAACCAAAAACAACAGAAAACAGGCAGCTATTACTGTGGCTCTTGTTAATAGGTTAGTCCAAGAAATCATTATAAAATTACTCCAAAGTTGGAACAAAACACAAGAAAGTGGATAAAACCAAGCATGGAACATAAAAAATTATAGATACATTTGCAATGTACCAACGTAGGCTACAAACTCTTTCGTGGATTTTTGATCCGGTACTTAGGGTTTTCGTCCCGAGGGAAACTTATAGGCGGAAGGAGAGGCCGAGGGGGTGCTGGGAGCCAGCACACCACCCCCTGGCGCGGGCTAGGCCTGGCCGTGCGACCGGGTGGTGTGGCTGGCCCCTGGCCCCTCTCCGTCTTGTATTCTGGCACTTGATCCCTTCCGGAAAAATAGGCACTTTGGCTTTTGTCCCGTCCAATTCCGAGAATATTCATTTTCTGACTTTCCGGGAACCAAAAACAGCAGAAAACACGCAGCTGGCACTGTGGCTCTTGTTAATAGGTTAGTCCAAGAAATCATATGAAAAGTACTCCAAAGTTGGAAGAAAACACAAGAAAGTGGATAAAACGAAGCATGGAACATCAAAAATTATAGATACATTTGCAATGTATCAATGCCCAAGGCATCCCCTTCTTCATCAATAAAAATCCCAGATTTCTTCCAAACGCTTCATTTTTATTATTTCATGCACAATTGTGTTGTTCTTGGAGCGTCTTCTTTTTTGTTTTCGTTTTGGTTTTTCGTTTGCTTTTGATTTCTTAGTTTTCTGAATAAATTGGTTGGACCCCCTCTTTTCATGCATTGGTTTTCAAATAGTTTTGTTTGGTTTGGAAAAGAGTAGGAAGTTCATTGCTTATGTGGTAAAAAGAGCTTGTTTTTGACTGTGGCCTATGCTTTGTCATGCCATGCTTGATATTGTTTTGGCTTTATGCTTAGTATTCTTTGTTGTAGCATGACTTGTTATAAACAATTGAGATTGCTTAATGTGCCTTGGATGAATCATGTGTTGTTTTAGCATATTAAAGCATAGTATAGTGGTATTCTCCTTTGATGCTTTATTTGGGTTGACTTGGCACATGCTTACACCATGTTATGACTATCTCATAGTCACCATAGCCTTTATGATCCTTTAGTTTTCAACTTGTAGTATCACTTTATGCTTTGATCAATGATGTTTTGTCGCTCTCCATGATTATGGCCATTATTGCTCTTAGTTTGTCGCCCCGCCTTTTGCTAGCCTCCACAACCAAGTATGAGTTCCACTCATGCATCCAACTCCCTAAACCAAGTTATTCCAAAGAGTCCACCATACCTACCTACTAGCTTATGTTATTCCAAGTATATTCATGCTTTTGTTTACCTTCCAAATTAAACTTGTTATGAGAAAACTAGTGATTAAAGCTCTCACGAACTTGATGACACACTTTACTTTTCTTGCCCTTAATAAACTAGAACCATTGTGTCGTCTATGTTGTATATGCTTGCACTTATTTGTTGGGAATTAGCAGAACCATGCTTTCACGGGGAACGCTTTCAACATTGCACTTGGTACTTGTACCTAGTTGATATCATGCTCTTTTGTATATGGATGTCGTTGGTGTGAAATGAAAGGGGAGCTTGTAAGTCCATGGAGTTATGTATATGTGTTAGAGAAACGCCTGGCCCAATGGTCTAATCCATGCTGACATGGTGGAAACCTGCAGCGTAACCATAATGAGCTGTCTATGAAGCATTCTTCTTATAAAAAAAAGAGTCCTATGTTGAGAAAAAAGAGAAAAAGAAAAAAAATATATTATGAAAAGAGGAAAGAGAGAAAAAAGCACCACATTCCCATGTAAATAAGAAGATTGCTGAGATGCTCGTTGTCTGCTTGCCTTGTCATTTTGATATGGGGATTCGTCCGTATCATCAGGCAAGGGGTACCCCGTTGGCGGTTCTCTATGATACACATGTACTTACGATGACAAGAACTTACCGGTGACTAAACTTGAGTAGCATGAGGAGCGACCCTCGTATACAAGGGACATGAGATTCCTAACTTATACTTCGTCAATCATGTACACCATAGTTTGTTCACTTTAACCTTAATCACTTCAAGATGCTTATGATAGGGGCAATGAGAGAAGAAAGCTATAAGTACCATAATTTTTGGAAGCTCTTTATGAGACTTGAATCCCTGCTTCCTTTTATGAAGGCCTTTCTTCCACCATTATATTGAGTCTCCACCTTCTATCTTTATGCACCTACTTTGAGAGCATAGTGGCCATTCTTAGTTCTATGTGCATTGTCCCAAGACTAGCTGATTGATGCATAACTTTATATTGCTTGTTTTAAACTATTTGTATCTAGTCACTCTTATAAACTTTGAAGGTGTCCTATGCATTTATGTTTGCTACTCTATCAGGGACAAGCTGAATACTATTATGCTATGTTTTCTTTATGTGAAACAAAAAAACGTCTTGCAAAGCATTGTTATTCATGAATCTTTTGTTTGTGCCTTTTCATGTTGCATCATAGTTTATTTGTCTTATTGCTAGAACCTTGTCTTTCATGTTATGATTGAAGTACTATGATCCCAGCTTTGAATGTTCTACAAATACTTTGATCAAGTCTTTCATGGTGCATGTCACCTCAAAAATTATTCTTTCTTTTTATCACTTACCTACTCGAGGACGAGCAGGAGTTAAGCTTGGGGATGTTGATACATTGCAAATGTATCTATAATTTTTGATGTTCCATGCTTGGTTTTATCCACTTTCTTGTGTTTTGTCCACACTTTGGAGTACTTTTCATATGATTTCTTGGACTAACCTATTAACAAGAGCCACAGTGCAAATACCTGCTTTTCTGCTGTTTTGCTTCCAGAAAGTCGAAAATGAATATTCTCGAATTGACGGGACAAAAGCCAAAGTGCCTATTTTTCCTAAGTCATCAGATGCCGTAGAATACGAGACGGGCTAGGGCCGGCCACACCACCGCCACGCTGCCAGTGGCCCGCGCCTGGGGTGGTCTGGCCCCAGCACCCTCGGCCTCTCCTTCCGCCTATATATTGCCCTCGTGACGAAAACCCTAAGCACCCGATCAAAAATCCACGAAGAGTCTATAGCCACATCTCCATCCCTAGATCGGAGGGATCTGAAGCTCTTCCGCACCACGGGAGAGGGAATTCACCTTGGAGGCCTTCTTCACCACCATGCAAGCCTCCGGTGTGATGCGTGAGTAGTTCATCTCTGGACTACGGATCGATGTAGTAGCTAGATGGCTGGTTCTCCTCCTTTGTGCTTTAATGTTTAGATCTTGTGAGCTCCGTTCATGATCAAGATCATCTATTTGTAATTCTGCATGTTGTGTTTGCGGGGATCCGATGGATATTGAGATGCTATTTCAGATTGATTATTGATTTTATCATGTCTTTGTTATTTGTGATCTTGCATGCTTTCCGTTGTTAGTAGCTATCTTGGCCAAGTAGATGCTAGCAACTCCAAGAGTTAGTATTTATGCTCGATAGTGGGTTCATGCCTCCGTAACTGGGAAGTGACAGAAATCTCTAAGGTACTAGATGTGCTGTTGCTACTAGGGAGAAAACAACAATCCTTTGTTCATAGAACAATCATATTGTTTACTTTACACGCAATTCGTAAAGCAATAATCTGTTGCTTGCAACTTAATACTGGAGGGGGTTCGAATGATAACCTGAAGGTGGATTATTAGTCATAGATGCAGTTGGATGGCGGTCTATGGATAATGTTGTATTGCCCAATCAAGTCTCAAGGGAGTCAAGATGATTAGTATATGCATGTATTGCTTTCTCGATGTTTGTCAATTGCCCCACTGTAATTTGTTCACCCAGCATGTTATCTATCTTAAGGAGAGCCACCTCTAGTGAACTATGGATCTCGGTCCTTTCTTTTACATACAATCTACAAACTATTTACTGCTTTGTGTTTACTTTCTGCAAACTATTACTTCTTTCCATTCAATACGTTTAATCCTTTGTTTTCAGCAAAACACGGTGAGATTGACAACCTCATCGCAAGTTGGGGACAAAATTTTGTGGTTGTGTTGTGCAGGTCTCCACGCTGCTACTAGCACCGGTAGTGCGCCCTGCCAAGGCTCAGCTAGCAACACCTTTGGGGTGTTTCCTTGCTCCTACTGGTTCGATTAAACCTTGGTTTCATAACTGAGGGAAACTTGCTATTGTGCTCATCATACCTTCCTCTTGGGGTTCCCAACAAGCTCTACATCAACCACGAGCCATCAACCGCCAACAATGGAGGGGCAGTCGAACCCCCAACCATGGTGAACGAGCACACTGGCGAACGTGTCGTGATCAAGCTCAACAATATCGAGTGGGATCGCTGCTGAGACACCCTACGAGGCAATCCTCTACCCCTAGGGATGCCGCAAGAACTGCTGATGGGCTATCATTGGCTGTTGAAGGAAGAATACAGACGCCAGCTACAAATAATCGCACAACTCGAAGCGCATAAAAAGGCGGCAGACGAGTCGAGCCTTCGAAGGGCCGAGCTCTCCTCCCACGGAGGATCCTCCTCCAAAGGCAACGAGTACGTGGCCAACAAGAGATGATCTCGAATGGCCCATCTCACCGAGCAGGAGTGCATAGAAGCTGCAAAAGTCCTCGACTTCAGCTCTATGACAGTCGACACCCGGGGCAATGTGGTCCCAAAGACGCCGCAAGCAGCGGTGACAGCGGCCACCATGTACCTACTCAGCCGTCAGCTGGAGATCCCCGAGCTGCCATGCACCGATCTACAATCGCAGGCTTGGGGCTAATCGAGGCTGCTCTCGACAAAGAGCCGACGCTAGAGCCGAAGAAAAACAAGGCTCTGGCAAAATGCTATTCCTCACCCTCGTCCAGCAACGACAGTCACGATCTGTCTCGACGTCACCGCTCACGGAGACACGACCACGACTAGGACGCGCGTGATGACATCACACAGCGCAAAATCGACAAGTCAAGGGCACGTCGTGCCCGATCGACTGACTCAGAGGACGAAGACGTGGAGCTCTGTGGCGCCAGATGCTTCAGTAGGGCCATCAGACAAAAGCGAATGCCCAAGGGATTCAAGCTCCCATCGGAGAACCCAAAGTTTGACGGCCTGCATGACCCGAAAATCTGGTTGGAAGACCACATCTCCTCTGTCAGGCTCCATGGTGGGAGTCAAAGCACTGCCATGCAATGCCTACAGCTACAGCTGCAGGGCGCCGCCCGAGCTTGGCTCAATAACCTCCCGCGCGGATCCATTCGCAGCTGGGATGAGCTAGTCTACAGCTTTGTGCGCAATTTCAAGGGTACCTACAAAAGGCCCGCATCAATCAAAGAACTGAGATGCTGCTAGCAAAGGTCGGGCGAGTCATTACGCTCGTACATCCAGAGGTGGTCCATCATCAAGAACTCCATAGAAAATATCTCGGAGGACCGGGCGATTGACGCATTCAACAGCGGCGTTCACCGCATAGAGCTCAGGGAGGAGCTGGGCCGCTCGAAGCCCAAAACCATTGACCACCTGATGGAAATCGCGAATCGGTGGGCAGATGGAGAAGATTTGGTGAAAAACCGCGTTCACTCCGACGACGAAGCAGAGCTCGAGCGCAGACGCGATCGCCGAAGCAAACGTCGAATGCGCATCTACGATGACCGCAACAACGTCAACATGGTCGCAGCCAGCTACGCCGACAGGCGCAACGACAATCGCCACATCGGCTATCACAGCGGTGGACACCGCGACTCTGGGAAAACCACGCAAGTATGGCAACGCCGCACTCGCGAAGAGGCACCTGCGACAACAATCGAGGACAAACTGCCCGGGCCATACAACGTGCACTTCTACATCAACAAGCACGACGGCAAGAAGAAATCCAGCCACCTTCTCAAGGATTGCCGCGAGTTCCTCAAGCTCCACGAGGGTTTGGCATAGATGAATCGCGACGCCGTCAATAGAGGCTACGGAGTTGCCCCAGGCGCTGTAGCACATGGAGCTCCTCCTCCACCACCTGGAGGGCCATCACCGTCCGCCGACCAATCCACGATCAAGGCGATGAGCTATACCCACGGGCCATGGGCAACATGATGATCCAAAAGGGATGCCCATCGAATCGGGTGCAGAAGGCCATGACTCTCCAAGTCAACTTGGCGACAAACTCACCACCATCCACCACTGAGTACCTCAGTGGAAGCGAATCCTGTATTACCTTCGACAAGCGTGACCACCCGCGTACCCTGCCCAGGCCATTGTCCCCTCGTACTCGAGGCACAGATAGGAGGCTTCGACATGAGTCACGTTTTCATGGACGGTGGAAGCGGCATTAACCTTATGTCTCAGACACGACATTCCACGGCATCGTCCCAGGCAAGGGCATATATCCCCTTGGAAAAATCAACCTTGACGTCATCTTTGGCACGCCAAAAAACTTTTGACGTGAACGCATCGACTTCGAAGTCATCGACTGGCCCTCACAGTACCACTGCATCCTCGGATGTGTCGTCTTCGCCAGGTTCATGGCAGTGCCACACTACGCCTACCTGCAGATGAAAATGCCAGGTCCCAACGGCATCATCACAATCAACGGGAGCTTCGAGAGGTCCGACAGTTGTGACAGGGAATTCAACAGAATTTCCCAGTCCTTCGGCATGCAGGAAGAACTCGCAAGATTGAAGGAGTCGACAGACAACAGTCTGCCTCCCCTGAGCCGGCCAAGTTCACCCGACCCGTCCTTCGACTCGTCGGTGCACATGAAGAAAGTTTAGGTCCACCCATTGGAATCGGCCAAGATGGCCCTCATTGCCAACAACTTGAGTCCCGCAAAGGAACTCGCGCTCGTCGAATTCCTCTGTGAGCACTGGGAAATCTTCGCCTGGTGTCCAGCAGACATGCCAGGAGTTCCCAGGGAATTCGCCAAACACGCACTCAATGTCAACCCAGACGCAAAGCTAGTCAAGCAAACAATTCGGCGACTGTCTGAGCCAAGAGAACAAGTGGTCAGAATGGAGATCAACAGACTCCTTGACGCCAAATTCATACGCGAGATCAAGGAAAGCACTTGGCTCGCCAATACGGTGCTAGTACCGAAAAGGACACGGATATCCTATGGATGTGCGTGGATTTTACCTCTCTGAATAAGCACTGCCCAAAGGATCACTTCCCGCTGCCATGAATCGACCAGATAATCGACTCCACCGCGGGATGTGAGCGCCTCTGCTTCCTCGACGCCTACTCAGGCTATAACTAGATTCTAATGAAGGAGGAAGATCAAGAGAAAACAACGTTTACAACGCCTTTTGGTGTGTTCTGCTACAACACAATGCCCTTCAGGCTAAAAAATGCAGGTGCAACCTATCAGTGGTGCATGCAGGCTTGCCTCAAGAACCAACTTGGTCGCAACATCCAAGTCTATGTTGACAACATCGTAATCAAGACCAAAGACGAAGCCTCACTAATCGACGATTTACGCGAAACCTTCAACAACCTCGACCACTACCGGATCAAGCTCAATCTGGACAAATGCGCCTTCGGCGTACCATCTGGGAAACTACTCGGATATGTCATCTCCACGAGAGGGATCGAGGCGAACCCGAAGAAAATAAAAGCCATACTGGCCATGGAGAAGCCAAAGAACGTAAGAGGTGTCTAGCAGCTGGCTGGGCGAATTGCGGTGCTCAGTCGATTCATCAGTCGAATAGGTGAAAAGGCATTGCCCTTATACCAACTTCTCCGCAAAGCTGACAAGTTCGAGTGAACCAATGAGGCACAGGAAGCATTCGAAGACCTCAAGCTCATCGCCTACCTCACCAAGATCGTGACCCCACGAAAAGGGAACCACTGTTGCTATACATCTCCGCCACCAACCAGGTGGTCAGCACAGTGCTCGTGGTGGAACGAGCCGAGGAAAACAAGGTCCATGGGGTACAGCGCCCAGTCTACTACCTCAGCGAGGTACTCATGCCAACAAAGCAGCGGTACCCGCACTATCAGAAGCTGGCATATGGCGTCTTCATGACAGCCAGGCGACTGCGCCACTATTTCTAGGAGCACCCAATCGTGGTGGTCAACATGCCCCGCTTGGACATATCCTCAACAACCCGATGCCACCAGACGAGTCGCGCTTTGGGGAATCGAGCTGTCTCCATGAGACATTACATATGAAAAGCGTGACGCAATCAAGTCGCAAGTTATCCCTGACTTCCTCATGCACTGGATGGAGAATCAGCTCCCTAAAAAGCCAGATATGTCTTACCTCTGGATAATGCACTTTGACAGATCCAAGGGAAAGGACGGAGTTGGCGCAGGTGTCATACTGACATTGCCCCAGGGAGACAAGATGAAATATATTCTGCGAATGCAGTTCACCGCCTCCAAGAACGAAGCTGAATACGAGGCCCTGATGCACAGGATGCGGATGGCAAAAGCCTGCGGCGCCAAGAGGCTCATAATCTACGGCGACTCCAAGCTGGTCATCAACCAGACAATGCACGAGTGCGACACACTGAACGACAATATGGTCGCCTACCGTGACCTCTACGACACACTCGAAGGGGACTTTGATGGCTGCGAGCTGTGGCACATAGGCCGCGAAAGCAATGAAGAGGCAGACACACTGGCCAACATTGGCTCTACCTGCGCCCCCATACCACCTGGGGTATTTCTCGAGCGTATCTGCGAATGCTCCATCAAGCCAAAGGCCACAGAGAAGAAAACAAGCGCAACAACGGACTCGGGGGCTACGCCACCCAATGAGCCAATGGCGCTCGACAACCTGGAGCTCGACACAGGACTCGAAGGACCCATGGCGATCATGATGATCGAACCCTCTTGGACTCAACCATACATCACATACCTTCTCAGCAAGAGGTTGCCGGACGACCCAACCGATGCGCGGCAAATCGCACAGTGATCCAAAGCATTCGCCGTCATCAACGGCGAACTATACAATCGCAGCATACAGGAGTACTCCAACGATGCGTCTCCAACACTGATGGAAGAGCCGTTCTCCTCGACATCCATGAGGGGACTTGCGGGCACCACGCCGGCAGTCGTGCCCTCGTCGCCAAAGCTCTACGAGCTAGATTATACTGGCCTACGGCCATGCGTGATGCCAAGGACATCGTCCAGAAATGCAACGCTTGCCAGCGATTCACGGACAAACCACATGCACCTGGTGCGGTGCTCCGGCCAATACCGTTGGCCTGGCCCTTCGTGCAATGGGGACTCTACATGGTCGGCAAGCTCCCAAAGTCCTCGTGAGGAGGCTACGTCTACCTCTTGGTCGCAGTCGACAAATTCACCAAGTGGATAGAGGCCATGCCGGTGACTAACCAGTCAGGAGCCAGCGCAGTCAAGTTCTTCGAGTCCATCGTCTATCGCTTTGGAGTGCCACACAACATCATCACGTACAATGGAACGAACTTCACCTCTAAGGAGTTCCAGGGTTTCTGCGAAAACCTGGGAATCAATGTAAGCTATGCCTCCGTAGCTCATCCGCAGACCAACGGTCAAGTCAAAAAGGCCAACGGGCTCATCTGCGGCGGAATCAAGAAGCGACTCCTTCGACCACTCAAACAAGCCGCATGATGCTGGCCAGACGAGCTGCAATTGGTACCCTAGAGCCTACGCACAACCCCAAACAGTGCAACGGGATACACCCCGTTCTTCATGGTGCATGGTGCTGAAGCGGTGCTACCCGCAGAGGTACGATACAAGGCACCGCGAGTGGTCGCTTACAGCGAGCAGGAGTCAACAATTGCACTTGAAGACTCCATCAACCTCCTTGACGAGGCACGGGAAATCGCCGCAGAAAGATCAACGATCTACCAGCAGAACCTGCGCAATTATCACAGTAGAAGGCTACGCCCCATGTCCTTCGTCGAAGGAGACCTGGTCCTGTGACTAAAACAACAAGGGCATCTCAAGCTCGAGTCCCCTTGGGAGGGACCATACGTGATTACAGAAGTAATCCCAGGTGGCGCCTATCGCCTCAAAGACTTCGAGACAGGAGTCGCATACTCCAATCCCTGGAACATTGCGCAGCTACGGCGCTTATACCCTTAGTCATTTTTTATTTCTTTCATCACAAATAAGGCTATTCAGCCAAGGCTACTTAGCCACACATTGTACCTCGTACTGTTCTACGAATAAATAAAGCTAAGTGCCCCAAACTCTGCGTTTTTCTATTATTTTTGCCATGTATATACTCGGGGGCTGCGCCACCCTTTACACATCTGTTCTATGAACCAATCGCGATATCCTGAGTAGCTGACGCACTAATCGAACCCTTGACAAACACCAACCCAGTTGCAACGCACCTGACAGGTTGGCAAGGTGCTGACATAAACACAAGTCAGGCCAACGAAAAGGAATCGCATAGTGCAACGCAGTGACAAAACATACGAGCTAACAAGCTCTTTATATACATCAATGTCAATCAATTATACACAGCATATATATATGTGAACTTTACAACACTGGTACAACTATGTGTAGGGTACAAACTAAACTACTGTTGCAACAAAAGAACGTTTGTCTGCTCCTTGAAGAAGTCGACAATTTCCTCTATTGGGCGATCCACCGCCTGGTAATGAGGAACCATGTTCCAGGTCGAACCTGCTGGCGGTCCAGCAACAATCGCTGCAACATCTACATCAGGCCTATGCAGTCGCACCAGCGATAGAGCAGCCTTGGCACCAGCCACCAACTGTTGCCGCACACACTCGCGGACCCCACTCAAGTCCTGAAATTTAGCAAGAAGAGCCAGCATGCTCGAGGGAACAACGTCCAGCGGAAACATCGTCTGATAGATATTCCTTAAGCACGATTGCGATTTGTTCAAAAAGTGAAGCACTCGTGAGGCATGATCCTGCAGGGTCGCTAGTGCGATTGCGCGATCATGATCCACCCAGAAGTATCCACTCGCCTGAAGCTGCTCTTGGGTCAGGTCATTCATGTGAATGGTGATCCTGTCCTTCTCATCCTGCGGATGATGCGCGCTGACAACTATACCAAGCAAAGGCAAAAGTATGAAGACAACGAACTACCGCGAGTGGCTACAAGAAAAGATAAGGAAGCAGAAAGCTAACACTTGAATTGGTCGCCCAGCTGCGCCGCCTCCCCTAGTAGATACTGCTCTCGGCAGTGGCCTTCTCTGCCCTCGACTTCCATACATCCGTGTTACCACGGAGGACGGGCAGTTCGTGCTCCAGCTGCTTTACGCGGTCACATAATCGCGAAAGCAGAGACAACTCATCCACCCTTGAGCGCGACTGCGCTAAAGCATCATCAGTGGATGGCAGATCCCGAGGCTCACTCGAAGGACCACTCGATGTGCCCTATCACAAGCCAAGCAAGAGATAACAAGAAGACCAAGCAATACATGGACAAAAACTCAAAGTGCATTCAAGCATAACAAAATATCAACAGATACACCCGCCAATGGCATGTTCTAAGACAAAAGGGGTCATACTATTAACTATTACAAATATGACTACTGACGAGCGACTAGCTTCTTTGACTTGGACTTCGGTTTCGGGGCCCTCATCGAGTTTGTGGCAGTATCAGACACCACAGACTTCCCGCCAGCCCCTGACGCTGCAGCCTTCGCTGCCTTCTTGACTCGCCGCTCCTCGTAGTACTTCGTGATCAGGTTGATGAGCTGCGTCTGCATTTCTGCCTGTGCAGTTGCAAAAGGAGCAAAAACTACCTGTTGACCATCCGCGCCGACTGGCATCGCCTTGGAGACCGCAGCAGGATCCACCTCGACTCCATGGGCTTGAACCATTGCGAGTGACATAGAAGCGCCAGCCGCACAAAGCAAGTTCTTGAAGCCTGCAGGAATGCCTCCAGCAAGGGACTCCACCAGATCGTCTACATTTTCAATCAGCTCAGCTTTGGGCGCCAGCTCTTTGCGGAGGCAACTGAGTACACCCTTGGCTTTGGCCAGCGTCCCTTGGATGGAAGCACTACGATCTTCGACTGCCGTGACGGCGCCTGCCAAGGCATCATCACGACGGAGCGCCTGGGCATGGAAGCTCAGACTGCCGGCATCTACACAGAGCAAAATGTTGGCAAAAAAGGTCAGCACAATAACAAATTCGAAAGAAAGGACACGATGGAAACCCAGACGAAGAAGTACCTGAAAGACCCTTGGCAATCGAGAAGAGCTGTTCTTCGAACAACTTCTCCCTAGCAGCGATGGAGGCGCACAAATCCTCTTCATGTTTCCGCGATTCGTTAAGCGCAGCGACTGCCTCATCGCGACTCTTCACCGCCGCAGCGAGCATCTTTTTGAGGGAAGCAGTGTTGTGAAGAAGCGCATTATGCTCAGCTATGAAACAAACAAAGATAGACCGTCAGTCGAGTATATCACAAGGATGAAGAAGAAGAAGCAAAGATCACTCACTTTCAACCACTTGATGGTGATTGTCCAGCATTGCATGCTGGCAACCCATTGCTAGCACTTGCTCCGCCAGGCGAGCGGCTTCCTTCACAATAAGCTGCAGCAGGAGAAACAACAAAAGGATCAGCAGATAACATGGATGATTAATTCGACTGCAAGAAAAAACAATATTACACATACGTGATCCTCTAGTGACTCCAAAGTCAATTGCCGCGCAGTTGTACGGACAACCATCTAGTGCTCCACATCGTGTGGAGGACTTGATGAATTGTGCCTGGAGTGGGACGGCAATGGAGGAGATGGAGTTCGTTCGGCCATTTCCTTGGCCTTAGAGTCCGCGACTCCAGATTCTTTCAAAAATTGGACGTCGCTAGAAGATGACGACGCCGGTTGACTGCGGAACAAAACCAACATCAGGGAAATGCGGCTCCAAAAAAGAACCAAGAGAAGAATTGTATACTAACCAATCAAAATTGTCAAAATCTAAGGTTTGACCCTCCGACTTCGACGACTCCTTCGGCAGCCGCATCTTCTTGCGGGAAGATGGTGCCACAGCACTCACATGAACGACATGAATCGGCAACTCAGCACCGATAGCTGGGCCTTCTGGAGTCGAAGGAGATGACGCGTCCGAATCTTCGTTGCACGAACGCTTGCGAGTATTCGGACCGCTGGACTCGGGGGCTTCTTCCTCCTCTTCAAATGGGACAGTCGAGTCCAACTCGTCCTCTTCATCCACTTCGCGAGGAATAACCCCCTTAGGAAGAGGGGGCAAACTGGAAGACACATTCCAATCATGCATACAGAAAACAAGTCAGCACAAGTCAAGAAAAAGAAGCACTCGACAAAATAAAGCTACTTCGTAGCACAATCATACCTCAGGAGGAGGGTTAGAAGCATCAAAAGGGGGCACGACTGGTTCACTAGGGAGTACATCCTTGGCAGTGTACTTGGTCAGCAGCCGCACCCTCTTATCTACTCACTCGCGGAAATGCCATCGGCAGATACGCGAGTGGCATCGTCTGCGCCAGCCCACTGGAACATAGGGTGGACTCTGGCCTGCAGGGGCTGGACGCGACATCGCAACCACGTGCGAATGAGGGCGCAGCCTCCCTCTTCTTTACCCATGCGACTCTCGAGGTCGCAGACGCGCTCGTACAGCACATCTGTCTCCTCAGAATCGCCGGGCATCACCACGTTCTTCCAAGAACGCCTCCTCATGCAGCATCGAAAGGCGCGAGTCCAAAGTGGTCTTCGTCGGCCTTCTGGTCGCGGATGTAGAACCACTTGTCCCTCCACCCTTGGACGGACGCCATGAGCTTGATGTCAAAGTACGTGACGGAGGAGTCGACGTGGATACCGTAGCCTCCTACATCATAGACTACAGAGCCAGACATCGACTGGTGCTTCAGCTTGAAGAGACGCTTGAAGAGACCAAAGTGTGGCTCGATTCTGAGCCAGCACTCGCAAAGCGTAATGTAGAAGGCAATATGGAGGATAGAGTTGGGGAACAGCTGGTGCAGCTGGAGCCCATAGAAACAAAGGAGGCCCCTGAAGAAAGGATGCAGGGGCAGAGAAAGACCGCGGATGATGAATGCTAGGAACATCACCCGGAAACCAGCAGGAGGACAAGGGGTTACCTCACCACCTGGGACTCGCGAGTCACCGGCCGGGGAGACAGAACTCTGTCTTGGCGTAGGAGACGGAGCTCGAATGACTTGATGATGGACGTGCGCCACACGCCATTTGTGACGCGAGTGCCCGCGCCCTTCTTCTTCCCGGCGATAGCGGTGCTGGTGCCCGCAGCAGCGGAGCCACCCTTCATCTTGGCAGCGACAGTGGCGGCGGTAGACTCAGCGGCAACACCTCCCTTCTTCTCCCCATCTTGCGGTGGCGATGATAGCGAAGAAAATAACTCGGGAAAACCCGGAGTTGGTTCAACGCCGCGAACGAAACGAACTTTCGGAGGCAGAGAGCAGCAACAATGGAGATGGAGGCACAAAGCAGAGAGGGAGTAGATGAGAAATTACCACAGCTGCGCTGCTACTTAACCGCCTGGAAGATGTAATCCAACGGCCAGCACAAACCCTATCAGACGCGTGGCGCACATTGCGATCGACACATGGAGGACCTGAATCACGAACCGTCCCCCACTACCCCCATTACGTGCGGAAATTGAGGAGGCGTGGTTCAAACAAAGATTACACACACTCGGTCAAGTCAGGGTCAGAAAATGGGACCCACCGCTTGTCATGTCCCGTCAAACCCACTCACGCGGGCAACTGAGATCATCACATCGTCAGCACTGATGTCATCAAATATTGAGCAGTAGAAGACTTCGACTACTTTAGTCCTTGCTCGAGTCTTCGACTCCACCAAGCACTCGGGGGCTACTCCCATAGGGAGCACTGGTCGTGCACCCTACGATTTTTTCTTTTTGCAGGAATATGGACATTTAAAGCATACCCAACCACTCGAATCCATGATTCGACTGTGGACATGGGTTACTCCCATAGGGAGCGCTGGAAATAAATTCGACTGAAACAAGCAAACAAAAGATGACAGCAGTCGCAAAAGTTCTTTAGTCCATGCCTGAGTCTTCGACTCAACCAGGCACTCGGGGGCTACTCCCATAGGGAGCGCTGGTGGCGCACCCTATGGTTATTTGTACATCATAATGTGTGTCGATAACATCCACACTCGAAATCCATGGCAACACCGCCTCATATTTTTTCCCTACAAAGAGATTGCATCTCCTGGGTCACCCGAATCATCTCCGCGATGACAAAATTCCGGATGCCGCACTTGCAGCGTGAAGATAAGACCTGAATAAGGCCTGACAACGCATTTGCTGGGCACTACCAGAAATTTATCCGTGCCTACAGGTGCGATGAACATGCCTTGACGGACGCGTCGAGTGCTCACACCCATATACTGGAATTCGACTCCTGTAAGACCTCCGTGGCTTGAGTCGTACTACACCAGCACTTCTCCGAATTCGAGTCCGGGGACTCGAGTTTGAGTAGATTGCATTGTTTTACCCTAACATAGTTAACTGATACCGATACCTTGGTTAAATCAGGCACGCACATCAACAATCCCTATGACACAAACAGAGCACTCGAAAATACTTAGTCATGCACTCGAAAGGCTTCATAAAGTCCCTAGTCGAATCTGCGATTCCACTGGACACTCGGGGGCTACTGACATGGGTATACCCTGCCGGTACTCGAGATTGGTATATACGGTCCAGATACAGTGGAAGCCCACGGTGTTGCCACGGCCCAATGAAGATTTCAAGTGGCCTATGGACTCTCAATAACTTGCGAGACAAGAAGAAATCTAAAGATAGAAAGTTTGAAGGGCAAACCCTAATCTATAACTGACTCGACATGCTACCCGAGACCTGGCCTATATATATATAAAGGCCAGGAGGGGGCGGCGAGGAGGACACACACAACCCTAGTTTTCAAAACCCTCGCCAGATTGCATCTGCGCACCATTGTAATCTTCGATTCCTTCGTTAATTCCAAGAGCAGACAAGCAGGAGTAGGGACCTCTACGAGGACTGAACCTAGGTAAACCTTGCATCCCTGTGTGCTTGTTTGCTAGCCGATTGATGCTTCGAGCGCTCCCTCCTTCTCCAAAACCCAAGTCCATAACAATGGGCATTGATGAGTTAGACCCTCATCACTTACAAAACTGCATTTGATGATTTATTAAGGGCATTCTGGTAATTCTTTTGACAAGATTCCACTTCTATGTGGTTCAGTACATCAAACACTACTTAACCACCCAAGGAAATAATTTTTGGGCCTCCAGATAAATTCTAGTGAATTATTTACTCAAACTAGAGTTTATTCCACTACAAAAAGCATAACTAAATCTAGGTAAGTGATAATCTAGTGAAACCACTTGTGTTGGTCTTGTTTTGTCAAGACCTATGCGAGTATATCATTGTTTCACATTGGTATCCTACAGACCTCAGGCAAGCCCTTGGTAATTGGCTTGGATAACTATCTCCCAAAGGAAAACTCTAGTATGGCAATCTAGTAATTCCATTACTAGTACCCAACCTCTCCAAACCTACTAATTTAAGTAGTAGGCCTTATGTTTGTTTGCTGTATGGTTTGATGCCTGTATGCTTTGTATTGATTGTGGTATTGTCTGCTTGCATGTATACTCGATGATGGTGATAGTGTGATTGTTTGACGACGAGAAGAAAAGGGACTTCATATTATTATTTATTGGGTATTCTTGGTTATCTAAGGAAGTCCAGGAACTTATCGCTGATCACAAGCAAGCCACCATTCCCGAATTCTGATACTTGTCCTACTCTGTTTATTACCTATTTTGTACCTCCTTTATAAATTGCATTATTTATCTGCATGTCTTGTTTTATAAATACTGCGCTAATGACTTGGCTCCTCCAAGTTATGACTTGGTGTCCCTCATGGCACCCACCCTGATATAAACCTACCATTTACTCCCCTTTAGATCAGGGTTATGATGATTAGCATCCTACCTTGTTGGAAACCACAGATTTTTGTTGAATAAATTGTTTTGGGATTTACCCTACTACAAATGTTCAAAAACTGTTGTGTAAAACCCTTGGAAAGAGGCATCATTCCAACAGATGTTTTAACTAAAGACGTGGCGATGATGAGAAATGAGAAAATGGACAAGAGAAAGAGAAGGGATGTTCTACGCCTTTACCGGAACAATTTATCTGTGCAACCACATTACCCTAGGTGCTGGGGCTTAGCTCGTAGTTTGTCTTCTTTAGCCGAGGCAGCTTGTACAATGCTTATTGGGAGAAATCCCTTGAGTTCTAGACATGCGCTAACAGTTCTATGGATCTGGAGCCTGTAGCTTGCTTCGGCAACAGTGAGCCTGTCTTGGCAGGAGTGCCGGTGCAATAATTGGGTCTCCCGCGGACAATATGACTTAGGTAGTACGGAAGGAAGTGGAGTCACCAAGTTAAGGTATACGCCAAGCTACGGTTTGGGTATACGCGTGTACAAAGGGCAGGACTATGGCCGGGGGCCACATACTCGTTGTCGGGGAGAACAAACCCAAAAGGAAAAGCAGCCTTTGCTAGGGTCGACAAGCGAAAGGTTAGGTTTGATTATCCGAACCCCCGTCTACCGTGTGTAGTGGGTCGTGGTTTTATCCCAGTGGATGTATTGATTCTTGTGGGAAAGTGTGCAAACTCTGTAGAGTATAATATATTCGAATAGCCGCGTCCACGGTCAAGGACGGTTGGAAAGGTGATGGCTAGGAGTACCCAAATGGTGGTTTTTGGAAAAATGGATGAAAGTATGGAGGTTCCGAGGGGACCTGAGTTTAAAGTTTTGTTTTGACCAGAGGCGGTCAAAGAGGTTTAAAAAGGGTTTTAATCCAAAACTGTTTTCAAAAAGGTTTTCAACAAGGATATGGGGATATCCTTCTTTATAAAAAGGAGGCATGTTTTTAAAACTCTTTGTCAACAAAGATATAGAGATGCCTTAACTACTAGAGATACTCTAGGATTTTCAAAAACAACCCTAGATAGAGCTATCTCGCCACAGCCAGATTGCATTACCTTGTTTAACTTATTTTGGTGGTTTGAGAGTACATTCAAACGTACTCATGGCATTGTTCCTGGTTATTTACTTGGCTAGGCTTTCAGAAGCTTGGCAGTGGAAGGTTAAGGTGACGTTCATGCAAGCTAGGCCATCATCCCAGTCAGTCGCCTGTAGGTTGAGGCAGGACTGGGCCCTGCGTGTGATGAAGCTCCACTGTTGAAGGTTGTGTAGCCATAAGGGCAACTATGTAAGTCTTGTATTCGTTATGTTTTGGATGCTGTAATGATACTTGTCGGTTATGCTCCACGGCTCACTGATCATGGGAACATGGATATTTACATAACAGGGATTTCTCGGATGATTAAATCCAGGGGACCCCACACTAACAACAAGATCAATCATATAATAATAATTGAAAACTAAAATAAAATATGCAAAAGAGTAAATGATAGAACTTCTCATTAATATTCCATAACGGCAACTCACACCAAGGGATACATAGATAACTAACGAGAAGGGGGACACTTCCAAAATGCAAAACATCCTATACGATAACTTCTCTATTCATGATATGACTCTACTAAAAAGGTAAAAAGATAAAAGATAGTGATATGATACCGCAACACTCCCCGAAGCTTGGAACAAACCAAGGGGATGCCAAAACCTGATGACGAATTACTCCTTCGGTGGTGGTGGTGTTCTCTCGATGAGCTTTTCATCAATTTCCTCAAATCCTCAATCTCGAAGGTGAGAGTACGAATCAACTCCGAGTTGTGCTCAATGCGGTTCATGATCATGTCGGGCTATGAATCCTAGCTCTTGTGATTCTTTCCCCACTCTTCCTCCTTGAAGTATTCTTTTCCTGCGTGATTAGAACGAGGCATATCCCAATTGGATGGTAATTTTTTCCTTCGGCATATTTTGGAATTGATGCTCATGTATAAGGGTATGGAAGGGATTCTTGGTGCGTGGAGAAGGTGACCGTGAAGCCAAGCAATGACGTGGAGTCTTCCCTCCAGTGGACATCCGTGCAGTCCTTTTGAACCTGGCAGGGTTTACCACCACTCCAATGCTTGCAATGGTGGTGCTGGCGTGCGGATGCTGGTCTTCCTTTGCCTCCTCTTCAACTTCACTATAGATCTTCTCCTCATGCTCAGAGTCTTGGAGATCCTCCTCCGTAGGCTCCTTGCCTTTATCGTTGGCGGAGACCATTGTGCTTCTAAACTTTTAAGAATAGTTCCTGGCAGAAATAGATCAAAACGAAAACACACGAGAACACGATATACGAACCTCAGGGGATCCGGGGGATTATATATTACGAATTTTTACAACAAAAGAAAGGTACTGGGAGAAAACGGGTCAGAGACGGGCTCCAAGGTAGCCACACCCCTGGTGGCGCGGCTAGCTGGGCCCGCGCCACGGGGTGGTGTGAGCCATCCGGGCTCCTTTTTCGTCCCTTTTTCGACTCGTTGCTTTCATTGTTAGATAAAAACTAGAAAAATATAAATTGACAGGTTTTTCGCGGATCTTTTCTTACCAGAACCGTTACCTATTCGAAAATGGACTCTATAGGTCTCTGAACTTGGCATTTAATAGATTCTTCCAGAGTCACCGCTTGAATAACATCAATATCTTCATCCTCTTAAACATATTGTTTGAGTCACTTAATCATTCACCATCTTATTACACCATTTTCTCCTACAACCTGAAAATTACTTTCACACAAAACTCCACACAATTCTCATTAGCAACATTAGTGCATGCGAGGTAATAAACCTTTTAAGTTTAATTTCAACTGAAATCCATCAAAACATAAGCTAATGTAGCAACTCCTTCTGAAAGCCCAAAAAGGAATTCAAAAAGGAAATCGATATAAGAAGCAAATGCAAGAGTAGCAAAAATCTGTCAAAACAGACCAGCAGGTAAAGATCAATTTTTTCTAAACTCTTCTGTTGCTCAAATCAAAAAGTGCAAAGCTAACGAAAGTTAAATAATAACCTGGGGCATGCACACAAAAAATTACAGATCAGTACGACATTCTGGGATTTTTCACGATTTTTTATAGTGAAGCACAAAAATCTGTTTCGGGACAACAACTTCCCCAAATCTTACTTCTCTCTCATTAGAGGTTGATCTTGACACAAAAACCAAACAAAAAGGATAACGAGAGGTTATTGCAGAAGCAATAACTTCCAAGACTCAAATAAATGAAAACTGAAAGCAAAAATATATTGGGTTGTCTCCCAAAAAGCTCTTTCTTTATAGCCATTACGAGGGGCATGATAATTTCAATGATGCACACATAAGATTATGAATTGAAGTAAAAGGGAGCATCAAGAGGCAAAAATAACATGTTTAAGTCTAAACCACTTCCTATGCAAGGGAATTTTCTGAGAAAATAAATTGTTGAAACTAGAGGCTACTAGCATAGGAAGGTAAAACAAATGTAACATAAAGACTTTCAGCAAAAAAGCGAGGAAACTTAATATTATTGAGATGCATCAGAACAATCTTCCCTCTCTCATAATAACTTTCAGTATCGTGCATAAATTTAACGATATAACTATCACATGAACCATTGTAGCAATGATCACTTATTCTAACAGAAAACATAGGGACACTAGCTCTCATAACACTACTTTGTGAAACAATATTAGAAGTATCCTTATGGAGGATAGTGTGTCCATCATCTACATATTTAGTGACAAGTCTTTCACTTTTGCTATTACAGGTTCAACAGCTTTATTTCTACTTTCATTAACAATACTAGATATCATAGAATGTTCCTTTATCTTAACCGGGAAATGCATTTTCTCAATGTAAGGTTCAGGTAAAACATGATTAGCAGTATAAACTTCGGTATCTCTTGCAGGAACACTATTAACAATATCTTTATATGGCTTATGATACTTATTCCATTTCTTTTTAGGAATTTCAATATAGGAAGCAAAAGCCTTAAAATAAGTTGCAATAGCTTTAGAGTCTAGACCATAAGCATTACTAACATTATGAAAGTCATCAGTTCCCATAAAAGATTTAATGCATTCATAATCATAATTTATACCTGACTTTCTTCCTTTATCATTCTCCCATGCTTCAGCATTGTCTTAAATACAGTCTAGAAGATCCCGTTTAGCTCATTCTTCCATGCGTGTAAATGATCTATCACAAGAAGCATCCAATAGATCCTTATCATGAAGAAAAAGCCTTGCATAAAAGTTATTGATAATAATATTGTTGGGGAGCTCATGAATAGGACATTTGAGCATTAGTAACTTCAATCTCCCCCAAGCTTGAGTTGTACTCTCTCCATCACGAGGCCAAAAGTTGTATATTTGATTCCGATCTTTATGAATCTCACTAGGAGGATAAAATTTTGAATAAAAGAGAGGTACTACTTCCTCCCATTCAAGAGCTTGACCATTCTTCAGCAGCTTATACCATTCCTCAGCTCTTCCTTCGAGTGATAATGAGAATAACTTCTTCTTGACTTGATCTGTTGTAATACCTGCACACTTGAACAACCCGCATAATTCATGTATAAAGAGCAAATGATCACCGGGATGGACAGTTCCATCTCCAAAATAGTAGTTATCCATAACACGATCAATAATTCTTGTAGATATTTTAAAAGTATCATTTTCAGCAGGTATAGGTTCATCTACTACCTTAGCAGTGGTAGTAGCATTACGAAATAAGAAACTAAGTGAATTATCCATAATGAAATAAAGTAACTAACAGAAATAAACAATACTCACAGTAGAAGTTTCCTTTACCAGTTCCACTCTCCAATAGCGCTTCACTCCCCGGCAACAGCGCCAGAAAATAGTCTTGATGACCCACAAGTATAGGGGGTGTATCGCAATATTTTTGATAAGTAAGAGTGTTAAACCCAACAAGGAGCAGAAGGTGTTGACGAGTGGCTTGGAGAAGGAATTCTCTGTAAATACTTAGCAAACGGATTTTTAGGGGTTCTTGATAATGCAGATAAATAAAGTGCGAGTAAATAAAAGACAATAATAATAAGTGCAGCAAGTGGCCCAATCCTTTCTTTAGCAAAGGACAAGCCGGTTGTATTACTTAAGATGACCAAACGTTCTCGAGGACACACGGGAATATCGTCAAGTGCTTTCGCTTCATATAGTTGATTAATCTTCTTTAGTTTGATAAGTGTTGTGTGGGTGAACCTGTGCTAATGTACTGACCTTCCTAGGACTAATACATACTTGTGATTAAACCCCTTGTAAGCATCCGCAAGTACAATAAAGTAATTAAGATAAAAACCTAACCATAGCTTTAAACTCTGAGATCCTACACTCCCTTGTGCAAATGTTTCCTAACGGGGGTTTAGGTTTCTGTCACTCCGGCAACCCCTACGATTAGTAGCCAAATACACAATGCATTTCCCTAGGCCCATAAAGGTGAAGTGTCATGTAGTCGATGTTCACATGACACCACTAGAAGAATAACACCACAACTTAAATAACAAACTATTGAATTATTCTCAACACAATTCCACTACTAACAACATGACTTCTCCCATGTCCTCAAGAACTAGACAAACTACTCATAAGGCATCATACGGATCAAGATCAGAGATGAAATAATGATAAGTCAACATAACAATAATTCAATGGTTCCACTCAATAGCATCAACTACAACAAGTAATCAACACCAGGAAAGTTTCCCCTAAGAACTATGCAAGATTCAACCCAATTGTTACAGCGGTACGAAGTGGTGATGATGGTGCTGGTGGAGATGATGATGGAGATGATGGTGATGATGATCCCGATGAAGTCCAGCTTAATGGTGGTGTTGATGGCGATGATCTCCCCTCCCCGGGGAGGAATTTCCTCGGCAGATTTCTGCCTGCCAGGGAGCTCTTTCTCTCTCTACAGTTTTTCGCCTCGCAGAGGCGGCGGAATCTTTCTATGGTCGCTCTCCGAGTCTTAGGGTTTCGTGGGGATAATATACGCCAAAGGGGAGAGCCAGAGGTGTGCCAGGGTGGCCACGCCACCTGGTGGCGCGGCCAGGGCTGGCCCGCACCAGGGGTGGTGTGGCCCCTTGTGGCCCATCTCCGCTCCCCCTTCTGGCATCCTTCGTCTTCTGGAAAAATAGGATTTTCCATGTATTTTCTCGATTTTTCTGATCTTCGCGAATTTCGCCTCCAAATAGCGCCTTTTCCATCAGAATCCTGACTTCAGCAGTCCATCCTCCAGAAGTCATCAACCATGCAAAAACAGATGAAATAACATAAGTATCATCTCTTAATATGAACTATATCAATGAATAATAGTAAATTATGATATAGAATAGTGATGCAAAATGGACGTATCAACCCTCTAATGCTTTGTAATAAAATTTGGACAAACGAATACCCTTTATGCGATAAAAACACTTACAACCGAACACCCGGAAGTATGAAACGTTGGGCTTGTTACCCGTCAGAATTTCATATGGAGTTTTGATCAATTCTTTGTGGAGGTAGAGCCGGTTTGATGCATGGCATGCGGTGGAGATTGCTTCAGCCCAAAAATGTATGGAGATTTAAACTCCACCAACATGGTCCTTGCCATATCAATAAGAGTCTGGTTCTTCCTCTCAGCTACACCATTTTGTTGAGGGGTATACGCAGCGGAATATTGGTGTTTTATTCCCTCATCACTAAGAAATCCATTCAAGGTGTTGTTCTTGAACTCGGTGCCATTGTCACTCCTTATTGTTAACACAGGGACATTGTGTTGATGTTGAGCCATGTTGATGAAGTCAATGAAGTTTCCTTCGGTCTCACTTTTCAGCTTGAAGAAATATACCCATGTGTATCTTGAGTAGTCATCAACAATCACCAAACAATATTTTTTCCCACCAAGACTTGCATGAGACGGAGGACCAAAGAGATCCACATGAAGGAGCTCCAAGATCCTCTTAGACTTGGTGTAGTTCTTCGGCTTGTGGGGAGAATCATGCATCTTTCCTTCAACACAAGCCTTGCATACACGATCTTTGGCAAAACAAACATTTTCTTTTAGTCCAACAATATGACCATCCTTATGGATACTTTGAAAAGTTCTCATGTTGAAATGGGCTAGACAGCGATGCCATAACCAACCCACATCGGCCTTTCTGAATAAGCAGATCGCACTTGTAGTGGTTTTCCCCAAAAAGTCCACCACATACAAGTCATTTTCGACGTACCCAAAGAAAGCGACCTTTAGAGACTTGCTCCACATGAGGATCACAATATCATTATCAATAAAGACGACAAATCCCATCTTTCCAAGAGCACAAACTGAGAGTAAATTATAGCCAAGGGTCTCAACAATCATGACATCCACGAGAGTAATATTGTGGGCAACCACAACATTTCCAAAACCCATTCCCTTAGACTTTTACTTGTCGGCATATGTCACGGATATTTGATCAACATTTGGTCTCAACTCCTTGACACTAGATGAGCTTACGGTCATATGACTTGTGCATCCATTATCAAGCACCCATTTTGATCCTCCGGAAGCATATGTCTACAAAAGATCAAGCTAGTTTTTAGGTACCCATTTTTCAATGGGTCCTCTTTTGTTAGAAACAAGGGTCTTGGGAACCCAAATAGACCAAGCAATATAACCATCAAATGGGCAAACATATTGTGCATACACATCACCATAATAATCACGCATTAAAACATAGTGAGGGTTAGCACTTCCTGCAAAGTCATCATGAGACATAGTTTTGCCACTTGTGATCTTACTACCCACAATGGCCTTGTCTTTTTCTTGTGCGGGCTTGGCCTTCTTGTTCTTGTTCTTCTTCTTGGTTTTGGAGACAAAGCCAATGCCCCCTTTCTCACCATTTGGCCTCTGCTTACTCAAGAGGTCATCAATTGACTTGTTCCTTTCGGAAAGGTGGCCTTAGCAAGCTCCCCTTGAACCTAGCATTTTCTTCAAGTATGTTTGTACAACTAGAAGGAATGAAAGTACTAGGTGAAGAAATATTGGTCAACTGAGTTTGAAGCTTTCCACGAGACTTTGTGAGTAACAAGAGTTCACTCTCCAAGGCCTTGTGAGCCTTGTCAAGCATCCTAAAGTCCTCGGCAAGTTTTTCATGAACAACACCAAACTCAATCTTGTCCTTTTTAGCATTTTTATATTTAGCAATAGCATGATCACGTTCCTTGATGAGTTTATTAATAATTAGGTCATTTGCTTCATCAAGCCCTTCAAGTTTAGTTTCAAGAGACATCCTAGTCTCTTGTTCTTCTTTTAGAGCATTATTTAGAGCTTCTACCTCAATCATGTGCTCTCTTCCTAACTTACATCTCTCATCAAGAAGCTCTTGTGTGTGAAAGTTGATTTAAGAGGTCCACAAAATGTTTCTTGTGCTCCCCTTGCAAGTTAGTCATAAACACATCAAAAGCAACTAATTCCTTTTTTACCTCAAGAGATATCTCATCATCAAATTCATTATCAACTAAGGAGGTGGGGTGTGATGATCATAATACCTACGTTCCTCTTGCCATAAGTCAAGTGACGTTCTTGTTGGAGATATTCTTATTTGGAGAGTCGAAGAGTGAGAAGGTAGGTGTAGAAGTAGTGGCAAGAGCATCCACACCACTTGATGTTTCCTCTTCATCATCATCATCATCGTCGGAGGAGAATTCTTCATGTGTTATCAAGACAATTTCACCCGACTTTTTGTTGGTGGGATTCTTCTTGATGAAGGGTTTCTTGAAAGGAGCTTTGGAGGTTTTCTTCAACACAATTGTACCCCCATGATCTTCTCTTTTCTCATAGGGACAACCGGCAACAAAGTGATAGCGGTCACCACAATTGAAGCAAGTCCTCAATTTAGACCCATTGTCTCTTCTCCCATTGGGGTTGCTTCTTTGTTGCATCTCCATATTGGCCTTGGCGGGGTCTTTCCATTCTTGCATAGAAGTCCATGTATTCACCATGAGCAACCTTGACATATTTGGGGTGGCTCATTGAAAGTGCATCATCACTCCCTTCTTCTTCATCATACTCCACAACCTTGGCCTTCAAGGCAAGATTGACACCACTACTCATTCCAATAGCACGAGCATGGGCGTCTTTGGCATTCTCGGTAGCAACCTTGAAGGCGGCCATCTCTTGCATAACTTCATTGGAGGTCATGAGATGGTATTTGTGTCTTCCTTGGAGACTCTTTAAGTCAGTGGGCTCGAAGGGCATGAGTGCACTCACATACTTCCTCTTGATCCAAGCATCATCAATATGAGAGGCACCAACATTCCTAAAGGCGGTGGCTATGGATTTGAGTCTTCGATACATGTCTTCATGATCCTCACCATCCTTCATAAAGAAACCTTCAACCTCATTGCTTAAGGCATCATACCTATTTCTTCTCATGCTCTCATAGCCAACAAACAAGTCAATAAGAGCATCCCAAGCTTCCTTGGCGGTATTGTAGTTCTCAATGTGGAGAAATACCTTTGGCCCCACTCCAAGTTGGATCATGTGCAAGGCTGTCGCATTGAGTTGGCTATTGACCACTTCTCGTCTAGTCAAGTTGGTTGGATCCTCAATTTTTAGTCCTTCTTCAATAATGTTCCACAAGTCAATGCAAGAGCTGCGCACATGAGATTTCATTAAAACTTGCCATTAAGCAAAAGTATGTGCAACTAACTTAGGTGGGTCACCTCTATTATTTATATGGGGATGAGGGATTGGAGGGTTGGGAGAGTGATACGTCATAAATGTATCTATAATTTTTGATGTTCCATGCTTGTTTTATATATACTTTCTTATGCTTTGTTCACACTTTGAGGTATTTTTATACATTTTTTGGAACTAACCTATTAACAAGATGCCACAGTGCTAGTTGCTTGTTTTCTGCTGTTTTTGGTTTCAGAAAAGCTAGTAAGGAAATATTCTCGGAATTGGACAGGACAAAAGCCAAAGTCAATAATTTACCCGAAGCAACATGGAGTTTGGAGGGGAGACGAAGTGGCGCACCAGGGCGATCACACCTGGTGGAGGTGCGGACTGGGGGGCGCGCCACCAGGGGTGTAGGCCCCCTGGTGCTCCATCGACCTTGCTCCTTCGCCTATAAAAGCCTCCCGGGACGAAAACCCTAAGTACCCGATCAAAGACCAAATCAGAAATCCACGGAAGAGTTTGTAGCTGCCGCCATCTCCATCTCTAGATCAGGGGGATCCGAAGATCTTCTCGGCACCCTGCCGGAGGGGAGAGATCACCCTGGAGGCCTTCTTCATCACCATGACTGCCTTCGGTGTGATGCATGAGTAGTTCATCCTTGGACTATGGGTCCATGTAGTAGCTAGATGGTTGGTTCTCCTCCTTTGTGCTATCATGTTTAGATCTCGTGAGCTCCATTCATGATCAAGATCATCTATTTGTAATCTTACATGTTGTGTTTGCGGGGATCCGATGGATATTGAGATGCTATTTCAGATTGATTATTGATTCTATCATGTCTATGTTATTTGTGATCTTGCATGCTTTCTGTTGTTAGTAACTATCTTGGCCAAGTAGATGCTTGCAACTCCAAGAGGGATTATTTATGCTCGATAGTGGGTTCATGCCTCTAGTAATTTGGGGAAGTGACAGGAATCTCTAAGGTTGTAGATGTGCTGTTGCTACTAGGGATAAAACAGCAATCCTTTGTCCATGGGACAATCGTATTGTTTACTTTACACACTTTGCTTAATGCAATTATCTGTTGCTTGCAACTTAATGCTGGAGGGGGTTCGGATGATAACCTGAAGGTGGATTATTAGTCATAGATGCAGTTGGATTATTGTCTATGTATAATGTTGTAATTCCCAATCAAATCTCATAGGAGTCAAGATGTCTAGTATATGCATTGTATGCTTTATCAAATCAGTCAATTGCCCCGCTGTAATTTGTTCACCCAACATGCAATCTATCTTAAGGAGAATCACCTCTAGTGAACTATGGACCCCGGTCCATTATTTTACCATTGATATACCATCTACTATTTACTGTTTACTTTCTGCAAGCAATTTCTATCTTCCACACTATGCGTTTAATCCTTTGTTTTTAGCAAAACTGGTGATATTGACAATCTCATTGTAAGTTGGGGTAAAGTTCTGTGGTTGTGTTGTGCAGGATTCCAAATTGGCAGAAACACCTTGGGGTTTTTTCCTTGCTCCTACTAGTTTGATAACCTTGGTTTCATAACTGAGGGAAACTTTCTGCTGTGCTCATCATACCTTCCTCTTGGGGTTCCCAACGAGCTCGAGATATCTTGAGCCATCAAGCCTTTTCTGGCGCCGTTGCCGGGGAGTTAAGGACAGCTTCACAAGGGGAGTCACTCACAACCAATCTCTCTACTTTGTTTTTTGTTTTGCTTAGTTTATTTTTGCTTTGTTTGCTTGTTTCTTTTTATTAAAAACACACAAAAAAATCTATTTCAAGTTGCTATTATGTCTAGCATTGCTCCAATCACTATGTCACCCGAGGAAATGATTTTTACCTTCAAACAAAGAATTGAAGAGAGTTTCAAAGAAGTTTGGTCTAGAATTTCTAATTTACATGAAAAAACTGAACCTAAGATGACTCAAAGCTTGTTTCTTAGCATTTTCTACTTTGGTCTTGCTCTTTGTTATATATATGCTTTAGATGCTGTAGTAGGAGGATATTTCCTCCAGACCAATGAGGGTGAAGCTTTTAATGCCATAAAAAAGTTGGTTTCAACATATAACTTGCCTAGCAAATCTGATTCCTCCTTTGAAACATATTTGCTAGATTAAACACTCTTGAGACCAACACAGCTAGCTTAAAAGAATGCTATAACATGCTTAGAGAACATCATGAATATGTTCCAATAAATTCTGAATCTTCAAAATGGCTTCCTATAGTAAAAGTTGTTATAAATAATGAAACTTTTTATGCTCGTTGTGATATCATGTCTGAATTCTGTCTTATGCCTAAAGATATCTATGAATCTTTAAATCTTTGGGGACTTTCTAAAGGAGGATAAGAAATATCTCTTACCAATAATGCCACAATATTACCCATTGGAATAGCTAAAGGAGTGTTTACAAAGATCTTAGGGAAAGTGGTGTCTACTGATTATCTTGTTATTGAATGTGTAGGAAAAGGACAAACTACACTTGGAAGATCTCTACTAAAACTCCTTGGAGCGATAATAGATGTGGAAAAAGGCATCATGCATTTTTATTCTCTACCAAACAATCATACGTTCCCTAAAGATAAGAATAAAGGTAATAAAGGTAGGGGCAAGAAATTTGGTCTTAATGCTTCTTCATTCGAAAATACTTGAATCTTGCTTCCTATGCCTAGCTCAAAGGCGTTAAAGAAAAGCACTATTGGAAGATAACCCAAATTTTTATTTAGTAAGTTTTTCTTTTGTTGAGTCTTGGAAGTTATTGCCTCAGTAATAACCTCTCCTTATCCTTTTTGTGTGATTTTTGTGCCAAGAATAACCTCTAATGAGAGAGAAGTAAGACTTGGGAAAGTTGTCCCGAAACAGATTTTTGTGCTTCACTGTAAAAAATCGTGAAAACACTCCGTACACCAGATTGAGCTGTAATTTTTTGTGCTTCTGCCCCAGGTTGTTATATAACTTTCATTAGTTTAACACTTTTCGATTTGAGCAACATAAGGTCTTCGAAAAAATCGGTTTTTACCTGATGGTCTGTTTTGACAGATTTCTGCCATTATTTGCATTTGCTTCTTAATCTCTTTCTCTTTGAGTTCTTGCCAATTACTTGAACTTATAAAAGGAATTGCTACAGTAGCTTGTGTTTTAATGGAAGTTTTACTTCTGTTGAAACAGAACCCAAAGACTTATTATCTTGAGTACACTAATGTTGCTAATGAAGATTGTGTGAAGTTTTGTATGAAGGAAATTTTAAAGTATAGGGAAGAATAATGTGATGAGATGAAGTATGGACAAAAGCTCAATCTTGGGGATGCCTCCCATGTCACCCAATAAATATTCAATAAGTACAAGCATCAAAGCTTGGGGATGCCCAAGGCATCCCCTTCTTCATCAATAAAAATCTCAGGTTTCCTTCCAAACACTTCATTTTTATTATTTCATGCACAATTGTGTTGTTCTTGGAGCGTCTTTGTTTTTGTTTTTAGTGTTCTTTAGTTTGGTTTGCTTAAATAAATTGGTTAGACCCCCGCATTCATACATAGTTTCAAATGCGTTGATTTGTGTTGGAAAAGAGTAGGAAGTTTCATGCTTATAAGTGGTACAAAAGGAGCTTGTTTTGACTGTGGCCTAGACTTTATCATGTCATGTTTGATATTGCTCTGACTTTATGCTTAGTGATTATTGCTGTAGCATGACTTGTTCCAAACAATTGAGATTCCTTAATGTGTCTTGAAAGAATCATGCGTTATTTTAGCATACAAAAGCATAATATTGTGGTATTCTCCTTTGATGCTTTATTTGGGTTGACTTGGCGCATGCTTACACCATGTTAATATTATACCAGTCACCATAGCCTCTATGATCATTTAGTTTTTGACTTGTAGTATCGCTTTATGCTTTAATTAACAATGTTTTGTCACTTTGCATGATTATGGCCATTATTGCTCTCTTAGTTCGTCGCTCCCAGTCTTTTGCTAGCCTCCACATGTACCAAGTGTGAGTTCCACTCATGCATCCAACTCCAAATAAACCAAGTTATTCCAAAGAGTCCACCATACCTACATATTAGCATTGTTGCTATTCCAAGTATATTCATGTTTTTATCTACCTTTCGAATTAAACTTGTTATGTGAAAATTAGTGATTAAAGCTCTCACAAACTTGATGGCACACTTTACTTTCTTGCACTTAATAAACTCCAACCATTGTGTCCATCTATGTTGTGTATATGCTTGCGTTTTATAAGTTGTGGATTAGCAGAACCATGTTACCATGGCGAACGCTTTCAACATTGCACTTATTATTCAGTTGATATCATGTTGTTTTGTTTACGGATCCCGACGGTGTGAAATAAAAGGGGAGCTTGTAAGCTCATGGAGTTTGTATATGTGTTATAGAAACGCCTGGGCGGCTAGCCTAAGCCATGCCTAATCATGGTGGAAACTTGCAGCATAACCATAGTGAGCAATCTGTGAAGCATCCTCAATAAAAACCTATGCAAATAGCAAATAAAAAGATCGCTGAGATGCTCATTGTCTGCTTGCCTTGTCATTTTGATATGGGAATGCTTCCGTATCATCGGGCAAGGGGTACCCCGTTGGTGGTTCTCTATGATACACATGTACTTACAATGACAAGAACTTACTCATGACTAAAGTTGAGTAGCATGAGGTTTGGTACTCGTAAGCAAGGGGCATGAGATTTTCAACTTATAACTTGTCAAGCATATCCTCATATTTGTGTCAGTTTAACGTTAATCACGTAAAGATGCTCATGATAGGGGCAATGAGAGCTGAAAGCTAATAAGTACCATAATTTTTGGAAGCTCTTTATGAGACTTGAATCCATGCTTCCTTCTATGAAGGGCCTTTCTTTTACTTTTATGTTGAGTCTCCATCTTCTATCTTTATGCACCAATTGAGAGAGCATAGTGATCATTCTTAGTTTAATGTATATTGTCCCAAAACTTGTTGATTGATTCATAACTTTGATATTGCTTTATCTTAAACTATTTGTATCTAGTCACCCTTCTGAACTTTGAAGGTGTCCTACGCATTTATGTTTTGCTACACCATGAGGGACAAGCTGAATACCATTTTTATTATGTTTTCTATATGTGAAACAAACAAACATCTTTCAAAGCATTGTTATCATCTTTTGTTTGTACCTTTTCACGTTACAACATAGTTGCTATGTCTTACTATTAGAACTATGTCTTTCATGTCTATGTTAGAGTATTATGATCCCAGCTATCAATGTTTTACAAATACCTTGATCAAGATTGTGACGGTGCATGTCACCTCAAAAATTATTCTTTTTTATCACTTACCTACTTGAGGACGAGCAGGAGTTAAGCTTGGGGATGCTTGATACGTCATAAATGTATCTACATGCTTGTTTTATATCTACTTTCTTATGTTTTGTTCACACTTTGAGGTATTTTTATACATTTCCTAGAACTAACCTATTAACAATATGCCACAATGTCAGTTGCCTGTTTTTTGTTGTCTTTTGGTTTCAGAAAAGCTAGTGAGGAAATATTCTCGAAATTGGACGGGACAAAAGCCAAAGTCAATATTTTACCCGATGCAACACGGAGTCCGGAGGGGAGACGAAGTGGTGCACCAGGGCGGTCACACCTAGTGGCGACACGGCCTGGGGGCGCCACCAGGGGGTGTGGGGCCCCTGGTGCTCCACCGACCTTACCCCTTCGCCTATAAAAGCCTCCCGTGATGAAAACCCTAAGTACCCGATCAAAGACCCAATCCGAAATCCGCGAAAGAGTCTATAGCCACCGCCATCTCCATCCCTAGATTGGGGTGTCCGAAGCTCTTCCCGGCACCCTGCCGGATGCGAAAGATCACCCTGGAGGCCTTCTTCATCACCATGACTGCCTCCGGTGTGATGCGTGAGTAGTTCATCCTTGGACTATGGGTCCATGTAGTAGCTAGATGGTTGGTTCTCCTCCTTTGTGCTATCATGTTTAGATCTTGTGAGCTCCATTCATGATCAAGATCATCTATTTGTAATCTTACATGTTGTGTTTGCAGGGATTCGATGGATATTGAGATACTATTCCAGATTGATTATTGATTCTATCATGTCTATGTTATTTGTGATCTTCCATGCTTTCCGTTGTTACTAACTATCTTGGCCAAGTAGGTGCTTGCAACTCCAAGAGTGAGTATTTATGCTCGATAGTGGGTTCATGCCTCTAGTAATCTGGGGAAGTCACGGGAATCTCTAAGGTTGTAGATGTGTTGTTGCTACTAGGGAGAAAACAACATTCCTTTGTTCATGGGACAATCGTATTGTTTACTTTACACACTTTGCTTAATGAAATTATCTATTGCTTGCAACTTAATACTGGAGGGGGTTCAGATGATAACCTGAAGGTGGATTATTAGTCATAGATGCAGTTGGGTTACGGTCTATGTATAATGTTGTAATGCCCAATCAAATCTCATAGGAGTCAAGATGTCTAGTATATGCATTGTAAGCTTTCTCAAATCTATCAATTGCCCCGCTGTAATTTGTTCACCCAACATGCAATCTATCTTAAGGAGAATCACCTCTAGTGAACTATGGACCCCGATCCATTCTTTTAACATTGATATACCATCTACTATTTATTGTTTACTATTTACTTTCTGTAAGAAATTACTATCTTCCACACTATACGTTTAATCCTTTATTTTTAGCAAAACTGGTGAGATTGACAACCTCATTGTAAGTTGGGGCAAAGTTTTGTTGTTGTGTTGTGCAGGATTCCAAGTTGGTAGCAACACCTTGGGGTTGTTTCCTTGATCCTACTGGTTCGATAACCTTGGTTTCATAACTGACGGAAACTTGCTGCTGTGCTCATCATGCCTTCCTCTTGGGGTTCCCAACGAGCTCGAGATATCTTGAGCCATCAAAGAGTACCATCCGGGAACCGCATGGTGATCTTCCTTCCCATCACCCTTTTTGGTGGTGGAGTCAATGGAATTATGTTCATCCCCCACCACTTCACCTATTGGCTTAGCTGGAGCATTTTCCTTAGGGTTAGGTGGTGATTCCTCTTGAGAGGGAGGTGGTGAGGCTGAGTTTTCCATAACTAGTCGCTTAACAAGTTGGCGCAACTATTGGATTTCGTTGCCCAAGGTAGAGCTCAAGCTTGTTTCCAAATTCTTGAGATCTACCATGGTCACCGTGTTGCTATCCTCACCCTCTCCCTCTTCTCCTTGGTTTCCCATAGTCTCTTAGGCAGTTAAGCCCGAATAAAGAGCCAAGGCTCTGATACCAATTGAAAGGATCATATGGGCACCTATAGGGGGGGTGAATAGGTGCTACTTCAAATTTTACTCTTTTTCAAATTAGGGTTTGACACAAAAGGTAAATTCTCTAGATTATGCAACTATGGTGAATTTACCTAAATGTCAATCTAACACAAACACTAAGCAAGAACAAGATAAGTAAAGTGCAGTAAAGGATATAAGTAACCAAAGTGGAGCACGCAGAGACATAAGGATTTGTTTCCCATAGTTCCTTCCTTTTGAGGGGAAGCACGTCTATGTTTGGAGAGGGGGTGGTTTCAAACCACCAACGCCACGAGAGGCCTCCCTTGTTCTCTGATGAACCTCACCCCAACAGGTTCAATTCACCTCTTCCACTATATCGACAACCTTCAAGGTGGAAACTGTCACCTTTACAACAAGTTTGAGGCACACATCCACAACCTAATGGAGGCTCCCGAATATAAGCAAGCTGTCAAACAATCAAAGACAAGCTTGTAAGAACCAAATCACAAGCTAGGGTTTCCAATGAAACACTAGAGCAAGGGGCCCTCAACTGAATGAGGGGGAAATAAATATCTCTCTTGGTGAAGCTATAGATCAAGGCCTCCTCCTTCGATTCCCCAAAGATCAATGACTTTGGATGGTTGAGTGAAGAGATCTTGAGGATTTGGTGGCTCAAATGGTACTGCTGTTCTTGAACTGGACGAGCAGCTCCCAAGGTAGAAGAAGGGGCCTTTATATAGGGACCCTGGAATTAGAGCTGTTGGGAGCCACTTATCTCAGACAGTCTGGCAAATACTAGATGGATAGTCCGTCATAGCCGGACACTCCAGGCGACAACCACCAGACACTCTGGCCTAGCAAAGTTTCCGGGTGGTGTCCGATGTGGTGTTCTGATTGTCCGAGCTGGTCGATGAATCCTCAGGGTCGGACAGTCTGGCAGGAGCCGACCGGATAGTCCGGCGGGGCCGGATACTCCGGCTCATATCAGCTGGACAGTCCAGCAGGACTTTGTCCCTGCCCCACATATTATCCCGGGGAGCCCTTTTTCCTTAGGTAAAGATTGCACAAATGTAGTTGATATCTCCTGAAACATTTAACAATAGATTAAACATATCCAAGTGTTGTCAACAAACATCAAAACAATATGAAGGGCATAAATGCCCTTTCAGTGATCCACAACTCGGATCATGCCATCACCTCAGGTCAAAGGATTCCATTGCTTGAGACTACAAATGACAACATGCTCATTGCATCTCAACTCATCACTGAATACGTGGTTCAGTCCGACTCGCTAAACTATTTAGATGAATCAGTGTAACTCGGAATAGAATCACCATGCCTGACGAGGGTTTAACTCATCAATGCCCATTGTTATGGACTTGGGGTTTGGAGAAGGAGGGAGCGCTGGAAGCATCAATCGGCTAGCAAACAAGCACACAGGGGACTCGAAAATTTACCCAGGTTCAGGCCTCGTAGAGGTCCCTACTCCTGCTTGTCTGCTCGTGGAATTAGCAGAGGAATCGAATATTACAATGGTGTGCAGATGCAATCTGGCGAGGGTTGTGGAAACTAGGGTTGCGTGTGTCCTCCTCGCTGCCCCCTCCTAGCCTTTATATAGATAGGCTAGGTCTCGGGTAAAGTGTCGAGTCGGTTCTGAGTTAGGGTTTTCCCCTTTGAACTTTCTATCTTTAGCTTCTTCTTGTTCCTCAAGCAATCGAGAGTCCATAGGTTACTGGAGTTCTCTATTTGGGCATTGGCGACACCGTGAGTTGATGTCTACACACTTCTATTCTTGTAGACAATTGTTGGGCCTCCAAGTGCAGAGGTTTGTAGAACAGCAACAAGTTTTCCCTTAAGTGGATCACCCAAGGTTTATCGAACTCAGGGAGGAAGTGGTCAAAGGTATTCCCTCTCAAGCAACCCTGCAATCAAGATACAAGAAGTCTCTTGTGTCCTCAACACACCCAATACACTTGTCAGGTGTATAGGTGCATTAGTTCGGTGAAGAGATAGTGAAATACAAGTGGTATGGATAATTATAAGTGGTAACGGTGATAGAAAATAACTTGATGGCGTGGAAAAGACTAAAGGCAAACTGAAATAAATACGGAAGCAAGCAAACATGTAACAGATCTAGTTGCAAACAGTGTATCAATGCTTAGAAACAAGGCCTAGGGATCATACTTTCACTAGTGAACACTCTCATATAAATATATTCTCTTTATGATACTATGCTGAACTACTCTCCGGTTGAACACTCTAATCGATGGTAGGGCTATAACAACACACCTCAAAGTAAGCCTTTCCCATCTAGAAACCCCACACTGTCACCTTGAGTACTAGATGAGTCCAACAAACACCACAATTTCATAAAGACATCCAACTCCAAATATAACTCATAACAAGTATTTGTAATCTCTAGCCTAAGTGCCACCATGGTGTGCACGCTGTCACTTTCACACACATGGGGAGAGCACAGATCTATTAAAGAACTTGAGTAGCAAGGTAGATCTATAGATTACAAGCTCATGATCACAATATGATCATGCATAGAGAGAGAGATGAACACGTAGCTACCGGTAGAACCCTTAGCCTCGAGAGAGAACTACTCCCTCCTCATCATGGGAATCAGCAATCGTGATGGAGATGGCGGTGGAGATGGCTCCGGGGGCACTTCCCCGTCCCGGCAGGGTGCCGGAACAGAGACTTTCTGTCCCCCGAATCTCCCCTTCGGTGGTGGCGGCGCTGCGGAACATTTCGTGGATTTCTGATTCACTATCTAGGGTTTTGGTATCAGAAGGCTCTTATAGGCGAAGGAGGCAAGGTCGGTGGCCGGCCAGGGGGCCCACACCATGCCCTGGCGCGGCCTAGGGTTGCCCGCGCCTAGGGGTGGTGTGGCCACCCTATGGCCCCTCTCCGACTCTCCTTCTGGCTTCGTGAGTCTTCCGGGAAAATAGTAACTTTGGCTTTTGTCCCGTCCAATTCCGAGAATATTCATTTTCTGACTTCCTGGAACCAAAAACAGCAGAAAACAGGCAACTGGCACTATGGCATCTTGTTAATAGGTTAGTCCAAGAAATCATAAGAAAAGTACTCCAAACTGTGGACAAAACATAAGAAAGTAGATAAAACCAAGCATGGAACATCAACAATTATAGATACATTTGCAATGTATCAACATCCCCAAGCTTAACTCCTGCTCGTCCTCGAGTAGGTAAGTGATAAAAAGAAAGAATAATTTTTGAGGTGACATGCACCATCATAAACTTGATCAGAGTATTCGTAAAACATTCAAAGGTAGGATCATAGTACTTGAATCATAACATGAAAGACAAAGTTCTAGCAATAAGACAAAGAAACTATGATGCAACATAAAAAGGCACAAACAAAAGATTCATGAATAACAATGCTTTGCAAGATGTTTGTTTGTTTCACATAAAGAAAACATAGCATAATAGCATTCAGCTTGTCCCTCATAGAGTAGCAAATATAAATGCATAGGACACCTTCAAAGTTCATAAGAGTGACTAGATACAGATAGTTTAAAACAAGCAATATCAAGGTATGCATCAATCAACAAGTCTTGGGACAATGCACATAGAAGTAAGAATGGCCACTATGCTCTCTCAACAGGTGCATAAAGATATAAGGTGGAGAATCAATATAATGGTGGAAGAAAGGCCTTCATAAAAGGAAGTAGGGATTCAAGTCTCATAAAGAGCTTCAAAAAATTATGGTACTTATAGCTTTCAGCTCTCATTGCCCCTATCATAAGCATCTTGAAGTGATTAAGGTTAAAGTGAACAAACTATGGTGTACACGCTTGAGGAAGTATAAGTTAGAAATCTCATGTCCCTTGTATACGAGGGCCGCTCCTCATGCTACTCAAGTTTAGTCACCGGTAAGTTCTTGTCATCGTAAGTACATGTGTATCATAGAGAACCGCCAACGGGGTACCCCTTGCCCGATGATACGGAAGAATCCCCATATCAAAATGACAAGGCAAGCAGACAACGAGCATCTCAGCAATCTTCTTATTTACCATGGGAATATGGTGCTTTTTTCTCTCTTTCCTTTTTTCATAATCTTTTTTTTCTTTTTCTCTTTTTTTCTCAATATAGGACTCTTTTTTTTATAAGAAGAATGCTTCATAGATAGCTCATTATGGTTACGCTGCAGGTTTCCACCATGTCAGCATGGATTAGACCAGCGGCCCAGGCGTTTCTCTAACACACATACATAACTCCATGGACTTACAAGTTCCCCTTTCATTTCACACCGACGACATCCATAGACAAAAGAGCATGATATCAACTAGGTACAAAGTACCAGTGCAATGTTGAAAGCGTTCCCCATGACAACATGGTTCTGCTAATCCCCAACAAATAAGTGCAAGCATATACAACATAGACGACACAATGGTTTAAGTTTATTAAAGGCAAGAAAAGTAAAGTGTGCCATCAAGTTCGTGAGAGCTTTAATCACTAGTTTTCTCATAACAAGTTTAATTCGGAACATAAACAAAAGCATGAATATACTTGGAATAGCATATTCTAATAGGTAGGTATGGTGGACTCTTTGGAATAACTTGGTTTAGGGAGTTGGATGCATGAGTGGAACTCATACTTGGTTGCGGAGGCTAGCAAGAGACTAGGAGGGACAAACTGAGAGAGCACTAATGGCCATAATCATGCAGAGCGACAAAACATCATTGATCAAAGCATAAAGTGATACTACAAGTTGAAAACTAAAGGATCATAAAGGCTTATTGTGACTTTGGATAGTCATAACATGGTGTGAGAATGCGCCAAGTCAACCCAAATAAAGCATCAAAGGAGAATACCACTATACTATGCTTTAATATGCTAAAACAACACATGATTCATCCAAGGCACATTAAGCAATCTCAATTGTTTATAACAAGTCATGCTACAGCAAAGAATACTAAGCATAAAGCCAAAACAATATCAAGCATGGCATGACAAAGCATACGCCACAGTAAAAAACAAGCTCTCTTTACCACTTAAGCATGAACTTTCCTACTCTTTTCCAATCCAAACCAAACTATTTGAAAACCAATGTATGAAAGAGGGGGTCCAACCAATTTATTCAGCAAACTAAGCAAACCAAGCAAACGAAAAACCAAAACAAAAATGAAAAAGAAGACGCTCCAAGAACAACACAACTGTGCATGAAACAATAAAAATGAAGCGTTTGGAAGAATCCTTGGATTTTTATTGATGAAGAAGGGGATGCCTTGGGAATCCCCAAGCTTTGACACTTGTACTTCTTGGATATTTCTTGGGGTGACACTCGTGGCATCCCAAAGCTTGAGATTTAGTCTATTCTTCATCTCATTACTCATTCCTTCCATACACCTGAAATTTTTCCTTCATACAAAACTTCACACAATCTTTATTAGCAACATTAGTGCACTCAAGATAATAACTCTTTAAGGTTCAGTTATAACATCAATAAAACTTCCATTAAAAAATAGCTACTGTAGTACTTCCCTCAAAAAGCTCAATTCCCGAAAAGAACTCAAAAAGGAACCAACAAGAAGCAAATGCAAATAATGGCAGAAATCTGTCAAAACAGACCAGCAGGTAAAGACGAATTTTTTCGAAGACCTTCTGTTGCTCAAATCAAAAAGTGTTGAACTAACGAAAGTTAGATAACAACCTGGGGCAGAAGCACAACAATTCACGCCTCAAAACGATGTACAGAGATTTTACACAAATTTTTACGGTGAAGCACAGAAATCTGTTTCGGGACAACAACTTTCCCAATCATTACTTCTCTCTCATTCGAGGTTACTCTTGGCACAAAAATCAAATAAAAAGATAAGGAGCGGTTATTACAGAGGTAATAACTTCCAAGACTCAAGTAAAACTTTTGGATTATCTCCCAATAAGTACTTTTCTTTAACGCCTTTAAGTTAGGCATGATAGTTTGAGAAGATGCTCACATAGGAAATATGAATTGAAGTAAAAGAGAGCATCAAGAAGCAAATTCAAAGCACATTTAAGTCTAACCCACTTCCTATGCATAGGAATCTTGTAAAGAAACAAGTCATGAAAGCACAAAGCAACAAGCATAGGAAAGGAAAACAAGTGCAACTTCAAAAATTTCAACATAAAGAGGGGAAACTTAATATTATTGTGATGCATAGAACCATGTTTCCCTCTCTCATAATAACTTTTAGTAGCATCATGAATAAAAGTAACAATGTAACTATCACAAGAAACATTCTTATCATGAGCCACATGCATAAAAGAATTAATACTCTCCACATAAACATAGTCATTCTTATTGATTGTAGTGGAGCAAATTCAACAAAATAGCTATCATTATTATTCTCATCACCATAATCATCAAATATAGGAGGCATATTGTAATCATAATTAATTTTCTCCTCAATAGTAGGTGGACTGAAAATATCATACTCATCATTGTAATCATCATAAATTGGAGGTTTGGTATCACCATAAGCAATAGAATAGCTATCTTCCAAAGCTAGGGAACTAAAAAGATCATTTTCATAAAAACAAGCTTCCCCAAGCTTAGACTTTTCCATAGCATTAGCAATAATGGTGTCCAACGAATTCATACTAATAACATTGCTATTAGCATGCAAATAAAGTTCCATAGGTTTTTTAATTTTCTCTTCAAACACTTCATGTCCTAACTCAAGATAAATACTATAAAGCTCTCTAATTTTGTTGTTGTTTTCCATTACGCCTAACTAGTGAAAACAAGAAACAAAAAGACAAAAATGCAGAATCTAAAGGAAATAACTTCGAGCACTCACACTAGAAAATAGGCGTTTGCCGTGGGATGTTCTTCTTCTTTAATCCTCCAGTGTGAATACCATTTACCTTACCTCCTCGGCAACGGCGCCAGAAAATAACTTGATGTCTACGCACTTCTATTCTTGTAGACAGTTGTTGGGCCTCCAAGTGCAGAGGTTTGTAGAACAGCAGCAAGTTTCCCTTAAGTGGATCACCCAAGGTTTATCGAACTCAGGGAGGAAGTGGTCAAAGGTATTCCCTCTCAAGCAACCCTGCAATCAAGATACAAGAAGTCTCTTGTGTCCCCAACACACCCAATACACTTGTCAGGTGTATAGGTGCACTAGTTCGGCGAAGAGATAGTGAAATACAAGTGGTATGGATAATTATAAGTGGTAACGGTGATAGAAAATAACTTGATGGCGTGGAAAAGACTAAAGGCAAACTGAAATAAAGACGGAAGCAAGAAAACATGTAACAGATCTAGTTGCAAACAGTGTATCAATGCTTAGAAACAAGGCCTAGGGATCATACTTTCACTAGTGAACACTCTCATATAAATATATTCTCTTTATGATACTACGCTGAACTACTCTCCGGTTGAACACTCTAATCGATGGTAGGGCTATAACAGCACACCTCAAAGTAAGCATTTCCCATCTAGAAACCCCAGACTGTCACCTTGAGTACTAGATGAGTCCAACAAACACCACAATTTCATAAAGACATCCAACTCCAAATATAACTCATAACAAGTATTTGTAATCTCTAGCCTAAGTGCACCATGGTGTGCACGCTGTCACTTTCACACACATGGGGAGAGCAGAGATCTATTAAAGCACTTGAGTAGCAAGGTAGATCTATAGATTACAAGCTCATGATCACAATATGATCATGCATAGAGAGAGATGAACACGTAGCTACCGGTAGAACCCTTAGCCTCGAGAGAGAACTACTCCCTCCTCATCATGGGAATCAGCAATGGTGATGGAGATGGCGGTGGAGATCGATGGAGATGGCTCCGGGGGCACTTCCCCGTCCCGGCAGGGTGCCGGAACAGAGACTTTCTGTCCCTAGAATCTCCCCTTCGGTGGTGGCAGCGCTGCGGAACTTTTCGTGGATTTCTGGTTCACTGTCTAGGATTTTGGTATCGGGAGGCTCTTATAGGCGAAGGAGGCAAGGTCGGTGGCCGGCCAGGTGGCCCACACCATGCCCTGGCATGGCCTAGGGTTGCACGTGCCTAGGGGTGGTGTGGCCACCCTATGGCCCCTCTCCGACTCTCCTTCTGGCTCCGTGAGTCTTTCGGGAAAATAGTAACTTTGGCTTTTGTCCCGTCCAATTATGAGAATATTCATTTTCTGACTTCCTCTAACCAAAAACAGCAGAAAACAGGCAACTGGCACTGTGGCATCTTGTTAATAGGTTAGTCCAAGAAATCATAAGAAAAGTACTCCAAACTATGGACAAAACATAAGAAAGTAGATAAAAACCAAGCATGGAACATCAAAAATTATAGATACATTTGCAATGTATCATGGGCTTCCGCTCTATTTAGGCCGTATATACCAAGCTCGAGTACCTGTAGGGTATACCCATGTCAGTAGCCCCTGAGTGTCTAGTGGAATCGCAGATTCGACTAGGGACTTTATGAAGCCTTTCGAGTGCATGATTGAGTATTTTTCGAGTGTTTAGTTCTTGTCATAGGGATTGTTGATGTGCGTGCCTGATTTAACCGATGTATTGGTATCAGTTAACTACCTTAAGGTAAAACAACACAATCTACTCGAACTCGAGTCCCCGGACTCGAATCCAGAAAAGTGCTGGTGTAATTCGACTCAAGCCGCGGAGGTCTTACAGGAGTCGAATTCCAGTATATGGGTGTGAGCACTCGACGCGTCCGTCAAGGCGTGTTCATCGTGCCTGTAGGCACGGATATATTTCTGGTAGTGCATAGTGAATGCGTTGCTAGGCCTTATTCAGGTCTTATCTTCACGCTGTAAGCGCGGCATCCGAATTTTATCATCACGGAGATGATTCGGGTGACCCAGGAGACGCAATCTGTTTGCAGGGAAGAATTATGAGGCAGTGTTGCCATAAGCTTCAAGTGTGGATGTTATCGACACACAGTATGATGTATAAATAATCATAGGGTGCGCGACCAGCGCTCCCTATGGGAGTAGCCCCCGAGTGCCTGGTTGAGTCGAAGACTCAGGCAGGGACTAAAGAACTTTTGCGACTGTTGTCGTCTTTTGTTTGCTTGTTTCAGTCGAATTTATTTCTGGCACTCCCTATGGGAATAACCCATGTCCATAGTCGAATTGCAGATTCGAGTGGTTGGGTATGCTTTGAATGTCGATATTCTTGCAGAAGAGAAAAAGAAAAATCGTAGGGTGCGCGACCAGCGCTCCCTATGGGAGTAGCCCCCGAGTGCTTGGTGGAGTCGAAGACTCGAGCAAGGACGAAAGTAGTCGAAGTCTTCTACTGCTCAATCTTTGATGACATCAGTGTTGATGATATGATGATCTCATTTGCCCGCGTTGCGCTTGTTTTCTTCTCTGCGGCCTTTGGCTTGATGGAGCGTTCACAGATGCGCTCGAGAAATACCCCAGGTGGTATGGGGGCGCAGGTAGAGCCAATGTTGGCGAGTGCGTCCGCCTCTTCATTGCTTTCACGGCCTATGTGCCGCAACTCGCAGCCGTCGAATTCCCCTTCGAGTGTGTCGTAGAGGTCGCGGTAGGCGATCATATTGTCGTTCAGTGCGTCGCACTAATGCATTGTCTGGTTGATGACCAGCTTGGAGTCACCGTATATTATGAGCCTCTTGGTGCCACATGCTTTTGCCATCCTCATCCCGTGTAGCAGGGCCTCGTATTCAGCTTCATTGTTGGAGGCGGTGAACTGCATTCGTAGGATATATTTCAGTTTGTCTCCTTGGGGCGATGTCAGTATGACACATGCGCCAGCTCCGTCCTTTTGCTTGGATCCGTCGAAGTGCATTGTCCAGAGGTAGGACATATCTGGTTTTTCAGGGAGCTGGTTCTCCATCTAGTGCACGAGGAAGTAAGGTAGGACTTGCGACTTGATTGCATCATGTTTTTCATATGTAATGTCTCGTGGAGACAGTTCAATTCCCTAAAGCATGACTCGTCCGGTGGCGTCGGGATTGTTGAGGATATGCCCAAGCGGGGCGTCGTTGACTACCACGATTGGGTGTTCCTCGAAGTAGTGGCGCAGTCGCTGGGCTGTCATGAAGATGTTGTACGCTAGCTTCTGGTAGTGCGGGTACTGTTGCATTGTTGGCGTGAGTACCTTGCTGAGGTAGTTAGACTGGACGCTGCACTCCGTGCACCTTGTTTTCCTCGGCCCGTTCCACCATGAGTACTATGCTGACCACATGATTGGTGGCGGAGATGTACAACAACAATGGTTCCCTTTCGCGTGGGGTCACCAGTACTGGCGAGGTCGATAGTAGGCGCTTGAGGTCTTCGAATGCTTCCTGTGCCTCGTTGGTCCATTCGAACTTGTCAGCTTTGCGGAGGAGTTGGTAGAAGGGCAGTGCCTTTTCGCCCATGCGACTGATGAATCGACGGAGCGCCATGATTTGCTCGGCCAGCTGCTAGACGCCTCTTATGTTCTTCGGCTTCTCCATGGCCAGTATGGCTTTTATTTTCTTCAGGTTCGCCCCGATCCCTCTCGCGGAGATGAGGTACCTGAGTAGTTTCCCGGATGGTACGCCGAAGGCGCACTTGTCCAGATTGAGCTTGATCCAGTAGCGGTCGAGCTTGGCGAAGGTTTCGTGCAAATCATCGATTAGTGAAGCTTCCTCTTTGGTCTTGATTACTATGTCCTCAATATAGACTTGGATGTTGCAACCAAGTTGGTTCTTCAGGCAAGCCTGCATGCACCGCTGGTAGGTGGCTCCTGCGTTTTTTAGCCCGAAGGGCATTGTGTTATAGCAGAACACACCGAAAGGCATTGTAAACACTGTTTTCTCTTGACCCTCCACCTTCATTCGAATCTGGTTGTAGCCTGAGTAGGCGTCGAGGAAGCAGAGGCGCTCACATCCCGCGGTGGAGTCGATGATCTGGTCGATTCGTGGTAGCAGTAAGTGGTTCTTAGGGCAGTGCTTATTCAGAGAGGTGAAGTCCACGCACATCCGCAGGATATCCGTGTCCTTTTTTGGTACTAGCACCGTGTTAGCGAGCCAAGTGCTTTCTTTGGTCTCGCGTATGAATTTGGCATCGAGGAGTCTGTTGATCTCCATTCCAACTGCCTTTGCTCTTGGTTCAGACAGTCACCAAATTGTTTGTTTGACTGGCCTTGCGTCTGGGTTGACATTGAGTGCGTGCTCGGCGAATTCCCTGGGAACTCCTGGCATGTCCGCTAGACACCAGGCGAAAATTTCCCAGTGCTCACGGAGGAATTCGACGAGCGTGAGTTCCTATGCGGGACTCAGGTTGTTGGCGATGAGGGTCGTTTTGGCGGGATCCGATGGGTGGACCTGAACTTTCTTTGTGTGCACCGATGAGTCGAAGGATAGATCGGGTGAACTTGGCCGTCTCAGCGGAGGCAGACTGTTGTCTGTCGACTCCTTCAGTCTTGCGAGCTCTTCCTGCATTCCAAAGGACTCGGAAATTCTGTTGAACTCCTTATCGCAACTGTCGAACCTCTCAAAGCTCCCGTTGATTGTGATAACGCCATTAGGGCCTGGCATTTTCATCTGATGATAGGCGTAGTGTGGTAATGCCATGAACCTGGCGAACACGACACTTCCGAGGATGCAGTGGTACTGTGAGGGCCAGTCGACGACTTCAAAGTCGATGCGCTCGCGTCGAAAGTTTTTCGGCGTGCCAAAGATGACGTCGAGGTTGATTTTTCCAAGGGGATATACGCCCTTGCCTGGGACGATGCCGTGGAATGTTGTGTCCGAGGCCTCTAGGCAGGTTAGAGGGACCCTCATTGCTCGCAAGGTACTCGCGAACATAAGGTTGATGCCGCTTCCGCCGTCCATGAAGACGCGGCTCATGTCGAAGCCTCTGATTTGTGCCTCGAGTATGAGGGGACAGTGGCCTGGACGGGGTACTTGGCACGGATGGTCGCGCTTGTAGAAGGTGATGCAGGAGTCGCTTCCACTAAGGTACTCAGTGGTGGATGGTGGTGAGTTTGTCGCCAGATTCACTTGCCGAGTGATGGCTTTTTGCACCCGATTGGAGGGGCGACCCTTTTGGATCATCATGGTACCCATGGCCCGTGGGTATGGTTCGCCTCCGTGGTGCTGGTCCGGCGCAGCTGCGTTTGGTGGTGGTCTGGGTGGTGGTGGAGGAGCTCCATGTGCCACAGCGCCTGGGGCGGCTCCGTAGCCCCTGTTGACTGCGTCGCGATTCATCCGAGCCAGACCTTCATGAAGTTTGAGGAACTCGCGGCAGTCCTTGAGGAGGTGGCTGGATTTCTTTTTGCCGTCATGCTTGTCAATATAGAAGTGCACGGTGCATGGCCTGGACAGCTTGTCTTCGATGGATGTTGCGGCTGTCTCGTCGCGAGTGCGGCGTTGCCATACTTGCGTGGTTTTCCCGGAGTCGTGGTGTCCACCGCTGCGGTAGCCGCTGTTGCGGTTGTCGTCGCATCTGTCGGCGTAGCTGGCTGCGACCATGTTGACGTCACCACGGTCATCGTAGATGCGCATTCGACGTTTGCTTCGGCGGTCGCGTCTGCGCTCGAGTTCTGCTTCATCGTCAGAGTGGACGCAATTTTTTACGGAATCTTCTCCATCTGCCCACCGATTCGCGATTTCCATCAGGTGGTCAATGGTTTTGGGCTTCGAGCGGCCCATCTCCTCCCTGAGTTCTATGTGGCGAATGCCGTCATTGAATGCGTCGATTGCACGATCCTCCGAGATATTTTTCGCGGAGTTCTTGATGATGGACCACCTCTGGATGTATGAGCATAGCGATTCGCCCGACCTTTGCTGGCAGCACCTCAGTTCTTCAATTGATGCGGGCCTTTTGTAGGTGCCCTTGAAGTTGTGCACAAAGTTGTAGACCAGCTCTTCCCAACTGCGAATGGATCCGCGTGGGAGGTTGTTGAGCCATGCCCGGGCGGCGCCCTGTAGCTGTAGCTGCAGGCATTGCATGGCCGTGCTTCGACTCCCGCCGTGGAGCCCGACGGAGGAGATATGGTCCTCTAACCAGATTTTCGGGTCCTGCAGACCGTCAAACTTTGGGTTCTCTGATGGGATCTTAAACCCCTTGGGCATTCGCTTTTGCCTGATGGCTCCGCTGAACCATCTAGCGCCACAAAGCTCCACATCTTCGTCTTCTGAGTCAGTCGATTGGGCACGTCGTGCCCTTGATTTGTCGATCTTGCGCTGCGTGATGTCATCACGCGCGTCGTAGTCGTGGTCGTGTCGCCATGAGCAGCAGCGTCGAGACAGGTCGTGACTGTCGTCACTGGATGAGGGCGAGGAATAGCGTTTTTCCAGAGCCTTGCTTTCCTTCATCTCCGGTATTGGCTCTTTGTGGAGAGCAGCCTCGATTAATCCCAAGCCTGCGATCGTAGATCGGTGCATGGCAGCTCGAGGGTCTCCAGCTGGCGGCTGGTTGTTGAGGAGGTACATGGTGGCCGTCGTTACCGCGGCTTGCGGCGTTTTTGGAAGCACGTTGCCACGCGTATCCACCGTCATGGAGCCGAAGTCGAGGACCTTTGCGGCTTCTACACGTTCTTGTTCGGTGAGGTGGGCCAGTCGATATCGCCTCTTGTTAGCGACGTACTCGTTGCACTTGGAGGAGGATCCTCCATGGGAGGAGAGCCCAGCTCGTCGGAGGCTCGACTCGTCTGCCACCTTTTTACGTGCCTCGAGTTGCGTGACTATTTGCAGTTGGCATTTGTATTCCTCTTTCAGGAGCCAATGGTAGCCCATCAATAGTTCTTGTGGGGAGCCGAAAGGCAGAGGGTGGCCTCGTAGGGCTTCTCGGCAGCAGGCCCACTCGATATCGTTGAGCCTGATCATGACGCGTTCGCCAGTTTGCTCGTTCACCATGGTGGGGGGTTCTGCTGCCCCTCCGTTATTGACAGGGGCGCCGTTGGTAGGGCCGCCGTTGGGTGGTCCGCCATTGGGTATGCCGCCATTTGGCGGATTGGCTCCATGGCTACCGTTGCCCGTGTTGTCGCGATTGGCGGAGGAATCGCCCGCGTTGATGACGGTGCACATGAAGTGGTTGGGGAAGCTGCTACTCCCACAACTCTCAGATCTGGAACCGTAGGCTCCATCTTCAGTTGCCAGATCACCCAGATCGGGTTCACGACTATTGTCGCTGACCGTATTCTCGACTGCTGTCGAGGCATTGAGCTCACTAAGGGTGCCGATCGACGGAGGGAACCACGATGTTGGAGAATTCGATGGTGTCGTCGGCTGGTCAGGCATGCGAAGCGTGCCCATCTGACCAACTTGGAAGCGTAAGCTCCCGATCGCCAGGCTAATTCTGTCGCCCACGGACTCGAAAGCCGGGAGAGTGGCCGACGTGTGGACGGTGAAGTCGAACGCACCGAAGAGATGGAGAATCTCCGTTGTTGCGGAGTTGTAGATTGCAGTTGATGGGGCCGGAGAAGCCGCAACATCAGCACTCCCAATTCCCACAGACGGCGCCAATTGACGAGGGTTTAACTCATCAATGCCCATTGTTATGGACTTGGGTTTTGGATAAGGAGCGAGCGCTGGAAGCATCAATCGGCTAGCAAACAGGCACACAGGGGACTCGAAGATTTACCCAGGTTCAGGCCTCGTAGAGGTCCCTACTCCTGCTTGTCTGCTCGTGGAATTAACAGGGGAATCGAAGATTACAATGGTGCGCATATGAAACCTGGCGAGGGTTGTGGAAACTAGGGTTGTGTGTGTCCTCCTCGCCTCCCCTCCTAGCCTTTATATAGATAGGCTAGGTCTCGGGTCGAGTCAGGTCTGGTTAGGGTTTTCCCCTTTGAACTTTCTATCTTTAGCTTCTTCTTGTTCCTCAAGAAATCGAGAGTCTGTAGGTTACTCGAGTTCTCTATTTGGGCCTTGGCGACACCGTGGGCTTCCGCTGTATTTAGGTCGTATATACCAACCTCGAGTACCTGTAGGGTATACCCATGTCAATCCCCATGACAAGTGGAACCGTGTCATCAGCCGACTTGCACATTGGTCTAAGTTGTGTGTCCAGAACAACCTGAATGACCAAGGATAATCTGGTGTGAACAATCATGAATATATAGTTCCACAAATGAATCACGTATTTAGTGATACATATCTGATGTTCGTACAAGGACAACTTTACTTTATGAATACTTTGGGAAATATCATCAACCATGATTGCCTCTAGGGCATATTCCCAACAACGCTAGTGGCAGAGCAAGTGGAGGTGCAGGCGGCGATAGATCTCAGTTAGCAAGAGATTCGACCACAAAGCACAACCTCAAGGTGTCTTTCCCTCAGTTTGATGGCGATCAACCTCGCATCTAGAAGGACAAATGTCTGGATTATTTCAGGTTGTTCAACGTCCATCCGTCCCTCTAGTTGGTGTCCACCACTTTGCATATGGATACTAATGCAGCTCTATGGTTGAAGGCTTATCGACTAAGGCATGAGATCATCACTTGGAATGCACTTATGACAACAGTGGAAGAGAAATTTGGTGTTGATGACCATAGGAAATACTTGAAGCAATTCCTTGCTCTTAAACAATGGGGCACATTGGAGGAATATTAGGAAAAGTTTGAATCACTGTCTTATCAGATCTCAATGCAGAACCAGAATTACAATGGGAAATTCTTTGTGACCTACTTCATCAAAGGCCTGAAAGCAGATATGATAAGTGCTATAGAAGCTCAGGTGCCTGAAACTATGGAGAGGGCAATCTTATTAGCCATCGTTCAGCAGGAGGTGTTAGCTGATGCAAAACCATGGGGCCAGTGTCCAACCAATATACACGGACCTGAACCTTTCGAAAATAAACAAGGAGGCAAGCTGTCAATCAAATTGGGAGGAGGAGAACTATGGAAAGATAGGTAACTTAGGGACTACAGGAGGGAAAATGGGCTTTGTTTCTGATGTGGAGAGAAGTATGATCCCATCACCAATGTAACAAAAAACAAACAGTAGAGTTGCATCTGGCCACCACTGAGGAAACTGTGGAGATGCTCTTTGAAGAAGTACTAAATATGATGGAAATGCAGGATTTGGCACAGGCTGAACAACTCAACTTAGCTATTCATGCTTTAGCTGGGATAGAAGGAGCTAATACTCTAAGATTGAGAGCTATGATTGGCAGTTTAGTGCTTCTTATTTATTAGGTTCAGGCAGCAGCAATAGTTGTATTAACACAAACATGTTGGACAAGCTTCAGTGTGTAGTCCAGGATACAACAAACATCCTAGTGAGGATTGTCAATGGATAATTCATGCCCTGCAACAAGATAGTCCTAGAACTATCTTGGTGGTGTCAGGGACACACTTTCACCACTGACATGAGGGTGGTGGAGTTAGGAGCCTATGATGTTATCCTAGGGATGGATTAGCTGTAGTTTGGTCCTATGGTTACTGATCGGGAAAATCATTGTCTAGCTTTCCAATTCAAAGGACAAATGATCAAGTGGCATGTGTGTTCATTGACAATGTGGTCAAGCTTCACGGGATGCCACACTTGATCGTGTCTGACCGTGGTGCCATTTTCACCAGTCTGTTCTAGAGGAAATTGTTTGACAAACTGGGCACGAAACTCAAATTCATCTACGCGTATCATCCCAGATGGGCGACCAGAAAGAGGGTAAATCGAAGCCTCGAGGTGTATCTCCAATGAAGCATTTAGGAAAACCCTAAGGGATGGAAGAAGTGGCTCTCCCTCGCGGAACTTTGGTACAATTCAGTAGTCCACAATGTGATTGGTATGTAGCCCTTCAAAGCGATGTATGGGCATGAACTAAATGTGGGGGATATGCCGGAGGTGATAAGCACCGAGTATTATACCATGTTGGGATACATGAATTTAATACGCTTGAGAGGCAATAATAAAATGGTTATTATATATATAGTATTCCATTTTTATGATAAATGTTTATTTCTCATGCTATAAGTGTTAATCAGAAACATTAATACATGTGTGTTTAATAAACAAAGAAAAGGTTCCTAGTAATGCCTCTCATTAAACTAGCTTATTGATTAATCGATGATCAAGGTTACTTGATCATGACATTAGATGTTGTTAATAATGAGGTCACAACATTCGTGGAATGATGTGATGAACAATCCCCCAAAGTATAACAACATGATCATGTCATTATGTTTACACTACTATAACATCATTTGAAGTAATTCTAATCCTTATACCATGAGATCACGTCAATCACTAACTTTGGAAGAGTACTTTTGATTCCATCAAACGTCACACCGTAACATGGTGATTATAAAGATGTCGTCGGGTACTTGGAAAGTATTAGTTGAGGCTCATGGATCAAGAGTGGGAATTGTCCATCCTGATGATGGAGAGATATACTTAGGACCCTCTCGGTGATATCACATTAACATAGCTTGCAAGGAAGTGATAAGATCACTAAGAATGTTATATCACGGGAACAAGAAAAGAGTACTTGTCGGTAAAGAGATCAAACTAGGTATAGATGATACCAAATGATTGTATCTCAGACAAGTAAAATATCACGATATAAAAGTAATTGGTTACTACGAAAAAGGTTCACGTGATCACTAGTTGATCGTTTGAATTAGTGGGAGTCATTATGGATCTCCAGGTCCCGCTAATGATTATTGATTGGAGAGAGTCTCGATCACGACCACATATTTCACGAGCCCGTATGGAGACACACTTAAGGGTAGTCGACGCATTTGAGTGGATAGGGAACACCAGAGAAAATACTAGACAGCGCAGGAATTGTTCTGATAAATCTGTCGGAATAGTTTCCATGTATCAGAATATTACCGGGGATTGAATTGTTAATGTGTTAATTAAATTATGTGTCCATTAAATGAGTGACATTAAATCAAGAATAAAAAGTGGTTTTAATGGAGAGACTCTTGATTTTTGAGTGGAGAATAAATGAAAGGAAGTGGAGAATGATTTTTTGTGAGTGGAGAGTCCACCCACATAAATGGTGGAGAGGTGGGGAAACCACCATTATTGGTGAGCCATGCCCCTTGGGGCTGACCCCTCACCTATAAAAATGCCCCTCCTCCTCGCTCTTCCACACACCATTCCATTCCTCTCATATGCCCTCTGGTTGGCATCTTCCTCCCATTTCTAGCTTGTCCATTGCCACGAGCATGGTGATTAGGCGAAAACCTTTTCAAGATCTTCTCCACCATCATCACCACCATGCCGTAGTGTTGGTGGAGTTCCTGAGGATCCCTCATGGCTCAAAAAATGGCCATCTTGCACCGTGTTTAAACAATGTTTTTAGTCAAGCAATTGACAAGAAACTCTCTATCCTTGCCACTAATGAAAAATAATTGCAAAGATATGCAAACCATTACTTTGATTTGTGTTGTGCATGAAATCACGCTTTTAATGCAAAATCTGGAGTCATAATGAAGGTTTTGAGGAAGTCCACACGAGTAAGTAATTCTGGAGCCATTGCCAGGTGTCTGCCGCCGTAACGACCACTGGTACAGGTAGGGCCCGCCCGTACTGTCTGCCCATACCATGTGGTGGTGGATCCATCTCGTCAAACCCTACAACTTTCATGAAGATTCCTATATATTTTGAGGCCTCAGTCACTGCACAGAGAGCCTCCATTCTCAGATTGCATCACAACACCACTAAAGGAGATCCACACCATTGTTCATCCCTTCCATCTTCCATCCCCTCCATTAGCCATAGCCATTACTTTGTACTTGAGATCTCCTCATGATTCGGCGACCAATGTAAGAATATTTAATTTCAATCTAAGTATTTTGCACAATGTTTTCTATCCTTGATCTTATTGTTATGAGTGATTAGTCCTCACGGGCTGCGGGTTGGGGAGAAACCTCGTAGCGATTATGTGCATCTAATCTATGGGAGCATTGTGTATTGTTTGAAAGAGAGATTTGTATCTTTTGTCTCTTTGTATCTTGTCTCGATTTGTGGACTTGTAGGTACCCAAGACCCATAGATTGATAAAGGCTTGAGGTGAGATACTTGGCTAGCGGCGATCTCATAGGAACCCTAGTGAAAGAAAGGGTAGTATGGTCTTTGCTTTGAGACTCATTCGGGATCACAACAACATCACCACTTAAGGCTTTGATCTGTGTTTTACACTTAATAATCGTTTGTAGCCCGTGGCTTCGTGGTGCACTCGGTTGGATCAAAATACTATTGCTATGCATGCTGCATCATAGGGGTTTGATGACCCACAAGTATAGGGGGTGTATCGCAGTATTTTCGATAAGTAAGAGTGTCGGACCCAACGAGGAGCAGAAGGTGCTGGCTAGTGGCTTGGAGCAGGAATTCTCTGTAAATACTTAGCAAATGGATTTTTAGGGGTTTTTGATAATGCAGGAAAATAAAGTACGAGTAAATAAAAGACAATAAGAATAAATACAGCAAGTGGCCCAATCCTTTATTCAGCAAAGGACAAGCCGGTTGTATTACTTAAGATGACCAAACGTTCTCGAGGACACATGGGAATACTGTCAAGTGCTTTCGCTTCATGTAATTGATTAATCTTCTTTAGTTTGCTAAGTGTTGTGTGGGTGAACATGTGCTAATGTACCGACCTTCCTAGGACTAATAAATACTTGTGATTATACCCCTTGCAAGCATCCACAAGTAAAATAAAGTAATTAAGGTAGAAACCTAACCACAGCTTTAAACTCTAAGACCCTGACGTCCCTTGTGCAATAGTTTCCTAACAGGGGTTCAGGTTTCTGTCACTCCGGCAACCCCTATGATTAGTAGCCAAATACACAATGCATTCCCCTAGGCCCATATAGGTAAAGTGCCATGTAGTCGACGTTCACATGACACCACTAGAAGAAATACACCACAACTTAAATATCAAACCATTGAATCTTTCTCAACACAGCTCCACTACTAACAACATGACTTCTCCCATGTCCTCAAGAACAAAACGAACTACTCACAAGACATCATATGGATCATGATCAGAGATGAAATAATGATGTGTAACAATCTGAACATAAACAATAATTCAACGGTTCACTCAATAGCATCAACTACAAAGAGTAAACAACACCAGGAAAGTTTCCCCTAAGAACTATGCAAGATTCAACCCAATTGTTACAGCGGTATGGAGGTGGTGATGATGGTGCTGATGGAGATGATGGTGGTGGTGATGATGATGATGATCCCGATGAAGTCCAGCTTGATGGTGGTGTTGATGGTGACGATCTCCCCTCTCCAGGAAGGAATTCCTCCGGCAGAATTCTGTCTGCCGGAGAGATCTTTCTCTCTCGGTGTTTTCCGCCCCACCGAGGTGGCGGAATCTTTCTATGGTCGCTCCCTGAGTCTTAGGGTTTAAGGAGGATAATATACGCCAGAGAGGAGAGCCAGGGGTGGACTAGGGCGGCCACACCACCTGGTGGCGCGACCTAGGGTGGCCCGCGCTAGGGGGTGGTGTGGGCCCCCTGTGGCCCATCTCCACTTCCCCTTCTGGCTTTCTTCGTCTTCTGGAAAAATAGGATTTTCCATGTATTTTCCCGGATTTTCTAATCTTCGCAAATTTTGCCTCCAAACAGCACTTTTTCCATCAGAATCCTGACTGCAGCGGTCCATGCTCCAAAAGTCATCAACCATGCAAAAATAGATGAAATAACATAAGTATCATCTCTTAATATGAAATATATCAATGAATAACAGTAAATTATGATATAGAATAGTGATGCAAAATGGACGTATCAACTCCCCCCAAGCTTAGACTTCGCTTGTCCCCAAGCGAAAACTGAACTCAATAAACATGACCTCAGGTTTATGGAGTGAAGAGTCGATAAAAGAATACGGACAAGAAGCATCACATTCATAAATACATAAATCATAATAGAAGACAACTCACTATTATATAACTTACTTGCAATGAGTAAAGGAAACACAATAAAGATGCAACTATGAGATTACGAATCAACTGTGAGTTTTGCTCAATGCGGCTCATGATCATGTCGGGTTGAGAATTCCAGCTCTTGCGATTCTTTCCCCACTCTTCCTCCTTGAAGTCTTCTTTCCCTGCATGGCTAGAATGAGGCAAATCCCAATTGGAGGGTAGTTTCTCCTTGGGCAAATTCTGGTATTGATGCTCATGGATAAGGGTATGGAAAGGATTATTGGTGCGTGGAGGAAGTGACCGTGGAGCCGAACAGTGATGAGGAGGCTTCCCTCCAGTTGACATAATCCTGGCAGGGTTTGCCACCACTCCAATGCTTGCAATGGTAGTGCTGGTGTGCTTTGCCTCCTCTTCATCTTCACTCTTGATCTCCTTCTCCTACCCGCGGTCTTGGAGGTCTTCCTCCATAGGCTCCTTTCCCTTATCCTTGGCAGACACCATTGTGCCTCTAAACTTTCAAGAATAGTTCCTGCAGAAACAAATCGAAACGAAAACACGACGAGAACATGATATATGAACCTCGGGGGATCTGGGGGATTATATATCACGAAGTTTTACAACAAAAGGAAGGTACTGGGAGAAAACGGGTCGGAGACAGAGGCCGAGGTGGCCACACCACCTGCTGGCGCGGCCAGGGGGGCCATGATACATTGCAAATGTATCTATAATTTTTTATGTTCCATGCTTGGTTGTATCTAATTTCTTGTGTTTTGTTCCAACTTTGGAGTACTTTTCATATGATTTCTTGGACTAACCTATTAACAAGATGCCATAGTGCCAGTTGCCTGTTTTCTGCTGTTTTTGGTTCCAGGAAGTCAGAAAATGAATATTCTCGGAATTAGACGGGACAAAAGCCAAAGTTACTATTTTCCCGGAAGACTCACGGAGCCAGAAGGAGAGTCAGAGAGGGACCATAGGGTGGCCACACCACCCCTAGGCGTGGGCAACCCTAGGCCGCGCCAGGGCATGGTGTGGGCCCCCTGGCTGGCCACCGACCTTGCCTCCTTCACCTATAAGAGCCTCCCGATACCAAAACCCTAGGGAATCAATCAGAAATCCACGAAAAGTTCCGCAGCGCCGCCGCCACCGAAGGGGAGATTTGGGGGATAGAAAGTCTCTGTTCCGGCACCCTGCCGGGATGGGGAAGTGCCCCCGGAGCCATCTCCATCGATCTCCACCACCATCTCCATCACCATTGCTGATTCCCATGATGAGGAGGGAGTAGTTCTCTCTCGAGGCTAAGGGTTCTACCGGTAGCTATGTGTTCATCTCTCTCTCTCTATGCATGATCTTATTGAGATCATGAGCTTGTAATCTATAGATCTACCTTGCTACTCAAGTGCTTTAATAGATCTCTGCTCTCCCCATGTGTGTGAAAGTGACAGCGTGCACACCATGGTGGCACTTAGGCTAGAGATTACAAATACTTGTTATGAGTTATATTTGGAGTTGGATGTCTTTATGAAATTGTGGTGTTTGTTGGAACCATCTAGTGCTCAAGGTGACAGTGTGGGGTTTTCTAGATGAGAAAGGCTTACTTTGAGGTGTGTTGTTATAGCCCTACCAACGATTAGAGTGTTCAACCGGAGAGTAGTTAAGAGTAGTATCATAAAGAAGAATATATTTATATGAGAGTGATCACTAGTGAAAGTATGATCCCTAGGCCTTGTTTCTAAGCACTGAAACACCGTTTGCTATTAGATCTGTTACATGTTTGCTTGCTTCCATCTTTATTTCAGTTTGCCTTTAGTCTTTTCCACGCCATCAAGCTATTTTCTATCACCGTTACCACTTATAATTATCCATACCACTTGTATTTCACTATCTCTTCGCCGAACTAGTGCACCTATACACCTGACAAGTGTATTGGGTGTGTTGGGGACACAAGAGACTTCTTGTATCTTGATTGCAGGGTTGCTTGAGGGGATACCTTTGACCACTTCCATGAGTTCGATAAACCTTGGGTGATCCACTTAAGGGAAAACTTGCTGCTGTTCTACAAACCTCTGCACTTGGAGGCCCAACAACTGTCTACAAGAATAGAAGTGCGTAGACATCAAGCTATTTTCTGGCGCCGTTGCCGGGGAGGAAAGGTAAAAGGTATTCACACCGAAGGATTAAATAAGAAGAACCTCCACAAGCGCATATTTTCCGGCGCCGTGGGGGAGGTAAAAGGTACTCACATCCTCCGGTGTGAGTGCTCGAAGCTATTTCCTTTAGATTCTGCAATTTTATCTTTTTGTTTCTTGTTTTCACTAGTTAGGCTTAATAGAAAACAACAAAAAAATTAGAGAGCCTTATAGTATTTATCTTGAGTTAGGACATGAAGTGTTTGAAGAGAAAATTAAAAAACCTATGGAATTTTATTTGCGTGCTAATAGCAATGTTATTAGCATGAATTCTTTGAACACCATTATTGCTAATACTATGGAAAAGTCTAAGCTTGGGGAAGCTAGTTTTGATGAGCATGATATTTTTAGTCCCCCAAGCATGGAGGAGAAAGTTTACTTTGATGATACTATGCCTCCAATATATGGTGATTACAATGATGAGTATGATATTTTCAGTCCACCTACTTTTGAGGATAAAATTAATTATGATTACAATATGCCTCCTATATTTGATGATTATGGTGATGAGAATAATAATGATAGCTATTTTGTTGAATTTGCTCCCACCATAATTAATAAGAATGACTATGTTTATGTGGAGAGTATTAATTCTTTTATGCATGTGGCTCATGATAAGAATGTTTCTTGTGATTGTTGTATTGTTAATTTTATTCATGATGCTACTGAAAGTTATTATGAGAGAGGGAAACATGGTTTTATGTATCTCAACAATATTAAGTTTCCCCTCTTTATGTTGAAAGTCTTGAAGTTGCACTTGTTTTGCTTTCGTATGCTTGTTGCTTTGTGCTTTCATGACTTGTTTCTTTACAAGATTCCTATGCATAGGAAGTGGGTTAGACTTAAATGTGCTTTGAATTTGCTTCTTGATGCTCTCTTTTACTTCAATTCATATTTCCTATGTGAGCATCCTCTCAAACTATCATGCCTAACTTAAAGGCGTTAAAGAAAGTACTTATTGGGAGATAACCCAAAAGTTTTAGATGAGTCTTGGAAGTTATTGCTTCAGTAATAACCTCTCCTTATCCTTTTTATTTACTTTTTGTGCCAAGAGTAACCTCTAATGAGAGAGAAGTAATGCTTGGGAAAGTTGCTGTCCCGAAACAGATTTTTGTGCTTCACCGTAAAATTTCGTGTAAAATCTCTGAACGTCTTTTTGAGGCGTGAATTTTTGTGATCCTGCCCCAGGTTGTTATCTAACTTTAGTTAGTTCAACACTTTTTGATTTGAGCAACAGAATGTCTTCGGAAAAATTCGTCTTTACCAGCTGGTCTGTTTTGACAGATTTCTGCCATTTTTTGCATTTGCTTCTTGTTGGTTCCTTTTTGAGTTCTTTTGGGGAATTGAGGTTTTTGAGGGAAGTTCTACAGTAGCTAGTGTTCTAATGGAAGTTTATTTGGTGTTAGAACTGAACCTTAACACTTATTTATCTTGAGTACACTAATGTTGCTAATAAAGATTGTGTGAAGTTTTGTATGAAGGAAAAAAATTCAGGTGTATGGAAGGAATGAGTAATGATATGAAGGATGGACTAAATCTCAAGCTTGGGGATGCCACACGTGTCACCCCAAGAAATATCCAAGAAGTAAAAGCGTCAAAGCTTGGGGATGCCCAAGGCATCCCCCTCTTCATCAATAAAAATCCCAGGTTTCTTCCAAACGCTTCATTTTTATTGTTTCATGCACAGTTGTGTTGTTCTTGGAGCGTCTTCTTTTTTGTTTTCGTTTTGGTTTTTTCGTTTGCTTAGTTTGCTGAATAAATTGGTTGGACCCCCTCTTTCATGCATTGGTTTTCAAATAGTTTGGTTTGGATTGGAAAAGAGTAGGAAAGCTCATGCTTAAGTGGTAAAGAGAGCTTGTTTTTGACTGTGGCCTATGCATTGTCACGCCATGCTTGATATTGTTTTGGCTTTATGCTTAGTATTCTTTGCTGTAGCATGAATTGTTATAAACAATTGAGATTGCTTAATGTTCCTTGGATGAATCATGTGTTGTTTTAGCATATTAAAGCATAGTATAGTGGTATTCTCCTTTGATGCTTTATTTGGGTTGACTTGGCACATGCTCACACCATGTTATGACTATCTCAAGTCACCATAGCCTTTATGATACTTTAGTTTTCAACTTGTAGTATCACTTTATGCTTTGATCAATGATGTTTTGTCGCTCTGCATGATTATGGCCATTATTGCTCTCTTAGTTTGTCGCTCCCAGTCTTTTGCTAGCCTCCGTAACCAAGTATGAGTTCCACTCATGCATCCAACTCCAAATAAAACCAAGTTGTTCCAAAGAGTCCACCATATCTACCTATTAGCATTTGCTATTACAAGTATATTCATGTTTTATCTACCTTCTGAATTAAACTTGTTAGATACAATAAGTGTCTAAGGAGACTGATACCATGTCTTGCCTTACTATGTTAGATAAGTGTCTAATTCAGCATTGGTTTCTATTGATGAACAATACTTCGAAGGAGACTGATACGTTCATTTTGCATCAGTATTTTATATCATATTTTACTCTTATTCATTGATATATTTCATATTAAGAGATGATAATTATGTTATTTCATCTATTTTTGCATGATTGATCACTTTTGGAGGATGAACCACTGGAGTCAGGATTCTGATGGAAAAAGCACTATCCAGATGCAATATTGGCAAAGATCAGAAAATACCAGAAAATATACAGAAATTCCTATTTTTCTAGAAGACGAAGGAGGCCAGAAGGAGAACTGGAGATGGGCCAAAGCGGGGCCACACCACCCCTAGCGCAGACCACCCCTGGTCGCGACACCAGGTGGTTTGGCCACCCTGGCCCACCTCTGGCATCTCCCTTTGGTGTATATAATCCCCTCGAAACCCTAAGACTCGGGGAGAAACCATAGAAAGGTTCTGCCACCTCTACAGGGCGGAAACTACAGAGAGAGAAAGAGCTCTTCGGCAGGCAGAAATCTGCCGAGGAAATTCCTTCCCGGAGAGGGGAGATCGTCGCCATCAACACCGTCATCAAGCTAGACTTCATCGGTATCATCGGGATCATCATCATCTCCACCATCATTATCACCAGAACCAGCACCACCACTCCGTACCGCTGTAACAATTGGGTTGAATCTTGCATAGTTCTTAGGGGAAACTTTCCCGGTGTTGATTACTTGTTGTAGTTGATGCTATTGAGTGGAACCATTGAATTATTGTTCATGTTCAGATTGTTACTTATCATTATTTCATCTCTGATCTTGATCCATATGATGTCTTGTGAGTAGTTTGTTTAGTTCTTGAGGACATGTGAGAAGTCATTCTATTAGTTGTGGAATTGTGTTGAGAAAGATGTAATGGTTTGATATTTAAGTTGTGGTGCTATTCTTCTAGTGGTGTCATGTGAATGTCGACTACATGATACTTCACCTTTAAGGGCCTAGGGGAGTGCATTATGTCTTTGGCTACTAATCATGGGGTTGCCGGAGTGACAGAAACCTGAACCCCCGTTAGGAAACCTTTGCATAAGGGAGTGTAGGAACTCAGAGTTTAAGGCTGTGGTTAGGTTTTTATCTTAATTACTTTCTTGTAGTTGCGTATGCTTGCAAGGGGTATAATCACAAGTATGTATTAGTCCTAGGAAGGTCAGTACCTTAGCATAGGTTCACCCACACAACACTTATCCAACCAGAGAAGATTAATCAACTATATAAAGCGAAAGCACTTGACAATATTCCCATGTGTCCTCGAGAATGTTTGGTTATATTAAGTAATACAACCGGCTTGTCCATTGCTAAAGAAAGGATTGGGCCACTTGCTGCAATTATTATTATTGTCTTTTATTTACTCGCACTTTATTTATCTACATTATTAAAAAACTAAAAATCTGTTTGCTAAGTATTTACAGAGAGTTCCTGATCCAAACCACTTGTTAACACCTTCTGATCCTTGTTGGGTTCGACACTCTTATTTATCGAAAATACTACGATACACCCCCTATACTTGTGGGCCATCAAGACTATTTTCTGGCGCCGTTGCCGGTGAGTGAAGCGCTATTGAAGAGTGGAACTAGTAAAGGAAACTTCTACTATGAGTATTGTTTACTTCTGTTTGTTACTTTATTTTCAATATGGATAGTTCACTTAGTTTCTTATTTCGAAATGCTACTACCATTGCTAAGGTAGTAGATGAACCACCACCTGCTGAAATTGATACTTTTAAAATACCTACAAAAATTGTTGATCGTGTTATGGATAACTACTATTTTGGAGATGGAACTGTCCATCCCGGTGATCATTTGCTTTTTATACACAAATTATGCAGATTGTTCGAGTGTGCAGGTATTACAACAGATCAAGTTAATAAAAATTTATTCTTTGTATCATTGAAAGGCGGAGTTGGGGAATGGTATAAGCTGCTGAAGGATGGCCAATATCTTGAACGGGAGGAAATTGTACCTCTCTTTTATTCCAAATTTTATCCTCCTAGTGAGATTCATAAAGATCAGAATCAAATATATAACTTTTGGCCTCGTGATGGAGAGAGTACCGCCCAAGCTTGGGGGAGATTGAAGTTACTAATGCTAAAATGTCCTATTCATGAGCTCCCTAATAACATTATTATCAATAACTTTTATGCAAGGATTTCTCTTCATCATAAGGATCTATTGGATGCTTCTTATGCTGGATCATTTACACGTATGAAAGAAGAAGCTAAATGGGATCTTCGAGACCGTATTCAAGACAATGTTGAAGCATGGGAGAATGATAAAGGAAGAAAGTCAGGTATAAATTATGATTAGGAATGCATTAAATATTTTATGGGAACTGATGACTTTCATAATATTAGTGTTGCTTATGGTCTTGATTCTCAAAGTATTGCAAATTGTTTTAAGGGATTTTCCTCTTATATTGAAATTCCTAAAAAGAAATGGAACAAGTATCATGATCCATATAAAGATATTGTTAATTGTGTTCCTGCTAGAAATACTAAAGTTTATACTGCTGATTGTATTTTACCTGAACCTTACAATCGATAAAATACCTTTCCCTGTTAAGGTAAAGGAACATTCTATGATAGCTAGTATAATAAACAAAAGTACAAAGAAAGCTGTAGAACCCGATGAACAAATAGATGTTGAACCTGCAACAGCAAATGTGAAAGAATTTATCACTAAAAATGTAGAAGATGGGCACATTATCCTTTGTAAGGATACTTCTAATATTGTTTCACATCCTAATAGAACTAGGAAAGCTAGTGTCCCTGTGTTTTCTGTCAGAATAAGTGATCATTGCTACTATGGTTCATGTGATAGTTATATCGTTAAATTTATTAATGATACTGAAAGTTATTATGAGAGAGGGGGAAATGTTTTTATGCATCTCAATAATATTAAGTTTCCTTGCTTTATGCGGAAAGTCCTTATGTTGCACATGTTTTGCCTTCCTATGCTAGTAGCCTCTTGTTTCAATAATTTATTTTCTTACAAAATTCCCTTGCATAGGAAGTGAATTAGACTTAAATATGTGTATATTTACTTCTTGGTGCTCTCTTTTACTTCGATTCATATTCTTATGTGAGCATCATTGAAATTATCATGCCTATCTTAATAGCTATAAAGAAAGAGCTTTTTGGGAGACAACCCATGATACGTTGCTAACGTATCCATAATTTTTGATGTTCCATGCTTGGTTTTTATCTACTTTCTTATGTTTTCTCCACACTTTGGAGTACTTTTTATACACTTTCTTGGACTAACTTATTAACAAGATGCAACAGTGCGAGCTGCCTGTTTTCTATTGTTTTTGGTTCCAGGAAAGTCAGAAAATGAATATTCTCGAAATTGGACGGGACAAAAGCCAAAGTCAGTTTTTCACCGAGGGGGACACGGGCGAGAATCTGAGAGAGAGGGGCGGAGGCAGGGCCGCCACCCTGCCAGCGCCGAAGGTGGTGTGGCCACCTAGGGCACCCCTCAGCCTCCCCTTTCGCCTATAAGATGCCTCCGATACAGAAACCCTAAGTACCCGATCAAAATTCCACGAAAGAGTCTGTAGCCGCCGTCATCTCCATCCCTAGATCGAGAGGGATCTGAAGCTCTTCTCGGCACCATACCGGAGGGGAGAATTCACCCTGGAGGCCTCACCATGCAAGCCTCCGGTGTGATGCGTGAGTAGTTCATCCTTGGACTACGGGTCCATGTAGTAGCTACATGGTTGGTTCTTCTCCTTTGTGCTACCATGTCTAGATCTTGTGAGCTCCGTTCATGATCAAGATCATCTATTTGTAATCCTATATGTTGTGTTTGCGGGGATCCGATGGATATTGAGATGCTATTTCAGATTGATTATTGATTCTATCATGTCTTTGTTATTTGTGATCTTGCATGCTCTTCGTTGTTAGTATATATCTTGGCCGAGTAGATGCTAGCAACTCCAAGAGGGAGTATTTATGCTCGATAGTGAGTTCATGCCTCTAGTAATCTTGGAAGTGACAGAAATCTCTAAGCTACTAGATGTGATGTTGCTACTAGGGAGAGAACAGCAATCCTTTGTTCATAGAACAATCGTATTGTTTACTTTACACGCAAAGCGTAATGCAATTATATGTTGCTTGCAACTTAATACTAGAGGGGGTTCGGATGATAACCTGAAGGTGGATTATTAGTCATAGATGCAGTTGGATTACGGTCTATGTATAATGTTGTAATGCCCAATCAAATCTTATAGGAGTCAAGATGATTAGTATATGCATGTTTGCTTTCTCGATGTTTGTCAATTGCCCCGCTGTAATTTGTTCACCCAACATGTCATCTATCTTAAGGAGAACCACCACTAGTGAACTATGGACCCCGGTCCTTTCTTTTACCATCAATCTACAATTGTTTACCGCTTTCTGTTTACTTTCTGCAAGCTTTTACTTTCTTCCACACAGTACATTTAATCCTTTGTTTTCAGCAAAACCGGTGAGATTGACAACCTCACTGTAAGTTGGGGGCAAAGTTCTATGGTTGTGTTGTGCAGGATTCCAAGTTGGCAACAACACCTTGGAGGTGTTTCCTTGCTCCTACTGGTTCGATAACCTTGGTTTCATAACTGAGGGAAAACTTGTTGCTCTACTCATCATACCTTCCTCTTGGGGTTCTCCAATGAACTCGATATATTTTGGGCCATCAAGCTATTTTTCTGGCGCCATTGCCAGGGAGTCAAGGACATCTTCACAAGGGGAGTCCCTCATAACCAATCTCTTTACTTTGTTTTATTTGTTTTGCTTAGTTTACTTTTTGCTTTGTTTGCTTGTTTCTTTATCAAAAACACACAAAAAATAGTTTTACTAGTTTGCTTTCTTTATTAAATACACAAAAAATGACTACTCTTGAAAACACTAAGTTGTGTGACTTCACCAGCACCAACAACAATGATTTCATGTGCACACCTATTGCTCCACCTGTTCCTGAAGCTACTTTCTTTGAAATAAAACCTTCTTTACTCAATCTTCTTATGAGAGAACAATTTTCTGGTATTGGTAATGAAGATGTTGCTGCTCATCTAAATAACTTTGTTGAACTTTGTGAGATGCAAAAGCATAGGGATATAGATGGACATATTATTAAGCTTAAATTGTTTCCTTTCTCTTTGAGAGGAAAAGCTAAAGAATGGTTGCAATCCCTAACTAGAAATAGTATTGATTCTTGGACTAAATGCAAAGATGCTTTCATTAGAAAATACTACCCTCCTGCTAAGATTATATCTATGTGAAGTGAAATAATGAAATTTAAACAATCTGATAATGAACATGTTGGTCAAGCTTGGGAAAGAATGAAATATTTGGTAAAGAATTGTCCCACTCATGGACTGACTGCTCGGATGATTATTCAAACCTTTTATGCAGGATTGAACTATTCTTCAAGAAATCTATTGGATTCTGCTACTGGAGGTACCTTTATGACCATTACTTTGGGTGCTGCAACAAAGCTCCTAGATAATATGATGGTTAACTATTTTGAATGGCACACTGAAAGAGCTCCACAAGGTAAGAAGGTATATTCTGTTGAAGAAACCTCCTCCTTGAGTGATAAAATTGATGTTATTATGTCTATGCTTGTTAATGGGAAAGCTCATATTGATCCAAAGCATGTTCCCTTAGCCTCTTTGGTTGCTCAAGAAGAGAAAGTTGATGTGAACTTTATAAGAAATAACAATTTTGGTAACAATGCTTATGGTAATTACAATTATAGGCCTTACCCTCCTAATAATACTTATGGTTATCATGGTAAGCCTGGAATACCTAGTGAAGGAAGAATTTTAGAAGTTTAAAGAGCTACTAAAAACTTCATGCAAATGCAATATGAGAAAAATAAGTTATTTACTAAAACCATGGAGGAACAATCTACTATTTTGAAAAGCATTAGTCATCAACTTGAGAGTTTAAATAGGGAAATTGCTAGTTTGCAATTGAAACTTTCTAATGCTAAAAGAAATATATCATCTTTGTCTGAAGCACAATCCTCTTTGATTAATAAAATGGCTGCTAAACCTGAAACTATTGATAATCCCTTTGCTGCCACTAATGCCATACAAGTTAGAATTGATGAAAATGTTAGATTGTTAGCTGAATTGCATGCTAAGTGGGAAAGAGAAGATGAAATTACTAGAAATATTAGTGTTTCTACTATCACTACCACTAGTGTTGAAGCTAGTAATATCTCTACTACTTTAGATGATAATTATGATTTTGATCTTGATGGTTGCAATATCTCTGAAGTCATTAAGTTCCTACAAAAGTTTGCTAAAAGTCCTAATGCTAGTGCTATGAATATGGCCTTTACGAAACACATTACTAATGCTCTCATAAAAATTAAAGAAGAAAAGATGAAACATAAAGCTTATATTCCTATGAAACAAGAAGATGGTTGGGAACCCATCATTAATATGAAAGTGAATGATTTTGATTTCAAAGCTTTCTGTGATCTTGATAGTAGTGTTTCTATTATGCCTAGAAGGATTTATGATATGCTTGATTTGCCACCATTGGAAGATTGTTATTTGAATGTCCTACTTGATGATAATGTTAAAAATAAACTCATGGGGAGTATTAATGATGTTCTTATTATGGTTACCAATGCTTATGTCCCCATTGATTCCTGTGTTTTGGATGTTGAATGCAATGCTTCTTGTCCTATTACTTTGGGAAGACCTTTTCTTAGAACTGTTGGTGCCATTATTGATATGAAAGAAGGCACCATTAAATATCAACTCCCATCAAGAAATGTATAGAACACTTTCCTAAGAAGAGAGAGAAGATTTCTTTTGCCTCTCCTATGAAAACAAAATTTGCTCTTAATGCTTCTTCATTTGAGAACACTTGATTCCTTTTCTTGCTTCTTATGCCTAACTTAAAGGCGTTAAAGAAAAGTACTTATTGGGAGATAACCCAATAGTTTTAGATAAGTCTTGGAAGTTATTACTTTAGTAATAACCGCTCCTTATCCTTTTTATTTGCTTTTTCTGCCAAGAGTAACCTCTAATGATAGAGAAGTAATGCTTGGGAAAGTTGTTGTCCCGAAATAGATTTTTGTGCTTCACCCTAAACATTTGTGTAAAATCTATGTACATCATTTTGAGGTGTGAATTTTTGTGCTTCTGCCCCAGGTTGTTATCTAACTTTTGTTAGTTCAACACTTTTCGATTTGAGCAACAGAAGCTCTTCGAAAAAATTGGTTTTTACCTGCTGGTCTGTTTTGACAGATTTCTGCCATTATTTGCATTTTCTTCTTGTTGGTTCCTTTTTGGGTTCTCTTTGGGGAATTAAGCTTTTTGAGGGAAGTGCTTCAGTAGCTTGTGTTTTAATGGAAGTTTTATTGGTGTTGAAACTGAACCAAAAGACTTATTATCTTGATTGCACTAATGTTACTAATAAAGATTGTGTGAAGTTTTGTATGAAGGAAAAATTTCAGGTGTATAGAGAGAATGATGTAATGAGATGAAGAATGGACTAAAGCTCAAGCTTGGGGATGCCACCCCGTATCACCCCAAGAAATATTCAAGAAGTACAAGCGTCAAACTTGGGGATGCCCAAGGCATCCCCTTCTTCATCAATAAAAATCCCAGGTTTCTTCCAAACACTTCATTTTTATAGTTTCACGCACAGTTGTGTTGTTCTTGGAGCGTCTTTGTTTTTGTTTTTGGTTTTCGTTTGCTTGGTTTGCTTAGTTTGCTGAATAAATTGGCAGGACCCCCTCTTTCATGCATTAGTTTTCAAATAGTTTGGTTTGGATTGGAAAAGAGTACGAAAAGTTCATGCTTAAGTGGTAAAAGGAGTTTGTTTTTTACTTTGGCCTATGCTTTGTCATGCCATGCTTGATATTGTTTTGGCTTTATTCTTAGTTTTCTTTGTTGTAGCATGACATGTTATAAACAATTGAGATTTCTTAATGTGCCTTTGAAGAATCATGCGATGTTTTAGCATATTAAAGCATAGTATTGTGTTATTCTCCTTTGATGCTTTATTTGGGTTGACTTGGCGCATGCTCACACCATGTTATGACTATCCCTAGTCACCATAAGCCTTTATGATCCTTTAGTTTTTGACTTGTAATATCACTTTATGTTTTTATTAATGATGTTTTGTCGCTCTGCATGATTATGGCCATTATTGCTCTCTTAGCTGGTCGCTCCCAGTCTTTTGATAGCCTCCATAACCAAGTATGAGTTCCAGTCATGCATCCAACTCCAAATAAAACCAAGTTGTTCCAAAGGATCCACCATATCTACCTATTAGCATTTGCTATTCCAAGTATATTCATGTTTTATCTACCTTCTGAATTAAACTTGTTATGTGAAAACTAGTGATTAAAGCTCTCACGAACATGATGGCACACTTTAATTTTTTTGCATTTAATAATCTTGAATCATTGCGTCCATCTTTGTTGCGTATATGCTTGCGCTTTATAAGTTGAAGTTAGCAGAACCATATATCATGGGGAACGCTTTCAACATTGCACTTATTATTCCGTTGATATCATGATTCTTTTGCTTATGGATCCCGGCGGTGTGAAATAAAAGGGGAACTTGTAAGATCATGGAGTTTGTATGTGTGTTAGAAAGCGCTGGGCGCTAGCCTAAGCCATGCCTAATCATGGTGGAAACTTGCATCGTAACCATAATGAGCACTCTATGAAGCATCCTCAATAAAAACCTATGCAAATAGCAAATCAAAAGATCGCTAAGATGCTCATTGTCTGCTTGCCTTGTCATTTTGATTATGGGATAGCTCCTGTATCATGTGCAAGGGGTATCCCGTTGGCGGTTCTCTATGATACGTATGTACTTACAATGACAAGAGCTTACTTGTGACTGAAGTTGTGTAGCATGAGGTTCGGTACTTGTAAGTATGGGGCATGAGATTTCAACTTATAACTTGTCAAGCATATCCTCTTAGTTGTGTCATTTTAACCTTAATCACCTAAAGATTCTTATGATAGGGGCAATGAGAGCTGAAAGCTAATAAGTACCATAATTTTTGGAAGCTCTTTATGAAACTTGAATTCCTACTTCCTTCTATGAAGGCCTTTCTTTTACTTTTATGTTGAGTCTCCACCTTCTATCTTTATGCACCTATTTTGAGAGCATAGTGGCCATTCTTAGTTCTATGTGCATTGTCCGAAGACTTGTTGATTGATGCATAACTTTGATATTGCTTGTTCTTAAACTATTTGTATCTAGTCACCCTTATGAACATTGAAGGTGTCCTATGCATTTATGTTTGCTACTCTATGAGGGACAAACTGAATGCCACTATGCTATGTTTTTATGTGAAACAAACAAACGTCTTGCAAAGAATTGTTATTCATGAATCTTCTGTTTGTGCCTTTTCATGTTGCAACATAGTTGCTATGTCTTATTGTTAGAACTTTATCTTTCATGCTATGTTGAAGTACTATGACCCAGCTATCAATGTTTTACAAATACTTTGATCAAGTTTATGATGGTGCATGTCACCTCAAAAATTATTCTTTCTTTTTATCACTTACCTACTTGAGGACGAGCAGGAGTTAAGCTTGGGGATGTTGATGTTGCTAACGTATCCATAATTTTTGTTGTTCCATGCTTGGTTTTTATCTACTTTCTTATGTTTTGTCCACACTTTGGAGTAATTTTTATACAATTTCTTGGACTAACCTATTTACAAGATGCCACAAGATGTTGCCTGTTTTACTGTTTTTGGTTCCAGGAAAGTCAGAAAATGAATATTCTCGGAATTGGACGGGACAAAAGCCAAAGTCAGTTTTTCACCGAGGGGGACATGGAGCCAGAATATGAGACGGAGAGGGGCCAGAGGTCCACCACACCACCTGGCCACGCGGCCAGGCCTGACCCGTGCCAGGGGGTGGTGTGGCCACCTAGGGCACCCCCTCGGCCTCCCCTTTCACCTATAAGATGCCTCTGATACAGAAACCCTAAGTACCTGATCAAAATTCCACGAAAGAGTCTGTAGCCACCGTCATCTCCATCCCCAGATCGGGAGGGATCTGAAGCTCTTCCCGGCACCCCGTCGGAGGGGAGAATTCACCCTGGAGGCCTTCTTCATCACCATGCAAGCCTCCAGTGTGATGCGTGAGTAGTTCATCCTTGGACTATGGGTCCATATAGTAGCTAGATGGTTGGTTCTTCTCCTTTGTGCTACCATGTCTAGATCTTGTGAGCACCATTCATGATCAAGATCATCTATTTGTAATCCTATATGTTGTGTTTGCAGGGATCCGATGGATATTGAGATGCTATTACAGATTGATTATTGATTCTATCATGTCTTTGTTATTAGTGTCTTGCATGCTCTCTGTTGTTAGTAGATATCTTGGCCGAGTAGATGCTAGAAACTCCAAGAGGGAGTATTTATGCTCGATAGTGGGTTCATGCCTCTAGTAATCTAGGGAAGTGACAGAAATCTCTAAGGTACTAGATGTGATGTTGCTACTAGGGAGAAAACAACAATCCTTTGTTCATGATCAATCGTATTGTTTACTTTACACGCAAAGCGTAATGCAATTATCTGTTGCTTGCAACTTAATATTGGAGGGGGTTCGGATGATAACCTGAAGGTAGATTATTAGTCATAGATGCAGTTGGATTATGGTCTATGTATAATGTTGTAATGCCCAATAAAATCTCATAGGAGTCAAGATGATTAGTATATGCATGTTTGCTTTCTCGATGTTTATCAATTTCCCCATTGTAATTTGTTCACCCAACATGTCATCTATCTTAAGGAGAACCACCACTAGTGAAATATGGACCCCGGTCCTTTCTTTTACCATCAATCTACAACTGTTTACCGCTTTCTGTTTACTTTCTGCAAGCTTTTACTTTCTTCCACACAATACGTTTAATCCTTTGTTTTCAGCAAAACCGGTGAGATTGACAACCTCACTGTAAGTTGGGGGCAAAGTTTTGTGGTTGTGTTGTGCAGGATTCCAAGTTGGCAACAACACCTTGGAGGTGTTTCCTTGCTCCTACTGGTTTGATAACCTTGGTTTCATAACTGAGGGAAAACTTGCTGTTGTGCTCATCATACCTTCCTCTTGGGGTTCCCCAACAAGCTCGATATATTTTGGGCCATCAACCCATTATATTTTTGCTTTCAGTTTATTTTTGTTTATTTGACTCTTGGAAGTTATTGCTTCTGTAACAACCTCTCCTTATCCTTTTTGTTTGGTTTTTGTGTCAAGATTAGCCTCTAATGATAGAAGACGTAAGATTTGGGGAAGTTGCTGTCCCGAAACAGATTTTTGTGCTTCACTCTAAAAAATCGTGAAAATCCCAGAACATTGTACTGATCTGTAATTTTTTGTGTGCATGCCCCAGGTTATTATTTAACTTTTGTTAGTTTTGCACTTTTTGATTTGAGCAACAGCAGATTGTCGAAAAAATTGATCTTTACCTGCTGGTCTATTTTGACAGATTTCAGCCATTTTTGCCTTTGCCTCTTAAATCGATTTCCTTTTTGAATTCTTTTGGGCTTTTGAAAGGAGTTGCTACAGTAGCTTATGTTTTGACGGATTTCAGTTGAAATTGAACCCAAAGGTTTATTATCTCGCATGCACTAATATTGCTAATGAAGATTGTGTGAAGTTTTGTATGAAAGAAATTTTCAAGTGTTACGAGAGAATGATGTAATGAGACGGTGAATGGTCAAAGACTCAAGCACTATATTTTTGGAGAATCCTACAATGAAGATATTGATATTATTCAAGTGGTGACTCTGGAAGAATTTATTAAATACCAAATTAAGAAACCTACAGAGTCTGTTTTCGAATAGGTAACAGTTCTGGTAAGAAAAGGTCCGCGAAGAACTTTTCAATTTATATTTTTGCAGTTTTTATCTAATGTGGAAGATAATGAGTCAAAAGAGGGACGAAAATGGAGCCTGGGGGGCTCACACCACCCCGTGGCACGGGCCCACCTGGCCGCACCACCAGGGGGTGTGGCCAACCCGGAGCCTGTCTCCGACCCGTTTTCCCCCAGTACCTTCCTTTTGTTGTTAAACTTTGTAATATATAATCCCCCGGATCCCCCGTGGTCCGCATATCATGTTCTCATCGTGTTTTCGTTTCGATATGTTTTTGACAGGCAGATTCTCACTTTTGGAGCCACAATGTCTTCCTCTGCATCAACCAAGGAGGATTCCTCCGCGGACATCATCAACTCGTACATGTATGAGTTGAAGATTCACCATAAGGAGTTGTTGATCAAAGATGGGAAGATATAGATAAAAGAGGTTCAGGGCCCTAAAGGAGAAGGTAGTCTGGAGGACAGGATGGAAACACTGGAGCAAGAAGTCTTTAGGTACAAGAAGATGGCGGAACACGAAGTGGATATCATCCATGAGATTAGTTCAGAACTCATCGCCGAGCATAAGAAGGAGACTGCTAAGCTTAGGGATGATATTCTCTCACTCCATCGAACAACCAACCAACTACAAGCATAGCTCTACGACATGCAAAATCAAAACTATGAGTATGAGGCTAGGTTTAAACACATAAGTTCTGCTACTAGTTTTAGGATATTGGAAACCAAGATGTCCTTTGTTGATGGGTATCCTTTACCTTGGAAGTCGGATAATGATGAGAGAACACCACCACCACCGAAGGAGTAATTCATCATCAGGTTTTAGCATCCCCTTGGTTTGTTCCAAGCTTGGGGGAGTGTCGCGGTATCACATCATTATCTTTCATCTTTTTACCTTTTCAGTAGAGTCATATCATGAATAGAGAAGTTATCATATATAATGGTTTGCATTGTGGAAGTATCTCTCCTCTAGTTAGTTATCTATGTATCCCTTGGTGTGAGTTGCCGTTATGGAATATTAATGAGAAGTTCTATCATTTACTTTTTGCACATCTTATTTTAGTTTGCAATTTCTGTTATATGATTGATCTTGTTGTTAGTATTGGTATCACTTTGGGATCATTAAGCAAATTTATTTGGTTTTGGCAAACCTGACTCTAGTCAGTAGCAGCATTGTTTGAGGATTGAACGGAAAAGAGAAAAGTACTTTTAGAAATATAGTTTCATTATCTTTCTTTCTTGTTTGGCTCATAAGCTTAGTATTCTCTAGTTAAGATCTTTTGTGTTTCCAAGGAATATTGCATGATTGTTTCTATCAATTGTATGTTTGTTTGTTTCCTTCAACTCTTATGCTTGCTACCCAACCTTGCTAGCCAAAAACCTGTACTGAGAGGGAATGCTTCTCGTGCATCCAATCCTTAAACTAAAAGCTATGCCATTTGTGTCCACCATACCTACCTATTAGCATTATTGCTATTTCAAGTAAATTCTCGAGTTTTATCTATCTTCCAAATTAAACTTGTTATGTGAAAATTAGTGATTAAAGCTCTCACAAACTTGATGGAACACTTTATTTTCTTGCACTTAATAAACTTGAACCATTGTGTCCATCTATGTTTCTTATATGCTTGCACTTTATAAGTTGTGAATTAGCAGAACCATGTTACCATGGGAAACGCTTTCAACATTGCACTTATTATTCAGTTGATATCATCTTCTTTTGTTTATGGATCCCGGCGGTGTGAAATAAAAGGGGAGCTTGTAAGCTCATGGAGTTTGTATATGTGTTAGAGAAACGCCTGGGCGGGTAGCCTAAGCCATGCCTAATCATGGTGGAAACTTGCAGCATAACCATAGTGAGCATTCTATGAAGCATCTCAATAAAAACCTATGCAAATAGCAAATAAAAAGATCATTGAGATGCTCATTGTTTGTTGCCTTGTAATTTTGATATGGGAAAGCTCATGTGTCATGGGGCAATGGGTACCCCGTTGGTGGTTCTCTATGATACACATGTACTTACAATGACAAGAACTTACTTGTGACTAAAGTTGAGTAGCATGAGGTTCGGTACTCGTAAGCAAGCGGCATGAGATTTTCAACTTATAACTTGTCAAGCATATCCTCATATTTGTGTCACTTTAACCTTAATCACTTCAAGATGCCTATGATAGGGGCAATGAGAGCTGAAAGCTAATAAGTACCATAATTTTTGGAGGATCTTTATGAAACTTGAAATCCCTGCTTCCCTCTACGAAGGGCCTATCTTTTACTTTTTAGTTGAGTCAGTAAACCTATTCCTTTCTATCTTAAGCAAGCATTTGAGTTGTTGTGATTCAATCATCCATATGATGATTTATTCAATCATGTTTCTTATGTTCCTTGTTTTGCACACTGCTCTTATCTAAGTGAATATTACTTTGAAAGCTATCATTGAAAACCCCATTATGTTTGACTCCTGCAATTTGTTAACCATTCTCTGACCAAGAACAAAGTTTGCCATTACCAATTATGATTTACTTTGTGTATCTTTATTGTGTTTCCCTTACTTATTGCAAGTTAAATTATATAACACTGAGTTGTTTTCTATTATGATTTGTGTATTGATGAATGTGATGCTTCTTGTCTGTATTCTCTTTATCGACACTTCACTCCATAAACCTGTGGTCATGTTTATTGAGCTTAGTTTTCGCTTGGGGACAAGCGAGGTCTAAGCTTGGGGGAGTTGATACGTCCATTTTGCATCACTATTTTATATCATAATTTACTGTTATTCATTGATATATTTCATATTAAGAGATGATACTTATGTTATTTCATCTATTTTTGCATGATTGATGACTTTTGGAGGATGAACCACTGGAGTCAGGATTCTGATGGAAAACGCACTATCCAGATGCAATATTGGCGAAGATCAGAAAATCCCAGAAAATATACGGAAATTCCTATTTTTCTAGAAGATGAAGGAGGCCAGAAGGAGGAGTGGAGATGGGCCACAGGGGGACCACACCACCCCCTGGCGCGGGCCACCCCTGGTCGCGCCACCAGGTGGTGTGGCCACCGTGGCCCACCTCTGGCATCTCCCTTTGCCGTATATAATCCTGTCAACACCTGGATTTTTAATCCCAGATGCCTGTTATGCCATACCTCGCAATCCCAGGATTACCATTTTTGCAAGACATAACGGATTGGATATCACAGTACATCATCCATTACAAACCATACATAAGGTCTTACACAAATAAGGATCTCATGATCCAGTTTTTAATACAACAAGCAGCGGAAATAAAAGATAGGCGTAGCGGTGGGGTCCATCTTTAGGGGCACAGGCAATGCTGACGAAGGCAGATAGTCCTAGTTATCATAGTCGTCCTGCTGGCCATCATCTTGATAGTCTCCTTCATAGTCTGGCCATGAGAATAGCCAGGGACAAAAGCCATGAGTACTCTTTAAGTACTCGCAAACTACCACTAACAAGTAATATAGTTTTAAGTTAAAGTGCTAAATCTAAGTTTAACTATAAAGTTAAGTTTGAAACCTAAGCTGAGTTCTAAAGCAAAGAAAGATAAAATAAAGTTCTAGAATCACTTAAGTTGGGAAGTTATTGTCCTAAACACAACCCTGTTGTGGTCAAGTCAAGATTCATCATTCATTTCAAGTTATTTGGAAAACATCTGACAACGAAACAGTATGGCCATTCCAACTGTCCATAACCATGACGACTATTCGAATAGTTTGACACTCTGCAGAGGTGGTACACTTTCACCACAAGATTCAATACATCTATCAGGGATAACCCTGAATCATCATACTTAGTATGTAGATAATCAAACATAACTTTCCCTTTACACACCCTAGTATAAGCACCTCTCCTATGAGCATGGCCTCCCAACCATGACCATCAGTCATCTTGGGCACTGCATAGGTGGACATCATGAGAGGTAGCCTCAGCTTAAACCTCTCCCGCGAGGGAACTAATACTAATGCATATAAATTTCCAGCTAAGCCTTACCCAATTCAGGTAGTGTGGTTGTACGGTAAATTTGGAATGGTATCGCATCCGAATCTAACCATCAGTTTTATAAAAGGGTTAAGGCTCATGCCTCAACATTTTCATCATCATAAACCATTTGTTTTTCTCAACACATGTCAAAACATCTCAATAGAATGACTCATCATTCCAAGGTTTTCATAATTCATTTTCACCAAGTGCTCCCATCTAAAGTGACCCAAGTTTTTATCTACTCTAAAATACTAAGTTAAGAGTGTTCACTAAGGTGGAAAAAAGATGGGTTCAATCTCATGCCATAGAATGACATAAAAAGGGTTCTAAAATAGGTCAAGTTTTATACTCTTTATGCTACCTTCAAAAAGTAGAGAACTTGGGTAAAGTAAAGGAAGTAAAGCTTGTAAATAAGACTTGGGGTAACTAATAGTCAAAGTGATATGACTCAAGCATGCCTATAGCATCTTGCTAAACCATCTAGTTTAATCCTAGCTTGCTAAGCATTATACTTGCAAGTGTTAGCTTGCATTGCTAATGGTGGCTTGCCTTGGTTGGTGCAGTGGTTGAAGTTTTCTTCTTCTTCTTGGTAGAACTCCTCCTCCTCATAGACTTGGTCGGTACTATCGTCTATAAATACATACGGAGTACACAATCACCAAACAATACTTAACTAGTCTAATTAGCACTCTAAGGCATACATTTGATGATCTATTATCATCACAAACATCACAAGTTTAATTCACTAGTTTCATTCTTTTTAATTTAGAAAAGTAATTTCTACTCATTGAAAAATTAACTAAGATTTAACATTCACCACTTAAAATATGGGATCATGTGGACACATGTCATCACCACATATTCTAACATGTGGGAATGAGATTTAAGGGTTGGGTCATAATTACTTTGGTTTAAGTTCCATATTTAATTATTTAAAGTGACTAGAAATGCCTATATAGCATTATTTTGGTACTAGTCCAAAGTCACTGCATGTAAACCCTTATATTATTACATATTCAAATAGGTATGGTGAAATGTGATTTTGAGAGGTGGAATCAACTCAATAGCTATCATGGTTGAATTTTGAAAAATGTTGCAAGGTGCAAATGCTTCTGTTTGTTATTTTTACTAGGAGAGATCTATAACTCTAATTGAATTAAATCCAATGGGCTTGGATAGGTCATTTCAATACCTTTCAGGAAAAATTGGTTTCATGCAAATTGGATTTGTCAAACTTTCTGAATTGATTTTTAAACTCAGAGACAGAACTAAGTTTAAAGTAAAAGGAAAAATCCTAATTCAAACTAACTGGGTCGCACGGGAAACTCTAACGGGACGGCCCAGTGTCACTCCGCGGCGCGGGGCTCAACTGACAGGGGGGTCCACCGGTTAGCGGCTCATAACACGCGAAGCGGTACGGGGCAATGTGGGTCATTATATTAGACTGAGGATCAACGGTTGTGGCTTGTCGTCGATCACGGACCTGTCGCCGGCGAGCTCGAACCCTAGCGGCTCGGTGGGGGTGCATAGGGGGCGTACCAGGGCTCCAGCGATGACGGCGAGGCGGGCAAACGGACTGGTGGTCGACAGCAAGCTCAGGGACGGTCGAGGCAGCTCCGGGGGTGGTCGCAATCAGCAGCGCCCCTTCCTCCTCTGCTATGGGCTACTCCAGCCGAATTCCGGCGAGCAAGTGTTCGCGCTGCTCCAGCTAGAGGTGGGGAATGGTCAGTGAGGTGAGGGGAGTGGAGTGGTGTGCTTCAAATGGCTGGGGGTGCCCTCCTTTTATAGGCTCGACGGCGAGACCGAGAGGGATGGGCAGGCGACGGTGGCGACATGGCTACGGGCGGCTAGCGGCATGGCTGAGGGTGGCGATCGACAGACGGTCTCCTGGCGGTGCTCTAGGAACTCAATGCGGGCATAGGGGTGGTGGTATGCGGTCGGGGGCAGCTGGCGCTCTGAGCGGCAGAGGCGGCGGTGTCCACGGCGAGCGGGGGCTGTGGTGCGTTGGGCGGCGAACGGGCGTGTCCGTCGTGTTCCCTGGGACGTGGCGGAGCGGTGGGCGCGGGTTGTGGTCGAGCGGCGGCTTGTGCACGCGTGCCGGGTGCGGCGCTCTGGCGCGTGCTCAGCATGGCTCGGTGCCACTGGACGCGGGCACTCCTCGTTGGTCCACTATGGGGCTTGGCTCTGGAAGGGGACAGAGGGTGGCGGTGAGGTCCTGGCTACCTCCTAGACATGGCGAGAGACAGGGAAGTGGTCTGCTGGGGCGAGTGCATGGTCGGCCGGCGAGGGGTGGCTCGGCATGGCATGGCCTTGCTAGTAGGGGGTAGGGGATGGGTGCTAATGGCATGGTTAGACCCTGGGGGACAAAGGGATTAAATGAAGATCATTTGGGGGCAAAACCCTATTCAAAACAGTGAGCTCGGATTAGGGTGTAAATCATGCCTGCCAAGTGTTTGATGAAATGGCCGCATGAAATAAACTTTTGAATTCTGAAAAGATTTTTGGTGGGTTTGCTAGGAATAAGCTTGAGACTCTGTGGGTGCTTGGGTTTTGAAAATTGAGCTTGTTTGAGTGGTTTTTGAAATAGTGGGATCTTCCCATATTAAATAGATTCAATTTTAAACTGTCATTTAAAATTAGCATTTGAAAGATTTTTGCAGATCACAAAGTGGGCCTTGGTACCTCATTATGTGTACTATCAAGGGGTGTAAAGATCTATAAGTATTTCTATTGAGAAATGAGTGCTAGGAACACTCAAAGTAGTGTAGTGGATTAAAATGACCAAAATGACCATTCCTCCTTTTTAATTGTTTTTGATTTGGTTTTCTTTGGGAAAAGTTTGGGAATGATGTAGATGATGTTTAAATCACCTAAGAAACATTTTACAAGCAAAGGATCATAGAACCATGGCAATTCAAATCAAATCCTAATTTAAATGCACATACACATGAATGCTTTCATTTTTAATTTGGAAAAGTTTTTGTTAACCCTAAATTTGATGATTTGGATCTTGATAAGCTTGGATTGAAGTTTTGGGATGTTACAACCTTCCCCCCTTAAACAAAATCTCGTCCCGAGATTTACAAAGAAAACTAGGAACTAAAGAGATCTGGGAACTCTGTCCTAATGTAATCTTCGCGCTCCCAAGTGGCTTCTTCCTCGGTACGGTTGCTCCACTGAATCTTGAGAAACTTGATGCTCTTGGTCCTGGTGGATCTGTAGGCTTCCTCTAAGATACGGATGGGCACTTCCCGATAGGTCAGGTCATTGTTGATTTCTACAGCTCTGTGATTGATGTTCTTGAAAACTTCAGTCTTCTCGGGCACTTCCAAGCATTTGCGAAGTAACGAGATATGGAACACATTGTGGATGGCTGACATCTCTTCAGGCAGTTCCAGCTGATACGATACTTCTCCTCGACGGTTCAGAATCTGGAAAGGTCCGATATATCTGGGGGCTAACTTTCCCTTCAGACTAATATGTTGAGTTCCCTTCAATGGTGAAACCTTGAGATATACAAAATCTCCGACATTGAAAGTCAGGTCTCTCCTTCTCTTGTCAGCATAACTCTTTTGTCTGGATTGAGCGGTCTTGAGGTGCTCACGGACTTTGTGAACTTTCTCTTCTGCTTCCCGAATAATGTCGGGTCCAAAGATCTGACTCTCTCCTACTTGCGACCAATTTAAAGGGGTACGACACTTTCTTCCGTATAGGAATTCAAAGGGTGCCATCTACAAACTAGCTTGATAACTGTTGTTATATGAGAACTCTGCGAAAGGCAGGCAGTCTTCCCATTTTGATCCGTATTCCAACACACAAGCTCTAAGCATATCCTCTAGGATCTGGTTGACTCTTCGATCATCCATCGGTTTAGGGTGATAAGCGGTACTGAAGTTCAACTTGGTTCCTAATCCTTCTTGGACTTTCTGCCAAAATCTTGAGGTAAACTGGGTTCCTCGATCTGATACGATGGTCTTGGGGGTTCCATGCAGATTGACAATCCTAGCAATATACAGTTCTGCTAGCTTCGCACTCTGGTAGGTAGTTGATGACCCACAAGTATAGGGGGTGTATCGCAGTATTTTCAAGGGAAGTGAAACCCAATTTATTGATTCGACACAAGGGGAGCCAAAGAATATTTATCAGTCTTAACAACTGAGTTCTCAATTCAGCACACTGAAACAATCTTGCTCACAACAGTTTATCGATGTGAGTTTTGTAGTAGGAATAGTAAAGCAATGATAGTAAAGCAAAGACAGTAGTAACAAAAGTAGTACACAGTGGGATTCGAGTGCGGTAGGCATAGGGATGGATGGACGAGCGTTGCATGGACAAGACAATTCACATAGCAATCAGAACATAGGGCAATTGCAGATAAATAAGATAAAGCACCCAAGTACTAGACAATCCTAGCCATGTGTTCCATATATAGCCATACGTGCTCGCAATGAAAACTTGCACAACATCTTTTGTCCTGCCAGCCCGTTTGCAGCGGGGCCTCTAGGGAACTACTGGCAATTAAGGTGCTCCTTTTAGTAGAGCACCGGAGCAAAGCATTAACACTCTGTGAACACATGTGATCCTCACATCAAAGCCTTTCCCTTCCGGTTATCCCGATTTCTGTCACTTCGGGGCCATAGGTTCCGGACAACGACGTGTGCATACAACTTGCAGATAAGACCCAAAACAATACTATCATAATGAATCAATAATAAGTTTATATCTGAAATCATGGCACTCGGGCCCTACTGACAAGCATTAAGCACAACAAGTCGCAACAAAGTCATAAAGCACTAATAAAAGATACTAGGCACCATGCCCTAACAATCTGATGCCATTACATGAACGATCTCATCCAATCCCTACCATCCCCATAGCCTACAGCGGGGATTACTCACTCATAGATGGGGGAAACATGGATGGTCGATGGAGAAGCGATGGTGATGATCTCTCCTCAATTCCCGTCGGCGAGTGCCGAGCGGAGTTTACGCATGCTGTTTGTGGAATCTGGTGGTGGCGGCGGAACTCCTTCTGGAAAAAGCGTGAACCCCCAAGTTTTTAGGTCGAAGGCTCCTTATAAGCGAAGAGAGACCGAGGGTGCCTCGGGGCCCACCACCCCTGGCGTGGCACCTTGCCCTGCGCCACCCAGTGGTGTGGCCACCCAAAGGTCTTCTCCATCTCTTATTCTGCTCTGAGTCTTGGTGAAATAGGATTTTTGGCATATTTTCCGGGATTTTTCCTGATAGTTGATTTTCTGCACAAAAAGTAGACACCAAGGCAATTCTGCTGAAAACAGCGTCAGTTCGCATTAGTTGCATCCAAATCACACAAGTATAGAGGAGAAACAATAGCAAAAGTGTTCGGGAAAGTAGATAAGTTTTGGACGTATCGACTCCCCCCAAGCTTAGCTTATTGCTTGTCCTCAAGCAATTCAGTTGAAAACTGAGTGCGATAAAAGAACTTTCACGAACACATTTGCTTCATATGATGTAAATATTCTCAGCAATGTGATCAACTTACTTGGACAATTCATAATAAAGAGTATGAAACTGAGTCTACTTAATAGTCATTACAAGCTATGAAGAGATTCCAACTCAAGAATAATAAGTAGCATAAAGCACAAACATAAGCAACATTACATTGCTCATAGAAAGGTATGATAGAGTGGTATCTCGCTTGCCTTTGATTATGAATGCCAGGCACCTCTGAAGTTCAAGTGATGACTAGAAGTAAAGATATCAAAGATACACGCATCAAAGTCATAACACAAATAATCAAGTATTGGAACAAACACAAAGAATGACAACTATGCTCTCAAGAAGGTGCTCAAAGAATAAGTGGAGACTCAACAAGTAAAGGAAAAAGGTTTTGAATAATTTGAAAGGCTTCCAAATGGTGAAAGTATGGTACTCATTAGCTTTGAGCTCTCATTGCCCCTATCATAAGCATCTTTAATGTGGTTAAGGTGAAAGTGAGGTCCAATCTGAGTTATATGCTTGACAGACTATAAACTGAAAATCCCAAGTCCCTTGAGTACGAGGGCCGCTCCTCATGCTACTCAACTTTAGTTACCGGTAAGTTCTTGTCATCGTAAGTATGTGCGTATCATTGAGAATCGCCAACGGGGTACCCCTTGCCCGATGATACGGAAGAATCCCCATATCAAAATGACAAGGCAAGCAGACAATGAGTATCTCAGCAATCTTCTTATTTACCATGGGAAATGGTGCTTTTTTCTCTGTTTCCTCTTTTCATAAAACTCTTTTTTTTCTTTTTCTCAATAGTTATCTCTCTCTTTTTTATAAGAAGAATGCTTCATAGATATCATTATGGTTACGCTGCAGGTTTCCACCATGTCAGCATGGATTAGACCAGCGGCCCAGGCGTTTCTCTAACACACATACATAACTCCATGGACTTACAAGCTCCCCTTTTATTTCACACCGACGACATCCGCAACCAAAAGAGCAAGGTATCAACTGGGTATATATTTACAAGTGTTGAAAGCGTTCCCTGTGACAACACGGTTCTGCTAATCCCCAGCCTATAATTTGCAAGCATGAACGATCTGATGCCATTACATGAACGATCTCATCCAATCCCTACCATCCCCATAGCCTACAGCGGGGGATTACTCACTCATAGATGGGGGAAACATGGATGGTCAATGGAGAAGCAATGGTGATGATGATGGCGATGATCTCCTCCAATTCCCCGTCCCGGCAGGGTGCCAGAATGGAGTTTCTAGTACTGTTTCGTGGAATCTAGTGGTGGCGGCGGAGCGGAACTCCTTCTGGAAAAACGTCGAACCCCCTGAAGTTTTTAGGTCAGAAGGCTCCTTATAGGCGAAGAGAGAGACGGAGGGGATGCCTAGGGGGCCACACCACCCCCTGGCGCGGCCTGGCCTGGCCCGTGCCACCAGGTGGTGTGGCCACCCCAGGGCTCTTCTCCGTCTCGTATTCTGGCTCCTGGAGTCTTCAGGTGAAATAGGATTCTTTGGCATATTTTCTGGGATTTTCCCTGATAGTTGATTTTCTGCACAAAAATTAGACACCAAGGCAATTCTGCTGAAAACAGCGTCAATTCGCATTAGTTGCATCCAAATCACACAAGTATAGAGGAGAAACAATAGCAAAAGTGTTCGGGAAAGTAGATACGTTTTGGACGTATCAGTAGTCTTGACTGGTATGAAGTGAGCTACCTTGGACAGTCTATCAACTATGACCTAGATTGAGTCATTTCCCCTACTAGAAGTAGGCAAACCAGTGATAAAGTCCATTCCTACGGAATCCCATTTCCATTTCGGAATCTGCAATGGTTGCAATAGTCCTGCAGGTCTCTGATGTTCTGCTTTGACTCTTTGACAGATGTCACATTTGGCGATGTAGCTTCCGATTTCTCTCTTCATCTTCTGCCACCAAAATTGCTCTTTCAGATCCTGATACATCTTTGTTCCTCCGGGGTGGATAGAATAAAGAGTATCATGAGCTTCCTTCATGATAATTTCCTTTAGCTCGAATCTCGGCACATGAATCGTCCTTTGTACCACAATACTCCTTCTTCGTCTTCAGTGAATCCAGGTACCTTTCCTGTACCAATACGACATTTGATTCCGTCGATACTTTCATTCCCCTTCTAGGCTTCCTTGATTTGGCTAATCAAAGTGGGTTGATAGGAATCCTTTGCTAACTAATTCAGTCCTGAACTGCTCCAACTCTTCATACAAACTTGGTTGCTTCTCCTTGATCATGGTATTTAGCCTACACGGCAATCTGCTAAGAGCATCCGCTACCACATTGGCTTTGCCGGGGTGATAGTGAATGTCAAGGTCATAATCGTTGATTAACTCTATCCATCTCCGTTGCCTCATATTCAGCTCATTCTGAGTGAAAATATACTTTAAACTCTTGTGATCTTGGTAAATCTCACAGAGATTACCCATCAAATAATGACGCCATGTCTTCAGTGCTAGAACCACAGCTGCTAGCTCAAGATCATGGGTCGGATAGTTCTGCTCATGCTGTGTCTAGACAGATACACGATGACTTTGCCTTCTTGCATCAACACACATCCTATACCAATCTTGGATGCGTCACAACACACATCAAACGGCTTCTTGATGTCTGGCATGACCAATATTGGGGCTGATATCAATCTCTTCTTTAGCTCCTGGAAACTGGCTTCACATTTGTCAGTCCATTCAAACTTCTTGTCCTTCTTCAACAATTGGGTCATGGGTCTGGCGATGCTTGATAATCCTTCTACGAACTTGCGGTAGTATCCCACTAATCCGAGAAATGCACGGACTTGGGTTTGACTGGTTGGGGCTTCCCATTCTTCGACATCTTTGACCTTGGCGGGATCAACAGAGACTCCTCCGGCAGACACAATATGTCCTGGGAATCCTACTTCTTTCAGCCAGAACTCACACTTGCTGAACTTGGCATATAACTGATGCTCTCTCAGGGTTTCTAGGATAACTCTCAGATGTTGCTCATGCTCTTCTTCTGATTTGGAGTAGATAAGGATGTCATCGATAAACACAACTACAAACTTATCTAGGAAATTCATAAAGATCTTATTCATCAGATTCATGAAATAAGCAGGGGCATTGGTTAATCCAAAAGACATAACCGTATAGTCGTATAAAACGTAGCGAGTAGTAAAGGCAGTCTTCGGAATATCCGTTGCACGAACCTTAAGTTGGTGATAACCAGTCCTAAGATCAATCTTTGAGAAAACCTGGGCTCCAGTCAACTGATCAAATAGATCCTCTATCTTTGGCAAGGGGTACTTTTTCTTGATGGTGACATCATTCAACTTTCTGTAATCTGTGCATAGACGGTTGCCTCCGTCTTTCTTGTCGACGAATAGCACGGGTGATCTCCATGGCGATGTGCTTGGTTGAATCAAGCCTTTCTCCAACATGGCATCCAACTGCTTTGTCAGTTCCACTAACTCGGAGGGGTTCATGCTATAGGGTCTCTAGGCTATGGGTCCGGTTCTGGGGATTAGTTCGATAATGAACTCAATATCCCTATCCGGGGGCATACCTGGCAATTCATCTGGGAATACGTCGGGGTATTCATAGACTACTCTGACTTGGTCTATGGTGGGCAGGGCTACACTCTTGTTGCACTTGAATTGACGGGGTAAGGTTTCAGAGATATGCTCTACTATTACTCCAGAACTACTGGTCATGGTGATGGCTTTCTTAGCACAGTATATCAGTCCTTTATGCCTTGACATACAGTCCATACCTAGTACTACTTCCAATCCTTTGGTTCCAAGTACAATTAGGTTGGCATAAAAATCTATCCCATGTATTCTGATAGGCACAACTTTGCAAATTTTTCTAGCTTTGGTTGTTGAACCGGGGATTTGAACTATCATGACATGCTTCAGGTTGGTTGGGTGAATCTTACTAGTGCATGCAAATTCTTCGGTGATAAATGAATGCGATGCTCCCGAATCAAACAATACTCTTGCTAAAACTGAGTTGATAGAAAACATACCCAGCACTACATCTGGCGCTTCCTGGGCTTCTTCTGCGTTCATGTGGAAGAGACGGCCGTTCTTGATTGTGAGGGTTCCCAGGGCAAATCTTCTGGTTGAACACGGCCTTTCTTCTGAGCTGGGGCACTCACATTGGCATTGGTTGCAGTCTTCTTGGGACACTCATTGGAATAGTGACCCTTCACTCCACACTCGAAATAAGTGATCTGGGACTTGTCCTTGACTGCGACAAGTACAACATTGTTACCAGTTCGGGGTGCAGTGTTGTTGTTGTTGCTGGTGTTCTTGGGAGGTGCACGGTTGAAATTGTTGGCATTACCGGAGTTGTGATTGTTTCCTCCGGACTTCCCATTGCCTCCGCTATGGTTGGGGTAGCTTGGGCGAGACGTTGGGGGTCGGTTGTTCCTTGGTGCATATCCTAGTGAAGGGTTGGGACGGTACTTCTGGTGACTGCTGGATCCAGATTGCTGCATCATGCGACGCTTACGGTTGTCGTTTGCCTGGTTAATCTTCCCTTCCATCTGAATGGCAGAGTCGACTAGTTCTTCGAGATCCTCGAAACGGATGTTGACGAGGACAGTCTGGATCTCATCATGAGTCAGTTCAGGAATCTCTCCTTCTTCTTGGCCTCCGTGTTGATCTCATCAGGTGCATATCTGGCAAGTGACAGGAATCTGTCACGGTAATACACCACAGTCATTCTGCCTTGCTTCAATTCGCGGAATTCATCTATCATCCTGTTGACTAGACCTTACGGCACGTGGGTGCGGCTGAACTTGACTTTGAATGTTTCCCATGTCATCACTTGACCATGGTTCGTATTGTGGATACTATTCCACCAAGCTCTTGCATCTTGATGGCTCAATGCACGGCGCCCAGAAAAGTGTTGATGGCTCGTGGTTGATGTAGAGCTCGTTGGGAACCCCAAGAGGAAGGTATGATGAGCACAACAGCAAGTTTCCCTCAGTTATGAAACCAAGGTGTAATCGAACCAGTAGGATCAAGGAAACACCTCAAAGGTGTTACTAGCTGAGCTTTGGCAGGGTGCACTACCGGTGCTAGTAGCAACGTGGAGACCTGCACAACACAACCACAGAACTTTGTCCCCAACTTGCGATGAGGTTGTCAATCTCACCATGTTTTGCGGAAAACAAAGGATTAAACGTATCAAATGGAAAGAAGTAAAAGTTTGTAGAAAGTAAACACAAAGCAGTAAAAGATTGTAGATTGAATATAAAAGACAAGGACCGGGATCCATAGTTCACTAGAGGTGGCTCTCCTTAGATAGATAACATGCTAGATAAACAAATTACAGCGGGGCAATTGACAAACACCGAAAAACAATACATGCATATACTAATCATCTTGACTCCTCTGAGACTTGATTGGGCATTACAACATAATACATAGACCGCCATCCAACTGCATCTATGACTAATAATCCACCTTCAAGTTATCATCCAAACCCCCTCCAGTATTAAGTTGCAAGCAACAGATTATTGCTTTATGAACTGCGTGTAAAGTAAACAATACAATTGTTCTATGAACAAAGGATTGTTGCTTTCTCCCTAGTAGCAACAGCACATCTAGTACCTTAGAGATTTCTATCACTTCCCTAGATTACCAGAGGCATGAACCCACTATCGAGCATAAATACTAACTCTTGGAGTTGCTAGCATCTACTTGGCCAAGATAGCTACTAACAACGGAAAGCATGCAAGATCTCAAATAACAAAGACATGATAGAATCAATAATCAGTCTGAAATAGCATCTCAATATCCATCGGATCCCCGCAAACACAACATGTATGGATTACAAAAAGATGACCTTGATCATGAACGGAGCTCAAAAGATCTAAACATGAAAGCACAAAGGAGGAGAAACCAGCCATCTAGCTACTACATGGATCCGTAGTCCAAGGATGAACTACTCACGCATCACATCGGAGGCTTGCATGGTGATGAAGAAGGCCTCCAGGGTGAATTCCCCTCTCCGAGGGGGTGCCGGGAGTCACCACACCACCCCTGGCGCGGGCCAGGCCTGGCCGCACGGCCAGGTGGTGTGGCCGGCCCCTGGCCCCTCTCCGTCTCGTATTCTGGCACTTGATCCCTTCCAGAAAAATAGGCACTTTGGCTTTTGTCCCGTCCAATTCCGAGAATATTCATTTTCTGACTTTCCTGGAACCAAAAACAGCAGAAAACAGGAAGCTGGCCCTATGGCTCTTGTTAATATGTTAGTCCAAGAAATCATATGAAAAGTACTCCAAAGTTGGAACAAAACACAAGAAAGTGGATAAAACCAAGCATGGAACATCAAAAATTATAGATACATTTGCAATGTATCAACATCCCCAAGCTTAACTCCTGCTCGTCCTCGAGTAGGTAAGTGATAAGAAGAAAGAATAATTTTTTAGGTGACATGCACCATCAAAGACTTGATCAAAGTATTTGCAAAACATTCAAAGTTGGGATCATAGTAATTCAATCATAACATGAAAGACAAAGTTCTAGCAATAAGCAAAGAAACTATGATGCAACATGAAAAGGCACAAACAAAAGATTCATGAATAACAATGCTTTGCAAGACGTTTGTTTGTTTCACATAAAGAAAACAAAGCATATTAGTATTCAGCTTGTCCCTCAATAGAGTAGCAAATATAAATGCATAGGACACCTTCAAAGTTCATAAGAGCGACTAGATACAATAGTTTTAAACAAGCAACAACAAGTTATGCATCAATCAACTAGTCTTGGGATAATGCACATAGAACTAAGAATGGCCACTATGCTCTCAAAGTAAGTGCATAAAGATAGAAGGTGGAGACTCAATATAATGGTGGAAGAAAGGCCTTTGTAAAAGGAAGTAGGGATTCAAGTCTCATAAAGAGCTTCCAAAAAATATGGTACTTATAGCTTTCATCTCTCATTGCCCCTATCATAAGCATCTTGAAGTGATTAAGGTTAAAGTGAACAAACTATGGTGTGCATGCTTGACGAAGTATAAGTCAGAAATCTCATGTCCCTTGTATACGAGGGCCGCTCCTCATGCTACTCAAGTTTAGTCACCGGTAAGTTCCTGTCATCGTAAGTACATGTGTATCATTGAGAACCGCCAATGGGGTACCCCCTGCCCGATGATACGGAAGAATCCCCATATCAAAATGACAAGGCAAGCAGACAACGAGTATCTCAGCATTCTTCTTATTTACCATGGGAATATGGTGCTTTTTTCTCTCTTTCCTCTTTTCATAGTATTTCTTTTTTTTCTCTTTTTTCTCAATATAGGACTCTTTTTTTATAAGAAGAATGCTTCATAGACAGCTCATTATGGTTACGCTACAGGTTTCCACCATGTCAGCATGGATTAGACCATGACCAGGCGTTTCTCTAACACATATACATAACTCCATGGACTTACAAGCTCCCTTTCATTTCACACGACATCCATATACAAAAGAGCATGATATCAACTAGGTACAAGTACCAAGTGCAATGTTGAAAGCGTTCCCCATGAAAGCATGGTTCTGCTAATTCCCAACAAATAAGTGCAAGCATATACAACATAGAAGACACAATGGTTCAAGTTTATTAAGGGCAAGTAAAGTAAAGTGTGCCATCAAGTTCATGAGAGCTTTAATCACTAGTTTTCTCATAACAAGTGGAAGGTAAACAAAAGCATGAATATACTTGGAATAGCATAAGCTAGTAGGTAGGTATGGTGGACTCTTTGGAATAACTTGGTTTGGGAGTTGGATGCATGAGTGGAACTCATACTTTGTTGTGGAGGCTAGCAAAAGACTGGTAGCGACAAACTAAGAGAGCACTAATGGCCATAATCATGCAGAGCGACAAAACATCATTGATCAAAGCATAAAGTGATACTACAAGTTGAAAACTAAAGGATCATAAAGGCTATGGTGACTTGAGATAGTCATAACATGGTGTGAGCATGTGCCATGTCAACCCAAATAAAGCATCAAAGGAGGATACCACTATACTATGCTTTAATATGCTAAAACAACGCATGATTCATCCAAGGCACATTAAGCAATCTCAATTGTTTATAACAAGTCATGCTACAACAAAGAATACTAAGCATAAATCCAAAACAATATCAAGCATGGCATGACAAAGCATAGGCCACAGTCAAAAACGAGCTCTTTTTACCACATAAGCATGAACTTTCCTACTCTTTTTCAAACCAAACCAAACTAATTGCAAACCAATGTATGAAAGAGGGGGTCCAACCAATTTATTCAGAAAACTAAGCAAACCAAAGCAAACTAAAACCAAAACGAAAACGAAAAAGAAGACGCTCCAAGAAAAACACAACTGTGCATGAAACAATAAAAATGAAGTGTTTGGAAGAAACCTGGGATTTTTATTGATGAAGAAGGGGATGCCTTGGGCATCCCCAAGCTTTGACGCTTGTACTTCTTGGATATTTCTTGGAGTGACACGCGTGGCATCCCCAAGCTTGAGCTTTAGTCCATCCTTCATCTCATTACTCATTCCTTCCATACACCTAAAAATTTCCTTCATACAAAACTTCACACAATCTCATTAGCAACATTAGTGCACTTAAGATAAATAAGTCTCAAGGTTCAGTTATAACACCAAATAAACTTGCATTAGAACACTAGCTATTGTAGCACTTCCCTCAAAAAGCTCAATTCCCCAAAAGAACTCAAAAAGGAACCCACAAGAAGCAAATGGAGAAAATGGCAGAAATCTGTCAAAACAGACCAGCAGGCAAAGACGAATTTTTTCGAAGACCTTCTGTTGCTCAAATAAAAAAGTTTTGAACTAACGAAAGTTAGATAACAACCTGGGGCAGAAGAAAAAAATTACATCTCAATCCGACATACAGAGCTCTCTCAGGAATTTTTACGGTGAAGCACAAGAATCTGTTTCGGGACAGCAACTTTCCCAATCATTACTTCACTCTCATTAGAGGTTACTCTTGGCACAAAAAGCAAATAAAAAGGATAAGGAGAGGTTATTACAGAGCTAATAACTTCCAAGACTCAACTAAAACTCTTGGGTTATCTCCCAACAAGTACTTTTCTTTAACGCCTTTAAGTTAGGCATAAGAAGCAAATAAAGAATCAAGTGTTCTCAAATGAAGAAGCATTAAAATCAATACCAGAAATATTTTCAACACGGCAAGGTATATCATCCAAATAAGTTCTAGAGGATCCTCTCTCAATGCTCTTAGGTTCACTATTCTCATCAAAAGGGTTTGTAGGAACAATCCAATCAAGATTCTTTTCTATGGCATCATGTATTTCTACTAGTTTAAAGGGTATTGGTATCTTAGGTTCCTCCCCATTAGGTTCGGTTTTGTTCATTTTTTTTCGTGTACCAATAACATCTACACATGATCCTAGCATATTGAAACGTTCAAAAAAATTCTAGCTTCCTTGGCAACATCATAGAACTCCTTAAACAAAGTTTCTAGAATAAAATCCCTCTTTTCGTGGTCCTCAATTTCTTTAAGCTTAAGAAACATTACTTGCATTAAGGGGTTGAGGCTAACAAACCTAGCTTCTAACATGTGAATTAAAGAAGCTGCAGCAATCTCAAAATTTGGAGCAAGTTCTACAAGGGATCTATCCTCAGTATATTCATGTTTGCTAACATGATTAAAGAATTCTTCAATATTATCTTTCCCAATTATAGAACCACTACCAATTGAAAGGTCTTTCAAGGTGAAAGTAGGGATAAACATGGTGAGCTAAGGAAGGGGTGACAACTAAAGGAGACTTAATTTTTTTGTGTTTTTGAAATAAGAAAGCAAACAAGTAAACTAATTTTTTGGGGTTTTTGAAGAACAAAAAAAGCAAACAAAGCAAAAAGAAAACTAAGCAAAACAAAAACAACAAAGTAAAGAGATTGGTTATGAGGGACTCCCCTTGCGAAGATGTCCTTGACTCCCAGGCAACGGCGCCAGAAAAATGCTTGATGGCTCAATGCATGGCGCCCAGAAAAGTATTGATGGCTCATGGTTGATGTAGAGCTCGTTGGGAACCCCAAGAGGAAGGTATGATGAGCACAGCAGCAAGTTTCCCTCAGTTATGAAACCAAGGTTTAATCGAACCAGTAGGAGCAAGGAAACACCTCAAAGGTGTTACTAGCTGAGCTTTGGCAGGGCGCACTACCGGTGCTAGTAGCAACGTGGACAACACAACCACAGAACTTTGTCCCCAACTTGCGATGAGGTTGTCAATATCACCGTGTTTTGCGGAAAACAAAGGATTAAACGTATCGAATGGAAAGAAGTAAAAGTTTGCAGAAAGTAAACACAAAGCAGTAAAAGATTGTAGATTGAATATAAAAGACAAGGACAGGGATCCATAGTACACTAGAGGTGGCTCTCCTTAGATAGATAACATGCTGGGTAAGCAAATTACAGCGGGGCAATTGACAAATACCGAGAAAGAAATACATGCATATACTAATCATCTTGACTCCTTTGAGACTTGATTGGGCATTACAACATAATACATAGACCGCCATCCAACTGCATCTATGACTAATAATCCACCTTCACGTTATCATCCGAACCCTCTCCAGTATTAAGTTGCAACAGCAGTTATTTCTTCTGAACTGCGTGTAAAGTAAACAATATGATTGTTCTATGAAAAAAGGATTGTTGTTTTCTCCCTAGTAGCAACAGCACATATAGTACCTTAGAGATTTCTGTCACTTCCCCATATTACCAGAGGCATGAACCCACTATCGAGCATAAATACTAACTCTTGGAGTTGCTAGCATCTACTTGGCCAAGATAGCTACTAACAACGGAAAGCATGCAAGATCTCAAATAACAAAGACATGATGGAATCAATAATCAATCTGAAATAGCATCTCAATATCCATCGGATCCCATAAACACAACATGTATGGATTACAAAAGATGATCTTGATCATGAGCAGACTCACAAGATCTAAACATGAAAGCACAAAGGAGGAGAAACCAGCCATCTAGCTACTACATGGATCCGTAGTCAAGGATGAACTACTCACGCATCACATCGGAGGCTTGCATGGTGATGAAGAAGGCCTCGGTGAATTCCCCTCTCCGGCGGGTGCGGGAAGAGCTTCAGATCCTCCCGATCTAGGGATGGAGATGGCGTGACTCTGAACTCTTCGTGGATTTTGATCGGGCACTTAGGGTTTCGTCGAGGAATCTTATAGTCGGAAGGGAGGCCGAGGGTGCTGGAGCCACCACCATCCTGGCCTGGGCGGGCCAGGCTGCCGCGCAGCAGGTGTGTGGTGACCCCAGCCCTTCTCCGTCTCATATTCTAGCACTTGATCCCTTCTGGAAAAATAGGCACTTTGGCTTTTGTCCCGTCCAATTCCGAGAATATTCATTTTCTGACTTTCCTGGAACCAAAAACAGCAGAAAACAGGCAGCTGGCCCTGTGGCTCTTATTAATAGGTTAGTCCAAGAAATCATATGAAAAGTACTCCAAAGTTGGAACAAAATACAAGAAAGTGGATAAAACCAAGCATGGAACATCAAAAATTATAGATACATTTGCAATGTATCACATCTCCCGCCAGGTAGTGGGTGGCGAAGAGAACTTTCTCATTTTCATCAACTCTGGAAACTTCTAAGTTGTTTTCCATTGTCTGTAACCAGTCATCCGCATCTAACAGGTTTTCAGATTGGCTGAAGATTGGGGGATTGGTGTTCTGAAATTTTTAAGTTTGGATCCCTGGTGATCCTGATTTCCATGCCCTTGGTTGTTGAGAGCCATTTGGGCGATCTGTTGCAATGTTGCTAAATTGGCTTGGCGCTCTGCCCTTCTTGCTTCACGGTCTGCGATGACATTCTGCAAGATCTGTAGCATTGGGTCTTGCGATGAGCTGATCCCTCCTTGGTTTCCACGAGTCATCTGAAGATTGAGATAGATATAGGGGTAAGAGGGAAATTCTAAGGTTCATGGTTTTGGGGTTTTCAAAGCTAAAACTTTGAGTTAGACTCAGGTTTTTCAACTAACTTCATTTTCATTCATGCCAACAAGCACACGATACAACACACACCACAACAATCAAAGGAAAACAGATGGTTTGAAGAACCATTCTATAAGCTACGATACAGTGGGACTGATATAACTAATGCTACAACAATGCTCTAGTGCATCTACTCATCGTCGATGAAGTCGGAGTCCTCATCATCCGTGTAGAAGTCCACGGCATCCTCCTCCAAAAAGTCATCGTTGTTGCTGAGGTAAGAATCCCTATCTCCTTGGATGTCTTCACCCTCATCTTCTTCTTCCTTGGCTGCAAGCTAAGCTTCCTGCTCCTTGATGGTCTTCTCGAGGTCGGCCACCTTCTTGCGAAGACGGGCGATGGTGTGATCCTTCTTTGCACACTGGCGGCGAAGAGACTAGTGATCTTGGACGAGCAGTGCGAAAGTCTGGGCCTTCGGTAAAGCAATAGCGCAGTTCTGGTTGGCTAACTCTCGGCATTGTCCAGTTCCTGTTTGTCATCATGCGGAAGAAGTCAAGATTCTCCACTTGACGCCTCAACTCTGGGTGACTTGGCATCTCCATCGGCATTCCCATGAAGTCACATCTTGCATAGTGGGCTAATGCGCTCGACTTTCAATGTAGAGCTCTTTGGGAACCCCAAGAGGAAGGTACGATGAGCACAGCAGTAAGTTTTCCCTCAGTTATGAAACGAAGGTTTAATCGAACCAGTAGGAGCAAGGAAACACCCCAAAGGTGTTACTAGCTGAGCTTTGGCAGGGCGCACTACCGGTGCTAGTAGCAACGTGGAGACCTGCACAACACAACCACAGAACTTTGTCCCCAACTTGTGATGAGGTTGTCAACCTCACCGTGTTTTGCGGAAAACAAAGGATTAAACGTATCGAATGGAAAGAAGTAAAAGTTTGCAGAAAGTAAACACAAAGCAGTAAAGGATTGTAGATTGTATGTAAAAGACAAGGACCGGGATCCATAGTTCACTAGAGGTGGCTCTCCTTCAGATAGATAACATGCTGGGTGAACAAATTACAGCGGGGCAATTGACAAACACCGAGAAATCAATACATGCATATACTAATCATCTTGACTCCTCTGAGACTTGATTGGGCATTACAACATAATACATAGACCGCCATCCAACTGCATATATGACTAATAATCCACCTTGAGTTATCATCCGAACCCCTCCGAGATTAAGTTGCAAGCAATAGATTATTGCTTTACGAACTGTGTGTAAAGTAAACAATACGATTGTTCTATGAACAAAGGATTGTTGTTTTCTCCCTAGTAGCAACAGCACATCTAGTACCTTAGAGATTTCTGTCACTTCCCCGGATTACCAGAGGCATGAACCCACTATCGAGCATAAATACTAACTCTTGGAGTTGCTAGCATCTACTTGGCTAAGATAGCTACTAACAACGGAAAGCATGCAAGATCTCAAATAACAAAGACATGATAGAATCAATAATCAATCTTAAATAGCATCTCAATATCCACCAGATCCCCGCAAACACAACATGTATGGATTACAAAAAGATGATCTTGATCATGAACGAAGCTCACAAGATCTAAACATGAAAGCACAAAGGAGGAGAAACCAGCCATCTAGATACTACATGGATCCGTAGTCCAAGGATGAACTACTCACTCATCACATCGGAGGCTTGCATGGTGATGAAGAAGGCCTCCAGGGTGAATTCCCCTCTCCGGCAGGGTGCCGGGAAGAGCTTCAGATCCCTCCCGATCTAGGAATGGAGATGACGGCGGCTACAGACTCTTTCGTGCATTTTTGATCGGGCACTTAGGGTTTACATCCCGAGGGCATATTATAGTCAGAAGGGGAGGCCGAGGGGGTGCCGGGAGTCACCACACCACCCCCTGGCATGGGCCAGGCCTGGCCGCACGGCCAGGTGGTGTGGCCGGCCCCTGGCCCCTCTCCGTCTCGTATTCTGGCACTTGATCCCTTCCAGAAAAATAGGCACTTTGGCTTTTGTCCCGTCCAATTCCGAGAATATTCATTTTCTGACTTTCCTGGAAACAAAAACAGCAGAAAACAGGCAGTTGGCACTGTGGCTCTTGTTAATAGGTTAGTCCAAGAAATCATATGAAAAGTACTCCAAAGTTGGAACAAAACACAAGAAAGTGGATAAAACTAAGCATGGAACATCAAAAATTATAGATACATTTGCAATGTATCAACATCCCCAAGCTTAACTCCTACTCGTCCTCGAGTAGGTAAGTGATAAAAAGAAATAATTTTTGAGGTGACATGCACCATCAAAGACTTGATCAAAGTATTTGCAAAACATTCAAAGCTGGGATCATAGTACTTCAATCATAACATGAAAGACAAAGTTCTAGCAATAAGCAAAGAAACTATGATGCAACATGAAAAGGCACAAACAAAAGATTCATGAATAACATGCTTTGCAAGACGTTTGTTTGTTTCACATGAAGAAAACATAGCATAATAGTATCCAGCTTGTCCCTTAATAGAGTAGCAAATATAAATGCATAGGACACCTTCAAAGTTCATAAGAGTGACTAGATACAATAGTTTAAAACAAGCAATAACAAGTTATACATCAATCAACTAGTCTTGGGACAATGCACATAGAACTAATAATGGCCACTATGCTCTCAAAGTAAGTGCATAAAGATAGAAGGTGGAGACTCAATATAATGGTGGAAGAAAGGCCTTTTGTAAAAGGAAGTAGGGATTCAAGTCTCATAAAGAGCTTCAAAAAATTATGGTACTTATAGTTTTCAGCTCTCATTGCCCCTATCATAAGCATCTTGAAGTGATTAATGTTAAAGTGACACAACTAAGAGGATATGCTTGACAAGTTATAAACTGAAATCTCATGCCCCTTACTTATGAAGTCCGATCCTCATGCTACTCAACTTCAGTCACGAGTAAGCTCTTGTCATTGTAAGTATATGTGTATCATTAAGAACCGTGCAGGTACCCCTTGCACATGATACGGGAGCTTTCCCATAATCAAAATGACAAGGCAAGCAGACAACGAGCATCTCAGCGATCTTTTTATTTGCTATTTGCATAGGTTTTTATTGAGGATGCTTCATAGAGTGCTCATTATGGTGATGCTGCAAGTTTCAACCATGATTAGGCATGGATTAGGCTAGCGGCCCAGGCGTTTCTCTAACACACATACAAACTCCATGATCTTACAAGTTCCACTTTTATTTCACACCGCCGGGATTCGTAAGCAAAAGAACATGATATCAACGGGGTACAAAGTACGAGTGCAATGTTGAAAGCGTTCCCCATGAAACATGGTTCTGCAAATGTCAACTTATAAAGCGCAAGCATATACGCAACAAAGAAGGACCCAATGGTTCAAGTTTATTAGAGGCAATAAAGTAAAGTGTGCCATCAAGTTCGTGAGAGCTTTAATCACTAGTTTTCTCATAACAAGTGGAAGGTAAACAAAAGCATGAATATACTTGGAATAGCATAAGCTAGTAGGTATGTATGGTGGACTCTTTGGAATAACTTGGTTTAGGGAGTTGGATGCATGAGTGGAACTCATACTTGGTTGTGGAGGCTAGCAAAAGACTGGGAGCGACAAACTAAGAGAGCAATAATGGCCATAATCATGCAGAGCGACAAAACATCATTGATCAAAGCATAGAGTGATACTACAAGTTGGAAACTAAAGGATCATAAAGGCTATGGTGACTTGAGATAGTCATAACATGGTGTGAGCATGTGCCAAGTCAACCCAAATAAAGCATCAAAGGAGAATACCACTATACTATGCTTTAATATGCTAAAACAACGCATGATTCATCCAAGGCACATTAAGCAATCTCAATTGTTTATAACAAGTCATGCTACAGCAAAGAATACTAAGCATAAAGCCAAAACAATACCAAGCACGGCATGACAAAGCATAGCCACAGTCAAAAACGAGCTCTTTTTACCACATAAGCACGAGCTTTCCTACTCTTTTCCAAACCAAACCAAACTAATTGCAAACCAATGTATGAAAGAGGGGGGTACAACCAACTTATTCATAAAACTAAGCAAACCAAGCAAACTAAAAACCAAAACAAAAATTAAAAAGAAGACGCTCCAAGAAAAACACAACTGTGCATGAAACAATAAAAATGAAGCGTTTGGAAGAAACCTGGAATTTTTATTGATGAAGAAGGGGATGCCTTGGGCATCCCCAAGCTTTGACGCTTGTACTTCTTGGATATTTATTGGGGTGACACGCGTGGAATCCCCAAGCTTGAGCTTTAGTCCATCCTTCATCTCATTACTCATTCCTTCCATACACCTGAAATTTTTCCTTCATACAAAACTTCACACAATCTTTATTACCAACATTAGTGCACTCAAGATAATAGGTCTTTAGGTTCAGTTCTAACACCAATAAAACTTCCATTAAAACACAAGCTACTGTATCACTTCCCTCAAACAGCTCAATTCCCCAAAGGAACTCAAGAAGGAACTAACAAGAAGCAAATACAGAAAATGGCAGAAATCTGTCAAAACAGACCAGCAGGTAAAGACGATTTTTTTCGAAGACCTTATGTTGCTCAAATCAAAAAGTGTTGAACTAATGAAAGTTAGATAACAACCTGGGGCAGAAGCACAAAAAATTACAGCTCAATCCTACGTACAGATCTCTCTCAGAAACTTTTACGGTGAAGCACAAAAATCTATTTCGGGACAGCAACTTTCCCAATCATTACTTCACTCTCATTAGAGGTTACTCTTGGCACAAAAAGCAAATAAAAAGGATAAGGAGAGTTTATTACATAGGTAATAACTTCCAATACTCAACTAAAACTCTTGGGTTATCTCCCAACAAGTACGTTTCTTTAACGCCTTTAAGTTAGGCATAAGAAGCAAAGAAAGAATCAAGTGTTCTCAAATGAAGACGCATTAAGACCAAATTTTGTTTACATAGGAGAAGCAAAAGAAATCTTTTCTCTCTTTTTAGGTAAGTGTTCTATACCTTTCTTGAGTGGGAGTTGATATTTAATGGTGCCTTCTTTCATATCAATGATGGCACCAACAGTTCTAAGGAAAGGTCTTCCCAAAGTAATAGGACAAGAAGCATTGTATTCAACATCCAAAACATAGAAATCAACGGGGACATAAGAATCGTTAACCATAATAAGAACATCATTAAGACTCCCCATGAGTTTATTTTTAACATTATCATCAAGTGGGACATTCAAATAGCAATCTTCAAGAGGAGGCAAATCAAGCATATCATAAATCCTTCTAGGCATAATAGAAACACTACTATCAAGATCACACAAAGCTTTGAAATCAAAGTCATTCACTTTCATATTAATGATGGGTTCCCAACCATCTTCTTGCTTTATAGGAACAGAAGCTTTATGTTTCATCTTTTCTTCTTTAATATTTATGAGAGCATCGGTAATGTGTTTTGTAAAAGCCATGTTCATAGCACTAGCATTAGGACTTTTAGCAAGCTTTTGTAGGAACTTAATAACTTCAGAGATATTGCAACCATCAAGATCAAAATCAACTTTACCATCTAAAGTAGTAGAGCTATTACTAGCCTCAACACTAGTGGTGGTAATAGTAGAAACACTAATGTTTCTAGCAATTTCATCTTCTCTTTCCCACTTAGCATGTAATTCAGCTAATAGTCTAACATTTTCATCAATTCTTACTTGTATAGCATTAGTAGCTGCAAAGGGATTCTCATTAGTTTCAGGTTTAGCAGCCATTTTATTCAAAGTAGTTTGAGCTTCAGCGGCGCCCCTTCCTCCTCTGCTGCGGCCTACTCCGGCCAAATTCCGGCGAGCAAGTGCTCGTGCTGCTCCGGCTAGAGGTGGGGAACGGTCAGTGAGGTGAGGGGAGTGGAGTGGTGTGCTTCAAATGGCTGGGGGGTGCCCTCCTTTTATAGGCTCGACGGCAAGACCGAGAGGGATGGGCAGGTGACGGTGGCGACATGGCTATGGGCGGCTAGCGGCATGGCTGAGGGTGGCGATCGACAGGCGGTCTCCTGGCGGTGCTCTAGGAACTCAATGCGGGCATAGGGGCGGTGGTATGTGGTCGGGGGCAGCTAGCGCTCTGAGCGGCAGAGGCGGCGGTGTCCATGGCGAGCGGGGGCTATGGTGCGTTGGGCGGCGAACGGGCGTGTCCGTCGTGTTCCCTGGGTCATGGCGGAGCAGTGGGCGCAGGTTGTGGTCGAGCGGCGGCTTGTGCATGCGTGCTGGGTGTGGCGCTCTAGCGCGTGCTCGGCATGGCTCGGTGGCACTGGGCGCGGGCTCTCTCGGTGGTCCACTACGGGGCTTGGCTCTGGAAGGGGACAGAGGGTGGCGGTGAGGTCCTGGCTACCTCCTAAACATGGCGAGAGAGAGGGAAGTGGTCTGCTAGGGCGAGTGCATGGTCGGTCGGCGAGGGGTGGCTCGGCATGGCATGGCCTTGCCAGTAGGGGGTAGGGGATGGGTGCTAATGGAATGGTTAGACCCTGGGGAACAAAGGGATTAAATGAAGATCATTTGGGGGCAAAACCTTGTTCAAAACAGTGAGCTAGGATTAGAGTGTAAATCATGTCTGCCAAGTGTTTGATGAAATGGCCGCATGAAATAAACTTTTGAATTCTAAAAAGATTTTTGGTGGGTTTGCTAGGAATAAGCTTGAGACTCTGTGGGTGCTTGGGTTTTGAAAATTGAGCTTGTTTGAGTGGTTTTTGAAATAGTGGGATCTTTCCATATGAAATAGATTCAATTTTAAACTATCATTTAAAATTAGCATTTGAAAGATTTTTACAGATCACAAAGTGGGCCTTGGTACCTCATTATGTGTACTATCAAGGGGTGTAAAGATCTGCAATTATTTCTATTGAGAAATGAGTGCTAGGAACAATCAAAGTAGTGTAGTGGATTAAAATGACCAAAATGACCATTCCTCCTTTTTAATTGTTTTTATTTGATTTTATTTGGGAAAAGTTTGGGAATGATGTAGATGATGTTTAAATCATCTAAGAAACATTTTACAAGCAAAGGATCACATAACCATGGCAATTCAAATCAAATCCTAATTTAAATGCACATACACATGAATGCTTTCATTTTTAATTTGGAAAAGTTTTTGCTAACCCTAAATTTGATGATTTGGATCTTGATAAGCTTGGATTGAAGTTTTGGGATGTTACAAATCCCCTCGAAACCCTAAGACTCGGGGAGTGACCACAGAAAGGTTCTGCCGCCTATGCGAGACAGAAACTACAGAGAGAGAAAAAGCTCTCCGGCAGGCATCTGCCGGGGAAATTCCTTCTCGGAGAGGGGATATCATCACCATCAACACCTTCATCAAGCTAGACTTCATCGAGATCATAATCATCATCATCTCCACCATCATCATCACCAGCACCATCACCACCACTCCGTACCGCTATAACAATTGGGTTGAATCTTGCATAGTTCTCAGGGGAAACTTTCCCGGTGTTGATTACTTGTTGTAGTTGATGCTATTGAGTGGAACCATTGAATTATTGTTCATGTTCAGGTTGTTACTTATCATTATTTCATCTCTGATCTTGATCCATATGATGTCTCGTGAGTAGTTCATTTAGTTCTTGAAGACATGGGAGAAGTCATGTTGTTAGTAGTGGAATTGTGTTGAGAAAGATGTAATGGTTTGATATTTAAGTTGTGGTGCTATTCTTCTAGTGGTGTCATGTGAATGTCGACTACATGATACTTCACCTTTAAGGGCCTAGGGGAGTGCATTGTGTATTTGGCTACTAATCATGGGGTTGCCACAGTGACAGAAACATGAACCCTTGTTAGGAAACCTTTGCATAAGGGAGTGTAGGATCTCAGAGTTTAAGGTTGTGGTTACGTTTTTATTTTAATTACCTTCTTGTAGTTGCGGATGCTTGCAAGGGGTATAATCATAAGTATGTATTAGTCCTAGGAAGGTCAGTACATTAGCATAGGTTCACCCACACAACACTTATCCAACCAGAGAAGATTAATCAACTATATAAAGCGAAAGCACTTGACAATATTCCCATGTGTCCTCGAGAACATTTGGTTATCTTAAGTAATACAACCGGCTTGTCCTTTTCTAAAGAAAGGATTGGGCCACTTGCTGCAAGTGGGCCACTTGCTGCAATTATTATTATTGTCTTTTATTTACTCACACTTTATTTATCTGCATTATCAAAAAAAACAAATCTGTTTGCTAAGTATTTATAGAGAATTCCAGATCCAAACCACTTGTCAACACCTTCTTCTCCTCGTTGGGTTCGGCACCGTTATTTATCAAAAATACTACGATACACCCCCTATACTTGTGGGTCATCAGAGACCTGACTCAGGAAGATGCAATAGATATCTCAATGAAAAGATAGAGCAAGCCTTCTTGTCCACCCTCTAAGTGCTGCTTTGTCTTTTTATTGAAATATTCATTGCATCTTCCATGTTTTGTATCTCAAACCCACCAAATATTTTGCAATGCCCTCCACCTAGTTCATGCACCATATATGTTCAACATATTTTGCCTTATTGTTCTTATGTTCCATATACGTCTCATTATGTATAGAACTATAATATACTGAAGTATCATTTTATGTGTGTTAGTAATCAGCTAGTTCATGTAAGACACATTTAGGTAGCAAACATGAAGCATTGATAAGCGATCCTGCTAATGCTACTGGTGGAACACAAACACATCCCAGGAAAAGCAAAAAACGGAAGCCAGGAAACTCCGCATAAGGATCCTAAAAAGCATTGTCTTGGTGGCACACCATGGGTTCCAACAGAACTAGACACAGTAAATACCATCCCACACATTCCACAATCACTAGTTGCCAATCTAGATACCCAGCAACAATTGGTAGCCAAACCAGTTTTGACCTTTACTAGCATACCACTATTGGCACAACACCAACAAGCTAGCGATGATCACCCACTTGGTGATCAGCCCGGTGCCAAACAAGGTATGTGTTCCAAGGCTTATCATTGCACGCCCCCTTATATTTACCGTGATAGCTTGATGTAATGGTTGAATTGGCAGCTAAACAATGATTTTAAAAAGGGGGCCAATGGTAGGAAACAAGCTTGAAGCTAAAATTTCCAAAACACAATCTAGATATTGCATCAATTCTATTGCGCCTGGCAAGTGAAGGCCAGAAAATCTTCAAGAATATGCTTTTCTAGCATCGAAAATAGGAATTTTTGTCAGGAATTATATTCTCATCTTCCCATCGTTCAAGCACCGCAAACAGACCCCTGACCATTATAGTTCATTACTCAATAAGTTACATGTAAGTCATGTTGCTCCGTCCCATACGTTCAAGCTTACTGTTGGTTTTATTATAAGTCACATAACACATCAATTGTTCCCATTCTTGCTGATTGACAAAATTTAACTTCGATCGGGATAATGAGAATGTAGAGTATGTTCTCAAGGACATGTTCTCATGTTCTTTGTGTTGGCAGCGCCATAGGCTAAATAAGGAATACTTTGATGGTAACGCAAGTAAGGATATTCAAAGAACGACTCCTATGAAACATGCTATGACTAACCAACAGTGGAGAAAATCTTCTCGACCACTGGTTTGATCCAAACATTACTATATAATTAGTGAAGACTGAGACCAGACCACATTCGAAACTCCTATTTGCACATATGTCTCACTAGTCTCCTTTTGCAAAAGAATGCTCAGAAAAACAAGACTAACTATGCCGTACAACTTTTAATAAACCGAACTGGATCTCGTGCATTGGTTTGGCACCTGAGTACAAAAGTAAGGATAATTAGTATTTACTCTTGTAGAGACTTTGTGCTTCTTATATTTTTATCATATGTTCTGCCCATGTTGCATAAATATGCGATAAGTATGCAGGAAAAATTCGAGGCATGCCAGATGAGCAAAAAAGAAGGGCTCAATCCCTATGCTAAGAGTGTTGATGTAAATCTTCTGTTCGATTGATATTTTGTGATGACACACCCTCAATGATTTATATGTATAGTTAGATGTGCAACATTGCCTGAACTGCTGCCTGGTTTTCTTTAATTTAAGTGGATGATGTCCTACTAGTGTGAGTTTCGGTTTTCAACTGTATAAATAGTTGTCTTCTGATATCATGCACTTCACGATGAAGAAACAGACAGATGCCATGTTGGCATAGTCGTGTTATTTATAAAATTCTTATCAGTATGGTCAGATAGCTATGCTTTGACTATAGTGTATATGATGTGTAATCAGCCATGCCAACTTGTAAGATTTGTTTATAGATAGGTTAAATGTGTTGTCTGCATGTTTTCCTATAGTAGCTTCTCTTCTCTCACTCATCTGTACCAACTGATAACCTTATAGATTAAACTGAATGAGGAGATGGCAAAACCTAGGAAAGAGGGTCTACAACAAACCCAAGGAGAATGTCTAGTAAAATTTAACATGGTACTGAAACGTGAAGTTCATTGCCAAAGCACGTTCCTGCATAATGTTGGGTTCTCATAGTCCAAGTACAAGTCTAAGTCAGTGTATTTGTCTTGTCATGAACAAATCGTAGCACTACGGGTTAAATAAGAAGTGCAAAGAAGAACAATTGGCAAGATGAGACAAAGCATTAATAAGTGATGTAGAGTTGAATATCTTACGATATCAACAGAATACTCGACAGCACATAGATGAAGAGACTAGTCTAAATTGAATATGAACCCGGGCATTGACAGGTGAGTACCATGGTCCTATGAAATGGTTCTTGAGGTTGAGCCAGGGTTGTGTTTGCGTCCTTGTATACAAAGAGGGAGTATTTGTTTTGCATCAAGCTTTTATCTATTTATGATGTGCTACATGTAAAAAAATCATGTGCCCAAATGTCACTCTCTCGGCCATGGATTCATAAACAGAGGTAGAACAGCCTAATCATGTTTTTTCATTCTATGGACAACTACCAAATTCAAAATCTCAGTCGAGCAGCAAAACCTACCGTTTACCCTATTTGAATTGGAGATATATGTATCCAATTTTCTTTGTGAATATGGTCATTATTTTGATGATCAGTTGATGTGACTCGCAGCTTTCCATTCAAATAGAAGGAGTACCATTTTTTCTGTTATTTCCTGGATGCTAGCCAAATTCAAAATCTCAGTCAATCTACAAAACCTGTCGCCTACCCCATTTGAATTGGAGGTATTCAATTTTCATTATGGATTATCAGTTGATGTCACTCTCGGCCTTCAATTCTTGAAGAGAGAGTACCCCTTTTTATTATTATTGCTTGGATGCTAGCCAAATTCAAAATTTCAGTCTAAGCAATTGTCATGGATGATCAGTTGATGTGACTCTCGATCTTGAATTCCTGGATAGATAGCGTACGGTATACTAGTTTTTTCTATTATTATTTGGCCGGCAGCCAAATTCAAAATCTCAATCACGTAGCAAAATCACCACCGACCTTGAAGCATGTTGCGCCAATACGTTTCGAAAACATTGAGTCAAAATCTCCCACTAGTCGAGTACTATTTTTCTAGGGATTTCTATTTTTGTGCCCCTGGTTCGTTAGTTGTACTTAGTTTCCCCAACCACTTAACTTTTCCTTGCCCCTCTCCTTCTTGGAAACCCATCAACAAGCTCGAACGGCAGCTGCCGTCAGGTTGACCATTGGCTGACGTGTGGGGCCACGCGGTGTGGGACCACGTGGGGTCATTTGGTCAGGAACGCATTATGCTGACGTGTGGTGCTGCGCCAAGTGGGACTGCATGGGGCCGGTTTGTTGGGAACACGTTATGGGGGACATGGTGTGGGACCATGTGGGGGCGCGTTTGGTGGTTATGTGCACCCTGTCGCCTAAATCGAAAGTTTTCTTTTTTGTTATTTTTATGATTGGCCTTTTTAAGAGCGCCCTTTCCCCTCTCTCTCGCTGACAGTTGTGTTTTTTTGCCCAAAAAGGTAGCGAAGTCTAGAGAAGCTTCTCTCTTTATTCATTGTTCCTTTTGGCCCTCATTTTTTCCAATCTGGTAGCAAATCTAGAGCAGCAAATCTAACTAGCACCATAAATACATTCAGTAAACAGAGCATATGTACATAAAGCAGCTAATATAGGATATATAGTACGGTACTTAACGAGGTTCGATAATTAGGTTACTCAGCAGCAGCAACAGGGGACAAGTTCAACACAGACAATACAAAAGAAGCTGCTTTACATCAGCGGCAACACAAGATTAGTAGCCCCTCATGGCCTCCGCTAGGAAGGCCGCCACCTCCTCCCTCCGGCGCCTCCTCCACTTCTTGCTGCCTAGTCCCTTGAACTTGGGCGCATTGGGCTTGATCGGGGGCATGCGACCCTCCTCGATGCTCACCTTCTAGAGGTTGCGGAGGTGAAGACCGAGCGCCTGGTTCTTGGCTCTGAAGCCGTGGACGTTCACGGACTCGCCACAGGTCCTCATGTCCTCAGCATGCTTCATGAGGGAGTTGAAGTCAGTGCTGTGGAGCCTCCTAGTGGTGCAGAAGGGGTATCTGTAGATGTCGCCTATGAAGAAGTTGTCGTACTAGCCGGATTTCAGCCTCCTCAGCACCTGACGAGTCTTGGTGTCCTTGGACTCATCGTCGCTACATACATCGCTGCTATCCTCCTATTGGAAAAAAATGTAGAGTGAAATAAGGACATGATTAAGATACCTTGATTATCGGGATTGATTATTTGCATAATTTAACCGATTGAGATCCCGTGATTATTCCCGATCCCCAAATCTCAAACCAAATTGAATATTGATCCCAACTACATATCGGTGCTAGTACTAACTAGGGAATCCCTTTACTGCAACTCGGAGGACAAATAAAATAGGATTCAAATACGAACAGGGGGATTCATCGAAAAACGAGATCTAACACAAGAGGACTAGCTACTGTAAAAATACATAGCATCCAACGATTGAAAATACGAATAGCCGAACCCTAATAACATATGATCTAGCATCCAAAGATGGGAATAGGGAAGAACAAGGGAAGATGAGAAAACCCTAGTTACCTCTGACCATGGATCGGCGATGCTGGTGTCGTAGGGGTTCTCTAGCCTAATGTAATCATCCTCCTCGTAGGGGTCCCAGCCGAGCGGGGTCTGCCCGGGAGTAGCGGGGGCCTCCTCGCCAGCGGCTACGGCAGAAGCGTGGACGGGGATCTAGAGGGGACAATGGCTGCCTTCGATGCCTCGATAGGGGCCTGTACAGGGATGGGAGGCTCCTTGCCGGCAGCCTTGGAGGCGACGATGGCCATCGCGTCGTTCTTGTCCATCACCGGCGTGGCTGGGGTTTTCTTGGGGGTTTGTAGAAGATGATGGGACAGTGGAGACAGTTGAGTGAGCGAGTGAGTGATGAGTGAGAGTGAGGAGGCCTCTATAAAGGAGAAGGGAAGGGACGTTTCGTTGCACCACCGTGCACCACATAACCGCGTATGCTACTACACCGTGCACGGCCACATGTGCCCGCTACCGCACCATGCACCGCGACACGTGTACCGTGAGTCACGTTTTTTCTCTCGTGTCTAACCCTAGCGACTTAGTTGTGCTCAGTTATACCCTCGAGTGTAACACTGGCAGTTTGGTTGTACTTAGTTTTGGCCTCCAGTACTAACACTGTCATGTGCAATATACTCAGTTTACCCTCCGGTGGCTGGTCAACAGAGAGTCAACGAATGGATTTTAGCTAGCTAATTTATGCACAACAAATTCAAAAAGATCAAAACATAGTGGAATCTATCCAGGGAGTCTTATTATGTGACCTGCCACCATAAGACATGTATATAAATCAAGTTTTAACCTAAATCACCACTTCTCAAATCACCTACTATTTATGAAGATTCATGGCTTTCTACTCAAGCCTCTTCCCAAAACATCCCTCCCCAAAACATAGTTTGTCTAAATGAGGCAATAATTGTCAAACTGGTGTATATTTGAATTGCAAATAGTTTGATATATGTCAAGATGTATTTTATTGTATAAAAGACACATTTTACATTTTTTTAAATCTCTTTCTATTTTGTATTTGAATCTCTTTGTCAGTCTTGCCCTTGGTTTTTAAGTTCTACTCAATTTTGCCCTTGGTTCTTAAGTTCTACTCAGTTTCCCCTCTCTCTTAGTCATAATTTCTCACCCCCTGTGCTCATCTTGGCTGCAACACTCTGATTGGTTGGGACAGTTGTCACGCGGATTGTGCCCACCAACCGTTGATCCTTTGTGATCTAGCGGACATGATAACCCCTATATCTATCAGGGGGCACCCCTCTATCTATGCAAAATAACGAGTTTTCCACCGGTACTTTTAACTCCATAAACAAATGATTTTGAATATAATTTGAAGGGAAAGTGTTTAAAGGTGTATAATTTTCGTATACGCAAGTTTGTGCATTACATTCCACTCTATTAAAATGATAATCTCTCACGATTTTCTTAGCACAATATTATCACATATTAAGTGTGATTTTAGAGAATACAAATATGTATAATTTTCGTATAAGCAAGTTTATACATTACATTCCACTCTATGAAAATGGGGGAGAAAATGATAATCTCTCAAAATTTTGCTAGCACATCATTATCACGTATTAAGTGCGATTTCACAGTGTTCAAAGGTTTATAATTTTCATATACACAAGTTTATGCACTATATTTCACTCCATGGAAATGATAAATGATCAGGATTTTATTAGCATAACAGTATCATGTCCTAAGTGCGATTTCAAAGAGTTCAAAGGTGTATAATTTTCGTATATGCAACTTTATGCATTACATTCCACTATATGAAAATGATAATCTCTCAATATTTTCTTAGCACAACATTATCACGTATTAAATGCGATTTCAAAGAGTTCAAATGTGTATAATTTTCGTATATGCAAGTTTATGCATTACATTCCACTCTATGAAAATGGGGGAGAAAATGATAATCTCTCAAAATTTTGGTAGCACATCATTATCACGTATTAAGTGCGATTTCACGGTGTTCAGAGGTTTATAATTTTCACATATGCAAGTTTGTGCATTACATTCCACTCTATGAAAATGATAATCTCTCAAGATTTTCTTAGCACAATATTATCACGTATTAAGTGTGATTTCAAAGAGTTCAAATGTGTATAATTTTCGTATATGCAAGTTTATGCATTACATTCCACTCTATGAAAATGGGGGAGAAAATGATAATCTCTCCAAAAAAATTGGTAGCACATCATTATCACATATTAAGTGCGATTTCACAGTGTTCAAAGGTTTATAATTTTCGCATATGCAAGTTTGTGCATTATATTCCACTCTATGAAAATGATAATCTCTCAAGATTTTTTTAGCACAATATTATCACGTATTAAATGCGATTTCAAAGAGTTCAAATGTGTATAATTTTCGTATATGCAAGTTTATGCATTACATTCCACTCTATGAAAATGGGGTGGAAAATGATAATCTCTCAAAATTTTGTTAGCACATCATTATCATGTGTTAAGTGTGATTTCACCGTGTTCAAAGGTTTATAATTTTCGTATATGCAAGTTTATGCATTATATTTCACTCCATGGAAATGATAAATGATTGGGATTTTATTAGCACAACATTATCATGTCCTAAGTGCGATTTCAAAGAGTCCAAAGGTGTATAATTTTCATATATGCAAGTTTATGCATTACATTTCACTATATGAAAATGAAGCTAGACAAAGGTTCACCGTCGTTGGAGAAAGGCCGTCGTCGCTGGACAAGAATAAGAAAGGGGAGGCAACGGCATGGGCGTGGGCGCGGGGCTGGCTCAGGGTCCCATCTTGTAATGCCAACTTGGGTAAGTTCTAGGTCCGGTGCTCACGTGGATAAGTTGTGGGTCCGATGCTGATTTGGATAAGTGGAGAGAGGTGTCCACTACAGGAACCGACTGAACGCGGCCCCACTTGTCAGCATGTAATGGTAAGGGTCCACTACAGGAGCCGACAGAACGTGTCCCTACTTCTCAGCACGTAACAGCGAGGGTCCACTACGGGACCCAACTGAATGCGGCCCCACTTGTCAGCACATAACGGCAAGACTGGCGGACAACGAGTTTTTAGACCATGTGAGAGTTTCGTAAAAGGAGATGGGCAAAAGTGAGGAAAAGTTAAGTGGCTAGGGAAAACTGAGTACAACTAACGAACCGAGGGCACGAAAATATAAATCCCATTTTTCTATTAGTATATGGATGCTAGCCAAATACAAAATCTCAATCGAGTGGCAAAATCCTCTAGCGACTGATACATTGCAAATGTATCTAGCATTTTTGATGTTCCATGCTTGGTTTTATCTACTTTCTTATGTTTTGTCCACACTTTGGAGTACTTTTCATATGATTTCTTGGACTAACCTATTAACAAGATGCCATAGTGCCAGTTGCCTGTTTTCTGTTGTTTTTGATTCCAGGAAAGTCAGAAAATGAATATTCTCAGAATTGGACGGGACAAAAGCCAAAGTTCCTATTTTACTGGAAGACTCACGGAGACAGAATACGAGACGGAGGAGGGCCAGGACCTGGCCACCCCCCCCAGGCGCGGGTACCCCTAGGCCACGCCAGGGCATGGTGTGGGCCCCCTGGCTGGCCATCGACCTTGCCTCCTTCGCCTATATATTCCTCCCGAGGCAGAAACCCTAAATAGTAAATCAGAAATCCACGAAAAGTTCCACAACACCGCCGCCACCGAAGGGGAGATTTGGGGGACAGAAAGTCTTTGTTCCGGCACCCTGCCGGGACGGGGAAGTGCCCTCGGAGCCATCTCCATCGATCTCCACCACCATCTCCATCACCATTGCTGATTCCCATGATGAGGAGGGAGTAGATCTCTCTCGAGGCTAAGGGTTCTACCGGTAGCTATGTGTTCATCTCTCTCTCTCTCTATGCATGATCTTATTGAGATCATGAGCTTTGTATTCAAGTAGATCTACCTTGCTACTCAAGTTCTTAATAGATCTCTACTCTCCCCATGTGCGTGAAAGTGACAGCGTGCACACCATGGTGGCACTTAGGCTAGATATTACAAATACTTGTTATGAGTTATATTTGGAGTTGGATGTCTCTATGAAATTGTGGTGTTTGTTGGACTCATCTAGTGCTCAAGGTGACAGTGTGGGGTTTTCTAGATGGAAAAGATGAACTTTGAGGTGTGCTGTTATAGCCCTACCATCGATTTGAGTGTCCAACCGGAGAGTAGTTAAGAGTAGTATCATAAATAAGAATATATTTATATGAGAGTGTTCACTAGTAAAAGTATGATCCATAGGCCTTGTTTCTAAGCATTGAAACACCATTTGCAATTAGATCTGTTACATGTTTGCTTGCTTCCATCTTTATTTCAGTTTGCCGTTAGTCTCTTCCACGCCTTCAAGCTATTTTCTATCACCGTTACCACTTATAATTATCCATATCACTTGTATTTCACTATCTCTTCGCTGAACTAGTGCACCTATACACCTGACAAGTGTATTGGGTGTGTTGGGGACACAAGAGACTTCTTATATCTTGATTGCAGGGTTGCTTGAGAGGGAATACCTTTGACCACTTCCTCCCCGAGTTCGATAAACCTTGGGTGATCCACTTAAGGGAAAACTTTCTACTATTCTACAAACCTCTACACTTGGAGGCCCAACAACTGTCTACAAGAAAAGAAGTGCATAGACATCAAGCTATTTTCTGGCACCGTTGCCGGGGAGGTAAGGTAAAAGGTATTCACACCGGAGGATTAAAGAAGAAGAACCTCCCACGGCAAACGCCTATTTTCTGGCGCCGTTGTCAGGGAGGTAAGGTAAAAGGTACTCACATCCTCCGGTGTGAGTGCTCGAAGTTATTTCCTTTAGATTCTGCAATTTTGTCTTTTTGTTTCTTGTTTTCAATAGTTAGGCTTAATGGCAAACAACAACAAAATTAGAGAGCTTTATAGTATTTATCTTGAGTTAGGACATGAAGTGTTTGAAGAGAAAAATAAAAAACCTATGGAACTTTATTTGCATGCTAATAGCAATGTTGTTAGTATGAATTCTTTGGACACCATTATTGTTAATGCTATGGAAAAGTCTAAGCTTGGGGAAGCTAGTTTTTATGAAAGTGATCTTTTTAGTTCCCCAGCTTTGGAAGATAGCTATTCTATTGCTTATGATGATACCAAACCTCCAATATATGATGATTACAATGATGAATATGATATTTTCAGTCCACCTACTATTGAGGAGAAAAATAATGATTACAATATGCCTCCTATATTTGATGATTATGGTGATGAGAATAATAATGATAACTATTTTGTTGAATTTGCTCTCACTACAAATAATAAGAATGACTATATTTATGTGGAGAGTATTAATTCTTTATGCATGTGGCTCATGATAAGAATGTTTTATGTGATAGTTATATTGTTAATTTTATTTATGATGCTACTGAAAGTTATTATGAGAGAAGGAAACATGGTCTTATATATCTCAACATTATTAAGTTTCCCCTCTTTATGTTGAAAATTTTGAAGTTGCACTTGTTTTGCTTTACTATGCTTGTTGCTTTGTGCTTTCATGACTTGTTTATTTACAAGATTCCTATGCATAGGAAGTGGGTTAGGCTTAAATGTGTTTTGAATTTTCTTCTTGATGCTCTCTTTTACTTCAATTCATATTTCTTATGTGAGCATCTTCTCAAACTATCATGCCTAACTTAAAGGCGTTAAAGAAAAGTACTTATTGGGAGATAACCCAAAAGTTTTAGATGAGTCTTGGAAGTTATTACTTCAGTAATAACCGCTCCTTATCCTTTTTATTTGCTTTTTGTGCCAAAAGTAACCTCTAATGCGAGAGAAGTAATGATTGGGAAAGTTGCTGTCCCGAAACAGATTTATGTGCTTCACCGTAAAAATTCATGTAAAATCTCTGTACGTCCATTTGAGGCGTGGATTTTTGTGCTTCTGCCCCAAGTTGTTATATAACTTTTGTTAGTTCAACACTTTTCGATTTGAGCAACAGAAGGTCTTCGAAAAAATTCGTATTTACCTGCTGGTCTCTTTTGACAGATTTCTGCCATTTTCTACATTTGCTTCTTGTTGGTTCCTTTTTGAGTTTTTTTGGGGAATTGAGCTTTTTGAGGGAAGTGCTTTAGTAGCTAGTGTTCTAATGGAAGTTTATTGGTGTTAGAACTGAACCTTGAGACCTATTATCTTGAGTGCACTAATATTGCTAATAAAGATTGTGTGAAGTTTTGTACGAAGGAAAAATTTCAGGTGTATGGAAGGAATGAGTAATGAGATGAAGAATGGACTAAAGCTCAAGATTGGGGATGCCACGCGTGTCACCCTAAGAAATATCCAATAAGTACAAGCGTCAAAGCTTGGGGATGCCCAAGGCATCTCTCTCTTCATCAATAAAAATCCTAGGTTTCTTCCAAACGCTTCATTTTTATTGTTTCATGCATAGTTGTGTTGTTCTTGGAGCGTGTTCGTTTTCGTTTTGGTTTTGGTTTTTCATTTGCTTTGTTTTCTTAGTTTGCTGAATAAAGTGGTTGGACCCCCTCTTTCATACATTGGTTTTCAAATAGTTTGGTTTGGATTGGAAAGAGTAGGAAAGTTCATGCTTAGTGGTAAAGAGAGCTTGCTACTCTGAGGGTCAAGCTGAGTGCCACTATGTTATGTTTTCTTTATGTGAAACAAACAAACGTCTTGCAAAGCATTGTTATTCATGAATCTTTTGTTTGTGCCTTTTCTTGTTGCAACATAGTTTCTTTGTCTTATTGCTAGAACTTTGCCTTTCATGTTATGATTGAAGTACTATGATCCCAGCTTTGAACGTTTTGCAAATACTTTGATCAAGTCTTTGATGGTGCATGTCACCTAAAAAATTATTCTTTCTTTTTATCACTTACCAACTCGAGGACGAGCAGGAGTTAATCTTGGGAATGTTGATACATTGCAAATGTATCTAGCATTTTTTATGTTCCATGCTTGGTTGTATCTACTTTCTTGTGTTTTGTCCACACTTTGGAGTGTTTTCTTGGACTAACCTATTAACAAGATGCCACAGTGCCAGTTGCATGTTTTCTGCTGTTTTTGGTTCCAGGAAAGTCGGAAAATGAATATTCTCAGAATTGGACGGGACAAAAGCCAAAGTTCCTATTTTACCGGAAGACTCACGGAGCCAGGATACGAGACGGAGGAGGGCCAGGGCCTGGCCACACACCCCCAGGCGCGGGTACCCCCAGGCCGTGCCAGGGCATGGTGTGGGCCCCCTGGCTGGCCACCGACCTTGCCTCTTTCGCCTATATATTCCTCCCGAGGCAGAAACCCTAAATAGTCAATCAGAAATCCACGAAAAGTTCCGCAGCGCCGCCGCCACCGAAGGGGAGATTCGGGGAACAGAAAATCTTGGTTCTGGCACCTTGACGGGACTGGGAAGTGCCCTCGGAGCCATCTCCATCGATCTCCACCACCATCTCCATCACCATTACTGATTCCCATGATGAGGAGGGAGTACATCTCTCTCGAGGCTAAGGGTTCTACCGGTAGCTATGTGTTCATCTCTCTCTTTATGCATGATCTTATTGAGAACATGAGCTTTGTAATCAAGTAGATCTACCTTTCTACTCAAGTGCTTAATAGATCTCTGCTCTCCCCATGTGCGTGAAAGTGACAGCGTGCACACCATGGTGGCACTTAGGCTAGAGATTACAAATACTTGTTATGAGTTATATTTGGAATTGGAAGTCTCTATGAAATTGTGGTGTTTGTTGGACTCATCTAGTGCTCAAGGTGACAGTGTGGGGTTTTCTAGATGGGAAAGATGAACTTTGAGGTGTGCTGTTATAGCCCTACCATCGATTAGAGTGTCCAACCGGAGAGTAGTTAAGAGTAGTATCATAAAGAAGAATATATTTATATGAGAGTGTTCACTAGTGAAAGTATGATCCCTAGGCCTTGTTTCTAAGCATTGAAACACCATTTGCAATTAGATCTGTTACATGTTTGCTTGCTTCCATCTTTATTTCAGTTTGCCTTTAGTCTCTTCCATGCCTTCAAGCTATTTTATATCACTGTTACCACTTATAATTATCCATACCACTTGTATTTCACTATCTCTTCGCCGAACTAGTGCACCTATACACCTGACAAGTGTATTGGGTGTGTTGGGGACACAAGAGACTTCTTGTATCTTGATTGCAGGGTTGCTTGAGAGGGAATACCTTTGACCACTTCCTCCCTGAGTTCGATAAACCTTGGGTGATCCACTTAAGGGAAAACTTGCTGCTGTTCTACAAACCTCTGCACTTGGAGGCCCAACAACTGTCTACAAGAATAGAAGTGCGTAGACATCAGCAACCTTGAAGCATTTCGCACCCCTCTGTTCCAAAAACTTTGACTCAAAATCTCCCACCATGGGAGTACCATTTTTCTATTATCAGTAGATGGATGCTAGCCAAATTCAAAATCTAAATCGAGAGGCAAAATCACCCACCGACCTTAAAGCATTTCACGCCCATCCGTTTCAAAAACCTTGAGTCAAAATCTCCCACTAGGCGAGTACCATTTTTCTATTATAAATAGATGGACGCTAGCCAAATTCAAAATCTTAGTGGAGTGGCAAAATCTCCCATCAACCCTGAAAATTCTAAACCCTTCCTTTTCAAACACTTTAAAATTCCCATTCTACCCATTGTTCAGATGACAAATGGGCATGCTAAAGTCGGTATCTTAGGGGCACGTTCGCAATTATTTTTATGTTCACCTCTATAGTCTCAATTTGGGTAGTATTTCCCATTAGCCCTCCCAAAAAGCCCGAGCTCCTCTCTCACGATCTCACCTCCATGACCACCATGCGCACCGGCCGTCGACCAGAGCTACTTGAGCTGCGGTCTCGTGCACCGCATCGGAGCCGCTTCACTGACACCCACCACATCGGATCTAGTTCACCGGTTCTCTTCGCCACTACACCATAGATGTGGTCTCGTTCACCGCACCGATGATGTCATCGACCGCATAATATTTGCTTCCTCTCCACCGACAGCTACCCAACCATACCAGAGTCGCTTCACCGATGTCCATCAGACAGGATCTATTTCAATGAGTTCCATGTCCACCGCTCCAGACCAGCCGCACAGGCGTCGCTGCTCACTGTACCGGATCTAGCCAGCGACACTCTCGTCCACCATGCTAAAGTCGGCATCGGTCGCCCCGAATCTATTTTCTCGACACCAACAACATCCGCAATAGCAGCACCCTCGGGCCTCGGTGATCTTGACGTCATCGACACAGATACAGATGATGCTTAGACGCCCCTCTTGCCATGGTAACCAAATTTCCAATCCGTTTTTGTTTTGTCAACACTATAGCAGGTTCAAACCTGTCGCAGTGAATTGCATTTTTGTAATCGTGCTACATACCAAGTCACTGTGCATGCTTGTTCTTTGTGCTACATACAAGGTCACTAGACATGTTGGTTTGCATCACCTACTCTACAAATTTTGAAGTCATGCACATTTATGTTATTTTGTCATGCACATGTTCTTAGCTACTCCGTACAATAGTAATTGCTTGCTATTATGGTTTTCTTGCACAATCTAAGCCACCGGAAAATATTAATTTGCATCCTGCTCCACACTTGCTGAGTTCTATCTACATTGTCCTGATCTAAGTTCCTACTATTGTTTTCTTCCGGCATCCTTGTGTTATCCTATAGTACCCATTTAAACTCTTCCGACTAATTCAATTATAATTTTGTTGTTGTCATCTAGTTCTTTAAAATCTGCGGCATTAACTATTTTATCTTCTTTTGAATAGAGCTCAAACATGGAATATTGAACATGTTGGTTTGGAAAGCTTGTTCTACAGGTTCACAAGTGATGCCTTTATATTTTGTATCTAGTTTTGGTTCACCCTAAGAAACGACATAACTATCCTCTACTATGTTGTTCATGGGTGGTTTGCATTCCGTGATCTACAAGTTAAGGTATGATAATTATAATTTATATCTGGTCCATTCTTAGCTTTGATAGTAACTGCATCCTACTGTGTAGGTTACCGTAGATTCTGAGTCACCCAATGTCTTGTGCATTCTAGGTTATACAACTGCTTCCATAGCTGCTGAAATGACATGGCTAGTTTATATTTGCTAAAATTCTAAGCCAAACGCACATTGTTTGATTGCTCATCTCATTGTAGGCACACTTGTTTAATGCTTGCTTATCCTGTTTTGTTTAACATGTTGGTCAATAATTAAACCATGGACCTGTAGTGAACTCTAGTTCAGAACTCCTATCATATCAATCATGAGTAGTTTCAAATCTTTGGTAATGAAGATCATCGAGATCGAGGATCGGGTTACCGTTGGAGTCTCGAGGTGTTGAGGTTCCTTCGTCGATGATCACTCACACTTGATGATGCGTAATGTATAGGTTATTGATGTTTCCCTAAGATCCATAGGAGACACTGTCTAAGAAACAAGTGAAATCCCACAGATTCTGCTCTAGGTAGGATTATTTTTGATTCTGGAGTCGATGCTCTTGTTAGTTTCCCAAGTTCGATGTTTGTTAGGCTTGAGCCACGTGGTGGCGTTAGTTGAGAATCTAACCCCGAAGGGGAGGCCATCGTATAGATCAGCTAGATCCCCCAGATCTGCGGAGTTTCCGCGACTTTTTTTGCCATTCCGGCTAAGGTGCGGCTTCTTTAGATGAGCCAACAGAGGATGCAGGTATCACCATGGGCACTACTATTGTGACCGATGGACCCGAGTAGATCGGGGCCGATAGGCAGAGGTTTTCGGGTTCCTCCACGTGGAAGTGAAAGCTCCCGATCATGAGATCGGTTTCCTCATTGAAGTCGACGAGAGCCGAAACAGGGGTGGGCGGGCGTGGATCCGCTGTTGTCGCGTTGTAGCTTGGTGATGAGGGGACCACCGAATCCATGACTCCAACGTTCAAATTTCCCATAGACGGCACCAATTGACGAAGGATACTGCCCAAGGTTATGGACTTAGGGTTTCATGGAAAATAGAATGCTAGATATTTTGTTGGCTAATTAGACAAATAAGGGAGTTGACATCGTTTGATTATTGGAAAAAGTGTGATTAAAGGTTGCTCAAAGCTTTGATACCTCTCTATTGGCTCCTCCCAGCCTTTATATAATAGGCTGGGTCCTGAAGTTATATACAGATAGGTTACAAGTTACAATTACAACACTATTATTATGTCGGTTTCTACTTCTTTATTGATTGCTAAGACACTCTTTTGTCCGTCGGATGTTCCCGGGACTTCTTATTCTTCATGGGCTTCGTGGGCCGTAGGCCTTTATGTTCCTAGGGTAGTTAATCATAGGGACCCGATAGGTCATGCCCATGTCAGACACCCATCCTCAAATTGCTCCAGGACAAGCACGCTTAACATAAGTTCCTTTGAAGATAAGCACCGGAAAAGAAGTTGCAACTTATTGGTATGAGTATTTCTATCAATACTAGCAAGCCACGCGCCATGATCTCACACCTTCATGGCCTTTGTACATTTCCTGCCAAGCAAATGAATAGTTATTCCATGCCCAATGCATGCAGTAGATGCTTCCAAGCATCCTAGGGAATCCTCCTACTTCATTCTATGCTAGGATCCGAGCAGTGTTTTTAGCATTAGGTGATCTCAAATATGTTAGTCCAAACACTACCACTACTACTCTACATAACTTGTACATGCACTTTATGGCAATGGATTCGGCCATGCGTACATAGTCATCTTGTGTATCTGCATGAGCTCCATATGCAAACATCCTCCCAGGAGCAATGCACTTCTAGAGTGAGGAAAACCCTACTATACCGATATAGTCTTTCTTGCATATGAAGTAGTCATCGAACTCCTAACGACCATGAAAATCTCCAGGAAGAGCTTCCGGTTCATGTCAAAATGCTGCCAAATTACCTCAGGGTCGTGCAATGAATCATCAATAAAGTAGTAGGCATACAACATGCAGTAGTTGCGGTGACCCCGCATACCACTTCATGTTGTAGTACACTATAGTCGTTCACTAACACCAATGAAACACCATTCACTAGTATTACATCCCTTAGAGTGGTACAACAGAAGAATGGTAGGTCCAAGACATGACTATAGATTACAACTCGACTCTTTACGAAAGATCCAGAGAACACTCTAGGTTAAAGAGGAAGAAAGAAACCTCTTACAAAGAAGAACCAGAAATAATAACTCAGGGCTATCTGGCTAAAAAAGACTAACATCTAAATTATCTGGCTTGCAATTGCTACTAATGCAATTCTCTACAGAAGTAGGTTTTATGGCTAGAGTGTCTACTCCTATCTATTCAGATCTTCGTCTTCACTCCGGTTGGTGTATATGTTGACTTTGTTGACTTTATTGAAGGACTTGAGTTGTCGATGATGGTTTCTTGAGCATAAGTTGGTGTTGACGTCGTATTCAACGGCTTAAAACCTAGCAAGGGTTAAGAAGGTACGGTTGAGTATGAGCATACTTAGAAAGTTCACTAAAAAGGATTATTTGATGCACTATCTCTACAGCCATAGACCAGAGGTCATAGGCAATACAGGTTTTCGTAAACATTTCTTCAAAGGTTGTTTTTATTCTGAAAATTATGTCCGACAGCCTTCACAGGTTGACCAGAACTTTCATGGAGTTCCTTTCCTGCAGTGTTCGTAGCTCCTTCCCGGAACAGGGAGTAACATGTCATAGTTCTTACACTCTGCAAAGGTGTGTTGCTTTACCCATAAGAGACCTTAGCCTTGTTGCTCATCCGAGTTGCAGGCTCGTCCACACTTCCTTGGTATGGGGCCCAGTCTAAGATCCAAGCCAATCACTGCCCTTCTTCGTGACCCCACATGAAGACACGACCTCCCCAAGCAGATATACCTTCGTTAACCCCCATATAGGCAGATATAACCCTGACAACCCCTTGGAGACTCCAGTGAGCATATTGTGTCCCTGGCAACCCCCATAAGGCAGGTATACCTCCAACAACCCCTCACGGAAAGTCTAGACACCAATATCGCAGGGAACTAGGAGTCCCACCCATCTGTTGAGTCCCTGCAAGGAAGCTACAGCCTCATGATAAGGTCATCCGTCCATGCGAAAGGAAGAAGATCCAGCTGACTTCTCTGTCCTATTCCAGATCTCATGGATAACGCGTAATATATGGTGCTAGAATCACGGGGGACATTGGTTGTTAAGTCCTAGATATTATGTTCCTTTACCACTGGAACTGTATCAGTAGATTATTACCTCTTGGTAAATAATCCATAATCATATTATTATGAAAATAGTGTTTTTTGACCTTTTTGAAATGCAGGTGATGACAACAGTTGAGTTACAAGTATTTGATAGAAAATAACTAAAGGACATGAGCAAGTGTGAACTTGCCTTTTGTGATTGCAAGATTATGCACTCACGATCTTCAAGACAATATAAGATCCAAATTCTGTAAACATCATCATTTGTCCGGTAAGGACGAATGTTTAAAGAAGCAAGATGCAATTGTGCATAAGTAATGTAATGTAGTTTGATAAACATGAATCCTCGGACAAATCGTATATGATCTACCATTCAAAAACTAGGAATGCTTTCTTTAGAATGTGTTTCACTTTCATATTAGCTTCACACTTGTGCTTCTTATTAAGGCTTATGAGAGTGTGTGTGAAACAATAGGTAAATACAGTAAGTCGCATACCGTACTAAAGCACTCAAGAATGGAATGGCACATAAAATCTTCTTGATTAGGATTGTCAATTCATTAGTGTCTTCGAAGAAATGCTTAAGGATTACTTTTAATAGTTCTTAAAAGAATAACTTTTGAAGAAAATATTACTTTACAAAGTAAAAAGTATTTAAACTTAAAACTAACATTTTAAGGTTTTCTTATTAATTACAAGTATTAAAGTAGAAAACAATTAGTATTTTTGAAAAGCTATTCCACTAACAAGTGGAGACTTTTAACACTTCATGAAGGTGAAACAAAAGTATTATGACTTTATGGAAGTGGTGTTCTCTTGATTTTTATAAGTGGATAGAAACACTTACTCATTATAGAATTAATACTTATTTCTATAAACATAGGAATGGCATCATGGTAAATAGTTGAAAACTTTGTTTAGCTTTTAAAGTGGATTCCCAAACTTGTAAAAGAATTAGTACTCAAATCTTGATGATTTTATAATTGATAAAATATTTTTGGAGAGTAAGATTTACATAATTTTTAAATGGTAGTTTTCGTAAGTACAACTTTAAATGGTTAGACCTATCTTGACTTCACTTAAATATTAATGGAACTTGTTATTACATTTTTATAGTTTAAATAAATAATGATAAAGGCAATAGTAAAGCTTTATATATTTTTAATGAATTAGAATAAAAGAAAAGGGTTTAAATAAGATTTATTAGACCTTTACATTTTATTTTACTTCAATTATGAAAAATATATATTTTTAAAGTATAAATTTTATTTTTATGATCATTTTGGTATATTATATGTATTTTTATGATTTTTAATTAATAAGATATGATTTTTATAAGTTTTATCACTTTATAAATACTAAATAAATAATAAATACTTAGTTAAGTATCACAAAAATGTACAAAATAAGTTTATAAATGTATATTTTGTTTTTCTAAGAATGTTGATATCTTATACTTATTTTTGTGAATTTTAAATAATAAAGTATGCCTTTTAAAAGATTTATCCTTAATAGATTATTGACTAATTAATAATAATAATTTTATTTAAGTTGGAAAATAAAGTATGATAATAGGTTTGTGTTATAGAGTTTATTTTTCTGAGCATTTGGATATATTATATACATTTTTCTGAATTATAAAACAAAAGATATTGATTTCATAAGATTTATTCATTTTCTCGAAATAAAAATAAATATTAAATGAGTTTATGAGATAATGATGATGTCAGCATAAGGTGGGGGTTTTCTCACCGGGGCTATTCCTAGCCCTAGTCACTGACTTGGTGGGTCCAATGGCCACGTCATATCCATGGATTTAACTTTCACAGAAAATGGAAATTAGAAATAAACAAATTAGCATTATGACATCAGCATGATGTCATGCTGACGTCACCCGAGGATGATCTCCTCAGGTCGATGATCGATATGTCGATTAGGTGCTCGTGCACGGCTGTGATTGGGCTCGTTGGAAAGAGGAGTTCACGGCGAGTCGGACAATGGTCGCACCGCTAGTAAATGGTCACTGGGGTTACTCCGGTGACGTATTTCTACGGCGGTCGACGGTGGCATACGGTGTGGTGGTGATTCCGGAAGTAAATGAAACAAGAGAGACCACTGGGAGGTAGAGGATCTCACCCTGATCATGATGGGATGCTCAAGGAAGTGAGGGGAGGCATGATGATGACGAATCGATGACGATGGCCACGGTGGCCAACGGAAGGAAACGCTCGATTCCACACGATTCACGGCGCACCAGCTTCCATTCTTGGTCCTAGGTGAACAAGGACATGACGGAGTTTTCAATAGTGGCTTCACCGAGGCGGGGAGCAGTTGGACACAGCCGGGACGACGAACTCCGGTGAGCTAGGGTTTTGGTGAGGAAGATAGATAGAGCTAGAGAGTGAGAGAGAGGATAAGATTGGTATGAGAGGATAGAGGAGGACACGGCAGTCTTATCTACACCTCTCAGACGTGGCGACAAGTACCACAGCGGTCGGATTTTGATGACGATGATGGACGACATCGAAGATACACACGCAGGTGCCTATGTGCGTGAGGATGACGACGGTGGCGGTTTTGTAGAAAACCCCCTGCGTTTCTTTGGAACAAACCCGCAGTCCTCCATCTGGTCCCACTTGTCAGTCAGAGAGAGATGTAAGTTGGGTTGTTGTTGCTGGGCCGGTGTGGGTTGTTGATGTTGCTTGTGGGCATTAGATAAGTGCAAGGCTTGCTAGGCTGCGACCTGGTTTTGCTGGCAGTTCTTTTTCTTTTTCTTCATTCTGTTTCTATTTTCTATTTTACCATTTACTTTCCAATTTGATTTCTACAAGGGTTTTAAAATGTCCAGAAATTTTGTAAGTCACAGATATATGGTAGAGGTTAATTATAACCAATTCCTCTACATTTCTAGTTGTGCATACAAAATATGTTATTATATGAAGGGTTCTTTATTTAGTAAGGTAAATATGAATTAGGGTTTTAGGAATTTGCTTCCTATAGGAAAATCTTATAGAAATGATTTGCATTTACACTTAATGAATGTCATGGTAGTGGTTTAAGATGACTAATGATGTATACAGAATTCTATCCAAGCTCAGTCACATATAAGGATTAATGTATAAACCTTATAATGAATTAAATCTTAGGGTTCATAATTTGGTCGTTTAAATTTTATGGTTCTCAAAACTTGGAGATTTCCCTATTTAAATTCTACTAGAATAGTAGTGTTTATAATTAACATAAAACCATCTTGGTTAATTCTCTATGTACAAATAACAATCATTAATGAAGATGTTCACTTTCTAGTAGTTATCATGAGCTTTTAGGAAATTTAATAAACTCACATTTTATTTTGAATATGGATGAAGATTAAGAGTTAGAATAACTTGCCTTCGTGTTTTGTGGCCATGGATAATAACTCAACTTAGAGTGAGCTATTGAGATTGATTTACTAAAGTGATCTTGATGGTATATGAGACTAGATCTTTATTAGGGTTTAAGACAATCAAATGGACAAGGCTTCCATCAATACACTCTCAACTAGTATTCTACTTATCTTTTAGAAACTTAATTTGACTAAGAGATACTATTCTTTGGCTGCCTAAAAATAGAATTGGTTTAACTACCCTCTTAACTCAAGGGTTTTAAACAAAGAGGTAGACATGGTTCTGTCATGGCTTGATATACTGTTGGTTAAGGGTTTCTCAAACACTCCTACCTTAAGACCTCACTATGCTTATCTTTTAGATAAGTAATTCCTTTCCTAAATACACTCTATAAATCTCTCTTATCCTATTCACAAAGATCACATCTTCCTGAATAAGTCAATCATCTGACTCCACCATATCCATCATCATATGTTGACATGGTCATGCCACTTCAATAATTCTCATTCTTCATTCTTCTATATATAACGTCCATCTCTAAACTACCTCTCTAAAAGATCCACTAAAGTAGTTATTATTAAGTTCATTCCATAAACTCCTTCATATTTACCTTGCATCTACTTCGAAGGCTTGCAAGATTACAATTTTCTCTATATCACATGTGATAACAATCCTCTAGAATAGGTATGGTACTACTCTCCATAATACAAGATTGTTCTTGTATTAACTTGGTTACACTAGTAGGCTTCCAACTACTCAATACAACTCATACTATACACTACATCAGACTCTAGCTTGACTTCTCATGATCAAGCTAGATGATTCAGCTTACTAAGGTTTTGCCTAATGTGGTGTACTCACAACTCTTCTTCATCATATAGTCATCTATTCTCAGGTGACTTGAGAATAATGACCACCAACCCTTGCTCATGCTTAGCTTAGGCTTCTAATTGTCTGATCAAGATCTATTAACACTAAGCAGTAGACTTGTTATAGTCTCTCTATAGGCTTACCTTGTTAAGGAAGCTTACTTTAAGTTTATACCCCCTTGTCTTAACAAGATTATCACTGGATTCTCTACTACTACTAGCTTTCTCATAGCTTCATAATTACTATCTAAACTTTTAGGTTTAGATACCTCTTCCAATTAACTCATAAGTGAGTTAACTCCTCCAACATCATATGGTTTGATCTCCACTAAGGATCACATTCCATTGATGATGGCACACTCTACCATATCTAGTTCCTTCTTCTTACTAATTCACTTTGGTATTTGGATAGTCAATATAATGGGTCAAAGCTAAGAATCAATAAGTGCTAGGTCAATAATTGATCACTTAATATGAATGATCAATTGACACTAGACCTTAGCTATTTAGGAATGTCATATGTTAATATGACAACAAGGCATGTGATGAATGGTCTTGGCTTGACTTCCTTTCCCACTCTTATTTGTGATAAGAGTTAATGTTTAAGAACTACCATGATATACATGGTAGGAATAACTATGGCAAACAGGTGTTTCAAGTTTTAGTTATGGGGTTTCTTTACTTAAGTTATATACTTAACTTGGTACTCAGGGTTTGTGGTAGATAATACCTTGATATCATCTTTAGAATATTAAGTATTCATCCTTGAGTTGTTGTATGGAATACCATGTAATGATCTCTAGAAGATCAAGTACTCCTTATTAAGTAGTGTGTTGTGACTTAGTTTTATTACATTTGATCTACCCTTAGATCAAATTATATTACCCAAAGGTAAGGTTTTAACAAAGGTCATATTGAAACTTATTGCTATCAACTTGATGATCTACTTCGGTTCCACCAAGTTAAGAAAAGCTTCAATCACTTTGACAAGTTTTATTTAAAATCGCGAAAATTATCCATATTTTCTATGCATGAATGCAATGCACACACCTCATCTCAGCTTATATCTAAGCTCTAATGTTGGGATGTTACAGTAGTCCTCCATCCGTTGCCTCGTCTTGCTCTTGCGGCGCCCCGATTTGGATCCTCCATGACATGGTTCTATGAATCAGATGTACATGTTGGCCAAACAAGAGAGGATCTTCAAATGCTCTTCGTTAGCAGGGCAATGGCGACTTCCTCTTCCATCAGAGTGGCAACCATGAGGTCGTTATCAGAGTCCATTGCTGCACAAGCAAAACGCGGAACACCTCGCGAGCAAGGTGTCCGCGAGGTAGTCTATGGATGTGCATGCGATGATCCTAGATGGGAAAGCACGACAGCAAGGGAAGGTGGACTATGGTGCGGTGATGCTAGACGTAGAGGAGATAGTGGCGATAGGGTGGTGCAAGCGGTGCTTTGGCAGCGTGGGAGTGAAGATGGGCGCGGGGCGTGAGAAAAAGGGTGAAATGGGGGGATTTTGCGTTGTGTCACCGACAACTCTGGCCCACACGCCTTTTCCTGTCATCCAACACCCCCAACAACCCCCCTTGAGTTTGAACTGAGATTGTCGGGGCCAAAATCAGCCCCTATTGATGTCTACAAGTGCACAGATCATTTGTAGCTAGTTTCGAAGTATAGATATCGATCCCACAGGGAGCCCAAAGGTAAGTGTTTATGAATGAAGTCTCTGTCACACTCAAAGTTGTCACAGGTCTTTGAGTGAATTGATTGCAAGTGTGGAAATAAGAATGAAATTTGGATTAAACTAAAATGTAAACTTCAGGAATAAAAAGCATAAAAGTAAAGAACGATTCGATTGTTTGTGGTTTTCTGCATATGACAAAGAAGGCGTCGAGAGATACAGTTCATGGTGATAGTGACTGTGCCTGGTGGACGAATGATAAGTGTAACAATTATAATCTTATAAATATATGTGTAGGCGAGCAACCTATAATTAGCCGGAACTTCTCTTGGTAGATTTCATCCCAACTTCAATAATTCTACTAGCCTGTTACCAAAACCATGGTCAGTCACTAGACGATTAAGATCCTTCAGGTTGCTTAGCAATTAATCTCCTTGGATTGGACTAATGCAATAAACACAGTGGTTCCTCGTGATCCTCGAGTCAAACTAGTTTCCCATTGATATCCCCGTGTCACTCGGGGGTCGTCGGTCTGCTAGCGAACAAGATCCTATCTATGTAGAATAAAGCATCATGTTGTATGGGCCCTTAATTGGACAACAAGCATTAGGCATCCCATAGATAGTCAAGCACACATAATATAATAATTGAAATCAATCACAAACTAATGGAAAATATATGGAGGCACATCACATCTCACCAATCCCTCACATCTCCCACACCCAAGGAACTTACTCACACATGAGAGAAGAAAGCATCATCGATATAATTAAATAAAGCATGTTATTCTTGATATTACTATGGAGATCCACAATAAGAATAGAAAAGTAATCCAACACAATTCAAGATAGGAAGAAACAATCTCAAACCCTAGTCTTGCAAAGTTAAGATCTCTCTCTCTCTCAAGTACAAGTAATGGCTATGAGGGTGTGATGGCTAGGAGGTCGAAGATCATGGAGCAAGATGAAGAACGTCTTCCCCTTCTTCTCTGGATCTCTTCTTTCTCCTCTTTGGATGGGATGGCGGCTGCTGCGTTATGATTTCACGTCTGACTGCTTCACGAAAATTGTCCATTTTGACAAGATGGAGGCGACGACAACTATACGGCGGCAACTATACGGCCGGAAAAATATTCCCGCCGTATAGTTGCTCGTCAAAGCTTCAGTACGCCTCCCTTGATTGCTTCCAAAAATAGACTTGCTTGTTTTCACCTGAATATTGTGTTTCTCTTGTTAAAACCTTATGTTGATGTTCAGAACCTAAAACACACATTAAAAACCAAGTTTTCTTTGCTATTGAAGTATTAGCGTTAGGTAAAGCTAGAAAATGATCAAATCCAGAAGAAAACCATCAATAATAACCATCAAAAATATGTCGAATCCCATAGCTACCAACTCCCGCAAGCTTAGATGTTGCTCGCCCTTGAGTGACAAGAAAATAATGAAGAATAACGGAGATTCGAGACTGAAATAAAAGAACTTACAAGCTCGAATTGGTGTCAAATTCTTTTCTTCACAATTCCTGCAATCTTAAACATGATCATACAAGTATTCACAAGATTGCACTGAGTCTACTTCCTAACCACGTATATCTTGCTAGCAAATAAATCATATGCGCGAGAAAGTGTCAAAAGTTTAGCTAAGAAAGTGAAACAAATCCTTTTGGTGTCTCTCTTTGTTGAGAGATGAAAACTTTTTGCTCTTGTTTCTTTAATAAATTAAGAGTACTCAATTTGGCACCAAAAACATTCAATTTAAGAACAACTCATCTATTCCCACGTCAAAATTTCAAGACTCTCAAAGCACCTTTTTACTTTCCTTGTTTTTCAAAAAGTTTAGCCCTTTCATAGAGAAATCATGCCACTATTTTTAACATGTAAATTGGACTGTGTTGTGCACTCGTGACCATGCCAATAGATAACTATTGAGCAATAGTGGGTCAGAGAAGTACTACAACTTCACTTGGAACGTGAAACCGCGAGGAGACTAAAATTTCACCCGTCATAGCATTGCAATTACTGACGCTTACATAACTCAATAGCCGAAATCAAGTGGTTTCCCACATTTAGATCATTCGTTGGCCAGCAGAGTTAATAGTACCCTATGGAGCACGACAGTGTTGTAATGACACACGTAAAGCAATATCTTATGGTAGTTATTAGAAAAAACAGTGGCATAATCTCTACTACTTCAAAGCATCCATTTTATCAGACAATTTCATTTAAGGGTGTCATCAAGTCTATTTACATTAAGCTCAAATGGGATTGAGTAGTTCTAAAATCAAATCCTTTGGGCTAAACATGGACTCAAGTCATCTTTTGGATGCTTTTTCTTGTTGCAAAATTGTCGGAAATATTTTTAACCAAGTTCATTGCTCATTATTACAAAGCTAAAAAGGAGACACTAGAAAAGGAATAGAATTTATAGGATAGCAAGCTAAGTGGGGAGTGGCTCAAGTGCAAGCGAGTAAATAATTGTAGGATCAATTTAAAGTTGCAAAAAAGGTGATGAAAGGAATGTGATACCTCCTCTTGCTTGCTCCGTTCTCGTACTTGAGTCGAATACCCTCTATATTTCCCTATTGTCAAGACACCTGAAATTTGAGCAACCTCCAAGAGAAACAAAGAAACAAATTTGCAATAAAAATTACAACTATTTTTTGTGTGTTTTGGTTTAGGAATGCAAACTGAAAGTAAACATGCAATTTTGAAGAAGTAAAATAAATCAAAAGAATAAATAAAAGTATGAATGCAAGGTTTGGAGGTTTTCAAACCTCCCCCAAGCTTAGGCTATTTGTAGGCTCAGTTGTTGCCGTCATTCGGCGGCTGGTGCGGATACTGTTGGTAGTAGTCAGGGAAGTGGGTCATGAAGTGACTGAAGTTGTGAGTTAAGGCACTCACATCTTCATTCACTCCTTGTAGAGTGTGGTCAATCTCCCCAACACGCTGGTTGAGTTGCTGAAATTCTTGATAGGGGACGTAGTTGAACCCCTGCTGCGACTGACTGGGCCATGGGTCCCAGGATCCCCCTTGTTTCTGCTGTTGTCCCTCCCAAGCAGGGTTGTATTCCTGATCCTGCTCTTGCCCATCCTCATCATGCTGCTCTCCTTCTTCATCTTCTTCTTGATCAGGCTGAAATTAAGCCATGATCTCCACCACTTGATCCTTGGTGAGGATACAATTGTCCTTCTCCACAATCGTGAAGGCTTGTGGACACGGCAACGGAACCTGCTCACCCTGTGCATCACCAAGATAACCAAACTGATATGCTTGGAGCCTCTTGTTAGCTCGGTAAACACCGAGGAAACCACAAGAAGTTAAGTATTTGACATCCATAATTTTGGAGCTATCAACAGGTTGCATCATAGGTAATGTAATGTTCAATGCTAGGGCAAGGTGGGTTACCAATCCACCAATGCGAATGCCACCTTTCTTTTTGTTGCTCTAGTGGAGAAAGTGTTGGATGAGTAGAGTCGTAGGACTGGGGCTTTGCGGTGCATTGGGGAAGAATGCCTTGGTGATCATGGCCATGTCTGCATTGGCCATGGAACCGGTATCTCCTCTTCCCAGCAGTGTATTGGTGAGGAATAAGGCATAGTAGCGAATTGTTGGGTTCTGAATGGTGGACATCTTCTTCTGGTAGAAGACCCTGCCACCATTAACAGAAATAACCTCCCAAGTTTCTCACTTGAGACGCTATATAAATTTGTAACAGTTAACTCCCCATCGTGAGGGAAGCCGAAAGCATCACAAAATTGTTCGAAAGTTATTTCATAATGTTGTTGGTTCATGGTGAAGCTTATTGTGCATTGATATGTCCATAACATATCTATATTTTTTGATGGTTTTATGCTAATAATATGCTTTTGATACTCCTTTTTATATAAAGTTTATGATTTATTAGGACTAACCTACTAATAGTTGCAAAAGTGCACAATGTTCTTGTTTTACACTTTAATATGTAGGAATTACCAAGAATATAAGTGGAAACCTTGTTGGAGTCAAATTGGAATTTTCCAGAAATCTGTCTCAGAACTCTTTTTGAAGATGGTCACGTTTCAGGTCGAAGACGGTGTCAAACGGAAAACTCTTCAACTATAAAGTTATTGGAAATTTCGCGGCAAACGTTCTGGACATAAAATTTAGCTAATTCCGAGTCCGGACGGGCCCGATAGGCCCGATTTACTGCAGCCTAAGATGGGGTGACGGGAATCCGAGAAGCTATATAAAGGGAGGAAACCCAATTCGTGGGAGATACCTCCACCCATGAATTTGCAGCCACCAAAGCCACGTTTTTGCCTCCCCCATAGATCCCATCTCTATAGGAGAGGGCTCCCAATAAGCCATGAAGGAAGGGGGCTAAGGGGCGGTGCTCCCCTGTGATACCAGCAGCGGGGAAGGAGTCCTCCATGCCGCCATTGGCGCCGCCGTTGGTGCCGCCGCCTCTTCACCATCTTCACCGCCATCTCCATCGACTCCACCGCCATCTCCATCGCTGTTGTTGATTCCCATGATGATGATGGAGTAGTTCTTCCTCAGGGCTAAGGGCTCTACCGGTAGCTATGTATTCATCTCTCTCTCTATGCATGATCATATTGTGATCATGAGCTTTGTAATCAAATAGTTCTACCTTGCTACTCAAGTGCTTTAATAGATATCTGATCTCCCCATGTGTGTGAAAGTGACAGCGTGCACACCATGGTGGCACTTAGGCTAGAGATTACAAATACTTGTTATGAGTTATATTTGGAGTTGGATGTTTCTATGAAATTGTGTTGTTTGTTGGAACCATCTAGAGATCAAGGTGATAGTGTGGGGTTATACAGATGGGGAAAGCGAACTTTCAGGAGTGTTGCTATAGCCCTACCATGGATTAGAGTGTCCAACCGGAGAGTAGTTCAGAGTAGTATCATAAAGAGATGATATTTATATGAGAGTGTTCACTAGTGAAAGTATGATGCCTAGGCCTTGTTTCTAAACATTGATACACCGTTTGCAACTAGATCTATTACATGTTTGCTTGCTTCCATATATTTGCCTTTAGTCTTTTCCACACGCCATCAAAGCTATTTTCTGGCACCGTTACCACTTATAATTATCCATACCACTTGTATTTTACTATCTCTTCACCGAACTAGTGCACCTATACACCTAACAAGTGTATTGGGTGTGTTGGGGACACAAGAGACTTCTTGTATCTTGATTGCAGGGTTTCTTGAGAGGGATACCTTTGACCACTTCCTCCCTGAGTTCGATAAACCTTGGGTAATCCACTTAAGGGAAACTTGCTGCTATTCTACAAACCTCTGCACTTGGAGACCCAACAACTGTCTACAAGAATAGAAGTGCGTAGACATCAAGCTATTTTCCTCGCTACTTCCGGGAGGTAAAAAGGTACTCACATCCTCTAGCTACTAAGCTATCTTCTAGTGCGGTTGCTGGTGTGTGAGTGCTCAAAGTTATTTCCTTTAGATTCTGCAATTATATCTTTTTGTTTCTTGTTTTTATTTTCACTAGTTAGGCTTAATGGAAAACAATTCAAAGCAATACCGAAGATTGGGATAACAACAAAGGTAAAGAACCAGGTATAAACTATGAGTATGATTGCATTAAGTCTTTCGCTGAAACTGCTAATTTTCAAGAGCTTAGTGCTAAATATGGGCTTGATCCTCAAATTCTTATTGATTGTTTTAGAGCCTTTGCTTCTCATATTAATGCTCCTAAAGAAAAATGGGACATGTATCATGAGCCTTTTAAAGACACTTGCATGGAAAATGAATTTTTTATTAATGATAGCAATAAACATGCTCAAACCTCTGAAAGTACTATTTCTTATAAGCATGTTAATTTTTGTGGAATACATAGACCTTGTGAGAATAATCAAATTGAAGAAGAATATTGTATCACCCATAGGAATGAAAAAACTAGAACATGGTATAGGGCTCTAAATGATCTTGGTAAAAAAGTTTGTGCCCTCTATCCTTTTATTTGTGAACTTTGCTTTGAAGTGGGTCATTTCAATTTTCAATGCTCAGGCCATAATAATAGCCCTTCTAATCCAATGAGTACTGCAAGTTTGTATTGTGATGACATGATCACTCCTAATCAGCATGATGAACTTACATTATTTTTGGGGTGTGAAGAGTTATCAAGAAAAACCTCTTTGGTAGATATGGGTGCTTTTGATATGAATAGTGTCCTGCATGGTTGTCATCTTTATTGTGTTGATAATTGCCACACAAATACTTACATACAAAATATTATAAAAGATGAGGTTTTACCAAAATATGATAGGACTAATATGTGTTTTGATCTTATTAATGAAAAGGAGGAATCCTCCAAAGTTTCTTTTATTGTCTCTAACAATAAACCAGGGTATATGGAGAAGCTTCCTTTCAAGCCTATCCCTCCTAAAGAGAAGAAGAAAAAGAAGAAAATGAGGAGTAAAAGGAGAGAGGAAACGGTATTTTCCCCTAAGCATGTTGCTCCTATTATAGTTTTTGATGAGTCTGAACTCGATGATGTTCCTATGCCTGTTACCTATAGTAGTGATCATGATTGGGAAAATCACACTACTTTTGATATTGAAAATCTCTTCGGTACCAATTCTGAAAATGATGATATTAATAATTGTTGTACTATTAGTGACGAGGGTTTAACTCGTCAATGCCCATTGTTATGGACTTGGGTTTTGGAGAAGGAGGGAGCGCTGGAGACATCTATCAGCTAGCAAACAAGCACACAGGGGACAAAGGATTTACCCAGGTTCAGGCCTCGTAGAGGTCCCTACTCCTGCTTGTCTGCTCGTGGAATTATTGAACGAGTCGAAAGTTACAATGGTACGCAGATGCAATCTGGCGAGGGTTGTGGAAACTAGGGTTGCGTGTCTCCTCCTCGCCGCCCCCTCCTAGCCTTTATATAGATAGGCTAGGTCTCGGGTAGCAGGTCGAGTCGGTTACAAGTTAGGGTTTTCCCCTTCAAACTTTCTATCTTTAGCTTCTTCTTGTCCTTCAAGCAATCGAGAGTCCTTAGGTTACTCGAGTCCCTCCATCCGGGCCTTGGCGACACCGTGGGCCTGTATGTATTTGGACCGTATATACCAAGCTCGAGCACCTGTAGGGTATACCCATGTCAGTAGCCCCTGAGTGTCCAATGGAATCGCAGATTCGACTGGGACTTTTTGAAGCCTTCGAGTGCCTAAATGAGTACATTTCGATTGCTTTTATTTGTGTCATAGGGATTGTTGATATACGTGCCTGATATAGCCGAAGTATCGGTATCAGTTAACCATCTTAGGGTGAAACAACGCAATCTACTCAAATTCGAGTCCCCGGACTCGAATCCGGAAAAATGCTGGTGTAATTCGACTCAGGCCGCGGAGGTCTTACGAGTCAATTCCAGATTATATGGTGTGAGCACTTGACGATCCGTCAAGGCATGTTCATCGTGCATGTAGGCACGGATATGTTTCGTAGTCTTGATTAAATGCGTTGCCAGGCCTTATTCAGGTCTTATCTTCACGCCCGTAGGCGCGACATCCGAATTTTATCATCGCGAGACGATTCGGGTAACCAGAGATGCATCTCTTTGTAGGAAAAATTATGAGGCGGTGTCGCCATGAGTTTCAGTGTGGATGTTATCAACACACAGTTTTTGCACAAATAATCATAGGGTGCGCGACCAGCGCCCCTATGGAGTAGCCCCGAGTGCTGGTTGAGTCAAGACTCAGGGGACTAAAGAACTTTGCAATCTGTCGTCTTTTGCTTGCTTGTTTCAAATGATGACTCAGCAGTACTAAAACACTTTTTATCATTGCCGCCTTTTGCCTGCTTGTTTTCGGCGCTCCCTATGGGAGTAACACATGTCCTTAATCAAACTGTGTTTCGAGTGGTTGGGTTTGCTTTTGTGATTGTCCATGTTCCTGCAACAAGAAAAAGAAAAGTCATAGGGTGCGCGGCCAGCGCTCCCTATGGGAGTAGCCCCCGAGTGCTTGGTGGAGTCGAAGACTCTAGCAAGGACTAAAAATAGTCGAAGTTTTCCACTGTATAGCCTTGATGACGTCAGTGTTGACGCTTGTATGACCTTAGTTGCCTGCGTGAGCGATTTTGACGGGACGTGACGAGCGGTGGGTCCTACTTTCTGACTTTGATTTGACTGGGCATGCGTAATCTTATTTTTAACTGTGTCTCCTTGATTTCCGCGCGTAATGGTAGAAGTGGGGGGACGGTTCGCGCGTCCTCTTCTCCACGTGTCCAACACGATGCGTGCCACGTGTCCAAAAGGGTTTTTGTCAGCCGTTGGATTGCATCTCCCAGGGGTTAAGTAGCGATGTTGCGGCGGTAATTTCCCATTTGTGCTCTTTCTTCCTTGCTGCCATCGCCATTGCTGTTGCCTTTCTGCTTTCCCCTGCACCCATCTTCTCCATGACGCTGGACCAGATCCGTTCGTTCCCAAGCTACTTCCTTCGCTCACATCACCACCGCGCAATGGGGAAGAAGAAGGGAGGCACTGCCGCTGATTCCGCGGCCACCCTCGCTGCAGCGAAGAAGAAAGGTGGCTCCGCTACTGCGGGCACTAGTGCCGCCGCCGTCGGGGAGAAGAAGGTCGCGGGCACCCGCGTGACCAATGGCGCATGGCGCCCCTCTATCATCAAGGCGTCGGATCTCTGTCTTCTTCGCCAAGACGGAGTTATTTCTGCAGCAGTCGCCGATTCGCGCATCCCCAGCGGTGAGACCATTCCTGTGCCTCTCGCTGGTTTTCGAGTGATGTTTCTTGCATTCATCATTCGCGGTCTTTCCTTGCCTCTTCACCCCTTTCTTCGGGGTCTTCTTTGTTTCTATGGGCTCCAGCTCCATCAGCTGTCCCCAAATTCGCTCCTCCACATCACTTGTTTCATCACTCTCTGCGAGTGCTGGCTCGGAATCGAGCCACACTTTGGTCTTTCAAGCGCATCTTTAAATTGAAGCGTCAGTCCGCATCCGGCTCTTTAGTTTATGACGTAGGTGGTTGCGGAATCCACGTCAACCCATCCGCCACCTACTTCGATATCAAGCTTACCAAGTCTGTCCAGGGATGGAGGGACAAATGGTTCTATGTTCACGACCAGAAGGCCAAGGACGAGCACTTTGGACTCGCGCCTTTCGATCCCGTGACTCCCTGCAAGAAGATGCGTTCTTGGAAGAACGTGACCATGCCTTCCGAACTCGCGGAGACAGACGTGTTATATCAGCACGTCTGCGACCTCGAGAGTCGCATAGGCGCAGAAGAGGGAGGCTGCGCCCTTGTCAGGACCTGGCTGCGTCGTCGCGTCCAGCCTCTCCAGGCCAGGGTCCATCCCATGTTCCAATAGGGTGGCGCTGATGATCCCACTCGCATGTCTGCTGATGGCATGTCCGCAAGTGAGGTAGATAAGAGGGTGCGACTGGTCACGAAGTACACCCTCAAGGATGTGCTTCCGAACAAGCCAGTCATTCCTCCTTTCGATGCTTCGAATCCTCCTCCTGAGGTATGGTTGTGTTATGTAGTAGCTTATTTTCTCGATTGCGTTTTCTGTTGCTTATCTGTTATGTTTGCTGATCTTTACTTTTTGTATGCAGGAGTGGGCGGTGTCGCCTTGCATGCCTCCCCTCCCTGAGGGGATTATTCCTCATGAAGCTTTGGAAGAGGTCGAGTCTGAGTCGACTGTCCCTTCCGATGTGGAAGAGGAAGCCCCTGAGTCCGAGAGCCCGGATACTCGCAAGCGTTCGCGTAGCGGGAATTCCGACGCGTTGACTCCTTCAACTCTAGGAGGCGCGGTTGTTGGCGTGGAGTCGCCAATTCCCGCCGTTCCTGTGAGGGTTGTGGCACCGTCTTCTCGCAAGAAGATGCGATTGCCCAAGGAGTCTTCGTCGGAGTCGGCGGAGGCCACGTTTGATCTTGACGAATTTGACTGGTAATTTTGCTAGTGCATTCATTCTTCTTTGTTTTCTTCTTGTTGGCTTTGTTTTGGAGTTTGCCCTTTCTGAGTGCGGATTTTGTCTTGTAGTCAAGAGGCGTCGTCATCTTCTGGCGACGTCGAATTTTTGAAGGAATCAGAAGTCACGACTTCAAGGGCCAAGGTAGAGGTCGAGCGCGCTCCTTCTCCAGCGGCGGCCCACTCCGGGCACAATTCTTCGAGCTCTCCTCACGTAGGGGAGCATCGAGTGGTTGCTCGGACGATGGTTCAGTGAACTTCTTTGGAGTCGCTAGAGGACCATGTAAGTATAGATTTCCTTCTTTCTTTTTTTTAATGTGGTAGTCAACGCCTTCTGCTGCCTTCTGCTGACTCCTTGTTTTGTGCGACAGCTCCTTGTAAAGGAAGCCACGCAGGTGGTGGAGCAGGTGATGGCGATGGGTCGCCAGCATGCGATGCTGGAGACGCGCCACCGCGTGGTCGAGAGTAAGTGTTCTATACTTATTCTTTTCGTCTTTTCTCTGTTTTGGTATAATCGACTGACAGCCAATTATTGGCTGCCATGTAGTTGAGCATAACGCTTTACTGCGCGATGTCGCCATGTTGGAGAAGACACTAGCCGCAGCTGTGAAGGGGCGCGACGAGGCAATCGCGGCTCGTGATGATGCCCAGAAGCGTGAAGAGGATCTGCGCACCTCCTTTGCGGCCAGGGAGAAGTTGTTCGAAGAGCAATTGTTCTCAGTCGCCAAGGCCCTCTCAGGTACCTTTACTGGTAGATATTTTATTGATGTTCTTCTCTTCCTCTGTAGTGCCGGTGGCACTAGAAGTTTGATCCATGTGTATTTTTGGTAGATCTTTGGCGGCTTGAGTTTTGATCCACAAGCCCTTTGTCGCGATGACGCTCTGGCGGGCGCGGTATCTGCGGTCGAGGATTGTAACGCCGCTGTCCAAAATACACTGTCCAAGGCCAAGGCCACCCTAAGTCGCCTCCGGGAGGAGCTGATGCCGAAGGCGGAGCTGGTCAACGATGTGGAAGAGCTGGTGGAGTTGCCATTGGGGTGTGCTCGCCACGCATAAGAACTCCCTCACATGGCGCGACCATGTCGCTTGCCATGGTGCAAGCCCATGGAGTCGAAGTAGATCCTTCTGCGGTGTCGAAGACGATGCCTGTTGGCGCGGATGGTCAGCAGGTAGTATTCGCTCCCTTTGCGACTGCCTGAGCCAAATATGGCCATTCCTTGATAAACACTATTGCCAAGTACTCGAAGGAGCTCAATCATGCAAAGAAGGCGGTGAAAACTTCGGCCTCAGGGGCCGGCGGAAATTCAGTGGCATCTGATACTGCCACAGACTTGATGAAGCCCCCGAGGTCATCGAAGTCGAAGAAGCCAGCTGCCTCGTAGTTAGTTTCTTTGTAATAGTTGATGAATCGCTCTTTTGATTAGAGAACATGCCTGTTGGCGAATGTGTTTGTAGATACTTTTATGCTGATCCTGAATGCATCTGTTACTTTTGACTTTTGAGTTGGTCGCCTTATTTGCCTCTGGCTTGATTTTTGGTAGGGTACATCAAGTGGTCCTATGGGGGGAACCCCGGACTCGCCATCTCTTGAGGATACATTGGCACCACCATGCTCCAGGGTAGAGGAGTTGTCCTTGCTTTCGTGACTTCGTGATCGCGTTAAGCAACTGGAGCGTGAATTGCCCGTGATCCGCGGTAGCGTGGACGTGTGGAAGTCAAAGGCTGAAAAAGCCGCCGCCCGCGAGCAATATCTGCTTGGCGAGGTGACGCGACTGGGCGACCAGTTTAAGTGTTAGTTTGCTCATCCTCGTCTTTTCCTTTGTAGTTAATCGCAATGGTACGTTGTACTCATGCTGTTGATGTTGCTTAATGTAGTTGTTAGCGCACGCCATCCGCAGGAGGAGAGGGATAGGATTGCCATCCGTCTTCATGATCTCACCCAGGAGCAACTTCAAGAGAGTGGATACTTCTGGGTAGATCATGATCGTGTGACTGCACTAGCGACCCTGGAGGATCGAGTGCTGCTCTTTCTGAAGAAGTCGCAGTCGTGTTTGAAGAACATCTATCAGGCGATGTTCCCGCTGGATGATACTCCATCAAGCCTGCTGGCTCTCCTGACCAAATTTCAAGATATGTCCGCGGTTCGCGAGTGCGTGAGGTAGCAGTTGGTGGCTGGTGCCAAGGCTGCCCTTTCCATGGTGCGTTTGCACAGGCCTGACGTGGATGTCGCCGCCATTGCCTCTGGGCCACCGGTGCCACCAGTAGGATCTTCCTGGAACATGGTGCCGCACTATCAGGCGGTGGATCGTCCAGCCGAGGAGGTCATCGACTTCTTTGAGGAACAGACTAATGTTCTTCTGTTGCAAGGGTAGCCAAATATGTATCCTGCACATAGGTGTCCTAGTGTTGTAAAGCTCTTATACATTTGTACATAATTTACTGTTGAATGTTTACAAATAGCTTTAAGTGTGGGGTGCGTTGCACTTATGCGAGTCCTTTTCGTTAGCCTGGCCATCTTTGTATGGTTCCCTTGTCAACCTGTCAGGTGCGTTGCAGCTGGGTTGAGTTTGTGTTAAGGGGTTCGATTGATGTGCCAGCTACTCAGGATGCCGCGTTATTGTTCGAAGAACATATGTGTATAGGGTGGCGTAGCCCCCGAGTATGAAAGTTGACAAAGTAAAGGAGAACACGGAGTTTTGGGGCACTTAGCTTTTATTTATTCGAAGAACAGTACGAAGTACAATGTGCGGCTAAGTAGCCTTGGCTGAATAGCCTTATTTGCGATGCAAAAGTAAAGAGAAACGACTAAGGGTAGAAGCGTCGCAATTGTGCGACGTTCCAAGGGTTGGAGTGTGCGACTCCTGTCTCTAAATCTTGAAGGCGATAAGCGCCACCTGGGATTACTTCTGTAATCACGTACGGTCCTTCCCAGGGGGACTCGAGCTTGAGATGCCCTGGCTTCGCGCGCAGACTAGGTCACCTTCGACGAAGGATCTGGGGCGAAGCCTTCTGCTATGATAGTTGCGCAGGTTCTGCTGGTAGATCATGGATCTTTATGTGGCGATTTCTCTTGCTTCGTCAAGGAGGTCGACGGAGTCTTCGAGTGCGAGGGATGACTCACGCTTTTTGTGGCGACTGGCGTGGCGCTTTACCGTACCTCGGTGGTAGTACTGCCTCTCCGTGTACCATAAAGAATGGTGTGTAGCCGGTGGTGCTGTTTGGAGTTGTACGCAGGCTCCAGAGTACGGATTGCAGTTCGTCTGGCCAGCAGCCCGCGGCTTGTTCGAGTGGTCGGAGGAGTCGCTTCTTGATGCCGCTGCAGACGAGCCCGTTTGCCTTTACCACCTGACCGTTGGTTTGTGGGTGTGCTACTAAGGCGTAGCTGATGTTGATCCCCAGGTTCTCGCAAAATTCTTGGAACTCCTTGGATGTGAAGTTCGTTCCGTTGTCGGTGATGATGCTGTGCGGCATGCCGAAGCGGTAGACGATGGACTCGAAGAACTTGACTGCGCTGTGCCCTGATTGCTTGGTTACTGGCATGGCCTCAATCCACTTGGTGAATTTGTCGACTACGACCAAGAGGTAGACGTAGCCTCCTTGCGAGGACCTTGGAAGTTTGCCAACCATGTCGAGTCCCCACTGGGCAAAGGGCCAGGCCAATGGAATAGGCCGGAGTTCTGCGCCTGGTGTGTGTGGCTTGTCTGCGAATCGCTGACAAGCGTTGCACTTTTGGACTATATCCTTGGCGTCGCGCATGGCCGTGGGCCAGTAAAATCCAGCTCATAGAGCTTTGGCAACAAGGGCGCGACTGCCGGCGTGGTGCCCACAGGTCCCTTCATGGATGTCGAGGAGGACTGCTCTTCCATCGACTAGGGAGATGCATCGTTGTAACACGCCTGTGATGCTGCGTTTATACAATTCGCCGTTGATAACGGCGAATGCCTTGGAGCGTCGCGCGATGTGTCGTGCATCTGTCGGGTCGTCCGGTAGGCGTTTGCTGAGGAGGTACGTAATGTACGGCTGCATCCAGGATTGTTCGATCATCATGACGCTCATTGGTCCCTCGAGTCCTGTGTCGAGCTCCAAGTCATCGAGTGTTATTGGCTCATTGTGTGGCGTAGCCCCCGAGTCCGTTGCTGCGCTTGTTTTCTTCTCTGCGGCCTTTGGCTTGATGGAGAATTCGCATATGCGCTCGAGAAATACCCCAGGTGGTATAGGTGCGCAGGTGGAGCCTATGTTGGCGAGTGCGTCCGCCTCCTCATTGCTTTCGCGGCCTATGTGTCACAACTCGCAACCATCAAAGTCTCCTTCAAGTGTGTCGTAGAGGTCGCGGTATGCGATCATGTTGTCGTTCAGTGCGTCGCACTCGTGCATTGTTTGGTTGACGACCAGCTTGGAGTCGCCATATATGATTAGCCTCTTTGCGCCGCAGGCTTTTGCCATTCTCACCCCGTGTAACAGGGCCTCGTATTCAGCCTCATTGTTTGAGGCTGTGAACTGCATTCGCAGGACGTATTTCAGCTTGTCCCCTTGAGGTGATGTCAGTATGACACCTGCTCCTGCTCCATCTTTCCTCTTGGACCCATCAAGTGCATTGTCCGGTAGGACATGTCCGCTTATCCGGAGTTGGTTTTCCATCCAATGTACGAGGAAGTCAGGAGAACTTGCGACTTGATTGCGCCGCTTTTCAGTATGTGATGTCTCGTGGAGACGATTCGATTCCCCAAAGCGCGACTACCTGTGGCGTCGTGGTTATTGAGGATATGTCCCAATGGGCGTCGTTGACTACCGATGGGGTGTTCACGGAAGTAATGGCGATCATCGGGCGGTCATAAAGGACGTCAGACGCCAGCTGTTTCGTTGGCGTGAGGACCTCGCTGAGGTAGTATACCGGGCGTTGTACGCCGTGGACCTTGTTTTCCTCGGCCCGTTCGACGACGAGCATTGTGCTGACCACTTAGTTGGTGGCGGAGATGTCTGATGTGATGGTTCCCTTTCTCGTGGAGTTACCAATCTTGGCGAGGTGGATAGCGCTTGAGGTCTTCGAATGCTTCTTGCGCTTCATTGGTCCACTCGAATTTGTCGACTTTTGGAGGAGCTGATAGAAGGGCGCCTTTTCTCCCATTCGATTGATCGACTGAGGGTTGCGATTCGCCCGGCTAGTTGCTGAACGCCTCTTATGTTCTTTGGCTTCTCCATGGCCAGTATGGCCTTTATCTTTTTCGGGTTTGCCTCAATCCCTCTCGCGGAGATGAGATACCCGAGCAGCTGCCCAGAGGGTATGCCGAAGGCGCATTTGTCCGGATTGAGCTTTATCCGGTAGCGATCGAGGTTGGCGAAGGTTTCACACAAGTCATCGATTAGAGAGGCTTCTTCCTTGGTTTTGATTACTATGTCGTCGACATAGACTTGGATGTTGCGACCTAGTTGCTCCTTGAGGCAAGCATGCATGCACCGCTGGTACATGGCTCCTGCATTTTTAGCCCAAAGGGCATTGTGTTGTAACAGAACACACCGAAGGGCGTTGTAAACGCGGGCTTCTCCTGGTCTTCCTCCTTCATTCGAATTTGGTCATAGCCTGAGTAGGCGTCGAGGAAGCAGAGGCGCTCGCATCCAGCGGTGGAGTCGATGATTTGATCGATCCGTGGTAGCGGGAAGTGATCTTTTGGGCAGTGCTTGTTTAAAGAAGTGAAGTCCACGCACATCCGCAGGATATCCGTGTCCTTTTTGGCACCAGCATCGTATTGGCGAGCCAAGTGCTTTCCTTGATCTCGCGTATGAATTTGGCCTCGAGGAGTCTGTTGATCTCCATTCCGACTGCTTGTGCCCGTGGCTCGAACGTCGCCGATTGTTTGCTTGGCGCCTTGCGTCGGGTTGACGTTGAGTGCGTGCTCGCGAATTCCTGGGAACTCTGGCATGTCCGCAGGACACCGTGCAAAATTTCCGGTGCTCACGGAGGAATTGACGAGCCGAGTTCTTATCGGGACTCAAGTTGTTGGCGATAAGGGCCGCTTTAGCGGGATCGATGGATGGACCTGCACCTTCTTTGTGTGCATGATGAGTCGAAGGAGAGGTCGTGAGCTTGGCCTACTCGAGCGGTTGTCTGTTGTTTCCTTCAATCGCGAGCTCCTCCTGCATGCCGTCAAGGACCGGGAGATTGTTGAATTCCCTGTCGCAACTATCGGATCGCTCGAAGCTCCCGTTGATCGTGATGACGCCGTTGGGACCTGGCATTTTCATATGCAGGTAGGCGTAGTGGGGTACTGCCATGAACCTAGCGAACGCGACGCGTCCGAGGATGCAGTGGTATTGTGAGGGCCAGTCGACAACCTCAAAGTCGATGCGCTCGCGCCGGAAGTTCCTTGGCGTGCCGAATATGACGTCGAGGTTGATTTTTCCCAGGGGGTATACGCCTTTCCCTGGGACGATGTTGTGGAACGTTGTGTTCGATGCCTCCAAGCAGGTTAGAGGGATCCTCATTGCTCGCAAGGTACTCGCGAATATGAGGTTGATGCCACTTCGGCCATCCATGAAGACGCGACTCATGTCGAAGCCTCCAATTTGCGCCTCGAGTACAAGGGGGCAATGGCCTGGGCGAGGTACTTGAGGCGGGTGGTCGCGTTTGTCGAAGTTAATGCACGACTCACTACCACTGAGGTACTCAGTGGTGGATGGTGGCGAGTGCGTGGCCAAATTGACTTGGCGAGTGATGGCCTTCTGCACCCTATTGGAGGGGCGCCCCTTTTGGATCATCATGGTACCCATGGCCCGTGGGTATGGTTCGCCTCCGTGGTGTTGGTCCGGTGCAGCTCCGTTCGGGGGTGGCCCAGGTGGTGGTGGTGGTGCGCCATGTGCCACGGCGCCTGGAGCGGCTCCGTAGCCTCTTTCGACTACATTGCGGTTCATCCGAACCAACCCCTCATGTAGCTTGAGGAACTCGCGGCAGTCCTTGAGGAGGTGGCTGGACTTTCTCTTGCCATCATGCTTGTCGATGTAGAAGTGTACCGTGCATGGCCCGGACAGTTTGTCCTCGATGGAGGTCGCGGGTGCTTCATCGCGAGTGCGGCTTTACCATACTTGCGTGGTTTTCCTGGAGTCGCGGTATCCGCTGCTGCGGTATCTGCTGTTGCGGTTATCGTCGCGCATATCGGCGTAGCCGGCTGCGACCATGTTGACGTCATCACGATCGTCGTAGACGCGCATGCGACGCTTACTCTGGCGGTCGCGTCTTCGTTCGAGTTCTGCCTCCTTGTCAGAGTGAACGCGATTCTTCACCGAATCTTCTCCATCAGCCCACCAATTCGCGATCTCCATCAGGTGGTCGATGGTCTTGGGCTTTGAGCGGCCTAGATCCTCCCTGAGTTCCATGCGGCGGACACCACCGTTGAATGCATCAATCGCGCGGTCTTTCGAGATGTTCTCCGCGGAGTTCTTGATGATGGACCACCTTTGGATGTAAGAGCGTAGCGATTTGCCAGATCTTTGCTGGCAGCATCTCAGTTCTTCGATTGAAGCGGGGCGTTTGTACGTGCCCTTAAAGTTGCGCACGAAGCTGTAGACCAGCTCATCCCAGCTGCGAATGGATCCGCATGGGAGGTTATTGAGCCATGCCCGGGCGGCGCCTGCATATGGCTGCAAGCATTGCATGGCAAGATGCCGACTACCTCGTGCCTGACGGAGGAGATGTGATCCTCCAGCCAGATCTTTGGGTCCTGCAGACCGTCAAATTTCGGGTTCTCTGATGGGAGTTTGAACCCTTTAGGCATTCGCTTTTGCCTGATGGATCTGCTGAAGCATCTGGCGTCGCAGAGCTCCCCATCTTCTTCTTCTGAATCAGTCGACCGAGCACGTCGTGCCCTTGACTTGTCGATCTTGCGCTGCGTGAGTTCATCGCGTGCATTGTAGTCGCGATCGTGTCATTGTGAGCGGCGGCGCCGAGACACGTCATGACTGTCATCACTGGACGAGGGCGAGGAGTAGCGCTTTGCTAACGCTTTGCCCTTTTTTGGGTCTGGTACTGGTTCTTTGTCGAGGGCGGCCTCGATTAGCCCCAGGCCTGCGATCGTAGATCGGTGCATGGCCATTCGGGGATCTCCAGCTGGTGGCTGGTTATTGAGAAGGTACATGGTGGCCGCTGTCATCGCGGCCTGTGGTGTCCTGGGAACCACGTTGCCTCTCGTGTCGACTGTCATAGAGCCGAAGTCGAGGACTTTCGCGGCGTCTATGCATTCTTGTTTGGTGAGGTGATCCATCCGCGATTGCCTCTTCCTGGCGAGATGCTCGTTGCCTCTTGAAGAGGATCCTCGGTAGGAGGAGAGCCCAGCGTGACGAAGGCTTGACTCGTCCGCCGCCTTTTTACGCGCCTCAAGTTGCGCGATTGCTTGTTTTTGGCGCTTGAATTCCTCTTTTAGGAGCCAGTGGTAGCCCATCATCAGTTCTTGCAGGGACCCGAAGGGTAGAGGTGCACCTTGTAGGGCTTCGCGGCAGCGCTCCCACTCTTGCTCGTTGAGCCTGATCACGACGTGTTCGCCGGTTTGCTCGTTGATTATGCTTGGAGGTTCGACTGCTCCTCCATTGCCGCCGTTGCTGCCGTTGGCGGCGTTGGGCGGGTCGGTGCCATTGCCGGCGTTACCACCGTTGCCGCGATTGCGTGGATCGGTGCCATTACCGGTGTTGCCACCGTTGCCGCGGTTGGTGGAGGTGTCGCCCGCGTTTATGACGGCGCACATGAAGTGATTTGGGAAGCTGTTGCTTCCACAACTTTCAGATCCGGAACCGTGGGTTCCATCTTCAGTGGTCAGATCGCTTAGATCGGAGTCGCGACTGTTGTCGCTGACCATGTTCCCAACTACCGCCGGAGCATTGAGCTCGCTGAGGGTGCCGATCGATGGAGGGAACCATGATGCTGGGGCAATCGCCGATGCTGTCGGCTGATCGGGCATGCGAAGCGTGCCCACCTGACCAACTTGGAAGCGGAAGATCCCAATCGCCAGGCTGATTCCGTCGCCCACGGTCTCGAAGGCCGAGCGAGTAGCCGGCGTGTGGACGGTGAAATCGAAGGCGCCAAAAAGCTGGAGAATCTCCGCTGTTGCAGAGTCGTAGATCGCGTTTGACGGGGCCGAAGAAGCCGCAACATCAGCACTCCCAATCCCCACGGTCGGCGCCAATTGACGAGGGTTTAACTCGTCAATGCCCATTGTTATGGACTTGGGTTTTGGAGAAGGAGGGAGCGCTGGAGACATCTATCGGCTAGCAAACAAGCACACAGGGGACAAAGGATTTACCCAGGTTCAGGCCTCGTAGAGGTCCCTACTCCTGCTTGTCTGCTCGTGGAATTATTGAAGGAGTCGAAAGTTACAATGGTACGCAGATGCAATCTGGCGAGGGTTGTAGAAACTAGGGTTGCGTGTCTCCTCCTCGCCACCCCCTCCTAGCCTTTATATAGATAGGCTAGGTCTCGGGTAGCAGGTCGAGTCGGTTACAAGTTAGGGTTTTCCCCTTCAAACTTTCTATCTTTAGCTTCTTCTTGTCCTTCAAGCAATCGAGAGTTCGTAGGTTACTCGAGTCCCTCCATCCGGGCCTTGGCGACACCGTGGGCCTGTATGTATTTGGACCGTATATACCAAGCTCGAGCACCTATAGGGTATACCCATGTCAATTAGTGTTATCCATGTTCCTTCCAATGATGATATGTTTACAAATGAACACACTTTGGAAGATAATTATTCTATTGCTTATGATGATACTATACCTCTAATATATGATGATTGCAATGATGAATATGATATTTTCAGTCCACCTACTATTGAGGAGAAAATTAATTATGATTACAATATGCCTCCTATATTTGATGATTATGGTGATGAGAATAATAATGATAGCTATTTTGTTGAATTTACTCCCACTATAAAAATGACTACGTTTATGTGGGGAGTATTAATTCTTTTATGCATGTGGCTCATGATAAGAATGTTTCATGTGATTGTTATATTGTTAATTTTATTCATGATGCTACTGAAAGTTATTATGAGAGAGGGAAACATGGTTTTACGCATCTCAATAATATTAAGTTTCCCCTCTTTATGTTGAAAGTCTTGAAGTTGCACGTGTTTGGCTTTCCTATGATTGTTGCTTTGTACTTTCATGACTTGTTTCTTTACAAGATTCCTATGCATAAAGTGGGTTAGAATTAAATGTGCTTTTAATTTGCTTCTTGATGCTCTCTTTTACTTCAATTCATATTTCTTATGTGAGCATCTTCTCAAACTATCATGCCTAACTTAAAGGCGTTAAAGAAAAGTACTTCTTGGGAGATAACCCAATAGTTTTTTTGAGTCTTGGAAGTTATTAATTCTGTAATAACCTCTCCTTATCCTTTTTTATTTGATTTTTGTGCCGAGAATAACCTCTAATGAGAGGGAAGTAAGATTTGGGGAAGTGCTGTCCCGAAACAGATTTTTGTGCTTCACTGTAAAAATTCGTGAAAAATCTCTGTATGTCAGATGGAGCTGTAATTTTCTGAATAAATCCCCCAGATTGTTAGCTAACTTTCATTAGTTTAACACTTTTCTATTTGAGCAACAGAAGGTCTTAGAAAAAATCGGTTTTCACCTTCTGGTCTGTTTTGACAGATTTCTGCCATTATTTTGCCTCTTTATCGATTTCTTTTTGGGTTCTTTTTGGTGAATTGAGATTTTTGCAGGAATTGCTACAGTAGCTTGTGTTTTTAATGAAATTTTTGCTGTTTTAAAACTAAACCTCAAAGGTTTATTATCTTTTGAATGCACTGATGTTGCTAATGAAGGTTGTGTGAAGTTTTGTATGAAGGAAATTTTTAGGTGTAGGGAAAGAATGATGTAATGAGATAAAGAATAGATAAAAGCTCAAGCTTGGGGACGCCACCCTGTGTCACCCCAAGAAATATCCAAGAAGTACAAGCGTCAAAGCTTGGGGATGCCTAAGGCATCCCCTTCTTCATCAATAAAAATCTCAGGTTTCTTCCAAACACTTCATTTTTATTGTTTCATGCACTATTGTGTTGTTCTTGGAGCGTCTTTGTTTTTGTTTTTGCTTTTCGTTTGGTTAGTTTGCTTGAATAAATTGGTTGGACCCCCTCATTCGTACATTAGTTTTCAAATAAGATTGGTTTGGATTGGAAAAGAGTAGGAAAAAGTTCATGCTTAAGTGGTAAAAAGGAGATTGTTTTTGAATGTGGCATATGCTTTGTCATGTCATGCTTGATATTGTTTTGGCTTTATGCTTAGTGATTTTTGCTGTAGCATGACATGTTATAAACAATTGACATTGCTTAATATGTCTTGAAAGAATCATGCGTTGTTTTAGCATATTAAAGCATAGTATTGTGGTATTCTCCTTTGATGCTTTATTTGGGTTGACTTGGCGCATGCTCACACCATGTTAAGACTATACCAAGTCACCATAGCCTCTATGATCCTTTAGTTTTCGACTTGTAATATCACTTTATGCTTTAATTAATAATATTTTGTCGCTTTGCATGATTATGGCCATTATTGCTCTCTTAGTTGGTCGCTCCCAGTCTTTTGCTAGCCTCCATAACCAAGTATGAGTTCCACTCATGCATCCAACTCCAAATAAAGCCAAGTTATTCTAAAGAGTCCACCATACCTACCTATTAGCATTTGTTATTCCAAGTATATTCATGTTTTTATCTACCTTCCGAATTAAACTCGTTATGAGAAAACTAGTGATTAAAGCTCTCACAAACTTGATGGCACACTTTACTTTTCTTGCCCCTAATAAACTTGAACCATTGTGTCATCTATGTTGTATGTGCTTGCACTTATATGTTGGGGATTAGCAGAACCATGCTGTCATGGGGAACGCTTTCAACATTGCACTTGTACATTGTACCCAGTTGATATGATGCTCTTTTGTTTATGGATGTCGTCGGTGCGAAATGAAAGGGGAGCTTGTAAGTCCATGGAGTTATGTATGTGTGTTAGAGAAACGCCTGGGCGGCTAGTCTAATCCATGCCTAATCATGGTGGAAACCTGCAGCGTAACCATAATGAGCAATCCATGAAGCATTCTTCTTATAAAAAAGAGATGGGCATTGAGAAAAAAAGAAAAAAAATATGAGAAAAGAGGAAAGAGAGAAAAAAGCACCATTTTCCCATGGTAAATAAGAAGATTGCTGAGATGCTCGTTGTCTGCTTGCCTTGTCATTTTGATATGGGGATTCTTCCATATCATCGGGCAAGGGGTACCCCATTGGCGGTTCTCTATGATACACATGTACTTACTATGACAAGAACTTACCGGTAACTAAACTTGAGTAGCATGAGGATCGGCCCTCGTATTCAAGGGACATGAGATTTCCAACTTATACTTTGTAAAGCATATACTCCATAGTTTGTTCACTTTAACCTTAATCACTTCAAGATGCTTATGATAGGGGCAATGAGAGCTGAAAGCTAATAACTATCATAATTTTTGGAAGCTCTTTATGAGACTTGAATCCATGCTTCCTTCTATGAAGGTCTTTCTTCCACTTTTATATTGAGTCTCCACCTTCTATCCTTAGGCACCAATTAAGAGAGCATAGTTGTCATTCTTAGTTTTATGTGAATTGTCCCAAAACTTATTGATTGATTCATAATGTTGATATTGCTTGTTCTTGAACTATTTGTATCTGGTCACCCTTATGAACTTTGAAGGTGTCCTATGCATTTATGTTTTGCTACTCCATAAGGGACAAGCTGAATGCCACTATGCTATGTTTTTTATATATGAAACAAACAAACGTCTTTCAATGCATTGTTATTCATGAATCTTTTGTTTGTGCCTTTTTATTTACAACATAATTGCTATGTCTTATTGTTAGAACTCTATCTTTCATGTTCATGTTTAGAGTACCTTGATCCCAGCAAACAATGCTTTTACAATAATGATGATCAAGATTGTGTTGGATGTGTGTCACCTAAAAAATTATATTGTTTTTATCGTTTACCTACTCGAGGACGAGCAGGAACTAAGCTTGGAGATGTTGATACGTCCATAACATATCTATAATTTTTGATGGTTTTATGCTAATAATATGCTTTTGATACTCCTTTTTATATAAAGTTTATGATTGATTTGGACTAACCTACTAATAGTTGCAAACGTGCAATTGCAAACGTGCACAATGTTCTTGTTTTACACTTTAATATGTAGGAATTACCAAGAATATAAGTGGAAACCTTGTTGAGTCAAATTGGGATTTTCCAGAAATCTGTCTTAGAACTCTTTTTGAAGATGGTCACGTTTAGTATCGAAGACGGCGTCAAACGGAAAACTCTTCAACTACAAAGTTGTTGGAAATTTCACGACAAACGTTCTGGACATAAAATTTAGCTGATTCCGAGTCCGGACGGGACCGATAGGCCCGATTTACTGCAGCCCAAGATGGGGTGACGGGAATCCGAGAAGCTATATAAAGGGAGGAAATCTAATTCATGGGAGACACCTCCACCCACGAATTTGCAGCCACCAAAGCCACGTTTTTTCCTCCCCATAGATCCCATCTCCATGGGAGAGGGCTCTGATACATTGCAAATGTATCTATAATTTTTAATGTTTCATGCTTAGTTTTATCCACTTTCTTGTGTTTTGTCCACACTTTGGAGTACTTTTCATATGATTTCTTGGACTAACCTATTAACAAGAGCCACAATGTCAGCTGCCTGTTTGCTGCTGTTTTTGGTTCCAGGAAAGTTAGAAAATGAATATTCTCGGAATTGGACGGGACAAAAACCAAAGTGCCTATTTTTCCGGAAGTCATCAGATGCCAGAGTACGAGACGGAGGGGGGCCAGGGGGCCACCACACCACTTGGCCGCACGGCCCAGCCTAGCCCACGCCAGGGGTGGTATGGCCGCCTTCGGCACCCCCTTGGCCTCCACTTCCGCCTATAAGCTGCCCTCGGGACGAAAACCCTAAGTACCTGATCAAAAATTCACGAAAGAGTCTGTAGCTGCCGTCATCTCCATCCCTAGATCGGGAGGGATCTGAAGCTCTTCCTGGCACCCTGCCGGAGAGGGGAATTCACCCTGGAGGCCTTCTTCATCAGCATACAAGCCTCCGGTGTGATGCGTGAGTAGTTCATCCTTGGACTACGGATCCATGTAGTAGCTAGATGGTTGGTTCTCCTCCTTTGTGCTTTCATGTCTAGATCTTGTGAGCTCCGTTCATGATCAAGATCATCTATTTCTAATTCTACATGTTGTGTTTGCAGGGATCCAATGGATATTGAGATGCTATTTCAGATTGATTATTGATTCTATCATGTCTTTGTTATTTGAGATCTTGCATGCTTTCCGTTGTTAGTATCTATCTTGGCCAAGTAGATGCTAGCAACTCCAAGAGTTAGTATTTATGCTCGATAGTGGGTTCATGCCTCCGTAATCTGGGAAGTGATGTAAATCTCTAAGGTACTAGATGTCTGTTGCTACTAGGGAGAAAACAACAATCCTTTGTTCATAGAACAATCGTATTGTTTACTTTACACGCAATTAAATAAAGCAATAGTCCGTTGCTTGCAACTTAATCTTTGGAGGGATTCGATGATAACCTGAAGGTGGATTATTAGTCATAGATGCAGTTGGATGGCGGTCTATGTATAATGTTGTAATGCCCAATCAAGTTCCAAAGGAGTCAAGATGATTAGTATATGCATGTATTGCTTTCTCGATGTTTGTCAATTACCCCGCTGTAATTTGTTCACCCAGCATGTTATCTATCTTAAGGAGAGCCACCTCTAGTGAACTATGGATCCCGGTCCTTTTCTTTTACATACAATCTACAAACTGTTACTGCTTTGTGTTTACTTTCTGCAAACTATTATTTCTTTCCATTCGATACGTTTAATCCTTTGTTTTCAGCAAAACACAGTGAGATTGACAACCTCATCGCAAGTTGGGGACAAAGTTCTGTGGTTGTGTTGTGCAGGTCTCCACGTAGCTACTAGCACCGGTAGTGCACCCTGCCAAGGCTCAGCTACCAACACCTTTGGGGTGTTTCCTTGCTCCTACTGGTTCGATTAAACCTTGGTTTCATAACTGAGGGAAACTTGTTGTTGTGTTCATCATACCTTCCTCTTGGGGTTCCCAACGAGCTCTACATCAACCACGAGCCATCAAGCATTTTTTCCGGCCATGTCGGGAGCGAAGAAGAAGAAACTCCACGCCAACACCGCACCAACATTTTCTGGCCGCTGTTGCTGTGAGTCAAGGACATCTTCACAAGGGGAGTCCCTCATAACCAATCTCTTTACTTTGTTATTTTTGTTTTGCTTAGTTTCTTTTTGTTTTGTTTGCTTGTTTCTTTATCAAAAACACACAAAAAATAGTTTTACTAGTTTGCTTTCTTATTTGAAAACACAAAAAAATGACTACTCTTGAAAACACTAAGTTGTGTGACTTCACTAGCACCAACAACAATGATTTTATGAGCACACCTATTGCTCCACATGTTCCCGAAGCTACTTTCTTTGAGATAAAACCTGCTTTGCTCAATCTTGTTATGAGAGAACAATTTTCTGGTATTGGTAATGAAGATGCTGCTGCCCATCTAAATAACTTTGTTTAACTTTGTGAGATGCAAAAGCATAGGGATATAGATGGTGATATTATTAAGCTGAAATTGTTTCCTTTCTCTTTGAGAGGAAAAGCTAAAGAGTGGTTGAATTCCTTAACTAAGAATAGTATTGATTCTTGGACTAAGTGCAAAGATGCTTTTATTGGAAAATACTATCCTCCTGCTAAGATTATATCTATGAGAAGTGAAATAATGAAGTTTAAACAATCTGATAATGAGCATGTAGCTCAAGCTTGGGAAAGAATGAAATCTTTGGTAAAGAATTGTCCCACTCATGGACTGACTGCTTGGATGATCATCCAAACCTTTTATGCAGGATTGAACTATTCTTCAAGGAACCTATTAGACTCTGCTGCTGGAGGTACCTTTATGACCATCACTTTGGGTACTGCAACAAAACTTCTGGACAATATGATGGTTAATTATTCTGAATGGCATACTGAGAGAGCTCCACAAGGTAGGAAGGTAAATTCTGTTGAAGAAACTTCCTCCTTGAGTGATAAGATTGATATTATTATGTCTATGATTGTTAATGGGAGAGCCCATATTGATCCAAATAATGTCCCTTTAGCTTGTTTGGTTGCTTAAGAAGAGCAAGTTGATGTGAACTTCATAAGAAATAATAATTTTGTCAACAATGCTTATGGTAATAACAATTATAGGCCCTACCCTCCTAATAATACTTATGGCTATAATGGTAAACTTGGATCACCTACTGAAGGAAGAATTTTAGAAGTTGAAAGAGCCACTAAAAACTTCATGCAAATGCAATATGAGCAAAATAAACTATTCACTAAAACCATGGAGGAACAATCTACCATTTTGTCTGAAGCTCAATCTACATTAGCCATCAACTTGAGAGTCTAAATAGAGAAATTCCTAGTTTACAATTGAAACTCTCTAATGCTGAAAGAAATATATCATCTTTGTCTGAAGCTCAATCTTCTTTGATCAATAAAATGGCTGCTAAACCTGAAACTAATGATAATACCTTTGCAGCTACTAATGCTATACAAGTAAGAATTGATGAAAATGTTAGACTATTAGCTGAATTACATGCTAAGTTGGAAAGAGAAGATGAAATTGCTAGAAACATTAGTGTTAGTGTTGAGGCTAGTAATAGTTCTATTACTCTAGATGATAATTTTGATTTTGATCTTGATGGTTGCAATATCTCTAAAGTTATTAAGTTCCTACAAAAGCTTGCTAAAAGTCCTAATGCTAGTGCTATGAACATGGCCTTTACAAAACACATTACTGATGCTCTCATAAAGATTAAAGAAGAAAAGATGAAACATAAAGCTTCTATTCTTATAAAACAAGAAGATGGTTGGGAACCCATCATTAATATGAAAGTGAATGACTTTGATTTTAAAGCATTATGTGATCTTGATAGTAGTGTTTCTATTATGCCTAGAAGGATTTATGATATGCTTGATTTGCCACCACTTGAAGATTGTTATTTGAATGTCCCACTTGATGATAATGCTAAAAAGAAACTCATGGGGAGTCTTAATGATGTTCTTATTATGGTTAACAATGCCTATGTCCCTGTTCATTTCTATGTTTTGGATGTTGAATACAATGCTTCTTGTCCTATTACTTTGGGAAGACCTTTTCTTAGAACTGTTGGTGCCATTATTGGTATGAAAGAAGGCACCATTAAATATCAACTCCCACTCAAGAAATGTATAGAACACTTCCCTAAGAAGAGAGAGAAGATTTCTTTTGCTTCTCCTATGAAAAAAAAATTTGGTCTTAATGCTTCTTCATTCGAGAACACTTGATTCTTTTTCTTTGCTTCTTATGCCTAACTTCAAGGCGTTAAAGAAAAGTACTTATTGGGAGATAACCCAAAAGTTTTAGATGAGTCTTGGAAGTTATTACTTCAGTAATAACCGCTCCTTATCCTTTTTATTTGCTTTTTGTGCCAAGAGTAACCTCTAATGAGAGAGAGGTAATGATTGGGAAAGTTGCTGTCCCGAAACAGATTTCTGTGCTTCACCGTAAAAATTCATGTAAAATCTCTGAACGTATTTTTGAGGCGTGAATTTTTGTGCTTCTGCCCCAGGTTGTTATCTAACTTTCGTTAGTTCAACACTTTTTGATTTGAGCAATAGAAGGTCTTAGAAAAAATTCGTCTTAACCTGCTGGTTTGTTTTGACAGATTTCTGCCATTTTCTGCATTTGCTTCTTGTTGGTTCCTTTTTGAGTTCTTTTGGGGAATTGAGCTTTTTGAGGGAAGTGCTACAGTAACTAGTGTTCTAATGGAAGTTTATTTGGTGTTAGAACTGAACCTTAAGACCTATTATCTTGAGTGCACTAATGTTGCTAATAAAGATTGTGTGAAGTTTTGTATGAAGGAAAAAAATTCAGGTGTATGGAAGGAATGAGTAATGAGATGAAGAATGGACTAAAGCTCAAGATTGGGGATGCCACATGTGTCACCCGAAGAAACATCCAAGAAGTACAAGCGTCAAAGCTTGGGGATGCCCAAGGCATCCCCTTCTTCATCAATAAAAATCTCAGGTTTCTTCCAAACGCTTCATTTTTATTGTTTCATGCACAGTTGTGTTGTTCTTGGAGCGTCTTCTTTTTCGTTTTCGTTTTGGTTTTTTGTTTGCTTGGTTTTATTAATTTTCTGAATAAATTGGTTGGACCCCCTCTTTCATACATTGGTTTGCAAATAGTTTGGTTTGGATTGGAAAAGAGTAGGAAAGTTCATGCTTATGTGGTAAAAAGAGCTCGTTTTTGACTGTGGCCTATGCTTTGTCATGACATGCTTGATATTGTTTTGGCTTTATGCTTAGTATTCTTTGCTGTAGCATGACTTTTTATAAACAATTGAGATTGCTTAATGTGCCTTTGAAGAATCATGCGTTGTTTTAGCATATTAAAGCATAGTATTGTGGTATTCTCCTTTGATGCTTTATTTGGGTTGACTTGGCACATGCTCACACCATGTTATGACTATCCCAAGTCACCATAGCCTTTATGATCCTTTAGTTTTCAACTTGTAGTATCACTTTATGCTTTGATCAATGATGTTTTGTCGATATGCATGATTATGGCCATTATTGCTCTCTTAGTTTGTCGCTCCCAGCCTTTTGCTAGCCTCCACAACCAAGTATGAGTTCCACTCGTGCATCCAACTCCCTAAACCAAGTTATTCCAAAGAGTCCACCATACCTACCTACTAGCTTATGCTATTCCAAGTATATTCATGCTTTTGTTTACCTTCCAAATTAAACTTGTTATGAGAAAACTAGTGATTAAAGCTCTCACGAACTTGATGGCACACTTTACTTTCTTGCATCTAATAAACTTGAACCATTGGGTCCTTCTTTGTTGCGTATATGCTTGCGCTTTATAAGTTGAAATTATCAGAACCATGTACCATGGGGAACGCTTTCAACATTGCACTTGTACTTTGTACCCCGTTGATATCATGTTCTTTTGCTTACGGATCCCGTCGGTGTGAAATAAAAGTGGAACTTGTAAGATCATGGAGTTTGTATGTGTGTTAGAGAAACGCCTGGGCCGCTAGCCTAAGCCATGCCTAATCATGGTGGAAACTTGCAGCATCACCATAATGAGCACTCTATGAAGCATCCTCAATAAAAACCTATGCAAATAGCAAATAAAAAGATCGCTGAGATGCTCATTGTCTGCTTGCTTGTCATTTTGATTATGGGATAGCTCCCGTATCATGTGCAAGGGGTACCCTGTTGGCGGTTCTTTATGATACACATGTACTTACAATGACAAGAGCTTACTCGTGACTAAAGTTGAGTAGCATGAGGATCGGTCTTCGTAAGTAAGGGGCATGAGATTTCGGTTTATAACTTGTCAAGCATATCCTCTTAGTTGTGTCACTTTAACCTTAATCACCTTCAAGATGCTTATGATAGGGGCAATGAGAGCTGAAAGCTATAAGTACCATAATTTTTGGAAGCTCTTTATGAGACTTGAATCCCTACTTCCTTTTATAAAGGCCTTTCTTCCACCATTATATTGAGTCTCCACCTTCTACCTTTATGCACCTACTTTGAGAGCATTGTGGCCATTCTTAGTTCTATGTGCATTGTCCCAAGACTAGTTGATTGATGCATACCTTGATATTGCTTGTTTTAAACTATTTGTATCTAGTCACTCTTATGAGCTTTGAAGGTGTCCTATGCATTTATATTTGCTACTCTATGAGGGACAAGCTAAATGCTATTATGCTATGTTTTCTTTATGTGAAACAGACAAACGTCTTGCAAAGCATTGTTATTCATGAATCTTTTGTTTGTGCCTTTTCATGTTGCATCATAGTTTCTTTGTCTTATTGCTAGAACTTTGTCTTTCATGCTATAATTGAAGTACTATGATCCTAGCTTTGAATGTTTTACAAATACTTTGATCAAGTCTTTGATGGTGCATGTCACCTCAAAAATTATTCTTTCTTTTTATCACTTACCTACTCGAGGACAAGCAGGAGTTAAGCTTGGGGATGTTGATACATTGCAAATGTATCTATAATTTTTTATGTTCCATGCTTGGTTTTATCCACTTTCTTGTGTTTTGTCCACACTTTGGAGTACTTTTCATATGATTTCTTGGACTAACCTATTAACAAGAGCCACGGTGACAATACTGCTTTTTCGTTGTTTTGGTTCTAGGAAAGTCAGAAAATGAATATTCTCGGAATTGGACGGGACAAAAGCCAAAGTGCCTATTTTTCCGGAAGTCATCAGATGCCAGAGTACAAGACGAAGAGGGGCCAGGGGGCCACCACACCACCTGGCGGCGCGACCCAGCCTGGCCCGCGCCAGGGGGTGGTCTTGCCGCCTCCGGCACCCCCTCGGCCTCCCCTTCTGCCTATAAGATGCCCTCGGGACGAAAACCCTAAGTACCCGATCAAAAATCCACGAAAGAGTCGGTAGCCGCCGTCATCTCCATCCCTAGATCGGAAGGGATCTGAAGCTCTTCCCGGCACCCTGCCGGAGAGGGGAATTCACCCTAGAGGCCTTCTTCATCACCATGCAAGCCTCCGGTGTGATGCGTGAGTAGTTCATCCTTGGACTACGGATACATGTAGTAGCTAGATGGCTGGTGTAATATCCCAAAAACTTTAATCCAAGCTTATCAAGATCCAAATCATCAAAACTAGGGTTAATAAAAACTTTTCCAAATTATAAATGAAAGCATTCATGTGTATGTGCATTTAAATTAGGATTTGATTTGAATTGCCATGGTTCTGTGATCCTTTGCTTGTAAAATGTTTCTTAGGTGATTTAAACATCATCTACATCATTCCCAAACTTTTCCCAAAGAAAATCAAATCAAAAACAATTAAAAAGGAGGAATGGTCATTTTGGTCATTTTAATCCACTACACTACTTTGAGTGTTCCTAGCACTCATTTCTCAACAGAAATAATTATAGATCTTTACACCCTTGATAGTACACATAATGAGGTACCAAGGCCCGCTTTGCGATCTGCAAAAATCTTTCAAATGCTAATTTTAAATGATAGTTTAAAATTGAATCTATTTCATATGGGAAGATCCCACTATTTCAAAAACCACTCAAAAAAGCTCAATTTTCAAAACCCAAGCACCCACAGAGTCTCAAGCTTATTCCTAGCAAACCCACCAAAAATCTTTTCAAAATTCAAAAGTTTATTTCATGCGGCCATTTCATCAAACACTTGGCAGGCATGATTTACACCCTAATCCTAGCTCACTGTTTTGAACAGGGTTTTGCCCCCAAATGATCTTCATTTAATCCCTTTGTCCCCCTAGGGTCTAACCATGCCATTAGCACCCATCCCCTACCCCCCTATAGGCAAGGCCATGCCATGCCGAGCCACCCCTCGCCGGCCGACCATGCACTCGCCCTAGCAGACCACTTCCCTCTCTCTCGTCATGTCTAGGAGGTAGCCAGGACCTTACCGCCACCTGTTGTCCCCTTCCCGCGCCAAGCCTAGCAGTGGACCATCAGGGAGAGCCCGCGCCTAGTGCCACCGAGCCATGCCGAGCACGCGCCAGAGCACGCGCCAGTGCACAAGCCGCCGCTCGACCGCAGCTCGCGCCCACTGCTCCGCCACGACCTAGGGAACACGACGGACATGCCCGTTCGCCGCCCAACGAACCATAACCCCCGCTCGCTGTGGACACCGCCGCCTCTGCCGCTCGGAGTGCCAGCTGCCCTCGACCACATACCACCGCCCCTATGCCCGCATTGAGTTTCTAGAGCACCGCCAGGAGACCGCCTATCGATCGCCACCCTCAGCCATGCCGCTAGGCGCCCGTAGCCATGTCGCCACCGTCGCCTGCCCATCCCTCTCGGTCTCGCTGTCGAGCCTATAAAAGGAGGTCACCCCCAGCCATTTGAAGCACACCACTCCACTCCCCTCACCTCACTAACCGTTCCCTACCTCTAGCCGGAGCAGCGCGAGCACTTGCTCGCTGGAATTTGGCCAGAGTAGCCCGCAGCAGAGGAGGAAGGGGCGTTGCTGATTGCGACCACCCCCGGAGCTGCCTCGATCGTCCCTGAGCTCGCCGTCGACCACCAGTCCGTTTGCCCGCCTTGCCATTGTCGCTGGAGCCCTGGTACGCCCCCTATGCACCCCCACCGACCCGCTAGGGTTCAAGCTCACCGGCGAAAGGTCCGTCGTTGACGACAAGCCACAGTCGTTGATCCACAGCCTAATCTAACGGCCCACATCGCCCTGTACCGCTTCACACGTTATGAGCCACTGACTTGTGGACCCCCATGTGAGTTGAGCCCCGCGCTATGGAGTGACACTAGGCCGGCCCGTTAGAGTATCCTGCGTGACCAATTAGTTTGAATTAGGATTTTTCTTTTTAGTTTAAACTTAGTTCTGTCTCTGAGTTTAAAAATCAATTCAGAGAGTTTGACAAATCCAATTTGCATGAAACTATTTTTGCCTAAAAGGTATTGAAATGACCTATCCAAGCCCGTTGGATTTAATTCAATTAGAGTTATAGATCTCTCCTAGTAAAAATAACAAAACAGAAGCATTTGTACCTTACAACATTTTTCAAAATTCAACCATGATAGCTATTGAGTTGATTCCAACTCTCAAAAATCACATTTCACCATACCTATCTGAATATGTAATAATATTAAGGTTTACATGCAGTCACTTTGGACTAGTACCAAAATAAGGCTATATAGGTATTTGTAGTCACTTTAAATCATTAAATATTGAACTTAAACCAAAGTAATTATGACCCAACCCTTAAATCTCATTCCCACATGTTAGAATATGTGGTGATGACATGTGTCCACATGATCCCATATTTTAAGTGGTGAATATTAAATCTTAGTTAATTTTTCAATAAGTAGAAATTACTTTTCTAAATTAAAAAGAATGAAACTAGTGAATCAAACTTGTGATACTTGTGATGATAATAGATCATCAAATGTGTGTCTTAGACTACTAATTAGACTAGTTAAGTATTGTTTGGTGATTGTGTACTCCGTATGTATTTATAGACGATAGTACCGACCAAGTCTACGAGGAGGAGGAGTTCTACCAAGAAGAAGAAGAAAACTTCAACCACTACACCAACCAAGGCAAGCCACCATTAGCAATGCAAGCTAACACTTGCAAGTATAATGCTTAGCAAGCTAGGGGTAAACTAGATGGTTTAGCAAGATGCTATAGGCATGCTTGAGTCATATCACTTTGACTATTAGTTACCCCAAGTCTTATTTACAAGCTTTACTTCCTTTACTTTACCCAGGTTCTCTACTTTTTAAAGGTAGCATAAAGAGTATAAAACTTGACCTATTTTAGAACCCTTTAGATGTCATTCTATGGCATGAGATTGAACCCATAATTTTTTCCACCTTAGTGAACACTCTTAACTTAGTAGTTTAGAGTAGATAAAAACTTGAGTCACTTTAGATGGGAGCACTTGGTGAAAATGAATTATGGAAACCTTGGAATGATGAGTCATTCTATTGAGATGTTTTGACATGTGTTGAGAAACACAAATGGTTTATGATGATGAAAATGTTGAGGCATGAGCCTTAACCCTTTTATAAAACTGATGGTTGGATTCGGATGCGATACCATTCCAAATTTACCGTACAACCACACTACTTGAATTGGGTAAGGCTTAGCTGGAAATTTATATGCATTAGTATTAGTTCCCTCGCGGGAGAGGTTTGAGCTGAGGCTACCTCTCATGATGTCCACCTATGCAGTGCCCAAGATGACTGATGGTCATGGTTGGGAGGCCATGCTCATAGGAGAGGTGATTATACTAGGGTGTGTAAAGGGAAAGTTATGTTTGATTATCTGCATACTAAGTATGATGATTCAGGGTTATTGTAGCATCCCAATTGTCTAACAATTGCAATGCTACTAGCCTAGTCTATATATATATGCTACTTCATATATATAATTGTTGCATCATCATTATATCATGCTCATGTCATCATGCCACCTTGCATTTGAGCATCATATAAAACCCTTTTTGTGTTGGTTCTTCTCTCATATGCATTGTAAATTGTATTTGCCTCTTGATATTGTATTTGGTTGTTGATATATTGTTTAATGCCCAAGTTGAGTTGGGGGCATATCTTTTATTCCACTCCATCACCTTTCTCTGTCACCACCTTATAATTCCACCATCCAACTAAATATGAGCTTTGCACTTTATTGGGTTTTACCTCTAGCTCATATGGGTTGGGATGGATCCAATTCTTTTCCACATGCTCTCATCTTAGCATCATGGTGTTTTCACATTATTGATATATGAGAGCCACATGGCCACCTTTGCATGCCTTGTGGGTGGAACCCTTTTCCTAGCTTCCATATGGGTTATTATGGATCTATGCTCATGTGGGAATATTTTTGGGACTAGTAGGCATCTGGTGGAATATACACACTAGCAAGTCCCAATTATAATCAAATGTGATCATCTCCATCTACTCCACTTGGAACTTCCTTTTAAATTCTTTTGCTTAGGCCTTACTCCACATTTTGGAATGCATAAGAATAATGCCATGTAAATAATCTTGTTTTCACAAAAATAAGCATGGTATTAATTATTTATGCATGGCCCATGCAAGTACCACCACAATTAGGTCTTTTGGTTTTTTTTTTGAATCCTTGGGTGGTTCATCTCTCATCTATCTCTCCCTCCTTTTTGGCATGATCTTAATTTGATCTTGCTTAAACCCTAACCTCATCTTCCCTCTCTTTTCTTGTCTTGATCTTGTTGGAGCTTGGCATGTTCTTGGCTTGATCTTGACAAAAGCCAACCCTAAACCATACACTCATCTCTCCTCTCTTTACCATCCTCTCTAAACCACACCCCATCTAACCTAACCCTAGCCTCTCTCTCTAAGCTAAAGCCCTAACCCGAGCTACCCCCTCTCTCGGCCTCACTCCTCTCTCAACCACCTGGCCACCCTCTCTCCCTGGCCACACCCTAGCTACCTCCCACCCCAACCCTTACCAAACCTAACCCTAACCCGACCCTAGCTCCAACCCGAGCTCCCTCTCTTCCCCCTCTCTCTTTTCTCTCTCTGACATGAGGGCCCCTCCAGTCGAGCCTCCCCACCAGACCCTGCCGTCCCCACCTGGCAGCCCCCTAGCACCACCTTGCCCTGCTCCTGCCCCGACCCGACCACGTGAGGAGGAGGAGGGAAAGGTGGCACCGAGACCACCTTTTCCATCTACCCCACCTCCCCACGGCACCCCCTCTCCCTCTCTGCTATCTACCACCATCGCCCGGCTCTCCTCTGTCTCCCAGATCCATCCCAGGGCCCTGCCCTCTCCCCCTCTTCTCCACCGCCTCCGTCTACCCCATCGCCGGCAAAACCTCGGCCTCCACCGCCCCTTCTCTTCCAGCCGGTGGCGTGGCGCTCTCTGGCGTCAAGGAAGGCCGTGGAGCTCCCCTACGTCACCTGCACGGAGGCGGGAGGAGGAGCCTGTAACCGCTGCACCGAGCCGACGCCAAACCCTAATCCATTGGCCTCTGCATCACCGTCTCGTCCTGCTGCGCCGACCGATCCAGCTACACCAACATCTCCTCGGTGAGCCCCTAAACCCCCTGGACATGTCCCTCGCCAGACCGCCCTAGATCCGCTGCCCTTCCGCTGAGCACCTCGGTGCACCGACGAGCAGCGTCTGCTCTGCTCCCACGTCGCCAAAAACCCTACCTAGGCCACGCCTACCTCCCGACACCAACCCCAGCCCACCGCTGGTTCGCACCAGCGCGCCAACGCGTCCTGGATCGATCCTCGCCGCGCCAGACCGATCGTCGCCGGTGCAGAGAGAAGAAGCACAGTGCAAAGCGGTGTGGGTTTGCGTTAAACCCCCCCAAAGCTTTTTTCTCCTAAACTCATGGTCCAGCTCGCCCCGTCACCTCTCTGACGCTTTTACGTAACACCCCTAGCCTTTTTAAAACTCAACCCGCAGTACCCTGGATCGCATGCGTGTCGCGTCACCGGCGCTTGCAGCGTGGCCTGGAGAATCTTGTGGCCCCACATTCATTGGGGCTAGAACATTTCATGATGATAAAGCTTTTCATTGTTGTCTTCTTTGAGTCAGGGACCCCCCTTGTCTCAGTCGTTGTGTGGCTAGAGTTCGAAAGTGACAAAAGTTTTTCCTGTAATCTGTTTTAATTCAAATCTTTTCAAAATTAATTCAAATTAAAATTTAAATCTGTTTTTAAATAACTTTTAATTCTTAAACCCAAATAATACAAATAATATATGTTTTCAAATCAGAAAAATGTGAGGAATTCAAATATGCCATTCAAAATATATTTTGGACACTTAAAATTTCAAGTTGATTTAAATTACAACAAAAAATGCCCTTTTTCCTTAATAAATTAATAACTTTTGTTTTATAACTCCAAATTTAACAAATAATATGTCTAAAATGATTAGCTCGATGAGACCTTTCTGTTTATGCATTCCATGTTTTGTTTTGAAGCATGCATCATATAAATATAAAGGTTACAGCAACTAATATGAGGTTAAAATGGGGCCAAAACTCAATAAAATGATTTATTATTGTATTCCACACCTCACCCATGCCATGCTACTTTATTGCCATGCAAATTGTGCATCATTCATCATGGCATGATTGTTTGCTTGTCGCATTTTATTCATATGCTTGTGCACTTTATTTATGTTGGCCCTTGTTTGTTTGGTTCTTCTTGAATAGGCTGACGTGGGATATATCAAGAGACCAGTGAGCACTACCAGATCCTTCTCGCTTCAATCGAGCTGCCGTGCAAGCACTACCACATGCTTGCATACATATAGTACCTATTGCCTCTATCTTATTCTTGCATCATTGAGTCGCCATTGCATTAAATTGAATCCCAAGTATTGCATAGCCTTTACTTTTAAACCCCACCGAAGCTTGTTCCTCCATCCCATGAGCCATTACTACAGGAGTTGTTTGAGCCATGCGAGTCGTAGAAACAACATGTGTAGGGTATGTGAGTGTCGATGGATAACGAGGTACCTAAACAACTTAACCTGAGTAGTAATGGGATAACTAATGAAAGTGGCATCGGTGAGCCATATTCGCTATTTGGTTTTTCAGGCTCACTTGTGTCCGTGGGACCCCGAGTACTTGATTCTGTTCCTTGAATATTCGCTATCCACATCCGGAGGCTTATGAACCCCCTGAGCGAGCTTGATTCATTCTTATTTCTTGGGGCCACAAACTAGTTTGAGGTTTTATTTACTATCTGTACCTATGCCATGCTTTCTTTGCTTTATTTAAAATTGTGCGAGTCGCACCTTTGTCTTGCTTAGGTCCGTGACCCGTTTATTTATGTCGACAAGCCAGTCCACACTTCGGGTTCCCATTGTTTACAGCCTGCCCCACAAACCTTGAGTCCGTCTCAGCCAGCCGTTGCGCCAGTGGTAGCTTAATGGGGTGGCCCCTGAAATATTTCTGAATCCTGTGATCGCTTTGTCGTGGCCTCGTTGGTTTTGATTTGGTTTTTCGAGGTTGACCGTGTGTGTTGCTATTTGTGCACCCTGCAGGTAAAACTTTCAAAGCCGTGTCATGGTTATGGACGACTTGGAGCACAGTTTCCCGATCATAGACAAGCATAACTAAAGTACCGCTTTTAACTTGACTAAGTACCTGACAAGTAAATAGTGCAACACTCATGGAATGGATAATAAAACTGCCAACGGATGGGGGGTTGTTCGTCCGCTTCCTCGTCGGTAAGCGAGGAGGAGGATGGATCTGTTGATCTTACTGTTATAACTGTTGTTATTAATTCACGGACATCCGTCTATCTCTGGTTAGGCGGATGGTTAGAGAGTATCTATAGAATTGTTAGGGTTTATCTTTTGCTGCAATTGCGTCACCCCAGGTTGTGTCCCCTTTAGAGGCATAAAGACTTCTTTGAGTACCCTAAGGGTCTCACACGATAAATTGTTTGATTCGGATGAGCAGTAAACTCATAAGATGGATCTTTGGGTGGAGGAGACGGACGATGTGGGCAACGATCATTCGGTGTAGAGATTCTGGGAACGGGGATCCGTGAGATCTGTGGGCGGGATGTGTTTATTTATGGGGCATCTTATGCCGATTTGCTTCTTATACGTACTCGGATTTTGTCTTCCGCTTCCGCCTGATACTCGGATGTTTGATGTATGAGGAGATATCCTAAACTATTATATCTATCTAGGGTATTTGGATCTTGCCGTATGGCGTTGCAATATTTCCTTTCTTTTTAGATGGAATGACTCTGAGAACCATTGTATGGTGGCTTGCATACATACTCATTTGTGTATGTAGTTGATCCCTTCGCCTGCCGATTACGCCGCCCGTTCTTGTCCCGATGTTTGGAAATGGTTGGGACGGCCGAAAGGTCTACCTGTGTGTGGCATTTGGGCCCCACCGTACTATTTCAACCATTTCTGCTCATCCAGGCTTGTAACTAGGAGCGTAATTCACCGAGGTAGTTACAATTGGTATCAGAGCCATCCCGCCCTTCAGGGTCTCAGCCAAATGGTCGTTGTCAGTCTAGCAAATATTTTAGTAGCTATGTATACTAGGGAAAAACAAAACGCGAGAGTAGGACTGCTTCCACTTTTCTTCTTACCCACCCACCACCCTTTTCTGGTAAGGAAGTGTAACGTTTTCAATCCTCTTCTTAAAATTCAAACTAGGATTCACGTGTTCTGGGTTTCCGTAGTACCATAGAAAGTGTGTGTGTGTGTGTAATTCCTTGTCTATCTGTTGCATCCAATCCGTTATCACCATCTGCCTTTGGTTATCAACTGTTGGTACATTCCATACCGTCAGGCTTTTGAAAACCGGTGCGATCTATCTGACTCCTTGTTAACCGGTGCCATCTTCTTAAGGTTGTTCTTCCTTCCAGCAACTCCACATTCTGTGTAAGCATATGTTGCTAATCGCTACCTGATAAGTGATTTTGCGCATCTATTGGTATTTTAATGCCGAAAAATGCGCATCTGATGGTGATTGTAATTTGGTTCTCGGCATAGCTATATGACACTTATCATGAGTGGAATATGGAAACTGCAATCACCTCTATCCTCCAAATGGTGACGGTTATCTCCTGTGATTTTGAGTACACCGTGATCATATATATGCATATTCAAGTATCCTTGGAAATCCGGAGTTTCTCAAGGCACTACGGTGGTCTATCATCTGTCCATCATGCTGCACATCTTTTTGAACCCCATATCTGCACAATTCTCCTGGATAGGAGGGAATTGCATCTTTTCGATTCTGATAGCTTTGCTTAAGGTATGAGCTATCATCGGTTCTTAACCAAGATCTCTTTATCTTTGTAACCGGTGATCCGATCGACAATGTGAACCAGGTGACATCTCTTTTTCTTCCGAAGGACCGGATAATCTATTCTTCCAGTGCTTTTTCTTCAACACGAACCCGTGCTCTTAATATTGATCTTTCTAAGAGCGTTGAGCTCAGAAAGTGTTTCGAGCATCTGTTTGTTTCTCCCGCCTCTTGAACTTCATATTCTGGGAATATCCTGTTAATCCATGGTGGTATATGTTTTTAATATGCTCGCCTATCCGATATCAATGGAAGGACATGGAAGATCATCTGTGTCTCTTTCTATCAAGCTTCGTGAGCACTGCCTGTGTGCAAAGTTCTCAAAGCGTGAATTCTGACTTTTTGAAGTCACCTATCTCGACCACGTCCTTCTGCTAAATACATTGCTTCAATTCTGGAATTAGCGGGTCCATTGTTAATTCCATCCTCCATCTTCAACCAATCCGGAGTTGTTCCTTGTTGGCAAGTTATCATCGTCGTTTTGCTGAAGATTTTCCTCAAGACTGCTAAATCTTTCTCAATCTTTTCAAGAAGAACATGGAGTTCTTTCACCTCTGTCTCGTCAAGTAATCTTTTGAAAACCTCTAGTTCTATCATCTATGCTCAATCCACCGGAGGCCATGAAGACCTTCCAGATCTTGTATTCCTTCTATTCAAGTTGGTGCTATCTTTTCTGTAGCTGTTGAATCTTGCAGTTGTTCTCCGTAATCTTCCTTCATATCTTTTCGGTGGCTTGGTACTTCAGACATGACGACAACATCATCATCTTTATCTATCTGTGAATCCGGTGAATCATTTGCATCTATCCTTGTTCTCTAACGGAGTTCCATGAGTTTTGTCAATACCTTCAGTCTGTTTCGGTAGTTGGGTTGCATGGTTTTCTTATTCATGTGCGGAGTAATGCTTTGAGTGCGGGATGGAGTAGCTACCATACCACTACTCTTATCATTCGCTCTTGTACATTGAATTGGTGGATTAATGTGATTTCACTCATTCCACGGAAGTTACAAGTGGCCTTTATCCCTCGATACTTTTACTTCCGTCCTTGTTTTCCGGAGTGCTCTCTCGAAGAAAGTAATCAATAATCTCTTGTTGGAGATCTGTCTATTCTAGATGGAGCAAAATCTACAATTATCTCGTGGAAACAAACGCAAACTCTTTTCTGTCCTCGTCAATCTACCGGTGCTTGACATCCCCAAACAAGATGAAAGGAAACTATCTCTATCTTTGTTTCATCAATTCTTTTGTTGTGGTAAAGCCAATTATGGTTGATGCCATCAGCCGCAAATCTATTGCGTTAGCCTCAAGGCTAAAGAAAGCAATAAGTATCTCTACAATAAACTCCAGATCCTCCATATTCTTTGCTTCTCGGGATTCCACCATGATCTGGCGTCACATCCATCTCTGGAAGTTATATCCGCGCACCTCAATTGCGTGATCCTTTGGTTCTTACCGGCGCAACAAAAATCTAATCCGACGATGTCTAACTAAATATTTCTGTTGATATCAAGGGACTCTATTGTTTGAAGGCAATATTGTTTCCGTATTTCATTTCTCAAATCCGAGAGAAGATACGATGCTATTGTCATAGTGGTTCAAAACCTCTCCAATCTAGCTCTTTCTCTTCCGGCGAGACAAAGATTCATCCTCTCTCATATCAGTAAATCTTTAATCTTAACGGTGTGTCTTTCTTTATCCAGGATACATCATCTTTTCCTTTTCTTTCACAAGTGGTTCTAGCCTTTTATCTTGTTTCTCGAAAAACCGGAGCTATGTCCATCCTATCCTTCTTGTCTCACGACAATCCTTCAACTCTTCTAACCGTTGTTTCTCAAGCAAAACGCAAGACTCGCAACAAGTCTAGCAAGTTTTGCAAGGTGTAGTGGTCGCACCATTCAGTTCTTCATCATCTTGGGAACGCAAGGATCACCTTCGTTCGAACATCCGCCTCTCCTTGTGTTGTTTTCTTTTTCTAGGAATCTCGGGGCGAGATTCTTGTTTAGTGGGGGAGAGTTGTAGCATCCCAATTGTCTAACAATTGCAATGCTACTAGCCTAGTCTATATATATGCTACTTCATATATATAATTGTTGCATCATCATTATATCATGCTCATGTCATCATGCCACCTTGCATTTGAGCATCATATAAAACCCTTTTTGTGTTGGTTCTTCTCTCATATGCATTGTAAATTGTATTTGCCTCTTGATATTGTATTTGGTTGTTGATATATTGTTTAATGCCCAAGTTGAGTTGGGGGCATATCTTTTATTCCACTCCATCACCTTTCTCTGTCACCACCTTATAATTCCACCATCCAACTAAATATGAGCTTTGCACTTTATTGGGTTTTACCTGTAGCTCATATGGGTTGGGATGGATCCAATTCTTTTCCACATGCTCTCATCTTAGCATCATGGTGTTTTCACATTATTGATATATGAGAGCCACATGGCCACCTTTGCATGCCTTGTGGGTGGAACCCTTTTCCTAGCTTCCATATGGGTTATTATGGATCTATGCTCATGTGGGAATATTTTTGGGACTAGTAGGCATCTGGTGGAATATACACACTAGCAAGTCCCAATTATAATCAAATGTGATCATCTCCATCTACTCCACTTGGAACTTCCTTTTAAATTCTTTTGCTTAGGCCTTACTCCACATTTTGGAATGCATAAGAATAATGCCATGTAAATAATCTTGTTTTCACAAAAATAAGCATGGTATTAATTATTTATGCATGGCCCATGCAAGTACCACCACAATTAGGTCTTTTGGTTTTTTTTGAATCCTTGGGTGGTTCATCTCTCATCTATCTCTCCCTCCTTTTTGGCTTGATCTTAATTTGATCTTGCTTAAACCCTAACCTCATCATCCCTCTCTTTTCTTGTCTTGATCTTGTTGGAGCTTGGCATGTTCTTGGCTTGATCTTGACAAAAGCCAACCCTAAACCATACACTCATCTCTCCTCTCTTTACCATCCTCTCTAAACCACACCCCATCTAACCTAACCCTAGCCTCTCTCTCTCTAAGCTAAAGCCCTAACCCGAGCTACCCCCTCTCTCGGCCTCACTCCTCTCTTAACCACCTGGCCACCCTCTCTCCCTGGCCACACCCTAGCTACCTCCCACCCCAACCCTTACCAAACCTAACCCTAACCCGACCCTAGCTCCAACCCGAGCTCCCTCTCTTCCCCCTCTCTCTTTTCTCTCTCTGACATGAGGGCCCCTCCAATGAGCCTCCCACCACCTGCTGCCCCACCGACCACCTTGCCTGCACCTGCCTCCCGACCACGTGAGGAGGAGGAGGGAAAGGTGGCACCGAGACCACCTTTTCCATCTACCCCACCTCCCCACGGCACCCCCTCTCCCTCTCTGCTATCTACCACCATCGCCCGGCTCTCCTCTGTCTCCCAGATCCGTCCCAGGGCCCTGCCCTCTCCCCCTCTTCTCCACCGCCTCCGTCTACCCCATCGCCGGCAAAACCTTGGCCTCCACCGCCCCTTCTCTTCCAGCCGGTGGCGTGGCGCTCTCTGGCGTCAAGGAAGGCCGTGGAGCTCCCCTACATCACCCTGTACATGGAGCCGAGCAGGAGGAGCCCCAGAACCGCTGCACCCGCCGAGCCCGACGCCAAACCCTAATCCGCTGGGCCTCTGCATCACCGTCGTCCTGCTGCTCGCCGACCCGATCCAGCTACACCAACATCTCCTCGGTGAGCCCCTAAACCCCCTGGACATGTCCCGCCTCGCCGTACCGCCCTAGATCCGCCGGCCCTTCCGTCGAGCACCCTCGGTGCACCGACGAGCGTGCGCGTCTGCTCGCTCCCACGTCGCGCAAAACCCTACCTAGGCCACGCCTACCTCCCTGACACCAACCCCATCCTACCGCGCTGGTTCGCACTCAAAGACGCACTCCATAACGCCCTGGATCGATCCCCGCCATGCGACCGATCCGCTCGGTGCAGAGAGAGAGAAGAAGCACAGTGCATCGCGGTGTCGTTTTGCGTTAAACCCCCCCATAGCTTTTTACTCCTAAACCCGCGGTCCAGCCTGCCCTACCGTCAGCCTCTCTGCACGTTTTACAGAACACCCCCTAGCCTTTTTAAAACTCAACCCGCAGTACCCCTGGATCGCCCACGTGTCGCGTCACCGCTGGCTCGCCCGCGTGTAGCCTGAGAGATGTGGCCCTTCATTCATTGGGCTAGAAACATTCATGTGATAAAGCTTTTCATTTCTTGTTGTGGCTGAGTCAGCGCTGGACCCATGTCTCGTGGCTAGGTTGAGTTGAGTGACAAAAGTTTTTCCTGTAATCTGTTTTAATTCAAATCTTTTCAAAATTAATTCAAATTAAAATTTAAATCTGTTTTTAAATAACTTTTAATTCTTAGACCCAAATAATACAAATAATATATGTTTTCAAATCAGAAAAATGTGAGGAATTCAAATATGCCATTCAAAATATATTTTGGACACTTAAAATTTCAAGTTGATTTAAATTACAACAAAATGCCCTTTTTCCTTAATAAATTAATAACTTTTGTTTTATAACTCCAAATTTAACAAATAATATGTCTAAAATGATTAGCTCGACGAGACCTTTCTGTTTATGCATTCCATGTTTTGTTTTGAAGCATGCATAATATAAATATAAAGGTTACAGCAACTAATATGAGGTTAAAATGGGGCCAAAACTCAATAAAATGATTTATTATTGTATTCCACACCTCACCCATGCCATGCTACTTTATTGCCATGCAAATTGTGCATCATTCATCATGGCATGATTGTTTGCTTGTCGCATTTTATTCATATGCTTGTGCACTTTATTTATGTTGGCCCTTGTTTGTTTGGTTCTTCTTCGAATAGACGCTGAGCAGGGGATATATCAAGAGACCCAGGAGCACTACCCAGATCCTTCTCTCGCTTCAACTGAGCTGCCAGGCAAGCACTACCACATGCTTGCATACATATAGTACCTATTGCCTCTATCTTATTCTTGCATCGTTGAGTCGCGATTGCATTAAATTGAATCCCAAGTATTGCATAGCCTTTACTTTTAAACCCCACCGAAGCTTGTTCCTCCATCCCATGAGCCATTACTACAGGAGTTGTTTGAGCCATGCGAGTCGTAGAACAGCATGTGTAGGGTATGTGAGTGTCTGATGGATAACAAGGTACCTAAATAACTTAACCTAAGTAGTAATGGGATAACTAATGAAAGTGGCATCGGTGAGCCATATTCGCTATTTGGTTTTTCAGGCTCACTTGTGTCCCGTAGGACCCCGAGTACTTGATTCCTGTTCCTTGAATATTCGCGCTATCCACATCCGGGAGGCTTATGAACCCCCCTAAGCCAGAGCTTGATTCATTCTTATTTCTTGGGGCCACAAACTAGTTTGAGGTTTTATTTACTATCTGTACCTATGCCATGCTTTATCGCTTTATTTAAAATTGTGCGAGTCGCACTTTGTCTTTGTTAGGTCCGTGACCCGTTTTATGTATTGACAAGCCCAGTCACACTTTCGGGTTCCCGATCGTTCTGTTACGGCCCCTAAACCTTGAGTCCGTCTCAGTGGCCCGGCCCGGCTTAATTGGGTAAAGCAATGGGGGTGGCCTGAATATTTCTGAATCCTATGATCGCTTTGTCGGTGCCTCGTTGGTTTTGATTTGGTTTTTCCTAGGTTGACCGAGTGTGTGTTGCTATTTGTGCACCCTGCGGTAAAACTTTTCAAAGCCGTGTCATGGTTATGGACGACTTGGAGCACAGTTCTCGATCATAGACAAGCATAACTAAAGTACCGCTTTTAACTTGACTAAGTACACGACTAGTAAATAGTGCAACACTCATGGAATGGATAATAAAACTGCCAACGGATGGGGGTTGTTCGTCCGCTTCCTCGTCGATGGCGAGGAGGAGGATGGATCATGATCTTCTTGTTATAACTGTTGTTATTAATTCACGGACATCCGTCTATCTCTGGTTAGGCGGATGGTTAGAGAGTATCTATAGAATTGTTAGGGTTTATCTTTTGCTGCAATTGCGTCACCCCAGGTTGTGTCCCCTTTAGAGGCATAAAGACTTGCTGAGTACCCCTAGGGTCTCACACGATAAATTGTTTGATTCGGATGAGCAGGTAAACTCGCAAGATGGATCTTTGGGTGGAGGAGACGATGTGGGCAACGATCATTGTGTAGAGATTCGGGAACGGGATCCGTGAGATCGTAGGCGGGATGTGTTTATTTATGGGGCATCTTATGCCGATTTGCTTCTTATCCGTACTCGGATTTTGTCTTCGCTTCCGATACTCGATGTTTGATGTATGAGGAGATATCCTAAACTATTATATCTATCTAGGGTATTTGGATCTTGCCGTATGGCATTGCAATATTTCCTTTCTTTTTAGATGGAATGACTCTGAGAACCATTGTATGGTGGCTTGCATACATACTCATTTGTGTATGTAGTTGATCCCTTCGCCTGCCGATTACGCCGCCCGTTCTTGTCCTGATGTTTGGAAATGGTTGGGACGGCCGAAAGGTCTACCTGTGAGTGGCATTTGGGCCCCACCGTACTATTTCAACCATTTCTGCTCATCCAGGCTTGTAACTAGGAGCGTAATTCACCGAGGTAGTTACAGTTATCCCTGACAGATGTATCGAATCTTGTGGTGAAAGTGTACCACCTCTGCAGAGTGTCAAACTATTCGAATAGCCGCGTCCGCGGTTATGGACAGTTGGAATGGCCATACTGTTTCGTTGTCAGATGTTTTCCAAATAACGTGAAATGAATGATGAATCTTGACTTGACCACAACAGTGTTGTGTTTATGACATTAGCTTCCTAACTTAAGTGATTCTAGGACTTTACTTTATTTTTCTTTGCTTCTAAACTCAGCTTAGGTTTCAAACTTAACCTTATAGTTAAGCATAGAGTTAGCACTTTGACTTAGAACTATATCACTTGTTAGAGGTAGTTTGCGAGTACTTAAAGAGTACTCATGGCTTTTGTCCCTGGCTATTCTCATGGCCAGACTATGAAGGAGACTATCAAGATGATGGCTAACAGGACGGCTATGATAACTAGGACTATCTGCCTTCATCAGCATTGCATGTGCCCCTGAAGATGGACCCCACTGCTACGCTTACCTTTTATTTCTGCTGCTTGTTGTATTAAGACTGTATCATGAGATCCTTATTTGTGTAAGACCTTATGTATGGTTTGTAATGGATGATGTACTGTGATATCCAATCCGTTATGTCTCACAAAAATGGTAATCCTGGGATTGCAAGGTATGGCATAACGGGCATCTGGGATTAAAAATCCAGGTGTTGACAAGTTGGTATCAGAGCCATCCTGACCATAGGAGACCCTAGTTAGAATGGACGTACAAACAAAAACTTAGTTTCAAAACCAAAGTGAGTATTTATGAAAAACTACTTCCTCTCTTATCCTTGTGAATTCATCCTTTCTCCAAAAAAAATCATGTTCCTCAAAATTCTTACATTACTACTTAAAACTTGACACACTTGATCACTTCACTAATTTCCTCATCCTTAATTCTTGTAGATGGAGACTCAGTTCAGCAAGTTCTACCAGTTGGGAAACGGAGGTCAACTGATCTTCGAGAGGGATCTGGATTCACTGTCAGAGTTACTAGTACGCCCACATCCGGAGTTTCTTGGAGCTCAACTTCCAGGACCCTCAGGAGGAGACTTACAGTGGCTAGTCACCGTAGATCTTAGAGGAAGCATCGAAGCACCAACTTCCGGGAGAATTCAGTTCTCCGTGAGAGAGAGAACAACTGGCTAGATGGATTAGCCAGGGCAATGCATTAAGCTCTCGCACGTCTATGTGCCCTCAGCGTCAACAAGATCCAAGGAACCCGGTTTGCCCACTATGCAAGACGTGACTTCATGGGAATGCCGATGGAGATGCCAAGTCACCTAGAGTTGAGGCGTCAAGTGGAGAATCTTGACTTCTTGCTTCACGACAGATAGCAGGAACTGGATAATGCCCGAGAGTTAGCCAACCAGAACCGTGCCATTGCCAACCAAAAGGCCCAGACTTTCGCACTGCTCGTCCAAGATCGCCAGTCTCTTCGCTGCCGGCGTGCAAAGAAGGATCGCACCATCGCCCGTCTTCGCAAGAAGGTGGCCGACCTCGAGAAGACCGTCAAGGAGCAAGAAGCTCAGCTTGCAGCCAAGTAAGAAGAAGATGAGGGTGAAGACATCCAAGGAGACATGAATTCTTACCTCAGCAACGATGATGACTTTCTAGAGGAGGATGCCATGGACTTCTACACGGATGATGAGGACTCCGACTTCATCGACAATGAGTAGATGCACTAGAGCACTGTCGTAGCATTAGTTGTATCGGTCCCACTGTATCGTAGCTTATAGAATGGTTCTTCAAACCATCTGTTTTCCTTTGATTGTTGTGGTGTGTGTTGTATCGTGTGCTTTTTTGCATGAATGAAAATGAAGTTAGTTGAAAAACCTGAGCCTAACTCAAAGTTTTAGCTTTGAAAACCCCAAAACCATGAACCTTAGAATTTCCCTCTTACCCCTATATCTATCTCAATCTTCAGATGACTCGTGGAAACCAAGGAGGGAGCAGCTCGTCGCAAGACCCAATGCTGCAGATCTTGCAGAATCTCATCGCAGACCTGAAGCAAGCAGGGCAGAGCGCCAAGCCAACTTAGCAACATTGCAGCAGATCGCCCAAATGGCTCTCAACAACCAAGGGCATGGAAATCAGGATCACCAGGGATCCAAACTCAAAAAAATTCAGAACACCAATCCCCCAATCTTCAGCCAATCTGAAAACCCATTAGATGCAGATGACTGGTTATAGACCATGGAAAACAACTTAGAAGTTGCAAGAGTTGATGAAAATGAGAAAGTTCTCTTTGCCACTCACTACCTGGCGGGAGATGCAAGAGCTTGGTGGAATAGTATCCGCAATATGAACCATGGTCAAGTGATGACATGGGAAGCATTCAAAGTCAAGTTCAGCCGCACCCACATGCCGCAAGGTCTAGTCAACAGGATGAGAGATGAATTCCGTGAATTGAAGCAAGGAAGAATGACTGTGGTGGAGTACCGTGATAGATTCCTATCACTTGCCAGATATGCACCTGATGAGATCAACACGGAGGCCAAGAAGAAGGAGAGATTCTTGAACGGACTGCATGATGAGATGCAGACTGTCCTCGTCAACATCCGTTTCGAGGATCTCGAAGAACTAGTCGACTCTGCCATTCAGATGGAAGGGAAGTGTCAACACCCGGATTTTTAATCCCAGATGCCTGTTATGCCATACCTCGCAATCCCAGGATTACCATTTTTGCGAGACATAATGGATTGGATATCACAGTACATCATCCATTACAAACCATACATAAGGTTTTACACAAATAAGGATCTCATGATCCAGTCTTTAATACAACAAGCAGCGGAAATAAACGATAGTGTAGCGGTGGGGTCCATCTTCAGGGGCACAGGCAATGCTGACGAAGGCAGATAGTCCTAGTTATCATAGACGTCCTGCTGACCATCATCTTGATAATCTCCTTCATAGTCTGACCATGATAATAGCCAGGGACAAAAGCCATGAGTACTCTTTAAGTACTCGCAAACTACTACTAACAAGGGTTATAATTCTAAGTTAAAGTGCTGAATTTAAAGAATAACTATCAAGTTAAGTTTGAAACCTAAGCTGAGTTCTGAAGCAAGAAAAGATAAAGTAAAGTTCTAGAATCACTTAAGTTGGGAAGCTATTATCATTAACACAACTCTATTGTGGTCAAGTCAAAGTTCATCATTCATTTCAAGTTATTTAGAAAACATCTGACAACGAAACAGTATGGCCATTACAACTGACCATAACCGTGGACGCTATTCAATAGTTTGACACTCTGCAGAGGTGGTACACTTTCACCACAAGATTCGATACATCCGCTGGGATAACCCTGAATCATCATACTTAGTATGCAGATAATCAAACATAACCTTCCCTTTACACACCCTAGTATAAGCATCTCTCCTATGAGCATGGCCTCCCAACCATGACCATCAGTCATCTTGGGCACTGCATAGGTGGACAACATTGAGAGGTAGCCTCAGCTCAAACCTCTCCCGTGAGGGAACTAATACTAATGCATATAAATTTCCAGCTAAGCCTTACCCAATTCAGGTAATGTGGTTGTACGGTAAATTTGGAATGGTATCGCATCTGAATCCAACCATCAGTTTTATAAAAGGGTTAAGGCTCATGCCTAAACATTTTCATCATCATAAACCAATTGTGTTTTTCAACACATGTCAAAACATCTCAATAGAATGACTCATCATTCCAAGGTTTTCATAACTCGTTTTCACCAAGTGTTCCCATCTAAAGTGACTCAAGTTTTTGAGCTATTCTAAAATACTAAGTTAAGAGTGTTCACTAAGGTGGAAAGATGGGATCAATCTCATGCCATAGAAGGACATCTAAAAGTTTCTAAGTAGGTCAAGTTTTATACTCTTTATGCTACCTTCAAAATTAATTAAAGAACTTTGTGTAAACTAAGGGAGGTAAAACTTGTCAATAAGACTTGGGGTACTAATAGTTAGCTGGTGTGATCAAAGCATGCTTAAGGCATCTTTACTAAACCATCTAGTTTTATTCTAGCTTGCTAACAATAGCTTACTAAAGCATGTTTTGCAAGGGTTAGCTTGCCACTAATAGCTTGCCTTGGTTGGTGCAGTGGTTGAAGTTTTCTTCTTCTTCTTCTTCTTGGTAGAACTCCTCCTCCTCGAAGGCTTGGTCGGTACTATCGTCTAGAAATACATAGGGAGTGCACAATCACCAAACAATACTTAACTAGGCTAAGTAGTATTCTAAACCACACAATTGATGATCTATTATCATCCCAAGCATCACAAGTTTAATTCAATAGTTTCAACCTTTTCATTTTGGAAAAGTAATTTCTACTCATTGAAAAATTAACTAAAATTTAATATTCACCACCAAAACATGGGATCATGTGGACACATGTCCTCACCACATATTCTAACATGTGGGAATGAGATTTAAAGGTTGGATCAATATTACTTTGGTTTAAGTTTATTATTTAATGATTTAAAGTGACTAGAGATGCCTATATAGCATTATCTTGGTACTAGTCCAAAGTCACTACATGTAAACCCTAATATTATTACATATTTGGATAGATATGAGGAAATGTAATTTTTGAGAGTTGGAAACAACTCAAAACCTAACTTGGTTGATTTTATAAAAATGTTTCAAGTTGTAAAAGCTTCTGTCTTCTTATTTTTATTAGGAGAGATCTATAACTCTAAATGAATTAAATCCAACAGGCTTGGATAGATCATTTTAATACCTTTCAGACAAAATTAGTTTCATGCAATTTGGATTTGTCAAACTCATAGAATTGAATTTTGAAACACTGGACAGAAACTATATTCTAACTAAAAAGAAAAATTCCTAATTTGAATTTGAAACGTCTTGGAGGAACGAAATGGGCGCCCATCAAGCGCTCCGTGCAGCGTCATGTCCGATCGACTTAAGCGAGGGCCCCACCCGTCAGTGGAACAGGGGGGTACTGAAGGGGTATGGATGAAAGGTGGCCGTGCGATTAGAGGGTAGATCGATGGCTCACAGCTATCGTCCTCGTCGGAACAGGACACGATGGGAGCTAACCCTAGCACGGTCGGTGAGGGTGCAGTGGGGGCGTACCGGGGCTCCAGCGGGGTCGGCGAGGCGGGCAACTGGGCTGGTCGACGATGGCGGTTCTCCTGGTACAAGCGGCGCTTCCTGGGATGGCCTGGATCAACGGCGCCCTTCTCCTCCCGAGGCGGCGGCTCCGACTGCAATTCCGACGCCCTGGTGCTCGGCTCCGGGAGCGCTCCAGGCTCAGGGGGAGTGAGAGTGAGAGGTGGGGATGGGAATGGTGTGAAGAGAGCTTGCTGGGGAGGCCTCCAAATATAGGCGAGCGAAGGGTGCAGAGCGGCATGAGCAGAGCTCGACGTGGTCGACGGCACAACGAGCTAAGGGCATGGGCGAGGTAGGCGGACGGTGGCCGGTCTCCTGGCGATCCTCTATGGCTTGATGGCGCGGCAAGGGGCTGTCTCTATTGGTCGGGAGCTTCTGCGCACTGCACGGTGGCCGCAGGTGCTCGACAAGAAATGCGGAGGCTATGGGTCGAGCGGTAGCATACGGGCGTGTCTGGCGAGGTGCTAGGCCTGCTGCGAGTGCCGCCACGCAAGGCTAGGGCTTGGCGAGGCTGGTGCTGCTCTGGCGGACGCGGCGCTCCGGGGTGATCGGCATGGCGGACAGAGGCGTGGGCGCGAGCAACTGGGGCTTGTCCTCCGCTCGATTTTGGTCGGGGGCTGGTCGAGGCGGTGCGGTGTGATGGCGTCTGTCTGCCAGCGAGCGAAGGAGAGCGCTGGGCCATGGTCGACTGGCGCATGGCATCGGCGGCAACCTTTGAGCAGCTAGGGCCGGGGTTTGAGCTGGGGGGACAAGGGGACCAAGTTAGGCCCAAATGGTGACAAGAAGCACTACACACTATAGTGTTTTGAAAATGGTCTGATCTGTGTCTGCCACTTGTTTGATGAAATGGCCGCAAGAGACCAAAGTTTGAATTTTGAGTTCAAAATTTTTGAGTGATCTCTACTAGTGCTAGGTAGTCTCTGGTTGCAAGGGTTTTGAAAATGGTGCTCAAATAGATGGTTTTTGAAATAGGGGTGATCTATGCATATGCATTAGATTCAATTTTAAACTGTCATTTAAAATAGTTTAGAATGTTTTAGTAGATCAAAAGGTGGGCCTTGGTACCTCATTATGTGTACTAGCAAGGGGTGCAAAGATCAAGAATTGTTTCTGTTAAGAAATGAGTACTAGGAATAGCCAAAGTAGGCATGAGAGTTAAATTTGTCAAAATGACCATTCCTTCATTTTAATTCTTTTTGATTTGATTTTCTTTAGGAAAAGTTTGGGAATGATGTAGATGATGTTTAAATCACCTAAGAAACATTTTACAAGCATTGGGTCAATCAATAATGGCAATTCAAACAACTCCTATTTTAAATGTACACATATATGAATGCTTTCATTTTAAATTTGGAAAAGTTTTTGTTAACCCCATTTTTGGATGATTTGATCTTGATAAGATTGGATTAAAGTTTTGGGATGTTACAGGAAGATTAACCAGGCAAACAACAACCGCAAGCGTCACATGATGCAGCAATCTGGATCCAGCAGTCACCAGAACTACCGTCCCAACCCTTCACCAGGATATGCACCAAGGAACAACCGACCCCCAACATCTCGCCCAAGCTACCCCAACCGTAGCGGAGGCAATGGGAAGTCCAGAGGAAACAATCACAACTCCGGTAATGCCAACAATTTCAACCGTGCACCTCCCAAGAGCAACAACAACAACATTGCACCCAGGCTGCGGCAATGTTGTACTGTCATGATCAAGGACAAGTCCCAGATCACTTGTTTCGAGTGTGGAGTGAAGGGTCGCTATTCCAATGAGTGTCCCAAGAAGACTGCAGCCAATGCCAATGTGAGTGCCCCAGCTCAGCAGCAGCATCGTGTTCAACCAGGAAGAAGATTTGCCCCAGGGAACCCTCACAACCGCAACGGCCGTCTCTTCCACATGAACACAGAAGAAGCCCAGGAAGCGCCAAATGTAGTGCTGGGTATGTTTTCTATCAACTCAGTTTTAGCAAGAGTATTGTTTGATTCGGGAGCGTCGCATTCATTTGTCACCAAAGAATTTGCATGCACTAGTAAGATTCACCCAACCAACCTGAAGCATGTCATGATAGTTCAAATCCCCGGTTCAACAACCAAAGCTAGAAAAATTTGCAAAGTTGTGCCTATCAGAATACATGGGATAGATTTTTATGCCAACCTAATTGTACTTGGAACCAAAGGATTGGAAGTAGTACTAGGTATGGACTGGATGTCAAGGCATAAAGGACTGATAGACTGTGCTAAGAAAGCCATCACCATGACCCGGTAGTTACGAGTAATAGTAGAGCATATCTCTGAAACCTTACCCCGTCAATTCAAGTGCAACAAGAGTGTAGCCCTGCCCACCATAGACCAAGTCAGAGTAGTCTGTGAATACCCTGACGTATTCCCAGATGAATTGCCAGGTATGCCCCCGGATAGGGATATTGAGTTCATTATCGAACTAATCCCCGGAACCGGACCCATAGCCCAGAGACCTATAGCATGAACCCCTCCGAGTTAGTGGAACTGAAGAAGCAGTTGGATGCCATGTTGGAGAAAGGCTTGATTCAACCAAGCGCATCGCCATGGAGATCACCAGTGTTATTCGTCGACAAGAAAGATGGAGGCAAACCGTCGTGCACGATTACATGTAAAGTTGAATGATGTCACCATCAAGAACAAGTACCCCTTGCCAAAGATAGAGGATCTATTTGATCAGTTGACTGGAGCCCAGGTATTCTCAAAGCTTGATCTTAGGACTAGTTATCACCAACTTAAGATTCGTGCAATGGATATTCTGAAGACCGCCTTTACTACTCGCTATGGTTTATACGAGTATACAGTTATGTCTTTTGGATTAACCAATGCCCCTGCTTATTTCATGAATCTCATGAATAAGATCTTTATGAATTTCCTAGATAAGTTTGTAGTTGTGATTATCGACGACATCCTTATCTACTCCAAGTCAGAAGAAGAACAAGAGCAACATCTGAGAGTTATCCTAGCAACCCTGAGAGAGCATCAGTTATATGCCAAGTTCAGCAAGTGTGAGTTTTGGCTGAAAGAAGTAGGATTCCTAGGACATATTGTGTCTGCCGGAGGAGTCTCTATTGATCCTGCCAAGATCAAAGATGTCGAAGAATGGGAAGCCCCAACCACTCAAACCCAAGTCCGTGCATTTCTCGGATTAGCGGGATACTACCACAAGTTCGTAGAAGGATTCTCAAGCATCGCCAGACCCATGACCCAATTGCTGAAGAAGGACAAGAAGTTTGAATGGACAGACAAGTGTGAAGCCAGTTTTCAGGAGCTGAAGAAGAGATTGATATCAGCCCCAATATTGGTCATGCCAGACATCAAGAAGCCATTTGATGTGTATTGTGACGCATCCAAGATTGGTCTAGGATATGTATTGATGCAAGAAGGCAAAGTCATCGCGTATCTGTCTCGACAACTAAAGCAGCATGAGTAGAACTATCCGACCCATGATCTTGAGCTAACAGCTATGGTTCTAGCGTTGAAGACATGGCGTCATTATCTGATGGGTAATCGTTGTGAGATTTACTCAGATCACAAGAGCTTAACATATATCTTCACTCAGAAGGAGCTGAATATGAGACAAAGGAGATGGATAGAGTTAATCAAGGATTATGACCTTGACATTCACTATCACCCCGGCAAAGCCAATGTGGTAGCGGATGCTCTTAGCAGATTGCCGTGTAGGCTAAATACCATGATCAAGGAGAAGCAACCAAGTTTGTATGAAGAGTTGGAGCAATTCAGAACTAAATTAGTTAGCAAAGGATTCTTAGCTAGCATTAAACTTAAACCCACTTTGATTAGCCAAATCAAGGAAGCCCAGAAGGGAAATGAAAGTATCGACGGAATCAAACGTCGTATTGGTACAGGAAAGGTACCTGGATTCACTAAAGACGAAGAAGGAGTACTATGGTACAAAGGACGTATCTGTGTGCCAATAGATTCGGAGCTAAAGTAAATTATCATGAAGGAAGCTCATGATACTCTTTATTCTATCCACCCCGGAGGAACAAAGATGTATCAGGATCTGAAAGAGCAATTTTGGTGGCACAAGATGAAGAGACAAATCGGAAGCTACATCACCAAATGTGACATCTGTCAAAGAGTCAAAGCAGAACATCAGAGACCTGCAGGACTATTGCAACCATTGCAGATTCCGGAATGGAAATGGGATTCCATAGGAATGGACTTTATCACCGGTTTGCCTACTTCTAGTACGGGAAATGACTCAATCTGGGTCATAGTTGATAGACTGTCCAAGGTAGCTCACTTCATACCTGTTAAGACTACCTACCAGAGTGCGAAGCTAGCATAACTGTATATTGCTAGGATTGTCAGTCTGCATGGAACCCCCAAGACCATCGTATCAGATCGAGGAACCTAGTTTACCTCAAGATTTTGGCAGAAAGTCCAAGAAGGATTAGGAACCAAGTTGAACTTCAGTACCGCTTATCACCCGCAAACTTATGGACAGACTGAAAGAGTCAACTAGATCCTAGAGGATATGCTTAGAGCTTGTGTGTTGGAATACGGATCAAAATGGGAAGATTGTCTGCCTTCCGCAGAGTTCTCATATAACAACAGTTATCAAGCCAGTTTGCAAATGGCACCCTTTGAATTCCTATACGGAAGAAAGTGTCGTACCCCTTTGAATTGGTCGCAAGTAGGAGAGAGTCAGATCTTTGGACCCGACATTCTCCGGGAAGCAGAAGAGAAAGTTCACAAAGTTCGTGAGCACCTCAAGACCGCTCAATCTAGACAGAAGAGTTATGCTGACAAGAGCAGGAGAGACCTGACTTTCAATGTCAGAGATTTTGTATATCTCAAGGTTTCACCATTGAAGGGAACTCAACACTTTAGTCTGAAGGGAAAGTTAGCCTCTAGATATATCGGACCTTTCAAGATTCTGAACCGTCGAGGAGAAGTATCGTATCAACTGGAACTGCCTGAAGAGATGTCAGCCATCCAAAATGTGTTCCATATATCATTACTTCGCAAATGCTTAGAAGTGCCCGAGAAGACTGAAGTTTTCAAGAACATCGATCACAGAGTTGTAGAAATCAACCAAGACCTGACCTATCGGGAAGTGCCCATCCGTATCTTAGAAGAAGCCTACAGAACCACCAGGACCAGGAGCATCAAGTTTCTCAAGATTCAGTGGAGCAACCATACAGAGGAGGAAGCCACTTGGGAGCGCGAAGATTACATTAGGACAGAGTTCCCATATCTCTTTAGTTCCTAGTTTTCTTTGTAAATCTCGGGACAAGATTTTGTTTAAGGGGGGAAGGTTTGTAAAATCCCAAAAACTTTAATCCAAGCTTATCAAGATCCAAATCATCAAAATTAGGGTTAACAAAAACTTTTCCAAATTAAAAATGAAAGCATTCATGTGTATGTGCATTTAAATTAGGATTTGATTTGAATTGCCATGGTTCTGTGATCCTTTGCTTGTAAAATGTTTCTTAGGAGATTTAAACATCATCTACATCATTCCCAAACTTTTCCCAAAGAAAATCAAATAAAAAACAATTAAAAAGGAGGAATGGTTATTTTGGTCATTTTAATCCACTACACTACTTTGAGTGTTCCTAGCACTCATTTCTCAACAGAAATAATTACAGATCTTTACACCCCTTGATAGTACACATAATGAGGTACCAAGGCCCGCTTTGTGATCTGAAAATCTTTCAAATGCTAATTTTAAATGACAGTTTAAAATTGAATCTATTTCATATGGGAAGATCCCACTATTTCAAAAACCACTCAGACAAGCTCAATTTTCAAAACCCAAGCACCCACAGAGTCTCAAGCTTATTCCTAGCAAACCCACCAAAAATCTTTTCAAAATTCAAAATTTTATTTCATGCGGCCATTTCATCAAACACTTGGCAGGCATGATTTACACCCTAATCCTAGCTCACTGTTTTGAACAGGGTTTTGCCCCCAAATGATCTTCATTTAATCCCTTTGTCCCCTAGGGTCTAACCATGCCATTAGCACCCATCCCCTACCCCCTACTGGCAAGGCCATGCCATGCCGAGCCCCCCCTCGCCGACCGACCATGCACTCGCCCCGGCAGACCACTTCCCTCTCTCTCGCCATGTCTAGGAGGTAGCCAGGACCTCACCGCCACCCTCTGTCCCCTTCCCGTGCCAAGACCAGCAGTGGACCACCAAGGAGAGCCCGTGCCCAGTGCCACCGATCCATGCCGAGCATGCACCAGAGCGCCGCACCCGGCATGCGTGCACAAGCCGCCGCTCGACCGCAGCCCGCGCCCACCGCTCCGCCACGACCCAGGGAACACGATGGACACGCCCGTTCGCCGCCCAACGCACCACAGCCCTCAGCTGTACGACTGCCTCGCTGGCCAGAGCGCCAGCTGCCCCCGACCACATACCACCGCCCCTATGCCTGCATTAAGTTCCTAGAGCACCGCCAGGAGACCGCCTGTCGATCGCCACCCTCAGCCATGCTGCTAGCCGCCCGTAGCCATGTCGCCACCGTCGCCTGCCCATCCCTCTTGGTCTCGTCGTCGAGCCTATAAAAGGAGGGCACCCCCAGCTATTTGAAGCACACCACTCCACTCCCCTCACCTTACTAATCGTTCCTCACCTCTAGCCGGAGCAGCGCGAGCACTTGCTCGCCGGAATTTGGCCGGAGTAGCCCGCGGCAGAGGAGGAAGGGGCGCCGCTGATTGCGACCACCCCCGGAGCTGCCTCGACCGTCCCTAAGCTCGTCATCGACCACCAGTCCGTTTGCCCACCTCGTCGTTGTTGCTGGAGCCCTGGTACGCCCCCTATGCACCCCCACTGAGCCGCTAGGGTTCGAGCTCGCCGGTGACAGGTCCGTCGTCGACGGCAAGCCACAACCGTTGATCCTCAGTCTAATCTAACGGCCCACATCGCCCCGTACCGCTTCGCGTGTTATGAGCCGCTGACTTGTGGACCCCCCTTGTCAGTTGAGCCCCGTGCCGCGGAGTGACACTGGGCTGGCACGTTAGAGTTTCCCGCGCTACCCAGTTAGTTTGAATTAGGATTTTTCTTTTTTAGTTTAAACTTAGTTCTGTCTCTAAGTTTAAAAATCAATTAAGAGAGTTTGACAAATCCAATTTGCATGAAACCAATTTTGCCTGAAAGGTATTGAAATGACCTATCCAAGCTCGTTGGATTTAATTCAATTAGAGTTATAGATCTCTCCTAGTAAAAATAACAAAACAGAAGCATTTACACCTTGCAACATTTTTCAAAATTCAACCATGATAGCTATTGAGTTGATTCCAACTCTCAAAAATCACATTTCACCAGACCTATCTGAATATATAATAATATTAAGGTTTACATGCAGTGACTTTGGACTAGTACCAAAATAAGGCTATATAGGTATTTCTAGTCACTTTAAATCATTAAATATTGAACTTAAACCAAAGTAATTATGACCCAACCCTTAAATCTCATTCCCACATGTTAGAATATGTGGTGATGACATGTGTCCACATGATCCCATATTTTAAGTGGTGAATATTAAATCTTAGTTAATTTTTCAATGAGTAGAAATTACTTTTCTAAATTAAAAAGAATGAAACTAGTGAATTAAACTTATGATACTTGTGATGATAATAGATCATCAAATGTGTGTCTTAGACTACTAATTAGACTAGTTAAGTATTGTTTGGTGATTGTGTACTCCGTATGTATTTATAGACGATAGTACCGACCAAGTCTACGAGGAGGAGGAGTTCTACCAAGAAGAAGAAGAAAACTTCAACCACTGCACCAACAAGGGCAAGCCACCATTAGCAATGCAAGCTAACACTTGCAAGCATAATGCTTAGCAAGCTAGGATTAAACTAGATGGTTTAGCAAGATGCTATAGGCATGCTTGAGTCATATCACTTTGACTATTAGTTACCCCAAGTCTTATTTACAAGCTTTACTTCCTTTAGTTTACCCAAGTTCTCTACTTTTTAAAGGTAGCATAAAGAGTATAAAACTTGACCTACCCTCAGCCATGCCGCTAGCCGCTCGTAGCCATGTCGCCATCGTCGGCTGCCCATCCCTCTTGGTCTCGCCGTCGAGCCTATAAAATGAGGGCACCCCTAGCTATTTGAAGCACACCACTCCACTCCCCTCACCTCACTAACCGTTCCCCACCACTAGCCGGAGCAGCGCGAGCACTTGCTCGCCGGAATTTGGCCGGAGTAGCCCGCAGTAGAGGAGGAAGGGGCGCCGCTGATTGCGACCACCCCCGGAGCTGCCTCGACCGTCCCTGAGCTCGCCCTCGACCACCAGTCCGTTTGCCCACCTCGTCGTTGTCGCTGGAGCCCTGGAATGCCCCCTATGCACCCCCACCGAGCCGCTAGGGTTCGAGCTCGCCGGTGACAGGTCCGTCGTCGACGACAAGCCACAACCGTTGATCCTCAGTCTAATCTAACGACCCACATTGCCCCATACCGCTTCGCGCGTTATGAGCCGCTGACTTGTGGACCCCCCTTGTCAGTTGAGCCCCGCGCCGCGGAGTGACACTGGGCTGGCACGTTCGAGTTTCCCGCACGACCCAGTTAGTTTGAATTAGGATTTTTCTTTTTTAGTTTAAACTTAGTTCTGTCTCTAAGTTTAAAAATCAATTCAGAGAGTTTGACAAATCCAATTTGCCTGAAACCAATTTTGCCTGAAAGGTATTGAAATGACCTATCCAAGCTCGTTGGATTTAATTCAATTAGAGTTATAGATCTCTCCTAGTAAAAATAACAAAACAGAAGCATTTACACCTTGCAACATTTTTCAAAATTCAACCATGATAGCTATTGAGTTGATTCCAACTCTCAAAAATCACATTTCACCATACCTATCTGAATATATATTAATATTAAGGTTTACATGCAGTGACTTTGGACTAGTACCATAATAAGGCTATATAGGTATTTCTAGTCACTTTAAATCATTAAATATTGAACTTAAACCAAAGTAATTATGACCCAACCCTTAAATCTCATTCCCACATGTTAGAATATGTGGTGATGACATGTGTCCACATGATCCCATATTTTAAGTGGTGAATATTAAATCTTAGTTAATTTTTCAATGAGTAGAAATTATTTTTCTAAATTAAAAAGAATGAAACTAGTGAATTAAACTTATGATACTTGTGATGATAATAGATCATCAAATGTGTGTCATAGACTACTAATTAGACTAGTTAAGTATTGTTTGGTGATTGTGTACTCCGTATGTATTTATAGACGATAGTACCGACCAAGTCTACGAGGAGGAGGAGTTCTACCAAGAAGAAGAAGAAGAAAACTTCAACCACTGCACCAACTGTCATGGTGGTGTCACGGCAGATGCCATGGATAGGCTAAAGGTGGGGACTAATATGCGCTAGGGGAATCCAGGGAGGGATAGTAGAGTGATTCTCTACACAGAAGCTTTGTATTGATGTTCAGTCTCCAAGACTACAAGTGCTCCTCGAGCTGTTTTTGACTAGAGCAGGAAGAAGGGGCTCTCTTACTCTTGCCTATTAACCAGTCCCAAAACCCTAGACCCACAAGTATTTTCCTTGCTATGTATCCGAAAACTAACTCCCCTTATTAACCCCAACCCCCCCTTATATAGGGGTGGTTCGGTCCTGGCCTAGGGCATACGTGGAGGCATATTCCTAAGAATATGCCTCCTACCAAATTAGTAACCCGACAGGGGTGCTTTTCCCCCACGTCACTCTTGCTTTAGCGACGTTGCCTCTGTGGCGCTGCTACGACGTGAGCGTCGTCACCCTTGTCGGCCATGATCCGGTGGTCCTACCCTTGCTTTATTCGCTCATCCAGTACGCACCGGGCCTTCTTTTTGACCAGAGATATTCCTTCCTTCCCCTAGAAGCCAAACAAGGATCCGGATCATAGTTGATTCGGTCACACCTGTTCCTGCACATAATCTAGACAAGTGTCTCCGACTTATTCCTTGAGTCGGATGGGATAATGTTAGGTGACTCCCTGGTCCGGGTTACCCCGTGATCCGGCCTGCCTTGAGGTGACTCGGCCAGCATCCGCTTTGGCCTTGCCGAACCTCGGCTAACTCGGCCCTTATACCCCGGAGTGACCCTACCCGGGGTTATCCCCAACATTAGTCCTCGGTCGGTGCGGCATTAGCGGCCTCGGCTGCTAAGGCCACATCAGGTTCATTCGTATCCAAGCTTCGGACGTTTATTTCCGGGTTATATGGATTTACGTTCCCTTCGCACGATCCAAGTTTTCACTTGCTAGCCGGGTCACCACTTTGGCTTGGATCGTTTGGTTTTACTTTCCCTCCGCACGGTTTCAAGTTTTCACTTGCCGGCCGGGTTACCACTTTGGCTCGGATCCGGGCCTTGCTTCCTTCTCTCGTACGCCAACCCACGTTACGGTTAATCATTACGTTGCCTTATTTTAAGGGCTCGAAGAATCGCCACAAGAACGCCCGACATCGTAAGGGGTTACGCCACGCCTGCTTCTCGCTTACCGCAATCGCACGTCGTGTCATTGGATCACATTTACTCGCCCCGTGTGGCTCCTCTCCGATTGGTTGATGCTGGTGATACATGGCCACATCATGTGGTCTTCCAAGACAAAGACGATCCCACCCGTTGATGACTGGGGGTGGTTAAATAGGGGAGGGGCACGCTCCTTAGAACTTTTCCATCTCCGCGCCCCCTCGCCTGTTCCTCTTCTTCTTCCTCCCAACCGCGTTGCCGCCAAGCAGTTAGCCTGGCCACGCATTTTCTTTGTTTCTCCGCACCGCAATCACTGCTGCCTGCTCAGCCACGGGTCCTCGCTGGCCTAGACCGCAGAGTTCCGCCGCCACTCCAACAAAGACACCGGAATTGAGATGACGGAGGAAGAGCTCGCCGTTGTTAAACAGATATGGAGGAGGACGCCAAGCCGACCGTGGCGCTGTGGACGGCATCGGGTCTGCGAGGACGACATCTCTTGGTTTCTCTACTGACCCGGCGCATCCCCGGGCGCGCCGCTGCTCGCTCTCCTCGAGCTGGCCCCCTCACCCAATCCGGGCAAATTTGTTGTTTTCTTATCCCATTTCCAACGAGGATTCGGGCTTCCAGTGAGTGATTTCTTCCGAGACTGGATCCGGACCTATCGCTTGCAACCACATCATCTCCCGGCGAACGCCATCACCTCTCTGCCCGCTTTCGTTTCTTCGATTGAGGGCTACACCGGGCTATGTCCTACGAAGGAGATGTGGATCCAGTTCTTTGGCCTCCGTCGCAACGTGGTCCCCAACATCCACATCGAGTCGGAGGACAAACAGCTAACTCAGTTCGGAGCTGCCTCGATCTCGCCCCGGAGGTCTTCAATCTTTCCCCGGGTCACCGGGCTTGACTCCTGCAAAGGGTGGGCCCGGACCTTCTTCTACGTCCGGAATGAAGGCACGGAAGATTTGATCCGGTTGCTGCCCTATGCTCCGGAAGCCTACAGCCCTGGCCAACCAAGTGAACAAAAGGTTTGCGGAGCTGAAGAAGCTCGGATTGCGCAACGAGGATGCCATGATCACATTCGTGCGCAACCGAATCTCTCCCCTTCAGCGGCGCACTCACAAGTTGTGCCATATGAGCTTTAGTCGTGACCCCAACCGAACCTCCTCATTCGAGTTGAGCAATATGGAGATCTTCCGCCGGGTCAAGGCTCTTTTCACCACCCATAAGGACTTCTCCGCCGAATGGACGTGGGGAATCGAGCATTATCGCCATGACAGCTCCCTCCCGCAGAAGCTTCAAGGGTAAACTTATCTCGGATCAATTTCATGTCGGCTCTTATCACATTCTTGACTTTGCTCCTTGTGCTTTTTTCTCACTGTTTCTCCAAAGAAACCTCGAGGATGGCCCGGATCCGACCCTTAAGTGGGCCCCGACCGAGAAATTTTGACGAGGAGGAGCCGGACCAGAGATGTTCCTCCCCACACCCAATGCCACCAGACGACCCAGCGTAAATTCTCTTCTTAGAGATTGGCCCGACGATGAGGATGACTTGATATCGATGTGATTGATCCCTTGAGGCTATCCTCTTTCTTTTGCTTACCCGGCATCAGCTAACCCCGGGGCATCCACGAGAATCCTCCCTTGCCATGGGCGAACCTGCCAAGGCGTCAAAGAAGAAACGCGAACCTGCCGAAGTTCTTCTTCCGAACCTTCTCAGCCTTCCAAAAGGCAAAAGAAGGTCGGAGACAAGATCGCCTTCCAAATGGGTAGGCAAAGCCTCAAGGAGGGCCCGAAACCTAAGGAGGCCGAGACCTCGGATGCGTAAGTTCTTTTTTTACCGCAGAACACACTTCTCCCTCGCTGGGTAATTTCACTCGACATTATTTTCTCTTGTGGCTCTGTGGAGGTCCCTCAGAGCGGATCGAGCATCTCCTCCCTCTTTGGTCCAGTCTTTCCTCCCCTGCGGACGACGAGTCACACCACGAGCCCCATTCCGGAAGTCTCTGCGGCCGCTCCGGGTTCCGCAGTACCTCCTTCAGAGGGACACGACCTCGGATCGGGAGGGGTCGGATCGGCCGAGGCGATGGCATCCGGCACTTTGGCATTGCCGCAACCAGCAACAATTAAGTCTACCGCAACTCCAGCCCCAGCAGCAGCTCCAGCACCAGCCACCAATCAAATACCGGCCCCGTTCAAGAAACCAACAAGAGCTCCAACGCCAGCCACCAAAGCTCCTGTGTTAAGCTCATCCGCCTGCTCGAGTCATCTCAAGCTCGGCGAGGACCCACCCCAGCGGTTTCAGGGCAAATCCATCATGTCACTTCCTCCCAGCAGGCCAAAGGCAAATTCACCTCCACCGAGGCTGGGCAGCGAACCTTGTCGTCGATGCTTCCAAAGAAGAAGTCATCAGGCTCGACGGATCCTCCCGCCGAGCCAGCTGATTCGCAGCAGATGGTTCTTCACACCAGCCCGGCTCTTGCCCTGATTGAAAGGAAGGAAGCTCACGCCAAGGGCTTGGTGGCACCTCACATGCCCACTGGCGAACGGTACCCTCCGAGCCTCATCGAGTTTGTCATGAACTGGAATAAGGTGGAGTTCGTCTACAACGACGATCTCCCAGAAAAGTTCGGCCCAGCTGAATTTTCCGCCGATGAATACCGCCAAGGCCATTAACCTCGCTGGGCGTATGATGGAGGTACGTTGTTTCTTCTTTACATGCTGTAGATAATAACCATTAGTCCCCGAGCCTCCGGCGGAGTAACCTATTATTCGGCCGGATGCTCCTTAGAAGATCAACGAAGCTGCGTGTAAACTTCAAATATGTACATACCTAGAGCCGGGTCAAGTTCCGCTTGGCCCGGATCTTGTATACTTCGAATATGCACACACCTAGAGCCGGGTTAAGTTCCGCTTGGCCCGGATCTTGTACACTTTAATATGCACATACCTAGAGCCGGGTTAAGTTCCGCTTGGCCCGGATCTTGTACACTTCGAATATGCACATACCTAGAGCCGGGTTAAGTTCCGCTTGGCCCGGATCTTGTACACTTCGAATATGCACCGAACTCACTTTACACGCCTGTGCCTTTGTCAGGTAACCACCAACCGTCGGAGCGCCGAGTTTCAGCACCTGCTTGATACCCATAAGATCTTGCATACGAAAACACGTTGCACTTGGCGCGAGCATGAAAAGAGAGGTAATTTCCTCCTTAACACCTAACCATTTCGTTTGCTTCTGCCGGATTACCCTCCTTATTCTGTTTTTTGTAGCTTGGGTGGAGCCTGAAAACAATATTATGCGAAAAAAATTGGAGGAAATCCGAGGTATGTCCTCTTTCGGCCAACATCATCAGGTTTCTATTCTTTCTTTTTCTTGGCTCGGCAAATATTCACTCCTCGGCTTTGCCGGGTCAACACACCATTTCAGCATCGCTTGAGGATAGTGTGCCCGTGCCTGATATGATGCTGCATTTTCTCGAACAAGAAGGACAGCATCAAGCCGAGCTGAAGAAGAAGGACGATGAGCTTGCCCTCCTCCGGACCAAGGACGGCGAGATAGCCAAACTCAAGGCCGAGATGGAGAAGATGAAGGCCCAACACAAAACCGAGCTCCAAAAAGTTGTCCAGAACTTCACCAAAGAGCGTGAGTGCTTTACCCTTCAGATCTCCAAGGACCAGGATCTGCTCAAGGAATCCGAAGTCCGGCTTGGGTCGGCGCTCGCCGAGCTTGAACAACTTCAGCAGAGACGCGATAGTTGTATCTAGGAGTTGACCCGGATCCATCACCATATCTCACGTAAGTTTCTTTTTCTTGCCCGACGCAGTTTTCCGGGTTTAACTCATATGCCGGTGCTTCAGCATCCTCCCTTTCCCTATTTTCAGATAACTTTCCGGAGGGTACTACTATCGCCAGCGTTGCCGTTGCCAAATTTCGCCAAGAGAGGGGTACTCCCATTGCTCCTGATGGTGAGAGTATCCCTTTAGACCTGGAGGACATGTTGGTTAGCGTGTCAGCCCGGGTGGAAACTATCAAGAACTATGGAAAGGATCTCCTCGACGTTGCGGTCCGGATCTTCAACGCATTCTGTCCAAGCGAGGACGCTCCGGAAAGGATCACACTTCTTGCGGAAAAGCTAATGGAGATTGAGACTCAACTCGACCTCTGGAGGGAATCCACCGGGCGGGCCGCGGCAGATACCCTTCTCCATCATATCCTTTCATGGTACGAGAAAATCGATCTGAGCCTCCTCACCTTGTCAAGACCGGATCCAAATGGACCGATGATCCGGAGTAGGTAGCTCGGCGCCAGGCTTGCGCCTACAGCCTCATCGAATATTCTCCAGTCCATGACTGGGTTGAGGGGTCGAGCTTTCTGGACTCCGGCGAGGAGGAGCAGATGGAGAACGCGGAGGATGGGTCGGGCAATGATGGAGAAGATGCTGCTTCAGATATTGAAGACAGTGATGACGATGCCGAACTTCGTCCTCCTGCCGCTCCCTAGTTGAAAAAACTTGAAAATTTATCAGATCCCCGGTATGCCGGGTGCAATTGTATGCTGAATACCTAATATTTTGCTACTATGCTTGTATGCTGGATTAACTTGGGCGTAGTCCCCGAGTTTCAGTTTCTTGTTCGTCCAATTCTCCGGCTCGATCCGTGTCTACCTTGATTCGGTTTTATGACTTACGAACCCGAGCTTCAAGAATCGTTTTAACAATACTGAGAAACTTTGAGGCTCGGCTCAAAATAATTCAACATAATAGCTTGAAAGTAAATACGGGGTTAGTCGAAACAAACGTTAGCTGGAATAGGATCATTTCCTTAGTAGTTTCTCATGTGCTACGCAATTCCAAACTTGTTCCCTTGATCGCCATGAAGCCAATTCTTGTTGGACAGCAGCGAGTCGAAGGGTTGGGTTTTTGGTGCTCACACATTACTAAACCAGGTTTGCTTAAACGAGTCATTCCGCTAACGATAAAAAGTAACAACAATCATTTATTAAGGTAGTCCCCGAGTTATCGCCGAGGTCTGCTTATTTCATTGATGTGCTCATTGCCGACATACATACCGACATATGAGGATGACTCGGTACATACTCTTTAGCTAAGTGTAGAATGATTAAGTAGTGCTACATTCCACTCGCTTGATTCCTCTCCGACCTGTCCGCTTTGTTCTTTTCCCCGTGGCTTTGCATCTATGAGATAGTAAGAGTCATTGTGCAATGCTTTGCTCACGATAAATGGTCCTTCCCAAGGGGGATAATTTATGCATGCTGCTGGTACTGTACCAACCGAGCACCAGATCGCCTTCCCTAAGACTCGGGGCACACTTTCCGCTATGATAGCGCGGAGATTTTGCTAATATATGGTGGATCCGACAAAGGCGCTTCTCTCGCTTCTTCCAAGCAGATCAACATCATTTTGCCGGGCTTCTTGCACTTCGATTCTGTATTGGGTGACCCTAGGCGAATCATGCTCTATGTCGGCTGGTAATACAGCTTCGCCCCATATACCGTAAAGAATGGCGTAGCCCGTTGATCGATTCGAGTTGTTCTTAAACTCACAATACCGGTAGTTCTTCTATCCAGACCCCGCTGATCTTTGCAATGCTCAATGAGCCGGGTTTTATCCCGGATAGCACTAATCCGCTGGATCTTTCCACTTGTCCGCTCGATGCGGGTGGGCTACCGAGGCTATGTCGAGTCGGATTTTCTTATCTCGGTAATCGTGCAAATGCTCCTTCAAAGAAAATTGGTGCCGTTATCGCTATGATATCGTGAGGATAACCGTATCTCAAGATGATGTCTTTGAGAAATGTCACAATTGTAGCTCCATCACACTTTCTTATAGGCTTCACTTCGATCCATTTTGTAAATTTGTCCACCATGACCGTAAGGTGCATCATGCTCCCTTTGGCTGGTTTGAACGGGCCAACCATATCCAAGCACCACACAAAGAAATGGCCATGTAATTGGTATGGTTTTGAGTTCCGACATAGGCATATGTGTCTTGGTGGCATATCTCCGCAACCATTGCATTTTCTCACCAGATCCTCCGCTTGCTCCAAGGCGCCACAAGAAAATCCATGCCGAATGCCTTTGCCACTAAGGCCCGGATGAGGCGTGATGCCCGCATTCTCCTTGATGTATATCTCGGAGGATGTCAAGTCCTTCTTCCGGATCAACGCATCACCGAGGATATTGGTTACACCGCTTGTACAGCTCGGAATTGATGATTGTGTAAGCTTTGGCTCTCCGCTGAGTTTGCTCGCTAGCACTTCCTCGGGTAACGTTCTATCTTTCAAGAACTGGTACATAGGCAGCGCCCAAGCTGGTACTGCTCTCATAGGGAACATCTCCTCATCAATTTCCATCTGATCCACTGGCATAACTTCAGCCGGGTCACGCTAAACAGTCCCCGGGTCTGGTGAGGTAGTCCCCGGGTTGCCGAGGTAGTCCCCGGTTCGGGCGATTACTTCCCATGTCAATGTTCATGGGCTCAGCCCGATTCCGCGTTTTCCGGGACATAAATTGAATCGGTTCCTGGGGACGGCCTGATAGATGGCTTTCTGAGGTGCTCCAATGCAACACCCGGTGGAATTGCTTGTCGGGTCGAGCCGAGCTTCGACAGCATGTCAGCAGCTTCGTTTTCCATGCGAGGTACATGATGAAACTCGCATCCCTCAAAGTCACCCGAGATTTTCTGCACATGAAATCAGATAGTGCCATGTTTGGATCTGTATGCCCCACACTCCGGACACTTGTCAGACATTAGATCCGAGTCACAAAGCAGATTATTCGACGATGCCAATTTCCTTTGCCACTTTTAGACCATGTACAAGAGCCTCAGATTGCGACATTGTTTGATGTCGAAATGGATCTGCAACACGCATTTGAGCTGATCCTTCTTTGGCGAGGTAAGCACAACCCGGCTCCTAATCCGCTTTGGTCTTCGATCCATCAAGTGCATCCTCCAAAGAGTTTGGATCCGGTATGTGGTTCAGATTGTACTGCCCAATCCACGAAAAGTCCGCCATACCGACTTGATCGCTTCTTCTATCGTATTAGGGCGTATGGTGCTAGCTCAATTGCCCATTTCGCAATTCTGCTGTCAGATCTTTGTTACCCATTATCTCGGATATGGGGCTTCAGATATCACTTTGATGGGATGCTCCTCAAAGTAGTGCTTTAACTTCTTTGCCGCCATATAAACTCCAGATGCCACCTTTTTGAAAATGCGGTAGTTCTGTTTTGAGACGCATAATACCGCTCAAGTAATACATCGCCTCTTGACCGATTTCCCTCTTCATCTCGCTCCACTACAATCACCGCACTTACAACTCGGTTGGTTGCGCTATGTAGAGCAACATTGGCTCCTTCGACAAATGAGAGGCTAACACCGTGCAAAGGGCCAACATCTTTTTAAGTGGGCAAAGTTTCATCGGCTCGCAAGGCCCAAACGAATTTATTTGATTTTTCATGAGTTGGTAGAGAGGCGGTGCTTTTCCCTAACCGACATACAAACCGACTCAACGACGCCAGCATCCGTGAACTCGACGCCGTTGAGACACTTCGCAGCTCCATTCGCTCGATGGCTCGGATCTTAGTTGATTAACCTCGATACCTCGCCAGAGACGAAACCGAGTAATTTCCCAGCCGACAATCAAGGTACATTTCTCCGGTTAAGCTTCATCCGAATCTCCTCAAGTTCGCGAATGTTTGCCTTTATGTCGTCAAGGAGCGCTATGCTTTCCTTGGTCTTGATAACCACATCGCCCACGTAAACTTGCACATTTTGACCTATTTGATCGTGCATATTTTGCATACACCTTTGGTACGTTGTTCTCTGCATTTCGTAAACCAAATGGCATAGTGCGATAGCAATAAGCCTGCACGGGTAATAAAGGCAGTTTTATTTGATCGTCCGGTTCGGGGTATCCGTGGAAACCAGAATAGGCGCCAATAAATGACAATACCACATCCCGCGGTAGAGTCGATGACCTGATCTATCCTCGGCAGCAGAAATGGATCTTTCGACATGCCTTGTTCAGTTCGTGTAATCGATACACATACGCCAAACCACGCCACGCTCGGATCATCCTTCTTCTTTTCTACCAGATCGGATTAGAGAGCCAATCCGGATATAGCACTTCCATGATAAATCCTGCGCTAGCAACCGAGCTATCTCGTCACCAATGACCTTTCTCCTATCCTCGACGGTTGCCGGAGAGGCTGCTTCACCGCCTTGTTCGGTCTTACATTCAAAGAGTGCTCGCCAACTCCTAACACCTTGCAAGTCCTGTGGACCAAGCAAAATATCCCGATTCTCACGGAGGAAGTTGACGAGCTCGCTTTCCTATTTGTCAGTTAATCCGGCCCCAATTGTCACGGTGCGCTCCGGAAACACGTTATCCACCAGTATCTTCTTGGTGTCCTTCGCGGCTTGAAATGAAACGCATCCATGCGGGTTACTTAACGCCGGCATATACTGCTGCGCGGACCGAGCTAATGCCATCACTTCTTGGGTTAGACCCGGCTGAAGCGCACTCAATAGAACGTCGGAAATCCCCAACGATAGTAATTGCACCATTTGGCCCGGGCAACTTCATCTTCAGATAACTAACGTGGCAACTTGCCATGAATTTGCCCAGCGCTGGTCTCCCGAGTAATGCATGATACGCGCTTCCGTGTTTACCACTTCAACTCCAGATTTTCGTTCGGCAGCTATCCCTTGTAAATAACAGACGTTGACCGGACTTTGCCTATGGGTTCGCAGGATATGTCGGGCACGATACCGTGAAAAGTTGTTCTCGTAGCCTGGAGCATGTTCTCCGAGATGCCCAACTTGCACATCCTATCCGCATACATGATGTTAATGCTACTACCATTGTCGATCAGTACCTTGGAGAACCTCACATTAATGTTTGGTCCAATGAACGTCGGATCCAACACTAGTGCATACGAGCCCGGACTTGGCATAAGCTTGGGGTGATCTTTGACGCCTGTAATTTCCTGGTCCGACCAAGACATGTACCTCGTCACCGCAGTATAACTGCTAACCTCCATATGTCGGTGCAAGCTCTTCCTATCTCTGCTTCTTCCGCTAGAACACACAATAGCTCCGTGATGTTCCCTCAGACTCATTTCTTCCCTCGTTTCCGGAGTACCTCTGATCCGGTTGTTGCTGGGTTTCTATCTGATGCACTGCATCCCTTCTCTCACTGTTGTCATACCTCGGCAGAGGGGGAGGCAACATCAGTTGCTACGTGTTTGCTCCGGAGAGCAATTGCTGCCGGGGTAACTCCTGCCGAGGTTGATCATTCCGAGGTGCCTGAGCATTCCCCAAACCACCTTGTTCTATCTTGCGCATCCACTCACATTGTCTCGCTGCAGTGACCACCGGGCTGCTCGGATTTGGCGTGTGAAACTTGCACGGCTGGTCCAACATTGACTCGTAGGTATACCTCGGACGATCTTTCTTTTCTTGCCATTGCTTCTTCTGCTCCGGCGTCCATGTTTTCTTGCCATCATTTCGAGGAGTCCATTGCCCTCCCGTTTTCTGGCGTTGGTTGCTCCCTACCCCGGGCTGATCTTGATTCATGGCCGCAACTTGTTGCGAGACATATCGATGATCCGGTCTATCGTCTCTCCTTTTTCCCCTGTAATCGTTCCTCCGGGATGACCCAGATCCGTCCCTCGGATAGTACTCCTCATTTGACTCGTTCGACGCGATCCTAGGTTGAGTTGGATCACCCAAAGCATAAGAATCCGTGATCCGGATCATCTCTGCCAATGTGACTGGAATTTTCCTTTGCAATTTCATCCACAACTCGCTACCATATCTACATCCTTGTGCGAACCATGCTATAGCTCAGTGACTCTATGACTCCTCACACGAAGTTTCTCACGATACACCACCGGTCAAGAATTCACTGCCTGCTTTCGTTAGATCTCGCTGCACATTGCCGTGGTCTCGGGTCTGCTCGGTCTCGATACGCATTTGAGAAGTTGCTGATGAACATCTCTTCAAAATCTATCCAAAAGCTTGATGCTTCCGGTGGCAAATTATTCAGCCAAACCCTAGCTGGACCTTCCAACATTTGGGGTACATATCGCATGCCCACCTCAAGTTGCTGCTTGTAATTTTCACACCGCTATGTAGTTTATTAGCCAATCCTCCGGCTTTGTACTGCCATTACACGCCTTCGTGTCTCGGGTAATTGGAAATTGGGTAATCATGTTCTTCATGATCCGGGGTCCAAAGCACGCTGGACCCGGAGGACCTTGACATTCGATCCGTTCACCTATACAGCGGTCTAGTTTAGCCTAGCGCCATCCGCATCAAATCTCGCTTCCCAATCTCGACCCTATCACATGATAGTCCGGTCTTGCGATCCCGCATTCATCATCTCCGAGTCTCCATCATTGTATCGGTTTTGCTCCTGCTAGGTCCTCTCATTGCATACCATGGCCGCATTTGCTCTTGCCTTGGTGCATTCCATTGGCGGTTGACCCGCCTCGCCGAAGTTTCGCTGTCGGCTGTTGCTGGCGAGATTCCTTGACCGACATTGCCTTGGTCATGGTTACCTCGGCTCACACTTCGTCGATCATCGTTTTTCCGTATCTCTTTTTCCTTTCCCGCACGCTTTGGGTCGTAGGAACGATCTGCTTGTTCCGTCTGGCTAAGGTTACTACCTCTTCTCTTCTAGGGCCACCATGAGGCGATGATGCGGCTCCAGCGGATTTCTCCGGGTTACCCATCACCGAATGGACGATTTTAGAAGCTCCAACTCTCTCCGGATTACTTCTCAATAGCTCCTCATTCTGCCTGTTCGCGATCCGAACCAGCTCGTTAACCCGGTCTTGCTGTCTTTGGCGAGCTTCACCCATCAGACCCTCTAGCTCGGACGCCGCGGCATCTGCTGCTCTGAGGTTCTTCGCCGGGGTAATATACTTCGGCAACCCCACAGACAGATAGTTTTCCGACCCTTATGGTCCATCATCACCCTCTCTGTTCATCTCGCTTATGAGGTTTCTCCCTTTTACCCTCACTGCATCAACCTTGTTCGCTTTCACGTACTCACTCAGCGTCATGTTCAACGACTGCTGAGCCGCCGCTATCTTCTTTGCGCCCTCCAGTATCTTTTGCCGGGTCTCCTCTAGCTCGGCCTGTGCCTGAGCCGGATCTACCACTGCTGCCACCGGGTTAGCCAAGCTATCCATAGCTTCCCTCAACACGTTCTCGGGCCTCTCTAGCGGAGGACCCCTAACTTTCCTTGGTGCCTTGGGTGTTGCCCCGGTCCGGGCGCTGATCCCCACGCTCACGCCTTCGGCGGTCATCATCACCTCTGCATGGCCCGGGGAACGGGCGATACACGCCCCGCAAGCCACAATGAGGGGTGGTTCCCCCGCATCGACGACACGACACGGATGAACGCCAGACACGTCCACGGCAACATAGACCTTGTGCGCGCCGAGCTTGACGAAGACGCCGTTGCGCGAAGGTGCGTCAAGCAGCCAACGCGTCGCCGACGTAGTCCAGCAGACCGGTTACCGAACAAGCCTGGAGACGATGCGTTCATCGGTGCCGATGAAATTTCCCGTCCGGATCATCACCCCTGCTAGCGTCGATGGCCCCATGGTGGGCGCCAACTGTCGTGGTGGTGTCACGGCAGATGACATGGATAGGCTGAAGGTGGGGACTAATATGCGCTAGGGGAATCCAGGGAGGGATAGTAGAGTGATTCTCTACACAGAAGCTTTGTATTGATGTTCAGTCTCCAAGACTACAAGTGCTCCTCGAGCTGTTTTTGACTAGAGCAGGAAGAAGGGGCTCTCTTACTCTTGCCTATTAACCAGTCCTAGAACCCTAGACCCACGAGTATTTTCCTTGCTATGTATCCAAAGACCTAACCCCTTACTGTAACCCCACCCCCCTTATATAGGGGTGGTTCGTCCTCGCCTAGGGAGACATGTGGAGGCATATTCCTAAGAATATGCCTCCTCCCAAATTAGTAACCCGACAGGGGTGCTTTTCCCCCACGTCACTCTTGCTTTAGCGATGTTGCCTCTGTGGCGCCTGCGTCAGTCGACGTGAGCGTCGTCACCCTTGTCAGCCATGATCCGATGGTCCTACCCTTGCTTTATTCGCTCATCCAGTACGCACCGGGCCTTCTTTTTGACCAGAGATATTCCTTCCTTCCCCTAGAAGCCAAACGAGGATCCGGATCACAGTTGATCCGGTCACACCTGTTCCTGCACATAAGCTAGACAAGTGTCTCCGACTTATTCCTTGAGTCGGATGGGATAATGTTAGGCGACTCCCTGGTCCGGGTTACCCCGTGATCCGGCCTGCCTTGAGGTGACTCGGCCAGCATCCGCTTTGGCCTTGCCGAACCTCGGCTAACTCGGCCCTTATACCCCGGAGTGACCCTACCCGGGGTTATCCCCCCAACACCAACCAAGGCAAGCCTCCATTAGCAATGCAAGCTAACACTTGCAAGCATAATGCTTAGCAAGCTAGGATTAAACTAGATGGTTTAGCAAGATGCTATAGGCATGCTTGAGTCATATCACTTTGACTATTAGTTACCCCAAGTCTTATTTACAAGCTTTACTTCCTTTAGTTTACCCAAGTTCTCTACTTTTTAAAGGTAGCATAAAGAGTATAAAACTTGACCTATTTTAGGACCCTTTAGATGTCATTCTATGGCATGAGATTGAACCCATCATTTTTTTCCACCTTAGTGAACACTCTTAACTTAGTAGTTTAGAGTAGATAAAAACTTGAGTCACTTTAGATGGGAGCACTTGGTGAAAATGAATTATGAAAACCTTGGAATGATGAGTCATTCTATTGATATGTTTTGACATGTGTTGAGAAATACAAATGGTTTATGATGATGAAAATGTTGAGGCATGAGCCTTAACCCTTTTATAAAACTGATGGTTGGATTCGGATGCGATACCATTCCAAATTTACCGTACAACCACACTACTTGAATTGGGTAAGGCTTAGCTGGAAATTTATATGCATTAGTATTAGTTCTCATGGAGAGGTTTGAGCTGAGGCTACCTCTCATGATGTCCACCTATGCAAAGGCTCAAGATGACTGATGGTCATGGTTGGGAGGCCATGCTCATAGGAGAGGTGCTTATACTAGGGTGTGTAAAGGGAAAGTTATGTTTGATTATCTGCATACTAAGTATGATGATTCAGGGTTATCCCTGACAGATGTATCGAATCTTGTAGTGAAAGTGTACCACCTCTGCAGAGTGTCAAACTATTCGAATAGCCGCGTCCGCGGTTATGGACAGTTGGAATGGCCATACTGTTTTGTTGTCAGCTTAGGTTTCAAACTTAACCTTATAGTTAAACATAGAGTTAGCACTTTGACTTAGAACTATATCACTTGTTAGAGGTAGTTTGCGAGTACTCATGGCTTTTGTCCCTGGCTATTCTCATGGCCAGACTATGAAGGAGACTATCAAGATGATGGCCAACAGGACGGCTATGATAACTAGGACTATCTGCCGTCGTCAGCATTGCATGTGCCCCTGAAGACCTTATGTATGGTTTGTAATGGATGATGTACTGTGATATCCAATCCGTTATGTCTTGCAAAAATGGTAATCCTAGGATTTCGAGGTATGGCATAACGGGCATCTGGGATTAAAAATCCGGGTGTTGACAGCTGGTTCTCCTCCTTTGTGCTTTCATGTCTAGATCTTGTGAGCTCCGTTCATGATCAAGATCATCTATTTGTAATTCTACATGTTGTGTTTGCAAGGATCCGATGGATATTGAGATGCTATTTCAGATTGATTATTGATTCTATCATGTCTTTGTTATTTGATATCTTGCATGCTTTCCGTTGTTAGTAGCTATCTTGGCCAAGTAGATGCTAGCAACTCTAAGAGTTAGTATTTATGCTCGATAGTGGGTTCATGCCTCTGGTAATCTGGGGAAGTGACAGAAATCTCTAAGGTACTAGATGTGCTGTTGCTACTAGGGAGAAAACAACAATCCTTTGTTCATAGAACAATCGTATTGTTTACTTTACACGCAATTCGTAAAGCAATAGTCTGTTGCTTGCAACTTAATACTGGAGGGGGTTCGGATGATAACCTGAAGGTGGATTATTAGTCATAGATGCAGTTGGATGGCGGTCTATGTATAATGTTGTAATGCCCAATCAAGTTCCAAAGGAGTCAAGATGATTAGTACATGCATGTATTGCTTTCTCAATGTTTGTCAATTGCCCCGCTGTAATTTGTTCACCCAGCATGTTATCTATCTTAAGGAGAGCCACCTCTAGTGAACTATGGATCCCGATCTTTTTCTTTTACATACAATCTACAAACTGTTACTGCTTTGTGTTTACTTTCTGCAAACTATTATTTCTTTCCATTCGATACGTTTAATCCTTTGTTTTAAGCAAAACACGGTGAGATTGACAACCTCATCGCAAGTTGGGGACAAAGTTCTGTGGTTATGTTGTGCAGGTCTCCACGTTGCTACTAGCACTGGTAGTGCGCCCTGCCAAGTCTCAGCTAGCAACACCTTTGGGGTGTTTCCTTGATCCTACTGGTTTGATTAAACCTTGGTTTCATAACTGAGGAAAACTTGCTGCTGTGCTCATCATACCTTCCTCTTGGGGTTCCCAACGATCTCTACATCAATTAGGATTTCTTTATGCTAGAACATAGCTATACGGGCACAACTATACGACCAGGTCATAATGGTCTTGCCGTATAGTTGGTCGTCAAAACTTCTGCGTCCTAGAAATAAATTTTCTTGGACAGGCATCGATAACTATACGGCTAAACTATACGGCCAGAATTTTTATTCCCGTCATATAGTTGGTCATCAAACCATCAGTACTCTGGAAAAGAAATTCGATGAAGGCATCGATATCTATACGGTCGGAACTATACGACCGAATTTTTTATTCCCGCTGTATAGTTGGTCGTTAAATCTTTTGTACCTTCGAAACAAAATTTGTTGATGGCAAAGATATCTATACGGCCAAACTATACGGCCAAAATGTTTATTCCCGCCGTATAGTTGGTCGTTAAACCTTCAGTAGTCATCAAAAAAATTCTATTTCTTCGAGAATTCTTTCTTATCCTGAAACTTAGCGAGACACCTTGTTTTTGACAGAAAAATGACAGTAAAAATTGTCGACCAACAACAACATGTATAGAGCAGGATTTTTAGTACTACCGAGCTTCTTCTCGTCAACTAGAGATTCACTTTTTAATTTGGACAAAATGATTAAGCTAGTTTTTGTAGATAAAACTCAAACTTTTATTTTTATATTTATTCTACGCTTGTTCAATCGATATTTCTATTACTTTTTGACAGCTTCATCTTAACGGGCGCGCTTCCACAAGAATGTCTATGAAAAAGTTATAGGAATGCGATGGACATTTTATTCTGTAATTTATTTTATTAATGTGATGGGTTGACTCCCATTAAGCATTTTATTAAGAATGGTTGAATAATTCAACCCCTTCTCTGTTCTCGAATTCTTACCTTGGGTTGCCCCTTATCGAAGGCACTTACCACATGAACTCGTTTTGCCGGTGGAATATATATTTCTCCTGCTTCCAGCTTCTTCGGAAAATACCGAATGATTTCAGCATCATAAACATTGAAAATTATTTTCCCCTCGGCACAATCAACTGACACTCCTGCAATACTAAGGAAAGGTGTTCCAAGTATTATAAATAATTTTTCATCCTCTGGCATTTTGAGAATAATAAAATCAATGGGAATAACATGCTCATCTATTCTAAGTAGAACATCCTCAGTCATACCAATGGGTTGTTTACTTGACTTGTGAGCCATGTGTAAAGTGATAGTAGTAGGGGAATACTCCCCTAATCCTAACCTTTTATAGAGGGAATATGGCATTACACTAACTCCTGCACCCAAATCACTCAAGGCATTATGAATATCTGTTTTGCCAATTGAGCATGAAATAGTTGGTATTCCGGGATCTCCCAATTTAGACAATAGCTTCCCATTAGCATGATAACTAGTCACCATGGCAACGGTTTCAGTTATTTCTTTCTTTCTACTAAGAATATCATGGAGGAATTTATAATAGGTAGGAACTTTTATTGCATCCGCAAATGGAATTTCTAGACGAAGATCATCAAGTGCCTTTTTGAAAGAGTCATAGATTACCTGATCCGGTGCTTTCTTTTTTCGATCTAGATAAGGAAGCTTTTTCTCACCTTTCTTATTCTTGTCTTTTACCTTTTGTGGGGGATCAAGCTCTTTTGTTGCTGCTTATCGCTCTTATTCTTTTCTACTACAACTTCATCTTCATTGCTAGTATCATTTTCTTCTCTTGGATCAACTGTCTCTGCATCAGAGTCATAATGGTCATCTTGTGCATCATTTTGCTCCTCCATGTTTTGATCTTATGTTTCTTGAGCAGTTTCATCTTGAGGATCCACCCGTGTATCATCTTCTTGGCTTGCTTTGAGCAAGGCTTTATCCTTTCGATCTTTTTCAGCTTCATATTCTGGTGGTCCTAATGGTCATGTAACAACTGCACCTCTCCTTGTAACAACATTAGTAGAAACAGGAATACCTATATCATCTTGAAGACAAATTTGATAACCGAATGCTATTTGTTCACATTGGGTTTCAATCATATCAAGATACTTGTGAAATAATTTTATTTCTTGGCAAATCTCATCATAATTTTCAGTTCCGCCAAAATCTTTTTATGTCTTTGAAAATGCTTAGGCAGGTTATTATGAGATTTTGCTTGTCGATGTTTTAATTCTTGAAAAACTTTTCTAGTTTCATCTTCTTCAGTAAAAACTTGTAACAATTCTACTTTGTTTTTCTTAACAAGTTTAGAAGGTATACATTTTTCTTTCATTGTTTTGCATACTTCAGGCATAAGATCAGGAGTTATACGAAGTATCCCTTTTAGTGCCAAAATCAAGATTATATAAAGAATCATTCTTAGCCCTAGTAGACATCAATTCCAAACATGCTTTATTAGTTAACGTATTTATCGATCCTCCTGCTGATAGGTCAAGCAACTCTCTGCATTGAGTATTAAGACCATGATAAAATAAATGGCAAATAGTTGATTCAGAATAGCCATGATTAGGAATACTATTGATCATTCCAAATAATATATCCCAGGCTTGTGGGTAGTTTTCTCCCACGTTCTGACTAAAGTTGCCTATATTCTTTCTAGTTTTAGTTACCTTTTTAAAAGGATTAAACCTGCTTATGAATTTAACAATAGTTTTCCTAACGTTTAATGTAATGAGGAGGGAGAGAATATAACCAGTCTAGAGCCTTACCTTTAAGAGACCAACGAAAAAAATTTAGACGAGAGAGTCTCTTGGCAAATCTTTTGGTCCAAGTGTTGTCATCACATCGTCAAACTCTCTAATATGTCTTCCTAGGTCTTCATCTTACCTTCCACTTAAAGCTTTTTCCTGCAAAATTTTAATAATTCCACCATCAAATCGATATTCTCTAACTCCAGGATTAGGAAATTCTATTGGTTGTTTAAGGAAAGCAGAGTTTGGAGCACTGTATTCTCTAAAAGTTTTCTCAGGTTTCTTGGGAGTTGTCATGTAAATGGACATGATTTCCATAAAATCACTCAGGTTTTCAACTTCAACCTTATGTGATCTTAAAAGTTTTTCAATAATTTCCTCGCGCCTTTGAATAGGCACGCACTCAAAATAATCTGGTAAATAGGTCCTACCAGAGCATGTATACCCTTTGTCTCCTAGGGAGACCATTTTGTAGTAGTAACACCTAAAATGTCAAGAGACAAACACTTAGCGCTTCGCTCCTTGGCAACAGTGCCAGAAAATAGCTTGATATCTGCAAGTGCATAGATCGTCTGTAGCTAGTTTCGAAGTATAGATATCGATCTCACAGAGAGTCCAAAGGTAAATGTTTATGAATGAAGTCTGTGTCACACTCAAAGTTGTCACAGGTCTTTGAGTGAATTGACTGCAAGTGTGGAAATAAGAATGAAATTTGGATTAAACTGGATGTATTTAAATAAAACTAAAATGTAAACTTCAGGAATAAAAGCATAAAAGTAAAGAATGATTCGATTGTTTGTGGTTTTCTGCAGATGATAAAGAAGGCGCTCGGAGATATAGTTCATGGTGATAGTGACTATGCCAGGTGGACGAATGATAAGTGTAACAATTATAATCTTATAAATATATGTGTAGGCGAGCAACCCATAATTAGCCGAGACTCCTTTTGGTAGATTTCATCCCAACTTCAATAATCCTACTAGCCTGTTACCAAAATCATGGTCAGTCACTAGACGATTAAGATCCTTCAGGTTGCTTAGCAATTAAGCTCCTTGGATCAGACTAATGTAATAAGCACAGTGGTTCCTCGTGATCCTCGAGTCAAACTAGTTTCCCATTGATATCCCTATGTCACTCGGGGGGTCGTCGGTCTGCTAGCGAACAAGATTTTATCTATGTAGAACAAAGCATCATATTGTCTGGGCCCTTAATTGGACAACAAGCATTAGACATCCTACAGATAGTCAAGCATACATAATATAATAATTAAAATCAATCACAAACTAATGGAAAATATATGGAGGCACATCACATCTCACCAATCCCTCACATCTCCCATGCCCAAGGAACTTACTCACACATGAGAGAAGAAAGCATCATCGATATAATTAAATAAAGGGAGTTCTTCTTGATATTACCGTGGAGATCCACAATAAAAATAGAAAAGTAATCCAACACAATTCAAGATAGGAAGAAACAATCTCAAATCCTAGTCTTGCAAAGTGAAAATCTCTCTCTCTCAAGTACAAGTAATGGCTATGAGGGTGTGATGGCTAGGCGGTCGAAAATCATGGAGCGAGATGAAGAACGTCTTTCCCTTCTTTTTCAGATCTCTTCTTTCTCCTCTCTGGATGGGATGGCGGCCGCTGTATTATGATTTCGCGTCTGGCCTCTTCACGAAAGTTGTCCATTTTGACAAGACAGAGACGGCGACAACTATACAGCCGGAAAACATTCTCGTCGTATAGTTGCTCATTAAATCTTCAGTATGCCTCCCTTGATTGCTTCCAAAAAGAGATTTGCTTGTTTTTGTCTGAATATTGTGTTTCTCTTGTTAAAACCTTCTGTTGATGTTCAGAACCTAAAACACACATTAAAAACTAAATTTTCTTTGCTACCAAAGTATTAGAGTTAGGTAAAGCTAGAAAACAATCAAATCCAGAAGAAAACCATCGATAAAAACCATCAAAAATATGTCGAATCTCACAGTTATCACCTACCGGCGAAAAAACAACTGATGGGGGGCCAACTAGGTGAATTCTGTATTGCCGACGCGGAAAAAGGGCCCTAGGGGGCGCGTTTGGGAGGTCGGCTGGAGATGCTCTAAGCTGTGATCCGTTGGTTTACACAGGCCAAAAATCGAGCTTCCAAACGATTTGTTCGGCGAAACTGGCCATTTTTTGGTGGGAGCAATTAACGCTGGATTTGGACCTGATACGTGGCTTGCAAACAGAGGCCTAATTCTTGTAAAGAAATCACCGAGTAAAAGGAGGATCCCACCTTAAGATAATCAAATCAGTGGAAACGTTTCGACTAAACCATGTTTGCTGAGTAAAAACCATACTTGATAGAGAGTAGGAAATACCTTTCACTATTAGTTTTTCATATATATTTTTTATTTTGACTTAAGGCGTGTTTGGTAGATCTTATAGATTCAAAATCCTCCAAATCCGTGAAGGAGCCGAACCGAACTATCTAGCTTCGATGGTGGAACCACGGATTTGGGGCATGGGCTCCTGGATATGTACAAACAACAAGCTAGGCTTTCCCGGATTCCTAAAACGAGAGATGCATGAGCTGGGGAATAGAAAAATGCCCGCCTCATCGAACGCTAGCCCCTCCCGTCTCGCAACCCTAGAGCATAGGTCCCCGCCATCGCCGCCGCTCCCTTCTTGCTTCCCGCCTTCGGGGCCCTCCCATCGCCAAATTCACCGCGGATGAGCATGGCCTCCATCGACTCCTGCGGGGTGACCTCGAGCAGCACACCGTGCAACCGGACCTCCCTACGAGCCTTTTTGTTTAGGATTTTAGGTGCTTTCCATGAAAATAAGCTGAGCAAACAAACAAAGGGTTTGAGTGTGCGTTGGGCTTTTGCCGAAACTGGGTCCCCTCCCACACATTAGAAAAAGGTATCCTGGTTTGTCCCTTTTTTGTTTCACGTATTTACGGTAAAAATGCCACCTAGGGTCTGAATGTTTTGTCATCTATTTTCTCGTACGGACCAAAGCAAGCGAAAGAAAAAAATTCTATTTAATCTTGTTACTGTTAGGCAACGAACCGACACACGCCCGGAGAGGCGTCAGTGATCGTAAAATCATCTAGGGTTTCGTCCCCTTCACCAGTGACGTCGTCGGTCCGCTCCCCCACCGGTGGCCTTGGTGCCTTGGAGACGTGGAGGACCACGGCCTCTCGCCGGCGGGAAGGTTCATGTTTTTTGTTTAAACTGTTTTTAGTGTCTTCTTGGGAATATTGAGGCGAGGGCTATGTTCGGAAGTCAGACTAAGGTCCTTTTCGTCTTATTCTCACTCCAGTGGTGCGTCTAGCGCTGGCGGAGGATGCATGGAATCGTGTGTCCGACGAATCTCGTGTGATACGGTCTTTTTCATTTTCCTTGGTATCGTTTAAGGTCAGTCTCTTCCTATTTACGGTTGTCATCTTCAATGATGGTTGCTGCTTTGGTGTCCTAGTCCTTTGGACCTTAGCTCAAGGACTACCCATCCGTCTACTACACATAAGCTCTATTACCACAAACTTTGCCCGACTCCATTGATGGTGGGACGAGAACGACGGCGCGTGTGTTCGGCTTGTGCTAGCATGTGTAGTCCTCACTAGATAGTTCAGTGAACTATTTATAATTTTTATTACATTTGAACTCAGTTTATACCATTGTTGATCTTTTATGTCATTGATGATCTGGTGGAATTTCGCGAAAAAAGTCTTCTTTTCTAGGGATCTACCGCCGCCGCCCTCAGCTCATCGCTGACCGTCGCCGCGGAGCTCCTCCCCGACCGCCGCCCGAGCTCGACCCTGCCGGCCGCCGGTCCCCGTCACCTCAGCTTCTCCCTACAAGCCAGTCGATTACCGATATCCACACCTAGACGACTCGACCACGACGGCTTTCTTTGGTCCCAAGAAAATATCACTCCAGTAGTATTATTACAACTAGCCCCTCCTGTCCTGTGTCTGTCACAATTTTCCTTCTCGACCTCCTCTTCTTTTCTTTCTTGTTCCCTAAAACCTCCCAGGCCTAAAATTAGTCCTCTCTTCCTCCCGTACACAAACCCAAACAGACGCGCGGCGGCGTCCACCTAGCCCTACTAGTCGCGGCGGCCGGGGCCGGAAGCGCCGCTCCTTAATTAGCCCGGCGCGCATCTCCACCTCCGGACGCCAGTCCTACTCCCATCTATCCCTCTCCTTGCCTCCTTTACCTCCGGCGAGCCGCCGCCGCCGCTCGAAGGGGCCCAAGGACGCCGTGACCTGCTGTTGCTTTAGAGATGGCGACCTCGGCGCTGCTCCGGGCTCTGAGGAAGCCCTCTTCGGTGGCCGCGCTGCGATTGGTAAGTTTGCTTCTCTTAGCCCTTAGGGCCATTGGGCTGAACGCTAGCGTAGATGAGTCCTAGTGTGGCTTGAAGATTGGAGTTCTGGTGGTAGGTTTTTGGTACAATATATGTTCGGTTTGGTTCCTTCGAATTGTTGAGGCATGGCAGCGTACTGGGGTCGGACAAAAATTATAGCTTTAGTGTACTGGAGGAATTTGGGAGAGTATTTGGGTTGAGATCAAGCTTGTGTTTTTAGCCCAAATGTGTTGCCCCCAGTATTGCAATTCATGGTAGAGAATCGAAGTTCAGTACCTAGGGAGGATAGCCCGAGGGCTGCGACATTTGATCATTTCACTGTTTGTGTCGGTAGAATCGTCAATAGGATACGGCAATCTTGCCACATCTTTTATCTGGATACAGCTTATGAGCTTGTCCCGTATGCTGTCACATAATAGCTACCACTAATCCACTACTGATTGAAGTTTTCAGGGAGACAAAAAGCTTGCGATGATTTCGACAAACTAGAGATAACTTGTTTGCTTGTTGTTCATGTCATATGTGCTTAGTTTAATACCCATGCGGGAATTGCAATTTGATTAACATTGCATACCAGTAAATATTTCTATGGTACGATGACACATGACTAGTTTATTAGTCAGTGGTAATTGACAGAGAAGTGTTCTGTCTTTTTCTTTTCTTCAGTATGAAATGTAACCACCATAGGACGTTTCTGGATTTTCACTTCATTTTCATACTGTATTCATTGTGTTATATTACTGCATGCCGTTTACTGACTGCCATCTATTCTTTAACATGGTATAGGCAACAAATGGCAATGTGCAAGCTGGTACTGGCTATCGGCACTTGAATAATCGGAATCTAAGTGTTTTCAACGAGTTCTCAAAGCAGCTGAAGGGTGAGGCTAAAAGGTAAACTTTACTATCTACGTTCTTCACCACCATCACAACCAAAAGGAAAATTAAACCCCTTTAGCAGTGTATATATAATAGTTGCTGCGCTTGCGCGTTTGGTTATGTACTATCGGAGTGACCCATTATTTTTTTCAGCACTGTGTTCTTTCTTTCTCATTGTGCTTTATTAGTTCAATGTTTGAACTGCAGTAATCCTGAATTCCAGAAATCCATGAAAGAGTTCAGTGAGAAATTTGGTGTGGTAAAGGAAGATCTCAAAGTAAGGTATGATGATAGATGGAAAAAAAAATGCACTTATTTCGTTTCGACTCATGCATATAGCAGTACAGTGAAATATATACACCTTTGTATGTAATAAGTTCCAGATTTTCTAGAGGGTTACTTGAACATAATACATAATGGCTTATGCAGAACTAAGAAAACAGCTGAGACATTATCCAAGAGCGTTGACGATGTTTTGGCTGAAGCCGAGGCGACATCTAAAAAGGTATGCTGGCCACCATTTTTCATTAAAGATGACCGAGCAAAACATGTTTTATTCATTTTTTTTTGTTCCATGTTCAGAAATTTGGCTTGTTCCTTTGTAGGTTACTGCGAATGTTAAAGAAAAAATGTCTGCTGCTACAGAAGAGGTAGTGATAGATGAATATCAGTAAATCCAACATGGGTGGTTCTTTTCATTGAACAAGGTTTTCTTGACGTGGTGGAAATCTTTACATACAGGTGAAGGAAAGCTTTGGACTTGGAAAAGAAGAAACTTCAAGCTTCAGAGACGGTTCAGCTGGAACTTCAAAGGCGTCCTCACATTCAGATGACAAGTCCCAAGATGCCACAAGTAGCTATATATTGTTTGACAAACTGAGGTCAACATTGTCATCGGCTTCACCAGTTGTATCTGGTGCATTTGCAAAATTGAGGGACACAAGAGTCTCAACTTTAGCTAAGCAGGGATATGAAATTGTCAAAGATGAGCTAAGCTCTGGCTCTAGCAGAAAGAAGAAAATTCTTTCTAGGCATGCTTCTGCTGGAATAGAGAAGAGCACAAGAACTGATATAGTTATTGTACCAACAAAGAAGTCCGTATTGGGTGAAAAATGGGAAGCAATCAAGAATAAGGTATCTTAAGTTGGGACCCATTAAGTTACCTCCTGTTTTTTCCACATGAGCCTACCATCTAAAACCTTTCCTCTTTGTATTTAGGTGCGAGGTCATTCAGTCTACAAGAGAGTGAATGAGTACACCAAACCTGTCGTAACCAAGGGACAAGAGGTATCATCAGAATGCTTAAAAATTAATTTTCAGTTTTTTATTGACCTGTGGTTCATGGGTATTTTGATTTTTTATGGTCTGCGCATGCAAATGCAGGTAGCTGAAGATGTCCGAGAAAGATGGGAGACAAGTGACCATCCAGTTGTTCAGAAAATTCAAGAGTATGATTGCACTTCATTATACTTTGCTTGGTTCAGTCTTGACTGTGTATGCTATTTATTTCTGCACTTAGCACATTCCTTTATATTTTCTTAACGATCACACTTCATGATAAACTTTTCTTGGTTCAATCTCGACTAGGCATGCTATTTATATCTGCACTTAGCGCATTGCTTTCTATTTTTCTAAAGTCATGTATGTAACTGACAAGTACATTCATGGTTGCAGTATTCAGTTGTGCTTGTACATAGTCACATAAATAGGGATTGGAACTTAATGCCTCTATTCTTGCTGTTGCAAAGGCACTTGATATCTTTTCTCTTCATTTGACCATATTTAATTTATCTAACGATTCTGTGCTTTGTCTTTACTTCTTCCATGCAGTATTAATGAAACTATTTTTGAAGAGACAGCTACTGCAGCGTCTTTCAAGGAAATTCGGCGACGAGACCCGTAAGACATGCAACTTTACTTTGAAGAGTTTCACTGTTTCAGAATGTTGCTGAATTATATTCACCATTTTGTCCACAGATCCTTTTCATTAACTGATTTTCTTGGTGATGTTCAAGAAATGATCAAGCCTGTTCTAACTGCATATTCAAAGGTAAATTTTGTCTAGCTGAGGAGAAATAATGGCGTGTCATTTTCTTAAGGAAAGAGTCAGGTGTTTTTCGATTCCATGTAGTTTGGAAAAGAAAGTCAAGCATGTAGAAGGACAAGTTTTGCCACATGGAACTAATCTCAGGAAAGTTTGAACAACTGAATGATCCATGGTCCCACTCGAGGATAGGGTTCGACTGTCACTGCCCAATTTTCTATTAGATTTCTTGTTGGCGCTATTTGCTGTGCTCTTGGAAATCCTTTGGTTAATTTCTTTCCATGCACCCAGATCATGTTGATGAGTTCATTGGAATGCTGCTAAAGCCTCTCCTTTGCTGCTTTTCCATCATATCTAGATTGTGATCCCACCAACCATTGATGGAGCATGTTAGCTCGCTGTTTCCTTTTATTGTTATTTGTATACTTATGAAAGGAAGTGGGGCAGAAATATTCACTACATGCTGTCTAAGGCTGTATATATCAAAATAATGTGCGCACTGGTAGATATTCTTAGACAAATTTATCATCCAAAAATTACCTGTTATGATTTCAGGGTGATGTGGAGACTTTGAAAAAGTATTGCACCAAGGAATTGCTTGAACGCTGCCAAGGGGAGAGGAAAGCATATGCATCACAAGGCATATTTTTTGATCACAAAGTAGGTCAATACTTTGCTAGATTCGCCTGCCTTAGCTTTTACTTAACAGATGTCCATCTTCTATATTTTCGTACGCTAAAGAGATTGATCTATTTTGTTGCTGGAGTCATAGTAAAAACCTTTTTATGTATGGAGGATAACTAACAGAACATGCGAACTAGATTCTATCTGAAATTATTTGTCTTTTTTGCTTTTGATTACTTTCAACTGTAATGTCTGATTGTGCATTCTCTTAATAAGACCTTATATTTTGTACTCTCCTTGTTGATTTAGCTGCCTACAGGTTTCAAAATGAAACTGTATAATGTTTGGCCAGTAATTAGTTCAAGAGTATACATGTTTTATGACAGTAAGGTGGTACCGTACTACCATTGGATGTGTATTTGCAAGTTCTTTTGTGTGATCATGATTTCTAGCTGCTATCAGTATATCGTGAAAAATAAGCAGTCAGACTTTGACTTAAATTTGTAGCACCTGATTAAAACTGCATCATATGAATGATAGCTTAGCATTATATGTGCGGTGACTAATGAGCTATCGTTGGAAAGGCTTGTCCAGTGGGTACATTTATGCATTGGCCTTTTCTGTTACCATTTAGACATGATATCTGGACAAACTGATCAATGAAATTACGCTAATCATTGAAACATTAATGTCTGGAAGATTTTTAGTTTGTAGTGGTGTCCCGATTCAACAAGGATTCTTGCCTAATGCTGATTAGAGTTTTCAGATGTCTATGAAGAGATAATTGGATTCTTTATAGTTATTCTACTGGCTCCTGAACTGCTTATTCACTGTATATGCTGCCGTCCCACATTTTTAGGTTAACGCAGCACCTGATGCATTTGTTATTTTTATATTTGTGTTTGCTGAGTCTGATGCACCATGTCTGGAAATTATTTCCCACTAATGATTGATTGCACTAGTACCTTAAGGCCACATCAAGTATCCTAGAAATTATCAAGCATGCACATCTACATGAGAAGCATAATGTGCAATTACAAGTTTGGCCCACTCCAAAATGAATCTTCTCATGTTCATTGTCCTTTCTACAGCAATCTGGGTGCTCGAAAACGGTTTCTTTAAACCATTGTAAACTGACTGCTGTTCCAATGCTCATTGTTTGAACTAACCAGCCTCGTAGATTGGACATGAGACTTGCGCTGCTACTATAATCTTGAACTTGGGTAGATTTAAAGGGATCTTAGTTGAGCAGAATGGTGCATGATTGCATGTCCGCGTAGTTTCTTTTTTCAATATATGGAGATTTATCATTGGTAGATTTAGCTTTTCTTTCTTACGAATTGTATGTTTTTGTAATGATTATTCAGTCTGGGTTTGATTCGGAAGGTAAGATTTAGATCCGGTAGTTTGTTTCGTTAGTTCGCTACCTTGGTCAAACATCAGTCAAGGTTTGTAATTTTGTATAAATTATGCCATAAAAATATCTAGGTGTATGTACATTTTCTTTGATTCCTATGTAAACGCAGCCAGCTCCTCTCTGTAGATTTTGGTTCACTCGTAAAACTATATATGGTGTTTCCAACACTACACTTTATTGCTTTTAAGCTTTAATGTTAACAAACTCTGCGTAATATCAGGTGTATTTATTTTTTCTGAATTTCCTTTGTTTTTGCAGATTCTGCACATTTCAGATGCTGATGTGAAGGAAACAAGGATGTTGGGGTCCGCACCCCTCATTGTCGTACTTGTAAGTGCCCAGTATAGGTTGATTGTTTTGTTTTTATTTTCATTTTTTTGTTGTATGTTCTGCTTACAGTGTATCCTTGTTTCCGAAACTTCATTTCAGTTCCGAACACAGGAGATTCATTGTATTCGTGATAGAGAAGGAGAAGTAACTGAAGGAGGACAGGTAGGCTATGCGGCTTTGCTCTTTTGTGTTTATGTATTTTTGATGTGTGGTAGGCTCATAGAAGCAAGCTCCATTGTTAACCCAGCGGCTCCTATGGTTGATATAATTTATTTGTGCATTGATTTTTTTTAGTTAAGTGATATAATATCTCCTGTATTGCCTGAGTATGTCATATTAGCTATTATTACCAAGCTTACAGATCAAATCATGGCACTAGAGTTGTCTAGTTGAAATAATTTCATGTTAGCTCCGAAACTTGAACCTGGACCGGACTATTTTGTAGATGCTTCTTTCAGTTCTTGAGCTGATGTACGAGCTTTATAGGAACTAGAATTTTGCTTATCTCCTGCAACGCCTGAGTATGTGCAATTACCAATTATTAACAAGCCTACAAAGCAACTTGTGCCACTAGAGTTGTCTAGCTGAAATAGTTTCATGCTGGCTCCGATACTTGAACTTGGACCTGACTAGTATCTCATACTCCCTCCGGTCCGTATTAATGTTCCCAACTTTGTCTAGATTCGGATGAATCTAGTCTAAATCATTAACTAGGTACATCCGAATCTAGATAAAGTTGAGAACAATAATATGGGTTGGAGGGAGTAGAAGTTTCTTCCAGCTCTCAGTTGAATCAAGGTGGTAGGCTTATGCTTTATGTATAAATGTTGATGCTCACCCCTTAACCGGTTCAAAGAGTAAAGGCATATAAAGCGCTCTTGTTAAACTCTCTTAATTGACAGGTGGCAGCGTAGTCCATATATGTAATGTAATAGATGAAGTGATATATCTGTTTTTGTTTTGAATTATGCTAGGATACCATCCGGACCGTTTATTACCAGTGGGCGATGCAACTCATGGATAGCGAGGAGGTGCCAGAAGAAGAATCTTATTACGCAGTTTGGCGGTTGCGTGAGGTGCAGCAGTTCGGCATCAAAGCACTTATATAGGGGCAGGTGAGATCTTGTTTCAGTTCTTCTCTGATCAGTCACTGCCGCTGGCGCACTGGCAAGTCGGAATTTGGAAGAATCTAACCGTTCCGACTTTCACCACTCAGACAGACTGTGCAACAACAGTGATCTCTGGGCGCAACAAGAAATTTTTCCGCAGTTTTTGTTTTTGAATTTGTATTCATGATATGGTAGCCATCTCCATCTTTCCCCTCCCGTCTCGTTTGAGTGACGTGTATCTAATGCGTAGTAGTATTGTTATACGCGAGTCAGCTCCTCTTTTCGATATGTTGGCTGAAAAATCTTGAGTTGGAAAAGAAATGCACCGTGAGGTCTTTACACTTGCAGTGCCATATCCAAGCAGTAATAATTTGTGAATGAAAGCAGCCGCATTTTGTTGCAGAAGAGTGTTCCTTGGACAACGTTACAAAGCAATGGGTTTGCTTGATTGCTAACGGAAGCACAGTGTACGCAGAATTGCTTGCACTGGCATTGCCATCTTGCCAAATGCTTATGTTTATCTTTCAAGCCGAATCCAGATTTTGCATTGATTGTTGCTTCTGTATTGGTATGATATTATTGCTTGCGCCAGTTCCCCCCTATCATCAAATATCAAACATCAGTGCGTGACAGCATCAAGTCGAGGACGACAGAAGGACATGTGTGCACGGACCACCTTTAGGCCGATAATACTGGTCAGCTAGTCTGTGATAGCGTTGCAATAGGCTGTCACATCTAAGGTCACTGTTTGTTTTCTCTCTCCTTTTTCCCCGTCAGTTTGTCGACATCATGGAACCGCTTGCGCCACCTTCGATATATATCGCTATGTGTCTCGGGGGGCCAGATCTTTTTGCCAACTTCATAGTTCACCAGCTGCTGGTGAAGTGTATCACCAGCTGCTGCTGCAGTGCGGTGCGATGAGATATTTTGCCAGGTTGCGTCTCCCCATCTGATCCTTTTGAGAAAGGCGCGACCTGCAGCAGCAGCAGCAGCAGCAGAGCGCGCGATGTGATCTTACGTGTGGTTTGTTGCTGCTGCATTTGTTGGTTGGCCTTCGCGGTTGGTACGCAGTCAATTCTCGAACCTATCTGCCCTATGCTATCTGCTTCTTGGAATTTGTTGTCGACGATACATACGGTGGTGAAAGCCTCTTGTATTTCCGTGCCTTCCCCTTTGACCAGCAGAGCAATGGTCGACGACTCGGTGGTAGTGGTACTCCTTACTTCAATGGAACCAGGGCTGCGCCAGACAGGAGCTCAGGAAGGTAGAGATAAAACCGTGCTACGCGGACAAAACATACAAGTATTCAGGAACACGATTTTGGCAAGTTTGACAGCCCCACCATCTCCCCTCCTGCTCCGCGCGACTGGTTATCAATGATGGTGCATTGCAATTATCGGTGTACTACCATGTACTAGGCCTGAACCGCTATCCACGCCTGGCATTGTTGCCAATAATTGGTTTGGCTGTTCACAACCAATTCATAGTAGTACTGTACTGACATACCTTTGCTAACCGCACAGCGCATCATCGGTAGGCGGTAGCAGCCCAGCCGAAAGTTACAAATATCTCTGATCTCCCCCCACATTTTGAGCCCATGCAAAAAGGACTCGGCAGAAAATTGGGGCCCGGCGCGGCGCGGAGAAGACGAGAGCAGAGCGGCAATAATGCCATTGCCGCTCCATCCCTCGTCTCGTCGTGGACGGTGCCCAGGAATCGGAGCACGCAAGCGTCGAACAGCAGCAGCAGGACATGGGGCGTTCCGTCTGCGTCCCGACCCGACTCACCAACCGTTCCTCGACATGCTGTGGCTGTGCGCGCATGGCGCAACGCTGAGTTCGACAGGGACGCGCCTCCCGATTTCGTGTCCGACGCAGGGGCGTCTCGACTAGAATTTTCACAGCTCGTGAGTGGAGTATCTCCTAGAGGAGCAATTCTAGCCGAGCCCTTAAAATCGAGGAACCAGAAAAATAACGGTCACTTTCTTCTGGTTTTGCTCACAAAAACTGGTCAGACCAGAAACCATATAACCCGCGAACAAGATTTTTTTAGGTTGACCGAGAAAAATGCCCCTCGGAACCACATATTCCCAGGTTTCGACCACGACCTGGAGGCGACCCGTATCGCTGCGAATCGTTGGCGGAAGGCATATTACTGCTTGTTCCCCTCCCTTCCGCGTCCACCCGTCGCCACCGCCGCCGCCGTCGACTCAGGCCCCGGCAGACAAATTCCGCCCGCCGAGACGGCCTCCGCCACTCGACTATCACGTTCCCATCCTGAACTTTGACAGAAATTGATCCAGGACGGAGATCTACCTCGAGGCGGAAATAGACTAGTTCATTGATTTAAGAACGAGGTCATCCTACAACAAGCTACGATACATAAATCCAGTTAACTATTTCACTTCCACTGCCGCTACCCTCGCCGCCTCCTCCCCCGCGCCGCCGGCATCGTCCTCCTCATCGGACGGAATCTCCACGATTTCGGCATTGTTCGCCGCACGGAGGAGCTCTTCGCGGCGATAACGGTGGCTTGGTGCGGCCAGGGACGGACCAGAACCGCTCACTTCCATCCCGATCGCGGAGATTCGGGTGCAACAGCCGCCCGTAAACGACGCGCAACCCTAGCTTCGCCTTCCGCTCCCTCTTGAACTTCGTCGGCCAGTACGGGCTTGTAGCCGCGTACCGGGGCATCGCCCTCTTCCATGCAGGCATCTGGCGGCTCCGCTCCTCGATGTTCCTCCCTATCTCGAATCGCCCGGGAGCGACGCCACCGGCACACCCGCGTAGCTGATTCGCCAACCATAGGGCACCGTCACTCTCGGCGGCGCGACGATGTCGTAGTGCGAACATCACCGCCTCGTAGAAGTTGAGTGTCGGCGCCTCCATGGCGGCGCGGTAGAGAGTGGATAGGAAGGGGATGGATGGGGATGGATCGCGTCGGCGCCTCCTTTCTGTACACGAAGACGGACGAAATCAAAATAAAATATTCGTTTTTCTGGTTCGGGTATATGGGTTTTGTTCCGCCCCGTCACTCGCAGCCCGAAAAAACGCGAAAAACTCGACCTGAAAACGCGATTTATGGTTCGGGGTTTTAAGGGGTCGGCTAGAGTTGCTCTTAGCTATCTCCTCCCACATTGCAAATTTGCAGTCAGACAGCAGGTGCACCCTTTAGTACGGCGCCATTACAGTTTTCTTCATTTCAATTATTCACACAAGACGTTTACCTAGGTGGCCTAATATTCTCTCGTTTTTCATCAAAAAATTCTTAAAATTTTTGGTATACGTAGTACATATTTCATACTATCTATTTTTGAATGAAAAATGAGGGAATACTAGTTCACCTACATAAGCGCGCCGGCGGAGTAATTTGAAACAGAGGGAGTATCACACGAGCACACTGCCATTCATTTCTGGTCTTATTTCTCCAACCTTTGTCCTTGAAAACCTTTACGCATCTGCCCTTTCGTTGAGAGCCTTTTTTTCTCTCTCTCCCAGCTTTTGGACGCCCTGGCTAAGTGCTTTTCCAAAGCCCTACCGTAGAGGAAGGAGGGTGCAATGGTTGCACAAGACAGGCAGCCCATAGCTAGACTAGACAGACTAGGCCACTGTGGCTTCCCAGAAACTATCTCTTGCTTGCGCAAGACATTGATTTCATGGCGCAAGACATTGATTTCCTGGCATCATTGATTGCTCCCCTTGTCCTCCTCCTGGTCACACCAACGCAACCACTGTTTTTTCTTTCTCTCGAGAGGGAGGAGAAAATGTTTCACATAGCATAGCATAGGTAGTCCTTGTCCAAGGGAGGCTCTGCTGCCTGCTGCTGTCACTGCACAAGGAGCAGCACACGCATATAAATGACCGGCTTCGCTCTCCTCTCATACAAAGACGCATCCTCGGCCAGTGACATAGTATATTCAAGGACACATATTCCGTCAGGGGTCTTCTTGGTTCTCCAACAAAGCTTCTCCTTCTCCATCTTCTTTGCTGCTGCTGCTGCTGCTCTCGCTGAGGGTTTGGGAGAGCTTGCGATAGGAATGGGGGGCACCTTGGAATACCTGTCTGAGCTGCTGGGGGGCCATGGCCACGGCAGGAGGGGGAAGAGGAAGCAGCTGCACACGGTGGAGCTCAAGGTCAGGATGGACTGCGAGGGGTGCGAGCTCAAGGTCAAGAACGCCCTCTCCTCCTTGAAAGGTACTACTTCTACCTCTTATCATGATGGAATCTTTGGTGCAGCACATTTTGATATATCCGGTACTCGCGTTAGGAAACATATGCTCCTTCTGAAGTGGTAGTAGTATGAAAAACAGAGTTTGGTCTTCTTCTTCTACTCATATCATAGATGCTCTGTCAAGACTTGGTTTGTAGAATACGGTTTGAACTTTATCGCAGTTCTGCGTATGCTTTCATTCAAAAGTCAAAACAGGTCTTGACAGAGCATTTATGATATGAGCAGGACTTGATTTTCTGAATGGAGGTCTTAGTTTTCTAGCAAAAATAATCTAGTCGCCATGGCCTCGCTGAATACACAGGACACACATCTGCAAGATGCAGAATGTGTTTTGAAACATGAACCACGCATGACAAAAGCTAGATGCACTCACCTGCTCTGCATCTTGACTGTCTGAAACATTAGCCGCAGCCTCACTTGAACCGGGACATCGTTTCTTATGAGCACACTTAGACCAACAACTGATTAAGATTCATATGGCAAGCGCACCAATTGCACACCTGTAGCTGAGCTGTGTTGTCAGCTCCTCTGCCCGTTAGAAGAACATGTTAGGCATGCGCATGTTTCATGGTGAATCTTGTTGTACTCCCTCCGCTTAAATTAGTTGGCTTAGATTTGTCTAGATTCAAATGTATCTAGACTTGTTTCAGTGCTAGATACCTTCAAATCTAGACAAAACTAAGTCAACTAATCGGGTACGAGGGAGTAGCACATTTGACTTTATTGACATCCGGCCGTATGCTCCTTGAAGCACAAATGTCTACAGTGTTGCTCTTCCCTGAATCTTTTGCAGAGATCAGATGGTTAACATGTTCTGATCAACTACAAAATATGGTCTCTACTCTGGTTTTACTCATGTTCTGATGCAAAGTCTTGTAAGGCTTACGGCTACAAGTACTGCACAGGGACACACATTTCTAGTTGAATTGGTGCTTATAGGGACACTGAAATCATATTTCCACATGGAGGTTTTAGCTTGCTGAGAGAACTCTAGCACCATGTACTCACTGAAACACGTAGGCAAGATAGAAGTGATGTCTGTAACCATGCATCATGGAAGCAAATGCATCAGATGGGAGTCCACTAATTCTACATGTGTACTTTCTGAAACATTGCAGCATCACTTGACACTTCTGTTCTTATGGGCACATCTGACATCTGTAAGATATATCTGTATAAACCGACGACTTGTGTAATTTCAGGGGTCCAGTCGGTGGAGATCAACAGGAAGCAGCAGAAGGTGACGGTGTCAGGGTACGCGGAGGCCAGCAAGGTGCTGAAGAAGACGCAGTCCACGGGCAAGAAGGCCGAGATATGGCCCTACGTGCCATACAGCCTCGTCAGCCAGCCCTACGTCGCCGGCACCTACGACAAGCGGGCCCCAGCCGGCTACGTCAGGAGCGCCGAGCCTGGCTACGGCTACGCGCCCAGCCAGGTCAGCAAGCAGGACGACCAGCTCACTGACATGTTCAACGACGAGAACACAGACTCCTGCTCCATCATGTGAAAGGAAAAAAAAAGGCATATGCATTGCATAGGTTCCTCTGCATCGTGGACAGAGCTAGTGATGATCTCTGAAAGTGTTCAACTGATAATGTTGGCAAGTTGATCAGATGAACTCAAGTACTCAACTATGGATATTAGTTTCGAATGCTTCTTAAGATCACTGTTGATAATTCAAGTACGAGATGGTAAAAGCGTAAGCTATCTTGGGGGGCACTTTCATTCATACATACATAATATGGCAACAAACAAATTCACGCATGTTCCGACAAATTTCCTACGAAAAGTAGTGCCCTGGTTTAGTGCAAATGACATAAATAGAACTGTTTCTCACTAGGTTAACTTGTTTAACAGCACCCAGGCTCTGTCTCCTCTCTGGTTCTCTCACTCAGCTGACACCCTCATACAACATGGACACGCTCTGTGCCAACCACCTGCTCCTGCCCGATGGGGGCTGCATCAGTTAAGCAAACCAGGTTATGAGTAGGACAACTCTGGTATCTTCACGATATTAATATATGTTCTTAGTAAAAAAAAAGAAACCAGGTTATGAGTAGGACAACTCTGGTTCTGTTGGTAAATATAACAAACGTGAAGAAACTTTAATTAGGTTTGAACTGTAATGAAAATCAATCTTCAGAAAAAAACAACTTAAATTTAATTTTGAGGGAAACTAAACAACTAAAATATAAGTATAAAAAGGGAAAAATAATTCATGATGCACAATGCGAGCTGCCTTTTTATTCTCAAAGGATATGTACCTATGAAAATCTAAGTCCTATGAGCCTGGATGTTTGTTAGATTAGGGTGGCTGCTGAGCTCTCCATTCAGTTCTATTTCTATTTTACCTATGCTCATATTTTTGTAGTGCGTCATCGTGCTTTGCTACATAAGTTAGGAGGGCTGGGTTTAAAGTTGTGTTTATGGGCCATGCAGATTAGGAAAATCATTTCTCATTCCAAGTAGTATGCTTTGTATACTGGTAGTATTTAGGGGAAGAAATTTTCACATGACCTACAAAGCTATAGAGGAAACAATCATGGTTTCTACTATTGGTAATTTTTTCCTAGACATATGCAATGTTAATAATTGCTCAACAACGGTGACTATCGATGCGCTTTGTATTTGATGGTAACTCAAAACGAGGCAAGACATTTTATATGGTTGGAACTTTGTATGATTTCTATCATGCTCTAGTCATTTCCCATGTTCATCTACAGACGGAGATCTTTATATAATGAACTCAAATTTTCATGCACCAAATCATTAACATTTTAGTTCAATGATTAAATTTTGGATAATATATTTGGTATCTTAGGTTTTGCTTTTATCATCGTTCTCAAATTGCTCATCCCAACTTCTGATAGCTACATGGGTACTTCTCCATATCCTTCACAACAACACGTGACTCAGGTGGTGGCACTGAACGAGATCAGTGACGGTGGTATGAGTCAGGACTCGTGGTGTCATTGCTTCATACTACTACATATTTGAGTTCAGTCTCTCTTGCCCGTTGGCAAACATTAAGGTCTGTTTGCAAAGCCTGTGATACTAACTGACATCCGTAGAATCTACTTGCACGGCGGCATCCTGGAGTAGCACGATGCCAAGATTCGCGTAATGCAAAAACGAGGTGGGGAAGAGGCGTGATTGGGTTATTGTTCGCCTCGGTGGCTTGGAGAAGAGGACCGAGGTTGTTCACGATGGAAACATACCGCCAAAGAGGTCCTGGTTTCCCTCGTTCGACTACGGGGGAGGAAAGGATTCGGTCGTTGCGCCATCCTCTCCGACGAGACGGAGCTGCAAAGGAGAGGTTTTGGTCCAAGGTTTCTTGGGTTCATTTGCTTGCCGGACCGAGGGCTGGTCCAAACAACAATTTGGCCCGGGTCAAATAAAAACAAATATGTTTTATACTAAACTTTTATGCTTATTTGAACTTATGTTTGTTAATCTAGCATTAATAAGTACAATTTTATTTAGTTAAATAGCATAATCAACCACATAAAAATGTTTGTCAAAATTAGTTATAGTATTCTTTGTTATTAAGTTGTAACGTACCACTCAATAAAAATTTCAACTTAAATTAATTATAAATGGTGGGGGTAAATTATGTAGTAGATGCATAAGAGTTTGTCTATGTGTATGTGTGGATCATTAAATATTAATATAGAGATTTTTTTAACATATGGTCAAAAAATATCGTAACTAGGAGTGGTTCTGGTGTATTAATAAAATATATCTTACAATTATCTTACCAAAAGTTTAAACCATGCTTCAGTTTTTTATAAACTTCTGGAAAATTCTCGCCGAAATTTCAAAAAAATCTTAGGCATCAGAGATAGAATTAAAAAATACAATGCCATTATAGAATGAATTATGAAAACAAACAGAGAAACTTTCTCAAATCTGAAATTTAAGAAAATAAAAATAACTAAATAATAGCATCTAAGTACATATGAACATATTCCCTAAAAGTAAATAAAAATATCATGTGTCTAGATATTGGGTAGAAACACATCGTTGTGAAATTTAATAAGAGACATGACTATCGATGGCCTGTGTAAAAATCTCATAAGGAGTTTCCATACAAAAGGCTAAATAATTACGATTTCTGTTTCATTTTTTGATTTTTATGCAAACTGTTATGTTTGTTTGTGCCTTGAACCTTTTGATATTCACCTAGATAATCAAAATTTAGGGAAATACTTCCATAATTACAAAAGTAGTGAACTCATTTCATAGGTTGCATGTGGTTGGGACACAACTATTTTGCTCTGGGATGCTTGTACTCCCTTTATTTGAGTTTAGTTTTCCACCTCCAGGCCGCCCTGATGATCGCCCCCACCATGATGATCGTATGCGCTGCTATGATGATCGTTAGGATGACCGTGGATGCCGTGACAGATATGATGACCGCCGTGATCGCTATGAAGATAGGCGTGATGGTGGCAGTGATCGTGATCGTCGCTATGATGATCACCCTCGCCGGCGTGATTATGATGGGGGATGGTGCCATGATGATGGGCATGGTGATGGGCATCGTCGAGGACGTGCACCTACCCCTATGTCAACGTGACATGCCAAATTTGCAAGATCCATGGTCATCCTACCAATGATTACTGGTGGAGGTTCCAGAATAATCGAGACCGTCGTGATAATTTTGATCATGGTGATAAGGGTGCCAATATGGTGTGGACAAAAACTGTTACTCCAACACTGGTGCTACCAATCATGTTGCTCATGAGATGACCAAGCTCTCCTTCTAGGAAAAGTACACATGGCATGATCAAGTCCACACCGCCAATGGTAATGGTATGCAAATCACTCATATTGGTCATTCAATGTTACACACTCCTCTAGTTCCTTGCATCATAAAATATTCTTCCTGTTCCAGATGCATCCAAAAATCTTCTTTCAGTATATAAGCTTACACTTGATAATGATGTATTTTTTGAGTTTCACCCCTACTTTTTCTTGATTAAGGATCATGCCACAAGGAAAATTCTCTTTAAAGGTCCATGTCATGAAGGTCTCTACCCGCTAGTACCCTTGCCTATCGGGTCTTCCAAGCAAGTCTTCCTCACAATAAAACCATCATCTTCTACATGGCATCGCTGCTTAGGCCATCCATCCTCTTTTTTGGTGCAGCGGATTCTTAGGAAACATCATATTTCTCATTCGCCTAAAATAAATCCATACATCTGTGATTCTTGTCAACTAGCTAAGAGTGTCGTCGGATTGATGACAAGTACGCCATGAGGGGGTCCTCGAGGCGTGTGGAAGATAGGGGTGTGAGACGTACGTATATTTCGGGACGGTGAGCATACAAGTTTACCCAGATTCGAATCCGCTGGCTTTGGACGGATCCTACTCCTGCTAGCAATCCACTAATACGGCAGAGCCAGAATATGGGTTACAAGGGTTTCGCCTGTGCGAGTTGAGATTGTAGACTATTGTGAGGGTGCCCTAAAGACTCTCCCTAGGACGGCTTATATATATATCCGGCCTAGGGTTTACAGGAGAGATCTATCCGGCTATGACTAAGAGTCGGTTACAGAGTACATCTTGAACTATAAGTACCACTATGGGCGTATGTCGGTAAGTCTTCTGGGCCTTCCCGTAGCCGGAATGGACTCCGTCTCTTCTCCCTGACTGGGCCGACCGTGAAGCAAAGCTCTAACCCGAAGTGGGCCACCCTGGTCAGTGAGGTACGGTGAGGATACCCGAAAAGTATATCCCCAACAGCAGCCCCCGGAGGCCTCCAAGATCCAAAGTAGGATTCATCATCATCTAGCTTCATCTTCGGCTTGCAGAATCTTGAAGGGTTCCTGAAACTTCAAAAGAAAAGATATGATCCGGGTCTCAAAAAATGAGTCGGACCTATGAATACGTTTATTCAGATTTCCAGCTTGAAATTCAAATTAAGCCAGAACTAGGTCTCTGACGTCATCTGACACCAGTCATGGTCAATTCACGTCACTGACAGACATTTCCTGTCAGCACGATCGTTGGTGGGTCCGCCTTTCGCGGAACCGAGGCGCCATTTTAATGCGTGTGTGGAGATCAAGGTGACGTAATCATCGCGTGGGGGTTTCCTAGCTCCTTCCACGACGCGTGGCACGTTTACTGTAGCGTTTACACGAATCTCGACGCGGCCGGTGGATATAAGCGGTGAGGATTCTATTCCTCATCTCCCCTCACCAGCACTTTGCACCGTTTCCTTCTCCCCTATGCCTCCCATGAACCCAGAGCTCCTCTGCTCCCCAGAAATCTCCAGCGCCGCCCATCCAAGGTCACCGGCACACCAGCAAAATGGCTTCTGCATCATCCTCCGGCACGGCGGCGATGGCAGCGACGGCAGCAACGACAGAGAAAGAGAGCAACCGCCAGGTTTGGATCCCGTGCGTCCTCGATGACGGCAAGCTCTGTGGTGTGGAAGAAGAAGGGATCCTCCGTGCCGGCGACTGGCGGAGCGGCTTCGGCGAAACCATCCCCAACCCTCCCGACAACGAGCGAGTGCACTTCGGCACTCACCTTGACAGAGGTCTGAGCTTTCCTCCCTCAGATTTCTTTTCCGAGGTCATAGATCATTACGGAGTTCATCTCCATCATCTTCCCCCGAACTCCATCTTAGAGATGAGTGCGTACGCCTCTTTGTGCGAGGGGTATCTCGGCATTAGGCCGAGCTTTACTCTCTTCCGGTATTATTTCCATGTCCGGAGAAATTCCATTACTGCCGGTAATCCTTATATTATCGATACTATTAGTTTTTCGGTTAGGCGAGAGCGCGTCTATCCTAGGATTATGGCCAGTGAGTCGGTCAAGCAATGGCCATCCACTTTTTTCTATCACAAGGATATTCCTGCTCCCGGCAAAGATACTGCTTTGCCGGCTTTCGTCGACGGAGCCGCCACGCCCCAAGAATCCTGGGATGAGGTCGCTCCGGCTCTCAGTGACGATCCGCTCCTTGCCAAGAGGCTGAGAGGGTCTGACTTAGTTCACTGCTGGGTGGCATGCTGGATCCAGCCTCTTCAACATCATGGAGATCGACTGATGCACTCCATCACGTCGTCGAAGAAGGATCCCCTCCGCATCAGCCCCAAAGCCTATACGGCAAAAGATTATGTATGCCAGACAAATGGCTGATAAGGGAGCAAATTGAGAGGAAGATTCCGGAGCTGTCCCTGGACATGCATACAGCGGAAAATCCCGTTGTGCCGATAAGATTCAACGGCAACTCTTTTTATGTGCTCATCTTTATATTATTTTGCAATACTGAGATACTTCTTCTTTTTAGCTTGCCGACCTCCCGGAGTCGGAGTTTGCTCCTATCGAGGGATATCCTCCTGAGTTTTCAGGATGAGGGAGAATTGGTTCCACTGTCGGATGTTGTTCCTCGGAAGCGCAAAGCTCCGACAGTGGCCATTGGCACAAAGGAAGTGCTTGTTGTGAAGAGGTAATCTTTCCTCACAAGGTCTCTGTATTTTGTTCGTAATTCTTTCCGAGATGTAACGTTCTTTGTTCTATTACCTTCTCAGAGCTAAACATCTCATCAAGGGCAAAAGGAAGGGAGTTACTTCCAAGCCCCTGCGTCAGTCGAAGCTAAATTTGGCTTCTCCTGCCGTGGCTCCTCCGACTCCTGCCCCTCAGCCTTCTGCAGCGCCGAAGATTACTCCATCTCCGACCGTTGTAGAAGATCCGGCTTCTTTAGCAGAGCCAGCGATCCTTGAATCACAAACTGACGTCACCATGGGTGACTCAGGTTTTGATAAGGGTGAACCCTCTTCGGGTAATGATCCCTCGGCAGAGATCTTCACCGACAATCTCCTAAACAATCCGGGACTTGCCAAACTTGGCTTATCTCGGAAGTCTGTGGAGGAGATCCAACGGCTAGCCCGACAATCCCTGGAAAGCCGGATTATCTCTACCGAAGAAGAAGCACAAGAAGCAGAGGACATCAAGAACTCTAATCTTCTTGAATAAGTCCGTCTTCGCGACGAGAAGCTGAGGACCGACTAGCTTCCAACTGCGCCAATGGTCCCCCTAACCCTCGCCGAGAAGGTTACCACCGAAGTGAATGCGAGTTTGAACAAACTCACTCGCGAACAATATGTAAGTCAGAATTCCAACTCTCGTTTTCCTTATTTCATATCATATCCTCTAGCCCCCAAGCATGAAGCTGGATAGTCAAATCTGGTTTTATGCTTCCTTACGATGCCAAAGAATGAACTAGCGTAGCCCCAAGGCTCGTGTTGATATTAGTAAAAATATTAGCCCGAGTCTTTAGTAGACTTCTGACTCTGGGTATTCTGACTTACAGAAAGTATGTTCCTATAACCATGATTTATTGAAGAATGTTTGTAACAAGCGGAAAGAAATCAAAGCTCTCCGACTTGAAAATGCTCAATTGAAAGTTCGCAAGGATGAGGCTGAAGTTAAACATTCCAGAACTCAAACCTTGTCTTGTATTTCATAGTCGAATATTTGTTCAACTTTTGTTCTTTTGACTACAGCACGGGTAAAGAAGTCCTGTGCTATGATTGAAGAGGCCGAGAATCTTAAAACCTTGGTGGTGGAAAACAAGGATCAACGCCAAGAGCTGGATAAGCTTAAGGCGGATCATGAGAAAAGCATTGCTCAAATTCTCGAATCCACCTCCATCTCCACCGAGGAGCACGATCGTAAGATTACGCTTCAAGATAAGAAAATCTCGATCTCAGCAACGATTTGTTTAGAGAGAGGGACATTGCCGAGGTACTCCGGGCTGAACTCCAGAGTCTTAGGGAAGAGAAGGCCAAAGTCGACGATGTCATCTTTGGTATGTTTCCCTTTTTCTGACTTATCTGCATCTTCCGACTCTTTGGAGTCCGGATTTATTTGATTAACCCTTTTGCATTGAATGCACAGGTCCTCTGAACTTATTGGACTCAGCCTCTGCTGAATCTCGCACCAGCCGGCTTACCCAAGTCGGTGATTTTCTACATGACTTCCGCCAATCCATCGAAGATATTGGCCAGGCTCTCAAGGTTCCGGATATGCATAGCATGTCCGGCTTTGAAGTGCGAGATAAGGCCAAGGAGATGCCATAGCTCGTCCAGGACTAGAACATGTCCTACGCGCAAACCGCAGCACATAACACTCTCACCATGGTTATGAGCCACCATGGAAACATGGAAATCTGGCAAGTAACCAGATGGTACTGCAAAGTGGATGAAGATGGACAAGATCAAGACATCAAGGCTATCATGGACTCCTGTGCCGGATATGGGTGCCACATAGCTGACTTAACCAGCTACGACACTCCCTTCTTCACCCGCATGGACACGCCACCTCCGCCTTTCGAAGAAACAGCTGAAGTTTCCGACGATGATTAAACCGTATCAGATTTGAACATCTCGGAACATTATCAAAGCGAGGCCGATGTATCCAGCGAGCCGGTAGCTCCTACCTCTCCTCCTGCATCATAGAGTATTAGAAAGAAAAATGTGTTATTCTGAAAAAACAATTTGGGTCTGTAAATAAGTAGTATGATACTTTTGCTAGTGCTAAGCTTTATTTTATCTATTCAGCACTTTTGGCTCTAATGTTATGTGCCTGAAATGTTTGCATAAGCACTTGTATTTTTTTCTACACTTATCGTTTATCTGGCTTTCCGCCTCGTCCCTTTCGTGAGCCGACCAACTTTTAGCATAGAAACTTTGCCGAGCAACGGAGCTCAATTGCTAAACCAGTTTAAACTCGGAAACAAAGCCGGCCTCCAATACCAACAATTCACTACTCGGAAAATGCCCGCATCCAGCAATCAGACAAATAACCAAAGTATAGACTAGAAAATTTAAATTTATACCCGAAGGTAGCAATTTTAGAATCGGAAATCTAAACCAGAACAAACATGAGCATAAAGTACTTTCAAGTATTCTGAGATTTTTTACTGTGACATGATCATTCGGAAATAAGATGGTAAAAACTTCTCAGAAAGATTTTGAGGCAACCAACACTTTATTTCTCATTGAACATGTACACATATATAATTACAAAGAAAAATAAACTAAGAATAAAAGGGACGTAGCTGAGCACTATTCCATGGTCTGTCTAATTCATCCGGGTTTGTACTGCCTCTAACTCTCTTTCTCTTCTTAGTAGCAGGTCTTTCTTTGACTGGCCGCATATCAGTTAGATAGTATGAACCATTGTGCAATACTCTACTAACTAAAAATGGGCCTTCCCACATTGGGGAAAGTTTGGGCTTTATTTGCTGCACAAGCCGGAGAACCAAATCGCCTTTATTAAAAGACCGATTTCTGACTCTCTGGCTATGATACTTGCGTAACTTCTGCTGATAGGCTGTTGATCTCATCTCAGCAACAACGCGAACTTCTTCGACTAAGTCGAGATCATTTTGTCGAGAAATTTTGGCATCGTCTTCAATATACGCGTCCACTCTAGGAGAAGTGTGAATCAAATCACTAGGAATAACTGCTTCTGCGCCATAGACCAAGAAGAAAGGTGTGTATCCGGTTGACCTGTTTGGAGTTGTTCGCAAACTCCATATTATAGAAGGTAATTCCTCTGCCCAAGCCCCCGCAACACATCGTAGTGGTGCTTCGAGTCTTGGTTTTAGGCCTTGTAAGATTAAACCATTTGCTCTTTTGACTTGTCCATTAGCTTGCGGAGGTGCGACTGACGCAATGTCAAGCCGAATATTTTGTTCATTGCAGAATTCGGCAAGTTCTCCCATAGAGAAGTTACTCCTGTTGTCCGTGATAATGCTATGCGGATAACCGTATCGGATTATGACATCCTCGACAAATCTTCTGGCTGTTGCTCCATCACAACTAGTGACGGGTTTAGCCTCAATCTATTTGGTGAATTTATCCACCATCACTAAGAGGTGAGTAAATCTACTTGGAGCCCGTTTAAACGGTCCTACCATGTCAAGCCCCGAGACCGTAAAAGGCCATGTTATAGGTATTGTTCGCAGCTGATCAGCTAGAATGTGAGCTTGTTTGGTGTATTTTTTGCAGCCCTTGCACGTCTTGACTAGTCATTCGGCATCTGCCTTGGCTATAAGCCAGAAAAAACCGTGTCGATAAGCTTTTGCCACTAGAGATTTGGCTGCAGCGTGGTGACCACACTCGCCTTCGTGGATCTCTCGTAAGATTTCCACTCCTTCTTCCGGAGATACACAACGCGAAAAGACCCCAGGTGCACTCCGCTTATAGAGCTCACCACTAATTATAGTGTAGGATTTTGCTGGTCGGACAATCTGCTGGCTCAGAACTTCGTCTTTGGGTAATTTTCCGTCTACCAAGTAATCAAGGTAGGGTTGAGTCCAGCTGGGAATCACAGCCAGAACTGCTACTAAAGGTGAGTCGGATTTGGTCGGATATTCCTCGTCCACTCCTTTTATAGAGGGAACTTTGAGGTGCTCTAAAAAAGCGCCATCCGGGACCTTTTTCCGTGCAGAGCCTATTCGAGATAGTGCATCTACTTCCTCATTTTCTGTTCAAGGGATGTGCTGAACTTCAAACCCTTCAAACGATTTAGATAGTTCATCCACGACAGCCCTATATGCCGCCATGTGCTTGTTTGCCTTACAGATATCCGACACTTGTTGGGCAACAAGATCCGAATCTCCATAACACATTAAACGTCGGATGCCGATGCCCTTAGCAATCCGGATTCCATGTAGTAATGCTTCATACTCGGCAATGTTGTTTGTCGCCATGAAGTGTATCTGCAATACATAGAAAAGTTTATCTCCTTGGGGTGATTTGAGCACCATGCCAGCCCCCGAGCCCTCGAGCGCTTTAGACCCGTCAAAATGCAAGGTCTAGTATTCTAACTATGGCAAGGTCATATTCTCCGTTGTCTCTGTCTAATCAGCGACAAAGTCAGCGAGGATTTGGGATTTGATTGTTGTGCGAGGTTTGTACTCAATGTCGAAAGCTGAAAGCTCTATGCCCCATTTGGCGACGCGTCCTGTGGCATCACTATTGTTGATTATATCTCTCATGGGAGCTGTGCTCACCATGGTAATTGGATGTTCCTGAAAATAGTGCTGCAACTTACGAGATGCTAAGAACACACCGTAAGCCAGCTTTTGATAGTGCGGATACCGCTGTTTTGATTCATTTAAGACCTCGCTGAGATAGTAAGTCGGACGCTGCACCAGGTGTTCCTGATTTTCCTCTGGTCTCTCCACCACCATGACGATACTAACGACCTTGTTTGTCGCAGCGAGATAGAGCAACACCGGTTCCCGTGGTTCCAGTGCTGCAAGGATGGGAGCAGATGAGAGTACTGCTTTCAGGTCTTGTAGCGTAGCTTAAGCTTCGTCAGTCCAAACGAATTTCTTGGTCTTTTTCAGGAGTTTATATAGTGGTGCGGCTCTTTCACTGAGCTGGCTTACAAACCGACTAACTGCGGCAATGCAACTAGTTAGTCTTTGAACGTCCTTCAGGCGAGTTGGCCTGGAAATATTGAGTATAGCCTTGATCTTGTCCCGGTTCACCTCTATGCCTCTTTGAGACACGATAAAACCTAACAATTTTCCGGCTAGAATTCCAAAGAAAGACTTCTTCAGATTAAGCATTATGTTGTATTTTCGTAGATTGGCGAACGTTTCCTCCAAGTCGAAAATCAAGGTTTCCTTCTTTTTGGACATCACCGCAGTATCGTCCACATATGCATGTACATTGCATCCGATTTGGTCGTGGAGGCAATGCTGCATAGTGTGTTGGTACATAGCTCCTGCGTTTTTGAGCCCAAAGGGCATCGTAACAAAACAGAAGGTTCCGAAGGGGGTTATGAATGAAGTTTTGACTTTGTCAGATTCCTTCATCCTGATTTGGTGATAATCGGAATATGCGTCGAGAAAACATAGGAGTTCCGAGCGTGCCGTAGAATCGATAACTTGATCAATCCTAGGCAAAGCGAATGGATCTTTGGGACAAGCCTTGTTCAAGGCAGTATAATCAACACATATCCTTAAATCAGTGGTATCCTTTTTAGGGATCATTACAGGATTGGCCGACCACTCAGTGTGGATGACCTCTTCTATGAATTCGGCTAACTCGAGCCGGGCTAGTTCCTTAGCTATTGCCTTACGCTTTTCATTGCTAAAATGTTGTAGGGACTGTTTGACGGGTTTAGTGTTCGGGTGTACATTTAAAGAGTGCTCGGCAAGTTCCCTAGGTACTCCGGTCATGTCAAATGGCTATCATGCGAAGATATCTTGATTTGCTTGGAGGAACTTGACGAGCGTGCTTTCCTATGCGCTATCTAGGCCTACGCCTATCTGGGTCACATTGGAGGGGTCGTCATCCTTCAACGGCGTCTTCTTCGTCCCTTCCGATGCCTTGAACTCCGGATTCGGCTTTGTCACCTCCTTCTTCGTCGCGGGCATCTCGAACGGATCAATGGTTTTCTTGATCTCCTGGTACTCCTGGGCGTGCAACACGGCTTCAGCAAAGGCGGCATTTCCGTCCTTGCACTCTCGCGCTTTCTTCGGGTCTCCCCTGATGGTGATCACGCCGTTGGGACCTGGAATTTTCATCATATTGTAAATGTAACACGGACGAGCCATAAAAGCCCAGTAAGTCGGACGTCTGAATATAGCATGGTACACGCTCTTGAACGGGACCACTTCGAAGGAAAGTGCTTCCGTCTGATAGTTCTTTAGAGTTCCAAAGGTCACATCCAAAGTGATTTATCCTAGTGAATTTGCTTGTCTTCCTGGGACAACTCCGTGAAAGATCACATAGCTGTAATTTAGCTGGGTTTCCGAGATCTTCATCCGGTGTAGCGTTTCGACATATAGGATGTTAATGCTACTGCCACCGTCCATGAGAGTCTTGGAGAAACCATAGCCATCAATAAGTGGATTGATGACTAAGGCGTATTTTCCTTGCCTATGCAACTTAGGCGGATGATCAGCATGGTCAAAGGTGATTGCCACTTCCGACCAGTCTAGGAACTGAGGGACAACCATAACTGTTGCGTTGAGCTCATGTAGAACTATTTTCTTGACCTTAGCTAGTTGAGATCCGAGGAAGGTGAAGTAAGTGTCTTTCTTTGTCAGGAAGTTCTTCTTCCCTTCTGGCTTGGGATTTGAAGCATCGGCTTCCTCCATGTCGGAATCTTCATTGGTCTCTTTATCTTTTTCGGGATTTTTCTTTCCCTTCTTCTGCTTAGCCCTGTAGCCAGCAATATCGTCTTTCTTGATGTCGTCATTAAAACGACACTCGGCGTTTGTGTGAGACGAGCCCCCATTGGCATCTAAGTGATGCACACACGGGTTATTGGCAATGTCGGCCCAAGAGTAGGTTTTGCCAGGTTGCTGTTCTCCTCTACCCTAGACTCTTGATGTCCCACGACCGCGTCCAGAGCCTCTGTCGCGCCCTCCTCATCCTCCAGACCTGAAAGTAGCAGTGACCACTGCCGTTTCCGCATTGGGCTTTTCTTTTGAGGTGTTCTTGTGCTTCTGAGCTTGCTGCTTTGGTTGTTTTGCCAACTGTGGCACAGCTAGGGCGTTCAATAATCCCTTTGCGTCATCGTCAGCATCTGCATACTTGCTCGCTGTTTCTATCATCTCTCCCAAATCATTTACCTTGTCGCACTTCAAGCGATGATGTAGTAAGCCAATTGGGAGTTCTGCAATGAAAGCTTCAATCGCAGTTTGGTCATTTACCCCTTCACAGGAGTTCTTAGTGTCGATCCATCGTCGGAGATAATCTCGGCAAGTTTTTCCGGCTTTCTGGGTGCAACGCTGTAGGTCTCCTACCGTACAGGGCCTCTGATATGTGCCTTCGAAATTTCGAAAGAACACGCTTTGCATGTCATACCAGTTGTGGATGGTGTTCTCCGGAAGTTCATTGAGCCATGATCGTGCTGTCTTCTGCAACATGAGTGGGAGATATCTGGTCGCGACCAGGTTGTTTCCGCCTTTGGTGATACATAAAGCTTGGAAGAAATCCTGGAGCCAAGTATCTGGCCAAGCTATACCGTTGTAGGCTTGGATGTGTATTGAGATAGCGAATCCTTCCGAGAATTTTGTTGCTCTTATGCGTGGTCCGAAGCATTTTGGGCCCACGTATATATCATTGTTTTCATAGCGCCGCGCCTCTATGTTGGAATTAATCATGTGCCTCACGTCACTTGGGGACAGAGATCGTCCTGAATGACGGCTATGACTGCGGTGCCCTGGAGCCGGACTTCGGCTTCTTCCACTACCTCCTCCACCACGACGCCCTCCTTGGCCCCCTTGGGAGCCGTTGTGATGGCTGCTTGGTGGAGAGGGTGGAGCAGCTGGATTGTTTCCGGCTTATCACCAACCTCTGTTCGGAGTGTCATTATTCCGGTTCCGGGGAGGGTCTTCATTACGACGAGCCCCCTGCCTGCTTGACTCAGCACCGTGTCCGTCGTTCCTTTGTCCGTCATTCCCATTGCGGTGGGGCTCAGCTGGATGGCTTGTATGTCTAGGAGGTGGCATTCTCTGACGGTCCTCCTCCCGACGTTTCTCGTTGTCTTCTTCCCTGTGATCGCTCAACTCTTGCCGGGGAGGATTCTTTGGATACAGTGCAACAATTGCCTCTTGCTCAGCAGCTGGAGCAACATTGCGCCAGTCACGTGCAGTTCTGTGATGCTATCCTGAAGATCCAGTTCTTGAGTAGTTGTTTTCCCGACGGTCGGAACGGTGATGCTGTTCTGGAGAGCGTTGGGGTCTTACGTCGTTCCAGGCCGGATCCATGCGACATTGGTCGGATTGGGAGACCAGTTTTCTGCTTATGGATTTCGCGGCCTTCTACTGCTCCAGACCCTTGGTGAGTAGCTTAATGCCCAATCGAACCTGTTCTGGGCCTGGATTATTTGGCAGGATATATCGAGCTACAACAGTGTTTTACACTGGTGTTGGATACACCAGATCTGCTTTGCTGTCAAGCCGAGGCATCCCCGGATCTCCCTCAAAGAGAACCTTACGTGTTTCCAGAAATTGATTATCATGTGTATGTCGTTTCCAGTTCTTCTGATGCTGCAGAGAGATAAGCTTCTCCGTCTTGGCCATGCGCTTCTTCTCTTCCTCGATGTTTTTAGCCTCATTCAGGAGTACTTGGCGACGCGCTTCTAGGGCTTGGGCCCTTTCGTCCAATTCTGCAGCAGTTAGTTCTGCTGCAGTAGGGATAGGTGTGGTTAATGCAGCATCGATGAGTTTACGCGCACCTGCGGTGACCACGTGTCCATCCACCGATTCTTCTTTGGGCTCGTCTGGGATAAGTGCTCCATCCGAGTCTTCCTCATATTCCTCGGCAATCACTTCCTCTAGCGAAAGATCTTTTGCCAGGGTCTTATTCTTCTTGTTCTTCTTCTTTGCCTTCTTGGCAGCACCGGGAGCAAAGACGGCTTTGGGTCCGTTTTCCGGAGTCAAGCTCTGATCGGTACTTTCAGACCTCTAGACCTTAGGGTTATCTTCGATATCCATGTCATCCTGCACTTTGGGAGAGTTTTCCCCGGATCCTTCATCCATGGCTTCTCCTTATTCTGCAGTTTTGGAGTTATACTCCTCTTCATACTCCGTGGAGAACTTTCGGAAATCTGCCGACGTCATCGAGTCATCCGAGGATGCGGGTATGTCGGTGTTTGTTCCGATCGCCTCCAGCACTGAGTTAGTGTTGTCTCCAGCATCGGCAGAGCCGGATCCAGATCCAACGTATCCGACGAAGTGCGATGTGTGGGTCCTGAGGTAGTTGTGGCTTTCCTCGTGGGCTTCCTCGGAGATCTTGATGGTTTTGAGAACCTCATCCACGCTTGCGTCTTGCATTATCATGTGCCTCAACGTGTGCCTCAGGAACTGTTGATCTGTTCCGGTGTTGGCAGGGCCGGAACCAAGGTTGTTGTTGTGATCCTCCTGGATTTCGACTTTAGCGGGTGGATCGATCTGGGATTCGGCCTTGCTAGGGAGATCCACTCCAGATTCGACTTGAACCGCAAGGTCTGCTTTAGGCTCGAATTTCTCCACTATCTCCGCAACGGGTGTGGGCTGGGTGGGATTAGGGTTTTCTGAGATCTGGAACTTTGCCGCCTCCATGGACAAAGGGGACCCAGAAATTTCTTCTGCCTCTATCATCACCACTGGGGTGGGTGGGACAGGTTCAACGAATCCGATGTATACATCAATCTCGCCGAAAGACATAATGGTGTAAGCAGTCACGACCTCCCTAGCCGGAATCCAGGTCTCGTTGAGAACGATGAGAGGGACGTCCCTAGCATAGATGATGCGACCGATGACGATAGTCTCGCCGATTCCGATTCTTGCAGATTCCGCTCGGAACGCAGATCCGAAGCTCACTTGCCCCATGGTGGGCGCCAACTGTCGTCGGATTGATGACAAGTACGCCATGAGGGGGTCCTCGAGGCGTGTGGAAGAGAGGGGTGTGAGATGTACGGTATTTCGGGAAGGTGAGCACACAAGTTTACCCATGTTCAAATCCGCCGGCTTTGGACGGATCCTACTCCTGCTAGCAATCCAGTAATACGGCAAAGCCGGAATATGGGTTACAAGGGTTTCGCCTGTGCGAGTTGATATTGTAGAGTATTGTGAGGGTTCCCTAAAGGCTCTCCCTAGGACGGCTTATATAGATATCTGGCCGAGGGTTTACAGGAGAGATCTATCCGGCTATGCCTAAGAGTCGGTTATAGAGTACATCTTGAACTATAAGTAACACTATGGGCCTATGTCGGTAAGTCTTGGCCTTCCGTCAGGATGGACTCCGTCTCTTCTCCCTGACTGGGCCGCCTGTGAAGCAAAGATCTAACCCTAAGTGGGCCACCCTGGTCAGTGAGGTACGGTGAGGATACCCAGAAAGTATATCCCCAACAAAGAGTCATCAGTTACCATATCTTGTCTCTACTAGTGTTTCCACTATTCTTTTGGAGCAAGTTTTCTCTGATGTATGGAGACCAGCACCTGCCTCTGTTGGTAGCACTCATATTATGTAAGCTTTATTGATGATTTTAGCAAGTTTACCTGGATATATTTGCCCTAAAAGCGTTCTGAAGTTTATCAAGTTTTTCTTAATTTCCAACAACTTGTTGAGAGAAAATTTGATAGGAAGATTATTACTATGCAAACTAATTGGGGTTGTGAATATGAAAAACTCCATGGTTTGTTCCAAAAAGGTGGCATCACTCATCATGTCTCATGTCCTCACGCTCATCAACAAAACGGTTCTGCAGAACACAAGCATAATCATATTGTTGAAGTAGGACTTGCTCTTCTTGCAAATGCGTCTATGCCTCTAAAGTTTTTGGATCAAGCTTTTCTCACAACCACTTTCCTCATAAATCTTCTCCCCAACAAAGTTATCAATAATTCTACTCATGTTGAGTGTCTTCTTGATACAAAGCCTAATTATGAGTCTCCTAGAGTATTTGGTTGTGCTTTCTAGCCTAATCTTCGTCCCTACAACAAACACAAATTGCCTTTTTGTTCTACCAAGTGTGTGTTCTTGGGTTACAGTCGTCGCCGCAAAGGAGTAAAGTGCCTTGATACTAAAACATGTCAGGTTTATATCTCTAGAGATGTTGTGTTTGATGAGAATACGTTTCCTTTTGCTGACTTAAATCCTAATGCTGGAACACGCCTAAAAAGATATACTGTTGTCACCATCAAATAATGGGGAGGCACACATTGATAAGCATATGGAGTTGCAGATTATTCCTAATGTTACTAATCATGACCCAGCTCCTGTAGACAATGTTTTTGCAGATGAGGTTGTGTCATAGCATGCACCGGAAGAAAATTCTAAAGAAAACAATGAAGAAATCAGTCCAAATAGTGAAGAAAATGGTTCAGAAAATGACAGAACACGTGCAGTTTTCGATGCTGATAGTGCATCAGCTTCGAATCATGTTCCTGGTGGTTGTCTTGAGGTTGATTCACATGCACCCAATCAGGCACCATCTCGCCGGTCACTGTCTCCTCCTGTGCATGCATCGTGTCACAACCCATACTCCCTCACGTGGTCCCTAGCCTCGACTCCCGTGCGACAACAACAACAGACAAACTCCGTTGCCCCGCGCTCCCCTACTTTGTGTTAGCTAAACCCCGCTGCCCCGTGCTCCCCCACGTCGCGTCCGCTGGTTGACACGGGCATGACCACAAGTGACACTACCTCAGATTCCTATGCCCCTGTCCCAGGTGGTGGTCCTGGTACGGATTCGGCCAAAGAAAACGACGATTCTAACACTGATGCTCATGCTCCCAGTCTTAGATCTTCTGCGGCTTTGCCTTAGCCTGCACCGCTGCCTCCTGAAGCACGCGTCTTCAGAAAGGTATAACAAAACCCAAAGAATATACTGATGGCATTATTCTCCATGGCTTGTTTACGTCTACAGGTGAACCGTCCATACTCTCAGAGGCTCTCTCATGATCATTGGATTCAAGCTATGCAAGAAGAATATGATGCTTTGTTAGCAAACAAAACTTGAAGACTTGTTCCTCCAAATTCAACAAAGAATCTTATTGACTACAAATGGGTGTATCGAGTGAAAAGAAATGCAAATGGTACAATTGACAGGTGAAAGGCACGTCTTATTGCCAAAGCATTTAAGAAAAGGTATGGCATTGATTATGAAGATAACTTCAGCCCTGTTGTGAAGGCAGGTACTATTAGACTTGTTTTATCGGTTGCTATCTCTCGAGGCTAGAGTTTGAGGAAGCTAGATGTCAAGAACGTGTTTCTTCATGGTGTTCTGGAAGAGAAAGTCTATATGAAACAATTGTTCGAAATATGCCCTAGAGACAAATAATAATAAGGATTATTATCATATTTCATAAAGTTTATGATTAAGTTTTATATCATGCTATAACTGTATTGAGAGGAAACATCAATAAACTTGTGATATATAAACAACCAGGGGTTCCCGGTGAAACTCTAGTCACTGGTTCATTGGTCAACAAATGATCAAGGTTTCCTGATCATGTGGCATTTATGCTAGTTGGAAACGGAGTCAACTCAATCTGAGAATGAGATGATGAACCAATACCCAACCTAAACATCATGACCCGATCATGTCATGAAGTTCAAGTTACGATGATTAGAAATGGATCCTCGTAGACTATTCCTTAGACCGTGAGGCTATATCAATCACTGTCTCCCGAGAGTGCTTAGATAGCATCAAGCGTCACTTGGTAATACAATGATTATAAAGGAGTGTTCAGGTACTCGGAGGAACCGTAGAGGCAATATATGTCAAGAGCAGGATTTGTCCATCCACGTAACGGAAAGATACTCAAGGGCCCACTCGGAGAAGTTATATCCAATAGTTGCGCATTGTGTGATTTGATCACAAGGATATCACTTGTCAGAACGAGTCAAGTAGCATTATTCGATAACGAGATCGAACACGACATGGTGATGTCATTGATCAGATCTCGGGAAATGCAAGTATTGAGAGACAAAGGGAATAAGACACGACTGTCCTGGTTCAAACGACAAAAGATCTTCGTGGAATGCACAGGGGTCACATGGACATCCAGGTCCCTCTGTCGATCATTGGTCCGAGAGTGTCCCGACCATGTATGGAGTGTTCCCGAATCATAGGGTATCACTCTTAAGGGCTTGATGATGCTTAGGGAGTGTTTATAGGATCGGTAGAATCACCGAAGAAGGGTAGAGAGAAAACCGAAAGGGTTTCGGTAAGTCCGGAGGATGTTCGGAGTTGAGGTGGAAGGTGTTCCATCGCCACGGAGATTGAATAATATGTGAATGAATGTTAAATATTGATTTAATCATTTATTCATAGTTATTTAATAAAGAGAAAATCAATTTAAAAGGTTAAAAGGCTTAATGGGTCAATTCCGGAGGGAAAAGGGCCCATGAGGGAAAGGCAAGAGGAGAGAAGGGGCAATGGGGTGGCTGGCTGGGCCAAGCCCCCCATGCGGGGCCCACTAGGGCCGGCCGGCGGTGCCCCCTCCTCTCCCTCTCCTTTAGTCCCACCCCGGGACTTTGAGGGAGGTAGTACCTCCCCTCCCCCTATATATAGTGGGGGTATTTGGCTAGATAAATACACCAATATTCAATAAAAGGTTTCCTCACTTTTGGGGAGACCTCTAATTGATATTCTCTCTCTCTCTCTCTCTCTCTCTCTCTCTCTCTCTCTCTCTCTCTCTCTCTCTCTCTCTCTCTCTCTCTCTCTCTCTCTCTCTCCCGTGACCGTGGTCCCAAGTTCGTACTGCGCGAATGGGAGACATCTTCACCGCGGAGCGCCGTCGCGCTGCGGGATTCGGATCTAGGAGCTCTACTTCCGCAACTGTTGCTGGATCGGGGAAGCGGGAGTCATCGTCATGCGCCGGACATGTGTAACTCCCCGCGAGGTGTCACACTTGAGGCACTCAAGTCGTTGGAGCCGCAGGAGCGCAAGGACTTCATCACAACCTTGAGGTTGGCTTCGGCTCGTCTACATCAACCACACTCTCCTGAGCATTGACAACGCTTTTTGGTCTTCAAGGGTAAGTTTGCAAAAAGCCCCTCCCGTTACTGCATTACTAATAGATAGGTCCTGGCAACATCAGGGTTTCAGGGGCGTAGGATAAAATTTTATTGTTTTCATACGCGAAACCCCTACAGTGGTATCAGAGCTAGATCTATGCGTAGTAATGCTAGTACGGGTAGAACACACGAGATGTAGCGTGTGGGCGTTGATCTTTTAGTTGTTACCCTCCCACATGTATTTGTGTATACCGCAGTAATGCTTGATGAAGCGGCCCCCAACTGACTTTATGCGTTCATTCGCGAGACTGGTCCATGCTTGACATACAACTTGTACCATATAAAGTGGCTTTGGGGGGTGCCTATCTCTCTCGCATTAGTTGGTATGCCATTTGCAACGGAGGGCCCTGAAAGGGGTATAGTATAGACAACTACTTGATCAACATTGTGGTGAAAGTTCGTAGGTAAGAACGGTTCTTGTGCGAAAGCCCATTCAGCCACGTAAAACTTGCAAAGATAAAGTAGAGGCGTCTAACTTTGTTTTACAGGGGCGTTGCTTTGTGATATGGTTGTGGCAAAGGTAAAGTGATTACCTTGTGTTGTGAAGTAGTAGTAGATAGTCACGGAGGTGACGGACTACCATGCCTGAAAGACACCGGTACCCTGGTGTCTATGGCGCCGGAACCCTGACGCCGGAACCAGGTGACAACGGATGGAGATCACGATGTGAAGGACCATATCACATCACATTTACATTCGATGTTATTGTTTGTATATCTTATTGTGTGCTAGTATTAGATACTCGACGGTAGGCTAATAAGATGATCCCTGCTAAAAATTACCAATGCTTGTGTTCTCCCTTAGTGTGCACCACCAAGAAAGTTCTTCGGTATGAGGCGGACCGTGATGAGCGGGTGTCAGACATATCTATGTTCGCATATAGTGGGTGTAATCCATGTTGCACAGTGAATACACTAAGGTTGAGTTGGAGAGCCTAGCATGTAGCAGACATGGCCTCGGAACGCGGATGGTCAAAAGATCGAGCACGAGTCGCATGAATGATGTGACCGACGTTTAGCGTCCACCCTAGAACCCACATTGATGGTCGTGATGATCGGGGGAGATGTGGGGAAAAGGGGTCGTGTTATCACTAGAACCCTTCATGGGATAGGTGTTTCTAAGTGGAGTTATTATTAACTCATTTAATTATAAACTTAGTCTAAATTTCTTTTTGCAATTATAAATGTAGAAATGGTTCTCCCCGATGCTACCTTTCCTGTTGATGATTGGTTAGAAGGAGAGAAGCTCAGGCTAGACGGATCAAACTTCTCTATATGGGTTACGCGTCTCCACGTCCTCCTTAGCGAGAATAACATGGTCGAATATATACTCGACGAGATGGATTTGGAGCATCCCTGTTTCTATGAGACCCCAGAACAGCAGGAAGACTGCTATTACCGTCGTGAGATGGCCTCCTTCATTTCAGTTACAATGCGTTTCAGAATGGTGGATGAGATGTGGCCTGTCGTGGGTAATGTCGACCCTTGTACAGTAATGCTACATCTTAGGACACATTTCATGGAACAAACACGCATATGGGAGCATGAGCTGATGGGAGACTTCCTCTCCATTAAGATGGAGAAGAACTCATCACTTGACGACCACTTGGAGCGCATGCATGATGCGTACATGAGGCATGCATACTTCCTGGATAGCTGGATGACGGGCTCTTTTGCAAATGGCATTGTGCTGCGGTCGCTACCACCAAGCTACCAAGAATAAGTCAGGACTTGCATTATGAGAGGCACGCAACAGGACTGACGCTATCCCCATATCCTCCGACCACAGAGAAAAGGCTTGTCCCCGTCGTTCGCCGCCTCCACCACCATCTCGACGTCATGAGGAACCAAAGCCGCACCACCGCACAAGCATGCCACCTCCAAGGAGGTCCCAGCCCGGTATCGTTATACGCGATCAGGGCGAATAGCCTCGGCATGCCAAAGAGCGCAGCGGCCATGACGAACACAGAAGCAGGTCCCACAAGGAACCGCCACGTCCGACAAGAAATCGCGATAGGCGTGAGGAGACACAGGAGGGGCACATCAAGAGAGCTAACCCACCGCCTCCACCGCCGCCATCGCCACCTAGCAGCCATCATGGCGGAGGGCATGGCGGATCTCACAAACCACGCCACAACTCCCCACCGCATGATGGAAAAGGGAAGCAGCCAGAGCCATATGACGCATGATCGCGGCTGGACAAGATCCAAGAAGCTCAGGAGCTCCCATATCTTGGGCCACGTTGTTTCGAACCAGCCATACGGGCCACAACCTACCCCAAGGGCCTCCGATAGACAAGACCATCAAGCCCTACAACAGCACTTCCAGGCTAGCAATGTGGTTGCAGGAATACAGCGAAGCGGTTCACATCGCAGGGGGAAACCCCAATGTTGCCGTCAAGTACCTCCCACTCATGTTGACCGGCACCGCCCGGCAATGGATAGACGACTTGCCGGAGAAATCAATATGCAATTGGTTGGACATGCATGAATCGTTCACCAAGAACTTTGAGGGTACGTACAAGCGTCCCTGCACTGTCGGAGACCTACAGCGGTGTGTGCAAGAGAAGGATGAAACCTCCCGTGCCTACCTCTCTCGCTGGCTGGATATGAAAAAATCCTGTGTAGGGGTGCACGAATAGACCTCTATGGCCGCCTTCATTAATGGGCTGGAAAAGGGGACTTTGCTCCGGCATACGTTGAAGCGCAAGCAAGACAATAACGACCTCAACCTCAACACAATGATCACCATGGCTAGCGAGTTCGCCGCTGCTAATGACAACGCGCGTGGATCGTTGCCGGGGATAGCAATCCCTACCCAGGCCAAGAAGAACAACAATAACAAGCGGAAGAATCCACCCTAAGAGAAGCAAGTAGCTGACATGGTCGCCGCAACATTCACTGGCAGAGGCAATGGCGGATAACGTGGACGTGGTCGGGGAGCTAGCAGTGGCCAGCAGAGGAGTGACACTACACCCTCAGTGCCCCGCCTTCCCCAAACGTACAAAGAGTACCGCGATATGCCGTGTTTCGTCCACCTCGACGCCAATAGCAAATCCACCCACACCAATCGCCAGTGCAAGTTTGTTAATGATCTCAAGAAGGACCCTGAGTCCGGCTACAAGCGAAGTCAGAAGAACAGACTCCACGGAAAGGGCAAAGGGAATAAGAAGGAGGAAGAACCCAAGGAATCAAGTGATATGGACGAGGACATGGACCCAAAATCTTCTAACAAGGGAGAGGATAAAGGGAAAATCCCTTCGAAAAGAAGGCTCCATGTTACCACACTTTCCTTAGCACCCCAACCGTCCAGGCCCAGAAAACCTCTCTGAGGATACTGATGGCTACCCTCCCTCCGGTTCCTAGTACGTCAGGTGGTCAGAAGTTCCAATTACTTGGGATAGGAAGGATCATCCAGAAATCATCCCAACAGAGAATCAGTATGCCATGGTCATCAACCCTTTGATTGACGGCACAGAGTTCACTAAGTGCCTCGTGGACAGTGGAAGCAGCATCAACATCATGTACCTGGATACACCACACAAGATGAACTTGACGGAGACCCAGCTAAGGAAAAGCAACACCGTGTTCCATGGGGTTGTCCCTGGCCTACAAGCAAATTCCCTGGGCTACATCACCCTTCTGGTTGCTTTTGGTATTGTAAACAATTACTGCCAAGAACACATGACCTTTGAAGTGGTGCCTTTCAAGAGCGTGTACCACGTCATCTCCGGATGCGACATCTTCCACTCCTTCCTCGCAAGGCCATGCTTTGTCTACAACAAACTCAAGATTCCCGGACCAAATGGCGTCATCACCGTTGACGGAAGCTTCACCAAGGCACGGGAGTGCGAGCTCAGTGAAGCCGCCTTCGCCGAAGCAGTCCTCTATAGTGAGGAGTTCAAGGAGATCCAGAACCAGGTCGATGCCTCAGAGATGCCAGCTTCGAAGAAGCAGATCACTGCTGCCGAACCCGCTTTCAAGGCCGCCATCAAGACCAAGCAGGTGGAGCTTGTCGAAGGTGATTCATCCAAGACCACCGCCATTGGCACGGACCTGGATCACAAATAGGAAAGCATGCTCGTCGAGTTCCTCCGTGAGAATAGGGACATCTTTGCCTGGCAACCTGTAGACATGAAAGGTGTACCTAGGGAACTTGCCGAGCACAGCTTGAATATTGATCCTAATGTCAAACCGGTGAAACAACCTCTATGATGCTTTGGTGATGAAATACAAAGGGCTATAGGCAAAGAAATATCTAGGTTACTTAAGGCTGGCTTTATCCGAGAAGTTATTCACACCCCATGGGTGGCAAATCATGTACTTGTCCCCAAAAAGGGAACCAATGAATTAAGAATGTGCGTTGATTACACCGGCTTGAACAAAGCGTGTCCGAAGGATCCGTTTTCTTTGCCTCGCATTGACCAAGTCATTGATTCGACGGATGGCTCGGAACTTCTGTGTTTTCTTGATGCCTATTCAGGATACCACTAGATTCGGATGCGAAAGTCGGACCAATTGGCCACTTTGTTCACCACACCATACGACATGTATTACTACGTCACGATGCCCTTTGGGTTGAAAAACGCCGGTGCCACGTACCAGCGAACGATGCAGCATTGCCTGCACGACCAAATAGGTCGCAACGTACATGCTTACATGGACGACATCGCGGTAATGTCAAAGAAATCAAATGATCTTATCACTGACTTGCAGGAAACCTTTGACAATCTCCGGAAATACAACATGATGCTGAACCCAAAGAAGTGCGTCTTCGGGGTACCATCTGGCAAACTGTTGGGCTTCATCATTTCGCATCGCGGAATTGAGGTGAACCCGGGGAAAATCAAGGCCATCCTCGACATCAAACGCCCGACATGCCCGAAGGACATACAAAGGCTCACAGGCTGCGTTGTAGCAGTAAGCCGGTTCATCAGCCGACTTGGTGAGAAGGCTATGCTGCTCTACAAGTTGCTCAAGAAGGCGGACAAATTCACATGGACGGACGAGGCTGACGCATCACTTTAGGAGTTGAAGAGAATACTCCCCTCCCCACCTATACTTACAGTACCGGTGCCAAGGGAGCCTATGTTAGTATACATGGCGGCGACCAACCGAGTAATCAACATTGTCATCATGGTGGAGCGCAAGGAACCAACGCACGAATACGGAGTTCAGCGACCCGTTTACTATGTAAGCGAGGTCTTGATGGAATCCAAGCAGTGTTACCCGCACTACTAGAACATAGCTTATGGAGTTTTTCTTGCTTCATGCAAGCTAAGGCATTATTTCCAGGAGCACCCCATCATAGTAGTGAGCAAAGCTCCAATGTCCGACATCATCAACAACAGCGATGCTACAGGGAGAGTGGCAAAGTGGGGCATTGAACTTGTCGCCTTCGACATCACCTATAAGCGACATGATGCTATCAAATCACAAGCATTGGCGGATTTTCGTGTAGATTGGACGAAGCGCCAAAGACACTCTGCATGCGAGCAGTAGTATTGGGTCATGCACTTTGACGGATCGAAGTTACTCAATGGCTCGGGGGCTGGCGTATTATTGCAATCACCATCAGGGGAGAAGTTGCAATACGTCCTTCAGATCCACTTCAATGCTACAAATAACATGGCGGAGTATGAGGCCCTCATTCACGGACTTCGTGTAGCCAAGGATATTGGCGTCAAGCGCATAGTTTGCTATGGATATTCTGACTTGGTTGCCCAGCAAGTAGCTGGCACCTGGAACGCGCAGAACCCTATGATGGCGGCATATCGAGACAAAGTAGACGAAATAGCCAAGTGCTTCGACGGCTACGAAGTCAAGTACATCAAAAGGGAAGACAATGAGTTAACCATCTTACCTTGTGGAGCTCTCTCAGTATGCCATTCAGAATAGTTAACCATCATATTATCCAGAAGCTTTGTTGCAACACCCAAAGTAATGGGCATAAAGGTACCTCCAGCAACAGAATCTAGTAGATTTCTTGAATAATAGTTCAATCCTGCATAAAAAGGTTGGATAATCATCCAAGCAGCCAGTCCATGAGTGGGACAATTCTTTACCAAAGATTTCATTCTTTCCCAAGCTTGAGCACCATTTTCATTATCAGATTGTTTAAACTTCATTATTTCACTTCTCATAGATATAACCTTAGCAGGAGGATAGTATTTTCCAATGAAAGCATCTTTGCATTTAGTCCAAGAATCAATACTATTCCTAGTTAGGGATTGCAACCATTCTTTAGCTTTTCCTCTCAAAGAGAAAGGAAACAATTTAAGCTTAATAATATCCCCATTTATATCCCTATGCTCTTGCATCTCACAAATTTCAACAAAGTTATTTAGATGAGCAGCAGCATCTTCATTACCAATACCAGAGAATTGTTCTCTCATAACAAGATTGAGTAAAGCGGGTTTTATTTCAAAAAAAGTAGCTTCAAGAACAGGTGGAGCAATAGGTGTGCACATGAAATCATTGTTGTTGGTGCTAGTGAAGTCACACAACTTAGTGTTTTCAAGAGTAGTCATTTTTTTGTGTTTTTAATAAAGAAAGCAAACTAGAACAACTATTTTGTGTGTGTTTTTGATAAAGAAACAAGCAAACAAAACAAAAATAAACTAAGCAAAACAAAAATAACAAAGTAAAGAGATTGGTTATGAGGGACTCCCCTTGTGAAGATGTCCTTGAGTCCCTGGCAACGGCGCCAGAAAAGAGCTTGATGGCCCAAGATATCTCGAGCTCGTTGGGGAATCCTAAGAGGAAGGTATGATGAGCACAGCAGCAAGTTTCCCTCAGTTATGAAACCAAGGTTATCAAACCAGTAGGAGCAAGGAAACACCTCCAAGGTGTTGTTGCCAACTTGGAATCCTGCACAACACAACCACAGAACTTTGCTCCCAACTTACAGTGAGGTTATCAATCTCACCGATTTTGCTGAAAACAAAGGATTAAACGTATTGTGTGGAAGAAAGTAAAAGCTTGCAGAAAGTAAACAGAAAGTAGTAAACAATTGTAGATTGATGATAAAAGAAAGGACTGGGGTCCATAGTTCACTGGTGGTGGTTCTCCTTAAGGTAGATGACATGTTGGGTGAACAAATTACAGTGGGACAATTGAAAAACATCGAGAAAGCATACATGCATATACTAATCATCTTGTCTCCTTTGAGATTCGATTGGGCATTACAACATTATACATAGACCGTAATCCAACTGCATCTATGACTAATAATCCACCTTCAGGTTATCATCCGAACCCCCTCCAGTATTAAGTTGTAAGCAACAGATAATTGCATTATGCATTGCGTGTAAAGTAAACAATACGATTGTTCTATGAACAAAGGATTATCGTTTTCGCCCTAGTAGCAACAACACATCTAGTACCTTAGAAATTTCTGTCACTTCCCCAGATTACTAGAGGCATGAACCCACTATCGAGCATAAATACTAACTCTTGGAGTTGCTAGCATCTACTTGGCCAAGATAGCTACTAACAACGGAAATCATGCAAGATCACAAATAACAAAGACATGATAGAATCAATAATCAATCTGAAATAGCATCTCAATATCCATCGGATCCCCGCAAACACAACATGAAGGATTACAAATAGATGATCTTGATCATGAACGGAGCTCACAAGATCTAAACATGATAGCACAAAAGAGAAGAACCAACCATCTAGCTACTACAAGGACCCGTAGTCCAAGGATGAATTACTCACGCATCACACCAGAGGCTTGCATGGTGATGAAGAAGGCCTCTAGGGTGAATTCTCCCCTCTGGCAGGGTGCTGAGAAGAGCTTCAGATCCCTCCCAATCTAGGGATGGAGATGATGGCGGCTACAGACTCTTTCATGGAATTTTGATCGGGTACTTAGGGTTTCTGTATCGGAGGCATCTTATAGGCGAAAGGGGAGGCCGAGGGGGTGCCCTAGGCGGCCACACCACCCCATGGCACGGCCAGGTGGTGTGGCGGCCCTCTGGCCCCTCTCCGTCTTGTATTCTGGCTCCATGGCCCCCTCAGTGAAAAACTTACTTTGGCTTTTGTCCCGTCCAATTCCGAGAATATTCATTTTCTGACTTTCCTGGAACCAAAAACAGCAGAAAACAGGCAGCTGGCACTGTGGCATCTTGTTAATAGGTTAGTTCAAGAAAGTGTATAAAAAGTACTCCAAAGTTGGAACAAAACATAAGAAAGTAGATAAAAACCAAGCATGGAACATCAAAAATATAGATACGTTTGCCACGTATCACCCACCGACGAAGTCGAAAGCTGGAAAATAGTACATAGAGCAAAAGGCTACGTCATCATTGACAGCCAGCTATACAAAAGAAGTACCACATGAGTTTTCCTACGATGCGTCTCCTAGCAGCAAGGTACTGAAATCCTTAGAGAAATACATCTCGGAGATTGCGGGCATCACGTCGCTCCCTGATCATTGGTGGCCAAGGCCTTCCGACAAGGATTCTACTAGATAACTGCCAAGGCGGACGTCGACAAGTTGGTACAAAAATGCCTTGGGTGTCAGTTTTATGCAAGACAACCAAATGTTCGAGCAGAAGAATAGCGAGAAATACCAATAACTTGGCCGTTTGCAGCCTGGGGGCTGGACATGGTGGGGCCTTTGCAAACAACACCCTTGCTAGTAGTAGTGAAAAAATTCACCAAATGGATTGAAGCTAAACCCATTAGAAAGCTTGATGGGGCGACAACCCTAAAGTTTGTCCGGGATCTAGTGGTGAGATTTGGTCTCCCACATAGCATCACCACCGACAACGACAGAAATTTATCTCTCGGAGAAGTTGAGGAGTACTATCATGAGAAAGGCATCCGCCTTGACCTAGCATCTGTGGTGCATCCGCAGTCAACTGGGCAAGTTGAAAGGGCCAATGGACTAATTCTGCACGGAATCAAGCCACGCTTGGAGGAACCACTACGTAGAGCAGCTGGAGCCTGGGCGGAGGGACTACCATCTGTCTTGTGGAGTTTACGAACGACACCCAACAGATCCACCGGCTTGACTCCTTTCTTCATGGTTTATGGAGCAGAAGCAGTTCTCCCATCCGACATCCTCCACGATGCACCAAGAGTTTCCGCCTACAAGGAGGATGACGCTGAAGAATCCAGGCGACTATCTATGGACCTACTTGAAGAAGAGCACGTACTGGCATGCCAGAGATCTGTCATCTACAAGTAGAAGCTACGCGGCTACCATAGTCACTGTGTAAAGCATCGCTCGTTTAAAGAAGGGGATCTGGTGCTTAGACTCAAGCAGGAGAAACCACACAAACTATCCCCGCCTTGGGAAGGACCATTTGTCATAAGCAAAGCATTGCTCAATGGTTCCTATTACCTCGTCGATATTCGCGAGTTGAAAGATAGGCCCAAAAATTGCAAGCGCAAGCAATGTGACTCTGATGATGACTACCCGAAGATAGATCAACCATGGAACATAGCACATCTACGTCCCTTTTACACTTAGCACATTTATATTATGTAATAAGTTTCTTATATGATCAATGAAACAAAGCATTTGGTTCACTCATATTGTCTGAGTCTTTTACCTCCTTTAGTTGTTCATTTTCGGATCATATAAACCCTTTATGTGCAAGGTTGCATTTGCCCTTGTGAAAATTCTGCCTATGGGCGTTAGCTTAAGTTTTCTGGTCTACACGTTTTCTGAAGTTTTTATGTGGATTCCGGAGTAGTGACTTTTCGGCACTCAAAGCCGACGATTTTGTTCTTAGGTTCTAGACGGTGCTATTAAGCATCATCGCCTGAGAGCATATTTCTGTGCTGCGAGTCTTCTATCTCACGAAAGGTCAAGCATACGAACCAAAATAATGGATAAGCTAGCACTTGCTTAAAAAATATATACACATGCTGGAAATAGATAAGTTGCAGGAAGCTTGAATACAAGTTTTCCGCCTTAGACAGACATAAGTTTTTTCCACATACATTCTGTAGAGATACATTTAATACAGACATTGTTTTTCATGGCTCTACTGCAGGGGGCTTTGTGGTGGCATCATCAGGAGAGCCAGGCCGGGAGAGCTCATCAAACTCTGAAGGAGAGGGGCTAGACTCAAAAGAGGCCATGTCGTCATCTAGGATCTCAGCAGGCACGAAGACATCAGCCTTGACCATCTTGGCAACCCTGGTATCGAAACCGGCAAGAGAGTTCCAAATAGCATTGCTATCGATCTCTTGTCCTTCCTCGTACAGCTTGGGCATACCGGAGGTCACCAAGTCGATGTCGGCATTGTCATAGTGAGCCTTGACCAAGGACAGCGTCATCCTAGCACCAACCCGGATACAAGAGGCTTTCTTGTCTTTGATTTTCTCGGGGGCTCGGTGCATGATTTCCGCATACTTGGCCACTGAGTCTGCCGCCTTGATATTGATGCCCAGAGGTTGAGATATCTCCTTGGCTTGGGCGATGGCGGTGCTGACGAAGTTGCTGGCAAGAATCATGCGTTCCTTGGGACTTGGAGCACCCTCACCCAAGTTGGCTAAGCCAATGGGAGCTATGGTTTGCACAACCATACAAGGACCATGAGTATAAACAAGTCAAATGGTTGTCCAACTTACAAAAAAATACCAAGATGGAGAAAGGTTACCGAAGATGCTCGTTTCCGCTTGCATGCATGTCTCCGCCAAGACATCGCGCTCCTTCTAGACGGACTTGAACATCTCAAGACTCCTACCATTCTGCTCTTTGGCAGCTTGGTTCTAGTCTTTGAGCTAGGCAATCTCATCCTTCAGGCGCTGCATCTCGATGTCCGCAGACTCTTGCATAGCTTTCATCATAGCCTCATGGCCCTTGACAGCCTTGGCCAGGTCCTTCTTCAGAATCTTATTTTCATCATCGAGCTCCTGGATATGCTTGGATTGCTCGACAATGCTCTTGGCCTTAGCAATGGCTTCTGTAAGACAGAAATCAAAAAGTGCTATCAGAAGACGGAAGAAATGACTCAATGGGAAAGCAAGGAGCTATCGTAGGAAACAAACTCTGGCTATTTTTATCTGTTCCTTCAGGAATTTGGTTTTACCCTGTTCAAGGTCCATCTCCTTCCGAAGAGCAGCCAACCTCTCATTGGCGGCTATCCTCCATTTATTCTCATTCTGCACATGATATAAGCATGCTTAGTTTCTCTAGAGCATCTAGTCGGAACCATTCAGTTTCAACTAAATGCTCGGGGGCTACAGTACATAATTTTAAAGTAAACTAGCTTCTCTAGAGCATCTAGTCGGAACTTTGCAGTTTCAACTAAACGCTCGGGGGCTACACAGACAAGTTCTACACTTAGTTCTTTGGAGCACCCAGGCCAATAACTATTGGATTATCCGCCTAAGAGATCGGGGGCTACAGTGGGATATACTACACAAAGTAAAGCAAGCAAGTTCAAAAAACTTACAATGGCAATGATCCTGAGGTTATTGGCTAGATGAGCGTAGGAATCATGGAAGGTCCAAGCATTCTTATAGATTGCGTCGGCCTTCTTGATGAGGTCATCCAGGCTCAACGTCGGAGGAGTCGCAACCAATGGAAAGGTCGAAGCCGGAGGCATGGATGAAGCTCTAGCTGCCTCCTGCACCTTCAAGGTAGTTGATGGCTTGGAGGCTCCCGCCTCGATCGCAGCTTCCACGTCCACCTCTTCCACTTCCTTCCCCTTCTCGGTGGCATCCTTAGCCGGAGCTTCAGCCACTTTAGAGGAGGTGCTCTCCTATGTCGCCTGACCGCTGGGAGCAACGTCTGCCTCGACAGAGCCTGAGACATCAAGGTTTGGATCGGTATCTATCTCCATGGCGGACGTCTCAGGGATGACGGGGGATGACGGCCTAGCGGGACCAGTAGAAGATATGGCGGCAGGAGTAGGGGGAGCGGTGGCGGGAGAGGGCTTGGCGGACGGACCCTTGGTCAACATGTCACGATTTTGTTTTGACCCTCCAACATCTTTGGAAGATCGCTTCAAACTAACACCGGATTTCCTCCTGAAACGTACAAGGTATAAGTACAAGAGTTGAAAAAAGGTGTGAGCTGAAAAATACAAGCCGGAGAATGAAAATACTTACTCCACGGCAGGAGCCTTGGCGAGGGGAATGCCGGTGGACTTCTTCTTCTTCTCTGCCTCTAAGGCGGTAGTGGAACATTTGGAGACTCCACTCTCCGATTTCTTCTTCTTGGCCCCGGCAGCAGCGTTAGAGGTGGAGATCTTCCACTTTCGTGCTACCGGAGCTGGCTGATCCTTAGAGGCGTTGTCATCGGACACTGATGTCTACGCACTTCTATTCTTGTAGACAGTTGTTGGGCCTCCAAGTGCAGAGATTTGTAGAACAGCAGCAAGTTTTCCCTTAAGTGGATCACCCAAGGTTTATCGAACTCAGGGAGGAAGTGGTTAAAGGTATCTCCTCTCAAGCAACCCTGCAATCAAGATACAAGAAGTCTCTTGTGTCCCCAACACACCCAATACACTTGTCAAGTGTATAGGTGCACTAGTTCGGCGAAGAGATAGTGAAATACAAGTGGTATAGATAATTATAAGTGGTAACGGTGATAGAAAATAGCTTGCTGGCGTGTGGTTGCCGTGCAAAAAGACTAAAGGCAAACTAAAATAAAGAAGGAAGCAAGCAAACATGTAACAGATCTAATTGCAAACGGTGTTTCAATGCTTAGAAACAAGGCCTAGGGATCATACTTTCACTAGTGAACACTCTCATATAAATATCTTCTCTTTATGATACTACTCTTAACTACTCTCCGGTTGGACACTCTAATCCATGGTAGGGCTATAGCAACACACCTCAAAGTAAGCCTTTCCTATCTAGAAAACCCCACACTGTCACCTTGAGCATTAGATGGTTCAAACAAACACCACAATTTCATAAATACATCCAACTCCAAATATAACTCATAACAAGTATTTGTAATCTCTAGCCTAAGTGACACCATGGTATGCACGCTGTCACTTTCACACACATGGGAAGAGCCGAGATCTATTAAAGTACTTGAGTAGCAAGGTAGATCTACTTGATTCCAAAGCTCATGATCTCAATAAGATCATGCATAGAGGGAGAGATGAACACATAGCTACCGGTAGAACCCTTAGCCTCGAGAGAGAGCTACTCCCTCCTCATCATGGGAATCAACAATGGTGATGGAGATGGTGGTGGAGATCGATGGAGATGGCTCCGAGGGCACTTCCCCATCCCGGTAGGGTGTCGGAACAGAGACTTTCTGTCCCCCGAATCTCCCCTTTGGTGGTGGCGGCGCTGCGGAACTTTTCGTGGCTTTCTGATTGATGATTTAGGGTTTTTGCATCGAGAGGAATATATAGGCGAAGAAGGCAAGGTCGGTGGCTAGCCAGGGGGCCCACACCATGCCCTTGCGTGACCTGGGGGACCCGCGCCTGGGGTTGTGGCCAGGCCCTGGCCCTCCTCCGTCTCGTATTCTGGCTCCGTGAGTCTTCCGGTAAAATAGGAACTTTGGCTTTTGTCCCGTCCAATTCCGAGAATATTCATTTTCTGACTTTCCTGGAACCAAAAATAGCGTAAAAACAACTGCACTTGTGGCATCTTGTTAATAGGTTAGTCCAAGAAATCATATGAAAAGTACTCCAAAGTGTGGACAAAACATAAGAAAGTAGATAAAACCAAGCATGGAACATCAAAAATTATAGATACATTTGCAATGTATCAGACACCACCTAGATATCCTTCAGCTTTGGATCGTAGAACTGTGGGAGGCCATTTGATCCGCCACCAAGGTCGCCAGCTGGGATACAGAGGAGTGTTAGACGGACAACTTCGAAGTCAGAAAAACCTTAGAGCATGTAATGGGCAACAAAGGAAACAGAAGCTACCTCGGGGCATGTACCGTAGTCGAACATGTCATAGGTGATCTTGAAGCCATGCTTCTTGTCCCTCACCCTGACGATGTCCTTTAGCCGGAGCTTGATGGAGTCAGTAGAGAAGTTATCCCGCGAAATTCGCATGGGATCCCTCCTGTCTTGGCTATACTTGCACATCAGCTGGACGTAGTGCTGCAGAGGCTGGATCCGCCTAACGTACCAGCACATGGCAAGGTCTAGGCCTGTTAGACCTCTGGCTACAAGCCATTCGATCTGCCTTACGGCGTGATTGGCTTAGTCATCAGAGGGAAGAGAGGTTGGGGTCTGCCACGCGGGTACTTCGGTGGCAGCTCCATCGACAAAGTCGGGGTAGGTCTCAAGACAGTCTGGCAGGGGGACATCTGGCCCATAGAAATACGTGCGCTGCCAATTCTTGCAAGAGTCGTGCCCTACAATGTCAGGGAAGTGCCGGCTAGGCTGGATCTTGAAGCTAATGGTTCCGCAGATCCGCAGTTCGTCCTTGGACTCTCTCTTGATGGTGAAAAAAAATATCCAAACAGATCTAATCTAGGCTTAATCCCTAGATATCCTTCGCACAGAGCTACGAAGTTGCTAAGGACTAGAATGCTGTTGGGAGAGAGATTGTGGGGAAGTACCCGGAAGTGCCGGAGGACGTCCAAGAAGAAGTTGGAGACTGGCAGGCTAATGCCGTGTACCAGCTGAGATTTGAGGTACACCTTCTCTCCGGGTTGGGAAGAAGGGACCACCTCGCCGGCCGGCGCCGCCCGCCAGACGAACTTCTCCACCGTAGGGAGATACCCCTCGTCGACTAGCTCTTGAAGGTCTTCGGCGGAGAGATCGGAGCCTCTCCACACCCCCTTGTGGGAGTCACTTTCTTCTTTAGCAGCTTCGGGTGCCTCCTGTTCTTGGTCATCGCCGATGGTATCCATCACGGCAGAGACGGGAATGACCACCCGCTCCAGCGGAACGATCACTCCCTGGGATGGCTCCGTCGTAGCCTCGGGAATCGCCGCCGTGGAAGGAGTAGAGCTGCTGGAAGCCATTATGACGATGAGGGTGTGGAGGAAGGAAGGGCTCTGGTTAGGGTTTGCGCAAGAGAGCTCGAACGGTCGCGTGGCTGGAGGAAGACGAAGACTAGGAAGCGAATGCGGGTAAAAAGAAATAAATTGACCGGTGTGGAAATATATAAGCCTCGCGTCAAGATTTGTGCAAAAGAATCTGATGGTTGGAACGTTGCTGACGTGGAAGTGAACGTGCGCGGTAATTTTGCCACGTCCTCTGTATTTTGCCGCTCCACCATTTCAGATTTCGTGCACATGAAAATAGCTAATGATTAATTGTTTGCTTCTATGAGTTTTGAGGTAACATAGGTTGTACCCTACGTCATCCTCCTGACAGTTGAAGTGAAGGGTCACGTCCAAAGATTCCATCGAAGACGAAGATCATCTGACTCTGGAAATGAAGACTCAAGGAATCTCCGGCTACATTGCGAAGCCAGAGAGGATTACATGGTTCTTTGGGAGACCTTTGAGATATTTCTTGATGGATTGCCGACATCACTTAGACAGGATATTCAGACATCAATGAGCAAGACGGCGCAAGATTTCAAAGTCCTCCGGGGGCTACTGTTGGGGATATGCTATATGGGTGTCCTCATAGCATGTCACCAATCCGCCTAACACGGGTGTCCCATAGTTGGTAGCAAGACCTATGGCCTGCTAGGCAGCCCAGTTAGACGGATCCTAAAGGGAGGCCCATGCTGGATAAAGGAAGGCTACGCAGGAGTCACCGACATACTTGGAGCCTTGGAGTACAAGACATGGAAGACTAGTTCGTGTAGATGTAGGACTCTTTACCTTGTCCGGCAAGGACCTTTCCCTGTAAACCTTAGGTCTTGGCGCCTTTATAAGCTGGCCTGTGGGAGCCTTTAGGGCACAACTTCTCTGATTGTTGCGTACAACAGGAACACCTCACACAACAAACCTATCTCTATAACTCGGCATATTTCCATTATAGTGATTTATAGCAGGAGTAGAGTTCCACCACCGTTGTGGAACTTGAACCTGGGTAAGTTGTGTTACCTCGTACCCGCCAACTCTCCTCCTTACTCCACGTCTCTAAACACACATTGTGAGGACCCTTCCATGGCGTACTCGTCGGTAATACCACGACAACGCGGAAACACATGATTTCCACAGGTTCATATCACATCTCAGGAATGTAATGGTTGAACCCATTGTCACTAAGGTCATCGATGACAAAGGTATATATTTTATATACAATTTTATAAATGTTATAATCTTGCAAACACATTTGCAATGTTAAGTATATTTGATACTTGTTCTGTTTTAATGAAAATAGGTCCTTCTGCATAGAGGTGCTTGCTGGGGAGGAGGTGACGTTGCGTGTTGATGGCGAGCATGATGATGATGGCCAACGACACTCTTCCTCGACATTTATCATTTAGTTTATGTTTTGGATAGTTATTGTAATCGATAGATCATGAACCTCTTTAGTATGTCTCACACTTTGTGAGACGTTTATTCATATGAGCTTGTAACAAACAGTTGTTCCACTTTTATGAATGATCTCTATTTGTGTTCATATCTTGTTCGATTATATGTGAATTATCCTTGTTGTTTGAAACTAATTGATAATGCATGAACATTTGAAAAATATTGAAATGCCTTGAAAAATACCCAACTTAATGATATATTTATTTTGAATGAAACCATTGTTTAAATTCAAAGTTATATTGATAATATGTGAAAGTCATTCGATTTCTCGTCACATATTGTCGTGGAAATGGCCACGGCAGTCGCTGCCACTGGCAGCGATTGAGTATTTTGTGAGGAAGAGTTGGCGGCCATCTACGATGCGAGATGGGGGCGGATGCACATGGGTTTACCCAGGTTCGGCCCCCCAGAGGGTAAAGACCTACTCCTGCTAGATTAGTTTATGAGAGAGCGAGTTACAGGGGTGGCGAGCTCGGCGGTTGGGCAGCGAGTCGCTTGAAGGGGTGTATGATGGAACGTAAGGTTCAGGATACCCTAGGGAGGTTTATATATGAAGCACCTCGCTAGGGTTTACAAGCTGTCCCCGAATAGGATAAGGATCCGGGGACTTTTGACCTAATCCGACTGGGCTTCTGCTATGCTTCTGGGCTTCTAGTCGCTAGTCGGTGGGCCTCTCCTTCCTTTGCAATCCAGTCGTTGTCCTCCAGACGCACTCGCAGGCCTTTCGGCCCACTCGGAACGTCCTGCTGGGCATAACCCCTTTGGCATATCCCCATCAGTAGTCCCCGAGGCCATCGTTGATGCAGGCGCGGGCGTCTTTTTGGCGTTCGAAGTAAGCGAGCCCAATTTGGGCGTCCAGTCGAGTCGGCGATGGACTTTATTAGAACCGAGGAGAATTTCCCCACAGCTCCACTCGTCATTTTAATGAACATCACTGCCGCTCAGTCGTCGTTTCAGTGAGAGGAGAGACTGGCGGGTGGCAAATAGACCACAGGAGTTGGACCGTCAAAACCTGGTCAAACTATCCATTGGAATTTCCAACGGTAACTACGACGCAATTACCGTAGGCAACGGCTATCCCGATTTTGGCGGGTGACATTTCCCATATAAGGGGAGTGATGGATCAGCTTCGCAATGCTTCTTCGCATTCCTCATCCTTCCTCATTTGCTCTTCCTTTCTGCTTCCTCTCGACTTACTCTCCCTGCGTCACGCGATTCCACTTCTCACTCGATGGCGCCTCCCAAGGGATCATGGGGGAAATCCAAGTGCACCACGACCCAACTTAGATCCTTCGAGGATGCCGGGGTGCTCTGCAAGGGGAACTGGCGTTTTCCCCCCTCCTCCGAGACCGAGCCGAAACCGCGACCCGGCGAGTTCATCTACTTCACCAGTCATCTTGAGAGGGGCGTAGGGTTCCCTACCTTGCTCTTCTTCCACCGCTTCTGCGCGTACTACGTGATCAAGCCCTCCGATCTTGGTCCACACAGCATCGAGCAGCTGGCGATCTTTGTCGCCTTCTGCGAATGCTACCTCGGCTGCAGGCCATACTTCCCGTTATGGCTGGAGCTCTTCCACGGTCGCATCGGGCGCGAGGCATCCAGCGGCTTGATGTTGGTCGCAGGCGGGGTCACCTTCTAGTTGAAGCCGAAGGCCAATTTCGTCAAGATCCTCCTGCCGAAGAAAGCCGCCAGCGAGTGGAAGAAGAGCTGGTTCTATGTCAAGGAAGCCACTCCCTCTAGCGAGGTATCTCTTCCTGAATTCGTCGCCGAGAGGAGCGAGCCCCGTCAGTTGGCTCCGAAGAAGCTTCCTGAAGATCAGCGGATGGCCGTCGCAGAAATGTTGGATCGGATCCAGAAGCTGAAGGACCAGGGGTTGATTCCGATCAATCTCTACAATTGCTGGCTCGGGTAGCGCCTGGTCCCGCTGGCGGCTCGACCGCACTGGATGTACGCGTACAGCGGGAAGCACGATCCATCCCGAACTAGCAAGGAGTCATGGGAGGACGAGGACTACAAGGCCACCCTGAAAAAGATTACCGACGTGGAGTTTACTGGCACGGTGGTCGGGGTCGCCCCGTATACCCCCGTGAAGAATGAAGCCCCCACAGTAAGTTTTCCTTCCAATCGCTGCATTCGTATCTCAATTTTAGCCTTTTTGCTCGGGGTGTTTTGACTCGTGGTGGTTCTCAGCTTTTTCAGGTATTGGAGGGTTGGCTCCCTCCGCTTGACGAAGAGGTTCCCCAGGAACTAGAGGGAGATTCCGAGGAGGACCCTTCCGACAGCGACGGGGAGGAAGAAGAGGTCCCTCCCCCATCACTTGTGGCTCGCAAGACCCAGATGCAGAAACAACGAGAGGTCGAAGCGAGCCGCAGCCTAGACGAGTTCGAAGAAGGCGACGAGGTCGCCCAGGAGCAAACGTCCCGGCGCACTGCTACGCCGTCGAAGCCCCCACACCAACCCAAGTCGCCAGCAAAAAAGGCTTGCATCACCGGTCAAGTCATCAGTGGTGTTCGAGTCGGACGACGACTCCGACAATGAAGGATCTCCCGAAGTCTCGCGCGGGCCCCAAGGGACGAAGTCCCGACGAAGGGGTTGGAGGGCGAGGACACGGAGGTGGTGGTAGAGGTTCCCCTGGCGACGATCGCGCCGTCGACCTCGGGGGTCCCAAGCCAAGAAGCGGCTGAGGCGGCGTCGCCCAAGTCGCCACAGTCGTCGAAGGCAGCGGCATCGGAGCCGGAGATCCCGGCGACTGCAACTTCATCATCAAGGAAGCCCTCGATTTCGTGGGCTTCAGACGTCTTCGAGCGGGGGCTTAGCCACAAGCTAGGTCCCAAGTTGTACAAGCCCGCCCATATCAGTACCGGGCTTCGTGTCATTCCAATCGCCAAGTAAATCGTGCTTCCTCGTCCCGATTTGCCTTGTCTTTTGTGTGTTGTGGTTGTGTGATTGGAGGGGATCGCGCATGTCGGGGGCTAAGAAGATTGGTCGCCCATCAGTTGCTAAGATTCCACCGGCCTCTAGCGTGGGAGAGGGCGATCTGCCCAAGAAGAGGAAAGCCTCTGAAGATGTTGCAGCCGCCGAAGTCATGAAGAAGCAGAAGGGGGTGCTGACGATGTTGCGACCAGGGGGAGCATCGCGGAGCCAGTTGCTGCACCAGCCGTCAAAGAGGTGGCGGCGACGCGATCAGAGCCAGTACTGGCTGCGTCCGTGCCGGAGGCGCCGGTCTCGGCGACCAGCGCCCCTGCCAGGGCATCAACGACGTTCCCTCGTTTTATGGCGAAGGGGTTTCCGGGCGTTGCGGACACGCAATCTCCGCAAAGTCCGGAGATCGTGGATGAGGACATTGGGTCCCACCGCGGACGCACCTCCTTCACGGCCCCGTCGACTGACGCCGCTGAACTTAACAAGATGCTCGGCGCTGCTATTCAGGTATGTCCAGTCCCTGAATTCCTAGTCGTTGAAATTCAATGACTAGGAATTGTTTTTCTTTTCCTTCCTTCTCCAGTCCCCGAGTTCCTAGTCGCTGAATTTCAGCGGCTGGGAGCTGGGTTTTCTTTTCCTTCCTTCTCCAGTCCCCGAGTTCCTAGTCGCTGAATTTCAGCGGCTGGGAGCTGGGTTTTCTTTTCCTTCCTTCTCCAGTCCCCGAGTTCCTAGTCGCTGAATTTCAGCGGCTGGCTGAGTTTTCTTTTCCTTCCTTCTCAGTCCCCGGTTCCTAGTCTCTCATTTCAGCTGTGGGAGCTGGGTTTTCTTCCTTCCTTCTCCGGTCCCGAGTTCCTAGTCGCTGAATTTCAGCGGCTGGGAGCTGGGTTTTCTTTTCCTTCCTTCTCCAGTCCCCGAGTTCCTAGTCGCTGAATTTCAGCGGCTGGGAGCTGGGTTTTTATTTTCCTTCCTTCTCTAGTCCCCGAGTTCCTAGTCGCTGAATTTCAGCGGCTGGGAACTGGGTTTCGTTTTTCTTCCAATTCTGAGTTGGTTTCTTTGTTTACAGGGGTTACAACGGGAGTCGACTGATCGGCAGGCTGCACGAGAGCGCTTGGAGCGCGACTTGCGCGAAGCGCAGGAGGTGAACCGTCGGCTTCAGGAGACAATTGGTGAGTGTCTGGTTTTTGTTCTTCTTTTCCTGGTGTGAGATGGTTATGTGCAATACCCTGATACCTTCACTTACAGATGGTTTCCCGGCTGAGGTCTCCAAGGCCCGTGAGGGCTATGTCCCACTTGCCGAACTGGACGCGGTGAATGGGCGAGTAGCCTCCTTGGTCAAGGACTTGGAGGAGGCTAAGGTGGCCTCGATTTCTTCGGAGGAACGGGCGAAGGCTGTCGTCGCCACGGCTGAAGAAGAACGCAAGGCCGCAGACTCCATCATCGTGGGGATGCATAGCAGCAGCCAGAGGCTCACATCAAGGAAGCGCAAACTCCTTGGTGAGTCTTTGTCTTTGCTTGGCCCTTTCGTCTGGTCCCTGCTATGGGGATTTAATAGTTTCACTGACGCCTGACTTTGCAGCCGTTGTAGGCCAAAGCGACCCGGTTGTGTAGACGTACAGCGCCTCGTAGTGCGTGACTGCCATGGTGAATGCAGCCACAGCCTCGGCGTTGTGTGTCCAAGCGGCTCTCCAGGGCATGTCTCCCACCGAGGTTATCCCTGGGGGGTTGACGGAGGTATGGCGCTATCTGGAGGAGGTACCCGCCGTTGTGGAGTGGATGATGCGCTCGGTGTTTAGGCGGGGCCGCCACGGCGTTGAGCTTGGGTCTCGCCCATTTCCCCGACGACTTCGATCTTGATGACGTGACGAGTGGCTACCCTTCGGCGACCGGCACGGTGGAGATGTCGGAAGTGCTGAAGTTGACCGCGAAGGCCACCCTTTACGCCGATCGTGTCTTTGTGATGGGAGACCTGCTGCCGTATCAGGAGACGGTGTTGGCGCCTGGCGACCCCGAGCCGGAGTACCGCGACATGAAGTCGGAGCAGCCCTTTCGGTCGTCGGTGTCGAAGTCGCTGACGACGTACCCGACGAACCCTTGGCAGCCTTTTGTGCACGTCAAGGGGGGTGATGCTTCATCATCAGGTCCTGCAAAGTAGACAATGTAATTTGCCAAGTTGTGATAAATGTCGAGTGGCGAACATTGTAAGATGTTTTTGCAAAATGTGCCATGAGGGGTCGATCGACTCGTATTTTGATGAGTAATGTATGTTGTGTTTTGCCTATGAATTGTTTTGATGGAGCGAGTCCCTGGGCGCGTCCGCCTTTTAGAGGGGTATAACTCAATTGTATACTTTGGTGTATTTGTTGTGCTTACGTATTGTTGTTGTCCCTCGCGTCTTCTGAGTGGCGAGTCCCCGAGCGTGAGTAGGACTGACTTAGGAGAGAGTCCCCGAGCGTGGTGCCCGACCGTATTGGTCGTGATTCTGTTGCAAGTTGTAAATGCGTTGTTTATAACGCGTCTCCTCCCCTGGCCTGGAGAGCCAGTCGCTTGGCGAGCCCTAGGCAGCTCTTTACTTGGTGTGTTCCCGAGCCGCGTGGGGTTCCCTTTTGCGGAGTCCCCGTGCATGGTACTTATCTGTTCGAGTCGCTTTGCTCGAGGGTGGGAGGGACAGAACGCTGTGGGAAGCGTGTATCGGATGTCTTGGCCCAGCAGGCCAGTCGGGCTAGGCGACTCCAATGGCGGCTCTAGGTTGGCGTTTTTCGTGGACGACCCAAGGCCCGAATACTTCCGGTGCCCTTGTGCCGCACTACTTTGCCGTGCCGGTCGCTCGACCAGAGGTTGACTTCCATAAGTAGCGTATTGCTGGTATGTACGAGTGCGAGTGGCACAAGAATATGGCGAGTAGGCACAATTTGTGCGATCCGAATGAATTTCATTATATATTCCGACAGAGTACAGTGTGTAGTTCTAAGTAAAGAACTTTCTGAGGAGGTTTACATTCCATGGCCTCCCGACTTCCAATTGGCCATCACCCCGTGTGTCGATGAGGTAGTAGGCGTCGTTGCCGAGGACTCGGCCTATGGCGAATGGCCCCTCCCATGGGGGGGAGAGCTTGTGCATGCCCTTCTTGTCTTGGGCCAGTCGTAGGACCAGGTCGCCTTCCTGGAAGGTGCGAGTTCGCACTCCGCGGCTGTGATAGCGGCGAAGTACTTGCTGGTATATGGCGGTGCGGGAGCGAGCCAGGCCGCGTGCCTCGTCAAGTTGATCGATGTTGTCTTGGCGAGCGATCTTGTTGGCCGCCTCGACGTAGTTGGCGACTCGAGGGGAGTCGTGCTCCAGGTCTGTTGGCATTACGGCCTCGGCGCCATACACCATGAAGAAGGGCGTGAACCCAGTTGATCGGTTGACGGAGGTGCGGATCCCCCATATCACAGAGGGGAGCTCGTCGACCCAGCATCCTGGGATGCACTCGAGGGGCACCTGCAGTCGTGGTTTGAGCCCGTGGAGGACGCTCTGGTTGGCGCGCTCTGCTTGGCCATTTGATTCCGGGTGGGCGACTGATGCAAGGTCGAGTCGTATGTCGTGCTCCTCACAGAATTCTGCCATGGCCCCCTTGGCGAAGTTGGTGCCGTTGTCTGTTATGATGCTGTGCGGTCAGCCGTACCGATAGATGAGTTCGCGGAGGAACTTGGTGGCTGTCTTGCCGTCGCACTTCTTGATCGGCTTGGCCTCGACCCATTTGGTGAACTTGTCGACTGTGACCAGGAGGTGAGTGAAACCATACGGGGCCTTCTTGAACGGGCCTACCATGTCCATGCCCCATACGGCGAATGGCCACGTGATGGGGATTGTCTTAAGTGCCGAGCCAGGAAGGTGCGTCTGGTTGGTGTACTTCTGGCACCCGACGCATTGTTGGACGATGTTGGTGGCGTCGGCATGTGCGGTTAGCCAGTAGAAACCGTGCCGCATGGCCTTGGCGACTAGCGACTTGGCGTCGGCGTGATGGCCGCAGTCGTCGGCGTGAATGTCCTGGAGGATCTTGCGGCCTTCTTCTGGTTGTACACAATGCTAGAACACGCCGGTCGTGCTGCGCTTGTGGAGCTCGCTGTTGATGATGACGAAGGATTTGCAGCGGCGCACGATCATTCGTGCCTCTGTCTCGTTGCTCGGTAGGAGTTTGTGTTCTAGGAAGGCGACGTATGGCGCTGTCCAGTCGCTAGGTTCCGCGACCATGGCGACTAAGGCCGGTTCTGGTTGCAGTGGGATCCCTACGTCGATCTCCTTTGGCGTGCTGACTGAGGGTTTGTGGATGATGTCGAGGAAGACACCTGCTGGTGGTGCCTGTCGGGTCGATTCGATGCGGGAGAGGGCGTTTGCCTCCTTGTTTTTGCGCCTGTCGATCCACTCGACGGAATAGCCATCAAAGTGTCCTCCCAACTGGTCGACGGCTTGGCGGTACACGATCATTGTTGGGGAGACAGCGTCGCACGTCCCGGCCACTTGGACGGCGACTAGGTCGGAGTCGCCATAGCATCGTAGGTGGTTGATGTTCATCTCCTTGGCAGCTCTCATGCCGTGGAGGAGGGCCTCGTATTCCGCCATATTGTTCATGCAGGGCTTGAAGTTGAGGTGGAGCATGTAGCGAAGCTTGTCTCCTTTGGGGGAGGTCAGTATGACCCCAGCCCCCGTGCCATCAGCGTTCTTGGAGCCGTTGAAGTGGAGCGACCAGTAGTGGAGGTATGGGAGCTTCTCTGGTTGCTGTGCTTCTTCCCCGTTTGCGAGGAAATCAGCCAGGGTTTGTGACTTGATTGCTTTTCGGGGCTCGTACTTGATGTTGTGGACGCCGATCTCGACGGCCCACTTGGCGATTCGCCCAGTCGCTTTGCGATTACGTATGATGTCTTGCAGGGGCGCGGAGGATACCACTGTGATTGGGTGCTCCTGGAAGTAGTGTGGGAGCCGCCGCTGTGCTCGGAATACCGCGTACACCAGTTTTTGGTATTGCGGGTAGCGTTGTCGTGAGTCCGTTAGGACTTTGCTGATGTAGTATATGAGGCGCTGTATGGGGCGCTCCTTGCCCTCTTCCGGTCGTTCGATGACCATTACGGCGCTGATGACTCGATTGGAGGCCGCGGCGTAAACGAGCATTGGCTCTTTGTCGAGTGGCGCGGCGAGTAGTGGCACCGCAAGTAGCACTTCTTTGAGCGCTTTGAGTGCGTCATCGGCTTCCGCATCCCATTGGAACGTTGGGTTCTTGCGCATTAGGCGGTAGAGGGGCATTGCCTTCTCGCCTAGTCGGGGGATGAAGCGGCGAGGCGCGACTTCGCCCTGCCAACTTTTGGACGTCGCGAGCACTTGGGTTTCCCGAGTCGCGCGATGGTGTCGATCTTGGTGGGGTTGGCTTCAATGCCTCGCTTGGAGACTACGTACCCCAGAAGTTGTCCGGTGGGTACGCCGAAGGTGCATTTTCTGGGATTCAGCTTGATGTTGTACCTCCGCAAGTTCGCGAAGGTTTCGGCTAGACCGGCGAGCAGGTCGTCCTGGCGGGTGGATTTTACCACCACGTCGTCGATGTAGACGTGAATGTTGCGGCCAATTTGGCTCGCTAGACATTCCTGCATGCACCTCTGGTATGTGGCGCCTGCGTTCTTGAGGCCGAACGTCATGGCCGTGTAGCAGAATGCGCCGAATGGCGTGATGAACGCCGTCTTCTCCTCGTCTTCGACTGCCATCTTGATCTGGTTATAGCCAGAGTAAGCGTCAAGAAAACATAGCGACTCCGATCCCGCGGTCGAGTCGATGATCTGATCGATGCGCGGTAGGACGAACTCCTCCTTCGGGCAGGCGCTATTGAGGTTGGTGTAGTCAATGCACATTCTCCATGTGTTGTTCTTTTTTAGAACCAGGACCGGGTTTGCCAGCCACTTGGAGTACTTGATTGGCCGGATGAAGCCTGCGGCTAGCAGGCGCTGGACTTCCTCGGCGGCGCTCTTCATTGAAGGGCCGTAGCGACTGCTTTACTGGTCGCACTTTGGGGTCGGCATTAAGTTCGTGCTCAGCTATTTCCCTCGGGACGCCTGGCATGTCAGATGGCTTCCATGCAAAGATGTCGCGGTTCTCACGGAGGAACCCAATGAGCATGCTTTCCTATGTGGGGCTCATGTGCGCCCCGATGGTGACCGTCTGGCTGGAGTCGCCTGGGACGAGCTCGACGGTGCGGGTGTGCGTGGTCGGCTTGAACATGGAGTTCGCGGCGATCGGTTTCTTCAGGATGGTGGGATCGTCCTTGTTGATGTTGCCCGCGTATTTCGCGAGCTCCTCCGCGTGGTCAGTCTCCACGGTGATGACAGCGTCGGCGAGCTCGGCGCCTTTTTCCTCGCATTCCACGGCCATATCGGGGTCGCCATGGACGGTGATGATGCCTCTCGGCCCGGGGAGCTTCATCATGTTATAGGCGTAATGTGGGGTCGCCATGAACTTTGCGAATGCCTGGCGGCCCAGGACGCAGTGGTAGGGACTGCGGAAGTTCACCAGCTCGAAGACAATCCTCTCTGTGCGGTAGTTTGCTGGAGTGCCGAAGGTGACAGGCAGCGTTACTTTCCCGATCGGGTACGCCTTCCGACCGGGGACGATGCCGTGGAAGGTCGTCAGTGTTGGCTCGATGGCTGTTTCTGGGAGCTGGAGCCTTTTGAACGTGTCGAGGTACAGGATATTGATGGAGCTCCCACCGTCCATCAACGTCTTGGGTAGCCAGTAGTCGGCCACCTTTGGCCTGACCACCAGGGCGACTCGCCCTGGGTACTCGATTCTTGGCGCGTGGTCCTGGCGACTCCAGGTGATGCTTTGCTCGGACCAGTTTAGAAAGCGGGGGATGTCGACTTGCGCCACTGCATTGACGGCGACCGCGCGGGCGAGTACCTTCTTCTCACGCTTGGTGCCGAGCCCGGTGAAGGTATGTAGCGACCCGACGGCAGTGCCGAAGCCACCGCCGTTCCTGTTGTCCCGAGGTGGGTTGTTGTTGGGGTCCTCCCTTGCGCGTCTCACCTTCTCAATCTCTTTAAGGGAGTGGCAATCGACGGTGGTGTGGGTGGCCGGTTTTCCCTCCCTGCTATGATAGATGCAGGGTTGGTTGAGCAAGGCGGCGGGGTCGAATTTTGGCCTCGTCGTGTTGTTGGCGCGGTAGTTCCCGCTGTCGCGGTAGTTTCCTCCGTCGCGGCGGTAGTTCTTGGAGTCGCGCTGGCCGTAGCCGGCGTTGGCGACGAAGTCGACTCGCCCGTCTGTGAGGCGCTTGCCGGTGATGCGGGTGTTGCTGTAGCGCATGTCGCGTAGGCGCCCACTGTCATGGATGCCAGTGCAGCGTCTTCCTCCCGACTCGTCGTCGGAATCTTGGTTGGGGTCCTCCTCCGCATAGCGCTTGGCGATCTCAAGGAGGTCGGGAATGTTGTCGAGCGTCCGGTAGACCCTCTTGATCTTGGCAACGAGGGGTTCATACCTGCACGCGTTCTTGAAGCAGTGTATCACCATGTCTGGGTGGATGCCGGAGGCGTTTATCCACAGCTCTTGCCACCTTTGGATCCACCGGCGGGTCGACTCGCGTTGTCCCTGGATGCATCGCTCCAGGTCCTCTATGGTGGTGGCGCGGGTGTAGGAGCCCTCGAAGTGCCTGACGAAGGTGTCCCGCATTTCTTCCGAGAATCGATCTTTGTCGGCGGGTAGCGTGTTGATCCACTGCCGTGTCGCACCCTCCATCATCAGGGGGAGGTAGAGAGCGGCGAGCAGGTCGGTGTGGCCTGCGATCCCCATTGCCATGAGGTATGTGTCTAGCCAAACGGCGGGGTCGTACGTCGGGTCGTACTTCTCGATTTCCTTGGGGGCCTTGAAATTGGCGGGGTATTTTTCCCCGCGAATCATTGGTCCAAAGCATTGCGGCCCGACTCGGCTGAGCGAGCCTCTTGGCTCCGAGTCGCCGCGGTTGGTGAGGTTGTGTCGCAGGCCGTGGGGCTGGCGCGACCGCCACGCCTGATTGTTGATGATGTGCGTTCGGGCATCGAGGGGCTGCTCGTTGGCAGCGACCGTGTTGTTCGCCGGTCGCGGCTCGTTGGTTGACAACGCGGGGTTGGCGGCCCGTGGTTGGTTAACCAGGGGCTGGGGTGGTGGGCAAACCAATGCGTTAGCCATGGTGGGCTGGCCGCTTGATGCCGCCCTGCTTGCTAATGAGCGGGAATACATCCGCCCCCGCGGGTCGACTCCTGCAACTTGTTGCTCGACAGCCCTGACGAGTAGGGCCTTGGCATACTGGATCTGTAGCGCGCCGTCGCCTTGGACATCGAGGTTGGCGATCGCGGCATCGACCGTGACGACATTGTCCATCGGGGTGGAGTATAGTGGTAGCCCGTTGGCGTCCCGGGCTTGAGGTGAGATGATAATCCGTGGTTGGTCTGGTGGGGGCGCACGCCCCATGGGTGGTGGAGGGGGGCCAGTCGCCGGCTCTCCAGGTGGTGGTCTCGCGGGATGGCTCCCTCCTGGCGGTGCGTTCTCGCAGTACTCGTGCTCGGCGGCGTGTGTGGGGTTGCCCTTGTCGTTGAAATTCAGGACGCGGCCCTGGACATCGGGGTTCAGGCGGGTCCTGATGCGGTGCTGGTGATAGAGTGATAGCTCCCGCGCCGTCTCTCGTTCGAGGCGCTATTTCGCGCCGGGCGAAGTCCGCTATGCGCCTCCTGGAGCCGCAGGCGGGCTTGCTCCACCTCCGTGGCCGTCGCGGTCGGCGGGATCGGCATGGAGAACGGGTCTGGCGGGGCGGTCGTGCTACCCGCCATGTAGATCGCGTTGAAGCGATTGGATCTGGCGCGAAAATCCTCGGGGGATTCCGAGCCGGAGTCGGAGTCGAAGATCCACAGGATGGAGGGGTCCTTGAAATCCTCGGGGTTGGACACTCGTGTGATGGAGTCCTCCCGTGACGCGACGGTGATGGATCTGTTGACCAATGCAGGGGTCGCGGAGTCAGCGTCGTCGTTTAGGGCGTCGTCGTCGGTGGCGGCGTTAGTCTCGGCCGCATCGCTAGCGGTCGAGTCGTACTCGGTGACGAGGCCCTTGATGGAGCGGACCTGCTCCTCCAAAAGTAGATCGTGATGTGGAGGCAACCCGCCGACGGTCATCATCACGGCTAGATCGACCGCGCCGGTGAAGCCGACGAAGAGGTTGATGGAGCCGATCAGCATCACCGCAGCGTGAGTGACCGGGCACGACGCCGGGATGTAGCTGCTCGGCAGGATCTGCAAGATCCCGCCGATGGCGATCATGCGGCCGGTGGCGAGCGGCCGATCGATCAGCGAATAGGGTCTCGCCGCAGAACTCAGGCCAGTCCCGCTATGCCCCACGGTGGGCGCCACTGTCGTGGAAATGGCCACGGCAGTCGCTGCCACTAGCAGCGATTAAGTGTTTCGTGAGAAAGAGTTGGTGGCCATCTACGGTGCGAGATGGGGGCGGATGCACATGGGTTTACCCAGGTTCGGCCCCCCGGAGGGTAAAGACCTACTCCTGCTAGATTAGTTAATGAGAGAGCGAGTTACAGGGGTGGCGAGCTTGGCGGTTGGGCAGCGAGTCGCTTGAAGGGGTGTATGATGGAACGTAAGGTTCAGGATACCCTAGGGAGGTTTATATATGAAGCACCTCGCTAGGGTTTACAAGCCGTCCCCGAATAGGATAAGGATCCGGGGACTTTTGACCTAATCCGACTGGGCTTCTACTACGCTTCTGGGCTTCTAGTCGCCAGTCGGTGGGCCTCTCCTTCCTTTGCAATCTAGTCACTATCCTCCAGACGCACTCGCAACCTTTATAAGATTGTTTAAATGTGTAAAAAAGTTTGAAATGATTGTTTAAATGTGTAAAAAAGTTTACCAAAGGAAACATGAGTATGAAACTATTTTATATGATCAAAGTATTTCATCAACCAAGGGTATTTTAGTTAAAAGAGAATCTAATTACTACGATTTGATCAATGGTAATGTAAGTCGACTTTATAAGAATGGCATAAAAGGAAATTGTGAAATGCAATGCGTTTGAAATGTCAAAATGCAAAGCATCACAATGTGATATTAGATATCAAAGTGGGTGAATAGATGGCGCCGAATAAATCGTTGTAGTATAGATGTAGAGACCATTAGTTAGAAATAGTTAGCACTCAATTAGAACATATAGTGAACCATCTGGATTCGTGAGATCGACGCCATATCTAGTCTGGATCATCGTAAAAGTTTTGGGATTATTTGATATAACCAAAACAATAGCGAATAAGTCCTTATAGATTATTCATTGGAAACTTTGAATACGAAATCCATAGCTAAAGCCAAAAGAGAAGCAAAACTAGTATTGCTTGGATTTTGGTGCATTCTTGAGAAAGTTCACATTTAGTGATATTTCTTGATTATGAAGCTTTTGGAAGTTAGTGTGAAACATGATGAGGATTCAAAACCCTACATCAGACTATTGAGAAGCGCAACAGAAAGTGTTCATGAACGGTTCTATTCACAAAGGAAAGAATCAATGATAGTGATCATTGTGTTTTCCCTGCTGGTGTTTTCACTACAAGAAGTAGGATTCAAAATGTATCCCATATCTTGTATGGAGACATTTGTGAATCATTTGTCATGATTACCAGAATATGACATACCTATGAACTACTAAGGAAATAATGGTAAGCTAATGATATGAGAAATCCCAAAGCAAAATTCCCTTGAGATTAGAAAGCAATTCATTGCTAAATCTTACAAGTAAAGGGGTTACTTGAATTTTCCCAAATGACCGCAAAGCCATAGTGGAAAAGGGGGTGAATGACAAAAGCACAATTTTTCAAGTATTGGACAAATTCGAATGAATTTGATTCAAGTGTGCTAAATGTCTAGTGGGTTTAAAACTAGTAAATTACTAGTGTCTCATAGTAAATCTCTCAGTTTTGATATTTGATCAAAGGATTTTGAAATCGTTCAAAATAGTGAGTGGATATGAAATTTGCATGAAATTGAGTGGGATCTATAAAAGTCTTCCTAAAACAATATGTGAATGACATATTTTTGAGTGGGAGCAATATAAGTCTCAAATTCAAATATGTAGGAACATAGTTTGAGTAAGAGTAGTGACTCATACCCAAATATGTTGGGAACATATTTTGAGTGGGAGCATAAAGGAGTGATTCTTAAGTGTGTGCACGACACATTGAGAATAAAAGCGCAAGTACCAAGAAATAATGATTTATAAGGAGTAGAAGTTGATAATAAGAATATTATGATATTATGTAGTATTCCTTAAGGGATTCTGGAAAGGGTTTCAGAATAGAAGTTAATTAAGGAACTGGTCCTTAATAACTCAAGTTAGGAATAGTATTAAGTTTAACATCAATGGTTGAAAGAAAGAAAAGGATGATCATCATCCACTATGTTGAGACATAGATTCTATCTTAGAAAACCATGATGATAACTTAACATAATATATGATCCAATAAGAAACGTTTGAAACGTGATTAAGTTCGAATCACGGAACGTTGAGCTAAGTTTTTCCGTAGTGTCTAATAGAGAACTGTAGACATGTTTTCCAAATCCATAAAGGATAACATATCTTAAAGCATAAAGGGTTATGTCATAAGGGAATATGTTGGAAACTCCTATAATGCTGAATAAAGTCAAGTAGGAAGCAAGGTGAACAAAACATCGAAAGTTGCACAGGGTGCACTCGTGTTTCGAGCATTACAATTATAATAATAGATAAGGGTACCATCTAAAGTGTTGTATAATGTTATGGCAGGGCTTGTTCCCTTTTAACATAGAATGATGTGTCCTAGGGTACAGTGCCCATGAGAAATCCCCCGAGGTTGATCTAAAGTGTAGCACCCCGCTAAAACCACTACTAGAAAATCACTTGTTATTTCTATCTTTGTGCATCATCATGACCGCATGCTTATGTTATCATGTCACATTGCATTTGAGCATCATCATGACATCATGCATGGTTTGCCTAAAACTATTTTCCAAAAGCCTATGTTTGTTTTCTAAATATCCTCTCTCTTTATTCAAATCAAAACCCCAGTCTTTCTGGATCTTTTATTTGTCTAAAAACTATTTACAAAAGTCTTATGTATAAAAATAAGTGAACAAATAAATAAAAACTATTTTTTTATCGGGGGAGGCAGCCGTCGGCCAGGCCCAAAAGCCCAGCCAGCAGCCGGCCTACTACCCGCTACAAATCTGAAACCCTAACCTAGACCTAACCCTAATCCACCTACCCAGCAACCACACCCCACCGCCGCCACCTGACCTTAACCACACTATACCGCAGCACTGCACCCGCAAGCCAGTGCGCACGCGAGCCCTGTATCGGCCGCATCGTGAGTTCGTGACAACTGCCCCTATTCCCTGGCCTGTTCCTGACCCACGCACAAGTCGAGCACGCACCCACACTTTCGTCCCCCGATCGGACACGGGCCCACCTCCGTGTTGATCCCCACGTGCCCCGAGCCCAACCCCCGCACCTCCTAGTCGCAGCCACCAACCACCTGCGCCGCTCCTCCCAATTCGTCCGCTGCCGCCAGCGGGCTCTGCCCCAAGCTACTCCTCCGACCGGCGCCCTCGTCCCGAAGCCCCGTGCGAACCCGCCATCCCCGTCGCCAGGGAGCTCCTTTGTCTCGACCCTGCGCGCATCCCGGCGCCACCTCTTCCTCGGCCATGGAGCGCCGCCTCCCCTGTCGTCTCCTTCCTGGACCGCGACCCGCCTCCTTAGAGCTCCGCCGTGCCGCCTCGGCCGCTCAAGCCGTTGCCTCGCCTCTCTCTGTGCTCCCACGCGTGGCCGCGTGGCCGCTCTCTGCTCGTCGCGAGCGCCTCCGTGCAGCGTGCCTCTTTGTCGGTGCCGCATGTCACCGTTGCACCTGCAGCTCCACCGCCAAGCTTGCCTCGAGGCACCCCGAGCTCCCCTTGACAAGCTCTCCTCCAGCCGTGGCATCGACCGCGTCGTCTCGAAGCCCTGCCGCAGCCGCTGGATCCCCATCAGCGTCAAGCCCGTCTCCAACCTCTACTCCACAAGTTGGTCGTGCGTGTAATACAATCTCTGGTACTACTCGTTAAGTCTAGTGGAGTGTGGATATGAGGATGTGGAGCTTAATCGTCTTGTTGTCAAGTTCTCTGTTGCGTCGTATCCGCAAAACGTCCTGCTTGTGCATCCAAAGCATTCCGTTTTACAAAGATCTCCTTGTCGACCTGACCGTGATATCTCGAATGCATGCCAATGTGGCAAGTCTGGGAACTTGAAGACTATCAGCACCGAACAAGTCCGTCACCGACCACCAGGGCCGAAATCCGAGAACTCCGTCATGGAACACCAAGGTTGTCTTCCTGGACCCGAGGGCCGAGACCCTGAACCCGGACATCTTCTTCACGACACGACAAGGTCTCCTTCCCGGAACCACCAAGTCCTCCGTCAGGGATCCGATGGATGGACATCCGAAGGCCGAGCCTAAACCCCGTCGAATCCCAAGACCATCAGCGTCGAACCCTAATGTGATTCCTTTTCTGAGACCCCCTATTTTTATAATAAATAACATATACTTGTTGCATATTAAATTATTCATGTCGCATCCATATTGTGTGGTTTGGGGGCATTATGCTGATTCACCTCATAATTAAATATGGGGCGCATATGTGGGTTATTCCTGTCTATCAGCGTCTCCATTTAAATTTGTGTAGCGAACCGATGCCATGTTTTGCCTTGTTAAGACAACATTCAAATTCTGGGGTATCTAAACAACATGAACCTATTAATTAATTGTCGGGACCCCGATTCCGCTTAATATTACCTAATTGCACCGCATCTATGCCATGTCATGCATCATATCATAAACATGTCGATTCTTCTGCCGTAGTATTAAATAGTACACCGGTGTTTTTTTAGTGCTTTGCTTCTTCGCGGATTAGGCTGTTGAGTGGATGCGAGTATCGACAAGTTCTTCAGATAATGTATCTCCGGTAGTGCTTCCCAGGAGAGCATCTCCCCCTTTCTACCTATTTTGCTTTTATAGTCTTTATTTCCTCCTGTTGATCTATTGCTATCTGTGTTGCGATGCTTTAGTTTCCTGCACCATTTATACTCCTTGCAACCCCTAAATTGCCATGGACACATCCTATTTGAAAGTGCATGTGTGCCCCCATGTGTGGTTTTGGTAATTAATGACAATCTTTATGGACTTATGTTTGCATTGAGTTTTACTTGTAGGATTTGTTTATAGGCATTGCTTGAACCATATGTTGGCTTCAAGGTTGGGAGAAGAATAAAGTGAAGAAGATTAAGTGTTGACCAAGGTTTCAATGAGTGATCCGGAGATTGGTCAAGTGAGAGTTGATCTTATAGCAAGTGTGTCTTGAAGACTAAAGTTGGAGTGATATCTCTTATGTACCTTCAAGACACCAACATAATGAAGAAAGAATAAATGATGTGCAAGTTCAACATGAGCCTTCTCGAAGAGATCATTTGCTTTAAGCTTGCCATCCTATGGTGATCATGGATATGGGAAGATGGTATGCCCAAAAGAGAAGATCCACCATAGTGGAGTATGGGGAGCAATTTGCAAGTCTTCACCAAGCTAGCGCAATCAAGAAAGGTGTTCCATCTTGAGGTGGACAAGATCGCTACCGTCAAGCTCAAGTAGAATATGCTCAAGGCAAAGGTATGTTCTTGATAGGGTTTCTTTCTTACCGGTCTCATGGTGTTAGTTGGGGAGACAGGTTTATAGGAAAGATAGCCGTACTATCAAGAGGGGCTCTCGAGTGAGTAACTTGATCATATCCTTCGGAGAGAGCTCAAACCTTTGCATACTTGGCATCATCTTTCTTGGTTGTTATTTGGATCTTATCCATGTGAGGTTCTTGAGCTTGTGGTAATATTCATAACAATCTCTAGTTCATCGAAAACGGATTTCATATGCATTCTCTATTGCGTTTTCAATATTGGAGGTTTTACCGGTTTGTCTTTTAGAGATTGGTAAAACCTTACAGTATTTGGTTCTTATCCATGAGAGGATTTAGAGCTTGTGTTAACCTTCATGACAGGCCCAAGTTCACCAAAAACGGATTTCGTATGCATTCTCTATTGCGTTTTCGATGTTGAAGGTTTTACCGGTTTGTCTTTTTGAGAGAGGTCAAACCTTTCGTAATTTGGTTTTATCCTTCGTTTCTGGACTATGATGGTTCTCTGCATTATCTTGTAGAGTTTGTTGTCCTCTTTAAAACGAGCCCAAGATTATCAAAATCGGAGTCCGTATGCAAAAGTTATGGTTGTTTTCGTATTGGTCTTTCTGCCAGTTTTTGTAACACCGGAGACTCCGGACTAAATCTCCGGTCTATCTCCGGACCGCGTACTGATTGTCCCCCAGTTTGACCCCGTTTGGCCTGGGTACACCGAAGACTCCGGTCCCAGTCCGGAGACTCCGGACCGGGCGATTCCTAGGCCTAACGGTTGGATTTCTAGGGACCTATTTAAGGGGCTCTTCTTCCCCAATGGTTCCCTAACCTTCCTTGCAAGTTCTCCCCTCCATTGCTAACCTTCTTGAGCTTGCTATCCCTCAATCCCTCCATTGATTCTTGCATATTCTTGAGGGATTTGAAAGAGGAGATCTAGATCTACAACCCCACCAATCAATCTCTCCTCTAAGTGTGGGGAACATCTTGGGATCTAGATCTTAGAGTCTTTTGTGGATTTCCTCCATTGTTCTTCCTCTCTTATTCCCCCATAAGCTTTTGTAGCTTTGGTGGAATTTGGGAGAGAAGGACTTGAGCACTTCGTGTGTTCTTTCCTTTGCATTTGGTGCATCGGCTTGAGTTCTTGGTGAGGATTCGATTGGGTGAAAGGTGAGAAGCTTTTTACTCTTGGGTTCTTGGAACCCTAGACGGTTTGGTTGTATTGCAGGTTTTTGGATTTCTTGGGGCCTCCAATTAAGTTGTGGAGCTTTCCCCAAGCTTGCTAGTTGGGAGCCTCCAATTGAGTTGTGGAGAAGTGCCCCAATCTTGTGAGAGGTTCCGGATTGCCACTGACAAGTGCACCGATAGTGGAAGTGTGGATCGATCCTGTTGGGGTGGGATTCACAGGAGAACAAGGGAGGCCTTTTGTGGAATTGGTGGTTTGATACCACCCCCTCTCCAAACGAGACGTACTCCATTGTTGGGAGGAACTCGGTAAAACATCGTTGTCTCCGCGTGCCTCGGTTATCTCTATACCCGAGCTTTTACTTATGCACCTTACTTTGTGATAGCCTTCGTGCTTGAAGTATTTATCTTGCTATCACATAGTTGCTTGTCTTGCTTAGCATAAGTTGTTGGTGCACATAGGTGAACCATAGCATATATAGGTTTTGTGCTTGACAAAGTAAACGCTAGTTTTATTCCGCCTTTGTTAAGCCCATCTCATAAAAGTTTTAATCCGCCTATTCACCCCCACCTCTAGGCGACATCTGTGTCCTTTCAATTGGTATTAGAGCCCAATCTCTCATTTTAGGCTTCACCGCCTTGAGAGTAAAGATGCCGGCTAAGGGATTAGTGCACAATGAAATGTTCACATTCGATGGCACAAATTATGATACATGGAAAACTCATATGCTTATTCATTTTCGGGACATGGACCCAAATTTGGAGCGTATTGTAGATATAGGTTTTTCTCCTCCTATGGATTTCAAAAATCTATCTTGTGAGGATGAGAAAAACTTATATCTTGATGCTCAAGCTTCTAATGTACTTGTTAATGCTTTGAGCTATGTAGTTACATCTTTAATCATACCTTTTTGGAGCGCTCATGAGTTATGGACAAAACTTCAAAATAAATATGATGTGTCCAACATTATTGAGGATGATTGTATTGCTTCCACTTCCGTCCGTGATGAGTTCTCATCTTCTTCCACTTCACCAAATTGTGGCAAGACACAATGTAATGATATGGTGAGTGGTGATGAATATTGCAATATTGATAGTGAGCTTACTCTTATTTATCCTTCTTCTCTATCTCATTGCAATACTTCATCTTTGGACTCTAACACTTGTAGCACCCAAAAATCCTTATATGCTTGTGTTGTTAGTCCTTGCATATCATGTAGAAATGGCTTTAATAAATCTTATGATGATATGCTTGTGTTGTCTTGTTGCCATGATAAAAATCCTTCTATTTCCTCTAGTGCTTGTGTTGCTAACCATGTAGAGGAAAATGAAGATTCGATGGGCCAAGACAAGGTTTTGAATGGAGCTTCAAATAATTCATCATCATCTCATGGTACCCACCTATGCCTTATGGCTAGGGATTCAAAGGTAACTCCTACTTTAGAACCCAATACCTCTTGTGATGATGAGGATGGGGATAATGAGGAAGAAGAGTTAGATGTTGATGATTTATATAAAAAGGGTGAGATGGTTTATCATTCTCTTGTTAAGAATAATATTGCTTGCTCTAACTTCGTTGAAATCTTGGACTTTGCTATTAAGAGCAAAGAACCTATTGATAAGTTAAAAGCACAAATTTAGGAGCATGAGAACACCATTGATAAAATGAGTAGCTTTGAGCGTGAGTATGCTAATAAAATTTCACATCTAAATGAAGCTCTTGAAGAGGAACAAACCACTAAGGAATCTCTTAAGGATACGTTTGCTCTAGAGTTGTCTAGAGTGAAGGAATCTCATGATAGAGATCTTGAGGTGGCAAGTGATCTCAAAAGTAAAAATGATGGGCTTCAAGTTGCTTATGCTAAACTCCTTGAGGATTTTGAGCACCTCAAAAATGGCTCTATGGTCATCAAGGGTGAGCTCATCAAACTCACCGAGGCACATGAGCAAATTAAAGCCTCTTACTCAATAGAGGCTTCGAAGTTGCCCTCACCTCTTGCAATTAATTATGATGCTTGTGCTACTAACTCTATTTCTTGTGAAGCATCTATTTTGAAGGAGAATGTTGAGCTAAAGGCTCAACTTGCTTTGCTAACTAGCAACTATGGGAAATTAGAAGAAAGTCATGTCAAGATCTCAAGCTCGCATGAGGATCTTCTATTCTCCCATGGTAGGCTAAAGTTAGCTCATGAGGCCATCATGTCAAAGGTAACATCTAGTGGGCCTCATGTGGACATTAGCACTATATCTACTCCAAATGTTATATTGCCATGTGCTAGTCCTTGTAATTCATCCTCTCACAACCATGATATATCTTGTGATGAATTACATTCCGTGCCCTGTTGCTCTAACAATGTAGCATCTACTTCCTCTAGTACTTTTGTTGAAACTAACCATGTAGAGGAAATCAAAGATCTCAAGGCTCAAGTCACTTCTTTGAAGAATGACTTGAAAAAGGGTCATCAAGGGAAAGCCGCGCTCAACAAAATCTTGAGTGTGCAAAAATCCCTCAATGACAAATGTGGGATTGGATTCAACTCAAATGTCAAGAACAAGTCCACTATCAATTTGAATCTCAAGGACAACAAGAAGAATGGCCAAGATCAAGTCAAGAATCCAGCCAACATTGTTTGCTTCAAGTGCAAGGAAGAAGGGCATCATGTTAGATCTTGCCCATTGAAGAAGAATCTTCTTAGTGTGAAGCAACAAGTGAAGCGGCCTCAAGCTCCACCTCAAGTCATTGATGGGCCTTTTCCTAAGAGGACTACTCGAGCTCTTCCTCGAGTTGTGGCGTCACCGAAGAAGAAATATGGCAAGAGAAGAACTTGCTACATATGCCGTGAGAAGGGGCACATTTCTTCCTCATGCACTATTGGTATCTCCTCATCCAACCCTATCATTATTGATGATGCTTATTCTCTTTGTAAGGATGAGGTTGGCAACGTATTTGCCAAATTTGTTGGTGCTCAATGTGGGTTCAAGAAAAGAACCATTTGGGTTTCCAAGACTATTGTGACTAACCTCTTAGGACCCAACTTGGTTGGGGACCAACAAGCCAAAACTTGATTAATAGGTATTGTTGGAGGGCATTGGAGGCTTTGTTACATTATGAAGAATTAAGGGATCTTCATCATTTATTCTTGTCAAGTCAAGCCATTTGGATTATCATGCTTCTATCATATATCCAATGTTCCTCCTTGCGGTAACATGTGCTTAACTCATTTACATTGAAAGTTACTTGCTACCTTGTGCATATGTTGGTTTTGTACCTTTGTATGTGTTTGTACATGTTGTGCTTCCCTCGTACTTATATTGAGTTATCAAGTATACTTGTGTATGTTGGTTGTCACACCATGTATTTGTGTCTCTTGGGTTGGAGCCTTTGTTGAATTTAATTGGTATCTTTGTTGGCTCTTGTGAGAGATTAATGGACTATCCCATTTTGGGGGAGTGCTATGCTTGGGCATTCCACAATCCTAAAATGTGTGTACATGAGGAATACCACTTAGTATGTATATTGCAAGTTTATCTAGTCTCTATGTGGTATGTCTTTCTCATGAGAAATTCAAGTTCCATAATGTTCATTAATCATCTCTATTTGGATGTTTTTTTCTCTTGTTGAGTATTCTTGGTTTATCACATTATGGGGGAGTCATACGCTTTGTGCATATTACAAACCTAGAAAATGTGGACATTTGAGGTAGTGTCACTTAGAATTTATATTGATAATTATCTAGCTCCTAAGTGGCACATTTAGCTCAAACAAGTTCCAATTCCCTTGGATTGATTTTATTGCTCATCTTTTGGATCTTGTTTGTGAGAGTTTTCTTGGTATGTATTTCCCCATATTTGGACCTTCATATCCTACATGGAAACCATTTGCTTCAAGTTACTTTAATCTTTTATGATTGTGTGACTATTTGGAGCTATCAAGAATCTCTATCTAAGCATCAAGCTTAATTTTTATATTTTTTCATATGCTTATTGTTGTGAATATGATCATGATATCCTTGAAAACTACCTTGGGAAATGTTTCCCCATAATTCTTGTCATTGGACAAGTGGTACTCCATATATGGTAGAATTTATTGATCATATTCATTTTGGCCTTTGCTTAAATTTTGTTCTACCTCTTGCCAACAAATTTTTTTGTGTTTTCTCCCAAGCTTTCCTTGCCTCTTATGGATCTTCTTATTTTTTGTATCCTCGTGTGTTTTATTTAATGTAGGTACTAGTGATGATCCCATTTGTGTGCATTTTGCATTCAAAAGCAAAATCCTACATAATGCACTATCCATGGGGGAGCTCTCCTATATTATTTAGAACACTCATATTTATGCTTCTTGTTTTGTTCCATATCATGTTTTATGTGCTTGGAAGTTTGATATTTTCTTTTGGTACTTTGTGCCATCATGAAAAGTGTAGAGAGTTTGGTTTGTGTGTTGGAACCTTGCTTTTTGGGAGTTGGTTTTGTCTCATTCCTTGTTACTTGTTTGATCCCTTAGGATGAGATAAATCCTTGAGCATTGGTGTTTATGTCTATCTTTTGCTCTTTGGCTATTGCCTTGTTCATTTGTTGAATTTGTGTCCTTTCATGTGTTGATTTCGCTCTTTGATACAATTTGGACACCCTTTTGTCGTGTCACACTCTTGTGTGCGACTTCTTGGTTTACTTGGTGTTTTTGTTCAAATTGTATCTCCTTTTTGGTTCTTGAAATCTTGTGCATGCATATTTACTACATGTTCTATATTATGGCATGCTTTCTTTCTTGATCCAATATATAGGGGATTCTCCACCAAATCCTATCAGCTAAGATGTGCATGAAATTCAATTTCATATCATTATGCAAATATTTATGTGGAGTCTCTCCTATGTATTGTAGTTTATCTAACTACTTTGGACCCAATGAGTTTTGGGACCATTGTGTACTTGAATGTGTTATAGGTACATTGGAGATTTATTAGATGCTTTTCAATAATAAGAAGATGTGGGGAATAAATGATAATTGGAGTCAAGCTAGGATGATCAACAAACTCATATCTACTTCATCCTACCAATGGTATCTCGGTAACAAGTATCCTTCTAATGCATACTTTTCTAGCATCCAACCTTTGTGGTTGCATCATGGCATGATTTCCTTCAGTTGCTTTTATTGTGGTTCTTGCAATATTTTATTGTATCATCCTTATTGTTATATGAGTAAGTTGAGATGAATGCATATTTTGGGGAGTATATAAAATTCATGTTTATGATTCACCAATCCCACATATGCCAATCTAGCAATTCTATTGCCAATCGTTTCCTCAATTTCTCTCATGTGCAATATGGATGAATTTGCAAGGTTTATTTGTTCTTTATGATACTTGTTGCTTTTTCCAATACATTCCAACTATCTCTTGTTCCCTTGTGATAGTTGTGATGTATTCGTTGGTGTTTGAAGGTCATTGATGATCAATAAGATAAATTTGAGCCTTTAGCCATGCTTTCTAGCAAAAATCTTACTGGAATTATCTATGACTTTCTTTTGGATATCTTGTTCATTCTTGAGTATCCATTTTGTGTGTACATGTTTCTTTGTGGACGTATATCTTGGTGATTGTTGTCTAGCTAGAAACTTATACACATAATTATGGTTGAATCTCTAGTTGATATCCTTTTACTTTGGAGTCTACACCTTGTGCTCCTTTTTATTCTTTGGTGGCTCCAAATGTTTTGCTTTGAGTGATTGACCTTTTAATTTGCATCTTTTGGCACTCATTGGTGTTAAGAAAGTTGATCTCTCATGCCTTTGTGTTGTTATGTAAGTTTGGGGGAGCAAGGATACCATGTTTATGCACTTTGCATTCAAAGCAATTATTATAGTTGGTGCATAAACCTTGGGGAGCTTTCCTAATCTACCTAAGAACACCCATTTTCTTTCTTGTTCTTGTTTGTTGTTTTGTTTGATTATGGGGAGTTAGGATTCCATAATTGTGCACTTTGTTGTGCATGAACCTTGGGGATCTTCCTATTTTCATCTAAACACTCATTTTCTCTCATCATAATATCTTCTCACTTGCTCGTGCTCGTGGTTTAAATGATATAGAGGGAATTAGGATGCCATGTTTGTGCATATTGTATTCAAACGCAAATTATAAGTTGTGCACAAACCTTGGGGAGTCTCCTCATATTATTCAGATCACTCTCTTTTCAACCTTGTCATAATATCTATCTTTCTTTTGGTATCTTCCTTTTGTGAAGTGCTTCTTTCGATCTTTTGATTGCTTGCTTCATTCATTGATGCTTCTTCACCATTTTATTTCTTTGCAATCTTTGGATCCTCAGTTTAATTTGATTTCCTCTTGGTATTCGTCATTGGATACGTGCATTTGATTCCACTCATAGTATGAGAAATGCACACCATACGGAGAAACTCTCACTAAATTGGCCTTCTAAAGTTTTTCACCCATTTCGGTAATCGATGCCAATGGGGGAGAAGTTTTAGAGGGTTTTTAAGGGAATTTGGTTTTGTGTTTTGAGTTCTGTACTTAAACATTTACCGCGTGTGATTTGCATCTTAGCGTGTTGCTTTGCATGTTGAATATATCGAGGAAACTCCACCACCGGTAATGGTTGGCAATATATGCAATGAAATTCAAGTTCATCCACACGTGCATAGATTGTGGGGGAGTTTGCTCAATATTGTGGTTGTACTAACATTACATACTTATGTAGTATTTGATGTTAGCACAAAATTTTGTTTAGTTAATTCCTTATATAAACCCTCTCAAAGGGATTGTCATCAATTACCAAAATGGGGGAGATTGAAAGTGCATGTGTGCCCCCATGTGTGGTTTGGTAATTAATGACAATCTATATGGACTTATGTTTGCATTGAGTTTTACCTGTAGGATTTGTTTATAGGCATTGCTTGAACCATATGTTGGCTTCAAGGTTGGGAGAAGAAGAAAGTGAAGAAGATTAAGTGTTGACCAAGGTTTCAATGAGTGATCCGGAGATTGGTCAAGTGAGAGTTGATCCTATAGCAAGTGTGTCTTGAAGACTAAAGTTGGAGTGATATCTCTTATGTACCTTCAAGACACCAACATAATGAAGAAAGAATAAATGATGTGCAAGTTCAAGATGAGCCTTCTCGAAGAGATCATTTGCTTTAAGCTTGCCATCCTATGGTGATCATGGATATGGGAAGATGGTATGCCCAAAAGAGAAGCTCCACCAAAGAGGAGTATGGGGAGCAATTTGCAAGTCTTCACCAAGCTAGTGCAATCAAGAAAGGTGTTCCATCTTGAGGTGGACAAGATCGCTACCGTCAAACTCAAGTGGAATATGCTCAAGGCAAAGGTATGTTCTTGATAGGGTTTCTTTCTTACCGGTCTCATGGTGTTAGTTGGGGAGACCGGTTTATAGGATAGATAGCCATACTATCAAGAGGGGCTCTCGAGTGAGTAACTTGATCATATCCTTCGGAGAGAGCTCAAACCTTTACATACTTGGCATCATCTTTCTTGGTTGTTATTTGGATCTTATCCATGTGAGGTTCTTGAGCTTGTGGTAATATTCATAACAATCTCTAGTTCATCGAAAACGGATTTCATATGCATTTTCTATTGCGTTTTCGATATTGGAGGTTTTACCGGTTTGTCTTTTAGAGATTGGTAAAACCTTACATTATTTGGTTCTTATCCATGAGAGGATTTAGAGCTTGTGTTAACCTTCATGACAAGCCCAAGTTCATCTAAAACGGATTTCGTATGCATTCTCTATTGCGTTTTCGATGTTGAAGGTTTTACTAGTTTGTCTTTTTGAGAGAGGTCAAAACTTTCGTAATTTGGTTCTATCCTTCGTTTCTGTACTATGATGGTTCTCTGCATGACCCTGTTTGGCCTGGGTACACCGGAGACTCCGGTCCTAGTCCGGAGATTCTGGACCGGGCGATTCCTGGGCCTAACGGTGGGATTTCTAGGGACCTATTTAAGGGGCTCTTCTTCCCCAATGGTTCCCTAACCTTCCTTGCAAGTTCTCCCCTCCATTGCTGACCTTCTTGAGCTTGCTATCCCTCAATCCCTCCATTGATTCTTGCATATTCTTGAGGGATTTGAAAGAGGAGATCTAGATCTACAACCCCACCAATCAATCTCTCCTCTAAGTGTGGGGAACATCTTGGGATCTAGATCTTGGAGTCTTTTGTGGATTTCCTCCATTGTTCTTCCTCTCTTATTCCCCCATAAGCTTTTGTAGCTTTGGTGGATTTGGGAGAGAAGGACTTGAGCACTTCGTGTGTTCTTTCCATTGCATTTGGTGTATCGGTTTGAGTTCTCGGTGAGGATTCGATTGGGTGAAAGGTGAGAAGCTTTTTACTCTTGGGTTCTTGGAACCCTAGACGGTTTGGTTGTATTGCAGGTTTTTGGATTTATTGGGGCCTCCAATTAAGTTGTGGAGCTTTCCCCAAGCTTGCTAGTTGGGAGCCTCCAATTGAGTTGTGGAGAAGTGCCCCAATCTTGTGAGAGGTTCCGGATTGCCACCGACAAGTGCACCGATAGTGGAAGTGTGGATCGATCCTGTTGGGGTGGGATTCTCAGGAGAACAAGGGAGGCCTTTTGTGGAATTGGTGGTTTGATACCACCCCCTCTCCAAATGAGACGTACTCCATTGTTGGGAGGAACTCGGTAAAACATCGTCGTCTCCGCGTGCCTCGGTTATCTCTATACCCGAGCTTTTACTTATGCACCTTACTTTGTGATAGCCTTCGTGCTTGAAGTATTTATCTTGCTATCACATAGTTGCTTGTCTTGCTTAGCATAAGTTGTTGGTGCACATAGGTGAACCATAGCATATATAGGTTTTGTGCTTGACAAAGTAAACGCTAGTTTTATTCCGCCTTTGTTAAGCCCATCTCATAAAAGTTTTAAACTGCCTATTCACCCCCCTCTAGGCGACATCTGTGTCCTTTCACTATTGCCTGTTGTTTGATAGATAGTCGGCCTTGCGAGTCGTAGTTGCTTGCTTATGTGTTGCTTCGCGTCGTTGTCGTTCCACCATTGACGGCAAGTTGGCACATGCTTAATGGTGGAGATGCTTAATGGTGGAGATGATCATGACTTTAAATACAACTTGATTAATTGCTGGGAATAGATATAACTAATGCAGAGGCATCGGTGGGCAATAGTAAATATTTGGTTTTTAACCGCTCACTTGTGTCCCGTAGGCCCCGAGTACTTGATACCTGTTCCTTGACTATCGCACTATCCGCATGTGGGACCATGAATCCCCTTAGCCAGAGCTTGATTCATTTCTTATTTCTTGGGGCCACAAACTAGTTGGGGCTTTATTACTATTCTGTACTTATGCCATGCCTTACTGCTTTATTTATGATTACGTGTGGAGCGCCTGTACTGTTTAGGAACCCCGTGCCACGTTTCCGCTGTATCAACAAGCCTAGTCACACTTTCGGGTTCCCAGTTGTTTACAGCCGCCGCCACACACCCTAGGTCCGTCGCGGAGCCGGCCGACTTTGTAGCTGGTAGCTTATTAGGGGTGGCCCCCTGAAATTTTTATGAATCTTGTGATTGCTTTTTCGTGAAAGCCTCGTTGGGTTTTTATTTGGTTTTTCCGAGGTTGATCGTGCGTGTGTTGCTATTTGTGCACCCCTACAGGGTAAATCTTTCTGAAAGCCGTGTCCGCGGTTATGGACGACTTGGAGCACAGTATCTCGATCATAGACAACTATAACTAAAGTAGTGCTATAAATTTGACTATGGAATGACTAGTAATCAGCTACACTATAATGGAATGAGTAAATAAAAGTGCCAACAACTCCTGGATTTGGGATATCTCTGGCTAATTGTATCTGACTAGTAAGTGCTGCAACTATAATGGAATGAATAAAACTGCCAACTATGTGAGTTCCTCGGTTTGACTTCCTCGTTTGGTCTCGAGGGGGAATACCAGGATGGGTATGATTGGTGTTAGTATCAGGTTGGTCCCGAATAGGTCTCTCTTATCCCTCTCTAATAGCCGATAGTTGCATCGAGTCTCTATAGGTTGTTTAGTGCATGCTGAGCTGCCGCTTCAGTCCACCATACCTATGTAGGCGAGAGCCGCCGAATTCTAGCCTCGCCATGTACTGGCCTCAGTACTGACGCTCCTCTTTTTCCTTTGCCCTTTGTCGGCACCCCTTTTGTTTTAGCAGGTTTGTGATCGCCGTCGTTAGCAGGGTTAACCTTCCGGCTTGGTCTGGGCAGGGTTATGGACGCCATTGGTTATTCTTCAGGGCTCTTAGCCCCATTTGCATCTTATCCGTACTCGGATGTTGTATCATTTTCAAGGTGATTTGGATCCTTGTACTGTATATTTGTATTCCTTGACTCTTTAAGTCATTGTTGTATATAAATGTTTCTGTGGGTTCCTTCGTGAACTATTGTGTCATGGTATTACTTCATTTTCCACCCGCACGCAAGTGCCTGGTGTGCGTCCTTGAATTGTTTCTATGCGGGTTTGGCGGGAAGCGCTGAAATCTGCATAGGGTCGATTCGAGGGTGTTACATAAAGTCACTGTAGGCTCCTGGAATCCGGCCTTGTTCTGCTGCCATAGCGACAATGAATACACAAAGATGTTATCATGTGATGATAAAGTATTAATATCAATCAAGGTGACATTAATAAGTTGCAAAGGATTTGGGACTATAAAGTACAGGCCCAAGACTCAACCTCTTCCATGAGCAAGCATGTTCAGGGTACCGGGATATATGGTGCCAATAATTAAAAACAAATGCAGCTAGTTTATGTATACTCTAGTGCAAGTGGGAGACTGTTGGAAATATGCCCTAGAGAAAAATAATAATAAGGATTATTATCATATTTCATAAAGTTTATGATTAAGTTTTATATCATGCTATAACTGTATTGAGAGGAAACAGCAATACACATGTGATATATAAACAACCAGGGGTTCCCGATAAAACTCTAGTCACTGGTTCATTAGTCAACAAATGATCAAGGTTTCCTAATCATGTGGCATTTATGCCAATTGGAAATGGAGTCAACTCATTCCGAGAATGATATGATCAACTAATACCCAACCTAAACACCATGACCCGATCATGTCACGAAGTTCAAGTTACGATGATTAGAAATGGATCCTCATAGACTATTCCTTAGACCATGAGGCTATATCAATCACTGTCTCTGCTTAGATAACATCAAGCATCACTTGGTAATACAGTGATTATAAAGGTGTGTTCAAGTACTCGAAGGAACCGTAGAGGAAATATATGTCAAGAGCGGGATTTGTCCGTCCATGTAACGAAAAGATACTCAAGGGCCCACTCGGAGAATTTGTATCCAATAGCTGCGCAGCGTGTGATTTGATCATAGGGATATCACTTGTCGGAATGAGTCAAGTAGCATTGTTCGTTAACGAGATTGAACATGACATGGTGATGTCATTGATCAGATCTCGGGCAATGCAAGTATCGAGAGACAAAGGGAATAAGACACGACTGTCCTGGTTCAAACGACAAAAGATCTTCGTGGAATGCATAGGGGGTCACATAGCCATCTAGGTCCCTCTATCGATCATTGGTCCGGGAGTGTCCCGACCATGTCTGGAGTGTTCCCGAACCGTGGGGTATCACGCTTAAGGGCTTGATGATGATGCTTAGAGAGTGTTTATTGGATGTGTAGAATCACCGAAGAAGAGTAGAGAGAAAACCGGAAGGGTTTCGGTAAGTCCGAAGGATGTCCAGAGTGGAGGTGGAAGGTGTTCCATAGCCACGAAGATTGAATAATACATGAATGAATGTTAAATATTGATTTAATCATTTATTCATAATTATTTAATAAAGAGAAAATTAATTTAAAATGTCAAAAGGCTTAATGGGCCAATTCCGGAGGGAAAAGGGCCCATGAGGGGAAGGCAAGAGGAGAGAAGGGGCAAGGGGGTGGCCGGCTGGGCCAAGCCCCCCGTGCAGGGCCCACTAGGGCTGGCCGGCAGCGCCCCCTGTCCCTCTCCTTTAGTCCCACCCCGGGACTTTGAGGGAGGTAGTACCTCCCCTCCCATATATATAGTGGGGGTATTTGGCCAGATAAATACACACAATATTCAATAAAAGGTTTCCTCACTTTTGGGAAGACCTCCAATTGATATTCTCTCTCTCTCTCTCCCATGACCGTGGTCCCAAGTTTGGACTGCGCGAACAAGAGACATATTCACCGCGGAGCGCCGTCGCGCTGCGGAATTCGGATCCAGGAGCTCTACTTCCGCAACTCCTGCTGGATCGGGGAAGCGAGAGTTATCGTCAGGCACCGGACGTTTGTAACTCCTCGCGAGGTGTCACACTTGAGGCACTCAAGTCGTTGGAGCCGCAGGCGCGCAAGGACTTCATCACGACCTGGAGGTCAGCTTCGGCTCATCTACATCAACCATGCTCTCCTGAGCGTTGACAACGCTTTCAGTCTTCAAGGGTAAGTTCGCGAAAAGCCCCTCCCATTACTACATTACTAATAGATAGGTCCTGGCAACATCAGGGGTTCAGGGGCATAGGATAAATTTTTATTGTTTTCATACGCGGACCCCCTACAACAACCTCCAGGTTTTTAAGATTCACAAACTCCACACTACATATGCAAGCTTGACAAGGCTCTTTATGGTCTCAAACAAGCCCTCGAGCATGGTATTCTAGATTAAGTACAAAGATGCAAACTCTTGGGTTTGTTCCCTCCATAGTAGACACTTTACTTTTTCTCTACAAGAAGTCTGGCATTATGATATTTGTTCTAATCTATGTTGATGATATAATTGTCACTAGCTCATCTGACCAGGCTATATCTGTTTTGCTGCGTGATCTGAAAGATGGTTTTTCCCTCAAGGATTTGGGACACCTTCATTTCTTTTTGGGTATCAAGGTAAATAAAATCAATGATGGTTTACTTCTCACTCAAGAAAATATGTTATTGATTTGATTGCAAGAGTGGGTATGAAACAGTGCACACCATGTACTACACCACTATCTTCCACTAAGAAGCTGACCTTTCATAAGGGTACTTTGCTTGGCCCTGATGATATTACTGAATATAGAAGTATTGTAGGCGCCTTGCAATATTTGACATTGACAAGACCAGATATTTCCTTCTTAGTTAATAAGGTCTGTCAGTTTTTGCATGCTCCAACAACTTCTCACTGGACAGCTGCAAAGAGGAATTGAGATATACTTAGGGGACTCTGAAAGTTGGACTTGTTTTTCAGCAGTCTTCTTCAAGTACGCTTAGTGCTTTTTTTGATGCAGACTGGGCAGATTGTATTGATGATAGGGGTCCACAGGAGGTTTTCTATATTCTTTGGACCAAAATTTCTATCTTAGAGTACCAGAAAACAAGCCATAGTGTTAAGGTCAAGTATGGAGGATGAGTATAAGGCTTTAGCAAATGCCACAGCTGAGTTAATATGGGTTGAAGCTATTCTTGGTGAACTAGGTGTTTCACTAAAAGAAAGACCATGCTTATGGTGTGATAATTTAGGAGCTACATATTTGTCTACTAATCCTATTTTTCATGCAAGGGTTAAACACATTGCGATTGATTTTCACTTTGTTATAGAAAGGGTTGCAAGTAAATTGCTAGATCAGGTTTATTTCTACTAAGGATCAAGTAGCAAACGGGTTCACAAAGGCACTTCCTGTGAGAGATCTTGATGAGTTCAAACATAATCTCAACCTTAGACAAGGTTGTGATTAAGGGGGACCGTAAACATATTTTAGCTTTTATCATTTTATATATGTATTTCGGTATTGTATCGACACCAAACTTTGTACACACCGATCCGGTCGTGGGTGTTTCCCTGATCCTATATTAACACCGCCTATCAGGTCATGCATTGTTCGATGCCTAAACTTTGTCATGCCGCACCGCCACCGCCCTCCCTGGCCACTTCCCTCCTTGGACGTGCCCCTTTCATGCCTCCCGGAGCTACCGTAGCTCATCTGCCACCACCGGCCGCTGCTCGTCCCTCAAAAGCCACCGACAAAGCTGCTGCTGGCCTTGTCTGAGTGAAGAAAGAATTGATGGACTACCAGCAGAGGGAGGAGACGAGGAAGAGGGCCAACCGTAGAGAGAAGGCCCGGAGGTGCCTTGCCGCTGCCCAAGCTGCCCAGGAAAGGGCCACCGCCCTTGAGCACGCCGCAGACGTCTAGGCCAAGGCCAACGCTGAGGCCCTCGCTACGCAGGCCGGCACCTTGCTCATGATAAAGGAGCAGCAACTAGATGCCTGTAGCGTGTCCGCGGTGAGCTCGACCGCGTCTGCTAACAAGCCACCGCCTGTTGAAGCAGCCAGATTCACGGTCACGTAGGAGATCGTCGGTGAGTCCTCGCCGATGATTCTTGGCATTGACCTGAACGCGACACCTGTCGGCGGCGACTCTTCATGCAGTAGCAAGACCGCGAGGACCATCCCCGCCGGCATCATGCCCGCTCCCCGCAAGCTGTTTGATGAAACATCGACCCCAACTCTGACCCAGGTATCAACCTAGTGTCGTCCCTTATACCTGGTACATTCTCTTTTCTTAGTGTACATGATCCAACGATACGCCCTGCCTTGCAGGATCATACAAGCCTTGGTACCCAAGAAGATGGTATCTCTATTGACCATGAGCCTTTGTTTGGGGACAAACTAGTCCGACAAACACAAGGCGGTATCCGAAGGAGCGGTTCATACACAACCCTCGAGGACGAGATGCTTTGCGAGGCATGGATGAAAATTGGGCAAGATCCAATATCCGGTGCCGAGCAAAAGGGTAGGACATTTTGGAACCGAATATGGAAGTGCTTCCATGAGCAAAAACCCTTTGGGGAGCATCCGTTTGAGAGTGATCGCAACGATAAATCTCTTACGAAGAGGTGTGCATTCATCTCTGAACAATGCACATAGTTTTGTGCTTCTTATGACCATGTGAAGTCAAGGCCCGTCAACGGCATTGGCGTTGGAGACATGGTATGTTGCTGCGTGATGACATGTTTTCATTCATACGAGCATACATTTTGTAGCATTCAAACATGAACTTGAACTTGTTGGTTTAGGTGTGGCAAGCATTGCAACACTTCAAGACTTGCCACGAGATGAAACCTTTCACATTGGGCCGTTGTTGGATAAAGCTCAAATATTGCGAGAAATGGAAAGAGCTCTATGCAGGAAGTGCAAATGGAGGAGGCGGCGTAATCATCATCTACGAGGAAGCGCCGGCTACCAAAAGGCCGAGAAAAAGGACCAACTCGAAGCTAGAACTGAATCTTGATGCTTCGTCAATTGCCATCCAAGAGACATTGAAATGGTTGATCGCCGAGAAAGAGATGTCATGCGACAAGAGGGGAGAGAGGAAACGCAAGGAAAGGAAAGATGCGGCGAAGAACTATTATGAGATCCAATCAAAGTGTCTTGAGATAGAAGGGATCAACACCCGTGCTAGGTAGAAGAAGGTAGAGCTCAAGCAATTCGGTGAAGAAAATCGAATCATGACTGCGGATCTCACCGACATAAACCCAATTCAACGGGGTTGATTCGAGAAGAAGAGGAATGTGATCTACGAGTTAGATGCATAGATTGCTCGCTCTTATTTATGTTTGTGTACATGTATGAACCATGGTACGCGCAGGACATATGCCGCTGAACTGGTGTCATCCATGTATGTAAATGTTCTGTTTGTTAGAATAAACCACGCGATCCTCAGCGTGTACGTGTCTAGGTCTAGGTGCATGAGTTCGTGCTTGTGTCTGTCGTTGTTTGGGTCTAGTTGTGTCAGTCGGTTTGTAGCTAGGACTCCGATCGTATGGCGACGGAGGACGCAGCTGGCGCAGCGGAGGAAGCCCAGGTCTTGCGGATGAGTAGCGATGGCTCACGTTTAAAGAGGACCGGGTCGCAAGGACGTGCGCATGGTGAGCACTCTGTGCGGCAAGGCGTGCGCGTGATGGACTGCGTGCGTTCGTGGGCTATAAAACTGGTTGTAACCGTAGTTTGTTGGGATGGTGTGGATTTCAGTTAGAGCTGAATAGAAAGCTAGCTGTTCGTCGCCAGAGAAAATATCCTCGTGTCTCTTGTTTTTCATCTTCTTCCTCCTCCGTTCGTGTGTGAGAGAGAGTTAGTCTGGTCTAGCGCCATCACTGTTTTGGTATTGTACTAGTCCTCTTTTAAATTTGGTTGACATCAAGTTTTCATGGAAAAAAAGGCCGTACACGTTGGAGATGGCCTTAGATATCGTAAAGATCCTTTTGCCAACTTCATAAACTATATGCTGTTGAAATGTAGCACCAGCGGCTGATGCTGCGGTGCTCCCCGTGGGCGCACCGATCTGATCCTTTTGAGAAAGGTGCTACCTGCAACAGAGCGAGCGATGTGATCTTACGTGTGGTTTGTTGTTGGTGCATTTGTTGGTTGCCATCGCGGTTGGTATGCAGTAAATTCTCAAACCTATCTGCCCTCTGCTCTGCTCTGCTTCTTGGAATTTGTTGTCGACAAGGTGGTGAAAGCCTCCTGCTTGTATTTTGCGTCTTCCTCTTTGACCAACAGAGCAATGGTAGTACGTACTATGCTGCCGACCGTACAAGAGATTGCACCTGAAAAGGTTGTCTAAACCTCCGTTCTTAAATATAAGACGCTCGGCGGGCCCCACCGGAGGGTCCCCAGATCCCGCTGTCGCCAACCTCCCTCCTCTAGATCCCATCCCTCCGCTGCTGCCGCCGGCGTCTGCCGCGGTGGCGGCGGCCCCTAGTACCTAAGGTGCTAGGGGTGGCGACTACGGCGGTCTTCTTCGGAGGGGCGGCACCGACGGAGCGGGTCAGGAGCGGTGGTCGGGCGGCGACCTCGGACATGCGGCGACGGGTGCTCCTGCAGCTACCTGCAGGCGGCGGCATCACGCCGTGGGCCTAGGGCGTCCGCCTAGACCCGTCGTCTTCCGGGCGGCGCGGATCGAGGGTTTGGGGAGGAGGAGGTGTCGTGGTGGCAGCATTGGAGGCGGTCTTGCGAGGTCTTCCTCGGCGGTGCTGATGTGCGGCCGCCATGGCGGGCAGCGGTTGCATCGGGTCTGGCCCGGATCCGATCTGGACCTCTGGCTGCGGAGGCAGCTGCACGCTGGGTTCTGGCGAGCCGCTTCGGTGGCATGTTGGACTGTCTTCTCCTCTACCTCCGGCTGGTGGCGAGGGGGCTGCTGGCTCAGTTTGAATAAAGGGAGTCGTCCTAGGATTCATCTCACGTCAAGATGAAGACCCGCTTGATGTTTGTCTCCATTGATCTGGTTGCAGTGTCGTGTTCCAAAAGGCTCCATCGGCGAACTCCGAAGTGCGCATATGCCGAGAGATCACTGGATCGGGTGAGATTCGGTTGTGCGCACCCATATTTTTACTCTGGCCGTTTGGGTTTAGAGGGAGCGCTTCGAAACTCAGTTGGTTGTTAATATCATGGGGCATGTTCTCGTCCCATGGTGCCGACGGAGAATGTCATGAAGACCGAGATCTGAGGACTGACAATGGTGGTTCGAGTCCGGGTGGTGATGAGAAATTGGCTTGGTGACTCGTGACTTGGAGCAGTGGTATGCAAGCGGGGGCGACAGTACAAGTGAAGATCATGGTCCTATCTTTCATGGTGAAAACCAGGGTCTGGCCTTAATTGGTTGTGCCTGACAATGAACTTGTTGAATGTATTGTTTTGAGAGCGTGAACTTTCTTCAGGGCGAAAACCTAGATCTTTGATCGGACGATGACGGTGTTTGTGCATTGTTTCCTTCTTAGAGGTGTCGTTTTTGGAGAAGATGGACTTCTCATACTATCTTGGTGGTGGTAGTACTGCTGTTTCAATGAAAGAGGAACTGTAGCGAGACTTTTCTTTTTTTGTAATTCTCCTTTTTTTAAGCTGTGTGCATCCGTATGGCCGCTAGGACAACGTTGTTGCAGAAGTTGAGTGTAATTAGTATCCTTTGATATTAATATATGCTCCTTAAAAAAAGAGGTACTATGCTGCCAGTGCTGTTCTCCAGCGCAGCGAATGGCAAAGCCGGCAAGAGAGCAGCAGCGGGAAGGTTAAGATGAACCCGTTCTCGATCAGGCCCCGCTTGATTCCCTGGATTTTAGTCCGGACGTAAATATTACGGACCAATCAAGGTTCCATTAAAACCCCCGCATGTTCCGTAATATTTAGATATGACCGGTAGCTGAAACGATAAAAAAAGCGGGGCCTCAGAGTTGAGGAACAGAGTTTGGTGCCATCGGTATTTTCCTCTGATCAGTAGCTAGCGGTGACCGAAAGCTACAAATATCTCTGATCGATATTTTCCTCGCGCATTTTTCAACCCATGCAAAAGAAACATTCAGAACCGGCGCGCAGACAAGACGAGAGCAGAGCGGCAATGTGTCCATGAAACCGGGCACGCAACCGTGCACGAGTGGAACCAGCAGCAGCAGGACATGGGGCTTGTCGTCGTCTCGACCCGACTCACCAACCATTCGTCGACATGCTGTGGCTGTGTGTGCGCGACGCTAGGCTAAATTCGAGAGGGACGCGCCTTCCGATTTTGTATCCGATGCGGACGTCCCTGATCGATGGCGTGCCCGTGCCCAGACCTACCGCCTCTAAAGAAATGTTTCTGTAGATTTTACATAGTCGCGACGATGGTACAAAACACAGCTGGTGAGTGGTGAATGGCTGCTAACTCCTTTATCCCCGGCATTGCGCTTATAATAATTTGCAGTGAGAGAGCAGGTGTACTCTTGCTACTCTGCAAGAAAATATCATCGGCCAGCTACAGTGCCATTGCACATTGTCATTCGAGAACGGTGTCATTCATCTCTGGTCGGTGTCATTCATCTCTGGTCTTAGGACATCTCCACCGGGTCTATCCAACCCGTCCGAGCGCGTCTGAATGCGTCCGCGAACGTGCAGCGGCATGACCTATCCGGCCCGATACATCCGGCTTGACCCATGCGTGCACCTAATTTACGTGGCTGTTGCGTTGGGCTGGACATCACAAGGACCGGGCTGGTGTCCGTCTGTTGGCTGCTCGAGGCCCATATGTAAGTGAAATATTAGTAATTAAACTTAGATTATTGTCCTGCCAATTACAAAAAGGCATATTTGAACAAACTTAAAAAAGGAGGCCGTCCCTGCGGTGACTCGTCGCCGTTGCCGTGACCGTTGTTGTCACTGCCGCTGGCCCCGTCGATCACGGCCCTAGCCGCCCAGATAGCCCCCTGCTGGAGGCGCTCGTGGTAACGGTCGCACGTTCGGGCACGAGCCTTGTTCTTGGCGGCCGCCTTCGCGTGGTCTGCCGCCGTCCGATAGGCCAGGGCCTTCTCTATCTCGGCCGCCCAGTGGTCCCTCGCCTCGTGGTCCTCCAACTCCGTCGTCGTCGACGCCCTCGCTGCCAAGGGGGCCACCATCACCGGAGCTCCGTTGGGGCCGAAGCCCAGGGCCTGCGCGATTACCTCCTCCTCCCCCGTCCCTTCTCCGCCACCACCTGATCCACCTCCTCCCCCTCCTCGCCGTCGTCCTCCACCTCTGTCTCGTCCCTGTCGACGAGAGCCCACGCGCTCGCCACCTCGGCGGCTATAGCCACGCGTCGCTCCTCCTCCGCTGCGTCGACGGCGTGCTCCGTCGCTTCCACCGTACTACGCGTGAAGACGGTGTGGCGAAGCTCCCGGACGGCGATCTTGGCCGCCTTCTTGGCCACCTCCTCAAGCTTGGTCATGGCCGCCTCGTGGTGGATCTCGCGGAGGGCCGCTAATGCGGCCTCCTTGACCACCGACTCCTTGGCAGCGACATGGTGAACCTTGCGCACCGCCTCCACCACCAGCTCCACTGTTGCCTCGGCCACACGACCTTCCTCCTCGAAGGCCACCACCTCCGCCTCGACCATGCGTTGGGACAACAACGTGGCTTGGAGGTTGACAGCGTTGATGTCGGCGTCCTGGAAGCGGGTGCGGCATAGCTCCCTGATCTTGGTTCAGTTGACGATCTTGTGGTGAGGCATGGCTGTGGTAGGAGCTTTTTTCCGATGGTGGTTGCTCTGGCTAGGCTTGTTGTCTCAGCCGCGCCGCACGACCGTCTTTTATAGACGACGGCGAAGATGGGAAACGGCCGGGGAGACGCGCGCCGGAGGGAAGGCGCGCACGAAAAACAGAAAGCTACAATGACGAAAACCGCCAACCACGTGAAAAACCTCCAGCGCTAATAGCCGACGTCGCGTCGCCATTAACGTCCCATCACCGGAATGTCGACCGGTGACCACGAGGAAAACGGAGAGATGTGTCGAGCCAGTGAAGATGCCCTTACCCTGCCCTCCTCCGACCTTTGTCCCGCGAGACCTTTTCTGCATCTTCTGTTTCGTTGCAGTTGCTTTTCTCTCGTCTAGCACTTGTGCAGCTGTCCTGGCTGGCTACGTGCTTTTCCAAAGGCCTACTCCTACTGCTGCTAATGTAGAGGAAGGAGGGTGCATGCATGCGCACATGCATGGTTGCACAAGACACGCAGGCCATAGCTAGACAGGCTAGGCCACTGTGGCTTCCGAGAACCATCTCTTGCTTTGATCACAGCAGCATCTCCTCCTGTCCTCTCCCTTTCCTCGCATCATTGATTTCCTCCTGGTCACATCATCAAACACGCAACCACTGTTGCGACAGAGGAAAAAAAAAGTCACACAATCCTTTTCCATGGCTCTGCTGTCAGGCCAACTCCAACCCCGCGGCAAACGGACCTGCGGGTTCCATCCTGTCCTCCCGGAAATAGTCCACGGTCCAACCCACACCAGCAAACAGAGAGGACAGCGTGAGACGATCTGTTTCGGCGCAAGCCCAAACCTAGGGCTAGAATGCGGTGAGACGGACGGCTGCCTCGTCCGGCCGTGTCCTCTCGAGGCTACCATAGGTCCCACCTGGCGGTGTCTCAGAGGGAGAGACCACGTCCTTTTTAATGGAACCACGTCGTCGTCCCCATCTACAACCACACTCCACTTTCACTCCAAGTCCTGCTTAATTCAAACCCTAAAACCCTAGCCGCTCCCTCTCCACCGACAAGCTAGAAGAGGAGCTGGAAGGGCTGGTTCCGGCCAGGGCGGAACGACCACGAGGTTGTCTCCTCTGGCGGTGGCCGTAATCGCCGCCATTCCATCTCGAGGTCGCTGCCAGCGCGCGACTCCTCCTTCTTTCGCGGCCCACCAGCGCACACCACCTGCCCGCGCTTCAAGCGACGCGTGTACGTCAGCCTCGAGGTTGCACGCACGCTGACCGAGGCTGGCATGCCGTGCCCGTGGCCGGACGTGCATCTGCCAGCGAGCTGGCACCTCAATGACGCTCGCGTGCCTGTGCCGGCCATCCCGGTGTCGGGCCCTGCTCGCCGCCGGGCTTTCCTGTCGTCAGATCTGAGGCGAGACTCGGCCTACTCTGTGCACTCCGACCTCTGTGACCGGTGGTTCGAGGCGTAGCACGCGGCGCGACGCGAGGCCATCGAGGCCCACCTCGAGAACCTCAATGAGGACTACTGGGAGGAGTCCGACGAGGACTCCGGTGTGGACGACGAGGGCGAGGACGACGGCTACCACTTCCTAGCGCCACAGACCGGCATCACCGACAGGTCGCGCTATAGGGGAGCCGACACCGTCGAGTCCGAGGTGTGGCCTCTGTGGCCCGGCCAGGTGGCGGTCAAGCTGGAGGAGCCGGAGCCAACGCAGCCCCGGCCGATGATGGAGGAGGAGGAGCTCAAGTCCGCCATCCTCGCGTCGTAGCTGGAGGAGGAGAAGCAGTGGGATGGCACCGCCTAGGCCCTGCACGAGTCCTGGGTGGCCGCGCAGGCCCAGATGCCCCCATCGCCGCCTGCGCTCCCGGCACCTCCCGCTCCGGCCACGCCTCCCGCTCTGGCCTAGAGCGGCGCATGGCCACCGTCCTAGGTCTTCATTGTTATCGACGACGACGACGAGTAGGCGGCGTGCAACGGCAGGACCAGGCGTCGGCCGACGAGCAACGCCGGTTCCCTCCACGCTACGGGCTCCCATAAATTTTTTTTTAATGTCGATATTTTGTGTCCGAGATCTGGGACCTTTTAACGTAATATGTATAATTATTTTTTGGCCTCTTTTTTTTTTGCAATATTTTTTTTTGCGGGGCAGTGGCCGTTGGGGGGACATGCCACCACAAACGGCCCGAGCCCGGACGGCTTGTCGTCCACCCCGCAAACGGACTAAATCGGACGGATTTGTTGCTTGTCATCCACCCCGCAAACGGATCGAATCGGACGAATTTGGTGTCCTCCGAAATGCGTGCGTGCGTGCGTGCGTGCGTTGGAGTTGGCCTCAGTGCAGAAGGAGCAGCAGACGCAGCTGCACAGCATATAAAGACCAGCTATCTCATATCTCGTATCTTTAGGCAGTGACGTTCAAAAAACCTATCTTTGGTCGTCAGGGGTCTTATTGGTTCTTTAAGACGACTTCTTCTCCATCTTGTTTCCGGTGTTGTTGTTATTGAGAGTGGGAGACAAAGAGAGAGAGAGAGAGCTTGCAGCAATGGGATTGTGGCGCACCTTGGAGTACCTGTCTGACCTGTTGGGGGGTGGCGGAGGCCATGGCTACGACAGGAGGAGGAAGAGGAGGCAGATGCAGACGGTGGAGCTCAAGGTCTCCATGGACTGCGAGGGGTGCGAGCGCAAGGTCAAGAACGCACTCTCCTCCATGAGAGGTACTTCTACCTCTGTCTCTCTGCTCATCTTCTTAGATGGTGCACGAATCATAGTGAGTGCTGTTGCAGCACATTTTTATGTTGTTTTTAGAATGTGGTCTGAGCTGGGTTTTTTGCTTGTGCTTTGCTGGAAAAAGAAGTCTTAACAAACCATGTAGTGCTATGGTACGAGTAGAACTGTAGTGTCTGAAACATTACATGCAGCCTCACTTGAACCAGGAAATATCATTTCTTATGAGCGCATTTAGACCAAGAAAATGAGTAAGATTCACATATATGTCGCAACCACATGATTTGTACACTTGTGGATTAGCACTTGTGTAAATCACGAGCTGTGTTTTCAGCTCCTTTATCTCTGCTGCTCTGCTCAGCTAGTTACAGGAACAGATTACTTTTTTTTGCTTCCCTAAAGCACAAACGCATAGTAACAGAGTCTTTCTTCCCTAAATCTTGTGCAGAGATAAAATGTTTAACACTATGTTCTGAAAACATGGTTTGTAATATAGGTTATCTGATGTCTTCTGATAACATGGCATATTCTGAAAACATGGTTTGTAATATATGCTATCTGATGTCTTCTGATAACATGGCATGTGCTGAAAAGATGCATCAGATGGACTCCACTAATTTTACTTATTTTGATGAAAAAGAAGTCTGAACAAGGCATGCATGACACGAGTACAACTGTACTGTCTGAAGCATTAGTTGCAGCCTCTCTTGAACCAGGACATCAACTGCATACTTGTGGACTAGCACTTCAATTGATTATGAGCTGTCTTTTGAGTTCCTTGAAATTTTCTACCTCTATCTCTGCTTAGCTAGTTACAGGGACAAATAATAAAACAGAGTTTTTCTTCCCTGAAGCACAAACGCATAATAACAGAGTTTTTCTTCCCCAGATCCACTGTTGCGATCAAGTGTTTAACAATATATTATGAAAAATATGGAATGCAATCTAGTTTTACTTATGTTTTGATGCGAAAAGAAGTCCTATAAGTATGCCACACATTGATCTTGTCAGGACTTCTCTGACGACATCTTCGTGGCCTCACTAGAATGCAATTTACACAGGAATACATTCAGGGCGTGTTGCATGTAGGACAATGAAACGAAAATAACTTTTGCACAAGGAAGCTTTATCTTGCTTAGATAGAGAACTCTAGCACCATGTCCTTACTGAACATAAGCACACATAGGCTAGATAAATCAATAATGTTGCTTTATACAGTACATTCAAAAGCTGCATCAGATGGACTCCACTAATTTTGTATCTTCAATTACAGATGAACCCAAAGCTATTTGAGATATGTATGTATACACACCGATGACATCGACTTCACATTACGGGGATCATCACTCATAACTAATTACGGCCGGGCTTTACAATTTCAGGGGTGCGATCAGTGGACATTAACAGGAAGCAGCAGAAGGTGACTGTGTCAGGCTACGCGGATGCCAGCAAGGTGCTGAAGAAGGCGCGGTCCACGGGCAAGAAGGCCGAGATATGGCCCTACGTGCCCTACAGCCAGGTCAGCCAGCCCTACGTCGCCGGCACCTACGACAAGCGGGCCCCAGCAGGCTACGTCAGGAGCGCCGAGCCTGGCTACAGCCAAGTCAGCAGGCAGCACGACCAGCTCACCGACATGTTCAATGACGAGAACTCCAACTCCTGCGCCGTCATGTGAAAGAAACAAGCATATGCATAGGTCCCTCTCATCTCTGCATCATGAACAGAGGTAGTGATGATTTCTGCAAGTGTTCAACTGCATGGTGATATAAACTGATAATGTTTGCAAGTTGATCCGATGAACTCAAGTACTACTGAAGTATGGATATTATTTTCGAATGCTGATTCAGAACGCTGTTGATAATTCAAGTACCAGATGGTAAAAGAGCAAGCTATCTGGAGGCCACTTCCCATTCATACATTACATAAAGTGGCAATGAACAAATTTCATGCATGTTCCAACAAAATTCCTACGAAAAGTAGTGCCCTGGTTTAGTGCAAATGACATAAACAGAACTATTCCTCACTAGGTTAACTTGATTAACAGCAATCAGACTCCGTCTCCTCCCTGGTTCTCTCACTCAGCTGACACCCTCATACAACATGGACACCTCTCTGGTTCTAGGCACGCTCGGTGACAACCGCCTGATCCTGCCTAATGGGGGGCTGCATCAGTTAAGAAAACCAGGTTATGAGTAGGACAATTATGATTCTGTTGGTAAATATAACAAACGTTAAGAAACTTACACATATGATGATGTTCATGGTCCCACAAATCAAAATGGCCGAGAAAATGCCCAGGATGATCCATTCATGATTATCCAACGCATACCTGGGAAATGATAGACGGACGCGTAAGTGGGGCCAGTACAACTGATCAATGAGCAATCATGAATTTAGAATCGACCTTGTAAAAATTTAAAATTCATGTGCTGGTAGAAGGTATTCAAATCAACCGCATGAAAATAAATTGTTTGGGGGACATGACTTACCTAGACAAGCTCACATAGGAAAGGTAATATAGCTCTGTGGCTAGGGTCAAGGTGACAGGAATGTAACAAGGGTATTACCTACCATACGAACGCCAAAGGAGTCGTTATCAAATGTGAGATCAGTTATTTACTCACGAGAACGAGAGGGAAATATATAGCAAAGAAATGCAACCTCTGCATAGCAGGAGCACCGACTGGTCACTTCATCATCAAATGTGAAATTAAGTAGAAGTGCGTCATCACAATCACTAAAAGTCAAGACAAGAAATCACAAGATCAATAGCACCAGTAGTAACCCACTTGCCTGGCCTAGACAAAAAACATTACCTATAGAATCAGCTGGTCTACCATTGACCAGTGACATCTTGTTAACATAGACCGAGAGGCTAAAACTGATGACAAGTGAGTACACCTGACCTGTGAAGATGAAAGGCTGCGTAAGAACATTCTCTGGTTCTCGTCGGGTGCCTAGAAGGCATCGATATCATCGTCGTCCCCGGTAGGGTGATCTTGGACCTGGGGAAGTGTGGCGCCGAAGAGGTTCACGCCTTGCGCGGAGGCAACCTGGAGTAGGGCGATGTCAAGATTCACGTATGCAGGAGCGAGGTGGGGAAGCATCGCAACCGGATTGTCTTTCACCCAGGAGGCTTGGAGAAGAGAGCCGAGGTTATTCACGGCGGCGGACTGATGACCGACATGGGCAAACATAACGCCGAGGAGGTCCTGCCGTCCTGGTTTCCCTCGTTTGACTGCAAAGGATTCAGTGGTTGCACCATAATCACCGATGGGACAAAGCTGCAATGGAGAGGTTTTTGGTCCGGGATTTCTCGGGTACGCCTAAGTTTGCTAGTCGTATCGAACAAATTTTTGGCCCGAGGCAAATTAAAATAAATAAGTTTTATACTAAACTATTATACTTATTTGAACTTGTGTTTGTTACTCTAGCATATTAATAAGAACAATTCTACTTAGTTAGATGGCATAATTAACCACACGTGAAAATTAGTTATAGTATTTTTTGTTATTAAGTTGTAATGTAGTATCACTCAATAGTTTTCTTGTGCTAAATTTAAAATCTATGTTGTAATAAAAATTCCTTCTTAAATTAGTTATCCACTGTGGAATAAGTTATGTATTAGATACATAAGAGTTTCTCTATGTGTTTGTGTGTCGATGTATATATTTTAACATCATTAAATATTAAGATAGAGATATTTAAAATATACGCTCGAGGAAATATAATAATTAGGGTGGTTCTAGTGTATTATTAGAATATATATTTCTTATATCTTACCAAAAGTTTAAACCATGCATCATTTTTTCTAAAACCTTTGCAAAATTCTCACAAACCTAAAGCTTCTGAAATTTCAAAATATCTAAGGTATCAGAATGGAGTCTAAAAAATACAATGCAATTATAGAATGAATTTTGAAAATAAATAGAGAAACTTTCTCAAATTTGAACTTTAAGAAAATAAAAATAACAAAACAATAGCATCTGAGTACATATGAACATACTTTTCAAAATTAAGTAAAAATATCATGTGTCTAGATATTGGGTAGAAACACAGTGTTGTGAAATTTTATAAGAGATATGATTGTCTATGACTTGTGCAAAAATCTCATAATGAGTTGCCACATAAAAGTCTAAGTAACTACCAGTTTTGTTTCTTTTTTAGATTTTTGTACAAACTTTTATGTATGTTTGTGGCTTGAATCTTTTGATATTCACTTAGATAGTCAAAATTTAGGGAAATACTTTCAAGCCAAGAATAACTAGGAAGAGTGAACTCATCTCATAGGTTGCATGTGTGCTATTTAATAAGTGGCATTAAGAAAAAACACATATTATTCGCAAATGAGGACACGTCGAGTTGAAAAATTAAATGCGGACAATTATAAACTGACCGAATTGAATAAGATACATACTAGCATACCACCCAAGGAATGAAGTAAATACACCCCTCTACCCCATGATATGGACCAACCCTGGGCGAACCAGGATCGCTAAAAACTCGTTTGCAAGATGCGAATAGTTTGATCAACAAGCTCCAAGAAGAACTGACTAAAAAAACTTTGATTCTCTGATGGCGGAGTTGGCGACGGCGACCAGAGAGAGAGACTGGATAGAACAAGCGTCTAGAATGGTGAAAAAAGTAAAATTAAATTGACCGAGTTTTCGCTCTCTCAAACTGCTTCTTACCAGCGTCTACAGAAAAGCCGATTCTTACAACGCGTACTGTGTCCACCAGCAGGTACATGTGCCACTTTAGATTGCAAAATTGCGAAAACCACCATCTTGAAACCATAAATCATTTATGTAATCAATTGTAAAGATCTAAATTATTCTCTTATTTTCAAAATAGATGTCATAAATTTGACTAAATTTAGATGTATATACTAAACAATGTTTAGAGACATCCATAGGGAAACCTCCCACATCTACTTTGAGAGGGAGGTAGTGTAGTTTAAATCGAGAGTTCAGAGTGTGGGCTCAACACGCTGTTGAAGTTTGATCCAAATTCATAATGGAGACTTACTTCTGACGAGCAGAGCGAAACCCATCACGGAGGCTTAGGCCGAGGGAGATATGGATCGTTATCACCGTCTATAAATACCTCTTCCAAGCCGCCGGCCAATGTGTATCGCATCATTGGAAAATTCACGACGTTGTATAAACACTCCCGATATAGCAAAGTTTTGCTGGCTCGCGCCCATGGTTTTTTCCTCTATTTGTTAAAAATGTTTTTTCACGTTAAAATCTTATGTCTCCTACATGTATTTTTGTTCATTCTTCGTTATTTACTTATCGCGTTTTTTTTACTTGTCGCGTTTATAACATGCACGGATCACATCCATAGTGCCACATGAACGGCCGTGTGAGTAAACTGCAAAAACTACGTTTTCGGTGATGCTTTTGTGCAGATCACATGCTATTTGGGTTTGCTGTGTTTTTTTCAAAAGCTTGAAAATGTAACTAAAATTTAGTAAAATCTAACAAAAACAGGTCAAACTTTTTAAACGGCAAGTTGGACGTTTTATAGTTTGGTCGCTTTTTTGTAGATTCGCCAAAATTATTATCAAAATTATAAAGTCTTTGAAATTTCACTTTTTTATTCAATGCTCACTAACTAGTATGGAAAACTTTGAGATAGTTTTGATAAGACCTTTTTAAGTTTGGTCATTTTTCAAAAAAAATCAAAAAATCTAAAATCAAGTACTCCCTTCGATCCATAAGAAGTGTCGCTGATTTAATAAGTTTGCTGATTTATTATGGATCGAGAGAGTAATTAATTCAGTATTTATGGATTAACAAAAATATTTTAGATAATATTTACCAGCCTTTTGAAGTTTGGTCAATTGTGATCAATTTGTTTTTCAAAAACATCTACAAAATTAAGTCCAAACTAGAATAATAAAGTACATGCAAAATTATTATGGATCGAGGAGCACGCCCACCTATAAAAAATGCTGCCAACTGGGATGGGACATGATTTGGACCTCGGTATAACCGACTACACCAATGGTTGGTAGTTTATGCGTCAAAACCAAATACTACATAATTGGCGGTGGTGACTTACGCAATTTCCTTGCCTGCCTTTTACCGGGAAAAGAGCTAGAGGTTTAGGGTTTCTTATTATGGAAAATATTGATCCCTGAATATTGTGTTATATTACAATGACCCTTGTGGAGGTTTATATAGAGTTACACGCGGTAGGTGGAGACTTGGAGTACAAGATGTAGAGTGCTAGTCTATCTCTAGCCTATACACGCATAGATACTCTAACATCTCCGCTCAGTTGGAGCGGGAGTGAAGCAGACGCTTACGACTGGATTTGAAGTCTTGCGTTTTCGTCGTCTTCACCTCTTTGTCATCATCACCTGCGTGAACATAATCATGGCTGGCACATAGGAGCGGTGACTGCGTCCCCTTCTAGTGCCTCTCTTCCCCTCCCGCAATCACAGCGGGAGTGGCGTGGACACAAATGATGGCGTAGACGCTGTTCACTGAAGTTCTTGAGTTGTTGTAGACGTTGTTCTTGATGTCGATGTCGAGGTAGTCGGTCGTGATGTAGCCGTGGTCGAGGTTGTCGTGGTCATTATAGCCGATAGCGCCACAGGCACAAAAAATTTGCGGGGTTTGTGTCGTAGGGTTTTAGGTTTTTGTGCGGCAGCGGCAGGAATCTGCGTCGGCGGCGGGTTTTCGTGCGGCGGCGGCAGAGATCTGCGGCGACTGCAAGTTTTTGGTTGTAGGTTTTGGAGACGGCGGCCGGGGCACAAGAAGCGGTGGCGGCAAGGTTTTTATGGTGGCGGCGGAGGATCGCTTAGGATCGGCGGCGGCGGCAGGTTTTTGACCAGGCGGGCAAGGCGATTGTGTAATCGCCCTAGCAGAGCGTCGGGCTGCGGCAACGACAGTTTTAGACCACATGATTTAGACCTTGGCGATGGTTTTGGTTGACGATGTAGAACTCGACGAAGATCTTGGTGTAGTCGTACAACTTGACGTAGATGTTCGGTTCGATGTAGTCTGGTTTGATGCAGTGCAGATCTTGGTATCGGTGTAGTCATGTCTCGAAACAGTATAGATCTTGGTGTCGGCGTAGTGGTATCTCGAAGCGGTGCGGATCTTGATGTCGATCTAGGCGGGCGTGCCAGTCGTGGTGTAGTCGTGGATGTCACGCGTGAGCGAAGTAGGAAAATCATGTATGCGTTACATGTGGTTTGATCTTGACGTGGAGCTCCTTGCCTTGGGACTTGATCAGCGTGCGGGTCGGCATCCGCGTGCTTGTGTGCTGCTTGGGATGTGTGTCTGCCTGATGAAGAAACGCGGAGACGCGGCCGGTGACACGCGGTCTGCTGCTTCCGGCCGGAGGCGCAACATACCGTAGCAAAATTTCTCCAACGATTTGCACCAGAATATGAGGGCATAGGTCCAGGGATTTATTTGTCTACTTAGATCTAATATATGGAATTGGAAAATTTTGAATCTAATCTATGGAATTGGAAAGTTTCGAAAAGCTGGATCTAATCTAAAAAATTGAGAATTGAAATTGGATCTAGTCTAAGAACTAAAATTGATCTAAGGAACCGATCCGATCTTTGATCAAGACCGGGTGCCGCGCCCCCGAGGAGAGGAGATTGATCTCCCCGGAGGCGACGCGCGATGCGGAAGTGGTGGAAGAACCTAGGATCGGCGCCGTGAGACTAACCGTTCTGATACCATGTAGAAAATATTGATCCCTAAATATTGTGTTATATTACAATGATTCTTGTGGAGGTTTATATAGAATTACACGGAGGTAGGTGGAGATTTGAAGTACAAGATGTAGAGTGCTAGTCTATCTCTAGCATATACACGTATAGATACTCTAACACTTATATTTACATGGCGATATATAATGCCGCGATCACATTGTTATCCATGTTCCATTGTTTGCTTATATGCTCACATCGAAATCATTCTTTCAATAATAGTCGACAATTATCTTCCTGGCTTGCCGTTAACTATTCAGATGTGAGGAACCGGTGGACCAGAGCTTGAAGCCTGCAAAGAAGGTCTTCTCTTTTCCCAGGAATATAGTGAGCTACCAATTCAGGTAGAGACGGACTATGCTACAATCATATCTAGCGTCAAGGCAAAGGATCAGGACCGATCCAGACTGCTTTCTTAGTTTCTGAAATTAAAGAGTTAACTCGTCATGAGCGTTTTCAGTGTTCTGAAGAAGTAGATCGAATGCAGAATAGGGCTAGGCATATTCTTACAAACTTTGCAAGAGTTCACCAACGTGCTCTTGTTTGGTTAGGTTCAGGCCGCGAGGATACTGTTCAGGCCTATAACTAGGAACGCCCTTGTAACCATTTCTGCTTAATACAATATCTTTTATCCGTAAAAAATTAAAATAAAAAATAGTCGACAATCGTTCATTTTTAATTGCTGCTAATGTTGTTAGCTCAACTATAACCCAATTTTATCAGGTGTCATTACCTCACTTTTTATTTTTAACGTTTGTCTTGCAAATATCGTTTCCCCGATTCGTTGTCTTAGTATAGCCTTGTACTACCAGTGACCAAGAGTTGAAGTTAGCTTGGGATGGTCAAAGCTAATTTCGACGCTACAATTCTCGACGTCGATCCTAAGAGCATATCTAGTAGATACCAGAAAACCTGGAACCACAAAAGTCATTTGCGATAGCCTGTTTTGCGGTAAGATTTGTATCCTGACAGAACATATCACATATATTTAGACTATTTCATCGTCTCCTTCGCAGAGTTATCTTCTCGCGGCGTACAGATCTCAGCACCGGTTCCAGTGCTGCCCCGACCTTGCCTGGCCCCGGCCAGTGACGCACGCCAACGCTGCCCCTGCGTGCATGCGGTAGGTGCGTGCATGGTGGCAGGTTCCGATTTGTTGATGCATGCGGCACATGCGTGCATGGGGCCGGTTCCTATTTATTGATACACGATTTACTTCGGGCACCGGCCACGGCGACCGCGGTTAAGGGAGAATCAGTCTTGGCTATCAAAAATTGGTACTCCCTCTGACCTAAATTAGTTGATTTGGCTTTGTCTAGATTTGGAGGTATCTAGTACTAAAACAAGTCTAGGTACATTCAAATCTAGACAAATCTAAGTCAACTAATTTGGGTTGAAGGGAGTAATATATGTGAGAAATCGAACATACTCACCGGAAATAGAAGATTAACACCGGAATTGAGACACCTTGCCATTGAACCGACCTTCAGAGACGGCGGCGCCATCGATGGTGGGAACGGTTGTTGCTGAAATTTCCTCGCCGAGCGTTCACTGGTTTGCAGTTTATCTTAAAACAGACTCGGAAACTGGATATTTAGGGTATACAGAGTTGATATGCAGGAAACTGCAATTTTTTTTTACGGTTTTAACCACTTTTATGAGATCTATTATGTCCATTTTTTTTGATCAAAACTGCAAAATTTTGTAACATTTGAGGATTTGATCTTTTTCGGTGCTCTAACATAGGAGTAGGCCAAATCTATGATACATTAATTACCACGAGTGGACCCCGGGAAAAAGGGCATAGATCGATGATACATTAATTACATCGAATTGTGTGTCTAAACCATCGGATCGGATTGTCATGCTCAGGATTGTTTGGTCGTCTCAGCGCATGTCGATGTGCTCATTTCATGGCACTAGCCCACCAATCGCTGGGCTGCCACTCCCAAAACTAACCTGGACACCATATGGTTAATCGGGCCAAATCTATGAAACACAAGGCCCAGAGTGCTCAGCCTGGGACTGCTCGACCTTCTATCTTGGCCCCGTCCTTCATGAGTTGCGCCGCCAGCCGCAACTAACCACCGCCGCTTCTGTCTCCAGTTTTCACCCTCATATTCTGGCCCTATCACCGTCGCCCGTACCCTCCTCGCCGCTTCCGCGAGTCCTCTTCTTTCGTCTTTGCTGTCTAACTTGCCCTTGTCGAACCTAGCCAGGGTCAAAGATCGCGACATGCCCAACGACGGAGATGGGGAGAGGCGATGGCTCCAGCGTCCCGGACCTAACGGAGATGGGGAGAAGCGACGGATCTCTGTCCTCATTGGCTCGTCCGATCTGGATCCTTTTAACGGTGGCTGATGCCGACCCTCCTTTTCCAGTCGGGGTTGGGAGAAGCTATCCGTCTGTTACGTCTACTGCACCATGATCGGTGCTTTTTGCTGGTTGGTTCTATTATGACAAAGTCGTTCTAAAATTAGCCTTGTTCCAAGATGTAGAATCCATGTTGAATTACCACTTAGCAGGATTATTAGGACTTGGGTCACTTTCTTGGGCGGAACACCAAATCCATGTATCTTTACCAATTAACCAATTTCTTAACTAAATGCCCTTATACTGTACCATGGCTTGATTCATGCCAAGAATGCATGGGCATACAATCTGTAATAAGACAATATAAAGACCAAATACATCTCGATTTTACAATATTAACCACATCTGTTTGTTACATGCTCTATGCAGTAATGTGTAATAGATGGTTACGATTTTCAGTACTTGTCAGGCTAAGCAAACAATGTTGCAGGACAAGGATAAGTGGCGATGCAGCCATGTTAGATGGATTGCATCAGTAGGCAGTGTTGCCTTGCAACTCGAGGTTGAAGCAATACAATTGTTTTCTTGGGATATATGGATTTATTAACTATGGCCACGATTCTGGGAGAAGATATATACACCCTTCATATTGGTTGCTGCTAGATGGTTGAAAAAGTGGTTGGTTGATGGTACACAAACAATTGGTTTTCCTTAAAAGATCTAAATAGTTTAATTGTTCGCTTCTAATATTTCCTTTTTGTCGTTCCTTACATGTATGCAATGACATGCAAATCTTTGCATGTTCTTGAAAAAAAGATCACTTGGCCTCCATCCGTTGACATCTATTTTTGTGTAAAATCGGGATAACTGCTATAGTCATTTCTTCTAACAGTTGGAGACGAAAAACAATCCATTATATTTTTATATTCATGTTCAGAATGTAAAGATTTCTCTTTGCTAATATATAAAGATTTTCAATATCTCCTAATTTTTAATACTCTGAAAATTTGGATTTATTAGATGATATTTACAACATACTGACGTGTAAACTGGAATATGTTTCAATCTTTTACTAGGGAAAATATGCCACAAAATAGCAATTATTTTCCTATCAATGGTTCTTTCCCTCTTTGCAAGAAGTACGAAATACATTGAATGCCAACATAGCAGAATGTGTATTCCGTAGAATTCATAATTATGCGACTAACAAGGTATATTATTTGCTAAAGATTCGTGCTGAAATCTGCAGGATTGTGCACACACTGTACTTTTTTTTTACCTTAGAACATGACTTTTTTCTCTCCTAAGGCTGAGGGTTTAAGAACCATGGAAGCTATCTCTATGTTGAAAGGAATGTGAAGTCAGCTTTATCTGGACATGCTACTCGTATAAATTATTTCATGATTGTATCCTTTGGGGCACCAATAGGAGTTAAGGGAGTTTGCATCGATTATTTATATATTAGAAACACTTGACCCCAATTAAGCCTTGCTGGTTTTAAGAAATTTTAGAAATGCAGCTAAGCAATGTGATCTCTGTATGCTTGGCGGCAATTTATAATAAGATCACCTTGTGACTATCAAAGGTCATACTTCCTTTATCTTGAGCTAATAGGGAAATGTTACGGAAATAGGGAAATGTTACGGAAAGTTGAACATGATGTTCATGTTAATTTTGTTTCTTTTCTCTCTCGAACAATTAGGATTATCTTAGGGCCATCTTTACAATCATTCCTTCAATCACACATTATCAGGACTTTCTTTTTCAAATAATCCTTATTTTTTTATATATTGATTCCAGAATGCTGCTCATTACAAAAACGTTAGGCAGTTGTTTCATTATCTTTATGATATGCACTAGCATCGAGGGAATATATGATATGAACGAGGGTGCTACCATGAGCAACTTTGTCGCAGGAATGGGTGTCAATTCATGCTGCTAGGAGACGTAGCTTGACAACAACCAGGACATCCAATGGGATTGATCGGTCCGTATTTGTTCACCAGAGATGCTCTTTGCTTATGGTTCGTTTTCTGTTTGCCTGCCATCCTGGTTCCTTCCTGTAATTTCATTGACGCAAACATTAGTTATCCAAATGACATGATATTGATTTGTTTGAATTGTCCTCATCGTTTGTCCGGGATTTTATTCATTGATTACTCACAACAACCATGGCTACTGGACATGTAGTATTTCTTAAATTTGTTCTATGCTATCTGAAACTTGTTTGGTTTTAAATCCTAGCAAATACATCAATTTGCCTGCTGCCTATTTGTTTACCATGATATGCATTTCCGGCCTACCTGTCCCTATTTCTTAACCGTTTGTATCACAGGATATAACTCTATAAATAAAATGACAAAGTGTTCTCAAGTACGAACCCAGAGTACCAATGCCAACTAAACACGTTTTGTTCGCTGCTCAAGCAGTGTTCTGCCTCAGAGTAAGAGAGCAAGGATTAATGAACAGCCTGTTATGTCTAATCCTATCTTCTAGAGTGTTCGCTATGAGAAGTATTTTTCCTTGCACCGGTGGACACTAGTAGGGAAAACCTTACCACCGGCGCACCAAAATAGCTTATCCCCGGCAAATTTGGGTTCGCCGGTGACCACCTTGCCGGCGGTAATGGCTTACCGCCTGCAAGTAGGCCTATTCGCCGGCGGTATTTTAAGTTACCCCCCGCACAAGCCAAAGACGCCAGCGGTATGTCAACTTACCCCCGGCGCACAAGACCTATTTGCCAGCACTATCTACATGTAGGATTAAAAAAAAGCAACTGCACACACGCCTCAATCCATTTATTTTTTCAAACAGGCACCGGCGGTAAAAACAGCTGCACTGTAGGCATACAAGTTTAAATAGCACAGTAATGAAAGACAGTATCACTAACAATAGTAGCCCTAACAGTAGTATCCCCAGGCCAGTAACTACTAAATACTCAACTAAGATGCATGATCTCGACCACATCGAGCAGCCAGGAACAATGACCCCTCGCCCTCAACTCCTCCATCTTCATGGTGCCTCCATCATCTCATCACCCATGTCGATGTCGCTGTAATCGTCGCCGCCGGATCCGTTGTCGCCACAACCCAGTGTCGATGCCGTCGTCACCGTAACCCCATGTCGATGTTGTCGCCACCATAGCCATGTGCCGATGACGTCGCTGCCACAACCCTATTCTGCTCGCAAGAAAGAAACTAAAATAAATAAGTATCTGGTGTACATGTACATAACAAGGCATGAAAGTTCTGGTGTATATCAGTATGCATGCATATTGATATGTATATATGGTCATGTCAATGAGAAGGATGAATGCACGGAAGGATGAATGCACGGATGCATCCCTTGTTGCTGCAAACAATCAGCCCACTGCCAGCAATATGCTCAAATATGAGAAGACAAGGCAATATCAGGATCGGACACTGGAACAAGTCCATGTCACGAGGTCCATAGCTCAACAGTTAAGATTAAGTAAACGATATGTATCATGAAATGTCCAAATTTATAAATGATGTAAATGTATTTACCAATCAATAAAACCCAAACACTGCTTTCCATGCATCCAAGGTGAACACTGCGCATGTGCAAACATGGCAGATGCATACTTCACCAGCCAGGTCACCGAAATCTCAGGGATTAGCTTCACAATGTCCCTAAAGTAATTTCTGCAACACCTCAATTTATAAGCAGCTTTACCAAGTACACAAACCCCCAATACTACAGGAAGTGCTATACTGATGTAGCACTATCACTATGAATATATAAGTGCAAGTACTTTAATTATACTCGATGGATCGCTATACTAAATTTAGAAAGCAAGAGCCCATGCAGCACTAATCAAAATATGTTTGATCTGCAGCACAAATCGAGCACAAACCATGAGGACTACTCAACTTAATTAGACATGTTGAACAAGATGATGCACTAGTACAGTTGCTTGGAGTACTTTGCTTGGAGCACATCAAAACATTCCACCGAATCAAAGATGATATAACCAGGTCCGTTTTGTGTCACATAATTATCTATATCAGCAGCGACTAATACACAAGAGTTGAGCATTTTTTACTAGATAGCATAGCCTGGAGATCTAACAAGCAGATTGAGAATCCTAAGAGCTAGAAATAACTGAGATGTCCTGGAGATCTAACAAGCTTTCGCATGATCATACACAAATCTACAACACTGACAGAATAACAAGCGAGTAAATAGGCCATCATTCCAGCACAGAAGTAGTTAATTTCTACTAACTAAGGCTAAGAGGAACAGCCAGACCTGAATTTTAAGCCAAGAGGTTCTCATCTTGTGAGATCCTTCTTCCTGCCCGTCATATTAGCCTCTCTGCAGACATTTCAGATAAAGAAAAAGAGCGCGCGATGCGCCAAGGGCTCCGGTGCGCTGCAGCCTGATGCAACCTGTATTCGGAGTTTGACATATTGGAGATGAAGAACCAGAGTACAAAGTGACCAAAGGGTGGCCCTCGGCCAAGCCGTGGCTCCTAGCCGCATGGATCAAGGCCGCATAAGGCGGCGGCGGCGGAGATTGACCCTGACGGACCGGCGGGGATGCGTGAGGGTTGGTGGGGTGGGTGCGCGTGAGGGTGCGGGGGTGTTGTGTGGGCGAGGATGTGGGGAGGGGGACGGGACGGGATACCCCCAGCGTCAGCGAATATGCATTTCTATTCGCCCGGGGTACTAAAATACCCTTGGCGAATCACACGCGGGTTCGCCGGCGGTATCATGTGTCCCTCCCGGGTTGTCTTGTCTGATATTATCCCCGGCGAATTTGGGATTGGGTTCGTCAGCGGTAATAGGATTAGCACCAGCGGTTAATAGCAATCGGGCTATAAGGTTTTCTCTTCTAGTGGGAGGTGGAGTGTACTGTCTGCTGCTACCTATCCATCGGCCTGCCGATCGGATCCAAGAAAGAACTATGAACCTGTCTCAATCTTGTCATTTATGATTGAGAACGGGGCAGTAGCCTAGCAGTTTGGTCGCAGTTGACGCATCCTAGCGACCATAGTTCGATCCCTATCAGAGACAAATTTCTAGAATATTACGGCGACCCGCTTCTACTATATCAAAAAAAATGTCTAGTTCCTCCTAGCACTGTTTCATTTTTTTTCATTTATAATCTTACCGTATAACTTTGATTGGGACAATGCGTACGCTGAGATCCTCAATCTCCTAGCTAGATATATGTCCCACAATATTTCCATAATTGTGTAGATCATGCTACGTGTGCACCACAGCTTTATTATTTGATAGATGAAAAATATCAATAACATACTTTTTCATCACATGTTAGATTGCACATATGAATCTACTTTCAAGATTGACACGAAAGAATTGAGATATAGGGCATTTTTCACACTTCTTAATTACTATGTAAAAACTGTATTCATATATGTATAATATATTTTTTTATGAGCAAACTTTGCTCCTTAGATTTTTCTCCGTTGGGTTATGTTTACCAATTAGAGTACTTCCTATTTCAAAAGAAAAATAGAACATTCGATGAAACAACTTATTTCAGGTTTTTTTATATTTTCCCATGGTTTATCTTTATGCTATGTATAGATTTTCCTGCAAGGTAATTGTTTTTAGTGTTAGACTATAAGAAGTCACCTTATTGTCTTTTTGCCTTTTGAAATCTGGTGTGCAGCAAACTTATGTTTTACCAGGGTAACCATACAAAGTGTGTGATGCAAAATTATATACTTGTTTTTTAGAAATTTTGTCCACTTAACTGTTTTTGCTAGACTTTAGATTCTCTTGTGGAAAGTATTTGCTATTCATCTTTGGTTGTGCTTATGTACTGGGATCAATAGAGGCGGCAGCTCAGCGGTGTCGGTAGAGCGAGTCACTGAGCTTCATTAAGATGGAGCTTGACATGTGAACACGCGTGTGGTCCAGCTCTAGTGCATGAAAAGTCTAAAATGCCCACGCATCTAAGATGTTGGATCCAATTCATACTGCTGCCTAGCCTAAGAGCAATAAAAGGTACTAATAAAACAGGTCATTTCTATCTATTCTCTTAGATGGACGGACACAGCAACGCACGTCTTTATGGTCTAATATATCTCATCAGAGCAAGTTTAATAATAAATTTACCTTCTCGGACACATTAATGAACATATAATTTTTGAGCCGTGTGCCAATAAGAATGTGAATGTGCTTCCTATTTTTGAGCCGTGTTACTAGAATAAATAATACGCTTCATTAATGAACATATATCGGTATACAGAGACATGTAGGTGTAACTAAAACAAATAATATGCTGACCATATATAGAAGTTTCAAAGCAAGAGTATGCCTCTTGCCATTCTCGGACACATCTATAATTTCGTTCATATATACCAGTAGTTAGAAAGAGGTTCACATTTTCACTCATACAATCACATGACTTTTATGTGTGTCGTGTGGTAATGGTAGGCCTGGAATGCATGGCAAACGGAAATGCTGGACCTACGGATGAATTGTTACGGATTCAAACCTACGGACTGACGTGCTGATCCGTGGATGGATCCTAGTCCTGAAATCACGGAAGTGATAAAAATCTATGCAAATTCGGTGTTGCCACGTCATCCCGTAACACCGGTCCGTAAAAATATCTCCGTATACTGCATGGCAAAATATGCCTAAACGAGGGCACGTACTGGGAACAGACGAGCCTAGAAACGAAACGACGTACCGGAATTGATACTCCATCGTGCTTGGACCAAGCAGCGCTAGGTAGGAAGACCACAGGAGCATGTCGTGGCCGTAGCAAGCGCCGGATGACATCTAGCGGACGAGCTTCTGCCTGCAGGAGCGGGTCAGCTGTGCCAAAAAGCTGGCAGAGGATTACCGGGATGCGCCCGGTCGGGTTCCTCTGCATCGTGGACAGAGCTAGTGATGATCTCTCAAACTCAAAGAGTTGGCTCGAGGGTACCCCGAAGGACATTTTTTTTTCTTCAAAAGAGAGCTTTATTAATTTAAGACAGAGTTATATTCAGAGTTTATAATCTCAGCAATCTCCGGGGGAACATTCCTGAGCCATGTGGCTGTTCTATTCTGCACTCTACCTAATTTGGCCAGTCCATGGCTAGCTCCATTTGCTTCCCGATGGACCTTGGTCACTTTTATTTCTCTCTCCCATAGGAACTCTCGAATAACTTGAATTCTGGACGCATGAATGGACGAGTTGGGGGAGCTCTCCTTTATCAGATGGATAGCCTCAGAGCAGTCCGTTTCGACGATGATTTGGAGGGGCGACCAACTCAAGGCGAGTGCTAGACCTTCTTCAATAGCCGCTAGCTCGGATTCAGTGGCATCCGTGCAGGTTCTTAGCTTCCTCGTAGCTGCTAGTATCACTGTCCCGTTTTCATCCCGAAGCACCATTCCTGTCCCTGCCTCCTGTGAATTGACATAGGACCCATCAGTATTTAGCTTAACCATACCTACCGGTGGAGGACTCCATTTGATCACGTTCTTCTGTCTCCCATCTACGAGTTTAGCACATGTGAAGCCTTGTTCATGCACTACTACTGACTTGCCCTTGGCAGAGCCATCATATGGCTTTTGTCGTATAAGAAGTAGTGAGTCCAGGTAGCTTGCAAGGAAACGTTTGGATCCTTCCACTGGGGGCATCGGTTTGTCATGTGTTATTTCATTGTGTACATGCCAATTACGCCACAGAATCATAAGCGTCATTGCTCTTTGTACCTCCGGAATTTTACTCAGTAATTGTAATAGCCATTCCTTACCTGAATTTGTAACCATCTCCTCGCTTGGTAAGGTCCACACTGTGCGCATAGCCTCCCAGAGGTTCCTCGCCGGTGTGCATTTGACGAGTGCACACTGAGTATCCTCGCTAGCTCCACAGATTTGACAAATGGGTATCCTTCTCATGCCGCGAGTATGCATGTTACATTGAGTAGGCAAGGCGTTTGTCGCAATTATCCATGCAAAGTTCTTTACCTTTGGCAGAACCGGACACTGCCATATCAATCTCCAGATGGGACGCTCACACGCCGGTCGGGTACTGGTCGCACCTACATTTTGTGCCACCATGATCTCATTTAGGCCAAGCTTGTAAGCGCTACTTACTGAAAACACCCCCCGGCTGTCAGGCTGCCATGCAATAAAGTCATTTGTGTGTCGTCGGGATGGGACAATCTTCAAGATCGCTTCTGTATCATCCTGACCGAACCACCTGAGCAGTAGTGTTTCATTCCATGTTCCGTTTGCCTCCAAGAAGTCAGCCACCCATTTGAGTCTGCACCTCCCCTGTTTTGAGAACGGGTGGTACATTGTCTTCCTTGGGATCCATGGGTCACGCCAAGCCCGAATATTGGCCCCATTTCCCACACGCCATATGATTCCTTTTTTCAGCAATATAAGTCCATGTTCAATCGCCTGCCAAGTGGCTGATGGGTTGCCCGAGAACACTGTATCCAGGATAGAACCATTAGGGTAGTATTTTGACTTTAGTACCTGCGCACATAAGCTATTAGGATGCTGCAGCAATCACCAAGCTTGTCGGGCTAAAAGTGCTTAGTTAAAAAGTCGTAGGTCTCGGAAACCAATTCCTCCTCTATCTTTGCTTCTCATCATGTGCTCCCATGACAACCAGTGCGTCTTTCGCTTGCCATTCTCCTCACCCCACCAGTAGTTACGTATCATTTTTGCTAGGTCATCACATAAACCATATGGTAATTTAAAGACCCCCATTATATATACAGGTAGAGCCTGGGCGATGGACTTAATAAAGACCTCTTTTGCAGCTTGTGTGAGATGGTTGTCTCCCCATTCCATTAAGCTTTTGGCTAGGCTTGATCTGAGGGATTCGAATTTGCCTTTATCCATGCAACCATGCGGCGTTGGTAATCCCAGGTATTTGAAATAGAAAGCTTCTTGTTCCACTTATAGCGCCTCTTTAACAGTAGTACGTGTGGTCTCTGGGCAAGAGCTCCCAAAGAAGATAGCACACTTAGCAGGGTTTATCAGTTGTCCCGTGCTCATCGTGTATTCCTGTAGGACATGTTTTACTCGCGTAGCTTCAGCAGCACAAGCTTTAAAAAATAATAGACTATCGTCTGCAAACAATAAATGTGAGATACCAGGCGCCCTTCGGCTTAGGCCATTATTATGAGTTTCCTTATGTAAGAGAGCTGACAGGCCATCCGCCACAAACAGAAATAAGAAGGGTGAAAGGGGGTCACCTTGCCGTAGTCCGTGAGAAGGCGAAAATGAATCCAGAAGGGTGCCGTTAAATTTTACCTTATACTTCACCGTGCTGACACATGACATTATCCAGTCAATCCACCGGTGGGCAAAACCCATTCTTTCCATCACTTTCTTTAGAAAACCTCAGTCCACTCTGTCGTACGCTTTAGACAGGTCCAGCTTATAGGCACGGAAATTTGAGTCCTAGTTTTTATTATGATCCATAAAATGTAGGCATTCAAAAGCAATTAAGGCATTATCCGTTATGAGACGTCCCGGGACAAAGGCACTCTGATTTTGTGAGATTAATTCACCCAGGATAGGTCTTAACCTATTGACTAAACATTTAGATATAACCTTGTAGAGTACCGTACAAAGGCTAATGGGTCTAAAATCTTTGAGCGTCTCAGGAAAATCTACTTTTGGAATTAAAACAATGGCCGTGTCATTAACTCCTTTAGGCATATTACCAGTGAGGAAAAATAGCTTGACTCCGTTAATTACCTCCTCCTTAATTGTGTCCCAATTCCGTTGATAGAATCTAGCAGGAAAACCATCTGTGCCTGGGGCCTTTAGCGGGCCTATTTGAAAAAGTGCATCACCTATTTCTTCATCTGTGAATTCCTGGCTAGATTATCGTTCATGTGCATAGTCACCTTTTCCTGAAACAGGGAAGACACATTAGTAGCATTTAAATTCGGATCTCTTTTAAACAAATCCTTGAAATAGGACGTTGCCATGCGCTCCATAGCCGAAGGGGACTCCTGCCATCTTCCACGCTATCTTTTAGTTTCCTTATACTATTCTTTCACGCTCGCCACATTGCGTGCTAATGGAAGTATTTTGTATTGCGGTCGCCTTCTTTGAGCCATGTTATACGTGATCGCTGTAGCCACAGCATCTCTTCCTTATATAGCAGCTCGTTCATATGGTCTGAGATCCTCCGAATGTCGTTTTGATCTCCGTTCCTCTGTTGTAGCAGCTCAAGTTGCTTGCGTGCCTTTGTTAGCTCTTTTTGAATATTTCCAAACTTCTTCTTCCCCCACATCTGTAGCTCAGTCATCAGATAATCTAAGCCTTTACGTACCTCTCCAAGATTAGTTTTTGAACCAGCGCTTGCCCACGCTCAATTAGCTCAGACAACTTCGGCGAGCGTTCCTATAGGATCTCATAATGGCGTCTTGGTTGTTTGTGTCTGACTTGAGGCTCTTTTTCAATACAGACATGTAGTGGGCAGTGATCAGAACAAGGGGATGCCATGTGCTTAACAGAAGCATTGCCGAATAAATCCCTCCATTGTGGGTTGGCAGTCACCCTATCAAGCCTGACCTTGACATTTGCACGGCCGGAGCGCCTATTATCGTATGTGAAAGGGGTGCCTGAAAAGCCAAGGTCAGTTAGTTCACAATAAGCCAATGCTTCACGAAAAAATTCCATTTGCCTTTCCGATCTGGGGGTAAGCGACAAATGTTCCTCTTGCCACATTGCCTCATTAAAATCGCCCATTACTACCCAAGGCAGGTTTGAAATTGTATGTAACTGACGAAGACTCTCCCACATTAGATGTCGGTTTTCAGCCCGAGGCTCACCATAAATACAAGTGAGCCGCCATTGGGGAGATGCCGGGGAAACACGAACATACGCATCAATATATCTTTCATTTAGATTCTTAATTTCTACATCCAGACTCTCATGCCAAAACAAAGCTAGACCACCACTTTGACCAAAACTACTAACACCGGCAAAATCTTTAAGACCTAATCTATGCCGAAGCCTACGAACTTTATTCTTATTTTGTCTAGTTTCACAGAGAAAAATTAACTTAGGACTCAAATACTGGGAGAGATACATTAACTCACGAACTGTCGAGGCCCCTCCGACGCCTCGGCAGTTCCAACATATGCAATTCATTGATTCTGGCGAGACCACACATGTGATCTCGCCTGTTTACTGAAGGCCCCCCGCCCGGTCGCTGCCCAGCCTTGTCCCCTTCTCGTCGTGCCTCTCCCACGTGCCGTGCTTCTTCCCGGTGCATCGCCAACACCGTCTTGCTTGCCTTTCTTCGATCGTCCGCTGTGCTACATGTCGTAGGCTCGCCCAAGAGACAGGTCGAGACACTTCCCCTGGATGTCTTCCTCTTCAGCTGTCCGCTTCCCCAAAACCGAGTCCGCCATCCCCATTGGAGTATCCTCACTACTCAGAGATACCGTCGACGTGGATAGTGTGCGTATTGCTGGCATCATGTCATTGCTTCGTGGCCCACCAGAATTGTGGCTACCATGACTCATTGAACCTCTCTGCATATACTGAACGAGGTTTGGGTGTATAGCAAGGAACGGGACATGTTGCTGTGCAGGTATTTGTTGCCCTTGGCTTGCTGACGGTTGACCGTATACAGGTTCAGCACTACTACCAGTGTCCTTCCATGTCAATGCATTAGGGATGTCCGCTGTCGGTGCTTCAATGCCCTCATCCTCAGGTTCTTGGACAATTGGTTCAATATTCCTGCCATGTACTACGTCTGCTGTTCCTTCTATTGGCACATTGACATCAACATGCATGGCACCAACCTGCGCCGACAACTCCTCTTCAATGTCCTCCAGCGGGGGCATCACATCCTCGCCTAGATCATCTTGCGAGCCAGCCTGTTCTTCAGATTCCTGGCTACGTGTTCCTTGTGATTGCGACTGATTCCGCTAATTTGACTTGTGGGGTTCAGCCGTACCAAAAGTCGCAAAGCTCAAACCCCGCCGCGCAGTTGGCTGCCCCACAGGTGGTATAAAGTGCGCACGATGTTCAAACTTCTTATACGGGCTGCATCTAAGTTCATAAGCATCATAGTCGAGCGACGGTATACCGTTTCTCTGCTTCTCGCACGCCATCTTCCTGTGACCCAAGAAACCACAGTGGGAACAATAATGGGGGAGACGCTCATATTTTAGCTTGTATGTCTTGGTAGCCCATGGTTTTCCTTTTGCACCCGCTGTGACCTGTGTTTGGAGGCGGCGATCATACGGTATATTCACTCATACTCGGAGGAACTCGTTCCTATCCTGCTCTTCATTAGGCACCATAACTTCCAGCGCCTCCCCGATACCATCTCCTAGCTTCATGCCATACTCTTTCTTCTGCTTACCCCATGGAACATCATAAAACCGTACCCATATGGGCACCATGTTCAGGACCATCTCTGACGGACAGACATCTTCCTCAATGGCCTTCACAAGTAGAGCATTCCTATTAAAAATCCATGGTCCTCCACGGTTGACGAAGTCGAAATCACCTTGTGAGAAAACAGTGACTATGTAGTAGTTGTTCCCCTTCTCTGAGTATTTAATACCATTACGGAGGAACCACACCTCTGCTGCTAGTTTATCAAACATTGCCTTTGCACTAGGCCTGTAGGTGGCCATATACCTTGCTAGGAATTGCCATGGACTCTGATTCTGCGATTCATCCTCCGGTTCCTCTTCCTCCTCATCGAATTCGATGTGAACATCATCCTCCATCTCCATGTTTTCGCCAAGCTGTGATTTCGGCCCTTGATGGAGCCCTGGCTCCTGGCTCCGATAATCCTCATCATCCCAGTTACCGTCCTCCTCCTCCCTCCTTGCTCTAGACTGAGATGGCCTCCAAGGGACAAACGACACCATAGAGTTGCCCCCGGCCGGCTTCGAACGGGAAGGATTCTCACCGAATCCCCCGTGATCGCCCCCACCGTCCAGCGGCTCCCTCATAGGTACCACCTGACGCCTATCAAGATCCATCCTGGTCGCGCGCACATCAGCCTCCACTCGCACGCAGATCCGTCTTCCTGGTGGATTACTCCCTCCGCGTTGTGCCTTCTCCTTCCTGCCATTGGCCTGCCCGTGCTCCTTCGCAGCCCCTTCCATCTCGCGCAGATCCCGTAGATCCAATCCTCCGCCGAAACTCGTCCTTTTTCTCTCGTGGCGTTTAGGGTTTTGGGTGTACGACGATCTCTCATAGATCGGTTTTATAGCAGCGACCTGCGCCGCCTCTTCATCTGCGTGTCCTAGACGGACTCCCGCAGGAACTCCTGCCTTTCCACGTCGCGTGGGCGACGCTGACTCCGAAACCAACATAGACTTTGCCATCCTCCGTTGCTCCGACGGGGTTACATACCGGGGCGGCGGCGGCACACGGTCGCCCATGGCGGCACACCGGCGAAGGACATTAATGTGGATGCTCTCACGCTCGTAACACCTAGAGCAATATACCCGTCTCTAGGACCTTGTTTCGGCAATCCAACTTTCCCTCGGCACTGCAGACTCCATTCTCTGGACTATGACGCCTAACGGATGCTACTCGGCTAGCTCTGCCTACAAGGCCCAGTTCATGGCCTCCCTGCATTGTTCCTTCGCGAAAATCGTCTGGAAGACTTGGGCCCCTCCCAAATGTCGTTTCTTCACTTGGCTTGTTGTCCAAAACCGTCTATGGACTGCCGACCGTCTTGCGAAACGTGGATGGCCACACCAACCTACTTGCCAGCTGTGCAGATGCACCCTTGAAACTGCACGGCATATCCTTTTTGAGTGCCGCTTTTTCAAAAGGATATGGAGTGCCACGGCTTCTTGGCTCTCTTGTCCGGATCTTATCCGTTGCCTTGGTGCTGGAAGATCTAAGGTGCTGGACTATTGGCATGCCATCGCACGGATTCCCACCTCCTCTTCCAAAGGCTTACGTACCGCCATCATGATGATTACTTGGGAGCTCTTGAAAGAAAGGAATGAGAGAGTTTTCAACAATAATTCCTCTCTCCCTTCGGTTATCATGCAGAAGATCAGGGAGGAGGGTAGGGATTGGATTTTAGCCGGTGCTAAGAACCTGGCGGAGCTTGTAGGCTGACTTTTCCTCTTTCCCGGGGATTTCTATCCCCTCTTTCTTTTTCTTTTTTGCTTGGCTCTAGCCATCCCGTTGTTTGATCCTCCTTTATCAATATAAGGCAAAGCTTTTTTGCCCCATTTCAAAAAAAAACTCAAAGTGTTCAACTGCATGGTAAACTCAAGTATCCACGTATGAACATTAGTTTCGAATGCTGATTCAAACCACCATTGATAATTCAAGTACGAGATGGTAAAAGCGTAGGCTATCTAGAGGCAAATTCCCATGCATACATACATAGTGGCAATGTCACAACGAACAAATTCATGCATCTTCCTGTTGGTTGTCGTAGATTGTTGAGGGAACAATGCGTACCCTTCTGGGGGCATCGGTTACGTGTTATATGGCAGGGAAAAGCCCCCTGCGTGGCTTACAAGAGGACCCGGATTAGTTGGAGTACTACTCCATACAACACCGAGATAAAGGAGAATTACAACTCTAACACTCCCCCTTAATCTAAAGCTTGGAAAGATTTAGATTACGCTTAAACTCATCTAATTTCTTGGAACATAGTGCTTTAGGAAAACCATCAGCTATCTGATCCTTGCTAGAGATGAACCTGATATCAAGTTGTTTGTTAGCAACTCGTTCCCGAATAAAATAGAAATCAATCTCAATATGTTTAGTCCGAGCATGAAACACTGGATTGGCTGATAAGAAAGTAGCACCAAGATTATCACACCAGAGAGTAGGCTTTTCATGAAGTATAATACCCAATTCTCTGACAAGAGCCTCAACCCAGATCAACTCACCTGTAGCATTTGCTAGAGCTCTGTACTCAGCCTCAGTACTGGAACGAGATACAGTTGGCTGTTTTCTGGCACTCCATGATATTAGATTAGAACCAAAGAAAATAGCAAAGCCTCCTGTAGAACGTCTATCATCTAAATCTCCAGCCCAGTCAGCATCTGAATAAGCACTAAGAAGTGTAGATGATGACCGACAGAATGTAAGTCCTACTATGCGAGTACCATGAATATACCTCAATATCCTCTTCACTGCTGTCCAATGAGCTGTAGTGGGAGCATGGAGGAACCGGCACACCTTACTGACTGAAAAACATAAATCTGGTCGTGTTAGTGTTAAGTACTGAAGAGCTCCTACAATACTCCTATAATGAGTACTATCCTCGGGACCAAGCAAGGTGCCATCATGTAGTGACAAAGTGTCAATAGTGGACAGAGGTGTGGGACAAGTGGTACAATCCTGCATGCCAACACGTTTCAGAAGATCTGTAGCATAGTTTTCTTGATTCAATAAGAGCCCATTGTATTGATTGTGAACTTCAAGATCCAGAAAATAATGAAGATCTCAAAGGTCCTTGAGAGCAAACTCATGACTTAAGTCCTTGAGAAGAGTTGTTATTGCAGCATTAGAAGAGCTTGTAACCATGATATCATCAACATAAATAAGGAGGAATATCTGAATGCCCGAATGATTAAAATGCCTGAATGATTAAACAGAAACAAAGATGTATCTCCTTTAGAAGGTATAAAACCAAGAGTATGGAGTTTAACACTGAGACGTGAGTACCATGCCCTTGGTGCCTATTTCAGTCCATAAAGAGCTTTGTCAAGTTTGCAAATATAATTTGGAGTAGCGGAAGACTCAAAATCAGGTGGTTGTTTCATGTAAACCTCCTCTTCCAGAACACCATGTAAGAACGCGTTATTGACATCTAGCTTCCTTATACTCCATCCTTTTGAAACAGATATGGATAGAACAAGCCTAATTGTAGCAATTTTAACAACAGGACTAAAAGTATCCTCATAGTCTATCCCATACATTTGCTTGAAACCTTTCGCAACAAGATGAGCTTTGTATCTATCAATAGTACCATCAGCATTTTTCTTGATGTGATAGACCCACTTACAATCAATGACATTCCTTTTGGAGCTAGGTGGAACAAGGTGCCATGTTAAGAGCATCGTATTCTTCTTGCATGGCGGGCATGTCTCCAGTGTGCATCAGTTAAGGCTCCCTTTAAGTTTTGAGGTTCTCATGTGGATGTTAATTGTGCCCATCGAATTGTACCATCAGTACGTGTTTTTGGTTGTAACTTTATACCTTTTTTTAGACGTGTACGTGGTTCAACAATAGAAGGAACAACAGAAGAAGCTGCAGTGTCACTGGCCGCAGAAGATCCTGCTATGGGCGCAGATTCTCTGCTGCCTGCTCCCGTTGTCGCGGCGGTGTCAGTGCTAGGTGTGTGCGCGGGAGGAGAAGCGTCGACGCTGTCGTTGTCAGCATCACGTGTGGACATGGGAGACCGAGGCGGTGACCCAACGCGTCCAGTCCTGGAGGGCGACGTGGCAGGCTCCCCCTGGCACGGACGCGGCGAAGTGGAGGGCATACGCGCGGGAGATGGCGCTGCAGGCGAGGACGGCAGGTGATCCGAGGTGCATTCAGGTGTCGTATCGTCATCAGTTTCCGCACCGTTTTGTCCAGTAGCGAGATTTCTGGCTGCTTCATTCTTTGATGCATCTGAACCAGAATTTTCAGCAAAAATTTGTGGAGCTTCTTCGGAAGAACTTGGTGACGTCCTGGTGCTTGAGGCCTGCTGAGGATCAACAACAGGGACAACTGGAAAATATGGAACATTAGTTTGCACACCCCTAGTTGTGTCTACCGAGGAGGATGTTTCTGGAGGTAATAAGAGAAGTTCTTCACGAAGACGACGACCATCGTTAGGATGAAGATCAGCAAAGGGGAAGACATTCTCATCGAACACAACATCGCGTGAAACATAAACACGACCAGTAGTAACATCTAGACATTTTACTCCTTTGTGAAGAGGACTGTAGCCAAGAAAGACGCACCGTTTGGAGCAGAAAGAGAGTTTATGTTTGTTGTATGGGCGTAAATTGGGCCAGCAAGCACAACCAAAAATACAAAGTGAGTCATAGTTTCATTTGGTGTGAAGAAGCTTTTCTGTAGGAGTTTCAAAGTTGAGTACCTTTGAGGGAATAAGATTAATGAGAAAAGTTGCTGTAAGAAAAGCATCATCCCAATATTTTAGAGGCATAGAGGCATTGACAAATAAAGCAAGACCAACCTCAACAATGTGACGGTGTTTGTGTTCCGCAGAACCATTTTGTTGGTGAGCATGAGGACAGGAAACATGATAAGTAATGCCGACCTTTTGAAAGAAACCATTGAGTTTTTCATATTCTCCACCCCAATCAGTTTGCATAGTAATAATTTTCCTATCAAATTTGCGCTCAACAAACTGTTGGAAATTAAGAAATACTTGGTATACACGAGAACACTTTTTGAGGAGATATATCCAAGTAAATTTACTGTAGTCATCAATGAAGCTTACATAATATGCATGTTTGCCTAAAGATAAAGGAGCATGACCCCAAACATCAGAAAACACTTGTTCCAACGGAACAGTGGAAACAGTAGTGGAGACATGATAAGGTAACTGATGACTCTTCGCCTGTTGGCATGGATCACATGAATTTATTTCTAGGGTATAGGGGAGATTGTTTTTCCTAAGAACTTGGTGAACAATAAAGGTAGATGGATGCCCTAGACGATGATGCCATGTAAAGGATGAAGGCTTGACGGTGACCAAAGCATGCTTGGAGGAATCCGTGGACACAGGGACAAGAGGATAGATCCCGCCTCGACAAGGACCTCTAAATAGTATTTGCTGCATTGCCTTGTCCTTAATCAAAAAAAAGAATGGGTGAATCTCAAGAAAGGCATTATTGTCTAAAGTGATTTTATGAGCGGAAAGCAAGTTCATGGCGGAGCTAGGAACATGTAATATGTTACGGATTTGAAGAGAATTATGCGAGGTGTGCAAAACTGAATGACCAATATAGCAATTTCCATACCTTGTCCACTAGCATTGTGGATTTGATCATGTCCTTGATAGGGTTCATGGATTTGTAGCTTGTTCAGCTATCCTGCAACATGATTGGTAGCTCATGTGTCTAGCACCCAATTGGTGTTAACACCATAGGCACCCTTGTGATCATGAGTAGCGTCATCATCATCATTGTCATCCCCATAACGCCACCAACACTCATTTGCAAGGTTCCCTTCCTTCTCGCAGATCTGACAATAAACACTAGGCTGCCAGGTACTAGCAACACGGTCAGTATGACCATGGCCCTTGCCACGCCCCCCTTTTGGCCGATGGTCAGTACAACCATGGCCCTTGCCGCGCCCCTGAGTTGGGTGGCTTGGGTGGGGCGGTGTATGAGGGAGGTGGGCGGCGAGGAGCAGTGCTGACTCGTGTAATAACAAGCTCGTTGGGGAACCACAAGAGGAAGGTATGATGAGCACAACAGTAAATTTCCCTCAGTTATGAAACCAAGGTTATCGAACCAGTAGGAGCAAGGAAACACCTCCAAGGTGTTGTTGCCAACTTGGAATCCTGCACACAACACAACCACAAAACTTTGCCCCCAACTTACAGTGAGGTTGTCAATCTCACCGGTTTTGCTGAAAACAAAGGATTAAACGTATTGTGTGGAAGAAAGTAAAAGCTTGCAGAAAGTAAATAGAAAACAGTAAACAGTTGTAGATTGATGGTAAAAGAAAGGACTGGGGTCCATAGTTCACTACTGGTGGTTCTCCTTAAGATAAATAACATGTTGGGTGAACAAATTACAGCGGGGCAATTGACAAATATCGAGAAAGCATACATGCATATACTAATCATCTTGACTCCTTTGAGATTCGATTGGGCATTACAACATTATACATAGACCGTAATCCAATTGCATCTATGACTAATAATCCACCTTCAGGTTATTATCCGAACCCCCTCCAGTATTAAGTTCAAGAAAAAGATAATTGCATTATGCATTGTGTGTAAAGTAAACAATATGATTTTTCTATGAACAAAGGATTGCTGTTTTCTCCCTAGTAGCAACAACACATCTAGTACCTTAGAGATTTTTGTCACTTCCCAGATTACTAGAGGCATGAACCCACTATCGAGCATAAATACTAACTCTTGGAGTTGCTAGCATCTACTTGGACAAGATAGCTACTAACAACAAAAAGCATGCAAGATCACAAATAACAAAGACATGATAAAATCAATAATCAATAGGTAATACCATCTCAATATCCATCGGATTCCCGCAAACACAACATGTAGGATTACAAATAGATGATCTTGATCATTAACGGAGCTCACAAGATCTAAATATGATAGCACAAAGGGGAAGAACCGGCCATCTAGCTACTACATGGACCCGTAGTCCAAGGATGAACTACTCACGCATCACACCGGAGGCTTGCATGGTGATGAAGAAGGCCTCCAGGGTGAATTCCCCTATCCGACAGGGTGCCGAGAAGAGCTTCAGATCCCTCCCGATCTAGGAATGGAGACGACGGTGGCTACAGACTCTTTCATGGAATTTTGATCGGGTACTTAGGGTTTCTGTATCGGAGGCATCTTATAGTCAGAATGGGAGGCCGAGGGGGTGCCCTGGGTGGCCGCACCACCCCCTGGCGCGGGCCAGGACTGGCTGCGCGGCCAGGTTGTGTGGCCTCCCCCTGGACCCTCTCCGTCCTGTATTCTGGCTCCGTGTCCCCCTCGGTGAAAAACTGACTTTGGCTTTTGTCCCGTCCAATTCCGAGAATATTCATTTTCTGACTTTCCTGGAACCAAAAACAGCAGAAAACACGTAGCTGGCTGATGACCCACAAGTATAGGGGGTGTATCGCAGTATTTTCGATAAGTAAGAGTGTTGAACCCAACGAGGAGCAGAAGGTGCTGGCTAGTGGTATGGATCAGGAATTCTCTGCAAATACTTAGCAAACGGATTTTTAGGGTTTTTTGATAAAGGAAGTTAACAAAGTACGAGTAAGAAAAAGACAATAAGAATAAATGCAGCAAGTGGCCCAATCCTTTATTCAGCAAAGGACAAGCCGGTTGTATTACTTAAGATGACCAAACATTCTCGAGGACACATGGGAAGACTGTCAAGTGCTTTCGCTTCGTATAGTTGATTAATCTTCTTTAGCTTGCTAAGTGTTGTGTGGGTGAACCTGTGCTAATGTACCGACCTTACTAGGACTAATACGTACTTGTGATTATACCCCTTGCAAACATCCGTAATTACAAGAAAGTAATTAAGGTAGAAACCTAACGACAACTTTAAACTCTAAGACTCTGATGTCCCTTGTGCAATGGTTTCCTAACGGGGGTTCAGGTTTCTGTCACTCCGGCAACCCCTACGATTAGTAGCCAAATACACAATGCATTCCCCTAGGCCCATATAGGTGAAGTGTCATGTAGTCGACGTTCACATGACACCACTAGAAGAAGTACACCACAACTTAAATATCAAACTATTGAATCTTTCTGAACACAACTCCACTACTAACAACATGTCTTCTCCCATGTCCTCAAGAACAAAACGAACTACTCACAAGACATCATATGGATCATGATCAGAGATGGAATAATGATGTATAACAATCTGAACATAAACAATAATTCAACGGTTCACTCAATAGCATCAACTACAAATAGTAATCAACACCGGGAAAGTTTCCCCTAAGAACTATGCAAGATTCAACCCAATTGTTACAGCAATATGGAGATGGTGATGATGGTGGTGATGGTGATGATGGTGGTGATGATGATGATGATCCCGATGAAGTCCATCTTGATGGTGGTGTTGATGGTGATGATCTCCCCTCTCCGGGAAGGAATTCCCTTGGTAGAAATCTGTATGCCGAAGAGATCTTTCTCTCTCGGTGTTTTCTGCCCTGCAGAGGTGGCGGAATATTTCTGTGGTCGCTCCCCGAGTATTAGGGTTTCGAGAGGATTATATACGCCAGAGGGGAGAGCCAGAGGTGGGCCAGGGTGGCCACATCACCTGGTGGCGCGGCCTAGGGTGGCCCGCGCCAGGGGGTGGTGTGGGCCCCCTGTGGCCCATCTCCACTCCTCCTTCTGTCTTCCTTCATCTTCTGGAAAAATAGGATTTTCCGTATATTTTCCCAGATTTTCTGACCTTCGCGAATTTTGCCTCCAAATAGCACCTTTTCCATCAGAATCCTGACTACAGCGGTCCATGCTCCAAAAGTCATCAACCATACAAAAACAGATGAAATTACATAAGTATCATCTCTTAATATGAAATATATCAATGAATAACAATAAATTATGTATAGAATAGTGATGCAAAATGGACGTATCAACTCCCCCCAAGCTTAGACTTCGCTTGTCCCCAAGCGAAACTGAGCTCAATAAACATGGCCTCAGGTTTATGGAGTGAAGAGTCGATAAAAGAATACGGACAAGAAGCATCACATTCATCAATACATAGATCATAATAGAAGACAACTCACTATTATATAACTCAACTTGCAATGAGTAAAGGAAACACAATAAAGATACATAAAGTGAATCATAATTGGTAATGGCAAACTTAGCTCTTGGTCAAAGAATAGTTGATAATTTGCTGGAGTTCACAAATAACTGGTTTTCAATGATAGCTTTCAAAGTAGTAATCACCAAGATAAGATCAATGTGCAAAACAAGGAACATAAGAAACATGATTGAATAAATCATCATATGAATGAATGAAACACAACAAATCAAAATATTTGCTGAGATAGAAGGGAAGGTTTACTGACTCAACTAAAAAGTAAAAGAAGGGCCCTTCGCAGAGGGAAGCAGGGATTTCAAGTTTCATAAAGAGCTCCCAAAAATTATGGTACTTATTAGCTTTCAGCTCTCATTGCCCCTATCATAAGCATCTTTAGGTGATTAAGGTTAAAGTGACCCAACTAAGAGGATATGCTTGACAAGTTATAAGTTGAAACCTCATGCCCCTTACTTACGAGTACCGAACCTCATGCTACTCAACTTCAGTCACTAGTAAGCTCTTGTCATTGTAAATACATATGTATCGTCGAGAACCGCCAACGGGGTACCCCTTGCACATGATACAGGAGCTATCCCATAATCAAAATGACAAGGCAAGCAGACAATGAGCATCTCAGCGATCTTTTTATTTGCTAATTGCATAGGTTTTTATTGAGGATGCTTCATAGAATGCTCACTATAGTTATGCTGCAAGTTTCCACCATGATTAGGCATAACTTAGGCTAGCGACCCAGGCGTTTCTCTAACACACATATAGACTCCATGATCTTACACGTTCCCCTTTTATTTCACACCGTCGGGATCCATAGGTAAAAGAATCATGATATCAACTAGGTACAAAGTACCAGTGAAGTGTTGAAAGCGTTCCCCATGATTCATGGTTCTGCTAACTTCAACTTATAAAGCGCAAGCATATACGCAACAAAGAAGGACCCAATGGTTCAAGTTTATTAAATGCAAGAAAGTAAAGTGTGCCATCTAGTTTGTGAGAGCTTTAATCACTAATTTTCACATAACAAGTTTAATTTGGAAGGTAGATAAAAACATGAATTTGCTTGGAATAGCAATAATGCTAATAGGTAGGTATGGTGGACACAAATGGCATAGGTTTTGGGTTCAAAGGATTGGATGCACGAGAAGAATTCCCTCTTAGTACAGGTTTTTGGCTAGCAAGGCTGGGTAGCAAGTATAAGAGTTGAAGGAAACAAACAAACATACAAGTGATAAAGATAAACATGTAATATTCCTTGGAAGCACAAAAGATCTTAACTAGAGAATACTAAACTTATGAGCAAATCAAGAAAGAAAGATGATGAAATTATTTTTTTCTTCAGAGTACTTTTATCTTTTCATTCAACTCTCAAAAATATTGTTGCTACTGACCAAGCCAGGTTTGCCAAAACCAACTAAATTAACTCAGTGATCCTAGAGTGATACCAATACTAACAACAAGATCAATCATATAACCACGAATTGAAAACTAATATAAGATATGCAAAAGAGTAAATGATAGAACTTCTCATTAATATTCCATAACGAAAACTCACACCAAGGGATACATATCTAACGAGAGAGGGGACACTTCCATAATGCAAACCATCCTACATGATAACTTCTCTATTCATGATAGGACTCTACTAAAAAGGTAAAAAGATAGAAGATAGTGATGTGATATCACGGCACTCCCCCAAGCTTGGAACAAACCAAGGGGATGCCAAACCTGATGACGAATTACTCCTTCGGTGGTGGTATTCTCTCATCATCGTCCGACTTCCAGGGCAAGGGCTCCCCATCAACAAAGGACATCGTGGTCTCCAGCATCCTGAAACTTGCAGCAACACTTATGCGTTTAAACCTAACCTCATACTCACACTTTTGATTTTGAACGTCGTAGAGCTGTGCTTGTAGTTTGTTGGTTGTTTAGCGGAGTGAGAGGACTTCATCCTTGAGCTCATTAGTCCCTTTTTTGTGCTCGACGATGAGTTCGGAGCAAATCTTATGGATAATATCCACTTCGTGTTCCGGCGTCTTCTTGTACCTAAAGACTTCTTTCTCCAGTGCTTCCATCCTGTCCTCCAGACCTCCTTCACCCTTAGGGCCTTGAACCTCTTTTATCCGGAGCTCCCCATCTTCAAGCAACAACTCCTTGGGATGAATCTTCAATTCTCTCATGTATGGGTTGATGATATCCTCTAAAGAATCTTCCTTGGCTAATCCAGAGGAAGCCATTGTGGCTCCAAATCTGGGACTCTACCTGTTAGAAACAGATCGAAACGAAAACACGACGAAAACACGATATATGAACCTCCGGAGATCTGGGGGATTATATATTACAAAGTTTCACAACAAAAGGAAGGTACTGGGAGAAACCGAGTCTGAGGCGGAGTTCGGAGTGGCCACACCACCTGGTGGCGCGGACAGGGGTGGGCCCGCGCCACAGGGTGGTGTGAGCCACCCTGGCTCTATTTCCGTCCCTCTTTCGCTTTGTAGCTTTCCTTATTGTCTAAAAACTGCAAAACTATAGTTGGATAGTATTTTTGTGGAACTTTTCTTACCAGAACTGTTACCTATTCAAAAACGGAGTCTGCAGGTCTCTGAATTTGGTCCTTGATAAATTTTTCCGGAGTTATAACTTGAAAGGCATCAACATCTTCATTGTAAGAATCTCCAGCAATATAGTGCTTGAGTCGCTGCCCATTCATTACTTGTGTAGTATTATCTTTTAAAGAAGAAATTTTTATTGCTCCCGAACGGTACACTTCTTCAATAATGAAAGCTCCTTCCCATTTTGACAGTAATTTCCTGCAAAAAATCTAAGACGAGACCTATACAATAGAACTTTCTCACCAACATGAAATTCTTTCTTAAGTATTCTCTTGTCGTGCCATCTTTTAACTTTTTCCTTAAAGATCCTAGCATTTTCATAGGCTTCACTCCTCCATTCATCTAAGGAACTTAAGTCAAATAATCTTTTCTCACCAGCGAGCTTACAATCTCTATTGAGTTCTTTAACTGCCCAGTAAGCTTTATGTTCTAATTCTAAAGGTAGGTGACAAGCTTTCCCATAAACCATTTTATAAGGAGACACCCCCATAGGGTTTTTGCAGGCAGTCCTATAAGCCCATAAAGCATCATTCAACTTTTTAGCCCAGTTTTTTTAGATCTATTAACAGTCTTTTGCAAGATGGATTTAATTTCTCTATTTGATAACTCTACCTGCCCACTAGTTTGGGGGTGATAAGCTGAAGCAATTCTATGATTAACATCATATTTAGCAAGGGTCTTTCTAAAACCACCATGAATGAAATGAGAACCTCCATCAGTCATGAGATACCTAGGCACTCCAAACCTAGGAAAGATAACATCCTTAAGCATTTTTAGAGAAGTCTCCCCATCAGCACTCTTCGTAGGAATGGCTTCTACCCACTTAGTAACATAATCAACGGCAACAAGAATATGAGTATAACCTTTCGAGGGAGGAAAAGGACCCATAAAGTCAAATCCCGAGCAATCAAAGGCTTCAATAACTAGAGAGTAGTTCATAGGCATTTCATTGTGTCTAGAAATATTACCAACACACTGACACTCATCACAAGATAAAACAAATTTTCTTGCGTCTTTAAAAAGGGTAGGCCAGTAGAAACCTGATTGCAGCACCTTTTGCGCAGTTCTATCTCCTGCATGATGTCCTCCATAAGCACTACCATGACATTTATGCAATATCTCCTTTTGTTCATGTTCTGGAACATATCTTTGCATAATACCATCCACTCCTTCTTTATATAAGTGTGGGTCATCCCAAAAATAATGCCTCAAATCATAAAAGAACTTTCTTCTTTGTTGGGCTGTAAAAGTTGGAGGCAAATACTTGGAGACAATAAAGTTAGCATAATCAGCGTACCAAGGGCTCCCTCGCGAGCTTACCCCTACCGCAGCCAACTGTTCATTTGGGAAGCTATCATTAACACACATAGGATCAAAAGAGATGTTTTCCAATCGAGATAAATTATTAGCTACAGGATTTTCAGCGCCTTTCCTATCTACAATATGTAGATCAAACTCTTGTAAAAGCAGCACCCATCTAATAAGCCTAGGATTAGCATCATTCTTCGTCATTAGGTACTTAATAGCAGCATGATCAGTATGAACGGTGACCTTTGAGTCCACAATATAAGGTCTAAACTTATCACAAGCAAAAAACGACAGCTAGGAATTCTTTTTCAGTAGTAGCATAATTCCTTTGAGCAGCATCAAGAGTCTTACTAGCATAATGAATAACGTTTAACTTTTTATCAATTCGTTGCCCAAAGACAGCACCTATAGCAAAATCACTAGCATCACACATTATTTCAAAGGGTAAACTCCAATTAGGTGGTTGAACGATAGGAGCTGTAGTTAAAGCCTTCTTAAGAGTTTCAAAAGCTTCCATGCAATCATCATGAAAAACAAAGGGTACATCTTTTTGAAGAAGATTAGTGAGGGGTTTTGATATCCTAGAAAAATCTTTAATAAACCTTCTACAGAAACCAGCATGACCAAGGATACTACGAATACCTTTGATGTCTCTAGAACATGGCATTTTCTCAATTGCCTCGACCTTAGCTCTATCAACTTCTATGCCTCTTTCAGAAACCTTATGTCCAAGTACAATACCTTCATTAACCATGAAGTGACATTTCTCCCAATTAAGAACAAGATTAGTCTCTTCACACCTCTGCAAAACTTTATCAAGGTTGTGCAGACAATTATCGAAAGAAGTTCCATAGACAGAAAAATTATCCATGAACACTTCCACAATTTCCTCACAAAAACCATAAAAGATAGCAGACATGCATCTTTGAAAAGTAGCAGGAGCATTACATAAACCAAAAGGCATACGTCTATAAGCATAGGTTCCGTAAGGGCATGCAAAAGTAGTTTTTTCTTGATCTTGTTGTTTAACAGCAGTTTGAGAGAAACCAGAATATCCATCAAGAAAACAAAAATGGGCCTTATTAGATAACCTTTCTAACATTTGATCAATAAAAGGAAGCGGGTAATGATCTTTTCTAGTAACTTTGTTAACTTTCCTAAAATCAATGCACATCCTATAGCCCACTACTATTCTTTGGGGAATAAGCTCATCATTATCATTAGGAACAACGGTAATTCCTCCTTTTTTAGGAACACAATGAACAGGACTAACCCATTCACCATCAGCAATAGGGTAAATAATACTAGCATCAAGGAGTTTCAATACCTCATTTCTTACCACTTCCTTCATCTTAGGATTTATACGTCGTTGGTGCTCTACTACTGGCTTTGCATCTGGTTCTATATTGATAGCATGCTGACATATAGTAGGTGAAATCCCTTTTAAATCATCCAGAGTATAGCCCATAGCCCCTCGGTGTTTCTTCAAAACCTCCAATAACCTTTCTTCTTCCTTCCCTGAAAGTTTAGAGCTAATAATAATATGATATATCTTTTTATCATCAATATAAGCATATTTAAGATCGTCAGGGAGAGGTTTTAGATCGAAGACCGGATCCTTTTTAGGTGGCAACGTGGTACCCAAGTCTTCTACAGGCAAGTTATGCTTAAGCATCTTGGGTTGACGACGGAGAATCTCGTCAATCTCATTCCTTTCTTCCATGAAGATCTCACTTTCGTGGTCTTCCATAAATTGCTGCAAAGCATTGTTAGGAGCTAGAGAAATAGACGCAGGTTGTTCAACTCGAAAATCCTCATTATGGGTTTCATTTTCACAAGGTTCTTTAGTAAATTTCGAAAAGTTAAACTCATAAGACTCCCCATCAAACTTTGTTAAGATTTTCTCCCTCTTGCAATCTATAATAGCTCCACAAGTACTCAAGAAATATCTACCAAAAATGATGGGATAAGTTTTACTAGCAGCTGAACCAAGTACTAGAAAATTGGCAGGATATTTAATCTTACCACAAAGAACTTCTACATCCTGCACAATACCAATTGGAGAGATGGTTTCTCTATTAGCAAGGTGAATAACCACATCAATCTCTTCCAACTCGCAGGGACTGATTTCATGCATAATTTCTTTATAAAGCTCATAAGGAATAGCACTTGAACTTGCACCAATATCACACAAACCATAATAGAAATGATCACCAATTCTAACAGATAGCACAGGGACACTAGCCTTTTTAGTTCTATTAGGATGTGAGACAACATTAGAAGCATCCTCACAAAAGACTATGTGCCCATCTTCTATACTTTTAGTTACAAGATCTTTAACAATTGCTACGACAGGTTCAATGCTTATTTGTTCATTAGGTTTTACAGTTCTCTTTTCACTTTTAGTGATTACACTAGTTATCACAGGATGATCCTTTACCTTATCTGGGAAGGGTATCTTCTCAATGTAAGGTTTAGGTAAAACATGATCAATAGTGCAATACTCAGTACTCACAATAGGAACACAGTCAATAATATCTTTATAAGGTGCATGGTACTTGCTCCATCCCTTTGTTGGGATTTCAATATAAGAAGCAAAAGCCTTAAAATAGTTTGTAATAACTTGTAAATCAAGACCATAAGCATTACTAATATTTTGAAAGTCATCAGTTCCCATAAAAGATTCAATGCATTCATAATCATAATTTATACCTAACTTTCTTCCTTTGTCATTCTCCCATGCTTCAGCATTATCTTGAATACGGTCCAAGAGATCCCATTTAGCTTCTTCTTCCATGCGAGTGAATGATCCAGCACAAGAAGCATCCAATAAATCCTTATCATGTAGAGAAAGCATTGCATAAAAGTTATTGATAATAATATTTTTGGGGAGCTCATGAATGGGACATTTGAGCATTAGTAACTTCAACATCCCCCAAGCTTGAGCTGTACTCTCTCCATCAAGAGGCCAAAAGTTGTATATTTGATTCCGATCTTTATGAATCTCGCTAGGAGGATAAAACTTTGAATAAAAGAGAGGCACTATTTCCTCCCATTCAAGAGCTTGACCATTCTTCAGCAGCTTATACCATTCCTCAGCTCTTCCTTTTAGTGATAATGAGAATAACTTCTTAACTTGATCTGTAGTAATACCTGCACACTTGAACAACCCGCATAATTCGTGTGTAAAGAGCAAATGATCACCGGGATGGACTGTTCCATCCCCAACATAGTAGTTATCCATAACACGATCAATAATTCTTGTAGGTATTTTAAAAGCATCATTCTCAGCAGATGGTGGTTCATCTACTACCTTAGCAGTGGTAGTAGCATTACCAAATAAGAAACTCAGCAAATTATCCATAACGAAAATAAAGCAACTACCAGAAGTAAACAATACTCACAGTAGAGGTTTCCTTTACCAGTTCCACTCTCCAATAGTGCTTCACTCCCTAGCAACAGCGCCAGAAAATAGTCTTGATGACCCACAAGTATAGGGGGTGTATCGCAGTATTTTCGATAAGTAAGAGTGTCGAACCCAACGAGGAGCAGAAGGTGCTGGCTAGTGGTATGGATCAGGAATTCTCTGCAAATACTTAGCAAACGGATTTTTAGGGGTTTTCGATAAAGCAAGGAAACAAAGTACGAGTTAATAAAAGACAGTAGGAATAAATGCAGCAAGTGGCCCAATCCTTTATGCAGCAAAGGACAAGCCGATCGTATTTCTATAGATGACCAAACGTTCTCCAGGACACATGGGAAGACTGTCAAGTGCTTTAAACCCAGATAGTCGATTAATCTTCTTTAGCTTGCTAAGTGTTGTGTGGGTGAACCTATGCTAATGTACCGCCCCATCCAAGACTAATACATACTTGTGATTAAACCCCCTTGCAAACATCCGCAAGTACAAGAAACTAATTAAGGTAGAAACCTAACCACAACTTTAAACTCTAAGACCCTTACGTCCCTTGTGCAATGGTTTCCTAACGGGGGTTCAGGTTTCTGTCACTCCGGCAACCCCTACGATTAGTAGCCAAATACACAATGCATTCCCCTAGGCCCATATAGGTGAAGTGTCATGTAGTCGATGTTCACATGACACCACTAGAAGAAGTACACCACAACTTAAATATCAAACTATTGAATCTTTCTCAACGCAACTCCACTACTAACAACAAGACTTCTCCCATGTCCTCAAGAACAAAATGAACTACTCACAAGACATCATATGGATCATGATCAGAGATGGAATAATGATGTATAACAATCTGAACATAAACAATAATTCAATTGTTCACTCAATAGCATCAACTACAAAGAGTAATCAACACCGGGAAAGTTTCCCCTAAGAACTATGCAAGATTCAACCCAATTGTTACAGCAATATGGAGATGGTGGTGAGGGTGCTGATGGTGATGATGATGATCCCGATGAAGTCCAGCTTGATGGTGGTGTTGATGGCGACGATCTCCCCTCTCCGGGAAGGAATTCCCCAGGCAGAAATCTATCTGTCGGAGAGATCTTTCTCTCTCGGTGTTTTCCGCCCCGCAGAGGCGGCGAAATCTTTCTGTGGTCGCTCTCCGAGTATTAGGGTTTCGGGAGGATTATATACGCCAGAAGGGAGAGCCAGAGGTGGGCCAGGGCGGCCACACCACCTAGTGGCGCAGCCTAGGGTGGCCCGTGCCAGGGGGTGGTGTGGCCCCCTGTGGCCCATCTCCACTCCTCCTTCTGGCTTCCTTCGTCTTCTGGAAAAATAGGATTTTCCGTATATTTTCCCGGATTTTCTGATCTTTGCGAATTTTGCCCCAAACAGCACCTTTTACATCAGAATCCTGACTACAGCGGTCCATGCTCCAAAAGTCATCAACCATGCAAAAATAGATGAAATAACATAAGTATCACCTCTCAATACGAAATATATCAATGAATAATAGTGAATTAAGACATAGAATAGTGATGCAAAATGGACGTATCAATAATTATCCAAGCAGTTAGTCCATGAGTGGGATAATTCTTTACCAAAGATTTCATTCTTTCCCAAGCTTGAGCAACATGTTCATTATCAGATTCTTTAAACTTCATTATTTCACTTCTCATAGATCTAATCTTAGCAGGAGGATAGTATTTTCCAATGAAAGCATCTTTGCATTTAGTCCAAGAATCAATACTATTCCTAGTTAAGGAATTCAACCATTCTTTAGCTTTTCCTCTCAAAGAGAAAGGAAACAATTTAAGCTTAATAATATCCCCATCTATATCCTTATGCTTTTGCATCTCACAAAGTTCAACAAAGTTATTTAGATGAGCAGCAACATCTTCATTACCAATACCAGAAAATTCTTCCCTCATAACAAGATTGAGTAAAGCAGGTTTAATTTCAAAGAAAGTAGCTTCAGGAACAGGTGGAGCAATAGGTGTGCACATGAAATCATTGTTGTTGGTGCTAGTGAAGTCACACAACTTAGTGTTTTCAAGAGTAGTCATTTTTTGTGTTTTTAATAAAGAAAGCAAACTACTAAAACTAAATTTTTTGTGTTTTTGATAAAGAAACAAGGAAACAAAGCAAGAAAATAAACTAATCAAAACAAAACCAATAAAGTAAAGAGATTGGTTATGAGGGACTCCCCTTGTGAAGATGTCCTTGACTCCCGGGTAACGGCGCCAGAAAAATACTTGCTAACTCGTGTAATAACGAGCTCGTTGGGGAACCCCAAGAGGAAGGTATGATGAGCACGGCAGTAAGTTTCCCTCAGTTATCAAACCAAGGTTATCGAACCAGTAGGAGCAAGGAAACACCTCCAAGGTGTTGTTGCCAACTTGGAATCCTGCACAACACAACCATAGAACTTTGCCCCCAATTTAAGTGAGGTTGTCAATCTCACCGGTTTTGCTGAAAACAAAGGATTAAACATATTGTGGAAGAAAGTAAAAGCTTGCAGAAAGTAAACAGAAAACAGTAAATAGTTCTAGATTGATGGTAAAAGAAAGGACCGGGGTCCATAGTTCACTAGTGGTGGTTCTCCTTAAGATATATAACATGTTGGGTGAGCAAATTATAGCGGGGCAATTGACAAACATCGAGAAAGCATACATGCATATACTAATCATCTTGACTCCTTTGAGATTCGATTGGGCATTACAACATTATACATAGACCGTAATCCAACTGCATCTATGACTAATAATCCACCTTCAGGTTATCATCCGAACCCCGTTCAGTATTAAGTTGCAAGCAACAGATAATTGCATTACGCATTGCGTGTAAAGTAAACAATACGATTGTTCTATGAACAAAGGGTTGTTGTTTTCTCCCTAGTAGCAACAGCACATCTAGTATCTTAGAGATTTCTGTCACTTCCCCAGATTACTAGAGGCATGAACCCACTATCGAGCATAAATACTAACTCTTGGAGTTGCTAGAATCTACTTGGCCAAGATAGCTACTAACAAAGGAAAGCATGCAAGATCACAAATAACAAAGACATGATAGGATCAATAATCAATCTGAAATAACATCTCAATATCCATCGGATCCCCGCAAACACAACATGTAGGATTACAAATAGATGATCTTGATCATGAACGGAGCTCACAAGATCTAAACATGACAGCACAAAGGAGAAGAATCAGCCATCTAGCTACTGCATGGACCCATAGTCCAAGGATGAACTACTCACGCATCACACCGGAGGCTTGCATGGTGATGAAGAAGGCCTCCAGGGTGAATTCCCCTCTCTGGCAGGGTGCCGGGAAGAGCTTCAGGTCCATCCCGATCTAGGGATGGAGACGACGGTGGCTACAGACTCTTTCGTGGAATTTTGATCGGGTACTTAGGGTTTCTGTATCGGATGCATCTTATAGTCAGAAGGGAAGGCCGAGGGGGTGCCCTGGGTGGCCGCACCACCCCTTGGCGCGGGCCAGTCCTGGCCGCGTGGCCAGGTGGTATGGCCGCCCCTGGCCCCTCTCCGTCTCGTATTCTGGCTTCGTGTCCCCCTCGGTGAAAAACTGACTTTGGCTTTTGTCCCGTCCAATTCCAAGAATATTCATTTTCTGACTTTCCTGGAACCAAAAATAGCAGAAAATAGGCAACTCGCACTATGGCATCTTGTTAATAGGTTAGTCCAAGAAAGTGTATAAAAATACTCCAAAGTTGGAACAAAACATAAGAAAGTAGATAAAAACCAAGCATGGAATATCAAAAATTATAGATATTTTAGCAACGTATCAAGTGGCATTAATGGAAGAGGTGAAGGTGCCAGTGTTTTGACCCGTTGCAACAAGCATGTTCTCACATGATCCATAGGATAAAAGCTGAGAACACATGTCACCAATTGTGGTTGAGGGATTTGCATTGATAGAAGCAACAAGAGGGGTGTATGTACCATCAAGACCGTTGAGGATGTAGTCCTTGAGCTCGTCATCATCAACCTTCTTGCCCGCAACAGCAAGCTCGGAGGTGAAACCTTTCATCTTTATGAGGTATTGAGAGGCGGCCATGTCGAGTTTCTTTGTGTTGGTGAGATTGCCATAGAGGGTAGAAATGCGAGACTTGGATTGTGTGGAGAAAAGCTCAAGAATTAAGCGCCATACATCCTTGGCATGGATGATGCCATAGACATGAGAGAGGAAATCATCACTGAGGGAATTGACGAGGAAGCTCACCACCGCTTGGTCCTTTGTAACCCAGGCATCATATTCTAGATTGGGTATTGTGATCTTTTTCTGGTTGCTATCTTCGGCCTCCAGAGTCTCGGGCGGTGCAAGATCTATGCCCTCGAGGATACTAAGTACACGGGCTCCACGGAGAGAGGGCATCACCTAGGTCTGCCATGAGAGGAAGTTGTCACGGTTTAGCTTTGTCGCCGACGGAGCACCGATGGTGGTCGGCGAGTTCGTAGAGGCAGACCTGGCGAACTAGGGTTTTGGATGGGAGGGTTGTTTGGAGATTTTGGGAAGGAAAAACCTAGGGGAATTGAAAGAACAGGCCTGGATCTATGGGGAGAGGTGGTTCCTGGATGTTTTAGAGAGGAGGAGATGGGCCGGCGGTGGTGGAGAAGGAGGACCCCAGCGATGGTGCTAGATGGGAAGAGGTGAGGCTCGTGATACCATGTTAGTTGTCGTAGATTGTTGAGGGAACGATGTGTACCCTTCTAGGGGGCATCGGTTACGTGTTATATGGCAAGGAAAAGCATCCTGCGTGGCTTACAAGAGGACCTGGATTAGTTGGAGTACTACTCCATACAACACCGAGATAAAGGAGAATTACAACTCTAACAGTTCCAAAAAAATACTACGAAAAGTAGTGCCCTGATTTAGTGCAAACGACATAAATAGAACTGTTCCTCACTAGGTCAATTTGATAAACAACACTCAGGATCCGTTTCGTCTCTGGTTATCTCACTATGCACCCTCATACAACATGGAAACGCTCTGTGACAACCACATGATCCTGACTGTTGTGTGTGTGGTGTGGTTGTGTGTGTGGGGGGGGGATGAGGGGCGCTGCATCAGTTAAACAAAAGAAACTTACACATGTGATGATGTTCATGCTCCCACAAATCAAAATGGCCCAGAAAATGCCCAAGATGATCTATTCCTGATTATCCACGACATACATGGGAAATGATAGACGGCTGCGTAAGTGGAGCCAGTACAACTGATTAATGAGCAATCATGAATTTCGTATCAACCTCATGAAAATTTAAAATTCATGTGCTGATAGAAGGTATTCAAATCAACGGCGGAAAATAAATTGTTTGGGGGAGATGACTGATGGCCCAAAATATATCGAGCTCGTTGGGGAACCCCAAGAGGAAGGTATGATGAGCACAACAACAAGTTTTCCCTCAGTATGAAACCAAGGTTATCAATCCAGTAGGAGCAAGGAAACACCCCAAAGGTGTTGCTAGCTGAGCCTTGGCAGGGCACACTACCGGTGCTAGTAGCAACATGGAGACCTGCACAACACAACCACAGAACTTTGCCCCCAACTTACGATGAGGTTGTCAATCTCACCGGTTTTGCTGAAAACAAAGGATTAATCGTGTCGAATGGAAGGAAGTAATAGTTTGCAGAAAGTAAACACAAAGCAGTAAACAGTTGATTGTAGATTGAAAGTAAAAGAAAGGACCGGGGTCCATAGTTCACTAGAGGTGGCTCTCCTTAAGATAGATAACATGATGGGTGACAAATTACAGCGAGGCAATTGACAAACATCGAGAAAGCATACAAGCATATACTAATCATCTTGACTCCTTTGAGACTTGATTGGGCATTACAACATTATACATAGACCTCCATCCAACTGCATCTATGACTAATAATCCACCTTCAGGTTATCATCCGAACCCCCTTTAGTATTAAGTTGCAAGCAACAGATTATTGCTTTACGAATTGCATGTAAAGTAAACAATACGATTGTTCTATGAACAAAGGATTGTTGTTTTCTCCCTAGTAGCAACAACACATCTAGTACCTTAGAGATTTCTGTCACTTCTCCAGATTACCAGAGGCATGAACCCACTATCGAGCATAAATAGGAACTCTTGGAGTTGCTAGCATCTACTTGGCCAAGATAGCTACTAACAATGGAAAGCATGCAAGATAACAAATAACAAAGACATGATAGAATTAGTAATCAATCTGAAATAGCATCTCAATATCCATCGGATCCCCGCAAACACAACATGCAGAATTACAAATAAATGATCTTGATCATGAACGGAGCTCACAAGATCTAAACATGATAGCACAAATGAGGAGAACCAGCCATCTAGCTACTACATGGACCCATAGTCCAGAGATGAACTACTCACGCATCACACCGGAGGCTTGCATGATGATGAAGAAGGCCTCCAGGGTGAATTCCCCTCTCTGGCAGGGTGCCGGGAAGATCTTTAGATCCCTCCCGATCTAGGGATGGAAATGACAGCGGCTACAGACACTTTCGTGGAATTTTGATCGGGTACTTAGGGTTTCCGTATCAGAGGCAATATATAGGCGAAAGGAGGAGGAGGGTGCTGGGGTGCCACACTGGCGCCCTTAGGGGGCCCCTTGCTGCAAGGCCAGGTGGTGTGGCCGCCTATGGCCCTTCTCTCTGCATTCGCTCCAAGTGTCCCCTCAAAAATAATAACTTTGGCTTTTGTCCCGAATTCCAAGAATATTCATTTTCTGACTTCGAACCAAAAATAGCAGAAAAAGCAGTGCATCGTGGCTCTTGTTAATAGGTTAGTCCAAGAAATCATATGAAAAGTACTCCAAAGTGTGGACAAAACATAAGAAAGTAGATAAAACCAAGCATGGAACATCAAAAATTGTAGATACATTTGCAATGTATCAACATCCCCAAGATTAACTCCTACTCGTCCTCGAGTAGGTAAGTGATAAAAAGAAAGAATAATTTTTGAGGTGACATGCACCATCATAAAATTTGATTAAAGTATTTGTGCATTCAAAGCTGGGATCATAGTACTTCAATCATAGCATGAAAGACAAAGTTCTAGCAATAAGGCAAAGAAACTATGTTACAACATGAAAAGGCACAAACAAAAGATTCACGAATAACAATGCTTTGCAAGACGTTTGTTTGTTTCGCATAAATAAAACATAGCATAGTAGTATTCAACTTGTCCCTCATAGAGTAGCAAATATAAATGCATAGGACACCTTCAAAGTTCATAAGAGTGACTAGATACAAATAGTTTAAAACAAGCAATATCAAGGTATGCGTCAATCAACTAGTCTTGGGACAATGCACATAGAACTAAGAATGGCCACTATGCTCTCAAAGTAGGTGCATAAAGGTAAAAGGTGGAGACTCAATATAATGGTGGAAGAAAGGCCTTCATAGAAGGAAGCAGAGATTCAAGTTTCATAAAGAGCTTCCAAAAATTATGGCACTTATAGGTTTCAGCTCTTATTGCCCCTATCATAAGCATCTTGAAGTGATTAAGGTTAAAGTGAACAAACTATGGTGTACATGCTTGACAAAGTATAAGTTAGAAATCTCATGTCCCTTGAATACGAGGGTTGCTCCTCATGCTACTCAAGTTTAGTCACCGGTAAGTTGTTGTCATCGTAAGTACATGTGTATCATAGAGAGCCGCCAACGGGGTACCCCTTGCCCGATGATACGGAAGAATCCCCATATCAAAATGACAAGGCAAGCAGACAACGAGCATCTCAACAATCTTCTTATTTACCATGGGAATATGGTGCTTTTTCTCTCTTTCCTCTTTTCATAATCTTTTTTTTCCTTTTCTCTTTTTTCTCAATATAGGACTCTATTTTTATAAGAAGAATGCTTCATAGACAACTCATTATGGTTACGCTGCAGGTTTCCACCATGTCAAGATGGATTGACCAATGCCCAGCGCTTTCTAACACATATACATAACTCCATGGACTTACAAGCTCCCCTTTCATTTCACACCGACGACATCCATAGACAAAAGAGCATGATATCAACTAGGTACAAAGTACCAGTGCAATGTTGAAAGCGTTCCCCATGACAACATGGTTCTGCTAATCCCCAACAAATAAGTGCAAGCATACACAACATAGACGACACAATGGTTCAAGTTTATTAAGGGCAAGAAAAGTAAAGTGTGCCATCAAGTTCGTGAGAGCTTTAATCACTAGTTTTCTCATAACAAGTTTAATTTGGAAGGTAAACAAAAACATGAATATACTTGGAATAGCTTAAGCTAGTAGGTAGGTATGGTGGACTCTTTGGAATAACTTGGTTTAGGGAGTTGGATGCATGAGTGGAACTCATACTTGGTTGCGAAGGCTAGCAAAAGACTGGGAGCGACAAACTAAGAGAGAAATAATAGCCATAATCATGCAGAGCGAGAAAACATCATTGATCAAAGCATAAAGTGATACTACAAGTTGAAAACTAAAGGATCATAAAGGCTATAGTGACTTGGGATAGTCATAACATGGCGTGAACATGCGCCAAGTCAACCCAAATAAAACATCAAAGGAGAATACCACAATACTATGCTTTAATATGCTAAAACAACGCATGATTCATCCAAGGAACATTAAGAAATCTCAATTGTTTATAACAAGTCGTGCTACAACAAAGAATACTAAACATAAAGCCAAAACAATATCAATCATGGCATGACAAAGCATAGGCCACAGTCAAAAACAAACTCTCTTTAACACTTAAGCATGAACTTTCCTACTCTTTTCCAAACCAAACCAAACTATTTGAAAACCAATGTATGAAAGAGGGGGTCCAACCAATTTATTCAGCAAACTAAGAAAACCAAGCAAACGAAAAACCAAAACGAAAACGAAAAAGAAGACGCTCCAAGAACAACACAACTGTGCTTGAAACAATAAAAATGAAGCGTTTGGAAGGAACCTGAGATTTTTATTGATGAAGAAGGGGATGCCTTGGGCATCCCCAAGCTTTGACGCTTGTACTTATTGGATATTTCTTGGGGTGACGTGTGGCATCCCCAAGCTTGAGCTTTAGTCCATCCGTCATCTCATTACTCATTCCTTCCATACACCTGAAATTTTTCCTTCATACAAAACTTCACACAATCTTTATTAGCAACATTAGTACACTCAAGATAATAAGTCTTAAGGTTCAGTTGTAACACCAAATAAACTTCCATTATAACACTAGCTACTGAAGCACTTCCCTCAAAAATCTCAATTCCCCAAAAGAACTCAAAAAGGAACCAACAAGAAGAAAATGCAGAAAATGGCAGAATTCTGTCAAAACAGACCAGCAGGTAAAGACGAATTTTTTCAAAGACCTTCTGTTGCTCAACTCAAAAAGTGTTTAACTAACTAAAGTTATATAACAACCTGGGGCAGAAGCACAAAAATTCATGCCTCAAAAAGACGTTCAGAGATTTTACACGAATTTTTATGGTGAAGCACAAAAATCTGTTTCGAGACAACAACTTTCCCAATCATTACTTCTCACTCATTATAGGTTACTCTTGGCACAAAAAGCAAATAAAAAGGATAAGGAGCGGTTATTACTGAAGTAATAACTTCCAAGACTCATCTAAAACTTTTGGGTTATCTCCCAATAAGTACTTTTCTTTAACGCCTTTAAGTTAGGCATACGCAAAAACTAAAATGGATAAAATAGAAGTAAGCGGAGATAATCATGGTGAAAACATTGTTTTGTTCAACAGGTTGATCAGGTCTTGTTACCAAAACAATTCCATATGAGACAAAAATTTGTATCCCACTAATGATTATGTAACCTCAACCTTGATAGCAATGGTCCCAATCATAATAGTTTCAAATTTTTCTCTTGGTATGGAACAATATATTTCTCCAACTTTAATGCCCTCAACATGTTCAATTGAATTCAAACCATAAGTCCTTTCAATCTTCTTGGAGAAATAGACAGTATGTTCCTTGTCATTAACATTAAAGGTAACCTTTCCTTGATTACAATTAATAACAGCTCCTGCAGTATTAAGAAAAGGTCTCCCAAGAATAATATACATATTATCATCTTCAGGCATTTTTCAAGCACAACAAAATCAGTTAATATCAAGCAATTATGAGCCACTTGAACAGGTACATCCTCACATATACCAAGAAAAACAGTGGTATATTTATCAGCCATTTGCAAAGATATATCAGTTGGTATTAATTTTTCTAGTTGAAGCCTCTTACAGAGAGAGAAAGGCATAACACTAACTCCAGCTCCCAAATCACACAAAGCAGTTCTAACATAACTGTTCTTAATAGAGCAAGGGATAGTTGGAATCCCTGGGTCTCCAAGTTTCTTTGGAACCTTACCATTAAAGGAATAATTAGCAAGCAAAGTAGAGATTTCTTCATTAGGGATCTTTCTTTTATTCGAGACAATATCCTTCATATACTTTGAGTAAGGAGGCAATTTAATAGCATCAGTCAAAGGAATTTACAGGAATAAAGGTTTCATCCACTCACAAAACTTATTATAGTGTTCATCTTCCTTTGACTTGTGTTTCTTATCAGGGAAAGGCATAGGTTTTTGGACCCAAGGCTCTCTTTCACTACCATGTTTCTTAGCAATAAAATCTTCTTTAGTGTATTTAGTATTCTTAGTGTGCTTTTCAGGTTCTTCTTCAACTTTTTCTTCATTTGGAGCTTCATTTTCTTCATTATCACTTTCAGTTTCAGCATCAGAAATAGATATACTATTAGGATCTATAGCAGGTTCAGAGGGTTCTACAACAGTTTTATGTTTCTTATTTCCTTTCTTACAAGTAGAGCCACTATTTTTAACTTGTTGAGAATCCTACTCAATTCTTTTGGGATGCCCCTCAGGATATAGAGGATCCTGGGTAGCAACACCACTTCTAATTCTAATTTCATAAGCATGTTTTTCTTTAGCAACATTAACTAGCAAATCTTTTTGCACTTTAACGAGTTGATCTATTTGAGTTTGAGCCATTTGAAAGTGTTTAACAATCATTTTAACATCATTAGAGGTTATTTCCACAATATCTTTCAACTCAACAATAGCTCTAGTGTTTTCCATTGGATGATTTTGCACCCTTTTATTAAAATTATCTTGCTTAACAAAAAAGATATCGAATTCTTCTAAGCATTGATCAGGAGGTTTAGAATAAGGGATATCACATTCATCAAAGTGTTGGAGAGAGTGTACCTCGATAGTGGATGAGTAGGGAATAGGCTTACATAACTCTTCAATAGGAGGTAAATTCTTGACATCTGCAACTTTAATTCCTTTCTCCTTAAGACATTTCTTAGCTGCATTCATCACTTCATCATTTAATTCAATAACTCTCCTCTTCTTTGATGTTGGAATAGACACTGGTATAGTAGGTTCAGGTACAATTACTTCAGGTATAGCTTGTTCAGGAGGATTCCAATCTTCATAATTCTTGCTTATTTTAGCCATTAATTCCTCAGCTTCCTTGGGAGTCCTATTCCTGAAAACACAATTAGCACAACTATCTAGGTATGTCCTAGATTCTTCGGTTAGTCCATTATAAAATATATCAATAAGCTCATTCTTAGGTAATGGAGTTCCAGCCTGTGCATGAATCAAAGCACAAAACCTTGCCCAAGATTCAGGCAATATCTCTTTTTCTCCCTATTTAAAATCAAAAAGTTCCTGCAAAATAGCATGTCTAGCACTAGGAGGAAAATATTTCTACAGGAAAGTACTAATCAAGCAATCAAGGCTATCAATAGATCCAGGAGGTAAATTACTAAACCAAGTTTTAGCTTCTCCTTTCAGTGAAAAGGGGAAAATCTTAGCAACAAAGTAAGTACGCATCTTAATATCATCAGAAAACAAGCCACTCATGGTAGAAAGTTCATTCATATGTGCTACCGCACTTTCATTCTTAGTTCCACAAAAAGGTTCTTTCTCAACAATAGCTATGTAAGATAGATCGAGAGAGAAATCATAATATTTATCTATAATTTTTATGGGAGAAGCAGCAAACTTAGCAATAGGAGATAATTTGGGTCTAATAGTACGCCTCTCAAGGAGACTCTTAGCAGCGCTCCTATCATGGGTGTTTTTACATTCTTTAATAAATTCATCGGTCATCTCCACATAACCATCTTCAATATCATAACTTTCACTAGACTTAGGTGAACTAACAGGTGTAGTAGTGTCTTCATTAGGAGTTTTAGAATTTCCAGCTATAGTTCTAGCAATCGTAGCATCTAGGAAAGGACCTAATGAACCACTCTTATCAAGCACAGTAGAAGCAGCATCATAAGCATCAGAAGTTTCAGATTCAGCAGTAGTAGCAGTGTGTGTAACATGTGTATGTGGTGGTGTAACGAGCTTACTCATAACAGATGGTGAATCAAGAGCAACAGAGGTGTTCGGAACTGTACCTCTTCTTGTAGTGGATGGTAAAATAGGAACCTTGCCATCACGAGACTTACCCATGATGGATGGATAGCAGCGAATAATATAGAATCCAAGTGAACTTGATAAATAAAGCTATGCTCTCCGGCAACGGCGCCAGAAAATAGTCTTGATGACCCACAAGTATAGGGGGTGTATCGCAGTATTTTTGAGGGAAGTGAAACCCAATTTATTGATTCGACATAAGGGGAGCCAAAGAATATTTATAAGCCTTAACAACTCAGTTGTGAATTCAGCTACACCTGGAAACAATCTTGCTCACAGCAGTTTATCAGTAGCAACAGTTTTGTAGTAGGAATAGCACAGTAGTAGCAGTAGTAAAGTAAAGACAGTAGTAACAATAGCAGTAAACAGTAGGATTCGAGTGCGGTAGGCATAGGGATGGATGGACGGGCGTTGCATGGACAAGACAATTCACATATCAATCAGAACATAGGGCAATTGCAGATAAATAAGATAAAGCATCCAAGTACTAGATAATCATAGGCATGTGTTCCATATATACTCATACGTGCTCGCAATGAGAACTTGCACAACATCTTTTGTCCTGCCAGCCCGTTTGCAGCGGGGCCTCAAGGGAACTACTGGCAATTAAGGTGCTCCTTTTAATAGAGCACCGAAGCAAAGCATTAACACTCCATGAACACATGTGATCCTCACATCAAAGCCATCCTAACCTGTTATCCCGATTTCTCTCACTTCGAGGCCATTGGTTCAGGACAACAACATGTGTATACAACTTGCAGATAAGACCATAAACAATACTATCATAATGAATCAATAATATGTTTAGATCTGAAATCATGGCACTCGGGCCCTAGTGACAAACATTAAGCATAACAAGTCGCAACAAAGTCATAAAGCACTAATAAAAGATACTAGGCACCATGCCCTAACAATCTAATGCCATTACATGAACGATCTCATCCAATCCCTACCATCCCCATAGCCTACAGCGGGGGATTACTCACTCATAGATGGGGGAAACATGGATGGTCGATGGAGAAGTGATGGTGATGATGGCGATGATCTCCTCAATTCCCGTCCCGTAGGTGCCAAAATGGAGTTTTTGGTGCTGTTTCGTGGAACCTGGTGGTGGCGGCGGAGCGGAACTCCTTCTGGAAAAACGTTGACCTCCCCCTCAGTTTTTAGGTCAGAAGGCATCTTATAGGCGAAGAGGGAGACCGAGGGGGTGCCAGAGGGGCCCACACCATGCCCTGGCGCGGCCTGGGGGTACCCGCGCCTAGGGGGTGTGGCCAGCCCCTGGCCCTCCTCCGTCTTGTATTCTGGCTCCGTGAGTCTTCCGGAAAAATAGGCACTTTGGCTTTTGTCTCATCCAATTCCGAGAATATTCATTTTCAGACTTTCCTGGAACCAAAAACAGCAGAAAACAGGCAGGCATTGTGGCTCTTATTAATAGGTTAGTCCAAGAAATCATATGAAAAGTACTCCAAAGTGTGGACAGACCATAAGAAAGTAGATAAAACCAAGCATGGAACATCAAAAATTATAGATACATTTGCAATGTATCAAGGAGCACGGGCTGGTCGCTTCATCCTCAGATATGAAATTAAGTAGAAGTGCGTCATCATCAGGATCACTAAAAGTCAAGACAAGCAATCACAAGATCAATAGCACCAATAGTAACCCATTTGTCTGGCGCAGGAACGAAAACATGACCTATAGAATCCACTGGTCTACCATTGACCAGTGACATCTTGTTGCCACAGACCGAAAGGCTAAAACTGATGACAAGTGAGTACACCATACTTGTGAAGACGAAAGGCTAGATAAGCACACTCTCTAGTTCCGAACGACACGGCGGCGTGCGTGGTTACCATCGGGGGCCTAGAAGGCAACGATGTCATCGTTGTTCCCGGTGGCGTGATCCTGGACCTGGGGAAGTGAGGCACCGAAGAGGTTTACGCCTTGCGCGGTGGCAGCCTAGAGTAGGACGATGTCGAGATTCGCGTATGCAGGAGCGAGGTGGGGAAGCATTGCGATCAGGTTGTCTTTCACCCAGCCGGCTTGGAGAAGCGGGACGAGGTTATTCATGGCAGCGGATCGATAATCGACGTGGGAAAACATATCGCCGAGGAGGTCCTATCGTCCTGGTTTCCCTCGTTCGACTGCAAAGGATTCAGTGGTTGCGCCATCCTCACCGACGGGACAGAGCTGCAAAGGAGAGGTTTTTGGTCCGAGGTTTCTAGGATATGCCTGATATGCCTATCGTTTGCTAGCTAGACCGAGGGCCAGTCCAAACAAAAATTTGGCCCGAGCAAAATAAAAATAAATATGTTTTATACTAAACTATTATACTTATTTGAACTTATGTTCGTTATTCTAGCATATTAATAAGAACAATTCTATTTAGTTAGATGGCATAATTAACCACATGTGGAAAATAATTATAGTATTTTTTTGTTATTAAGTTGTAATGTATCACTCAATGGTTTTCTTGTGCTAAATTTAATTGTAATAAAAATTCCTTCTTAAATTAATTATCCGCGGTGAAATAAATTATGTATTAGATACATAAGAGTTTCTCTTTGTGTATTTGTGTCGATATATATAATTTAACATCATTAAATATCAAGATAGAGATCTTTAAAATATACGCTCGAAGAACTATCATAACTAGGGGTGGTTCTAGTGTATTATTAGGATATATCTTTCATATATCTTACCAAAAGTTTAAACCATGCTTCATTTTTCTAAAACCTTTGGAAAATTCTCACAAACCTAAAGCTTCTGAAATTTCAAAAAATCTTAGGTATCAGAGACGGAGTCTAAAAAATACAATGCAATTATTGAATGATTTTTAAAAAAAATAGATTTTTTTTTCTCAAATTTGACCTTTAATAAAATAAAAATAACAAAACAATAGCATCTAAGTACATATGAACATACTTTTGGAAAATAAATAAAAATATCACATGTGTAGATATTGGGTAGAAACACAACCGTTGTGAAATTTTATAAGATATATGATTGTCGATGACCTGTGCAAAAATCTTAAAATGAGTTGTCATATAAAAGGCTAAGTAACTACTAGTTTTGTTTCTTGTTTAGATTTTTTGTACAAACTCTTGTATTTGTTTGTGGATTAAATCTTTTGATATTCACTTAGATAGTCAAAATTTAGAAAAATACTTTCAAGCCAAGAATAACAAGAAAGAGTGAACTCATTTCACAGGCTGCGTGTGTGCTATTTAAGTATTATTAAGAAACAAAAATACATATTATCCCCAAACGGGGACATGCGGAAAATTATATACTGATTGAATATAGTAAGATACACACTACTATACCACCCAATGAATAAAATACATCCACCCCTCTGCCCCATGATATGGACCAACCCTGGGCGAACCAGGGATAGCTAAAAACTCGTTTGCAAGATGCGAACAGTTTGATCAACAAGATCCAAGAAGAACTGACTAAAAAAAAATTGATTCTCTGATGGCGGAGTCGACGATGGCGATCGGAAAGGGAGACCGGACAGAACAAGCGTCTAGAATGGTGAAAAAAGTAAAATGGAAGTGACCGAGTTTTCTCTCTCAAACTGCTCCTTATTGGCGTCTACAGAAAAGCTGATTCTTACAGCACGTACTATGTCCACCAGCGCGTGCATGTGCCACTTTGGATTGCAAAAACCACTATCTTGAAACCACAAATCATTTGTGTAATCAATTGCAAGGATCTAAATTACTCTCTCATTTTCAAACTAAATGTCATAAATTTGAGTAAATTTGGATGTATGTATATACTAAATAGTGTTTAGATAATCCAAATTTAGGAAAAACCGCGGCATCTATTTTGAGAGGGAGGGAGTGGAGTTTAAATTGAGACTTTAGAGTGTGGGCTCAATAGTAAAATGTTTACATGCACCATTGAAGTTTGATCCAAATTTATAATGGAGACTAACTTTTGATAAGCAGAGCGAAACCCATCGCCAGAGGCTTGGGCCGAGGGAGATTTGGATCGTTACCACCGTCTATAAATACCTATTGTAAGCCGTCGGTCAGGGTGTATTGCATCATTGGAAAACTCACGAGATTGTATTAACACTCCCGATACAGCGAAGTTTTGCAGGCTCACACCCGTCTTTTTTCCTCTCTTTGTTGAAAAGATTTTTTCACGTAAAAATCTTGTGTCTCCTATGTGTGTTTTTGTTCATTTTTCTTTATCTAATTATTGCATTTATAACATGCATCGGCCACATTAATAGTCCCACATGAGCGGCCACGTGAGTAAACTGCAAAAACTACGCTTTCGGCGACACTTTTGTGCAGATCACATGCTATTTGGGTTTGTTCTGGTTTTTTTCAAAAGTTTGGAAATGTAACTAAAATTTAGTGAAATCTAAACAAAAAATTCAAACTTCTTAAATGGCAAGTTGGATGTTTTATAGTTTGGTCTTTTTTTTTGTAGATTCGCCAAAATTATGATCAAAATTTTAAAGTCTCTAAAATTCCACTAATTTATTCAATGCTCACTAACTAGTATGGCAAACTTTGAGATAGTTTTGATAAGACCTTTTTAAGTTTGGTCAATTTTCAAAATAATTAAAAAATCTAAAATCAAGTACTCCCTCTGATACATAATAAGTGTTGCTGACTTAATGAGTGTCGCTGATTTATTATGGATCGAGGGAGTAATTAATACAGTATTTATTGATTAACAAAAACTCTTTTAGATAATATTGACCAGCCTTTTGAAGTTTGCTCAATTTTGATCAAATTTTGATTTTTTCAAGAACGCCTACAAAATTAAGTCCAAACTAGAATAATAGGGTCTTAGCCTGGAGAGCATGCCCACCTATCCAAAATGGTGCCAATAGGGATGGAAGGTGATTTGGACATCAGTCTAATTTATAACATCAATGGTTGGTGGTTTCTGCTTTTTACCGGACGCCGCATCCAAACCAGGAGAGGGAAATAGTGAGAGGTTTAGGGCTTGTTAGATTTACATGGTGATATATAATGCCACGGTCACATCGGCAATGATCGTCTATGTTCAATTGTTTGCTTATATGCCCACTTCGAAATTGGTCTGTCAATAATAGTCGTGGTTCATGTGGCCTACCAACATCGACAATAATCAATCCATTTTTAATTGTTGCTAATGTTGTACTTTAGCGACCACCCAATTTTGGCAGGTGTCACCACCCTCACTTTTTTACTTTTAACCTTGTGCCTCGCAAATATCATTGCCTATTCGGGTGTCCTTAGTACAACCTTATACTAGTAGTGGACCAAGAGTTGAAGTTAAGTATGGATGTTGGAGTTAATTTTGACATTATCATTCTTGACGCTGATCCTAGCCCCCATACGAAGACCTTCACTATAATAACCGAAATACGCACCCTACATTCATTTTTGTGTGTTCATCTACGCTACTCAAGATACCAGTACTCTTTTGTTGCCATGACCTAGGTAAAAAGTGTGCGGACCATGCCTACAGGAGACGTAGTGTTTGGCGTCATTGTCTTCCAATTGACATATGAGATGACATATAGGAGGACAACCGGTTAAGACTTAAGAACATGATTTACCCAACTATACTACTAACACAATAAAATAAACAAATCTATTGCTATGCACTGTTTGAGTCCTCGATTCTTCACCTTCTTCCATATCATATAGTCCTATAACAATCTTGGTTTCCTGTGATATTGTCCCCAACGAGCAACCTGCAAGTGATTCTCTAGTAGGGTTTTGCAACTCTAGCAACCTGGAATTCCTCCTCGTCGTCATCTTCAAGAGGATCTCGGTTGCACTTGAACATGAATCACATGAAGCCAAATATCGATAGGGTAACAAAAATGCTCAGGACATACGCTAGCACTTTCAATGCCTTGTGCTTTGTCTCTTCCGCAAAGGCATTGCCGAGAACTCCCCCAATTGTAGTACTAAAGACTAATAATGTTATGAAGACAAACTACAAAATAACAAACCAAAAAAAATAAAACGTAAGTGCGCAATGCAACCACTTCGGTAGACAATCCTGAGTAGAACAGAGGACATGTAAACACAACGATAGAATATCTGCAGTGAAAATAATGCTACCAATGCTGGAGGTTATGTATGTATATATTAGGCATGATTTCCATCACAAACACGCGAATTATAATTTTATATGCTTCTTCCATCTTAAAATATAATATGCACTTTGATTTGGTATAATAAAAATCTATACTATTATGTGGTTTATATGACATTGAATTAGTGTCACCAATTAAAAAAATACTTCATCTTTATTGTGATTTTATATGACAAAAAAACATAGTGATTGAATGATTGTTGGTCAAAGTTTTGTCTCAGCCAATTAAGACACACCTTCCATTTTGACATGAAATGAGATTGTTACTGTAAAGTTGTTGTGTTAAGTAGTGTATAAAGAGAACCACACGGACTATTTAGAAATTGAACAACAAAATATTGTGTCAGATTCTGCTACTTCTTTGTGGGATGGGCAAGTAGGTTTGCTCCAACAAAGATCTTGAAGTGTTTACGACCACTATTCTTTCTAGTATTTTTATTGTTTGAACTAGATTTTTTTTCCTTCTCTCCTTTTTATTGTTTTTCTATTTCTCTTTCTCTAAGACAACTACCGGGAGATACAGTAGACCCTGTCCAAATTATAATAGACTTAGTTAAAAAAATGTAATACACATAGTTCAAAACACAATATATATGTAAACCAACCTGTGGTTGGGTGGCTAGGAGGGTGGTTGTACTCCCAGTCCACCAGAGTTCAAACCCTAGGTTTGACACTGTGTGTTGCATAAAAAGCGGAATATTCTTTCAGTGGGAGGCGATGTTCCCGTCGACAGCGAGGCGCCCGTGGTGACTTCATCAATCTCAAGACCCGCTCTGCCGGGTCAGTCTATCGGAGGTGCTCATAGGGGTAGGGTGTGCGTGCATGCGTTCATAGGGGTGGGTGCATGTACGTGTTGTGAGCGTCTACGATTGAACTGTGTTTTAAAAAAAAACATAATATATATACTCCGCTTAGAAAGGCAATACATACAGTGGGTATCAAAGATACAGTACAGCTCATAAAAATGCAGTTACAATCAGTTTATTAGATTATAATATAGCAAATTAAAAACATAGTGCATACCATACAAATTTAGAAATGAGTAAACATGGTTGAAAATTGCAAGACTCACTCAATAAATGGGAGTAGATTATTTAATGCAGAAGTGTAAAAACTCATATTTTTTTGATCGCTAAGTGCCGTACCGCACACAAGGCCAGCAGCACACGAGTAACCTCGTGGACGGGGTGTGCTTTCATATAGCATGTAAAAACTCATTATTCTCCATATATGTGTAAGAATGCAACAGAATACGCACTACAATAAAACAGAGTACGGGCCATATCTCATCAAAATAGAAGTGAGGGTGAAAGTAAATTTCGATTTGATGCCTCCATTTAGAATCAACGACTTCAATGTTTCAAAATCGAAATTTAAAATGATGACATTGTATATTTTGGAAGTTTAGCTCTTTCAAACCAAGCACGGGAACGTTGTGCTCGACCCATGATGATTGTGTAATGTATATCGTTATTTGTTATTGTGAAATTCTTGTAGTATTATGTATGCTGCAAAAAGAGATCTTGTATTACCTAGGACTGCGTCAAACAGTATCGCACACCCAAACCATGAAACTGTTTCCACGCAAACTAATAATACCAAGTACTCCCTCCGTTCCAAAATAGATGTCGGAAGTTTGTCAAAAATTTAGATAAATCTATATACTAAATAGTGTCTATATTTAACTAAATTTTGATAAATTTGCGATATCTATTTTGAGACGGAGGGAGTAATAAAAATTTCGAAGAGCAGACCCACGTACCAGGGATGATAAAAGGGCGACAATTTCTTTCTACATGCCTCCCTCGCCGCCGGGTACTGCTGCTCATCGTCGAAGTACGCCGCCGTCTTGAAGTGGTACCAATACTCTCTAAACACGGTGGCCGTGCCTTGACCCTGAGCGCGAGCGCGAGAGCCGCCCGCCCTCGTGACCAGGACAGCTTTTGAGTCCCGAAATCCTGCTCGCTGGAGAGAGACCCCATCATCCTATAGTTTGCCCTAGGTCGGTCTAACCGTGTCTAGAGCCTTGTGGATTCCTAGTCTACAATTTTGAATAACGATAAAAAACGAGGAGAAGAATACGAGAGACATATAAAAAATTAGATAAACAAGAAAAAGTAGTAGATATGTTTATTCGATTGGTGTTGGTTTAATCGTCCCGCATCCTCATGTATATAAGTAGTGGTTGGAATTTTCGTGAAAGAAATAGGGTTGGATTCACGTCCAAAACCCTAATTGGACTCTAGCTTGGATGGACAAACCTAAACTTTTCGTAACTATTCGGTTAAAAACTTATCTACACCTTCCGAACTATTTTTGAGGTAGTAAACGAGTTGTGATTGAATAAAAGTTGTTCGCCTTGAAAAGAAAAAGAACTTTCATGTTCAACACTTTTTCATTTGACCTGATTTTGATGGTCTTCTGTTCTTGTTTTCGTCTCAAACTCGGAATTTGGTCGAATGAATTTATTTCTGTTCCGTAATATTTTGTTTCTGTAGGTCGTATACTTGCTTAGGTTAATATGACTCCAAAAGCAAAGTCATATGAACTCGAAAACCCGAAAAACTTTTATGTTCAACATTTTTCATTCGAGTTGATCTTGACCACTTAATTTAGGTCATAGGCAGATAGATTAATTTAGCGGTTTTCATATCACCTTCGGAGATTTGCTCGCACCCAAGGGCAGATATTGTGTGTGGTCAGACGGCGCCCAACCCGAAAATTCAGGTTTCAATAGTATTTTAACTCTTAAATTTGCATACTATCTCGGATCATGATGAATCAAAAAGCAAAGTTGTTTGTCTCAACAAGGCGCACAAATTTCATGTTGAAGATCTTTTCATTTGAGATCATATTAAAGGAGTCATAGTCGAAGGCTACATATATCAATCTTAGAGTCTTCTCTAAGCGCTAGCTTAATCAACTATCAAGCCTGATCATGCCACGAATCGATTTGATGGGAATGATGCATCTTTACTGAGAAATAATGACTCAAATGCTCATGATTCATAATAAGTTATCGGCTCAAAGTGAGTGCCAACACATGCCCCCCGAATTTTTCTATCAGAGCTTGCGTGTCAGAAAATAACTTGATCCACATTTAGTCTGAGGATGACGTTGACACTCCATCAGCCATTCGGTCTTAGGGCGATAAATCTATATGGGCCATATGTGCTAAGGGCAAGAAATATATATTGGCCATTTTATGCCTAAGATTTTTGTAACTTGCGTATAAATTCTCCAAATATTTTCCTTTGAGAACAACCACATTATCTTGACGATTGATGGATATCACAAATTCCTTCCTAAACATCTCCATAATGATCCTCTCCTATTATTGATCAAGTGCTCTGGAAGAATATCACCAACCGTTCGATAATAAAGGTCATTACCTATTAATGATTATTTGAAAAAGCACCCGCCAAACGGTTATGTTCACCCTTTAGTTAAGATTTTACATGTAATCAACAATTGTCTTTCTCTGATCTTCATCTTCACCTATAATAGATCTTTCATTAGTGCCCTATGTGGTGGTCTCCAGTTCAGCCTTACCTATGTCGACAAAACGAAGTATCGACTTTTGTGGATTATGAAGTACTACCTCTGTTAGGAATTATTAGTCCTAAGGGCCAAGTTGCTAATACCAAGACACTTTATAACTCTCTCATTAATCTACGCATGCACTAATAGTTTTACATGTATAAGAGAAGTGAGAAGAAAAGAAGAGCATGCATTGGACGAGAGAGACTAATAAATGCGATGGCCCTTATAATCTCAAACAATATAAAAAAGCTCTCGGGACCTATAATCCCAAACAGATTTAGTATACCATGAATAACACGAGAGACGGATGTTTGTTGATCCATCTCACTTGCTCTTCAGTTTTCATGTCTAGATATATGAGCAATGATAAATCAATCCAAGATGAAATTTATGACATGTATCTAGATAAATAACAAGTGATTCGTCAAAACAATGGTAAACCATGGACATTTTTGCACTACTCATAACGAATCACTAGAAGGCTCAGTATGTGTAGCACCTATAGCAGTAAAATTTTTATAACAAATAGCAAAGATGCATATTCGGCCTGATTCTTTATGCAATATATTCTAAGCGGCATGAATCTTCAAAAATAGTAGCATAAGGAGATAAATAAACAACACCAACGCATTGGCTATTTCTTTTTGAAACTGAACAACCAAAATGTAATATCCATGGTACTATAGAGACAGGATCAATATTAAAATCATGCTCATCTCTGATGCATAAAAATGAAACTGAAAACAATTTGGCCTTTCATAGATTAGATTAATAAGCCAAATCATCAAAGCATAAGAATAGGCACAACTTATGTTAAATGCATACCTTTTCTCGGTTTCCAATAACACTAAGGACGATGTTAGAAAACCACATCATCCATGATTATATAATGATCTTAGGACGATAAAATAAATATCATCCATATGTCTTTTCCCAGGTGACCTTAGTGGATGTTCCGATCCAGACCGCCCCTTAGGCCAATACTAGGGGTACCCCCTCAGGTCTGTTGGCACCCCATCGTCAATGGAAAAAAGGGACCCGTGCCTGATGCGGGTGGGTTTCTACAACATCCGGGGATTCGGCAAACCGAGCTGCCGTATCCACATCAAGGACTTCATAGCCCGAGAGAGGCTAGATTTTGTGGGCCTCCAAGAAACCATCAAAACCTCTTTCTCCCTGGCCGAGCTGAACATCATAGATCCAGGGATGAGATATGCTTGGCACTCACTCCCGTCTAAGGGGCACTCTGGGGGTATTCTCATGGGGTGAATGAGGACCTCTTCGAGGTCGAGGAATGGAGTAGGGGATCCTTTTTTGTTCATGCAGACGTGCTCCATATCGACTACTCCCTACGTTGGTCGATGTTCGTGGTCTATGGACCGGTAGACCACCGACGCTCCCAGGAGTTTCTCGAGGAGCTCGCGATGGCTGTGGGAGCCTGCACGCTTCCCCTGGTCGTGGGGGGAGATTTTAACCTAATCCCAGGGGGGCCAGGATAAAAACAACGATAATATTAACTGGCCCAGGGTACACAAGTTCAATGATTACATTGCCACGCTGGCGTTGCGCGAGATCCGTCGGGAGGCGCGAGGTATACCTGGACCAACAAGCAGTTGAACCCGGTGCGGTGCGTTCTGGATAGAGTCTTCATGTCCCTAGAGTGGGATGCCCTATTCCCCCTGTGCACCCTCATGGCGGAGACTAGTATAGGTTCTAACCACTCCCCACTGATCTGTAGCTCCGGGAGGAGCTTAAGAAACGAAGAACTCGCTTCTTCTTTGAGAATGGGTGGGTGGAGCGGCCAGATTTTGGGGGCCTTATTAAGGATAAATGGAAGGCGCTGCTGGGGGCCGAGGGACCCCAGGTGGACCCTATCGACACCTGGCAGTCGACCTCGGCGGGGCTTCGCCAATTCCTCAAAGGCTGGGGGCCAACCTGGGCAAGCCAGATAGGGACTAGAGGGACGAGATCCTGCACCAAGTGCAGGCCCTCGACCTTCAGGCGGACACAGATGGCCTACTCGGCGAAGGCTGGGCCCTGAGGTACCACCTTTGAAGGGCAACTTACCCACCTGGACAGGGTGGAGGAAGAATATTAGCGGCAATGCAGCCGTCTGAAGTTGATGTTGAAAGGTGATGCCAACATGGCCTACTTTCATGCGATCACCAATGGCAGGAGGCGCAAGTGTAGTATCATGAGATTGTTCTTGGATCGGGGGATCCTCACTAGCCCCAAGGACCTCCAAGACCATATCTATGACTTCTACAGAGACCTGCTGGGAGCAGAGGAGAGCCTCGGAGGGTTCCGTCTGGCCATGGATATGTTCACAGGCCCGAGACGGGTCTCGGAGGCAGAGAACACGAACCTCATGCTCACCTTCATGGGGGAGGAGATGGACAGGGTGTTGGCCAGCATAAAAGCCGACACCCCGCCGGGGCCAGATGGTTTCCCGGTTTCATTTTTCAGACGTTTCTGGGCCTTGACCAGCAGCTGGTGCTGGCGATCACGAATGGCTTTGCCCTTGGGAGGGTGGACATTGCACAACTTAATTTCGGGGTCCTGACCCTCATCCCCAAGGTGCAGGGGGCGGAGGACATCATGTAGTTCAGACCTATTGCACTGATCAATGTTATTTTCAAGTTTGTGGCGAAGGCGTACGCCCTCCGCCCCCCATCACGCATCGGACCATCAGCCGAACGCAGTCTGTGTTCATCAAGGGGAGGCTTTTACACGAGGGGGTCATCTCCCTCCAAGAGATTGTGCATGAGACAAAGGTCAGGAAGCACATGGGTGTCTTCCCGAAGCTAGACTTTGAGAAGGCTTACGACTGGGTCAATTGGACCTTCCTTCAAGAGGTTCTGCTCAGAAAAGGTTTTGAGCCTAGTTGGGTCTACAGGGCCATGGGTCTGGTCATGGGAGGCCAAGCGGTGATCTCTATCAACGGGGAGGTTGGGAACTTCTTTCGTAATGGCCGAGGGGGGAGACAGGGGGGACCCACTCTCGTCGCTCCTTTAGACTTTGTGGTCGAGGCACTGGCTGCCATCCTAGAGGCGGCCTGCAATACCGGGCACATCTCGGGCATGATCCCGCATCTGGTCTAGGGAGGTGTGTCACATCTGAAGTATGCGGACGGCACCATCATCATGTTTGAACCGGAAGAGTTGGCTATTGCCAACCTCAAGTTCATCCTCCTTTGCTTCGAGTGCATGTCAGGCCTCAAGATCAACTTTCTCAAGAGCAAGGTCATAGTGCTTGGCACCTCCGAGGCGAAGGCCACCAAAGTCGCGAACATGCTCAACTGCAGGCGGGGCTCCTTCCCCTTTACGTACCTTGGCCTCCCGATCGGAGATGGGGCGCCTACTACAGCGGACTAGAACCTATACTAGTCTCCGCCGTGAGGGTGCACAGGGGGAATAGGGCCTCTGTTGATGAAGGTGGCTAACAGGACTGACCCATGGATGGGAAAAGTCATGTTGTCAGCTAGGCGCCTTACGCTTATCAATGCGTGTGTGTCCAGTCTCCCGATGCACGCTATGGCGATGTGTCTCCTAGGAGAGGGGGTCCACAAAGAGTTGGACAAGCCGCGCTCCCAGTTCTTCTGGGAGGCGAATGGACCAAAGAAGAAGTATCACTGGGTTAGATGGGAGAGCCTGTATAAGCCCAAGGCCAAGGCCTTGGGGGCCTGGGCATCTTGGACACGAGGTTTATGAATGCATGCCTCATGATTAGGTGGATATAGAAGCTCTACTCCGGGGACCAAGGGCTTTGGGCGGAAATTATCAGGAACAAATATCTCCGCAACAAAGACCTACTGGTGGATGAGCACACATCAGGATCGCCATTCTGGAAGTCTCTACAGAAGGTCAAGCATTTTTCCGCCTGGGGGCGAGGCATGAGGTGGCTAATGGGAAGTCCACCTCTTTCTAGTGGGACTGGTGGCAGGGGTCGGGACCCTTCTAGTCCAGATTCCCAGGCATGTGGGCTATCGTTCCAGAGTCAGAGGCGTTGGTGGCTCAGATGCGCACCGCTGGGGGCTGGCACGCATCCTTCAGACGCACCCTGGACGCCTCAGACAGGATCGCCTGCACCAACCTCCTGAGGGAACTGGAGGGCGTGCAGTTGGGAGAGGAACAAGACCGGATCAGCTGGGATCTGGAAGCGCCGGGGCGCTTCTCGGTCCGGTCCTTGTACCGTAAATTGTGTAGGGGCACCCCGAGGAAACAGTCCAGTGACATCTAGCGTGTCTAGGTGCCCCTGAAGATCCGGATCTTCCTCTGGCAGCTCGCCCGCAGCAGACTACCGACTAACGCAAACATCAAACATCGAAAGGGTCTGTCCAATGGCTGTTGTGCGCTTTGTGGGAAGTTCGATAATGAGGACCACATTTTCTTCTCCTGCACCTTGGCGGCTTTCGCGTGGAGTGTAGTTCGGGAATCCTATTCGTGGAATCTCCAATCCTTCCCGGACGTTTTCAGACTGTTGCAGGCCCAAGTGGGGCAGGCTAAGAGGGTTCTCTGGTTTTCTTGTGCGGCCTTGCTGTGGTCCCTGTGGACTACTAGGAACAAATTCTCCATTGAGGGGAACTTCCCGACCCAGCCGGCTGATGTTCTATACAAAATGTTCTCTTTCATGCAGGCTTGGAAACCTGTGGCTAGAAGTCAAGACCGTGACGCGGTGGAGTTGACGATTAGGAGGATTCGACAACTTCAAGGCACCGTGCGAGATGTCCCGGCCTAGAGGGGGGCATCTCATCCTGCTTGTATCCGGGTGTGTTCCTTTTAGGTGTGCGTGGGGGCGCATGTGCCTTTGTCTCTACCCGTGAGCTGGGTGGCTGTTATGTGTGTGTGGGAGATATGTCTCCATGTACGTCTGTGATTTTGTATGACTGTTGTACTCTACCGTTGGTGACGTCATTAAGTTAAAGTCAGGCTCGGCTCGTCTCGAGCATACCGTCTAAAAAAAATAAATGGGACTTGCGGATGCCATTTAGGAGCCATTTACATCCTGCCTCTCTCTACCCATCTCCTTACAAGAACGGGCAAGGCATGTGCACACATCACCATACTGAATCCTGTTGCAGCACATTTTATGTTATTAGTACTACTCTATATGGTTTGAGCTGGGGTTTTACTTGGGCCTTGATGCAAAACATGTCTGAACAGAGCATGTGCTTTCCATGATACGAATAGAACTGTACTATCTTAAACCTAGTTGCACCGTCACTTAATTAGGACATCGTTTCTTATGAGCGCATTTAGACCAGAACCGAGTAAGATTCATATATTTTGTCGAATGCACATGAAATGCATGCACACTTGTGGATTAGCACTTGAATAAATCATGAGCTGTGATTTCAGCTCCTCGAAAGGTTCTACCCCTATCTCTGCTCCTCTGCTCAGCTAGTTGCAGGAACATATAATAACAGAGATCTTCTTCCCTAAAGCACACATGCCCAATAACGGAGTTTTTCTTCCCTAAATCTCCTGAAGAGATCAAGTGTTCAACAATATTTTTTGAAAAATATGGTATGTACTCTAGGTTTACTAATGCAAAAAGAAGTCCTACACTGAAAAAACTAACTGAGAAATGTATAAACCGATGACACTGAATTCACATTTCAGGGGTGCGATCAGTGGATATTAACAGGAAGCAGCAGAAGCTGACGGTGTCAGGGTACGCGGAGGCCGGCAAGGTGCTGAAGAAGGCGCGGTCCACATGCAAGAAGGCCGAGATATGGCCCTACGTGCCCTACAGCCAGGTCAGCCAACCCTACATTGCGGTACCTATGACAAGCGGGCCCTAGCCGGCTATGTTAGGAGCGCCGAGCCTGGCTACAGCCAGGTCAGCAGGCAGCACGACCAGCTCACCGACATGTTCAACGACGAGAACGCCAACTCCAACTCCTGCGCCGTCATGTGAAAGAAACAAGCATATGCATAGGTCCCCTCTCATCTCCTCTGCATCATGAACATAGGTAGTGATGATTTCTGAAAGTGTTCAACTGCACGGTGATAAACTGATAATGTTTGCAAGTTGATCCGATGAACTCAAGTACTACTGAAGTAAGGATATTATTTTCGAATGCTGATTCAGAACACTGTTGATAATTCAAGTACCAGATGGTAAAACTTTATATCTTGTGAACATGATATCTTGTTGATAATTCAAGTAATGATGGCGGTAGAGTGAAATTGATCTTCTTATCTTGTGACGGCTATGCCTTCTATGAACGCTCTGCTAAAAACTTAGAGTAGGTTTTTTGTGCCTGCTCTAGAGTCTTAAACCTGTTATGGAGGTTGTACACCTACTGGGAGGATATCTTGATGCCACAGAACTCAAACACCTTGCAGGCAACAGTGTTCAGGTGCACTTCTTTAAACCCCTTCTCCGTCCTGACGCCGCTCTTGATGATCTCACACATCTGGTTGAGCACGAACGCCGAGAGGAACGGTTCCCACTTCATGGTGCCCTTCACCCCCTTGCATTGGCCTGTGGTGTGCGCTTTGGTAACCTTGGCTTTCTTCTTGGCCAAGATCTTGGCAGCTTGATCTGCAATCTCCTCCACCGTGTACCCGGTCATCAGAGGCGCAAACAGGATCTCCGTGCGCTGAGGATAGGTGAGCCTCAGAGGCGGGAGCTGGGATTGGATCTCAGCGACAAAGGTCTCCTGAGAATCAATGAGGGCCTGGATGAACTCATCGTGGGTCATGTCCTACAGATCGCACATACCAGGACCTAGACTAGACATAAACATAATCTTAAACATGCAATGAGTCCAGAAAACACCAATCTATGACTTTACCTAGCAGTTCATTAAGCACACTAACATAGATCTACCACAAACTACAATTAGATCTAGGAGGTGCTAACAGACCGAAGCTACTAGACCAGGGGTTTGATGGAACTCACCGGCATCGGAGGAGCGGAGCACGTCGCCGCTAAAGATCTTGGAGAAGAACGCCTGCACCAGCCGATCTACAACCACCACCGCCGCTCCCGCTGCTTACCTACTGGCCGATGAAGAACCTCGCCGGCTTGAGAGCTCGAAAAATGGGGAAAATTGTGGCGAGGGACGTTGGTGTGGCGGGAGATGATATATACCGCCGTGCTTCAGCGGGCGGTTGCGAAATTTCTCCCGCCAGCTTTTGGGGAAACCCGCGGCTCGCGCCATGGCCGAGCTCGCACGGACGCTGCAGCTTTTCCCCCTTTTTTGCACTAGCGTTGTCTGTCCCCGTAGAAACGCCTAAAATCGGCGTTCCTAGTGGGCCAACTTTTGACTGCTTTAAAACTCGTGCCATGCAATAAACTCATGCTTGCCGACTAACCAAACGGGCTTATTTCTTCTCGCCGGATGCGAGAAACGAAAATCTAGCCTGCCAAGCACGCCCATGATGATGTTCATGCTCCCACAAACCAAAATGGCCCATAAAATGCCCAAGATGATCCATATTTCCTGATTATCCACCGCATACCTGGGAAATGATAGACATCCGCGTAAATGGGGCCAGTACAGTCAATGAGTAATCATGAATTTCGAATTGACGTCGTGAAAAATTAAAATTCATGTGCTGGTAGAAGGTATTTAAATCAACCGCATGATAATAAATTGTTTGGGGGAGATGACTTACCTAGACAGGCTCACATAGGAAAGGTACACCTTGGCTGCAGCCATTCTCGGTGTTGTACCGGCCGTCTAGGCTTTTCTTCTACTCCCTCCGTTTTATAATATAAGATGTTTTAGCTTTGTAAAAAGTCAGTATCTAGTCCTCTTTTAATGCGATATCTAATACACCCCATTCACAAATTAAACATCTTATATTATAAAATGGAGAGAGTATATGATTAATACATCTTTCAGGATATATTCTACTGTACTGGCAATCACTCTTTAGAAAAAGCAACCTGAATTTTATTTTGAAGGAAACTAAACAACTTAAACATCAGTACAAAAAAGGGAAAATAATTCATGATGCACAGGGTGAGCTGGATTTTTTATCTCAAAAGATATGTATCTATGAAAATCCGAGTCCTATGAACTGGATGTTCATTTGGTAGATTATGGTGGCTGCTCAGCTCTTACTTGAGTTCTGTTTCTGTTTTATCTATGCTCATATTTTGTACTGCATCATCTTGCTTTTGCATAAAACTTTTTCTCTCCGTAAAAAAAGTAAAACAAAAGTGACCGAGTTTTCTTTCTCAAACTGATTCTTACCGGCGTCTAAAGAAAAGTTGATTCTTACAGCGCCTGCTGTGTCCACCAGCGCGCGTACATGCGCCTCTTTTGCCTCTTTGGTTTGCAAAATTGCAGAAACCACAATCTTGAAACCGCAAATCATTGGTGCAATCGCTTGCAAGGATCTAAATTACACTTTAAATCAACACTTGTGAGTGTGGGCTCCGCACGATAATGTTTACGTGCAATGACCACGTCCATAGTCCAACGTGAGCAGTCACGTGAGTAAACTGCAAAAACTACACTTCCGACGATGCTTTTGTGCACATCACCTGCTATTTGGGTTTGTAGTGTTTTTCATTTTTTAGAAGCTTGGAAACTTGACTGAAATTTAGTCAACTCTAACAAAAATTGGTCAAACTTAAATGGCAAGTTGGCCAAGCGGTTTTATTGTTTGGTATTTTTTTGTAGATTCGCAAAAATTATGATCGAATATTCAAAATCTCTGGCCACCACAACTCCGGTAGCACCTCGAGATGCCCGCACCAGGCCACTGCAGGCCCGCCTAGCCCACTGCAGCCCAGGTGGGGCCCTTCCTTGCGCCGCCTGATGAGGATCTGAACCGGCCGCAATGCTCGACACCACCGCCCACGCCGTCTCGGGCTCCGGCCGATCCGCCCCTAAATATGCCTCGCCGGAAAAGGATCTGCAGCCCCTGAACTACACCGAGCTGGGATAGGGCCAGCTGACCTAGATCGGGCCCAACCTGGCCCAGATTTGGGCCCACGCCGCCCGTAGCAGCCATCCCGTCGCTCCCGTCGCATCCACCGCGGTCTGGGTCCGCCGCCCCAGCGACCCAACACCTGGTCGCACCCCCGTGTCCCGGCCTCCATCTCGAGCAGCATCCTGACGGACATCATGGCTCTCTCGGCCTGATGGGCTAGCCCAACCGCCTCTAAACGGAGCTCCCCCAACCTCTGCCGCCCACCTTTGACACCCCTCCAGCACTAGCGCTGCCTGCGACCATGCCGCCCGTAGCCTCGTTGTCGGCCTCTGGTCCGCAGCAAGCCGACGACCTCCCTCCTAGCCGTCGCGCTGGGAACCGAGAGGAATAGGACCCCTCCGCCCCCTTCACCGATAGCGGCCTCGAGGGGCGACGAGGGGAGGGAGCAGGGGTAAGAGGGGCGGGGCCGCTGCCAAGCTAGGTTTCACCCTCCCGGCGTCCTCTTTTTCCAAGTTGATATTTTTTATGTGAACTTAGATTTCGTGTTCAACTATGCTGCTCGAGACACCGCTACTCTTTTGTTGCCACGACCTGGGTACAAAGTGTGTGAACCATGCCTACGGGAGACGTAGTGTCTGGCTTCATTGTCTGCAAATTGACATATGCGATGACATATATGAGGAAAACCGGTTAAGACTTAAGGACATGATTTACCCAACTATACTATACTAATAACACAATAAAATAAACAATGCTATTGCTATGCACTGTTTGAGTCCTCGATTCTTCACCTTCTTCCATATCATAGTCCTGTAACAATCTTGGTTTGTTGTGCTATTGTCCCCCAACGAGCAACATGCAACTGCTGCTCTAGTAGGGTTTTGCAACTCTAGCAGCCTGGAATTCCTCCTCGTCGTCATCTTCAAAAGGATCTCGGTTGCACTTGAACATGAACCACATGGAGCCAACTATCGACAGGCTAACAAAAATGCTCAGGGCATACGCTAGCACTTTCAATGCCTTGTGCTTTGTCTCTTCCGCAAAGGCATTGCTGAAAACTCCCCCAATTGTAGTACTAGCGACTAATAACGTTATGAAGACAAACTACAGAATAACAAACCAAAAAAACATAAAACGTAAATTCGCAATGCAACCACTTCGGTAGACAATCCTGAGTAGAACAGAGGACATGTAAACACAACGATAGAATATCTGCAGTGAAAATAATGCTACCAATGTTGGAGGTTATGTATGTATATACTAGGCATGATTTCCATTACAAACACGCGAATTATAATTTTACATGCTTCTTCCATCCTAAAATATAATATGCACTTTGATTTGGTATAATAAAATACCTATACTATTATGTGGTTTATATGACATTGAATTAGTGTCACCAATTAAAAAAATACTTCATCTTTATTGTTATTTTATATGACAAAAAAAACATAGTGATTGAATGATTGTTGCTCAAAGTTTTATCTCAGCCAATTAAGACACACCTTCCATTTTGACATGAACTGAGATTGTTACTGTAAAGTTGTTGTGTTAAGTAGTGTATAAAGAGAACCACATAGACTATTTAGGAATTGAACAACAAAATATTGTGTCAGATTCTGCTACTTCTTTGTGGGATGGGCAAGTAGGTTTGCTCCAACAAAGATCTTGGAGTGTTTACGACCACTATTCTTTCTAGTATTTTTATTGTTTGAACTAGATTTTTTTCGTTCTCTCCTTTTTATTGTTTTTCTATTTCTCTTTCTCTAAGACAACTACCGGGAGATACAGTAGACCCTGTCCAAATTATAATAGACTTAGTTAAAAAAATGTAATACACATAGTTCAAAACACAATATATATACTCCGCTTAGAAATGCAATACGTACAGTGGGTCCAAAGATGCAGTACAGCTCATAAAAATGCAGTTACAATCAGTTTATTAGATTATAATATAGCAAATTAAAAACGTAGTGCATACCATACAAATATAAAATGAGTAAACATGGTTGAAAATTGCAAGACTCACTCAGTAAACGGGAGTAGATTATTTAATGCAGATGTGTAAAAACTCATTATTCTCCATATATGTGTAAGAATGCAACAGAATACGCACTACAATAAAACAGAGTACGGGCCATATCTCATCAAAATAGAAGTGAGGGTGAAAGTAAATTTCGATTTGATGCCTCCATTTAGAATCAACGACTTCAATGTTTCGAAATCGAAATTTAAAATGGATGGCATTGTATATTTTGGAAGTTTGGCTCTTTCAAACCAAACGCGGGAACGTTGTGTTTGACCCTTGATGATTGTGTAATGTGTATCATTATTTGTCATTGTGAAATTCTTGTAGTATTATGTATGCTGCAAAAAGAGATCTTGTATTACCTAGGACTGCGTCAAACGGTATCACACACCCAAACCATGAAACTGTTTCCACGCAAACTAATAATACCAAGTACTCCTTCCGTTTCAAAATAGATATCGGAAGTTTGTCAAAATTTGAATAAATCTATATACTAAATAGTGTCTATATTCAACTAAATTTTGATAAATCTGCGACATCTATTTTGAGAGTGAGGGAGTAATAAAAATTTCAAGAGCAGACCCACGTACCAGAGGATGATAAAAGGGCGACAATTTTTTTCTATATGCCTCCCTCGCCGCCTGGTACTGCTGCTCATCGTCGAAGTACGCCGCCGTCTTGTAGTGGTACCAATACTCTCTGAACACGGCAGCCGTGCCTTGACCGTGAGCGCCGTCCGCCCTCGTGACCAGGACGGTGGGGCAGTGTGCTCTGCAGACGCAGCATCTTTTGTCGCCGTCCATGTACCGGATACGCATCATGCATCTGGAGCACACGACGCGATGGCCGCATTGCCCGACCGAGATCCACTCCAGGGGCTCCCTGCACACCGCGCAACAACCTGGCGCTTCGGCGCCGGCGGTGAGGTCCCCGAGCTGGATTTCGACGACGTGACGGTCCTTGGCGCTGCTGCCGACGCCGTAGGCGTCTTCCAGACGGAGGTTCATGACGGCGTTAGGGCTTTTCGTGTTGCCGTAACTTTTCCCCGTACAACTTGCGATTACTTGAGAGACCAGGAGGAAATTACAGAGCACCAGGAAATCGTACAGGACATAGACCTGACGTGTAGATAGAGTCCGATTAGCATACGCCTAAGTTTTTACGTGAGAGGTTATCTAGAATCTGCCGTCGTACCATCTCGACGGGATTAAAGACCTCAGATCTCTCTGCTTACCCCTCCCCCCCTCCCCCTTCCAGAAATAGGATTTCACCCCGCTATATTAATATAACAACCACACCATACAACTACTAGCCAGCATCACAATCAAGCTTAAAGCAAGAAAGGAGAGAAAGAAAAAAAGAAAAGAAAGCCAATAATGGCAGATCGACTAAACAAGGGAGATTCGCATTCGTTGCGCCCTCCGGCGATGCACCACCACGATCCTAACATTCCGGAGCGCCGCGTACCAAGTAACACCTTCAAGAAGGGGCGCGACGAGGACGATGCTGTTACCCGGACTAGTCCTAGGGGTTTCCCCCGGTACTCGGAGGGGAACGGAGAAGGGGTACACCCTACGCCTTCTAGGAAGGAACAGTGGCACCCGCAGGTGTCACCGCGTCGGTGCCGGACGAGCCGACATGGATTTTCTCCCGACCCCCAAAAAACCACTCCCCCAGACGCTCAGAAATGCTCCACCACACTTTGCCGCCCACCAACATGCGCCACCATGATTGCGACGTCGCCCTTGTCGTCTCCCTGAGATCACCAACACGAGGCCTAGAGGAGTAGGACAGCATCTCAGAAATCTGAGGTGCCATCAGCATCAGCGGCGGGAGGGAACTACCTCCACCGTGTCGTGGTAGCCGACCGGACGTGGTAGTAGGGTCACACCAGGCCCCGCCGGGCCCGCAAAGCCCCCACTGCCTTGCTGTAGCAGGCCAGCAGCACCCCCACCACCACCCAGATGCCCACGCGAGCTGACCTCCACCTCCGAGAACCACTGCAGCAGCCCGACGTCCGGCCCGCCTGGACCCAGATGGGGCCCGAAGGGCCTAGATCTGGGCTGAGTGGGCGCCGCCGCCAGCCTCTGTAGAGGTTGCCACCAACGGTCGTGCCCCGCGCCGTCGAGCTGCCCCACTGCCGTGTCGAACCACCGCTGCTGAGGTGCACCGCCGCCGCCGGCCGACCCTCCCGAGCCGAGTCCCGTGCGTGCGGGAAGAGGAGCGCCCACCGCCGCCGGCAACACCCGGCAGTGTCCGCCGGCGAGGGCAGGGTGGGAGAGGTTGGGGAGGCGCTGGGGAGTAGGGATGGGCGTTCGGTTAGACCGAACGTTAAGACTAATTTTGGTTTTTAGAAAATAGCGACCGATCAGTTACCTAAAATTCTGCTAACTGACAATTCGGTGCACCGCAATTTCGGTTCGGTACTCGGTTTCTTACCGAAACAACCGACCACACAGCCTCACAGGGAAATCCAACGATGAACTCACTGACTAGCCTCGATGGAAACAAGGATATGAAGCTCGCTCCAATGAAAAGGGAGATGTGCAGCTGTTGAGTTGTAGAAGCAGATCAGGAGACAGGTTCAGCTAGCCGGCCGCCGCTCGCAAAGGCATTTGCAGGTCGCCGGGCGGGAAGCCAGACAGCCGGAATAGAGTGGAGGGTGTTGGTAACGGCAAGAAATAGGAGTAAGAGGAAGGGGATGCCACGGCACGGGCTTTCGCCGGGATTAAGCAGGCGCAGTGGAGCAGAGAATCGCCTGGCGGCTGCCATGCCTTGGAGGGCTCCCATCCTGAAGGCGCGGCGGAGCAGAGAATCGCCCAACGACGGCTCCCCTGCCTTGGAGTAGAGAATCGCCTGTCTATACTTTTTTAAGGGGAAAAGGGCGACTAATCTATTGCAGAGAATGTGCAGTGTACGTGCGTCCAGCCTGGAGGGCTCCCATCGTGAAGGCCTACATCTACATCGACACGCATGGACACATTGGGCCTAGTGCGTGCAGTTGGCCTGTGAAAAGATTTTTCTCGGTCTCTTCGGTGCTTTCGGTTGCCCGTGTACTGAAACCGAACATGCCGAACCAATTTCGGTTTTCCTAAGTTTTTGACCGAATTAAGTACTCACTTCGATCCATAATAAGTATCAGTAATTTAGTACAGTATCTCCGACACTTATTTTGGATCGGAGGGAGTATCAGTAATTCGATTTCGGTCTATTCGACTTCGGTCCCGGTTAGTTCGGTTCTTGGTTAAAATACCCACTCCTAGCTGTGTGGGTGTGGGTGTGTGTGTGTGTGTGTGGTGGGGGGGGTCTCAGTTTTGCTGATTTCAACGACGATCAAGAGTGTGGACACTGCCATTGGTGCTGTTGATCGATGGAGAAGGCGGAGGCAAGTGGCAAACCACACCTTTATGGGAGAGGTTATGTAGAGTCTGTAGTGCCATCTCGAGTCCGATTAGCATACGCGTAAGTTTTTACGGGAGAGATTGTGTAGAGTCTTCGAACCATCTCGAGGGAATTAAATTTGTGATCCTCCCTTGTTTCAAAAAAAATTGTGATCCGCCCTGCTACAGATGGTACGGTTCGTCTGCAGATTCAGCAGCTTTACCCAACAGCGACCCCTTTTTCCATTTTATTATTCACCCATGTCTTTTTTTTCTCTAGGTATATGCCCCGGACATCAAATTTGAAATAACTTAGATTTCCCTGGTACACATAAAATTATCCTCAGAAGCTGTTGGCAAACAAAATAACTGTCGTAGTAGAGCTTGTTGTCGTAGTTAATTTCGACACAATCATTCTCGACGTCGATCCTTGCTCCCGTACGAAGATCCTCACTATAATGACCGACATACACACCCTACGTTTATTTTTGTGTGTTTAACTACGCAACTCGAGATACCGGCACTCTTTTGTTGCCAGAACTCGGGTACAAAGCGTGCGAACAATGCCCTGCACAAAACGTGAATAGTGTTTGGCTTTCGTTGTCTGCCAATTGACATATGAGATGACATATAGGATGACAACAGGTTAAGACTTAAGAACATCATTTACCCAACTTTACTAAGACAACAAAATAAACAAAGCTATTGCGATGCACTGTTTCAATCCTAGATTCTTCACCTTCTTCCATATCATATAATCCTATAACAATCTTGGTTTCCTATGATATTGTCCTCCAACGAGCAACATGCAAGTGCTGCTCTAGTAGGGTTTTGCAACTCTAGCAACCTGGAATTCCTCCTCTTCGTTGTCAGCGAGAGAATTTCGGTTGCACTTGAACATGAACCAGATGAAGCCAACTATCGACAGGGTAACAGAAATGCTCAGGGCGTACGCTAGCACTTTCTTCAATGCCTTGTGCTTTGTCTCTTTCGCGAAGGCATTGCCGAGAACTCCCCCAATGATAATACTGGATACTAATAACGTTATGAAGAATAGCGAACCAAAAAACATGAAAACGAAAGTGCTAGTGATGATCTCTGAAAGTGTTCAACTGCATGATGATAAACTGATAATGTTTGCAAGTTGATCTGATGAACTCAACTACTGAAGTATGGATATTAGTTTCGAATGCTGCTTAAGATCATTGTTGATAATTCAAGCACAAGATGGTAAAAGCGTAAGCTATTTTTTCTTTCATACATACATACATACATACGTACATACATACATACATACATACATACATACAGTGGCAATGGACAAATTTCATGAATGTTCTAATAAAATTCCAACGCAAAGTAGTCACTGGTTTCCATGCAAAATCCGTAAGGAGAACTATCTCCCACTAGGTCGACTTGTTTAATAGCACTCATCTTTTGTCTCCTTGCTGATTCTCTCACTCTGCTTACACGCTCATACTCCCTTCGTTTCAAAATATAAGATATTTTATCTTTGTGAAAAAAGTGTATAGATTCACTTCAAATCTTGATGAACCTACACACTATAAGGGGTCTAGTTACACTTTTTCACAAAGCTAAAACATCTTATATTTTGAAACGGAGGGAGTACAATACAACATGGACACGCTTTGTCACAACCACATGCTCCAGCCCGATGGGGCCAACAGTTAAGCAAACCAAGTTGTGTGAAGAACAATCCTAATTATTATTTTGACAAACAGAATATATTAATATCACGAAGATACCAATTACACCAGTCTCTACACAAACTAGTTACCCAAAGACATCAAGGATGCACATAACCAAGAAAAAAAATAAACAAGAGAGAAAAAGAAAACAAAGACTTGTCGCGGTGATGAAACACTTGCAACAGAAACACTCACAACAGTAGCACTCTAACCACCACCAAAGATAATACCCATAATACAAGAGAGACTCTCCAAAAGAGGCGCCTCCAAGATGGAAACAATGCACCAGTGTTGTCACCGTCAGATCAAAAACCTTGGGTTTTTCACCCTAGAGAAAGTCCGAGCTTCCAAAACAATACCTTCAGTGAGGTCATTGCCAGGTACAAGTAATGACGACCAAAACTTTGATTTTCGCCCTGGAAATCATGACTAGGTACTCGAGGAGCACAACCAAAATTGCAGTCCACCTGTGTTGTCACCCCCTCTTGCCAATCCAAACACCTGACACACATGAAGAACCAATGTCGCATACTCTTCATCGCAACAAACACTCCTCTCTGCATTTACCAATCTTCGATCTCAGCCACCGTGACTTTCACTAGCCATGTTAGTACTATAGAAATATATACTTAGACATGTACCATGGCACCGAGAAGAAATAGTGGCACCATGCATCCAACTGCGGAGATCTCCGACCGGAAGACCGGAACGTGTTGACGACTAGATCGAGGAGGACAACATCAAGCAGATTGACGGCACGATGCACGATGAGAAATAGGGCCCAACCACCATAATTCAGCAAGCAGCCCCCATGCCACTAACCGACTCCTAGCGGGACTGGCCGCCCGATCCCCACTAGCCACCCATAGACCTAGCTAGTAGAGGAGTAGGGAACCCGGGCTACCACAACCGCGAGTAGGTTGACCACGGGGCATCGACGTAGATCCACTTGGGTAGGATAAGCAAGCCACTGGCTAGGTCGCAAGGGGCCAGGAACCCGACCGCCGCCGTCGCGCTCCTGCTGCCACCCACTCCGCCATGGACACCTAGCAACGACCTCCACCCACAGTCGTCGTCTCCTATGACACGTCATGGTCCCGACGGCCATGCCCCGCGCCACACCATGGGCAAGGGAGAGGTATCCCCGTCGTCGCCTTTGTCAGCAACCCCTTTATGACATCGAGAGGCATGGGAAGTGGTAGTCTGTGGTAGCTAGGGTTTCCCCCGTGTCGCCAGGGAGGGGAAACGTGTGGGCTGTACGCACGTATCAATAATTCTGATTATATTAGTAAAATATAACAAATGTTAAGCAACGTACACATATGATTATGTTCACACTCCCACAAATCAAAATAGCCGAGAAAAAGCCCAATATTATCCACTCCTGAAATGATAGACGACTGAGTAAGTGGGGTGAATACAACTGATCAATGAACAATCATGAATGTCAAATCGACCTCATGAAATTCAAAATACATGCGCTGGTAGAAGGTATTTTAGATCACCTCGTGAAAATAAATTATTTTAGGGAGATGATTTACCTAGACATGCTCATATAACAAAGGTAGTACAACTCCGTGGCCAGCATGAGGGTCATAGGAATGCAAAAAAGTAGTATTTGTCATACAAACACCAACGGACTCGTTATTAAATGTGAAATCAGTTATTAATCATAGCAGGAGCACTGATCATCGCTTCATCATCAGATGTGAAATCAAGTAAAAATGCATCATTAGGATCACCAAGAAGGTAACTATGCAAGACATGCAACAAAAGATCCATATCACTAGTGTTCCATTTATCCAGATTAGCCATAAAAGGGTGAGCTACATAATCCACTAGTTTACCATTGACTCAGAGGACTCTAACTGATCACAAGTGAGTACAGGATACTTGTGAGATAGACAAAAGAATGTGTAAGCACACTTAGCCCGCATACAATCGTATAACATAATATGTTATACGCTCTTAGCCTACAGATACTTTTGACTAATATAGTTTTCCATTATACTTAAAACAAAATGACACTATATTGATGCTATGATGCAATTTTATGTTTTATACAATTATAAATGTGCATCATTGCTAATGCACCTAAAACTAAAGTAATGCAATATTTTGCAATGAAATATGTGTTATATGTTTTATGTTATCACGCTACGAATCTTTAAAAAAATCCTTCCATTGACTCGGCGAGAAGACAAAAATTTATGTTCCTACACTGAGTAACTAGTGATGCACATAATTTCATATTTATTCTAGCCTATCTTAACACATGGTGAAATGTTTTATCATAGGTCTTTGAACTTTGAAGTGCAACATTTAATTACTGTGATATAGATTTTAATTAATAGTGTATGGTTGTCCATCCTCATGTGAATATATACTTCTAATGTATATACTTGTCAATATTAAAAGGTTCTACTATGTATGATGTGTCCAGATGAATTAATACTCAATTGTTTTGGCACTACTCATTTATTGGTTCTGTTATGGCATTTCTTTTGGTTCTTAAAGGTTTAACATTCGAACATCACATACCATTGTCGCTTTTAACAAACACGCTATCATCATCGCTTCTAACAAACACGCTTAAGAATTTAAAGCACAACAACTAACTATGCATGTGGATCTCTTTTTACATACAGATTCGCTACAAAAATTGCCTTCATAGGTGACACCTTTTTTTTGAATGACACAACACAAAAGTACATGTAATTTTTTACCCTACGGATGAGCTTTCGTGGTGCCAAACGGGATGACAAATAATTATGCACCGTGATAGACTTGATACATGCATATTTTGGTGTCGTGATAGGTGGCCGACAAGCCTATCGCTCTGTAAGCTCTGTAATACCGTGGTAGATGAAATGATGGCATTAACAATTGTGTTTGTCCATTCTAAGCCACGTTAAAAGTGGATCAAAACTAGATAATGGTCATACATGTCCCGTTGAATAGTGTGGCCTGCCACTGAGCCTGGCTGGACGGGGTGGCACCGACCGAGCTAGCGCCACACTTGTTCAAACTGAATAGACTCAAAAATGTTGTGGTTGCCCAATCTAGGTCTAATGACAAGTGGATGGCAGGGTTCCACCGATTCAGCTTTGGGAATTCACGATGTAGTGGATCAAACTTCTGGCATCAATCTTTCTAATAACAATGATCAAATCAATTGGAATCTAACGGGAACAGCCCAATACAGTTTGGCATCTTCTTATAGGGCCCGATACAACAAGTTTTTAAAATCAAAAGTTCAACCGAAGTGCAAATTTTGTACGTGGCATTGTCTACGACAGCGGATTTTGACTAATGATGTGCTCGAGACCGGAAGAATGAAGCACGGAGATAACTACGTACTTTGTGATCAGGAGGCCGAATCCGCTATGACATCTTATTTTGGATTACCCATATGTTGGGACTGGCATCTCCTTGCCCAGTGAACTGGCCAATCAGCGATGGAGATGCATCGGGCTCAGTTCTCATCACAAGCTGAGTGGGGAGGTCTATGACAACTTCGTTATCAAATGATGAGTTGATGGTCGCAATTTAAAGGGCATGCCACTTATGGAAGGAAATATGCAGGAGGATCTTCTAGCATAGCGTGCCCAATGAACGTCAACTTTTGGAGCTGATCAAAGACGATATCCTGGTGTTGGGCTCATACCTTCAGGAGATATCTCGAGATGAAGAGCCCGGCGTGCAGCCTGTTATCGGCGAGTACTTGTCTTAGTTTAAACATGTGGTTGTTAGTTGTTTGCTTGTTTTTCTTTGTCAGCTAATCACTCTCTAGTTTGTAACTGAACCTAATAATCCCTCTTAATTGATTTTTGTAGAACACCCACCGTTTTCCCAAAAAAAGCATATGACATATTTTACGAATGACTTAGTGAATATACCTGCTAGATTGTCGTAGGACTTGGTATGCATTACATTTATCTTATTCATCTCTTATGGTTCATTAGCGTTTAAGAACTTGGGTTTACCTTGTAATTTTAGTCTTTACGTTACTAGTTTGCACTTGAGTAACATAAACTGCATTATCTTTACTATTAAATTCAAAGGTGTGCATAACTACCGGAAAATACCACCGCAACAATAAAAATTCCCTACTTTTACGCTCATGTCTACTCTACAGTATCTTTACTATTAAACTAAAAGATGTGGTGGTGTGTGGTATAATACTTCAGCATAATTACTGAAAAAACAACACCGCAACAACAAAAAAAACTATTTTTATGACCGTATCTACATCTACTCTACCGTATAATTAATTGCCTAATATTTCTCAGTTTTGTACAAGCCTCTTATTCAGATAATTCACTATGGAATAAGTATTATAAAATATATTTATCTACATACTGCATTGTTAACTTTGAAAAGTATGCAAAGCTTATGTATGAATCAAATTGTCACACCATTATAATAGCAGCTACACGAATTGATTCCGCTTTATTTGATACACATTTTAAATTTCTTTGTTCCCACGGGTTTGGATATGGCGATGAGGGCGAAATTCCGAATGAATTCAGAAGTACGCATTGTCGTGCCGCAGTGACACCCTGACTTGACGTTGCCGAAAGTGACGGTTGGGGATAGAGATCGATGGAAAAGGACGTGACTAAGCTAGGCATCAGAGAGAGAGAGAGAGAGAGGGAGAGGAGTTTGGGGTGCCGTGAAGTAATAATAAAAGGCGGCGCAGTAGGCTGGCTAAGGCTGGTCCTAGTGGGAGTATCATAGCTAGTATCATGCATGTCATGTTAGTAAAATCTGATGTGGTAACAATTAATGAAGAAAGAGATGGTTAGAGTATCATAGGTAGATACCGTATCATAGCACGTAAAACTAAAAAATCCTCATGCAAATAAATCTTGTACACAATTTTGCATTGAGATTCTATAAATCATTAAATATAGTACTATTATGATACTAGTACCATATGATACCATGCACTATAAAGATAGTATCATACACTAGTATCATATGATACTAGTGTATGATACTACCACTATGACCAGTCTAAGAGAACTGGAGTCGTGACGGTCACGCCATAGTGATTTTTTTCTTCTTCAATCGGCGAGGGAGTTTCTAAGGTCAACTAAGGCACAATGCGCTTCTAGAACGATAATCAAGTCGTAGAGACCTGTAAATTTGTATCATATTCCCTAATAAATACGTCCCTCCAATTTAACTCTTTTGGGAGCAACTCGTTTGTCCTTCGTATCAATTTTTATTCATTACTTTTCAAGAAAATTATTAATAGACTATAGACAAAGGTAGAGTTAACACTAAGTAAATCCTTATTTGTTTACTCTATTATCAGATCTAGAAGTGGAGTTGGGTAGAGGAAGTTAGATGACATATTTTCATCTTGCGGGATATCGATGGGGAAAGAAGAGGGGTATTCGTGAATTAAGATGCCGGATGATACATACTCCCTCTGCTTCAAAATATAAATGTTCTAGCTTTGTGAAACTAATGCATCTAGACCACTTTTATAGTGTAGGTTCGGAGTGAATCTACGGTCTAGATACATTTACTTCACAGGATGAAAACATCTTATATTCTGAAATGGAGGGAGTATGTTGCAGCGCACATACACTTGTGGGGGCGGCCTCGAAGAGCGGTCTTATCTTGTTTGATGCAACACGACTGAAAAAAAATACGCATATACCACAAATGTGTTTATGAGTAACATTTACAATTTTTCCATTTTTTGTGGAGTGACATGATAACACACTTATTTAAGAGCGTCCCACTCCCCCCTAAAGGCTACCTAAGGGTGAAATGAGGACGGTGGCGCAGAAAAACCCGCCCAACTCTCCCCCATAACCAAAATGGCACCGATGCGGCCAACTAAACATCCGGCGTCCCCAAGCCAAACCCAATCCGGGGGGGGGGGGGGTCAATCAGGGGTGCCGGCGCAAATTGCAAAGGTTGGTGGGCCATCCCTGTCCGCGGGACACCAAAATCTTTCCTCCTTTTCTCTCTCTCTCTCTCTCTCTCTCTCTCTCTCTCTCTCTCTCTCTCTCTCTCTCTCTCTCTCTCTCTCTCTTTTCCCTCTATTTTCCTTCCTGGCCACCTAGTCCCGCCATTTCTCCCCCTCATCACCGCCCAGTCCCGCCATTTCTCCGAGCCACCTCTCCCCTCCCGTGCGCCACCCGCTGCTACCACCATGCCTCCGAAGAGGTACCAAGCTCCCCGCGCGTCGGCGCTCGCTAAGAAAGGGAAGGCCGACAAGTAGAGGCCAGAGGGAAATGACCAAAGCAGAGTGGGCGTTCGACATCCAGCGCAGACAGGTGGAGAACACCACCCATTGTCTAAGGGAGAAGAACTCGAGGCTTCCTCGGGAGGCGGAGGTGCTAGGGCTGGACATAAAACTCGAAACTCGACGAGTTTAATGAGCGTCGTTTACTCGGCTCGTTCGAAATCGACTCGTTTACTTAACGAATCGATCTGAGCTACAGTTTTTTCTCAATATCCTTAAGGTGCTAAACGATGAGTTAACGATGTTTGTGAGCTACTCATTAAGCTCGATAACAACCAATGTATGGCCTACTTATGTTGCTACATGTCTAATCTGACAGCCTATCTAAGGCAAACAGCTGGCCCACTGAGGAAGTCTGATCGTTCTAGGAGCGAGAGCGACCGACTAAATACCTTACCCTAGACTCTCCGATCGATCCAAAATATTTTTCGTCTGTCTCATCGACTCGTCGTCTCCCTACTACATACCCCAGCTCCATCTTCTCGATCTATATCTACTAACCGAGGCACCGAACGAGCCATGTCGGCTATTGTTTTTAGTTATTGGTATGCCTCTGTATGAGACTGATGAGAGCAGTTCGTGAGTGCTCGTTAACATCTAACGAACCGAGCCACGCTTTACTTTTTTCTCGTTATCCTTAATGAGTTTAATGATCCAAGCCTTAACGAGCATGAGCCTTAATGAGCTGAGCCTTAACGAGTCGATCTGCTTGATAGTCCAGCCCTAGGAGGCGCATGCAGACCAGGCTCATGCGTCCTCTCTTGCGGCGCAGCGGGTGGCGGCCATGGCAGGGATCGTAGCGCCGACTTACAGCGCTGGACTCCACATCCTTGGGAGCCATAGCAGTGTCTCCTCCCCGTCACCGTCCAGCGCCGTCCGGCCAGGCGAACACAACACCAACTACGACGATTAGGTAAGCAGCCCCTATCGCCACCCACTCCCGCCCATTTGAAATTTGTGTCTGATTGTTGGTATTGTTCGTAGATGCGCGCCATGATTGCCGCCTACCGCGAGGACAATGATGATAATGATTTCAAGTTCATCCACCTCTCCGTACGGACCAAGGGGTGCTACAAGTGGGAGGAGATGCGGACAGCTCTCAGCAAGGCCAAGGCCACCGCCTACTATCCCGGAGCGGCGCCATTGGCAGCCTCGGAGGGTCGACCCATTAGCCACAAGAATGCCAAGGCTGTGAAGGACCCACTGCATGGCTTACACTGCCACACACGCCGCCGTGAGGACAGAGCAGGCCACTAGGTTGGAGGAGATCAACGTTGCAAGGTGGGCGTCGGTCATCGAGCAGAAGGACATCAAGCTTAGCCTGATCAAGGCCAACATGGTAGCAAAGAAGAGGAGAGAGGACTTAGCCATCTTGATGGTAGACACGAAGGACATGGACGATGAGGTGAAGGCGTGGTGTGTTGATCAGCATGCGTTGATCCTCTCCGAGAGCCGAGCGGCCACCAACCAGGCCAGCACCCCGACACCGGCGGCTGCGAGCCCAACCCCAACCTCGATCGGCACCCAGGCCAGCACCACCGTTCCTCCGCCGCCAACCCTGGAGGTGCCTCCTACCACGGCGGATGATCTCTCTGTTTGATTTTCTTGTTCCTCGCATATTTATTTTGACTGATGGACTTGTATCCGGTGATTTGTGGCGACTGTATCGCCTGAACTATGATGTGTCCCATGGCGGCAAAACTATGTTTAATTTCTGGTGATCTTTTAAATGTTTGAATTTGCAATTGCAATTTGGAGGGGGGCTGTGTTGGAGATATGCCCAAGAGGCAATAATAAAGTGGTTATTATTATATCTTTGTGTTTATGATAAATGTTTACATTCATGCTATAATTGTATTAAAAGGAAACACTAATACTTATGTGTTTTGTAAACATAAAAGAGCCCCTAGTAAGCCTCTTGTTAAGACTAGCTTGTTGATTAATAGATGATCATGGTTTCCTGATCATGGACATTGGATGTTGTTAATAACAAGATCATATCATTGGGAGAATGATGTGATGGACATACACCCATAGTAAGCATAGCATGAGATCAAGTCATTAAGTTCATTTTGCTACAAGATTTCAAATGCATAGTAACCTAATCCTTCGACCATGAGATCGTGTTAATCACCATCACCGAATGAGTGCTTTGATGACATCAAATGCCACTTCATAACTGGGTGGTTATAAAGGTGGCATTAGGTATTCTGAAAGTATGTGTTAAAGCTCATGGATCAAGACTAGGATTTGTCCATCCATATGACAGATAGATATGATCTGGGCCTGATATGCTGTAAACGTATCTATAATTTTTTATGTTACATGCTTGTTTAGTATGTACTTTCTTATGTTTTGTTTACATTTTGAGATACTTTTATGTATTTTCTGGAACTAACCTATTAACAAGATGCCGTAGTGCTAGTTGCCTGTTTTTTGCTGTTTTTGGTTTCAGAAAAGCTGGAAAAGAAATATTCTCGGAATTGGACTGGACAAAAGCCAAAGTCAATATTTTACCAGAAGACTCACGGAGCCAGAAGACGAGACGGAGAGGGGACACGAGGTGGCCACACCACCTGGTGGCGCGGGCCAGCCCAGGCCGTACCAGGGGGTGGTGTGGCCCCCTCGGGCGCCCACCGACCTTGCCTCTCCACCTATATATTCCTCCCGGGACGAAAACCCTAAAAACAAGATCAAAATTCTATGAAAAGTTCTGCAGCGCCACCGCCACTGAAGAGGATATTCGGGGGACAGAAGTCTCTATTCATGCACCCTGTCAGGATGGGAAAGTGCCCCGGGAGCCATCTCCATCGACTCCACCACCATCTCCATCGTCGTTGCTGACTCCCATGATGAGGAGGGAGTAGTTCTCTCTCGAGGCTAAGGGTTCTACCGGTAGCTATGTGTTCATCTCTCTCTATGCGTGATCTTATGATATCATGAGCTTTGTAATCTATAGATCTATTCTGCTACTCAAGTGCTTTAATTAATCTCTACTTATCCCCACGTGTGTGAAGTTGACAGTGTGCATACCGTGTGGCACTTTGGCTAAGGTTACAGAAATACTTATCATGAGTATAATTTGAGTTGGATGTCTCAATGAGATTGTGGTGTTTGTTGGAACCATCTAGCGCTCAAGGTGACAGTAAGGGGTTATCTAGATGGGGAATACCAACTTTAAGGTGTGCTATTGTAGCCCTACATCGTCCAACCAGAGAGTAGTTCAGGGTAGCATCACGAAGAGAAGATATTTATATGAGAGTGTCCACTAGTGAAAGTATGATCCTTAGGCCTTGTTTCTAAGCATTGGAACACCATTTACAATCAGTCCGGTTACATGTTTGCTTGCTGCAAGTCTTATTTCAGATTGCAATTACCACTTATAATCATCCATATTACTTGTATTTCACTATCTGTGCGTCGAACTAGTGCACCTATACACCTGACAAGTGTATTGGGTGTGTTGGGGACACAAGAGACTTCTTGTATCATGATTGCAGGGTTGCTTGAGAAGGATACCTTTGACCACTTCCTCCCTGAGTTTGATAAACCTTGGGTGATCCACTTAAGGGAAACTTGTTGCTGTTCTATAAACCTCTACACTTGGAGGCCCAACACTGTCTACAAGAATAGAAGCGTGCGTAGACATCAAGCTATTTTTCAAGGCGCTGTCGGGAAGTAAGGTAAAAGGTACTCACATCCTCTGGCTACTAAGCTATCTTCTAGTACTGTTGCTAGTGTGTGAGTGCTCGAAGTTATTTCCTTTAGATTCTGCAATTATATCTTTTTGTTTCTTGTTTTTATTTTCACTAGTTAGGCTCAATGGAAAACAACAACAAAATTAGAGAGTTTTTTAGTATTTTTCCTAAGGTAGCACATGAATGGTCTGAAAAGGAAATTAAAAAACCAATGGAACTTTCTTTGCATGCTAATAGCAATGTTATTAGTATGAATTTTTTGAACACCTTTGTTACTAATGCTATGGAAACGTCTAAGCTTGGGGAAGTTAGTTTTTATGAAAATGATCATTTTAGTTCCCCAGCTTTAAAGGAGAAAATTTTCTCTGATGATACTTTATCTCCCATATGTGGTAATTCTAATGATACTTGTGATATTTTAAATCCACATACTTAAAGCATCCATTTTAAATACCTATGGAAATTGTTGAACATGATATGAATAACTATTATTTTGGAGATGAAACTGTCCATCCTCGTGATCATTTACTCTTTATACATGAATTATGTGAGTTGTTCAAGTGTGCAGGTATTTCAATGAACCAAGTTAAGAGGAAGCTATTCTGTTTCTCACTTCAGGGCAAATCAAGGGAGTAGTATGAGCTACTAGACGATCCTCACCATTCGGAATGGAAGGAACTCAATCTCTCTTTTACTCTAAATTTTGTACTCCTCATGAAATTCATAAAGATAGGAATTATATTTATAATTTTCATCCTCATGATGGAGAAAGTATTGCCCAAGCATGGGGGAGATTGAAGTTACTCATGCTCAAATGTCCCATTCATGAGCTCCCCAGGAATATTGTTATTAATAATTTTTATGCAAGGCTTTCAGGACATTACAAGGACTATCTTGATACCTGTTCAGAGGGATCCTTCACAAGTAAGGAGGTCAAAGCTAAGTGGGATCTTCTTGAAACAATTCAAAGCAATACCGAAGATTGGATAACAACAAAGGTAAAGAACTAGGTATGAACTATGAGTATGATTGCATTAAGTCTTTCGCTAAAACTACTAATTTTCAAGAGCTTAGTGCTAAATATGGTCTTGATCCTCAAATTCTTATTGATTGTTTTAGAGCCTTTGCTTCTCATATTAATGCTCCTAAATAAAAATGGGACATGTATCATGAGCGTTTTAAAGACACTTGCATGAAAAATGAAACTGTTATTAATGATAGCAATAAACATGCTCAAACCTCTGAAAGTACTATTTCTTATAAGCATGTTAATTTTTGTGGAGTATATAGACCTTGTGAAAAGAATCAAAATGAAGAAGAATATTGTATCACCCACAGGAATGAAAAAACTAGAACGTGGTATAGGGCTCTAAATGATCTTGGTAAAAAGTTTCTGCCCTCTATCCTTTTATTTGTGAACTTTGCATTGAAGTGGGTCATTTCAATTGTCAATGCTCAGGCCATAATAATAGCCCTTATAATCCAATGAGTACTGCAAGTTTGTGTTGTGATGACATGATCACTCCTAATCCGCATGATGAACTTACATTATTTTTGGGGTGTGAAGAATTATCAAGAAAAACTTCTAAGCCACTTTATACGATACAAGACGTATGTCAAGCATGGACATGTCTCGCGAATGAAGGCGTAAAGTCGGTTGGGGGCTGATGACCCACAAGTATAGGGGGTGTATCGCAGTATTTTTGAGGAAAGTGAAACCCAATTTATTGATTCGATACAAGGGGAGCCAAAGAATAATTATAAGCCTTAATAACTGAGTTGTCAATTCAGCTGCACCTAGAAACAATCTTGCTCACAGCAGTTTATCAGTAGCAACAGTTTTGTAGTAGGAATAATAAAGTAGCAACGGTAGTAAAGTAAAGACAGCAGTAACAATTGCAGTAAACAGTAGGATTCGAGTGCGGTAGGCATAGGGATGGATGGGCGTTGCATGGACAAGACAATTCACATAACAAACAGAACATAGGGAAATTGCAGATAAATAAGATAAAGCATCCCAGTACTAGATAATCCTAGGCATGTGTTCCATATATAGTCATACGTGCTCGCAATGAGAACTTGCACAACATCTTTTGTCCTGCCAGCCCGTTTGCAGCGGGCCTCAAGGGAACTACTGGCAATTAAGGTGCTCCTTTTAATAGAGCACGGGAGCAAAGAATTAACACCCCATGAACACATGTGATCCTCACATCAAAGCCATTCCCTCCGGTTATCCCGATTTCTGTCACTTCGGGGGCATTGGTTCCGGACAACAACGTGTGTATACAACTTGCAGGTAAGACCATAAACAATACTATCATAATGAATGAATAACTTGTTCAGATCCGAAATCATGGCACTCGGTCCCTAGTGACAAGCATTAAGCACAACAAGTCGCAACAAAGTCATAAAGCACTAATAGAAGATACTAGGCACCATGCCCTAAAAATGGGATGCCATTACAAGAACAATCTCATCCAATCCCTACCATCCCCATAGCCTATAGCGGGGTATTACTCACTCATAGATGGGGGAAACATGGATGGTCGATGGAGAAGCGATGGTGATGATGATGGCGATGATCTCCTCCAATTCCCCGTCTCGGCAGGGTGCCAGAACGGAGTTTCTGGTGCTGTTTCGTGGAATCTGGTGGTGGCGGCAGAGTGGAACTCCTTCTGGAAAAACGTCGAACCCCCCAGAGTTTTTAGGTCAGAAGGCAACTTATAGGCGAAGAGGGAGACCGAGGGGGTGCCGGAAGGGCCAACACCATGCCCTAGCGCGGCCTGGGGGTACAAGCGCCTGGGAGGGTGTGGCCAGGCCCTGGCCCTCCTCCGTCTCATATTCTGGATCCGTGAGTCTTCTGGTAAAATAGGAACTTTGGCTTTTGTCCCGTCCAATTCCGAGAATATTCATTTTCTGACTTTCCTGGAACCAAAAACAGCAGAAAATAGGCAGCTGGCACTGTGGCTCTTGTTAATAGGTTAGTCCAAGAAATCATATGAAAAGTGCTCCAAAGTGTAGACAAAACATAAGAAAGTAGATAAAACCAAGCATGGAACATCAAAAATTATAGATACATTTGCAATGTATCAACATCCCCAAGCTTAACTCCTGCTCGTCCTCGAGTAAGTAAGTGATAAAAAGAAAGAATAATTTTTGAGGTGACATGCACCATCATAAACTTGATCAAAGTATTTGTAAAACATTCAAGCTGGGATCATAGTACTTCAATCATAACATGAAAGACAAAGTTCTGGCAATAAGACAAAGAAACTATGATGAAACATGAAAAGGCACAAACAAAAGATTCATGAATAAAAATGCTTTGCAAGACGTTTTTTTGTTTCACATAAAGAAAACATAGCATAGTGGCACTCAACTTGTCCCTCATAGAGTAGCAAACATAAATGCATAGGACACCTTCAAAGTTTACAAGAGTGACTAGATACAAATAGTTTAAAACAAGCAATATCAAGGTATGCATCAATCAACAAGTCTTGGGACAATGCACATAGAACTAAGAATGGCCACTATGCTCTCAAGAAAGTTCTCATAGAATGTGTGGAGACTCAACAAGGAAATGAACAGGTTTTGAAAAGTTTGAAAGGCTTCCAAATGCTGAAAGTATGGTACTCATTAGCTTTGAGCTCTCATTGCCCCTATCATAAGCATCTTTAAATGGTTAAGGTTAAAGTGACACAACTAAGAGGATATGCTTGACAAGTTATAAATCGAAGTCTCATACCCCTTACTTACGAAGACCGATCCTCATGCTACTCAACTTCAGTCACAAGTAAGCTCTTGTCATTGTAAGTATATACGTATCATAGAGAACCGCCAACGGATACCCCTTGCACATGACACAGGAGCTATCCCATAATCAAAATGACAAGGCAAGCAGACAATGAGCATCTCAACGATCTTTTTATTTACTATGTGCATAGATTTTTATTGAGGATGCTTCATAGAATGCTCATTATGGTTATGCTGCAAGTTTCCACCATGATTAGGCATGGCTTAGGCTAGCGGCCCAGGCGTTTCTCTAACATACATACAAACTCCATGATCTTACAAGTTCCACTTTTATTTCACACTGCCGGGATCCATAAGCAAAAGAACATGATATCAACGAGGTACTAAGTACCAATGAAATGTTGAAAACGTTCCCCATGAAACATGGTTCTGCTAACTTCAAGTTATAAAGCGCAAGCATATACGCAACAAAGAAGTACGCAATGGTTCAGGTTTATTAAATGCAAGAAAATAAAGTGTGCCATCAAGTTCGTGAGAGCTTTACTAACTAACTTTCTCATAACAAGCAAATATTTTATTCAGAAGAAAACAAGGCATATTGAATATGCACGGAAGTAGAAAATGATGCTAATAGGTAGGTATGGTGGACAATTTGGCAATATTTGGTTTTAGGGAGTTGGAAACATGAGTAAAACATACTCAGTGAAAGTGAAGGCTAGCAATAGTAAGGGAGCGAGAAACGAGAGAGCAACAATGGCCATAATCATGCAGAGCGACAAAATATCATTGATCAAAGCATAAAGTGATACTACAAGTTGAAAACTAAAGGATCATAAAGGCTTATGGTGACTTGGGATGGTTATAACATGGTGTGAGCATGTGCCAAGTCAACCCAAATAAAACATCAAAGGAGAATACCACTATACTATGCTTTAATATGCTAAAACAACGCATGATTCATCCAGGCACATTAAGAAATCTCAATTGTTTATAACAAGTCATGCTACAGAAAAGAATACTAAGCATAAAGCCAAAAAAATATCAAGCATGGCATGACAAAGCATAGGCCACAGTCAAAAACAAGCTCTCTTTACCACTTAAGCATGAACTTTCCTACTCTTTTCCAATCGAAACCAAACTATTTAAAACCAATGCATGAAAGAGGAGGTCCAACCAATTTATTCAGCAAACTAAGCAAACCACGCAAACTAAAAACAAAAACAAAAACAAAAAAGAAGACGCTCCAAGAACAACACAACTGTGCATGAAACAATAAAAATAAAGTGTTTGGAAGAAACCTGGGATTTTTATTGATGAAGAAGGGAATGCCTTGGGCATCCCCAAGCTTTGACACCTATACTTCTTGGATATTTCTTGGGGTGACACACGTGGAATCCCCAAGCTTGAGCTTTAGTCCATCCTTCATCTCATTACTCATTCCTTCCATACACCTGAAATTTTTCCTTCATACAAAACTTCACACAATCTTTATTAGAAACATTAGTGCACTCAAGATAGTAAGTCTTAAGGTTCAGTTCTAACACCAATAAACTTCCATTAGAACACTAGATACTGAAGCACTTCCCTCAAAAAGCTCAATTCCCCAAAAGAACTCAAAAAGAAACCAACAAGAAGCAAATGCAGAAAATGGCAGAAATTTGTCAAAACAGACCAGCAGGTAAAGACAAAAAATTTCAAAGACCTTCTGTTGCTCAAATCAAAAAGTGTTGAACTAACGAAAGTTATATAACAACCTGGGGCAGAAGCACAAAAATTCACGCCTCAAAAGGATGTACAAATATTTTACACGAATCTTTACGGTGAAGCACAAAAATCTGTTTCGGGACAGCAACTTTCCCAATCATTACTTCTCTCTCATTAGAGGTTACTCTTGGCACAAAAAGCAAACAAAAAGGATAAGGAGCGGTTATTACTGAAGTAATAACTTCCAAGACTCATCTAAAACTTTTGGGTTATCTCCCAATAAGTACTTTTCTTTAACGCCTTTAAGTTATGCATAAGCAAAAACTAAAATGGATAGAATAGAAGTAAGCGGAGATAATCATGGTGAAAACATTGTTTTGTTCAATGAAATCCTTTTGTTAACGAGGTTGATCAGGTCTTGTTACCAAAACAATTTCATATGAAACAAAACTTTGTATTCCACTAATGATTATGTTACCTCAACCTTGATAGCAATGGTCCCAATCATAATAGTTTCAAGTTTTTCTCTTGGTATGGGACAATATATTTCTCCAACTTGAATGCCCTCAACATGTTCAATTGAATTCAAAACCATAAGTCCTATCAATCTTCTAAATAGACAGTATGTTCCTTGTCCTTAACATTGAAGGTCACCTTCCCTTGATTACAATTAATAACAGCTCCTGCAGTATTTAGAAAAGGTCTCGCAAGAATAATAGATAGATTATCATCTTCAGGCATGATAGTTTGAGAGGATGCTCACATAAGAAATATGAGTTGAAGTAAAAGAGAGCATCAAGAAGCAAATTCAAAACACATTTAAGTCTAACCCACTTCCTATGCATAGGAATCGTCTATGCAAATAGATTCACAAAGAACAAAGTGACAGGCATAGGAAGATAAAACAAGAGTAACTTCAAAAGTTTCAGCACATAGAGAGGTGTTTCAATACCATGAAAACTTCTGCAACCATATTTTCCTCTCTCATAATAATTTTCAGTAGCCTCATGAATAAACTCAACAATATAACTATCACATAAAGCATGCTTTTCATGATCTACAAGCACTAGAGCTTTATTATAAACATCTTCAAAAGAATCCCGAGGAACATAACATTCATCCTTCTTTAGTAAGCATGGGGGACAATCAAATAATGTAAGGGATAAAGAGTTACTCTCATTAGAAGGTAGGCATGGGTAGCTAATCCATTCTTCCTCCTTTTCATCTAATGAGATTTCAGGTTCATCAATTTCTTCTTCCATAGGATCCTGCAAGGCATTAGTCTCTTCCATTTGTGGAAAGCATCTATTAATATATTTAAGAATATAGCCATTTTCTTCCTTGTAATTATCATAGCAAAATTTAAGTATATCATAAACCTCATGTTTATAAGGTGAATCATCAATATTTTCAAGCAAACTAGCAAGTTCAAATGCACCCTTCCAAGCAATAAATTTCTCAATTTGTTCCACATCATAAAAGTCATAATTCCCTTTAACTTAAGAAGATATGTTAACATTATCATTATACTCACATTGAAAAGGGAGGTGTTTGTACCTCCTACAGCAACAAGATTTATCAAAGCAATAAGTAACATTATAAGTAGAGCACACATTTCTAGCAATGATATACAATTTATCAATTTGTTCCCATAAGTGTTTCCCTTTTTGTGACAAGCGGTGTTCCTTATAATAATATTTTTGATCTTCCGTGAACCCACCTTGCCAATAAGATTCAGTTTCAAAGAAACCAACCATTGACCAGAAGCATGATAAAGCAAGACAATAACAGACCGAGAGAAAATAACAACCAGAGTAGGAACTAATTTTTTTTCGTATTTTTTGATAAAGAAATAAGTAAACAAAGCGGAAATAAACTAAGCGTGAACAATATTGATTCCAAGTGAACTTGATAAATAAAGCTATGCTCCCCGGCAACGGCGCCAGAAAATAGTCTTGATGACCCACAAGTGTAGGGGGTGTATCACAGTATTTTCGAGGGAAGTGAATCCCAATTTAGTGATTCGATACAAGGGGGGCCAAAGAATATATATAAGCCTTAACAACTGAGTTGTCAATTCAGCTGCACCTGGAAACAATCTTGCTCACAACAGTTTATCAGTAGCAACAGTTTTGTAGTAGGAATAATAAAGTAGCAGCGATAGTAAAGTAAAGACAGGAGTAACAATTGCAGTAAACAGTATGATTCGAGTGCGGTAGACATAGGGATGGATGGACGGGCGTTGCATGGACAAGACAATTCACATAGCAAACAGAACATAGGGCAATTGCAGATAAATAAGATAAAGCATCCCAGTACTAGATAATCCTAGGCATGTGTTCCATATATAGTCATGCGTGCTCGCAATGAGAAATTGCACAACATCTTTTGTCCTGCCAGCCCGTTTGCAGCGGGGCCTCAAGGGAACTACTGGCAATTAAGGTGCTCCTTTTAATAGTACACCGGAGCAAAGCATTAGCACTCCGTGAACACATGTGATCCTCACATCAAAGCCATTCCCTCCGGTTATCCCGATTTCTGTCACTTCAGGGCCATTGGTTCCAGACAACAACGTGTGTATACAACTTGCAGGTAAGACCATAAACAATACTATCATAGTGAATCAATAACATGTTCAGATCCGAAATCATGGCACTAGGGCCCTAGTGACAAGCATTAAGCACAACAAGTCGCAACAAAGTCATAAAGCACTAATAGAAGATACTAGGCACCATGCCCTAACAATTTGATGCCATTACATGAACAATCTCATCCAATCCCTACCATCCCCATAGCCTACAGCGGGGGATTACTCACTCATAGATGGGGGAAACATGGATGGTCGATGGAGAAGCGATGGTGATGATGATGGCGATGATCTCCTCCAATTCCTCGTCCCGGCAGGGTGCCGAAACGAGTTTCGGTGCTTTAAATGGACTCGGTGGTGGCGGTGGAGCGGAACTCCTTCTGGAAAAACGTCGACCCCCCCCAGAGTTTTTAGCTCAGAAGGCAACTTATAGGCGAAGAGGGAGACCGAGGGGGTGCCGGAGGGGCCCATACCATGCCCTAGCGCGGCCTGGGGGTACCCGCTCCTAGGGGGTGCGGCTAGGCCCTCCTCCGTCTCATATTCTGGCTCCATGAGTCTTCTGGTAAAATAGGAACTTTGGCTTTTGTCCCGTCCAATTCCGAGAATATTCATTTTCTGACTTTCCTGGAACCAAAAACAGTAGAAAACAGGCAGCTGGCAATGTGGCTCTTGTTAATAGGTTAGTCCAAGAAATCATATGAAAAGTGCTCCAAAGTGTGGATAAAACATAATAAAGTAGATAAAACCAAGCATGGAACATCAAAAATTATAGATACATTTGCAATGTATCAGGGACCGCTTCATCAAGCATTACTGCGGTATAAACAAGTACACGTGGGAGGGTAACAACTAAAAGATTAATGCCCAGACGCTATATCTCGTGTGTTCTACCCGTACTAGCATTACTACGCATAGATCTAGCTCTGATACCACTGTAGGGGTTCCGTGCATGAAAACAATAAATTTTACCCTACGCCCCTGAACCCCTGATGCTGCCAGGAGCTATCTATTAGTAATACAGTAATAGGAGGGGCTTTTCGCAAACTTACCCTTGAAGACCGAAAAGCGTTGTCAACGCTCAGGAGAGCGTGGTTGATGTAGACGAGCCGAAGCTGACCTTAAGATCGTGATGAAGTCCTTGTGCTCCTGGGGCTCAATGACTTGAGTGCCTCAAGTGTGACACCTCGCGGATAGTTACACACGCCCGGCTCGATGATGACTCCGCCTCGATGCGCAAAGAATAGCCAGGAAGTAGAGCTCTGATCCGAATCCCGATCACGACGGTGCTCACAGGAAGATGTCTCTGCTCAACTGTCCAAACTTGGGCCCACGGTCTCGAGAGAGAGAGAGAGAGAGAGAGAGAGAGAGAGAGAGAGAGAGAGAGGAGAGAGAGAGAGAGAGAGAGAGAGAGAGAGAATGTCAACTGGAGGTCTTCCCAAAAGTGAGAAGACCTTTATTGAATTTGTGTGTATTTATCTGTCCAAATACCCCCACTATATATAGGGGGAGGGGAGGTACTACCTCCCTCAAAGTCCCGGGGTGGGACTAAAGGAGAGGAGGGGGAGGGGTGGCACCGCCGGGCACCCCCATGGGCCTCACGCGAGGGGCTGGCCCACTAGAGCGCCGACCTCCCCTCTTGGCCCTTCTCCCTCTTGCCTTTTCCATAATGGGCCCTCTCCTCTCCGAGAATTGGCCCATTAAGCCTTTTGACCTTTTAATTGATTCTCTCTATTATTAAATAATTATGAATAAATGATTAAATCAATATTTAACATTCATTCACATATTATTCAATCTCCGTGGCTATAGAACACCTTCCACCTCCACTCTGGACATCCTCCGGACTTGCCGAAACCCTTCTGGTTTTCTCTCTACTATTCTTCGGTGATTCTTCCGATTCTATAAACACTCTCTAAGCATCATCAAGCCCTTAAGCATGATACCCCACGGTTCGGGAACACTACAGACATGGTCGAGACACTCCCGCACCAATGATCGACAGAGGGACCTGGATGGCCATGTGACCCCTGTGCGTTCCACGAAGATCTTTTGTCGTTTGAACCAGGATAGTCGTGTCTTATTCCCTTTGTCTCTCGATACTTGCATTGCCCGAGATCTGATCAATGACATCACCATGTCGTGTTCAATCTCATTACCGAACAATGCTACTTGACTCGTTCTGACAAGTGATATCCATGTGATCAAATCACATGTTGCGCAGCTATTGGATATAACTTCTCCGAGTGGGCCCTTGAGTATCTTTCCGTCACATGGACGGACAAATCCCGCTCTTGACATATATTGCCTCTACGGTTTCTGTAACACCCCGATAAAACCACTACTAGAAAATCGCGTGTTGTTTTTATTTTTGTGCATCATCATGACCGCATGCCCATGTCATCATGCCATATTGCATTTGAGCATCGTCATTATCATGCATATGTTTGCCTAAAACTATTTTCTAAAAGACTCTTTGTTTTCTAAATGCCCCCCTCTCTATTTCAAATATAAAACCCTCGGTTTGCCCAGATCTTTCATTTGGCTAAACTATTTTACAAAAGAATATTTTAAACTAAATAAAATTATAAACTATTTTTTTACCTAGGGAGGCCGCCACCGGCCAGGCCCAAAGGCCGAGCTGGTAGCAGCCTACTACCCCTAATCTAAATCCACCCGCTCTAGAAACCCTAATCCTAAACTACCACCACCTAGATCCCGACCAGCAGCCGCCGGACCCTCTCTCACCCGCGGTATACCACACCTGACCTAGACATACACTCGCAGCACCACAGCGGCACAGGCACACACCCACGCGGTGCACGCTGCCATGTCCACCCCAGCGTGCGCACCTAGCCCGACACGCTACCGCCTGGCCCGTACTCTGTAACACGCGCGCGCCTGCACGCTCCTAGGCGCCCACCCCGCAAGCCTCCAACCCCCGCTGACACGCCTCGCTCACCCTGGCCCCACCACTCCCCATTCTCGCTTGATCCCGCACGGAACCCCCGCTCCCCTGGTTCTCCTCCGCGTGGCCGTCTCCTCTGCCTTGCTGTGCCGCTGCTCCTGGTCGCCAAGTCCGGCACCTCCCGCGAGCTCCACCGCAGCCAGGCGAGCGAGCCTCGCCCGCCTCCTCACCCTGAAGAGCACCGCCGCCCCGCAGAGCTCCCCGTCACCGCGTCACCTCTTCCTGCGCCTCCTCCGCACCTCTGGAAGCCGGCGTCGACCGCGTGGGCTCGACCTCGCTGGCCCTAAGGTGCCTCCACCCTATCCCTATCGTGGCCTCCTCGTCTGCACTCTCCGTCACCGTCCGCCCGAGCTCCACCGTCTTGTGCCTCCTCGTCCCCACCGCCAAGAGCTCCGCGAGCCCGACACCACCTCATCCCGCGGTCATCCTGTCTCGACCTTCAGATCCTACATGGACGATCGATGCTTGTCGCCTGGCGCGCCGTCTTCGCTTCTGGCGCTCAAGCCTCCATGCCGACAGCTCCCCTCCTGGTATCGCCGCCCTCTACTGCGTCTCTGACCAGGACAAGCACCGCTGCCCTATAGGTCCCCTCCAGCCCGCTGCCGTGCGGCTTTGCCCCGCCTCCGCCTTCCTCCGAGCCGCCAAGCTCGTCTCCTCCTTGATGCCGTGCTTGCCCTCTTTGTTCTGCATCGAGCTCATCAAGCTCTTCCTCGTCGGCCTCCCCTGCTACCGCTTGATGCTGCTAGCTATCTCTGCAGCGCGCGACCGTTCAGGAGAGCCTGTTCGTTTTGTGTCAAAGGGGTGATCGTGGACTTCCTCCATGTGTGTTCTGCAGGGCAGCTACACGACATGTTTTCCGTGCGCGCGTGCATCTCCGGGCCCTCCGTTGCACATCTTCTGGGCGATGCTCGATCTAGATCTCCCGGCAGACAAGAGTATCAGGGTGAGCAAGGACCAAAGCACCAAAAGACGGGATGATATCTGCACCGACAAGAACTTGTATACGGAGGTCAGGCATCATTGAGATGGAACCCAAGTTCGACATCGATAATAAAGACACCAAACTAGAGTTCTTCCTCATGAGCCGACGACACGAAGATCTGCTTCACGGACCCGATGATCGAAGTTTCCTTCTCGGACTTCATGGCCTTCATCCTGGATCCGAAGACCTCGATCCCAGAGAACCCGATGATTCCCGAAGACCGAACCCCGGTGCGCCAAGTTCTTCCTCTCGGATCCAAAGCCCTGACCCGAAGACCGAACCCGAACCCTTCCGACTCCAAGATCTTCGACCCTATATGTGTGACCCCTTTCTCAAATCCCTAATTTCATAAATGCCATCTATATAAATTGTTGCATATTAAATTGTTCATGCTTGCATACATCTCTTCATGTGGGTTTGGGGCATTATGCCGATTCACCTCATAATTAAATATGGAGATCATATGCAGTCTTTTCTAGTCTTATATTGACTCCATTTAAATTTGTGTAGCAAACTGATGCCATGTTTTGCCTTGTTAATGCAACATTTAAATTGCGGGTATCTAAATAACCATTTAATTAATTGCCGGGACCCCGGTTCCGCTTAATATTGTGTAATTGCACCGCATCTTTGCCATGTCATGCATCATACATGCATCATGCCCGATTTCTGTCGTAGTATTAAATAGTGCATCCGGTGTTTCTTTTAGTGTTTGCTTCTTCACGGATTAGGCCGTTGAGTGGATGCGAGTATCGACAAGTTCTTCGATGAATCTTTGGCAGTGTTTCCCAGGCGAGCATTCTCCCCCTTTCTACCTATTTTGCATTTATAGTCTTTATTTCCTCCTGTTGATCTATTGCTATCCGTGTCGCGATGCTTTAGTGTTCCGTACCAGATATATTCCATGCAACCTTTTATATTGCCTTGGACACCTCCTATTACTTGTTGTTTGGTAGATAGATGGTCTTGCGAGTCGTAGTCGCTTGCTCAGGTGTGATCCCGTGTCGTGAAGTACCACACAGTTGTTGGAATGTTGTCATATGCTTTACGGTGGAGAGGATCATGACTTTAAATACAACTATTAAATTGCTGGGATAACTAATGAAAGAGGCACCGGTGGGCAATATATCATGTCCACTTGTGTCCCGTAGGCCCCGAGTACTTGATACCTGTTCCTTGATTATTCGCACTATCCACATCCGGGAGACCCTATGGATCCCCCTTAGCCAGAGCTTGATTCATTTCTTATTTCTTGGGGACACAAACTAGTTTGGGGTTTTATTACTATCCTGTACTTATGCCATGCTTTACTTCTTTATTTATGATTGTGCGTGGAGCACCTGTACTATTTTGGATCACGGCACGATTTCACGGTATCGACAAGCCTAGTCACACTTTTGGGTTCCTAGTCGTTTACAGCCATTCTCGCAAACCCTGGGTCTGTCTTGGAGCCGGCCAACTTCGTTGCGGGTAGCTTAGCGGGGTGGCCCCCTGAATTATTTTATGAATCCTATGATTGCTTTGTCGTGAAAGCCTCGTTGGGTTTTGATTTGGTTTTTCTGAGGTTGATCATGTGTGTGTTGCTATTTGTGCACCCCTGCAGGGTAAATCTTTCCTAAAGCCGTGTCCACGGTTATGGACGACTTGGAGCACAGTATCTCGATCATAGACAAGCATAACTAAAGTAGTGCTATAAATTTGACTTAAAGTGTGACTAGTAATCAGCTTCACTACAATGGAATGTATAATAAAAGTGACAACAATTGGTGGAACTGGGGTGTATCGTGTCATGTTATACCTGCCTAGTAAGTATCACGACTCCAATGGAATGAAATAAAAGTGCCAACAACTGCTGGGTTTGGGATGTCACATGCTAATTGTATCTGACTAGTAAGTACTACAACTACAACTGAATGGTTAACTAAAACTTCCCACTACTTATGCTATCGGGATGACTCATGCTATCTATATCTGACTAGTAAGTGCTTCAACTATAATGGAATGAATAAAACTGCCAACTGTGTGAGTTCCTCGGTTTGACTTCCTCGTTTGGTCTCGAGGGGGAAATGCCAGGATGGGTATGTTTGGTGATACTATCAGGTTGGTTCCGAATAGGTCTTTCTTATCTCTCTCTAATAGCCGACAGTTTACCGAGTCTCTATAGGTTGTTTAGTGCATGCTTCGCTGCCGCTTCAGTCCACCATACCTATGTAGGCGAGAGCCGCCGAATTCTAGCCTCGCCGTGTACTGGCCTCAGTACTGACGCTCCTGTTTTCCTTTGCCTTTTGCCGGCACCCCTTTTGTTTTAGCAGGTATGAGATCGACGTCATTAGCAGGGTTAACCTTCCGGCTTGGCCTGGGCAGGGTTATGGACGCCATTGGTTATTCTTCAGGGCTCTTAGCCCCATTTGCATCTTGTTCGTACTCGGACGTTGTATTGTTTTCAAGGTGATTTGGATCTTTGTATTGTATATCTGTATTTTTGACTCGTTGAGTCATTGTTCTATATATATGTTCTGTGGGTTCCATCGTGGACTAATGTGTAATGGTATTACTTCGTTTTCCACCCGCACGCAAGTGCCTGGTGGGCGTCCTTGAATCATTTCTATGCGGGTTTGGCGGGAATCGCTAAAACTTACATAGGGCCGATTCGATGGTGTTACAGAGTGGTATCAGAGCTCAGCAGTTACGATACCCCACTGGTCCAACCTGTAGGATAACCTAGTTAACGGCCGATGAAGAGTGTCAAAACTATTTTTGCAAAATCGGTTGGATAGATCTGATTAGGTCTGATTTTACTCCTTACCTCTGTGCTATTCTCCTCTTACCTCCGCGTGTTTTGAATCTGCTCTCTTATCTTTTCTTCAAGTCCAGGATTTCTCGTGGTTGGGTTTTCGTCATACCTTCAGGGTTTCGTTTCCTTGTAACGGTGATGCTACATCCGGTCTTCATCTCTGAGGAATTGTCCTCGGTGTATCTTTCAAGTGACCCAAAAGTCACTAATTTTTTTTCTTGTATCTTACGGTGGTTTTCAAAACGACGACATCATCTACGCCAGATCCGATGAAGAACCTGCATCACTACTTTGTTTCCGAACCTCGCTTGTCGAGATATTCAGTCTGAACTCCGAGAATGGGTTGCACGATTTCTATTGCATGTGCGGAGTAATAGTTTGGGTGCGGGATGGATTGGCCCCCATGCCGACTACTCCTTCTATTCGCTCTTGTATATTGAAGTGGATTAGGTTGCACCTTTTCTCTCCTCATATCGAAGTTAGAGGTGGCCTTATCTTTTGATACCTCTACCTCCGTCATTTGTTTATCCGGAGTGTTCCCTCGACGAACATGAGCAACAACCCCTTGTTGGTGGTGTCGCCGATTTCAAGATGTAGCAAGAATCTTTGTTAGTGGTGTCGTGAGGAGCTACACGAAGTGAGAAGATTTAGATCGTCGGACTTCTTCCCCGTACCATGAGGCGGATCTCGAGGGCGAGATCCATTGTTAGTGGTGTCGAATTGTAGCACCCCGATAAAACCACAACTAGAAAATCGCGTGTTGTTTTTATTTTTGTGCATCATCATGACCGCATGCCCATGTCATCATGCCATATTGCATTTGAGCATCGTTATTATCATGCATATGTTTGCCTAAAACTATTTTCTAAAAGCCTCTTTGTTTTCTAAATGCCCCCCTCTCTATTTCAAATATAAAACCCTCGGTTTGCCCGGATCTTTCATTTGGCTAAACTATTTTACAAAAGAATATTTTAAACTAAATAAAATTATAAACTATTTTTTTACCTGAGGAGGCCTCCACCGGCCAGGCCCAAAGGCTGGCAGCAGCCTACTACCCCTAATCTAAACCCACTCGCTCTAGAAACCCTAATCCTAAACTACCACCACCTAGCTTCCGACCAACAGCCGTCAGACCCTCTCTCACCCGCGGTATACCACACCTGACCTAGACATACACTCGCAGCACCACAGCGGCACAGGCACACACCCGCGCGGGGCACGCTGCCACGTCTACCCCAGCGTGCGCACCTAGCCCGACACGCCACTGGCCTGCCCTTCCAGAACACGCTGCGCCTTGACGCTCAGCGCCCACCATGCAAGCCTCCAACCCCCGCTGACACGCCTCGCTCACCCTAGCCCCACCACTCCCTATTCTCGCTCGATCCTGCACGGAACCCCCGCTCCCCTGGTTTTCCTCCGTGCGGCCGCCTCCTCTGCCTTGCCGTGCCGCTGCTCCCGGTCGCGAAGTCCGGCACCTCCCGCGAGCTCCACCCCAGCCAGGCGAGGGAGCCTCGCCCGCCTCCTTGCCCTGAAGAGCACCGCCGCCCCGTAGAGTTCCCCGTCACCGCGTCGCCTCTTCCTGCGCCTCCTCCGCGCCTCTGGAAGCCAGCGTCAACCGCGCGGGCTCGACCTCGCCGGCCCTTAGGTGCCTCCACCCCGTCCCCATCGTGGCCTCCTTGTCTGCACTCTCCGTCACTGTCCGCCCGAGCTCCGCCGTCTTGTGCCTCCTCGTCCCTGCCGCCAAGAGCTCCACGAGCCCGACACCACCTCATCCCGCGGTCATCCCGTCCCTGACCCTTCAGGCTCCTACCGCGGATGCACTGATGCCCTCGTCGCCTGGCCGCGCCGTCCTTTGCCCCGGGCGCGCCACCGCTCAAGCCTCCACGCCGACCGCTCCCCTCCTAGTGTCGCCGCCCTCTACCGTGTCTCCGACCAGGACAAGCGCCGCTACCCTACAGGTCCCCTCCGACCCGCTGCCGCGCGGCTTCGCCCCGCCTCCGCCTTCCTCCGAGCCACCAAGCTCATCTCCGCCTTGACGCCGTGCTTGCCCTCTTTGTTTCGCATCGAGCTCATCAAGCTCTTCCTCATCGGCCTCCCTGCTACCGCTTGATGCTGCGAGCTATCTCTGCAGCACGCGACCGTTCGGGAGAGCCTGTTTGTTTTGTGTCAAAGGGGTGATCATGGACTTCCTCCACGCGTGTTCTGCAGGGCAGCTACACGACCTATTTTCCGTGCGCGCGTGCATCTCCGGGCCCTCCGTTGCACATCATCTAGGCGATGCTCGATCTAGATCTCCCGATAGACAAGAGTATCAGGGTGAGCAAGGACCAAAGAACCAAAAGACGGGATGATATCTGCATCGACAAGACCTTCTACACGGAGGTCGGGCATCATTCAGATGGAACCCAAGTTCGACACCGACAGTAAAGACACCGAACTAGAGTTCTTCCTCACGAGCCAACAACACGAAGATCTGCTTCACGGACCCGATGATCAAAGTTTCCTTCTCGGACTTCATGGCCATCATCCTGGATCCGAAGACCTCGATCCCAGAGAACCCGACGATTCCCGAAGACCGAACCCCAGTGCGCCAAGTTCTTCCTCTCGGATCCAAAGCCCCGACACGAAGACCAAACTCGAACCCTTCCGACTCCAAGATCTTCGACCCTATATGTGTGACCCCTTTCTCGAAGCCCTAATTTCATAAATGCAATCTATATAAATTGTTGCATATTAAATTGTTCATGCTTGCATACATCTCCTCATGTGGGTTTGGGGCATTATGCCGATTCACCTCATAATTAAATATGGAGATCATATGCGGTCTTTTCTAGTCTTATATTGACTCCATTTAAATTTGTGTAGCGAACTGATGCCATGTTTTGCCTTGTTAATGCAACATTTAAATTGCGGGTATCTAAATAACCATTTAATTAATTGTCGAGACCGCGGTTCCGCTTAATATTGTGTAATTGCACCGCATCTTTGCCATGTCATGCATCATACATGCATCATGCCTGATTTCTGTCGTAGTATTAAATTGTGCATCCGGTGTTTCTTTTAGTGTTTGCTTCTTCACGGATTAGGCCGTTGAGTGGATGCGAGTATCGACAAGTTCTTCGATGAATCTTCGGCAGTGTTTCCCAGGTGAGCATTCTCCCCCTTTCTACCTATTTTGCATTTATAGTCTTTATTTCCTCCTGTTGATCTATTGCTATCCGTGTCGCGATGCTTTAGTGTTCCATACCAGATATATTCCGTGCAGCCTTTTATATTGCCTTGGACGCCTCCTATTACCTGTTGTTTGGTAGATAGATGGTCTTGCGAGTCGTAGTCGCTTGCTCAGGTGTGATCCCGTGTCGTGAAGTACCACACAGTTGTTGGAATGTTGTCATATGCTTTACGGTGGAGAGGATCATGACTTTAAATACAACTGTTAAATTTCTGGGATAACTAATGAAAGAGGCACCAGTGGGCAATATATGCTATTTGGTTTTTCATGTCCACTTGTGTCCCGTAGGCCCCGAGTACTTGATACCTGTTCCTTGATTATTCGCACTATCCACATCTAGGAGACCCTATGGATCCCCCTTAGCCAGAGCTTGATTCATTTCTTATTTCTTGGGTCCACAAACTAGTTTGGGGTTTTATTACTATCCTATACTTATGCCATGCTTTACTGCTTTATTTATGATTGTGCGTGGAGCACCTGTACTGTTTTGGATCACGGCACGATTTCGCGGTATCGACAAGCCTAGTCACACTTTCGGGTTCCTAGTCGTTTACAGCCATTCTCGCAAACCCTGGGTTCGTCTCGGAGCCAGCCAACTTTGTTGCGGGTAGCTTAGCGGGGTGGCCCCCTGAAATATTTTATGAATCCTGTGATTGCTTTGTCGTGAAAGCCTCGTTGGGTTTTGATTTGGTTTTTCCGAGGTTGATCGTGTGTGTGTTGCTATTTTTGCACCCCTGCAGGGTAAATCTTTCTAAAAGCCGTGTCCGCAGTTATGGACGACTTGGAGCACAGTATCTCGATCATAGACAAGCATAACTAAAGTAGTGCTATAAATTTGATTTAATGTGTGACTAGTAATCAACTTCACTACAATGGAATGGATAATAAAAGTGCCAACAACTGGAACTGGGGTATATCTTGTCATGTTATACCTGCCTAGTAAGTATCGCGACTCCAATGGAATGAAATAAAAGTGCCAACAACTGCTGGGTTTGGGATGTCATATGCTAATTGCATCTGACTAGTAAGTACTACAACTACAACTGAATGGTTAACTAAAACTGCCCACTACTTATGCTATCAGGATGACTCATGCTATCTATATCTGACTAGTAAGTGCTTCAATTATAATGGAATGAATAAAACTGCCAACTGTGTGAGTTCCTCGGTTTGACTTCCTCGTTTGGTCTCGAGGGGGAAATGCCAGGATGGGTATGTTTGGTGATACTATCAGGTTGGTTCCGAATAGGTCTTTCTTATCTCTCTCTAATAGCCGACAGTTTATCGAGTCTCTATAGGTTGTTTAGTGCATGCTTCGCTGCCGCTTCAGTCCACCATACCTATGTAGGCGAGAGCCGCCGAATTCTAGCCTCGCCGTGTACTGGACTCAGTATTGACGCTCCTGTTTTTCCTTTGCCCTTTGTCGGCACCCCTTTTGTTTTAGCAGGTATGAGATCGACGTCGTTAGCAGGGTTAACCTTCTGGCTTGGCCTGGGCAGGGTTATGGACGCCATTGGTTATTCTTCAGGGCTCTTAGCCCCATTTGCATCTTGTCCGTACTCGGACGTTGTATTGTTTTCAAGGTGATTTGGATCTTTGTACTGTATATCTGTATTCTTGACTCGTTGAGTCGTTGTTGTATATATATGTTCTGTGGGTTCAATCGTGGACTAATGTGTAATGGTATTACTTCGTTTTCCACCCGCACGCAAGTGCCTGGTGGGCGTCCTTGAATCGTTTCTATGCGGGTTTGGCGAGAATCGCTAAAACTTGCATAGGGCCGATTCGAGGGTGTTACAGTTTCCTCTGAGTACATGAACACACCTTTATAACCACTGTATTACCAAGTGGCTCTTGATGCTACCTAAGCACTCTCAGGAGACAGTGATTGAAATGGCCTCACTGTCTAAGGAATAGTCCACGAGGATCCATTTCTAATCATCGTAACTTGAACTTCGTGACATGATCGGGTCACGATTTTTAGGTTGGGTATTGGTTCATCATCTCATTCTCAGAATGAGTTGACTCCATTTCCAACTGGCATAAATGCCACATGATCAGGAAACTTGATCATCTGTTGACCAATGAACCAGTGACTAGAGTTTCACTGGGAACCCCTGGTTGTTTATATATCACACATGTATTGATGTTTCCACTTAATACAATTATAGCATGATATAAAACTTAATCATAAACTATATGAAATGTGATAATAGTCCTTATAACTATTTGTCTCTAGGGCATATTTCCAATAACAGGACTAATATGTGTTTTGATCTTATTAATGAAAAGAAGGAATCCTCCAAAGTTTCTTATATTGTCTCTAACAATAAACCAGGGTATATGGAGAAGCTTCCTTTCAAGCCTCTCCCTCCTAAAGAGGAGAAGAAAAAGAAGAAGAGGAGGAGTAAAAGGAGGGAGGAAACGGTATTTTCACCTAAGCATGTTGCTCCTATAATAGTTTTTGATGAGTCTGAACTCAATGATGTTCTTATGCCTGTTACTTATAGTAGTGATCATGATTGGGAAAAGCACACTTCTTTTGATATTGAAAATCTTTTTGGTACCAATTTCGAAAATGACGATATTAATAATTGTTGTACTATTAGTGCTATCCATGTTCCTTCCAACAATGATATGTTTACAAAAGAACACACTTTGGAAGATAACTATTCTATTGCTTATGATGATACTATACCTCCAATATATGATGAATACAATAATAAATATGATATTTTTAGTCCACCTACTATTGAGGAGAAAATTAATTATGATTACAATATGCCTCCTATATTTGATGATTATGGTGATGAGAATAATAATGATAGCTATTTTGTTGAATTTTCTCCGACTATAATTAATAAGAATGACTATGTTTATCTGGGGAGTATTAATTCTTTTATGCATGTGGCTCATGATAAGAATGTTTTATGTGATAGTTATATTGTTAATTTTATTCATGATGCTACTGAAGTTATTATGAGAGAGGGAAACATGGTTTTATGTATCTCAACAATATTAAGTTTTCCCTCTTTTTGTTGAAAATTTTGAAGTTGCACTTGTTTTGCTTTCCTATGCTTGTTGCTTTGTGCTTTCATGACTTGTTTCTTTACAAGATTATTTTTCATAGGAAGTGGTTTAGGCTTAAATTTGTTCCATATTTGCTTCTTGATGCTCTCTTTTACTTCAATTCATATTTCTTATGTGAGCATCATCGAAATTATAATGCCTAGCTCAAAGGCGTTAAAAAAAGCACTATTGGGAGATAACCCAAATTTCTATTCAGTAAGTTTTTCTTTTGTTGAGTCTTGGAAGTTATTACCTCTATAATAACATCTCCTTATCCTTTTTGTGTGGTTTTTGTGCCAAGAATAACCTCTAATGAGAGAGAAGTAAGACTTGGGAAAGTTGCTGTCCTGAAACAGATTTTTGTACTTCATTGTAAAAATTCGTGAAAAATTTCTGTACGTCGGATTGAGCTGTAATTGTTTGTGCTTCTTCCCCAAGTTTTTATCTAACTTTCGTTAGTTTAGCAATTTTCGATTTGAGCAACAGAAGATCTTCGAAAAAATCGGTTTTTACCTGCTGGTCTGTTTTGATAGATTTCTGTCATTATTTGCATTTGCTTCTTAATCTCTTTCTCTTTGAGTTCTCTTTGATCACTTGAGCTTTTAGAAGGAATTGCTACAGTAGCTTGTGCTTCAATGGAATTTTTACTTGTGTTGAAACTGAACCCAAAGACTTATTATCTTGAATACACTAATGTTGCTAATGAAGATTGTGTGAAGTTTTCTATGAAGGAAATTTTAAAGTGTAGGGAAGAACAATGTGATAAGATGAAGTATGGATAAAATCTCAAGCTTGGGGATGCCACCTATGTCACCCCAAGAAATATTCAAGAAGTACAAGCATCAAAGCTTGGGGATGCCCAAGGCATCCCCTTCTTCATCAATAAAAATCTCAGGTTTTCTTCCAAACACTTCATTTTTATTGTTTCATGCACCAATTGTGTTGTTCTTGGAGCGTCTTTGTTTTTGTTTTTAGTTTTATTTTACTTTCTTTGCTGCAATAAGTTGGTTGGATCCCAATACACTTATTTTGGAGAGAGACACACCCCATTATTCATTGCCTAGAACACTCTAGTTTTCACTCTTATTGTTCTGTGAGTGTTCTCTTTTTCTAGCACTAGGTTTAGCTTTAGTTTTTGATTAGTGTTGGAAAAGAGTAGGAAGTTTCATGCTTATAGTGGTACAAAAGGAAGCTTGTTTTGACTGTGTCCAAGACTTTATCATGTCATGTTTGATATTGCTATGACTTTATGCTTAGTGATTATTTCTGTAGCATGACTTGTTACAAACAATTGAGATTGCTTAATGTGCCTTGAAAGAATCATGTGTTATTTTAGCATATAAAAGCATAATATTGTGGCATTCTCCTTTGATGCTTTATTTGGGTTGACTTGGCGCATGCTCACACCATGTTAAGACTATACCAAGTCACCATAGCCTCTATAACTCATTTAGTTTTCGACTTGTAATATCACCTTATGCTTTAATTAATAATGTTTTGTCGCTTTGGATGATTATGGCCATTATTGCTCTCTTAGTTGGTCACTCCCAGTCTTTTGCTAGCCTCCACATGTACCAAGTATGAGTTCCACTCATGCATCCAACTCCAAATAAAACCAAGTTATTCCAAAGAGTTCACCATACCTACCTATTAGCATTTGCTATTCCAAGTATATTCATGTTTTTATCTACCTTTTGAATAAAACTTGTTATGTGAAAATTAGTGATTAAAGCTCTCACGAACTTGATGGCACACTTTACTTTTCTTGCACTTAATAAACTTGAACCATTGTGCCCATCTATGTTTCGTATATGCTTGTGTTTTCTAAATTGTGAATTAGCAGAACCATGTTATCATGGGGAACGCTTTCAACAGTGCACTTTATTTAGTTGATATCATGTTCTTTTGCTTATGAATCTCGGCAATGTTAAATGAAAGGGGAGCTTGTAAGGCTCATGGAGTTCGTATATGTGTTAGATAAACGCTTGGGCGGCTAGTCTAAGCCATGCCTAATCATGGTGGAAACCTGCAGTGTAACCATAGTGAGCAATCTATGAAGCGTCCTCTATAAAAAACCCTATGCAAATAGGAAATAAAAAAAGAAAAAAAATGCCTATGCAAATAGGAAATAAAAGGATTGCTAAGATGCTCATTGTCTGCTTGCCTTGTCATTTTGATATGGGGAATCTTTCGTATCATCGGGCAAGGGGTACCCCGTTGGCGGTTCTCTATGATACACAAGTAGTTACAATGACAAGAACTTACCTTAGACTAAAGTTGAGTAGCATGAGGAACAGTACTCGTAAGCAAGGGGCATGAGATTTCCAGCTTATAACTTGTCAAGTTAATCCTCATATTTGTTCACTTTAACCTTAACCACCTAAAGATGCTTATGATAGAGGCAATGAGAGCTGAAAGCTAATAAGTACCATAATTTTTGGAAGCTCTTTATGAAACTTGAATACCTGCTTCCTTCTATGAAGGGCCTTTCTTTTACTTTTATGATGAGTCTCCATCTTCTATCTTTATGCACCTATTGAGAGAGCATAGTGGTCATTCTTAGTTTAATGTGCATTGTCCCAAAACTTGTCGATTGATTCATAACTTTGATATTGCTTGTTCTTAAACTATTTGTATCTAGTCACCCTTATGAACTTTGAAGGTGTCCTATGCATTTATGTTTTGCTACACTATGAGGAACAAGCTGAGTACCATTCTTATTATGTTTTCTATATGTGAAACAAACAAACATCTTTCAAAGCATTGTTATTCATGAATCTTTTGTTTGATCAAGACTGGGATTTTTCCATCCATATGATGGATAGATATGCTCTGGGACCTCTCGGTGGAATGTCATCCAATTAGCTTGCAAGCATGTGACTAGGTCACAAGGGATGTCATATCACGGAACGAGTAAAGAGTACTTATCAGTAACGAGGTAGAACTAGGTATGGAGATATTGATGATCGAACCTTAGATAAGTAGAGTATCGTATGACAAAGGGAATCAGTGTCGTATGTAAATGGTTCTATCGATCACGAAATCATCGTTGAATATATGGGAGCCATTATGGATCTCCAGGTCCTGCTATTTGTTATTGATCGAAGAGGGGTCTTGATCATGTCTGTGTAGTTCATGAACCGTAGGGTTACACACTTAAGGTTCAATGTTGTTTAGGTAGATATGGAATGAGTTGGAGACCAAATGTTGTTCGGAGTCTCATATTGGATCTAGGACATCATGAGGAGATTCGGAATGGTCCGGAGAATAAGATTCATATAACACAAGTCGTTTTCTAGGGTTCCGAAAAGTTCCGGAGTTTTGTTTGGAGCTTCTAGAAGGTTTCAAAATGTTCCAGAAGGTTCTACAAAGAGATAAACATCAATTCCTAGATTATAGGGGATAAGACTTGGGAGGGAAGGAAACCTCCCCCTTCCCTTGTGCGCGGCCCTAGGAGGTGGGCCAAGGGGTGGGAACCCTAGGCCGTACCCCCTCTATATAAAGAAGGGTGGGGGCGCCTCCCTCCTTTGCTCCTCCACCCAAACCCTAGCCGCCACTCCCTCCTCCTTCCTCCTGCTGCGGCTTAGGCGAAACCCTGTGATACGTTGCAAATGTATCTATAATTTTTGATGTTCCATGCTTGTTTTATATCTACTTTCTTATGTTTTTTCCACACTTTGGAGTATTTTTACACATTTTCTAGAACTAACCTATTAACAAGATGCCATAGTGTTAGTTGCCTGTTTCTGCTTTTTTGGTTTCAGAAAAGCTAGTAAGGAAATGTTCTCGGAATTGGACCAGACAAAAGCCAAAGTCAATATTTTACCCGAAGCAACACGGAGTCCGGAGGGGAGACGAAGCGGGGAACTAGGGCAGCCACACCCTAGGGTGGCCACCACCAGATGTGGACCCCCTGGTGATCCACCGACCTAGCCCTTCCGCCAATAAAGACCCCTCAGGACGAAAACCCTAAGGACTCGATCAAAATTCCACGAAAGAGTCTATAGCCACCGCCATCTCAATCCCCAGATCGGGAGGGATCTGAAGCTCTTCCCGGCACCCTGCTAGAGGGGAGAGATCACCCTGGAGGCCTTCTTCAGGGCTTGTTCATCTGCGGTACCAAAGTTCGCAGGCCAGCGCATGGCGGTACCTAAGTTGCCTGAACTTGCCGTGTTTCGAAATGTTGGGCCGCCAACTAGTGAGAGGGGCCATTTCGAGGAAAACTCATCTCACCCCTGCCAAATTCAAACATTCCGTTAAACTGCCCCGTGAAGTAGACAGTCGGGACCCTCATGTCGGTCATCTGTCCGTGACGCGAGCGCCAACGTGGCAACCTCTTAGGAAAATAGAGTAGCTAAGTGGATTGGATGCGTTGACGAATTTCACAAATCCATTCCCACCTTTCCCCTAGCACCGGTGGCATCGGAATCCACCCTCCAGGCAGGACGATCCCTTCGGACATTTGACTTTCGGCGCCAAGTTGTTGCGCCCAGTTGCTGCGCCCAGTCGCTGATCCCGAGCTCCAATGGCGCATGTCGTAGCCGCTGTTGCGAGGCTCTAGCCCGCCTCTGCCACCGACGAGCTGAGCATCTCAGAGGATGGCAGACCCTACTACCAAGGAAGAAGAAGTTCTGGCTACAAGTGGGTGAGCTACCCTTCTCTTTGCTATTTGCACTAATTATAACTGCTAGCTGGCTACTGAACCTCAAATTGTTTGGTAGCCCAACGCTGACAAACATATTTTGTCCACAGTTTCCTGTCAAGTGGAATCTCCATGGACCCCCCCTTACCTGGTTACGGTAGTCCTCTTTAGGTACGACTCTAAGGGCAAGTGGTATGGACACCATTGTATCACGATGGAAGAAGCGCCTGCACATATCTGCACTATATCTGGTATGGTTGCTGCTCTGCGTAATCATGATGAATTATGGCCAAAGCAGACTGCAAAGTTTAGCTTCATGGATGAACGTGGCATCATGGTTCCTCTAACGTGTGTGACAAGCCTAATTGGGTTGATGAAAAGGTATGCTTCGGCTTGCATGTTTGAGCTGAATTGTGATGTACTGGATGTGGAAGCTGCTGCAATTGGGAGTCGCTCTTCTATTCTTGGACAGGGTGGTTGCTCGAACCCAATTAGCTCCTGGTAAGCAAAGGTCGCTTGGGGTTCGCATGTTTGTGCTGAATTGTAATTTTTGTTTTATTTACTCTGTAGATATTGGGCAGTTATGCAACAATCTTGTTTCTTTGACAGGAAGCACCGCAAGGTTAGAAACATGACTGTCGGGTCAGTCATTTTGCTGCCTGAAGAAATTAAAAACAAGTGGAAAGATGATGTTGGACACGATTCTGGTGCCCATTGTCCCGGCGATGCAGAGTACGTGAAGCTAAGAAAATTGGCACCATGGAAGAGGAAGAAGGCAGGAAATGAAGAAGCCAGTGGACGTGAAGGCTTGGCACCCAGGCTGCGGAAGAAGGATGCTGGTAATGAAGATGCATAGTAATGTGTTGAAATTGAACCTATATATGTAATTTTGTTAAATTCTAGAGCTCTGTGTGTGGCACGTTGCTGGGTGAAACAATCTGCCCACGTTCTCTGAGTAAAATGTACCGCGACTTAGGGTTTGGAAACGCCCGAGTCAGTAATTGAATCTGAAATTGTGATTGTGCCACTGCTATCTGAAAACACGCAACACTGGTTGCACGATTGCTGAGGGGCAGGAGGTCTCCAAATACGACGGAATGTAAGTGGCACAGAAATAAATTATTTAAGCTGCCACACTCCATGAAGCAGCAACTTATTTCAGATGCTGCACACCGACGTGGCAACATAAATAGCAATGGCCACCGATAATGCCCAGACGCTTGAGCCCGTCTATCTCACCGCCTCCCTGCTCCTGCATCCCCTGCGTCTGGCGAAGCTCTCGGATCTCCATTAACCGGGTGTACGTGCTTCCACTTTATAAATTGTGGCTGTGCCATTTGCATGCGGCACAATCCACATAGATTACGTTTAAACAAACCACCAATTTCAGAATACCACCATGATCAGACAAAAGGAAGTGATGCAGGGTTAAGACAGACTAACGGGAGAGCAATTTTTTCCTCCCAGGACTCCGGGACCACTAGTTCAGACCGCTAGGTCAACAAGTACTACTATTACAACTTAAAAAGGCACGGAGCTCAAGCTAAATAGAACTAGTTATCACACATCTCCTTGATCTTCCTAATCTTAGCCTGATGCGCATCTTCCTACGAGAGCAAGGATCTATTCGTCTGCTCCTTCCTTTTAGCATCTTCCTTGCATAGCTTCAATTATTTCTCTATATTTTTCCTCATGCACTTGTCAATACTCGTAGTTGTGAACTGCAGGACTTTGGCCTGGTGAAGATCATTCCTTGCTTGAGTCGCTTGCTCGCTTAGCCTTCAGGGCCAACGCCATGTCCCTCTCCTTCTCGACTTTGCTAACCTTGTCTTGCACCCTCCTGAGATATCGGTTAAGCTTGGTCGTGTCAACTGGGTCCCATAGCTTCATCTCAACACTGTCAAGAAGTGAGTTGACTACGGATTCTTTCAACTCAACAGTCACATCCCATAGTTTGTCCAGCATTTTCTGCATCGATTTGGGCCACTCTGGGTCTACCCATTTGACAACACCGCAACTTCCGCCTTGCATCATTGCACGATGTCCTTGACACCATAGAAACCTCCTGCCTGCGTTTCGTCCTTCGAACGCTACAAATTTAGCGGGCACATGTCCATGTTTACATAGCAGAGGACTGTCTTCATCCACTAAACTGTGATAGTCGGAGTCATACATCGTCTGGTTGGCCTAACACATCATACGCGCATGAGTAAACAGAGTAGATCTAGCTCAAAAAATAGATAACTGGCCACAGATGATAGAGATAGAGATGAGACGACTCACATCAAAATCACCGTCCCTATCATCATGACGCATTTCCTCGCCGTCTCCCCTTGAACCCATGGAGAGAGGGGATTGGGATGGAGGCGCCACCGGCTTGCGGCTACGGCAGGATGGGAGTGAAGTGGGGAAAGTGGCTTCGAGGGGAAGGAAGATAAGTACGGGGAGGAAGAGAAGTAATGGGGACGTGACACTAGGATGTGGCCCACTGAACTCGTGAGTCGTGACACTCGCAACAGGAGAGCGCCCGGTGTTTCCAGTTTGTCCAGAGCAAGCGTGGCCAATCATGCCGCAGAACAGCCTACTCGCGGATCGCTCTCACGAAGACCATCCCAATCGTCCAAGCGCCCCGATCGAACGGTATGTAACAATCGTCAAGCAGAACAACTTTGTTAGGGCGTGCCTTCTAGAAGACTCGGTCTAACAGCCACCCATTGGGGGGCTAAGGTTAGGGCTCTCCTAAGGTTAATTAGGACCCATATGTGGTTTGTGAAAAGAGCAGACATGCAATGACACTGGTGGATCCATATGTGGTTTGTGAAAAGAATAGACATGCAATCACACTGGGTGGATCCATGTGTGGTTCATGAGAAGAAGACACATGCAATGACACTGGTGGATCCATGTGTGGTTTGTGAGAAGAACACACATCCAATGACACTAGGTGTGATTCATGAAAAGAACACACATCCAATGACACTGGGTGTGGTTCATGAAAAGAACACACATCCAATGACACTAGCTGTGGTTCATGAAAAGAACATACATGCAATGACACTGGTGGATCCATATGTGGTTTGTGGAAAGAACGGACATGCAATGATTCTGGCTATGGTTCATGAAAAGAACAGACATTCAATGACACTGGTTGATCCATGTGTGGTTCATGAGAAGAACACACATCTAATGACACTAGTGGATCCCTATGTGGTTTGTGAGAAGAACAGACATGCAATGACACTGGCTGTGGTTCATTAGAAGAACATACATGCAATCACACTAGGTGGATCCATGTGTGGTTTGTGGAAAGAACAGACATGGAATGACTCTAGCTGTGGTTCATGAAAAGAACACACATGCCATGACACTGGTGGATCCATGTGTGGTTCATGAGAAGAACACACATGCAATAACACTGGTGGATCCATGTGTGGTTCATGAAAAGAACACACATGCAATGACACTGGTGGATCAATGTGTGGTTCATGAAAAGAACACACATGCAATGACACTGGTGGATCCATGTGTGGTTTGTGAAAAGAACAGACATGCAATCACACTAGGTGGATCCAGGTGTGGTTTGTGAAAAGAACAGACATGCAATCACACTAGGTGGATCCATGCGTGGTTTGTTTAGAAGAACACACATGCAATGACTCTAGTTGTGGTTCATCAAAAGAAGACACATGCAATGACACTGGTGGATCCATGTGTGGTTTGTGAAAAGAACAGACATGCAATCACACTAGGTGGATCCATGTGTGGTTTGTTTAGAGGAACAGACATGCAATGACACTGGTGTGGTTCATGAAAAGAACAGACATGCAATGACACTGGTGGATCCATATGTGGTTTGTGGAGAGCATAGACATGCAATGCCTCTAGCTGTGGTTCATGAAAATAACAGACATGCAATGACACTGGGTGGATCCATGTGTGGTTCATGAGAAGAACACACATGCAATGACATTGGTGGATCCTTGTGTGGTTTGTGAGAAGAACTAACATGCAATCACACTAGGTCGATCCATGTGTGCTTTGTGAAAAGAACAGACATGCAATGACACTAGCGGTGGTTCATGAGAAGAACACACATGCAATGCCACTGGTGGATCCTTATGTGGTTTGTGAGAAGAACATACATGCATTGAAACTAGTTGTGGTTCATGAGAAGAACACACATGCAATGACACTAGTGGATCCATGAGTGGTTTGTCAAAAGAACAGACATGCAATCACTCTAGGTGGATCCATGTATGGTTTGTGGAAAGAACAGACATGCAATGACTCTAGCTATGGTTCATGAAAAGAACACACATGCAATGACATTGGTGGATTCATATGTGGTTTGTGGAAAGCACAGACATGCAATGACTCTAGCTGTGGTTCATGAAAAAAACAGACATGCAATGAAACTGGGTGGATTCATGTGTGGTTCATGAGAAGAACACACATCCAATGACACTGGTGGATCCTTATGTGGTTTGTGAGAAGAACATACATGCAATGACACTGGTTGTGGTTCATGAGAAGAACACACATGCAATGACACTGGTGGATCCATGTGTGGTTCATGAGAAGAAGACACATCCAATGACACTGGTGGATCCTTATGTGGTTTGTGAGAAGAACAGGCATGCAATGACTCTAGCTGTGGTTCATGAAAAGAACACACATGCAATGACACTGGTGGATCCATGTGTGGTTCATGAAAAGAACACACATGCAATGACACTGGTGGATCCATATGTGGTTTGTGGAAAGCACATACATGCAATGACTCTAGTTGTGGTTCATGAAAAGAACAGACATGCAATGACACTGGGTGGATCCATTTGTGGTTCATGAGAAGAACACACATCCAATGACACTGGTGGATCCTTATGTGGTTTGTGAGAAGAACATACATGCAATGACACTGGCTGTGGTTCATGAGAAGAACACACATGCAATGACACTGGTGGATCCATGTGTGGTTCATGAGAAGAACACACATGCAATGACACTGGTGGATCCTTGTGTGGTTTGTGAGAAGAACAGACATACAATCACACTAGGTGGATCCATGTGTTTTTTAGAGGAACAGACATGCAATGACACTGGGTGTGGTTCATGAGAATAACACACATGCAATGACACTGGTGGATCCTTATGTGGTTTGTGAGAAGAACATACATGCAATGACACTGGATGTGGTTCATGAGAAGAACACACATGCAATGACACTGGTGGATCCATGTGTGGTTTGTGAAAAGAACAGACATGCAATCACACTAGGTGGATCCATGTGTGGTTTGTGGAAAGAATAGACATGCAATGACTCTAGATGTGGTTCATGAAAAGAACACACATGCAATGACACTGGTAGATCCATGTGTGGTTCATGAAAAGAACACACATGCAATGACACTGGTGGATCCATGTGTGGTTCATGAAAAGAACACACATGCAATGACACTGGTGGATCCATGTGTGGTTTGTGAAAAGAAAAGACATGCAATCACACTAGGTGGATCCATGTGTGGTTTGTGAAAGAACAGACATGCAATCACACTAGGTGGATCCATGCGTGGTTTGTTTAGAAGAACACACATGCAATGACTCCAGTTGTGGTTCATTAAAAGAACACACATGCAATAACACCGGTGGATCCATGTGTGGTTTGTGAAAAGAACAGACATGCAATCACACTAGGTGGATCCATGTGTGGTTTGTTTAGAGGAGCAGACAGGCAATGCCACTAGGTGTGGTTCATGAAAAGAACAGACATGCAATGACACTGGTGGATCCATATGTGGTTTGTGGAAAGCATAGACATGCAATGACTCTAGCTGTGGTTCATGAAAAGAACAGACATGCAATCACACTGGGTGGATCCATGTGTGGTTCATGAGAAGAACACGCATCCAATGACACTGGTGGATCCTTATGTGGTTTGTGAGAAGAACATACATGCAATGACACTAGCTGTGGTTCATGAGAAGAACACACATTCAATGACACTGGTGGATCCATGTGTGGTTTGTGAAAAGAACAAACATGCAATGACACTGGTGGATCCTTGTGTGGTTTGTGAGAAGAACAGACATGCAATCACACTAGGTGGATCCTTGTGTGGTTTGTGAGAAGAACTGACATGCAATGACTCTAGTTGTGGTTCATGAAAATAACACACATGCAATGACTCTAGTGGATCCATGTGTGGTTCATGAGAAGAACACACATGCAATGACACTGGTTGTGGTTCATGAGAAGAACACACATCCAATGACACTGATGGATCCTTATGTGGTTTGTGAGAAGAACATACATCCAATGACACTGGTGGATACTTATGTCGTTTGTGAGAAGAACAGACATGCAATGACACTGGCTGTGGTTCATGAGAAGAACACACATGCAATGACAATGGTGGATCCTTATGTGGTTTGTGAGAAGAACATACATGCAATGACACTAGCTGTGGTTCATGAGAAGAACACACATGCAATGACACTGGTGGATCCATGTGTGGTTTGTGAAAAGAACAGACATGCAATCACACTAGGTGGATCCATGTGTGGTTTGTTTAGAAGAACACACATGCAATGACTCTAGCTGTGTCTCATGAAAAGAATACACATGCAATAACACTGGTGGATCCATGTGTGGTTTGTGAAAAGAATAGACATGCAATCACACTAGGTGGATCCTTGTGTGGTTTGTGAGAAGAACTGACATGCCATGACTCTAGTTGTGGTTCATGAAAATAACAGACATGCAATGACACTGGTGGATCCATGTGTGGTTCATGAGAAGAACACACATGCAATGACACTGGGTGTGGTTCATGAGAAGAACACACATCCAATGACACTGATGGATCCTTATGTGGTTTGTGAGAAGAACATACATCCAATGACACTGGTGGATACTTATGTCGTTTGTTAGAAGAACAGACATGCAATGACACTGGCTGTGGTTCATGAGAAGAACACACATGCAATAACACTGGTGGATCCTTATGTGGTTTGTGAGAAGAACATACATGCAATGACACTGGTTGTGGTTCATGAGAAGAACACACATGCAATGGCACTGGTGGATCCATGTGTGGTTTGTGAAAAGAACAGACATGCAATCACACTAGGTCGATCCTTGTGTGGTTTGTGGAAAGAACAGACATGCAATGACTCTAGCTGTGGTTCATGAAAAGAACACACATGCAATGACACTGGTGGATCAATATGTGGTTCATGAAAAGAACACACATCCAATGACACTGGTGGATCCATGTGTGGTTTGTGAAAATAATAGACATGTAATCACACTAGGTGGATCCATGTGTGGTTTCTGAAAAGAACAGACATGCAATCGCACTAGGTGGATCCATGTGTGTTTGTTTAGAAGAACACACATGCAATGACTCTAGTTGTGGTTCATGAAAAGAACACACATGCAATGACCCTGGTGGTTCCATGTGTGGTTTGTGAAAAGAACAGACATGCAATCACACTAGGTGGATCCATGTGTGGTTTGTATAGAGGAATAGACATGCAATGACACTGGGTGTGGTTCATGAAAAGAACAGACATGCAATGACACTGGTGGATCCATATGTGGTTTGTGGAAAGCACAAACATGCAATGACTCTAGTTGTGGTTCATGAAAAGAACAGACATGCAATGACACTAGGTGGATCCATGTGTGGTTCATGAGAAGAACACACATCCAATGACACTAGTGGATCCTTATGTGGTTTGTGAAAGAACATACATGCAATGACACTGGCTGTGGTTCATGAGAAGAACACACATGCAATGACACTGGTGGATCCATGTGTGGTTTGTGAAAAGAACAGACATGCAATCACACTAGGTGGATCCATGTGTGGTTTGTTTAGAGGAACAGACATGCAATGACACTGGGTGTGGTTCATGAAAAGAACAGACATGCAATGACACTGGTGGATCCATATGTGGTTTGTGGAAGGAACAAACATGCAATGACTCTAGCTGTGGTTCATGAAAAGAACAGACATGCAATGACATTGGTGGATCCATGTGTGGTTCATGAGAAGAACACACATGCAATGACACTGGTGGATCCTTGTCTGGTTTGTGAGAAGAACTGACATGCAATGACTTTAGTTGTGGTTCATGAAAAGAACACACATGCAATGACACTGGGTGTGGTTCATGAGAAGAACACACATCCAATGACACTGGTGGTTCCTTATGTGTAGAAGAACACACATGCAATGACTCTAGCTGTGCTTCATGAAAAGAACACACGTGCAATGACACTAGTGGATCCATGTGTGGTTCATGAGAAGAACAGACATGCAATGACACTGGGTGGATCCATTTGTGGTTCATGAGAAGAACACACATCTAATGACACTGGTGGATCCTTACGTGGTTTGTTTAGAAGAACACACATGCAATGACTCTAGCTGTGGTTCATGAAAAGAATACACATGCAATGACACTGGTGGATCCATATGTGGTTTGTGAAAAGAACAGACATGCAATCACACTAGGTGGATCCATGTGTGGTTTGTTTAGAGGAACACACATGCAATGACACTAGGTGTGGTTCATGAAAAGAACAAACATCCAATGACACTGGTGTATCCATATGTGGTTTGTGGAAAGCACAGACATGCATTCACATTGGGTGTGGTTCATGAAAAGAACACACATGCAATGACACTGGTGTATCCTTATGTGGTTTGTGAGAAGAACTGACATACAATGCCATTGGTTGATCCATGTATTTCATTGTACACGACACTCACTTTACATTTTTATACTACTCAATTTTGCCCTTGGTTTTTTGACACTACTCAGTTTTGTCCCCTCTCTTTATCTTTCGTAGAAGCCCAAACCTGTGCTCACTCTGTCTGGTACTTCCTGATTGGTTGTCATAGTTGTCATGTGGATCGTGCGCACCAACCATTGATTCTGTGCGATCCAACAATGATCGTTGCACACGTCGTGCCCTTCACAGTACAGCGTGAGACATCACGGACGTCTCCCTCAGCGAGACTTCTACAAGAAGGAACACAAAGCCATCCATGGAAAATGTCGTCGAGCGGTCATGTCATGTTTAATCAAGTCTGAAAAGCCTACTGCTTCTACTACTACGCCACAAGACATGCGTCATCGAGTGCACGACCGTCAATGGACAGCTGCAATTTATTGTCACTTGCTTTTAATAAGACATATCCCATTTTTTACGCAGTGGCTCTCAATCTCACTTCCAACTAGGCCCCACCGTAAGAAGCTTGGACGCGCTAGCCAGAGGCCGAAGAGCTGAGATCAACGAGACCTAACGTCTCTGCCTTCATCGAGTCCCTCGCAGCCATCAACACATCCCTCTACCCGATCTAGCACAACCCCACAAATCTCGCCATACAGCCACCTACCTTCCCCTCTACATTTCCACTTTTAACTATCGCCAATTTTAGGGCCGTGTCAAACTTCGTACATAGAAATTGTGTATACGCCCTTTGCATGTGGCTCAATATAGAACTGCCATGCATGGCCCGGGAAAAAACGTGACGTACCGTGCGCGTGTCGCGGTGCACGGTGTAGTAGACTACGCAGCGCGTTGCACGGTGGTGCATTGAAACGTGCCTTGCTTCCATCCACCTTAACTATAGAGCCCCTCTCCGCACACCCACTCTCACTCTCGCTCACTCTCCCCACGCAACCCTCTCCACTGTCCCACCAGCACCCGCAAACTCCCGAGAATACCCTGTCCGCGCCGGCGATGGCGGAGGAGGATAAGGTGGCCATCGTCGCTGTAACACCCCGTCCACTCCTGGGCCCGGGGGGTGTCACTCCTGGCAGCTTAATAGGATATCTAGACTGGCCCCACAGACCAACACTAGTCTTTTCTGCGCACTTTGTCCTCACTCGTGCGCACTACTTCCCTTCGGTCACCCATCCTAGAATTGCTCTAGGCCAAGCACGCTTAACCTTAGAGTTCTTTTCGAATGAGCTTCCGGAAAAGAATTTGCAACTTGTTGATATGGGTATCCTATCAATCCTATTAAGGCATGTGCCTGGATCTCACATACACCCACCCTTTAGAAGATCGATGCCCTCATTGATCAAGCACACCCCAGGAACGTTCCCTCTGGGCACGCGTCAGGCGTCCGATCAAAGGCATGCCGTGTCCACTCCGGGCCACATGCGCCATGCTCCACATGTCCCGCCACTGACCCGCACACACCCGTGTAATCGCAAGGGTCGGCTCTGATACCACTTGTAACACCTCGTCCACTCCTGGGCCCGGGGGGTGTCACTCCTAGCAACTTAATAGGATATCTAGACTAGCCCCACAGACCAACACTAGTCTTTTCTGCGCACTTTGTCCTCACTCGTACGCACCAGGTTACCCACTTCCCGGTCGGTCACCCATCCTAGAATTGCTCTAGGCCAAGCACGCTTAACCTTAGAGTTCTTTTCGAATGAGCTTCCGGAAAAGAATTTGCAACTTGTTGATATGGGTATCCTATCAATCCTATTAAGCCATGTGCCTGGATCTCACAGTCGCCTCCGAGTCCGCCGGCGAGGAGGCCCCCGTCTCCTTGTCGGTACCCCTCGACGCGTTGAAAACAGCCGTCTGGCCCCTCTGGGGCCGAGCCATTGATGGCAGCCGTTCCCTGCAGAGACCCCATCCCGCTCTGGTCACAAGCATATCAAGCACTTCTTGGGCACCTACAATCTAGATAAGTACATCGCTCCGCTGAACCCCTACGACACCGGCTTCGACGACCCATGGTCGGAGGTAACTAGGGTTTGATCCCCTCCCTTGGTTCTTCTACCGTTCCCATCGTTGGATGCTAGATCTTGGTTTATTAGGATTCGCTTGTTCGCATTTCAATTGCTCGGTCTTCTTACATCATCTGCTCCCCCATTTTCCTTTCCTTCCAAATAGGTTTCTGCCAGCAACGTCAGAAGATGATTTAGTTCGTCACACCAAGACTCGTCAGTCCGAGGAGGTCATGGGCGGCCAAGATGACGCTTCTTGATGGCTCCTTGCCCCTTTCGCAGGGGATCGCCTTTGGCTGGGTGAGTGATGTGCTAGTTGTTCGACGTAAAGCTCGTTGGGAACCCCAAGAGGAAGGTATGATGAGCACAGTAGCAAGTTTTCCCTCGGTTATGAAACCAAGGTTTAATCGAACTAGTAGGATCAAGGAAACACCCCAAAGGTGTTACTAGCTGAGCTTTGGCAGGGCGCACTACCGGTGCTAGTAGCAACATGGAGACCTGCAAATAAAAAGGATAAGGAGAGGTTATTACTGAGGTAATAACTTCCAAGACTCATCTAAAACTTTTGGGTTATCTCCCAATAAGTACTTTTCTTTAACGCCTTTAAGTTAGGCATAAGAAGCAAAGAAAGAATCAAGTGTTCTCAAATGAAGAAGCATTAAGACCAAATTTTGTTTTCATAGGAGAAGCAAAAGAAATCTTTTCTCTCTTTTTAGGGAAGTGTTCTATACCTTTCTTGAGTGGGAGTTGGTATTTAATGGTGCCTTCTTTCATATCAATGATGGCACCAACAGTTATAACAAAAGGTCTTCCCAAAGTAATAGGACAAGAAGCATTGTATTCAACATCCAAAACATAGAAATCAACGGGGACATAGGAATTGTTAACCATAATAAGAACATCATTAAGACTCCCCATGAGTTTCTTTTTAACATTATCATCTAGTGGGACATTCAAATAGCAATCTTCAAGAGGAGGCAAATCAAGCATATCATAAATCCTTCTAGGCATAATAGAAACACTACTATCAAGATAACATAAAGCTTTGAAATCAAAGTCATTCACTTTCATATTAATGATGGGTTCCCAACCATCCTCTTGTTTTATAGGAATAGAAGCTTTATGTTTCATCTTTTCTTCCTTAATCTTTATGAGAGCATCGGTAATGTGTTTTGTAAAGGCCATGTTCATAGCACTAGCATTAGGACTTTTAGCAAGCTTTTGTAGGAACTTAATAACTTCAGAAATATTGCAACCATCAAGATCAAAATCAACTTTATCATCTAAAGTAGTAGAACTATTACTAGCCTTAACACTAGTGGTGGTGATAGTAGAAACACTAATGTTTCTAGCAATTTCATCTTCTCTTTCCCACTTAGCATGTAATTCAGCTAATAATCTAACATTTTCATCAATTCTTACTTGTATGGCATTATAGATTCAAAGGGATTATCATTAGTTTCAGGTTTAGCAGCCATTTTATTAATCAATGAAGATTGAGCTTCAGACAAAGATGATATATTTCTTTCAGCATTAGAGAGTTTCAATTGTAAACTAGGAATTTCCCTATTTAGACTCTCAAGTTGATGGCTAATGTTCTTCAAGATGATAGATTGTTCCTCCATAGTTTTGTTGAATAGTTTATTTTTCTCATATTGCATTTGCATGAAGTTTTTAGTGGCTCTTTCAACTTCTAAAATTCTTCCTTCACTAGGTAATCCAGGTTTACCATTATAGCCATAAGTATTACTAGGAGGGTAGGGCGTATAATTGTTATTACCAAAAGCATTGTTGCCAAAGTTGTTATTTCTTATGAAGTTCACATCAACTTGCTCTTCTTGAGCAACTAAAGAAGCCAAAGGAACATTATCTGGATCAATATGGGCTTTCCCATTAACAAGCATAGACATAATAATATCAATCTTATCACTCAAGGAGGAGGTTTCCTCAACAGAATTTACCTTCCTACCTTGTGGAGCTCTCTCAGTATGCCATTCAGAATAGTTAACCATCATATTATCCAGAAGCTTTGTTGCAGCACCCAAAGTGATGGTCATAAAGGTACCTCCAGCAGCAGAATCCAATAGGTTCCTTGAAGAATAGTTCAATCCTGCATAAAAAGTTTGGATGATCATCCAAGCAGTCAGTCCATGAGTGGGACAATTCTTTACCAAAGATTTCATTCTTTCCCAAGCTTGAGCAACATGCTCATTATCAAGTTGTTTAAACTTCATTATTTCACTTCTCATAGATATAATCTTAGCAGGAGGATAGTATTTTCCAATAAAAGCATCTTTGCACTTAGTCCAAGAATCAATACTATTCCTAGTTAAGGAATTCAACCACTCTTTAGCTTTTCCTCTCAAAGAGAAAGGAAACAATTTCAACTTAATAATATCACCATCTATATCCCTATTCTTTTGCATCTCACAAAGTTCAACAAAGTTATTTAGATGGGAAGCAGCATCTTCATTACCAATACCATAAAATTGTTCTCTCATAACAAGATTGAGCAAAGCAGGTTTTATCTCAAAGAAAGTATTTTCAGCCACAGGTGGAGCAATAGGTGTGCTCATAAAATCATTGTTGTTGGTGCTAGTGAAGTCACACAACTTAGTGTTTTCAAGAGTACTAATTTTTTTTTGGGTTTTCAAATAAGAAAGCAAACTTGTAAAACTAATTTTTTGTGTGTTTTTGAATAACAAAAAAAGCAAACAAAGCAAAAAGAAAACTAAGCAAAACAAAAACAACAAAGTAAAGAGATTGGTTATGAGGAACTCCCCTTGTGAAGATGTCCTTGATTCCCCGGCAACGGCGCCAGAAAATCTTGATGTGCTCGTCGTTCGACATAGAGCTCGTTGGGAACCCCAAGAGGAAGGTATGATGAGCACAGCAGCAAGTTTTCCCTCGGTTATGAAACCAAGGTTTAATCGAACCAGTAGGAGCAAGGAAACACCCCAAAGGTGTTACTAGCTGAGCTTTGGCAGGGCGCACTACCGATACTAGTAGCAACGTGGAGACCTACACAACACAACCACAGAACTTTGTCCCCAACTTGCGATGGTGTTGTCAATCTCACCGTGTTTTGCGGAAAACAAAAGATTAAACGTATCGAATGGAAAGAAGTAAAAGTTTGCAGAAAGTAAACACAAAGCAGTAAAAGATTGTAGATTGTATGTAAAATACAAGGACCGGGATCCATAGTTCACTAGAGGTGACACACCTTAGATAGATAACATGCTGGCTGAACAAATTACAGCGGGGCAATTGACAAACACCGAGAAAGCAATACATGCATATACTAATCATCTTGACTCCTTTGAGACTTGATTGGGCATTACAACATAATACATAGACCGCCATCCAACTGCATCTATGACTACTAATCCACCTTGAGTTATCATCCAACCCCTCCAGTATTAAGTTGCAAGCAACAGATTATTGCTTTACGAACTGCGTGTAAAGTAAACAATACGATTGTTCTATGAACAAAGGATTGTTGTTTTCTCCCTAGTAGCAATAACACATCTAGTACCTTAGAGATTTCTGTCACTTCCCTAGATTACCAGAGGCATGAACCCACTATCGAGCATAAATACTAACTCTTGGAGTTGCTAGCATCTACTTGGCCAAGATAGCTACTAACAACGGAAAGCATGCAAGATCACAAATAACAAAGACATGATAGAATCAGTAATCAATCTGAAATAGCATCTCAATATCCATCGGATCCCCGCAAACACAACATGTATGATTACAAATAGATGATCTTGATCATGAACGGAGCTCACAAGATCTAAACATGAAAGCACAAAGGAGGAGAACCAGCCATCTAGCTACTACATGGATCCGTAGTCCAAGGATGAACTACTCACGCATCACACCGGAGGCTTGCATGGTGATGAAGAAGGCCTCCAGGGTGAATTCCCTCTTCGTGGTGCCGGAAGAGCTTCAGATCCCTCCCGATCTAGGGATGGAGAGGACGGCGGCTACAGACTCTTTCGTGGATTTTGATCGGGCCCTTAGGGTTTTCGTCCCGAGGGCAATATATAGGCGAAAGGAGAGGCTAAGGGGGTGCCGGGAGCCACCACACCACCCCCTGGCGCGGGCCCAGCCTGGACGTGCAGCCAGGTGGTGTGGCCGGCCCCTGGACCTTCTCCGTCTCGTATTCTGGCACTTGATCCCTTCCGGAAAAATAGGCACTTTGGCTTTTATCCCGTCCAATTCCAAGAATATTCATTTTCTGACTTTCCTGGAACCAAAAACAGCAGAAAACAGGCAGCTGGCACTGTGGCTCTTGTTAATAGGTTAGTCCAAGAAATCATAAGAAAAGTACTCCAAAGTTGGAACAAAACACAAGAAAGTGGATAAAACCAAGCATGGAACATAAAAAATTATAGATACATTTGCAATTTATCAGTGAGTCTCGCCGGCACCGACTTCAACTCCTTACTGAAGCATGGAGAGGCCCCGGGCTCCGGCATCCACGAAGGCGGCGAGCGCGAGACCGTGAACATCAACGCCTACATCACTGAACACCGGGCTCTCGGTATTCACCTCCGAAACCTCCAGCGGGTGGCCATCAAAGAGGGTCTCATGCCTCCAATCAGGCCCAAGGCCCCCAAGATCAAGGGACTGGGCCGCAAAAAGTGGAGGAAGCGCCAGAGGGAGGAGGCGGAGGAACGGGTGCATGAAGGATGGGTTGGATGTGTCCTTGAATGTAACTGTTGATGCGGCTGCTGCTGCTGCTAAGCAGCTTCCTTTGATTTTCTATATTTTGCTTGCATCCTATTTCTGGCTGAATGCATCGAACCTCGTTAAGCAACCTACTTTCTATCGCTATATCCTATTTAGCTGCGCACAGCTATATCTACATTTGTTTTGTTTTCTGAATGAATGTATTCTGCCTGGTGTGATTTGCTGCTCTAGATTTGCTACCTGGTCGGAGGAAAAAAGAGGTCCAAAAGGGAACGAATTATCAAAGTGAGAATCTTCTCTAGATTTGCTACCAATTTGGGCAAATAAAACATATATGTTTAGCGAGAGAGGAAAAGGGCACTCTTTCAAACTGCCAGTTAACGAGCTACCATCTTGACAAGCTACAAGACACATACATAAACATAACACAAAGAGGGTTAAATTTATTTTACTACTATCACTTGAGCCGCTAGACATCTTGACAAGCTAACTGAGTTCCACAAAACAGAAACATAACACTGAGAAGTAAAATTTAATTCACTTCTCATCAGACCACTTGAGGCGCTTGCCATCGTTCCTAGGCGACCAACTGCGACCATTCCAGGTACTCCACAGCTCACGAAATGATTCATCCCACCTGGGATCTGACTTGGCTTCCCTATCTTTAGCATCATGTGGCACAATTAGCGGTGCATCACAGGCCTGATTGTTGCCGCTAGAAGATGCTGCCTCTATGTTTGCTACTTTAGATCCAGCCTCTCTGTCAGCTGCTTGTGCTTCAGCTGCAAGCTCTCTTTCAGCTGCTTCTGCAGCCTCTCTGTCAGCTGCTTCAGATGCAACCATTTTCTTTGCATATGCAGCTTCAAACTCAGCTATTCTGCATTTTCTACAAAGGGCTCCCCTAAGCTCGTCTTCCCTCTTGCAAATAGGGAAAAACACGAGGTAACATAGAAAAAATCGATCTTCTTGTATAGCTGGTAGGTCACGTAAGCATCTATGGCTGCATACTTCGGGTTTATATCAGGCAATGGCCACTCGTCCTAGAAATCGTGTCTATCCGTAGGGAAATCTTCCTTCATTCTGTCGTACGACTCATCGAGGATTCTAGTTGCGAGTGATGCCATTCCATCCTTCCTCGAGCCCCCTAGGATCTTGACAAGACTCTGAATATCGATCCAGTTGTGCACAGGAATTATAATTCCCTCTTGATAAAATTTTGAAAAATCAGTTGTTTTATCGACAGTGCAGAAAACAATTCCCTTTTCTATAAGGAACTGGCGCAGCACCGGACAATTCCTGTCAGTCCTGAAAGTATGTAGTTTGTCATCACCAAAATTTGTAACTACAAATATTTTGTCAATGCAAGATCATCATCTAAATATAATTTTGAAAAGTTTAGTAAATGCAAGATCAAGACTCTCAACATTGTCTTGTCATAATTTATTTGGTCCTAAATAAAATCCAGTAGTTGCAAGATGAGCAAGTGGATAAAGAACAAGAGGATAAAACACTAAAAGTGGTTAGCTATAGAGAGAAGATCTACAAACCGGGAGAGGTGGTAGACGAGGACGTGTTTCCGCATGGCCAGTTGAACGGCGGCGACTTCACTCCCTTCATATGGGTGCTCCGGGGTGTACTCCAGGTCCAATCCCACAAATTTGTCCTCGTCTTTCTCAAGCCAACCCTCGTACATCCTCAGGACTCGCACCACTGTCTCCTCCTCATTGGTGTAGACAATGTCTATCTTCTTATTGTCATGGGTAGTGAAGCTTGTCTCTAGAGTGTGACGATCTTCGATGGCGGGAAGGAGAAGACGGGAAGAAGAAGATGACAGGAAGCAGAAGAGTAGTTTCTGCGAGGCGGGGGAACAGTAGAACCGTGAATGCGCTTTTAAGGTAGTGGTTAATGATGGGGACAAAAGTCCAAGGAGAGACGCGTGGCGGTGGCCATTCCAGCTTCTGAGTAAACAAAAAATAATTCTAACGCTGATACATGTGCCCTGTTTTGTCACGTCAATACACTGGGCAGGCGGTGTTGTCCCATCCATTGTGCCAGCGCTGCAAGCCTACGTGACAGCCACCCCGCCTAAGCGACGGGAGAGACATAACGGCGAGAACTGACAGGGGCGCCCAACTTGATGGCCGTTAGCCTGATATTTTGTATTGAAACGTAAAGTTGAATTCGTACCAAAAAAGACCCTCTGAGTATTTTGCATGCCAACTTTGGGCAATGCAGCTGATTGTAAGCAACTTGGGTACCACGTTGCCTGGACACCCCAACTTTCGGGCCACAAAATTATATTCTCCCTTCTTCATCACCATGCCTGCCTCTGGTGTGATGCGTGAGTAGTTCATCTCTGGACAACGGGTCCATGTAGTAGCTAGATGGTTGGTTCTCCTTCTTTGTGCTACCATGTTTAGATCTTGTGAGCTCCATTCATGATCAAGATCATCTATTTGTAATCTTACATGTTGTGTTTGCGGAGATCCGATGGATATTGAGATGCTATTTCAGATTGATTATTGATTCTATCATGTTTTTGTTATTTATAATCTTGCATGCTTTCCATTGTTAGTAGCTATCTTGGCCGAGTAGATGCTAGCAACTCCAAGAGGGAGTATTTATGGTCGATAGTGGGTTCATGCCTCTAGTAATCTGGGGAAGTGACAAAAATCTCTAAGGTACTAGATGTATTGTTGCTACTAGGGATAAAACAACAATCCTTTGTCCATGGGACAATCGTATTGTTTACTTTACACACTTTGCTTAATGCAATTATCTGTTGCTTGCAACTTAATACTGGAGGGGGTTTGGATGATAACCTAAAGGTGGATTATTAGTCATAGATGCAGTTGGATTATGGTCTATGTATAATGTTGTAATGCCCAATCAAATCTCATAGAAGTCAAGATGATTAGTATATGCATGTATGCTTTCTCGACGTTTGTTAATTTCCCCGCTGTGATTTGTTCACCCAACATGTCATCTATCTTAAGGAGAATCACCTCTAGTGAACTATGGACCCCGGTCCATTCTTTTACCATCAATCTACAATCTACAATTTACTATTTACTGTTTACTTTCTGCAAGCAATTACTATCTTCCACACAATACGTTTAATCCTTTGTTTCAGCAAAACCAGTGAGATTGACAACCTCACTGTAAGTTGGGGCAAAGTTCTATGGTTGTGTTGTGCAGGATTCCAAGTTGGAGACAACACCTTAGGGTTATTTCCTTGCTCCTGCTGGTTCGATAACCTTGGTTTCATCACTAAGGGAAAATTTGCTGTTATGCTCATCATACCTTCCTCTTGGGGTTCCCAACGAGCTCATCACATTTTGAGCCATCAAGCCTATTTTCTGGCGCCGTTGCCGGGGAGTCAAGGACAGCTTCACAAGGGGAGTCCTTCATAACCAATCTCTTTACTTTGTTTTTTTGTTTTGCTTAGTTTATTTCTTCTTTGTTTGCTTGTTTCTTTTATCAAAAACACAAAAAACTAGTTTTTCTAGTTTGCTTCCTTTATTAAAAACACAAAAATGACTACTCTTAAAAACACTAAGTTATGTGACTTCACTAGCACCAACCACAATGATTTCATGTGCACACCTATTGCTCCACCTATTCCTAAAGCTACTTTCTTTGAAATTAAACCTGCTTTGCTCAATCTTGTTATGAAAGAACAATTTTCTGTGTTGGTACTGAAGATGCTGCTGCTCATCTTAATAATTTTGTAACTAGAAATAGTATTGATTCTTGGACTAAATGAAAAGATGCTTTCATTGGAAAATACTATCCTCCTGCTAAGATTATATCTATGAGAAGTGAAATAATGAAATTTAAACAATCTGATAATGAACATGTTGCTCAAGCTTGGGAAAGAATGATTGGTAAAGAATTGTCCCACTCATGGACTGACTGCTTGGATGATTATCCAAACCTTTTATGCAGGACTGAATTATTCTTTAAGAAATCTGCTAGATTCTGCTGCTAGAGGTACTTTTATGACCATTACTTTGGGTGCTGCAACAAAGCTTCTGGATAATATGATGGTAAACTATTCTGAATGGCACACTAAGAGATATTCACAAGGTAAGAAGGTAAATTCTATTGAAGAAACCTCCTCCTTGAGTGATAAAATTAATGTTATTATGTCTATGCTTGTTAATGGGGAAGCTCATATTGATCCAAATCATGTTCCCTTAGCCTCTTTGGTTGCTCAAGAAGAGCAAGTTGATGTGAACTTTATTAGAAATAATAATTTTGGCAACAATACTTCTGGTAATAACAATTATAGGCCTTACCCTCCTAATAATACCTATGGTTATCATGGTAAATCTGGAATGCCTAGTGAGGAAAGAATTTTAGAAGTTGAAAGAGCCACTAAAAACTTCATGCAAATGCAATATGATCAGAATAAATTATTTACTAAAACCATGGAGGAACAATCTACTATTTTGAAAAATATTAGTTATCAACTTGAGAGTTTAAATAGGGAAATTCCAGTTTGCAATTAACACTTTCTAATGCTGAAAGAAATATATCATCTTTGTCTGAAGCATAATCCTCTTTGATTAATAAGATGGCTGCTAAACCTAAAACTATTGAAAATCCCTTTGCTGCTACTAATACCATACAAGATTGAATTGATGAAAATGTTAGACTGTTAGCTGAATTGCATGCTAAGTGGGAAATATAAGATGAAATTGCTAGAAATAGTAGTATTTGTACTATCACCACCACTAATGTTGAAGCTAGCAAACCTAATGAAGTCCCAATGCCTAAAACCAATGGAACCTTTTCCAATAAAAATGTTGAAATTCTTCAAAATATGGGAAACAATAACTCTACTACTTTAGATGGTAATTATGATTTTGATCTTGATGGTTGCAGTATCTCTGAAGTAATTATGTTCCTACAAAATCTTGCTAAAGGTCCTAATGCTAGTACTATGAATATGGCCTTTACAAAACACATTACTGATGCTCTCATAAAAATTAAAGAAGAAAAGATAAACATAAAGCTTCTATTCCTATGAAATTAGAAGATGGTTGGGAACCCATCATTAAGATGAAAGTGAATGATTTTGATCTCAAAGCTTCATGTGATCTTGATAGTAGTGTTTATATTATGCCTAGAAGGATTTATGAAATGCTTGATTTGCCACAATTGGAAGATTGTTATTTAAATGTCCAACTTGATGACAATGCTAAAAAGAAACTCATGGGGAGTGTTAATGATGTTCTTATTATGGTTAACAATGCCTATGTCCCCGTTGATTTCTATGTTTTGGATGTTGAATGCAATGCTTCTTGTCCTATTATCTTGGGAAGACCTTTTCTTAGAACTGTTGGTGCCATTATTGACAGGAAAGAAGGCACCATTAAATATCAATTCCCATTCAAGAAAGGTATAGAACACTTCCCTAAGAAGAGAGAGAAGACTCCTTTTGCCTCTCCTATTAAACCAAAATTTTCTCTTAATTCTTCTTCATTTGAGAATACTTGATTCTTGCTTCTTATGTCTAGCTCAAAGGCGTTAAAGAAAAGCACTTATTGGGAGATAACCCAAATTTTGTTAGGAATCTTTTGTTGAGTCTTGGAAGTTATTATCTCTGAATAACCTCTTCTTATCCTTTTTGTGTGGTTTTTGTGCCAAGAGTAACCTCTAATGAGAGAGAAGTAAGACTTGGGAAAGTTGCTGTCCCGAAATAGATTTTTGTGTTTCGCTGTAAAAATTCGTGAAAAATATATCTACATCGGATTGAGCTGTAATTTTTTGTGCTTCTGCCCCAGGTTGTTATCTAACTTTCATTAGTTCAACACTTTTCGATTTGAGCAACATAAGGTCTTCGAAAAAATCGGTTTTCACCTGCTGGTCTGTTTTGACAGATTTCGGCCGTTATTTGCATTTGCCTCTCAATCTCTTTCTCTTTGAGTTCTCTTTGATCACTTGAACTTTTTAAAAGAAGTGCTACAGTATCTTTTATTTTAATGGTAGTTTTACTTGTGTTGAAACTGAACCAAAAGACTTATTATCTTGAGTACACTAATGTTGCTAATGAAGATTGTGTGAAGTTTTGTATGATGGAAATTTTAAGTGTAGGGAAGAATAATGTGATAAGATGAAGTATGGACAAAATCTCAAGCTTGGGGATTCCACCCGTGTCACCCCAAGAAATATCCAAGAAGTACAAGCGTCTTTGTTTTTGTTGTGTTTGTTCAAGCAAACTAAGCAAACGAAAACTAAGAACAAAAACAAAGACGCTCCAAGAGCAAACAGTTGTGTTGTTCTTGGAGCGTCTTTGTTTGTGTTCTTAGTTTTCGTTTGCTTAGTTTGCTTGAATAAATTGGTTGGACCCCCTCATTCATACATTAGTTTTCAAATAAGTTGGTTTGGATTGGAAAAGAGTAGGAAAGTCATGCTTATAAGTGGTATAAAAGGAGTCTTGTTTTTGTCTCTGGCCTAGGCTTTGTCATGTCATGCTTGATATTGTTTTGGCTTTATGCTTAGTGATTATTGCTGTAGCATGACTTGTTACAAATAATTGAGATTGCTTAATGTGCCTTGAAAGAATCATGCGTTGTTTTAGCATATTAAAGCATAGTATTATGGTATTCTCCTTTGATGCTTTATTTGGGTTGACTTGGCGCATGCTCACACCATGTTAATACTATATCAAGTCACCATAGCCTCTATGATCATTTAGTTTTTGACTTGTAATATCACTTTATGCTTTAATTAATAATGTTTTGTCGCTTTCCATGATTATGGCCATTATTGCTCTCTTAGTTGGTCGCTTCCAGTCTTTTGCTAGCCTCCATACCAAGTATGAGTTTCCACTCATGCATCCAACTCCAAATAAAACTAAGTTATTCCAAGAGTCCACCATACCTACCTATTAGCATTTTCTATTCGAAGTATATTCATGTTTTTATCTTCCTTCTGAATTAAACTTGTTATGTGAAAATTAGTGATTAAAGCTCTCACGAACTTGATGGCACACTTTACTTTTTTTGCACTTAATAAACTTGAACCATTGTTCCCATCTATGTTGCGTATATGCTTGTGTTTTGTAAGTTGTGAATTAGCAGAACCATGTTATCATGGGGAACACTTTCAACATTGCACTTTATTTAGTTGATATCATGTTCTTTTGCTTATGGATCCCGGCGGTGTGAAATGAAAGGGGAGCTTGTAAATCTCATGGAGTTCGTATATGTGTTAGAGAAACACCTGGGCGGCTGGTCTAAGCCATGCCTAATCATGGTGGAAACCTGCAGCGTAACCATAGTGAGCAATCTATGAAGCATCCTCTATAAAAAAGAAGCCTATGCAAATAGGAAAGAAAAAAGAGAAAAAAATAAGCCTATGCAAATAGGAAATAAAAGGATGCTGAGATTCTCATTGTCTGCTTGCCTTGTCATTTTGATATGGGGATTCTTCCGTATCATTGGGAAAGGGGTACCCCGTTGGCGGTTCTCTATGATACACATGTACTTACAATGACAAGAACTTACTTGTGACTAAACTTGAGTAGCATGAGGAACAGTACTCGTAAGTAAGGGGCATGAGATTTTCAGCTTATAACTTGTCAAGCATATCCTCATATTTGTTCACTTTAAACTTAATCACCTAAAGATGCTTATGATAGGGGCAATGAGAGCTGAAATCTAATAAGTACCATAATTTTTTTAAGCTCTTTATGAGACTTGAATCCCTGCTTCCTTCTATGAAGGGCCTTTCTTTTACTTTTATGTCGAGTCTCCATCTTCTATCTTTATGCACCTATTGAGAGAGCATAGTGGTCATTCTTAGTTTAATGTGCATTGTCCCAAAACTTGTTGATTGATTCATAACTTTGATATTGCTTGTTCTTAAACTATTTGTATCTAGTCACCCTTATGAACTTTGAAGGTGTCCTATGTATTTATGTTTTGCTACACTATGAGGGACAAGCTGAATACCATTCTCATTATGTTTTCTATATGTGAAACAAACAAACGTCTTTCAAAGCATTGTTATTCATGAATCTTTTGTTTGTACCTTTTCATGTTACAACATAGTTGCTATGTCTTATTATTAGAACTATATCTTTCATGCTATGTTTTTTTTGAGGGATTTCATGCTATGTTAAAGTACTATGATCCTAGCTATTAATGTTATAAATACTTTGATCAAATGCTGCATCACCTCAAAAATTCTTCTTTTTATCACTTACCTACTCGAGGACGAGTAGGAGTTAAGCTTGGGGATGTTGATACGTTGCAAACATATCTATAATTTTTTATGTTCCATGCTTGTTTTATATCTACTTTCTTATGTTTTGTCCACACTTTGGAGTATTTTTACACATTTTCTGGAACTAACCTATTAACAAGATGCCATAGTGCCAGTTGCCTGTTTTCTGCTATTTTTGGTTTCAGAAAAGCTAGTAAGGAAATATTCTCGGAATTGGACCGGACAAAAGCCAAAGTCAATATTTTACCCGAAGCAACACGAAGTCCGGAGGGGAGACGAAGCAGGGAACCAGGCGGTCCACACCCTAGGGTGGCGCGGCTAGCCCTAGCCGTGCCACCACCAGGTGTGGGCCCCCTGGTGCTCCACCGACCTAGCCCTTCCGCCTATAAATGAAGGAGATATGCCCTAGAGGCAAATAATAAATAGGTTTTTATTGTCATATCTCAATTAGTTTATAATAGTTTCATATTGTGCTATAACTGTGCCAAGTAGAAACATTGGTATAGGTGTGGTATGAAACAACCAAGTCCCTAGTAGCCTCTATTCATACTAGTTCGTTGGTCACGAAAATGATCTGGGTTTCAAGATCATGGGCATTTATGCCGACTAACAACGGGATCATATCATTGGAGAATGATATGATTGGACATTCCTCGAAGGATTGCAACACGATCAATTCATATAGTTCATTGTTGCAACAGCTATACCTAGACTCCTTCTCCTTAGACCGTGAGCTCATATTACTCACTGTTTTCTGAGGCTGCTTTGACTACATCAACCATCATCTGGTAATACGGTGGCCATAAAGGTGTATGTTGGGTATTCCAAAGGAATAGTTGATGACATGTGACTACAAGACCGAGATTTGTTCACCCACATGATGGGTAAATATACATACGGCCGTCTTAGTGAGATTACATCCATAAATGTTGCAACATGTGACTCGATCACGGGGATGTAATATCATGGTAACAAGAAAATAGAACTTGTTGTGAACGAGATTGAACAAGATATGGGATACCAATGATCAGATCTCGGACAAGTTGTATCGAGAAACAAAAGGAAGAGGATGCTACATTTAGCGGTTCAAACGACATTGTCATCAGGAATGCATAGGGGTCATATGGACATCCCTTGTCCCTCTGTTGATCATTGATACAGATCACGTCTAGAGCATTCCCGAGCCGTGAGAGGATACACTTAAGGGTATGATGAGAGCGATCATTCGTAAGACAAAATCACAGTAGAGAAAGAGAGAAAGCCGGAAATGTTCCGCAGAGAGATCCGAAGTTGTTCGGAGAAAGAATAAAGGAAAAGACAGGAAAAGTGTTTTCGGATAAATGAGAATTTAAATATATATTTATTAGATGTTAATTGTGAATTAATATATTCTAAATAATATTTAAGTTAAGATTTATAAAGGCAAATTTTATATTAGGCCAAATCCCAGAGGGAAAAGGCCTAGAAATAAAACTGCAGAAAAAGAAATGGAAAAAGGCAAAACAGTCAGCCATGTGGACGGCGGATAATCGCCGCCGCACAGGGCGGCGTGTAACTGGGCTCCGCCAGGCGCTGGGTCACGCTGAGCTGGGCTGACGCTGGGCTGTGGCGAGCCGGGCAGAATGGCCGCCCACCTGCCTCCGCCAGGCCGATTGAAGAAGGGGCGGACGGTGGGGTCTAGGGCACTCCGGCCCACCCGGGTCGACCAGGCAGGCCGCAACACTGCGGAGCACGAGCTGGGCCGCGGTGGTGCCCCAGGCACACCCGGCTGCTCCTGGGTTTTGCTTCTATGTTGTTTTGGGCTATCCAGATTTGGCCCATCCGGCTGGGGACGAAAATCCCTGGTTTTTCCTTTGTCTTTTAGTCCCACATGGCTAACCTAATGGGGAGGGCACACCCCCTCCATCTATATAAAGGGGTGTCCATGGGTGGGATTAAATACACAACTAGAGAAGTCCTTTGGTTGACTTTCTCCCTCCCTCTCTCTATACATTGTGACCATGGCCCCAAGTCTGGGCTGTGCGATCAAGGCACACTTGCAGCACGCCGTTGTGTTGTAGGGATTCCTAGCCGGATCTCAACTTCCGCACTCCCGGTGGGATCGGGGAGCCGGAGGTCTCATCGTGCACCGGATGTGTACGAAGACACGAGGCGCAACACTTAGGGCGCTTAAATGTCGTGAGCCGGAGCTGTTGCACGATGAAGATGAAGAAGGAGCAAGGGGTGACCTGCGAGGAGCTTCACAACCTTGAGGTCGGCTACGAGTACGACTACTTCAACCATGTTCCCCGCGGAACGTTAACCGCGTACGGTCTACAAGGGTATGTATTCTCTACGTATTGGTGGTTACTGCATTACTACATAGATAGATCCTAGGCAGTTTTGGGGTTACATCGTAGGAATTTTTTGTTTTCTGTTGCGATCCCCAACAGTGGTATCAGAGCCGATCTATGCGTAGGAGTGCGGTACGGCCAGTACGCACATGCATTGTGCGGGCATTGATCCCTTAGTCGTTACCCTCTAACGTGTACTTGTTTATATCGCGGTATTGTTTGATGAAGCGGCCCGGACCGACCTTACCTGTATTCGTACACGGGACTGGTTCCACGCTCAACATACGGCTTGTACCGTATAAGTGGCTAGAAGGTGTCTGTCTCTCATTTGATAGTTGATATAGCATTTACAACGGAGGGCCCCGAAAGGTGTGTAATAGAGACAACTGTCGGATCCATGTTGTTGTTGGAAAGTTCGTAGTTTAGAAACGGTTCTATTGCGAAAGCCCTAACAACCACGTAAAACTTGCAATAGATAAAGTAGAGGTGTCTAACTTTATTTTGCAGGGGGGCATGTGATTATGATATGTCATTGGTTGTTGTGAAGGTAAAGTAGTTTACTTTTCTGTTACTAAGTAGTATAGTAATAGTCATTGTTCCGATGGACGATCTGGTGGAGGCGTCGTGGACTTGGCGTCAAACCAAGGGCAAGATGGAGATCATGCCGGAGCGCTCGATGAAGATCAAGGCGCAAGAAAGACCATATCATATCACATTATACATATGATGTTGATACCAGTTTTTACATCTTATTGTGTGCTAGTATTTAGATACTCAACGGTAGCAAATAAGATAATCCCTATAGAATTCCAATGTTCCGTGTTCCCCTTGTGTGTGCACCACCAAGAAAGTTCTTCGGTATGAGGCGATCCATGGTACATGATGGGTGTCAGACATATCTACGTTCACATACAGTGGGTGTAATCCATGTTGCACAGCGAATACACACAAGTTATATTTGGCGAGCCTAGCATGTTAGAGAAGCGTGGCCTCAAAACACAAGAGATCGAAAGATCGAGCATGAGTCACATGGATGATGTGATTGGCATTAGTGAATGTCTACCTTTGATAATGCACTGATGGCCGTGACGATCGGGGGAGGTGCAAAGGATAGGGATCATGCGATCACTAAAATCATCCAGGGGATGACAATTTTAGTGGAGACCAATTATAAATTGATCACTTATTATAAACTTAGTCTAGATGTCTGTTTGCAAATATCTTAGTAGATCTTAGCCTATCCCATTGAGGTCCTTTGAGACCATGGGAATATATTGCTTAATTTGGAACTTAACAAAAAGGGTCCAACTTCATAGATTAATACCCATGCCTGAGGGATATCCTTGTAAAAGGTGATCTTCTCTTCTAGATACAATAACCATTAGGAGATAGTTCGATGACTCTGGAATGTTTGGAAAAACACTCAGCAATCTTGCATTAGAGTTAAGAACTCTTAGAAGGGCTTGATTGCAAAAGGAGGTCATGGATGAAAAGGTATATGTAAGATATACAAATTATAAATGTGGTTCTTGCAAAACTGGTTGCAGTTTTCAAAGTATTTGATACTTGTCCCGTTTTATGAAAACGGGAGGATCTGCTTGACAATTGCTGGTTTTGAGGCACCGTGACTTGATGACGGCAAGCAAAATAGTTGATAGCCGACATCACCTCTTCCCTCAAAGTTTATCATTTGGATTAGTGGACTTGAATATAATTTTGTAATCCTTGTTTGTGTGTCTTGCTTTTGGCAAGACGATTATTCATATGAACAAGTTACAAACCAGTTTGTACTATTCTTATGAACAATACCTTATGGTCACATTATGATTATAAAATAAGTTATTCTCATCACTATGTTAATGATAATGGTTTAAACATTTATAAAGGATTAGAATGCTAAAAGATATCCAAAGTTTAATAATGAAATGACACTATAGTTTAAGTCATTTTGGTTATTGCAGGTTCTTTGTGAAAGATCGGGGTCCTAGATGCTTAATCTAGAGACTTTGCAAAACCATGCCTCTTGGGCAGAATGACTAAAACTCCGCATTCTGGTAAAACGGTGATATGCGAAGAAATGTTGAAACTTATACATAATGATGTATCATATTTTCAACAAGTAGTGGAAATCATTAATTGTGGACTTAAGTGAATAAGTGTATTTACTTAATGAAATATGAAGTTTGAAATGATTTGAATTGTTCAAATGAGTTCATAACTAAATGGGATATTGAATTAACTGAAAGTCTCTTCGATTTGATCGACATGACTAAAGTATTCAAGTTAAGTTTAGAATAATAGGAACTTGTGAAATATGTTTCACAAATTATGATAATTGGACGAATTCAAACTAGGTTGAAATGTCTAAACATCATAATCATTATGTATTAGATGCATATGGTACAATATTATCTCTTATCGGGGTTATAGTTGTCGTTTAGAGTTAGAGATAAAAATAAGCAAACACTCATTTGAAATACAAAGGAACATCTAAAAGATTCGTGGAAACAACACCATAAGTGTTATGGCAAGTTCGAGTTTCTGGAGATTTCGATAAGTCGAAATCGTGGCGAATAAACAAGTCTTTGTAGAGCATTCTTAGGAAGCTATGAATGCATCTTCCACAAAGGGGCAAACCTGTTGTTGTCCAAAGTTGATGTGTCTTGATGAAGATACAGGTGGAAGAAAGTAAAAGATCAAAACAAGGTATTTGACCTTACCTCCGGATTATTGAGTGGCGCAGCAGAATTTGTTTCGTGAATCCAAACTCTATAAATAGAGGAGAAACTATTGATAATGATCATAAAATTTCAAGTAAATACTTTTACTAAAGGAAGTAGGATTCAACTACATATTCTACAAGTTTGTAGAATTATATTGTTGATTCACTTGTCATGTTTTGAATAAGACATACCTACGAATTACAAAGAAGCGTGATGGACCTAAGTACGAGAATTGAATGGACATTGAAATCTCGTTAGTGGGATTCTCGATTTGATGGTGATCAAAGAATTTTGCAATGTCCAAGATTATCGAGAGGACCTAATTTTGAGTGGGAGCTAAGTGAAATCCCTGGATCTCAAACATGAATGTCATATTTGAGTGGGAGCGTGAAATCATTCTGTGATATGTGGACGACATATGTGAATGATGTGATTGGTGTTAATAGTATTTAGTTAGGATGAAGTTAAAGTTATTAAACAAAAAGATTTATCAAGATAGATTGGTGAGTTTAATAAACACTAAATGTCGAATGCTTCCTGGACTTGATTCTGAAAGATGTTCAGAATGTCCTAAGAAAGATTCTAAAGTAGATTAGAATGGAACAAGGTGAGAAATAAGTTCTTACTATATGAATCATTGAGTTTGTATTGCAACTATGGTTAAAAGAAAGAGATGTGTTGTATCTCCTATGCCTCAGTCATAGGTTCTTCCATACAACCATGTTGTATACTCGACATAATGTAACCCGAGGATCTGGTTGGTAGGACAAAGTCTTAACCGTAAGAACGTGTCTTTAAGTGATTCCTGAGTTAATCACTGAACCAGAATTAAGTTCATACTTAAATGGCAAGAAGCAATATAAGTGTCATAGTTGCATTTCATGCACTAGGATCTACATAGATATAGAAGTATAAAAGCTCCATCTGATGTGATGTATAATGTTATGGCAGGGCTAGTTCGCTCTTAACGTAGAATGATGTGTCCCAGGGCCCAGTGCCCATGAGAAAGCCCTCGAGGTTGATCTAACGTCACTGTAAGCTCCTGGAATCCGGCCTCGCTCACGCCATGACTATAGTATATACACAAAGGATAGCAAAGTGTGTTTCGAAGTTTAGATGACAACGGTGAAAACGACCGTCATCATAAACACTAGAAACAAAGTCTCACTTTGTCGCCAAACAAATACTTTGACCCATTATACGATAATGGTGTGAATGTCAAAATTAGGAAGACATTAACGATTTGCTAAAGACATAATGATCCGTAAAATGTAACATGGACATGACGTTTCCCATGAGCATGCATGATCTGTAAACGCATATGGTATATGGTTTATATGAGTAAAATGCAAGCTAGGTTATTTGTACTCTAGTGCAAGTGGGATACTGAAGGAGATATGCCCTAGAGGCAAATAATAAATAGGTTTTTATTGTCATATCTCAATTAGTTTATAATAGTTTCATATTATGATATAACTGTGCCAAGCAGAAACATTGGTACAGGTGTGGTATGAAACAACCAAGTCCCTAGTAGCCTCTATTCATACTAGTTCGTTGGTCACGAAGATGATCTGGGTTTCAAGATCATGGGCATTTATGCCGACTGACAACAGGATCATATCATTGGAGAATGATATGATTAGACATTCCTCGAAGGATTGCAACACGATCAAATCATATAGTTCATTGTTGCAATAGCTATACCTAGACTCCTTCTCCTTGAACCGTGAGCCCATATTACTCACTGTTTCCCGAGGCTGCTTTGACTACATCAACCGTCATCTGGTAATACAGTGGCCATAAAGGTGTATGTTGGGTATTCCAAAGGAACAGTTGATGACATGTGACTGCAAGACCGGGATTTGTTCACCCACATGACAGGTAAAGATACATATGGCCGGCTTGTTGAGATTACATCCATAAATGTTGCAACATGTGACTCGGTCACGGGGATGTAATATCACGGTAACAAGAAAACAGAACTTGTTGTGAACGAGATTGAACAAGGTATGGGATACCAATGATCGGATCTTGGACAAGTTGTATCGAGAAATAAAAGGAAGAGGATGCTACATTTAGCGGTTCAAACGACATTGTCATCAGGAATGCATAGGGGTCACATGGACATCCCTGGTCCCTTTGTTGATTATTGATACAAATCATGTCTAGAGCATTCCCGAGCCATGAGAGGATACACTTAAGGGTATGATGAGAGCGATCATTCGTAAGACAGAATCACAGTAGAGAAAGAGAGAAAGCCGAAAATGTTCCGCAGAGAGATCCGAAGTTGTTCGGAGAAAGAATAAAGAAAAAGACCGGAAAAGTGTTTACGGATAAATGCGAATTTAAATATATATTTATTACATGTTAATTGTGCATTAATATATTCTAAATAATATTTAAGTTAATATTTATAAAATCAACTTTTATATTAGGCCAAATCCCAGAGGGAAAAGGCCTAGAAATAAAACTGCAGAAAAAGAAATGGAAAAGGCGGCAGCCAGCCGACCCACCAGTGATCCGCCTCACGCCACGTGGCGGCCGATTAGGCTGGGCGGACAACGGGTGGGCCGCCAGGCACTCGCCCACCCGGTCACCAGCAGTCCAGAGACTGGGGAGCGCGAAGGCCACGTAGTGCCCTGAGCACACCGGCTGCTCCCTGGTTTTCTTCTTGTCTTGTTTTGAGTATCAGATTTGGCCCATCCGGCTAGGGACGAAAATCCATGGTTTTTCCTTTGTCTTTTAGTCCCACATGGCTAACCTAATGGGGAGGGCACACCGCTCCACCTATATAAAGGGTGTCCATGAGTGGGATTAAATACACAACTAGAGAAGTCCTTTGGTTGACTTTCTCCCTCTCTCTCTCCATACCTTGTGACCATGTCCCCAAGTCTGGGTTGTGCGATCAAGGCACACCTGCAGCACGCCGTTGCACTGCAGGGATTCCTAGCCGGATATCAACTTCCGCACTCCTGGTGGGATCGGGGAGCCGGAGGTCTCATCATGCACCGGATGTGTACGAAGACACGAGGCGCAACACTTGGGGCGCTTAAATGTCGTGAGCCGGAGCTGTTGCACGATGAGATGAAGAAGGAGAAAGGGGTGACCTGCGAGGAGCTTCGTGACCTTGAGGTCGGCTACGAGTACGACTACTTCAACCACGTTCCCCGCGGAACATTAACCGCATACGGTCTACAAGGGTATGTATTCTCTACGCATTGGCCGTTACTGCATTACTACATAGATAGATCCTAGAAAGTTTTGGGGTTACATCGTAGGAAATTTTTTGTATTCTGCTGCGATCCCCAACAACAAAGACCCCTCGGGATGAATCCGATCAAAATTCCACGAAACAGTCTGTAGCCGCCGCCATCTCCATCCCTAGATCGGGAGGGATCTGAAGCTCTTCCTGGCACCCTGCCGAAGGGGAGAGATCACCCTGGAGGCCTTCTTCATCACCATGCCTGCCTCTAGTGTGATGCGTGAGTAGTTCATCTCTGGACTATGGGTCCATATAGTAGCTAGATGGTTGGTTCTCCTCCTTTGTGCTACCATGTTTAGATCTTGTGAGCTTCGTTCATGATCAAGATCATCTATTTGTAATCTTACATGTTGTGTTTGCAGGGATCCGATGAATATTGAGATGCTATTTCATATTGATTATTGATTCTATCATGTCTTTGTTATTTGTGATCTTGCATGCTTTCCGTTGTTAGTAGCTATCTTGGCCGAGTAGATGCTAGCAACTCCAAGAGGGAGTATTTATTCTCGATAGTGGGTTCATGCCTCTAGTAATCTGGGGAAGTGACAGAAATCTCTAAGGTACTAGATGTGCTGTTGCTACTAGGGAGAAAACAGCAATCCTTTGTCCATGGGACAATCGTATTATTTACTTTACACACTTTGCTTAATGTAATTATCTATTGCTTGCAACTTAATACTGGAGGGGGTTCGGATGATAACCTGAAGGTGGATTATTTGTCATAGATGTAGGTTGATTATGGTCTATGTATAATGTTGTAATGCCCAATCAAATCTCATAGAAGTCAAGATGATTAGTATATGCATGTATGCTTTCTCGATGTTTGTCAATTGCCCCGCTGTAATTTGTTCACCCAACATGTCATCTATCTTAAGGAGAATCACCTCTAGTGAACTATGGACCCTGGTCCATTCTTTTACCATCAATCTACAATCTACTATTTACTGTTTACTTTCTGCAAGCAATTACTATCTCCCACACAATATGTTTTACCCTTTGTTTCAGCAAAACCGGTGAGATTGACAACCTCACTGTAAGTTGGGGCAAAGTTCTGTGGTTGTGTTGTGCAGGATTCCAAGTTGGAGACAACACTTTGGGGTTGTTTCCTTGCTCCTACTGGTTCGATAACCTTGGTTTCATCACTGAGGGAAAATTTGGTGATGTGCTCGTTATACCTTCCTCTTGGGGTTCCCAACGAGATCATCACATTTTGAGCCATCACCCTGCAGGAATTCTCCACCATCACCACCACCATGCCCTCGTGCTGCTGGGATTCCATGGAGATCTACTACCTCCGCTACCCGCTGGAACAGGGAGAGGATCGTCTTCATCGAGTCCATACGTGTGACCCAGTGCGGAAGCGCTGCCGGAACGCGGCGCCGAAAGGATCGTCAAGTGATAGTCTACATCAACCACGAGATCTGATCTCGAACAAGGCTTTGGATCTACAAGGGTTAGTACAGATCTATCTCGTTGACTTATCTCATAGATTAGATCTTGGCTTTTCTATAGATTAGATCTTGGTTTTGGTTTGTTCTTGCGGTAGAATTTTTTGTTTTCCCTGCTACAAACCCATCAGGCTGTTTGGGGGCGGAGGGTAGGAGGCAGTGACCCCCGATAGGAGAGCCCCCTCCCCCCTAAAGGCCAACCATCGGACACCGTATGGGCGTGAGTGGAGATGCTTTAACCAGTCTTCGTAGATAGATAACGTTACATGCCTACAGAACACCCACCCACATATTTCCTTCATGTATTGACTCATTATCAAAGTCGTACAGGGATTTGGGCATTCGAAAAATCGTGTATGAGAGAACAAGAAACGTTATATGCATGGATTTGTTTTCGAGGAAAAATTGAGATGCGAAATGGGAATTGACCGGACAAGACCATGATGGTGATTCATACCTTTAGGACATGTACAATGCTAGGGAGGACATACCTTCTCTCAGCTTTCCACATCATCTAGAGAATACATAAGGCCTTTTCCAATGGTGTATCTTAGGGCATCTCCACCGGGCCGACCCAACCAGCCCGGGCGCGTCCGAACGCATCCACGCGGACGCGTGGGACGTACGCGGCCTTCCAGCAGGCCGACTGATACGTCCATTTTGCATCACCATTATGTATCACAATTCACTGTTATTCATTGATATATTTCATATTAAGAGATGGTACTTATGTTATTTCATCTATTTTTGCATGATTAATGATTTTGGGAGGATGAACCACTGGAGTCAGGATTCTGATGGAAAAGGCATTGTTTGGAGGCAAAATTCGCGAAGATCAGATAATCCCGGAAAATATACGAAAAGTTCTATTTTTTCAGAAGACGAAGGAAGCCAGAAGGGGAAGTGGAGATGGGCCACAGGGGGCCCACACCACCCCCTGGCGCGGGCCAGCCCTGGCCACGCCACCAGGTGGTGTGGCCACCCTGGCCCACCTCTGCCATCGCCTTCTAACGCATATAATCCCCTCAAAACCCTAAGACTCGGAGAGTGACCACAGAAAGATTCTGCCGCCTCTGCGGGGCGGAAAACTATAGAGAGAGAAAGAACTCTCCGACAGACAGAAATCTGCCGGGGAAATTCCTTCCCGGAGAGGGGAGATCGTCTCCATCAACACCATCATCAAGCTGGACTTGATTGGGATCATCATCGGGATCATCATCGGGATCATCAACTCCACCAGCACCATCATCACCACTCCATACCGCTGTAACAATTGGGTTGAATCTTGCATAGTTCTTAGGGGAAACTTTCCCAGTATTGATTACTTGTTGTAGTTGATTCTATTGAGTGGAACTATTGAATTATTGTTATGTTCAGATTGTTACTTATCATTATTTCATCTATGATCTTGATCCATATGATGTCTCGTGAGTAGTTCGCTTAGTTCTTGAGGACATGTGAGAAGTCATGTTGTTAGTAGTGGAATTGTGTTGAGAAAGATTCAATGGTTTGATAATTAAGTTGTGGTGTTATTCTTCTAGTGGTGTCATGTGAATGTCGACTACATGATACTTCACCTTTATGGTCCTAGGGTAATGCATTGTGTATTTGGCTACTAATCGTAGGGGTTGCCAGAGTGACAGAAACCTGAACCCCCGTTAGGAAACCTTTGCACAAGAGAGTGTAGGATCTCAGAGTTTAAGGATGTGGTTAGGTTTTTATCTTAATTACTTTCTTGTAGTTGTGGATGCTTGCAAGGGGTATAATAACAAGTATGTATTAGTCCTAGGAAGGTCAGTACATTAGCACAGGTTCACCCACACAACACTTATCCAACTAGAGAAGATTAATCAACTATATGAAGTGAAAGCACTTGACAAGTATTCCCATGTGTCCTCGAGAACGTTTGGTCATCTTAAGTAATACAATCGGCTTATCCTTTGCTAAAGAAAGGATTGGGCCACTTGCTGCAATTATCATCATTGTCTTTTATTTACTCGCACTCTATTTATCTGCATTATCAAAAACCCCTAAAAATCCGTTTGCTAAGTATTTACAGAGAATTCTTAATCTAAGCCACTCGTCAACACCTTCTGCTCCTCGTTCGGTTCGACACTCTTACTTATCAAAAATACTATGATACACCCCACTTTGTATTAGGAAGAATGATAGATGTATGTAGTATGCTTTTAAAAGTAACAAAACTGATGCATAGTTTTCGGTTTTTGGGCCACACACAATAACGTGAGCAGGACATGTTTACACATGAATCATTGGCATCAGTATCGTGAGCAGGAGACATGTTTACACATGAAGACCTGCAAGTCTTTAAATCTGAGATAATAATTCATTAGTTGGGCATCATCGTACCACAAAACTATCACGATACTTTGATGCCAATGAATCCTTCATTACGAACCAACGTGGTACTAACTTCGCGGTGCAAGAAGCATCACTAGAATAGGGAAGATTGGGTGATTTTTTCCATCTGAAGATTGTACGTAATGTTGATGAACACCTGCAGGTGGTTCTGAAAATTTTGTACCTTCTGCTTACAACTATACTGAATGTATTCCTACTATCGCTGATGGAAAAGTCGGTGGTAATTTTAGGACGATGACACATAAATATTAAGAAAATCCAATACAATCGTTCTAGCAGGAGGTTGTGATGTCTCCACACAGGAACTAAGGATTTGATATAGGAATACAGGAACAATTTCAACCAATTTCAATATCCATTACCTCGGTTCAGTAGAAAGAAAGTCACACAAATGAATCTGTTAAGCTGTAAGGCACGGCTTTTGAAGTCGGAGGAACAAATGGACATCCACGTTGCATCTGGCTACCCAAAGAAGATGAAAGGGTGGTTAAGCAATTCATAACAAACATTACATGACAGAAGTAAACAAACAGGGCATTTGACGATGGCGTATTGTAGCTGGGAAGATTGAGGTTACCCGCCATGCTCGGGAGAGGAAACATACCGCTTATGTTGAGAGTTGATAAAGCCACGATCTTTGGACTGGTGGCCAGACAAAACGACCGACGAGCATCATCTGTTTGAGTCTAAAAAACCACACGTAGTGAAGGGAAGAGAGGCTTTGGTGGAGGTACTGGCTTCTCATACGACGGAGGTAACACGACCACAGGAGATAAAAAGTCACGATATCTGGTGCAAGCAGATGAAACGACGTGACTGGGTGCAGGAAAAAGATCCGAGGTTCCAATGCTTAGGGATTCATTTTATCAGTTTCATCTTACGGTTAGCTCGTAATCTGAAGTTTCATGTGTGAAAATTTCAGGACCTTGCGGGATCATGGGGCAGAATATACAGTGCGCTATGGTTTAGTTTCACTTTCACGGAGACTTTATAGAGAAGAGGAACCGTAGTGCCAATAACAGAAGCTGGACCCAACATAATATTGGCTCAAAAAACTGACTGACTTTTTTTGCAGATGTGGCATATTGCTGAGGGTGCCAGGACTACATGTTGACAAAGTAGGTGTTAGTGGGGGACGCTGTTTGGATAGGCAGCTGTTAAGAATAAATAGATTAGTGGGGGATCACCCATTTAGTTATTATAGATCTGTACGCCCCACTCAATGTGTTGCTCCCTCATGCTTCCCCATTCTGCCAGCGGCCCCACCTTTTGAATTTGCACGCCCTACAGACGGTCAGTGTTGTAGTACCGCTGCTCCCGTGTGTGCATTTAAAGCCGACTTTGAATTTGGAAAAACCCTTCATTACTCGTCCGAGACGAATACACTCGCTGGCCTACGAGAGCCACGCTACATGGTACCATCGTTAGATGTATAGTCATAGTTTTCCCCTTAATGTGTCCTCTGAGACCTTCAAGTCACTTAATTTCCAGACCGCCCAATAATCACCCTGTCTGTGAATCCGACGATCTTGTACCATGGCAACAATACACCCGTGTGTGGACTCACTTAATATTCCATTCACTACACAAAGAGAGAGTGTTCTAGTAAACTTATCCAATTCCCTGCATCTTTTATAATCTCTTGTGTTTGAATTTTTGTGTCAAAATAATAAAAAAAAGGTAAAAGAAAATAGCAAGAAGAATGACACAACACATACATACGCAAACTTAAGAATCTATTGAGAAGAAATAGGAAAAAATAGTCTAACTCTCCTGATAAGAATAGTCATTCTGAAATCAAATCTAAGATGTTACTATTGCCATAAAGTTAAGTTCCTGTCAAGTTAGTCATATGTACATGGTATTTGATTCTACAAAATGACTATGACAATCATACATAATCTTTTATTCTCTAAGGAACCTAGATCAAAGAAAATGTTCCTTTTTACCTAGGCGCCTTTGCATATTGCTTCTTTGAATCAACCTAGGACAATATTTGCCACTTTGAATCAAAGATAGACAGTATCTATGTGTTACCAAAGATGAAACATATCTAAAACTCTGATCAAAGGAAACGGTGTCCTCTTTCCCTGTTTCATTTCTATTTCTTTGAATCAAATAGGACTATGCATATAATGTTACTACCAAATAGAGCTTTATTCCATTTCATTCTAATCAAGGAGCCCTCGATTGCAGGATTGAAAGGCCACCTATTTAGAGGACCTAATTTATATGTGTGTACTAGAGGATGTCTTCAAGTTGCAACAGAAGTTCCTTTCGAAAACCAAGGGAAATTCTAACTTAATAATATCTGCATATACTAATTAACGTTCGCTCACTCATGAAATTAACTTCTTGATTACACAGTTTAGGTAAATCAAAGACGGGTAGTGATCAGATGGTTTAGTTGATATACCAAAATAAGTGGATATACACCGCAATGGAAATCATTTGTGTACATTCAATCTAGAATTCTCCCGGCAATCATCCAAAAGTCTGAAAAATTGAATACTTGTATATGCAGTATGGTGAAAAAGAGGATTCACGAAAACTTAGCCAATCAATATAAAATCAGTATATATATATCATATCACAGTCAGTAGTAGATCTCTGATCTGGGGCACACACCAATCCAGAACCCTAAATAGGCTGAAAAAAGGGAGTGATATGATGTGTCATCACCACAGAAGAGGGAAATCTAGAACCAATTCAGCTGTGGGGACCATTGGAAGTACAACATATAGAGATGCCAAGATTAACTTCTTGCTAAATCACAACCACTAAACTCTGCTATGCGGTGGAATTCCATTAGCAGGGCCAGATTAACGAAGTCAACATAGGTACGTATTGATTCCATTCTTCTGTTAAGTGATTGTCAGTATTATACGTAATCATATGCCTTCTAAACTCTTCTCTCTCTATAACTGTGGGACCATTCATAAATTGGAAAAACTATCTCTCCAATAATATGCATTGAGGAAAAGCATTTCCATAGGTCTCAACATTAGGGATATAGCCTAATAAAAACAAAATCAAACTTTCCTCAATGACCACAGGCACAAAAATTTCCAAGGATTTTTTTTTTGTATTCTGTGCTGTGGTATATCAGATAATGTTATGTTGAATTTTGTAATTCAACTCTAAATTTGCTAAAATTGTTGTAGTGGGCTTAGAAATACTTATTTAAGAGAAAACTTACGCGAACATTATCACTGCAGAATTCTCATGGGATCTATATATATAACGCGATTTTATAGAATCTATCCAAAAGTGCATCTAACAATTCAAGTAATGCAAAATTGTACCTGCGCAGCCAGAATGTAATGTAACAATATAGGTCCTTGTAGAATATCTACCGACTGACATTTGTACTCTGCGCATTTGTAATTTGGCTATCAGTACAGAAAATGTGCACCTCCAGCTACATCTATTTGTTATCTCTGGGTCCTTCATATTTTGCAGAATGCACCATTATTATATTGTATTTCACCCTCGTATGAGCCTGAACAAAGGGAGTTGCAGACTGTCAGTATCGGAACCTGCTGTCCGGGATTGACCGTACTCGCCGGCAGCGAACGCTGCACATTCTGTTCAAGAACCACATATAGAAACAAATTTCACTAACATATATGGAGGAAATTTATGTTCATGAATCATATATAGAAACATCAACCATCTGTAGCTATTTTTATGTTCATGAACCATGTGTATATAGAAATTTATGTTGGAAACGTTCATGAAAGTTATGCTCCGTGCGTCCTCTGTAGCATTTTTCGCTGAGATTCCTTGAACAAAAAAAATCATTCCAACGAGGTCAGGCATGACCCAAGCATTTTTTTTTTTTTGCCTAGATGTGCAGTTGACCGGAGGCACACAATTCTTTCCACACTGGAAGTGAATTCAAAGAAGCCAGCAAAGGAATTTTGCAAATACGTATGGTAGTCGATTCAAAGAAGCCAGCAATAACCAAATCATGCATCTTCGATGGAAGCCGATCCAAAGGAAAAACAAAGAATCTTTGGGCCTCTTCAGCTCAGATGGAAAGGAAAAAGAAACAAGATCTGAAGAAAAAACAAAGGAAAAACGAACTGGCATGGAGGACGAACTCGGGCAGCTAGACTACCGGGTCTGCCCGGCCCTCGAGCTCTCTGCCGGCTGCCGGCCACCGTGACCCTCCTCCCCATTGAGGCGGGGATGGATGCGACTCCACTGGAGAGAGAGAAGGCCCATCTCATCTGATTCGTCGTGGCAGGGGAAGGTCAGATCGCACCACAAGTTCGCCATTGGAGCACTTCTCGGTGTGGCGGTCGGAGTGGAAGAGGACCATGGGGCGGCCGCCTCTCGTATTGAATTGTAGCGAAAGGTGGGAGGGGCACTTGTTGAAATATATTGCCTATCTTTTTTCATCTGTTTGGATTTTTAGGATAATTGGCTAGTGCATGCAATTTAATATGGTAGCAAAGCAGGAAATTATAGGATCAAATCCTGGCCAACACAAGAATTAAAAACAAATATTGTGGCTACCCGAAACACGTCACAATAGCCCAAATGGCAAAGACGGAAGGTGAGTGTTGAAATAAATTATCTAACTCTTTCCATTAGTTCGGACTGATATCAGAATAGGAAATCCTAGGATCAAATCCTGACCAACACAGAATTGAACAAAAAATACTACGACTCCCCAAACAAACGTCACAATAGGCCTGGATAGTGCATACAATTCAATAGCACTGAGTCGAGTTGTACATGTACATCTTCTTCTCTATATAGTGGCGATTGGGTAGGTACAGGTTCAAGTTGTATAAACGTCCACACGATCTTTAACCACTGCGGACCGTCGGATAAGACCAAGACGTCTAAGGCTGTGTGGAATCGCCGCGTCCCCTAGGTATTCGAATCCCAAGGAATCGATGAGAAGAGAAGCAAATGAAGGGAAAAGAAATAAACTTGGTTTTTACATAAATCCACAATAACATGATTACATGATTTTTGTTGTAGGATTAAACACTGGTGTTTGCAAATCACAAGTTTGCGGCACAGTAAACGGTAGCCTAATAATATATCCCTCCATTCGGAAATATAAGACGTTTTATCTTTGTGAATAAAATGTATCTAGACGTCTTTTAGTTTAATAGGTTCGTAGAGGTTTGAAGTAAACCTATAAATGTGTATAGATACATTTATTTTACAAAGCTAAAATGTCTTAATATCTATGACCGGAGGGAGTATATGCACCTATATATGAGCCCTTCATGGAGACACCATGAATACTTCACAATATGAATGTCACAACCGTGAAACATATACTTGTATCATTTTCCTTTGGCGGTCTTTCTCTTCTTGAGCACCTCCTTTCTCTTCTTGTCCATCTCCTTCTCTTTACCTTCTCTTTCTCGCTTTTTCCTTGCTTCCTCCTCACGCTGCTTCCTCTCCTTCTCGACCTTGGCCTTCAGCTGCTCTTCTTTATGGGCCCTTCTCATCTTCTCCGCCTTCTCCATTCTCCTCCTCGCCATGCGCCCCATACTGTGCTGATAACATTTGGAGATTACGTTGATGTACATGAAAAATATACACAAATAGATACAAGATGTAGGGTATGGCTCTCTCTTTATTATGCAAAATATCTGGCGGAGTATAAAAGTATATTACGTTGCACTTTTCCTCTATATGATATCCATAAGTCCTTTCTTGAGGAAGGAGCAACCTAGGGTATCCGAATCCTAAGGAATCAATGAAAAAAAGCAAATGAAGGGAAAGGAAATAAACTTGGCTATGACATAAATCCATAATAACATGAACCCGCCGTGAGGACCCCTCGAACCCTAGCTCCCGCGTCGCTCCCGCGAGCTACCGGGAGCCCCCCCGGCGGCGCCCTTCCCTCGCCCCTCCCTTACCCTCCCCTCCCCCTCGCCGCCGCCAAAGGGCACGCCGGACAAAGCTCGGGCGGCGCATGCGGCGGCGGGGCCTTTTTTTTCTCCCCCTCGCGCGGTGATGGCGGTGCGGGACGCAGCGGTCGGCGAGGGCGCGACGCTGGGCGTAGGGAGCGGCGGCGTGGTGGCTACGTGGTGTGCTCGTGGCGGTGGCTCCTTGCGGGCTCTGCTGCGGGTGGCGCAGGCTCTGCGGGCGGCGGGGCACGTCGGCTGCTGAGGCACGGAGGTTGCCTGGCCGCCGGCGGCGCCTCGTCCTGCTGGTCCTGCAAGGAGGTCTCCGAGTGGTGCGTTTGGCGGTGCGGCTCTCTGCCCGCCTCGATTTGGTCCAAGCCCCCGGGCCCATCGCTTCTGCCCCAGATCTATGTGGCGGCGGCCGGAACTGGTCTAGCGGCGCTCTCCTTGGGCTGCAGGCCGACTGGTGGAGGCCGGGACGGTGGTCCCTGACGGCGGCCGTGGTGGAGGCAGAGAGGCGGTAGTGGGCGGTGCGGACCGGCCGACCCAGATCTGGGCCCGTTCGAGCTCGATCTGGGTTGTGCGGGTCCTAGCCTGCTGGCCCCTGCGCTGGGTGTGTGCGTGAGCTCTGCTCCGCGCAGGTCGCCTGGGCGATGTTGCTGGCAACGGCGACGGTGCCGGCGGCCGGGTGCGCCCCCCAACTTCCCCTTGCCCGTCCTCCCCGGCCCCAAGCGCAGGGATGTTTCTGCTCAGGCCGGGTCGAGTGGATCCCAACGCCTTCTTGGTGTGGCGGCTCGAGGTGTTCTCTAACACCGGCGACAGGAGTGGCGGTGTTGGGTGACTGGCGATGCTTCTCTGAGGTGGCTGTGTGCAAAACTGTCGGTGGCTCCTCCTAGGGCTAGCGCGGGGTTCCATGGGAGGAACAGGGTGCTCGATCGCGGGAGTGAGGTACCAAGCCTCGGGCGAAAGCCCTGCCTTTGGGCCGGTGACGGCGAAGCCTGTGGGTGTCGCATCCTGTTGAGGCGTCATCGAGGAGCTCCGGCACCTCCCTCGCCTAGGGTGTCAGGTTCCGGGTGAAAACCCCAGATTTGGCTTGCCAGACCGGGCGACGACGACGTCTTCGACGTCGTACCCTCCATGGTGGTGTCATCTGGGAAACCTGATTCCCTGGTACGAGTCGCTGCTCATCGTCATGGTCTTCGGTGTTGGCCTCATGCGGCGTCTTAGTGCAGTTGGAGTGTCGGCCTCTCGAGTGGTATTGCGGATGGCTTGCGTGACGGGGATCCTCCTCGGACGGCGCAAGCAAGCCTCCGGATGACCAGTGGTGGGCTGGCCTATGTGGTTGATGGCGGGTCGGTGAAGACTGCATGCTAGTAAGTCTGTTGAGGTTGCAGGGAGGTAGCTATTGCGTCGGCAGCGTACCCCGGATCTGGGCTGAGCCTGGATGGCTCGCGGGATCCAGGTGGGACCCATCTTGGCTGCGAATGGCATGCTCCTAGCGATATCGACGATGTGCAAGCAGTGTGACTTTCATCAACAAGGGTTCTGTTTGGCGGAGGAGCTCACTCTGTGACGTCCTGGAGAAGCATCCGACGGATTTCGACGTTAGCCGTAGTCCTGTTTTGAGTGTTGGGTGTGTTGTATATGTGGGTGTTTCGGCCTTTTCTTAGGCTTGTATATCAACTCTTTTTTTATCAATGAATCGAAATGCAAAGTTTTTTGCGTTTTCGCGAGAAAAAAATGATTACATGATTTTTGTTGTAGGATTGAACACCGATCCTTGCAAATCGCAAGTTTGCAGCCATATGCACAGTAAACGGTAGCCTAACAATTCAGAAAAAACTTTACAATATGCACCTATATATGGTCGAGAAAACAGGAGACACCATGAATACTCCATGAAACATACTTTCTCTTCTTCTCCAATATGAATGTCACAACCATGAAACATACTTGCATCATTTTCCTTTGGCGGTCTTTCTCTTCTTGAGCACCTCCTTTCTCTTCTTCTCCGTCTCCTTCTCTTTACCTTCTCTTTCTCGCTTTTTCCTTGCTTGCTCCTCACGCTGCTTCCTCTCCTTCTCGACCTTGGCCTTCAGCTGCTCTTCTTTATGGACCCTTCTCATCTTCTCCGCCTTCTCCATTCTCGCCTCATCCACGGGCACATGCCTTGCCTTCCCCTTTGCCTTGCCGGTCGCTTGGGCGTTCTCCATCGCCCTGGCCCTCTGGGCAGCTGCAGCAGCCCTTCTGATCCTCCTCCCTTCCTCCATCTCGTAGGCGGCCATGTTCCTCCTCAGGCGGAAGCACGGCGTCTTCTCCGCCTCCTCCCTTCGCCTCATCTCATCTCTCCGGTGCTGCTCCTCCTCGACCTCGGCTTGACGTTGCCGCCTAGCCGTGAAACACATGGCGGTGAAGCGATGAACTCGCTCCGATCCTGGCTGTGCTAGCTAAGATCACGAACTAATGCTTGCCCGATCGGGTTCACTAGCGATTGTGTGGCTTATCTAACATCCGCTGTGTAGGAGAACGAGTTTCTTGCTTATATATTCGCCGTGCTGATTCACAACAGAGTCGCTGTCAGTGGTGGGGATTTCGAGGTTAGCTGTCGTCCGACGTCCATGGGTTCTAGCTAGCGTGCCGGCCGTTGACCCGTTCAGACTTCAGAGTGTGGCATGCAGAGATATCTCTGACCAGACGGCTAATGACAAGAGAATGTTTGATGAAATTGCTTCTTCTTTTTTCGCTGCAACGGCGATGCCTGTTCGAGGTGTAATCGGAGATTTGGTCCAAATTCTGAAAAAATGTGGATAGGGACATTGGATCGGTTTCATATAGACCAATCTCAAGTGGTCAGGTTGGCCCACCCTCTAGTAATTTTACATCCTTCTGCATGCAGACGAGCGGAGGAACGTCAGCTTCAGCATATTTTGCGAACCTCGCCGGTCATATTCACCCCTTCGAGAGAACGGGCCGTCGGTCTGTTGATAAACAACGCGAGTGCGCAATCTGCCGGCCAGCGTTCTGAGTCCTGGGACTCTCGCTGTGCACTCAGAGAGTTTCTTCTATCTGTATCTATACCTAATCTATATCTATATCTATACCTATATATATATATACCTAATAATAAATGACGGATTGTTTTTTCCGGTCCAACTCTTTTTTGAACCATTTTACCCTCCCACCAAAGTACATAATACCACCAACACCACGGGTAAGTTAAAAAAAACTGTTTCTTAAAAAAACCGATTCCTATCTTCCTAAGCCATGCCCCGACCGAACAACCCAACGACCGAGAGAAGAGCACGAACCATACACAGAACCGGGAGAGAGCAAACCCCCACGCACACCACGAAACCGGAGAGAGACGAGAGCCCAACGCATGCACGCGACCTTTGTCGACCAGAACGAGTTCAACCCAAGCATGACACGGGAGTCAAGAGTCCAGGCCAGACCATGGTTCCCCTCGCCTCTACAAGATCAGGTGGCTGTGTTGTCCTCTCCTGATTCTTGAATCCCACATCAACTGCCGAATCAGGAGATAGGGTTCCCGATCACAACTGCCGAACAATTCACCGGCCGACGCCAGCAGGGTGAGCGACCGTTGGAGATCGACCGAGCCGAGGTGCTTGGGTTGCGGTTACGGAGGACGAGCGTGCGCTCCAGTGATTTATGGAAAATGTGCCCCGCCATCGCCAGGGCCTATCCATATTGTAACACCCTCGAATCGGCCCTATGCAAGTTTTAGCCCTTTCCACCAAACCCGCATAGAAACGATTCAAGGACGCCCATCAGGCACTTTCGTGCGGGTGGAAAACGAAGTAATACCATTACACATTAGTCCACGATGGGACCCACAGAACATGTATATACAACAACGACTCCATTAGTCAATAATACAGATATATTATACAAAGATTCAAATCACCTTGAAAACGATAGAGCGCCCGACTACGGACAAGATACAAATGGGGCTAAGAGTCCTGAAGAATAACCAATGGCGTCCATAACCCTGCCCAGGCCAAGCCGGAAGGGTAACCCTGCTAACGACGTCGATCTCAAACCTGCTAAAACAAAAGGGTTGCCGACAAAGGGCAAAGGAAAAAATAGAGCGTCAGTACTAAGGCCAGTACACGGCGAGGCTAGAATTCGGCGGCTCTCGCCTACATAGGTATGGTGGGCTGAAGCGGCAGCGCAGCGGCACTAAACAACCTATAGAGACTCGATACAACTGGCGGTTATCAGAGAGGGATAAGAAAGACCTATTTGGATCCTACCTGATACTAACACCAAACATACCCATCCTGGTATTTCCCCCTCGAGACCAAACGAGGAAGTCGGACCAAGGAACTCACACAGTTGCCAGTTTTACTCATTCCGTTATAGTGCAGCAATTACTAATCAGATATAGATAGCATGAGTCATCCTGAAGCATAAGTAGTGGGCAGTTTTAATCACCATTTCGTTATAGTTGGAACATTTACTAGTCAGACATAATTGTCCTGAGGAATCCCAAAACCCAGCAGTTGTTGGCACTTTTATTTTATTCCATTGGAGTTGCAATACTTACTAGACAGGTATAGTATGACACGGATCACCACAGATCCACCAGTTGTTGGCATTTTTATTATCCATTCCATTATAGTGAAGTTGATTACTAGTCACATATTAAGTCAAATTTATAGCACTACTTTAGTTATGCTTGTCTATGATCGAGATACTGTGCTCCAAGTCGTCCATAACCGCGGACATGGCTTTCAGAAAGTTTTACCCTGCAGGGGTGCACAAATAGCAACACATACTCGATCAACCTCGGAAAAACCAACTCAAAACCCAACGAGGCTTTCACGACAAAGCGATCATAGGATTCATAAAATATTTCAGGGGGCCACCCCACTAAGCTACCCGCAACGAAGTTGGCCGGCTCCGGAATGGACCCAGGGTTTGCGACGACGGCTGTAAACGACTGGGAACCCGAAAGTGTGACTGGGCTTGTCGATACCGCAAAAACGTGGCGCGGTCCAAAACAGTACAGGTGCTCCACGCACAACCTTAAATAAAGCAGTAAAGCATGGCATAAGTACAGGATAGTAATAAAACCCCAAACTAGTTTGTGGCCCCAAGAAATAGAAATGAATCAAGCTCTGGCTCAGGAGGGTCCATAAGGCCTCCCGGATGTGGATAGTGCGAATAGTCAAGGAACAGGTATCAAGTACTGGGGGTCCTACGGGACACAAGTGAGCGTGGAAGAACCAAATAACATCTATTGCCCACCGATGCCTCTGCATTAGTTATATCTAGCATTTTAATAGTTGTATTTAAAGTCATGATCCTCTCCACCATAAACATCTGCCAGCATTCCAACAACTATGGTACTTGACAACACGAGATCGCACCTGAGCAAGCAACTACGACTCGCAAGGCCAGCTATCTACCAAACATAGGTAATAGGAGGTGTCCAAGGCAATATAGAGGCTACACGGGATATAACTGGTGTACGGAAACTAAAGCATCGCGACACGGATAGCAATAGATCAACAGGAGGAAATAAAGACTATAAATGTAAAATAGGTAGAAGGGGAAGAGATGCTCGCCTGGGAAACACTGCGGAGAACTTGTCGATACTCGCATCAACTCATCGGCCTAATCCGCGAAGAAGCAAACACTAGAAGAAACACCGGATGTAATATTTAATACTACGGCAGAAGATCCGGCATGCTTATGATATGATGCATGGCATGGCACAGATGCGGTGCAATTAGGCAAGATTAAGCGGAACCGAGGTCCCGACAAATAATTAAACGGTTCAAGTTATTTAGACCCCTGCAATTTAAATGTTGTATTAACAAGGCAAGACATGGCATCGGTTCGCTACAGCAATTTAAATGGAGTCCGGAATAAGACTAGAATAGCCCGCATATAGACTCCATATTTAATTATGAGATGAATCAGCATAATGCCCCCAAACCACAGACATGTATGCATGTAAGAACAATTTATATGCAACAGTTTTATATATAGCATTTTTAAAATAGGGGCTCAGGAAAAGGTTCACACACATGGGAAGATCTTGGTTCCGGGGTTGACGGGTTCGGGATTGACGACTCGGATCGATCTCGCATCCGGAAGAAGGACTTGGTGCTCCGAGATGAAGCGCTTGTCGTTCGTGGCGATCTTAAGGGTCATCGGGTCCGAAGAAGATCTTGTCGCATCCGATGGATCGGGTCGGGTCCTCGAATCGAAGAACTTGGCGCGCCCGTCTTCTTAATCTTAGCGTCGTCGGTCTCGGGCATCGCCTCCGGGAAGGAGGTCTTGTTGTCCCGGGGTCTCGGCCATCGGATCTAGGAAGGCGATCTAGGGGCACCATGTCTTCGGTTCCATGAAGGGGCGTGCGTGTCCTGGGCGGCACATGCGTACCTCGAATCCTCTGGGTACATCTTCGTTCAATGGTTCAGACTTCCGCGGGGCAACGACCCTAGAGGTCGTTTCCTCTCGGCGATCTTCAGGTCATAGAATTCATGAAGAAGATCTTGACCTCCATCTCTTTGTTGGTGTCTTCCGGTGGCACCACATCACTGCACCCACCAATTTCGTTTAGGTATCACCGAGTCAACACCTCACGTCAAACACAAGCCAACACAACACAACACGAGTGCTGGCTCAACACCGTACCATGTCGCTCCCAGGGACGGAAACAGAGCGGGAGGAGGATGCACCAGCGAGTGGTGATGCTCGACCAAACCTATGCTGTATGAGAACAAAGTAGCTGGGACGTGGTGGCGGCACCTAGGAACAGGGGCCCGGCGAGGCTGGCAGGGGCACAGGCAGAGGCGACGTGGCGCAACACGGGTCGCACGGACGGCGGCGACGTGGGACCCGAGCGGCGGGGCGATCTTGAGGTGGAGGGAGCCAGAGACGGTGAGGTCGCTCGCGGCACGGGACGGGGGCCGAGGCGCCGGAGACGAGGCGTGCTTGTCGGCAGGCCTAGCGAGGGCAGCGCAGCAACGACGGCGGCGCTTGGGGGAGTACGAGGGCAGAGGCGGAGGTGCTCTGGCCGGAAATAGCCGCGTGCAGGCCACCGCTGGCGGGCGACGACAGAGACCGAGGCGGCAAGGCCACGCGCGGGAGGAGAAACGCGCGAGGAGAGGGGCGGGGAGGTCGCGACGGCGGAGGGGATCGCAAGCAAAGGCGGGGCAACGCCGGGGACGGTCCCACCGGCGAGGTCGACGGCGACGACCGTGGCTCGACGAGGCGGGCGGCCGAGCTCTTGCTCCTTGGGGCGCGCGATCCCGCAGGGAGCACCAGAAGGCGGCCATGGCAGGGCTGCGAGATCGAGGCAGGGGAAGGCGCTCGAGACGAGACGGTCGGAGACGAGGCAAAGGGGATCGCGTGCGGTTGTTGGAGGCAACTGGCGATCGAGGTAGGTGGGGGCGCGCGGTGTGGGGAGGGCCCGAGGGAGAGGCATGCGAACCTGGTCGCTGTCGGTGGGTGGGACCAGGCCCGATGGAATCTGGGGCGGGGTTGGTGCATGCGGTGTGGGTGCTAGCGTGGTAGGTGGGGTGGTTTGCGTGCTTGCTGGCCGCGTGGCTGTGGCGTGCGCGCGCGGGGAGTGCGGCAGGAGGCGACCCGGATGGTGGGGAGTTGTGCAGGTGGCGGCAGGTGGAAACATGCGTGTTGGGTGCAGCGGGTGGCGGCGGCAGGTGTGGGTGGGGATTAGGGGTAGCCGGGTCGGTCGGTGTGGTGTGGTTGGTTTGGTGGTGGGTAGAATTAGGGTTTGGTTAGATGGGTTTAGACAAATAGGGCTTATTTTGGAGGTGGCCGGCTGGGCTTTTGGGCCTGGCTGGCTGCCTCCTAAAAAAATAATTTAAATATTTTATTATTTAAAACGAGGCTTTTGCAAACCGTATTTAGACAAACCAAAATATTCCAGAGGCCCGGGTTTGTATTTGAATAAAGGCTGGGTATTTAGAAAACAGAAATAGGGTTTTTTAGAAAATAGTTTCAGACAACAGATGCATGATGATGACGATGCTCAAATGCAATGTGGCATGATGACATGAGCATGCGGTCATGAAGATGCAATACACAAAAACACAGCGGTTTTCTAGTAGTGGTTTTTGCGGGATGCCACACACTCTGTAACACCCTCGAATCGGCCCTATGCAAGTTTTAGCCCTTTCCACCAAACCCGCATAGAAACGATTCAAGGACGCCCACCAGGCACTTTCGTGCGGGTGGAAAACGAAGTAATACCATTACACATTAGTCCACGATGGGACCCACAGAACATGTATATACAATAATGACTCCATGAGTCAAGAATACAGATATACTATACAAAGATTCAAATCACCTTGAAAACGGTAGAGCGTCCGACTACGGACAAGATGCAAATGGGGCTAAGAGCCCTGAAGAATAACCAATGGCGTCCATAACCCTGCCCAGGCCAAGCCGAAAGGGTAACCCTGCTAACGACGTCGATCTCAAACCTGCTAAAACAAAAGGGGTGCCGACAAAGGGCAAAGGAAAAAGAGGAGCGTCAGTACTGAGGCCAGTACACGGCGAGGCTAGAATTCGGCGGCTCTCGCCTACATAGGTATGGTAGGCTGAAGCGGCAGCGCAGCGGCACTAAACAACCTATAAAGACTCGATACAACTGGCGGTTATCAGAGAGGGATAAGAAAGACCTATTCGGATCCTACCTGATACTAACACCAAACATACCCATCCTGGTATTTCCCCCTCGAGACCAAACGAGGAAGTCAGACCAAGGAACTCACACAGTTGGCAGTTTTACTCATTCCGTTATAGTTGCAGCAATTACTAATCAGATATAGATAGCATGAGTCATCCTGAAGCATAAGTAGTGTGCAGTTTTAATCACCATTCCGTTATAGTTGGAACATTTACTAGTCAGACATAATTGTCCCGAGGAATCCCAAAACCCAGCAGTTGTTGGCATTTTTATTATCCATTCCATTATAGTGAAGCTAATTACTAGTCACATATTAAGTCAAATTTATAGCACTACTTTAGTTATGCTTGTCTATGATCGAGATACTGTGCTCCAAGTCGTCCATAACCACGGACACGGCTTTCAGAAAGTTTTACCCTGCAGGGGTGCACAAATAGCAACACACACTCGATCAACCTCGGAAAAACCAACTCAAAACCCAATGAGGCTTTCACGACAAAGCGATCACAGGATTCATAAAATATTTCAGGGGGCCACCCCACTAAGCTACCCGCAACGAAGTTGGCCGGCTCCGGAACGGACCCAGGGTTTGCGACGATGGCTGTAAACGACTGGGAACCCGAAAGCGTGACTGGGCTTGTCGATACCGTGAAAACGTGGCGCGGTCCAAAATAGTACAGGTGCTCCACGCACAATCTTAAATAAAGCAGTAAAGCATGGCATAAGTATAGGATAGTAATAAAACCCCAAACTAGTTTGTGGCCCCAAGAAGTAGAAATGAATCAAGCTCTCGCTCAGGGGGGTCCATAAGGCCTCCCGGATGTGGATAGTGCGAATAGTCAAGGAACAGGTATCAAGTACTCGGGGTCCTACGGGACACAAGTGAGCGTGTAAGAACCAAATAACATCTATTGCCCACCGATACCTCTGCATTAGTTATATCTAGCATTTTAATAGTTGTATTTAAAGTCATGATCCTCTCCACCATAAACATCTGCCAGCATTCCAACAACTATGGTACTTGACAACACGAGATCGCACCTGAGCAAGCAATTACGACTCGCAAGGCCAGCTATCTACCAAACACAGGTAATAGGAGGTGTCCAAGGCAATATAGAGGCTGCACGGGATATAACCGGTGTACGGAAACTAAAGCATCGTGACACGGATAGCAATAGATCAACAGGAGGAAATAAAGACTATAAATGCAAAAATAGGTAGAAGGGGAAGAGATGCTCGCCTGGGAAACACTGTCAAAGATACATATCCGGAGAACTTGTCGATACTCGCATCAACTCATCGGCCTAATCCACGAAGAAGCAAACACTAGAAGAAACACCGAATGTAATATTTAATGCTACGGTAGAAGATCCGGCATGCTTATGATATGATGCATGGCATGGCACAGATGCGGTGCAATTAGGCAAGATTAAGCGGAACCGAGGTCCCGACAAATAATTAAACAGTTCAAGTTGAAGGGAATATGCCTGAGAGGCAATAATAAAGTGGTTATTATCTTATTCCATGTTTATGATAAATGTTTATTTTACATGCTAGAATTGTATTGATCGGAAACATCAATACATGTGTGTTTAATAAACAAAAGGGGTTCCTAGTTATTCCTCTCTTATAGACTAGCTTGTTGATTAACAAGATGATCAAGGTTTCCTGATCATGGACATTGGATGTTGTTAATAACAAGGTCACACCATTGGTGGAATGATGTGATGAACATTCATCCGAAGTATAGCATTACGATCAAATTCATTATGTTTATATTGCTATAACATCATACGAAGTAATCTTTATCCTTAGACCATGAGATCATGTTAATTGCTAACACCGGAAGAGTATCTTGATAACATCAAACGTCACACCATAACAGGGTGACTATAAAGATGGGTTCAGTGCGACGAAGGTGTTATGTTGAGGCTCATGGATCAAGAGTGGAATATTTCAATCCCGATGACGGATAGATATACCCTGGGCCCTCTCGGTGATATCACATTGAAATAGCTTGCAAGCAAGTGATGTGATCACTAGAATGTTATATCACGGGAACGAGAAAAGAGTGCATGTCGGTAACGAGATCAAACTAGGTATGGAGATACCGATGATCGAATCTCGGACATGTAATATATCACGGGACAAAGGGATTTAGTTACTAGCGTTAAAGGTTCTCACGATCACAGAAGTCATCGTTGAATGTGTAGGAGTCAGTATGGATCTCCGGGTCCTGCTGCTGATTATTGATCGGAGAGGGGTCTCGATCATGTCTGCATTATTCGCGAACCGTAGGGTGACACACTTAAGGGATACCGACACCATTTGGAGCAAATATGTTTCAGATAAAGATTTAAGAAAGCGCTGGAATTATTTCAATAGACACCGAAATTGTTTCGGGTGAAAATGCTGAAATCGGTTCTGCATGTAATATTGAAATGTTGCAGGGGGTTTTATGTGAATGTTTGTTAATTAAATAATTAACAAAATTATGAATAAAAATAATAAAAGAGTTTTATTAAATGAGAGAGCATTAAATTTGGAGGAATTTAATGCATTTAAAGTGGAGACTTTAAAAGAGAATGTGAAGGGGCATTTTAATGTGGAGGGGTTACCACCACATGAATGGAGGAGGTGAAGGGTCACCCCCTCCATGCGTCGGCCATGAAGGAGGGGCACCCCCTCCTCCTATAAAAGGCCACTCCCTCCTCACTTCTCACACACACCTCCTTGTGAAGGATCTCTCTCCCCCTCTAGTATTATTTCCCCATGGTCTCGGATTAGCGAGATACATGTTCCTGGTGGCTTTATCTGGAAAGGAGTTGCTGCTTCTGCTGCTTTGCTTGAGCGAGGGATGGAGGTTGTCGGGGTACCGGACGTGTGTGTGATCAAGGATGCACCGTTGATTTGCGGTGCTGGACTTGGTGCTGCTGGAGCCGGACCTGCTGGACTTCCTCACGATCTAGAGATCGGCAAGTGTACGACTACATCAACCACGAGTTCCTACTCATTAACAAAGCTCGTTGTCTATGAGGGTAAGTTCTCGTTGGATGTATGTCCACCCATTTCTTTGTACCTAGTAGATAGATCTTGGCGTGTGGTTCACATCGTAGGAAATTTTTTGTTTTCTATGCTGCAGACCCAACAGTGGTATCAGAGCCTGATCTATGCATAGGTGCTTAGCACGGGTAGTACACATATGTTGATATGTGGGCGATGATGATCATGTTATTGCATCTTCTATGTATTTTGGATATTGGTGGTATAGTGGGATGAAGCGGCCCGGACCAACCTTACATGTCATCGTACATGAGACCGGTTCCACGACTGACATGCAACTAGTTTTGCATAAGTGGCTGGCGGGTGTCTGTCTCTCCTACTATAGTCAATATCTGATTTACAACGAGTTGCTAATAACTTGGTTATCCTCGTTGTGGTTCATGTTCGTAGGTAAGAATGGTTCTTTCTCCGAAAGCCCTAAGCCACGTAAAACTTGCAATTGATAAATTAGAGGCGTCTAGTTTAGATCGTTGTTGAGCTAGTGTATTGATATGGTATTGTTGTAAGTAGATGTATGACAGATACTCTTACAACACATTCAACGTGTAAGTTCCATAGACATTGGCCTTACACACAAAGGAATGATAGAGATCATACCACGATGCAAATGATAGAGATCAAATGCATGGACCATATCATCTCACTTTACACATTAGATGTTAGCATCTTATACTGCTAGTTTGGCGCTTTTGGTAGCATTATAAGATGATCCCTCATTTAAATATCAAGATAAAATGTGTTCTTCCTTAAGTATGCACCATTCTGTGGATCGTGTTTTGAGACATCACGTGATGATCGGGTGTACTCGAATCTATGGTTTCATAACGGGTGTAAGACAGTTTTACACACGCGAGTAATAAGGTTCTTACTTGGTGAGCCTAGCATGTACAGACATGGCCTCGGAACACGGACCAAAAGGTTAAGCATGAGTAATATAGTTGATATGATGCCCATATAGATGCTCGCCTTTGAAGCTACATCAACTCACGTGATGATCGGACTTGGTGTAGTGGATTTGGTTCATGTAATCACCAAAAAGACACGAGGAATGTCATTTTTGAGTGGGAGTTCATTTCTAATTTGGATTAGTCGAACCAAATTTGTCATAAATTAAATCAAAGTGAATTTGCATAGTTTGTTGTAGTCATTGGCATTCGTTTTCTACCTTAGGCTTAGTTTTTATTTGAGATAATGGAACTATAGAATTCTGGATATTTACTTTACGAACTGGAATCGTATTGTTTTGAATGTCAATTTAAAGTTTATAAGTCCTATTTCAAACTTTGAGCAAACTCTATTTACTCCATGAAGTTTAATAAGTAGTATTAAATCAAGAGTAAGAATTCCAATGTTAGTATCTAAAGTATCATGTTTGCCTCCATGATTATTGATATTCAAAAAGTTGTTTTAATATCAAGATTATATTGGAGCTGAAAATTGTTTCAGAAACCATCATGTGTGAAAGATATTGTGATATCTGAAACAATGTTTTTGGTTGCATTATGATAGAGTATAATTTAGCAAAATACATGTTCTCATATTGTATGAGAATTTGTGAAGGATGGAGATGCTAGGCATCCGAATCTACCAAACAGGTTTTGGGAACTGATATTATACTTGCGATTCTTCCTTATAGGCTATAGTAGCTTGATCATGAAAGTTGTCATGATAAGGATGAATAGAAGATGTAAGTAAAATGTTTACTACACTAATAGATTACTAAAGAATGGATTTTTGAAAGAACACCAAACATTTGATGATGGTGGTCCACTTCAAAGTGCAAGTCCAAAGGTATTAGTATTTGACTATATACACTTTGTACCACGTGTCATGTTGATGACACCACTATTGATGTTGATAGATTCTTTTAAAAGAAAAGGAATTGCTGAAAGAGAATCTATAAAATATTTGGCAGAAAATAAAAGGTTGGAGATGTCCAACTTAGGTATATAGAAGATATACATGTTATGGCTATATTACTTGCTTGTTAAACAATGTGGTTCTTAGGTATTGGATACCGGTATTGGATATCGAATTGGTTGGTATGAAGTGTCATACAGGACAACGCAATTCATGGACTACAATGGCCTAAGTAACTACCAAGAGAATGAGTGATGATGTTCATCGAAAACAAATAAAGTGTTATTGTGTTTTTCGTTGTCATCAAACCAAGCCTTCAAGATTTGTTTAAATAATTGTTATTTTGTTCCGGTATTACGAGAACAATGGTTGTTCAAATAAATTACCGAATTCCATAAAGGATGGATGAACTTTTACAAGTCTAGTGGGAGAAATCACATCCATAAACATTATTGCTAAAATGTCGCAAGACAAATGATTAAAAGATCACTTATGAAGTGACATCGCTGTTATAAATTATATTGGAAATAAAACATGAAGAAACTCCATGTTGATGGATTTTTGGAGTCTTTTGATTTTGATCAATTGACGCATGTGAGACTTTCCTCGAGATAATTGAAACTCCGTCCATAGGCCGGAGAGGAACGGATGACTAGCTTATTGGAAATTGTGCATACTGATGTGCATAGTCCATTACGTGTAGCCATATGCGATGGATCTTTTTGCTTCATATGCTTTCTTCAAAAATTTGAGTGAATATATCTGTATATTTAGTTAATAAGGAAGAAGTATGAAACATTTGAAAGTTGTTCAAAGACTTTCAAGATGAAGTGGAAAATCATTGTAACAAGAAAATAAAGAGTTTATGATTCGATCATAAAGGAAGATATTTGAGTTACATGTTTAGCAAAAACACCTAAGACTTGAGGAATTGTTCCATGATTTGTGTTTTCCCGATAAACCATAGGAGTATGGCATATTCGAGAGATGAAATCAAACCATGTTTGACATGGTAAGATCAAAGGTGTCATTTATAAAACTGCCATTATGTTTTAAAGATTGAAGCTTTAGAGACTACCGATTTTACACTAAAAAGAGCACCATCGTAATCCATTGAAATGACAACATATGAGTTATAGTTTGGGATAAAACCCGAATTGTCTTTTCTTAAATTTTGGTATGCTATGCATAAGTAAAATGTTTACAACCAAAGTCGGATAAGCACGTCTTTGTAGGTTATCCCAAAGAATTTGTTGGGAATTTCTCCATAACACCGAGGACAAAATATTTTGTTACTTGGAACGTCAAGTTTCTTGAGAAGGAATTTTTCGTGAAAAGTTAAGTGGGAGGACAATAGAACTTTGATAAGGTTGTTGAACCTTAGCTATATGTACTAAGTAGCGCAGCGCCGGAAAGTGCCCCGGTGGCGGCCACAATGCTCATGGCTCTCGTGATTACAAAAGGTGTGATCTCGGAGATTAGAGTTCCTATAGAACCGTGTGGGTCGGTAAGAATCAAATAGTAAGATTTGATAAGAAAGTCGTTATTGTTTTGACAATGATGAACCGACTACATGCAAAGAAGCGATGATGGGCCCTGACTCCATAAAATGACTAGAAGTCATAGAATCCATGATAGTATCCATACACGAGAAAACAAGTTTCTGAACTTGGAAGACCCTCCGGAAAGGCGTAAAGCCTATCGGTCGTGTTTGGATCTATAAAGAAATAAGACATGGATGTTTAACATCTATGAAATAGTCGACATGTCAGAAAGAAGTTTACGACAATGTTCAAGGAGTTGACTATGACAAGATTTGATCTTTCATAGCGATATATAGTCTTGACGGATTAATGTAGCAACCACTACATATAATTTGGTATATGGTAGTTGAATAAACAAAACAAGGTTCTTCTAATAGAACGGTAACCTAGGACATGTACATGACATGGTCCAAGGGTTTTGTTAATTCAAAGGGTGCTAAAGGGCATGTAAACTTCAATAGTTGAAGTAAGCATAGCGGAGTTGGAATCTTCACCATGATGAAACTATTAAAGAGTTTAAATTCATCGGAGATGATGAAGATGCTTGCATTTGCAAGAAATTAAGGGAGCTCGAGACATATTTCTAATACATTATGTAGAGGACATATTGTTGATTGGAAATGATGTATCTTGTATTGACACAAGTTAAGAATTTCATTAAAATAAGATTTCGATGAAAGACTTGGGCAAACCCGAATATTAGGCATCAATATCTATATGGATAGATTAAGGCGCTAATATGGTTGTGCTGTATACATATATGAGATATTGAAAGGGTTCAATATGGAAACAAGAAGAAAGGTTCTTGCTGCATGGAAAGGATTGTATCAAAATTCAAGTGTTTCAACACTTGGTGAGTAAAATCACATGAAGATTTTGATCGATTATACCATGATATGTATATATCCAGAATGTCCTATGCTCTAAATGTTATGAGCATATACTAGAATGATTCATAAGATGATCATTGGACAATAGTAAAGATATTCTTATGAGCTTTGGAAGAAGTAAGAATATATAATGTATAAGTGACAAATAGTTAAAGGTAGTTCATTGTAAAGTGTTACATTGATACTAGTTTTGTCGCAAGATACAAATTAAATTTATCTCAATTTAGACTATGGGTGGCACAATGTAATGGAAAGGATGTTCCATGATGGATTTGGATGAGTTCCAAAGTTGAGACATTGTGACGGATACTACAACGAAAGGCTAAGTATATGACTGCTATCATAGCAGCAAAGGAGGGCATTTGTGTTAAGTAGTTTGTTATCAAACTAGGTGTAGTTCAAAGTGGGCTAATACTATGAAGATATATTGTGTGACAATAATATTGTTGGGGGGATACCCCCGGGTAGGGTCACTCCGGGGTATAAGGGCCGAGTTAGCCGAGGTTCGGCAAGGTCAAAGCGGATGCTGGCCGAGTCACCTCAAGGAAGGCCGGATCACAGTAACTTGGGACCGTGGGGTCGCCTAACATTATCTCATCCGACCTAAGGAGTAAGTCGGAAATGCTTGTCTAACTTATATGCAGGAACAGGTGTGGCCGGATCTACTGTGATCCAGATCCTCTCTTAGCTTCTAGGAGAAGGAAGGAATCTCTCTGGTCAAAAAAGAACGTCCGGTACGTACTGGATGAGCGAATAAAGCCAGAGCAGGACCACCGGATCGTGGCCGACAAGGGTGACGACGCTCACGTCGGCTGACGTCGCGAAAGCATGTGTGACGCGGGGGAAAAGCACCCCGGTCAGGTTACCACTTTGGGAGGGGGCATATTCTTAGGAATATACCTCCACGTATGCCCTAGACCAGGACCGAACCTCTTCTATATAAGGGGGATTAGGGTTCTGGTAGAGGGGGTTGGCAGAATTCTAGTTGGTTGAGCACTAGTAGATCTAGGGTTCTTGGGCTAGATAGAAGGCTAGAGTAAGAGAGCTTCTTCTTCCTCCTCTCGCCAATACAGCTCAAGGAGCACTTGTAATCTTGAAGAGATAGCAATACAAACTTTTGTGTGGAGAATCACTCTACTATCCCTCCCTGGATTCCCCTAGCGCATATTAGTCCCCACCTTTAGCCTATCCATGGCATCTGCCGTGACACCACCACGACAGTTGGCGCCCACCGTGGGGCTAGCGGTGCTAGCAGGGGTGAAGATCCGGATAGGAAACTTCATCGGCACAGGTGAATGCATCGTCTCCGGGCTCGTTCAGCGCTTCGGAGCGCTGGATTTCGTCAGCGACAACGCTATTGCCGCAGACATGCGCCGCTTCCACGCAATGGCCTCTTCGTCAAGCTCGGCGCGCACAAGGTCTATGTTGCTGTGGACGTCTCGTGCGTTCATCCGCGTCGCGTCGTCGATGCGGGGGAACCACCCCTCACTGTGTCTCACGGGGCGTGTATCGCTCGCTCCCCGGATCATGCGGAGGTGATGATAACTGCTCCAGGTGTGGGCGCAGGCAAGGATCCAGTGCCAGACTCGGAGGTAACACCTAAGGCACCAAGGAAAGGTAGAGGACCTCCACTAGAGAGGCCTGAGAATGTGCTGAGGGAAGCTATGGATAGCTTGGCTAACCCGGTAGCATCAGTGATAGATCCGGCTCAGGCATAGGCTGAGCTAGAGGAAACTCGCCAAAAGATACTGGAGGGCGCCAAGAAAATAGTCGCGGCTCAGTAGTCACTGAACATGACGCTGCGTGAGTACGCGAAGGCAAACAAGGTTGATGCAGTAAGGGTAAAAGGGAAAAATCTCATAAGTGAGATGAACAGAGAAGGTGATGATGGAGCAGAAGGGTCGGAAAACTATCGGTCTGTGGGGTTGCCGAAGTATAGTACACCGGCGAAGAACCTCAGAGCAGCAGATGCCGCTGCATCCGAGCTAGATGGTCTGTAGCATCCCAATTGTCTAACAATTGCAATGCTACTAGCCTAGTCTATATAGATGCTACCTTCAAATATATAATTGTTGCATCATAATTATATCATGCTCATGTCATCATGCCTCCTTGCATTTGAGCATCATATAAAACCCCTTTTCATTTGGTTCTTATCTCATATGCATTATTAATTGTATTTGCCTCTTGATAATGTATTTGGTTATTGATATATTGTTTAATGCCCAAGTTGAGTTGGGGGCATATCTCTTATTAATTCCACCACCTTTTTCTTTCACCACCTTATAATTCCACCATCCAACTAAATATGAGCTTGGCATTTATTGAGTTTACCTCTAGCTCATGTGGGTTGGGATGGATCCAATTCTTTATCCACATACTCTCATCTTAGCATCATGTTGTTTTCACAATATTGAAACATGAGAGCCACATGGCCACCTTTGCATGCCTTGTGAGTGGAACCTTTTTCCTAGCTTCCATATGTTTGTTTGGGGTTATCATCATGTTGGAATATTTTTGTGGGCTTATTAAATACCTAGTGGCATATACACACTAGCAAGTCCCAATTATAGTCCAATGTGATCATCTCCATCTACTACTCTTGGAATTCTTTCTAAATTCTTTTGCTTGGGCCTTACTCCATAATTTGGGATGCATAATAAGAATGCCATGAAATAATATTGTCTTCACAAGTATCAACATGGCATTAAATATTATGCATGGCCCATGCAAGTACCACCTTTTTGCTTGTCATTTGGATTTTATTGGATTTTTGAGTGAATTTAAACCACATCTCTCTCTCTCTCCTCTAGCTTGATCTTGTTTGATCTTGCTTAAGACCATCACCACCTTTCCTTCTCTTCTCTCTTTTGGCCTAGCTTGGTTTGATCTTGTTCATGCTTGGGTTTGGCAAAGGAGTGCCACCACCTCATCTTTCCCCTCTCTCTCTAAACCCTAAGCTACCCCCATCTAACCTACCCCCCCTTTCTAAGCAAAACCCTAAGCTACCCTACCCTCTCTCGGCCTCCCTCCTCTCCCCCTCTTGCTGGCCCCACCTGGCCACCCTGGCCCACCTAGCTGCCACCCAGACCAAACCCTACCCGAGCCATACCCTCTCCTCCTACCCTAGCTCCAACCCTAGCACCCACCAAGCTACCTCTCTCCCTAGCTCTCTCTCTCCAAGGGCCCTCCACCCGAGCCTCCCTCCTGGCCTCACCCTACCCCACTGGACGCCCCCATCTACCGCCTCGCCTGCCTCAGCCTCCAGGAAAGCACGTGAGGAGGAGGACAAAAGGTGGCGAGCCACCTTTATCGCTACCACCTCCCACGGCATCTACCCTCTGCTTTATCCCATCCCCACCACCTCTCGCTTGCCGACCATCCCAGATCCACCCCAATGGCACCGCCTTCCTCTCTCTCGCTCCATCGCCACCGCCACACCATCGCTCGCACCCCTCCCCGGCCCAGCCGATCCAGCCGTCAAGTGCGCCGTCGAGGAGGCTTGGAAGACCAAGGACAATCCCCTGCATCGACCCGTACACGCAGAAGCGGAGGAGAAGGACCGGAGCCACCAGATCATCGTCGACACCGAGCGAAACCCTAGCCTCGCCGTCCGTCTGCGTCCTCGTCGATCGCCTACTCGCCGACCCGATCCAACGCCACCAACCACCTCCCGGTGAGCCCACGACCCTCCTAGACAACCCCCTCTGGCCGATCTCGCCCCAGCGCCGCCGTGCCTTCCGTCGAACGCCGTCGGAGTGTCGGGTTCGCTGGCGTCTGCACGCTCGCGTCCCGCGTAGCAGCCTAGCTAGGCCCCGTCCGGTTCCCTGACACCAAGCCCGAGCCGGCAGTTGGCTCCGCCTCAAGCCTGCAACGCCCCAGATCGAGCCACAGCTGCGCCTGCTCCTGCCGCGCACCGATCGGTCGACAGACAGTTTCAGAAGAAGATCCACAGTAGCACTGCTCGTTTTGCACTTACCCCCCATGCGTTTTCTTCAGCTAAACCCGCGGTACCTTTTGGGCCCACCGTCAGCTGCAGTGCCCGCTTTGCAGAGAACCCCCTGCCTTTTTGTAACCCGTAACCGCACTCCAGCCCAGCCCCACCTGGAGTCTGGACGCCGCCGCCGCCGTGGGCACAGTGGTCGCCCCACTGCTTGGCCGCATGGGCTAGCACAGCTCCCGGTGACAGAAGTTTCTGCGCGTGTGGTTCGCCAGGTCAGCTCGGTCCCATCTGTCAGTGACTGAGGCTGGCTTAATCTGAGTAACAAAAGTATTTTCCTGTATTCTGTTTTAATTCAAATCTTTTCAAAATTAATTTCAAATTCAAATTTGTTTCTGTTTTAAATAACTTTTAAAATACAAATCTAAATAATACAAATAATATATGTTTTGAAATCAGGAAAATGTGAGGGATTCAAATATGCAATCAAAAATATATTTTGGGCACTTTATTTTCCAAGTTTGACAAAATTACAATGAATGCCCTTCTTCCTTAATTAATTAATAACTTTTGTTTTATAACTCCAAATTTAATAAATAATATGTCTAAAATGATTAGCTCGACGAGACCTTTCTGTTTATGCATTCCATGTCTTGTTTTGAAGCATGCATCATATAAATATAAAATATACAGCAACTAATATGAGAATAAAATGGGCCCAAAACTCAATAAAATGCTTTGTTATTGTTTCCACACCTCACCCATGCCATGCTACCTTAATGCCATGAAAATTGTGCATCATTCATCATGGCATGATTGTTTGCTTGATGCATTTTATTCATACGCTTGCGCACGTTATTTATGTTGGCCCTTGTTTGTTTGGTTCTTCTTCGAATAGACGCTGAGCAAGGGATATATCAAGAGAACCAGGAGCACTACCCTGATCCATTCCTTGCTTCAACGGAGCTGCCAGGCAAGCACTACCACATGCTTGCATACATATAGTACCTATTGCCTCTACCTTATTCTTGCATCATTGAGTCGTGATTGCATTAAATCGAATCCCAAGTATTGCATAGCCTTTATTTTTAAACCCCACCGAAGCTTGTTCCTCCACCCTATGAGCCATTACTACAGGAGTTGTTTGAGCCATGCGAGTCGTAGAACAGCATGTGTAGGGTATGTGAGTGTCTGATGGATAACGAGGTACCTAAACAACTTAACCTGAGTAGTAATGGGATAACTAATGAAAGTGGCATCGGTGAGCCATATTCGCTATTTGGTTTTTCAGGCTCACTTGTGTCCCGTAAGACCCCGAGTACTTGATTCCTGTTCCAAGAATATTCGCGCTATCCACATCCGGGAGGCTTATGGACCCCCCTGAGCCAGAGCTTGATTCATTCTTATGTCTTGAGGGCCACAAACTAGTTTGAGGATTTATTTTACTATCCTGTACTTATGCCATGCTTTACTGCTTTATTTAAGATTGTGCGAGGATCACACTGTATTGTTTAGGTCCGTGACCCGTTTTCGCTGTATCGACAAGCCCAGTCACACTTTCGGGTTCCCAGTCGTTTACAGCCGGCCACACAAACCTTGAGTCCGTCTTGTAGCCGGCCAGCTTCGTCGCGGGTAGCTTAATGGGGTGGCCCCCTGAAATATTTCTGAATCCTGTGATCGCTTTGTCGTGACTGCCTCGTTGGGTTTTGATTTGGTTTTTCCGAGGCATATCGAGTGTGTGTTGCTATTTGTGCACCCCTGTAGGGTAAAACTTTCTGAAAGCCGTGTCCGCGGTTATGGACGACTTGGAGCACAGTTTCTCGATCATAGACAAGCATAACTAAAGTACCGCTTTTAATCTGACTAGACTAGGTACCTGACTAGTAAATAGTGCAATACTCACGGAATGGATAATAAAACTGCCAACGGATGGGGGGTTGTTCGTCCGCTTCCTCGTCGGTAAGCGAGGAGGAGGATGGATCTGTTAAGATTACCGTTATAACTGTTATAACTGTTGTTATTAATTCACGGACATCCGTCTATCTCTGGTTAGGCGGATGGTTAGCGAGTATCTATAGGATTGCTAGGGTTTATCTTTTGCTGCAATTGCGTCACCCCAGGTTGTGTCCCCTTTAGAGGCATAAAGACTTGCTGAGTACCCCTAGGGTCTCACACGATAAATTATTGGTTCAGGTGAACAGGTACCCTCGCAAGATGGATACCGGTGGAAGAGAGACGATGTGGGCAACGATCATTCGGTGTAGAGATTCCGGAACGGATCCGTGAGATCTGTGGGAGGATCTCGCTTATTTACGGGCATCTTATGCCGATTTGCTTCTTATCCGCATCGGATTTTGTCTTCGCCCGCTTGATACTCTGTTGATTGATGTATGAGGAGATATCCCAAACTATTATATCTATCTAGGATATTTGGATCTTGCCGTATGGCGTTGCTATATTTCCTTTCTTTTTAGATGGAATGGCTCTGATGTACTATTGTATGGTGGCTTGCATACATACTCATTTGTGTATGTAGTTGATCCCTTCGCCGCCGACACGCTACCGTTCTGGTCCCGATGTTTGGAAATGGTTGGGACGGCCGAAAGGTCTACCTGTGAGTGGCATTTGGGCCCCACCGTACTATTTCAACCATTTCTGATCATCCAGGCTTGTACTAGGAGCGTAATTCACCGAGGTAGTTACATGGTCTGACAGGTGAGGCCCATCAAAGACAGCAAGACCGGGTTAACGAGTTGGTTCGGATCGCGAACAGGCAGAACGAGGAGCTGCTGAGAGCTAACCCGGAGAGAGCTGGGGCTTCCAAGATTGTCCATTCGGTGGTGGGTAACCCGGAGAAATCCGCTGGAGCCGCATCATCGCCTCATGGCGGTCCAAGGAGAGAAGAGGTAGTAACCTCGGCCAGACGGAACAAACAGATTGTCCCGTACGACCCAACGCGTGTGGGAAAAGAAAAAGAGATGCGGAAGAATGATGATTGACGGAGTGTGAGCCGAGGTGAAGCTGGCCGAGGTAATCACGACCAAGGCAATGCCGGTCAAGGGAACGTTGCCAACGGCAATGCCGGACAGTGCAACTCCGCAGGAGCAGGACCACCACAGCAACGGAATATACCGAGGCAAGAGCAAAACGTCGGCCAAGGTATGCAGCAGAAAGACGTGCAACAAGGGCAAAACCGATACACTGACGGTGATTCGGAGATGGTGAACGCAGGGTACCCCAGACCGGACTATCATGTGATAGGGTCTAGGTTGGGAAGCAGGGATTTGATGCCGGATGATGCCAGGTTAAAACTGGATCGCCTGTATAGGTCGGAACAGATCGAATGTCAAGGTCCTCCGGGTCCAGCGTGCTTTGGACCCCGGATCATGAAGGAACCACCAGTACCCTACTTCCAATTACCCAGGGGCACGAAGACGTATGACGGCAGTACCAAGCCGGAGGATTGGTTGATAAACTATGCTACGGCAGTGAAAATTGCAACTGGCAACTTGAGATGGGTTGTGCGTTACGTGCCCTAGATGTTGGAAGGCCCGGCCAGAGTATGGCTGAATAACTTGCCGCCCGGAACCATCAACTGCTGGATAGATTTTGAAGAAATGTTTATCAGCAACTTCTCAAGTATGTACCAGAGGCCGAATAGACCGCAGACCCTGGCAATGTGCAAGCAAAGACCCAACGAGATGGATCATGAATTCTTAACCCGGTGGTGCACCGTAAGAAACTCGTGTGAGGGTGTCATAGAGTCACAGGCCATAGCGTGGTTTGCGCAAGGGTGCAGATACGGCAGTGAGCTGTGGATGAAACTACAAAGGAAAATGCCAGTTATGCTGGCAGAGATGATCCGGATTGCTGATTCGTATGCTTTGGGCGATCCGACTCAACCTAGGCTCCCGTCAAACGACTCAAACAAGGAATACTATCAGAGGGACAGAGCTGGGTCGTCCCGGAGGAATGATTACAGAGGAAAAAGGAGAGATGACAGACCAGACTATCGCTATGGCTCGCAACAAGTTGCGGCAGTGAATCAAGATCAACCCGGAGGAGGGAGTAACCAACGCCAGAGAACTGGAGGGCAGTGGACTCCAAGAAATGATGGCAAGAAAACATGGACTCTGGAGCAGAAGAAACAGTGGCAGGAAAAGAAAGACCGTTCGAGGTATACTTATGAGTCGATGCTGGACCAACCGTGTAAGTTTCACACGCCGAGTCCGAATAGCCTGGCGGGTCACACGACGAGGCAATGTGAGTGGATGCGAAAGATAGAGCAAGGTGTCTTGGGGAATGCTCAGGCACCCCGGAACGATCAACCTCGGCAGGAGTTACCCCAGCAGCAATTGCTCTCCGGAGCAAACACGCAGCAGCTAATGTTGCCTCCCCCTCCGCCGAGGTATGACAACAATGAAAGAAGGGATGCAGTGCATCAAGTGGAAAATCAGCAACAACCAGATCAGAGGTACCCCGGAAACGAGGGAAGGAACGAGTACAGGGAACATCACCAGAGTTATTGTGTGTTCACGACTGAGGAAACAGATAGAAAAAGCTTGCAGCGCTGACATATGGAGGTCAATGCGGTCATGCCAGCGGTGACGAGGTACATGCCTTGGTCAGACCAGGAAATCACCTGGAACATCAAAGATCATCCTAAACTTATGCCGAGTCCAGGTTCATATGCGCTAGTACTAGATCCGACATTCATTGGACCGAACATCAACCTGAGGTTCTCCAAGGTTTTGATTGATAATGGCAGTAGCATTAACATCATGTATGCGGACACGATGCGCAAGTTAGGCATCTCGGAGAACATGCTCCAGGCTACGAGAACAACTTTCCATGGCATTGTACCAGGCATTTTGTGCGAACCCATAGGCAAAGTCCGGGTCGACGTGCTATTCGGAACGAGGGATAACTGCCGAACTGAAAATCTGGAGTTTGAAGTGGTGAACTTGGAAAGTGCATATCATGCGTTACTCGGAAGACCAGCATTGAACAAATTCATGGCAAGCTGTCACATCAGTTATCTGAAGATGAAGTTGCCCGGGCCAAATGGAGCGATTACCATTGCTGGAGATTTCCGATGTTTCATGGAGTGTGCTTCAACCGGGTCCAACCTAGCCGAGTCACTCGTGATTGCGCAAGAGAAAAGAAAAATCCAAGAGGTGGCAGCATTAGCTCAGTCCGCACAGCAATATATGCCGACATTAAGTAACCCGCATGGTAGCGTTTCATTTCAAGCCGCAAAGGACACCAAGAAGATTCCAATTGATAACATGTTTCCGGAGCGCACCGTAACGATTGGTGCCGGGTTAACTGACAAATAGGAAAGCGAGCTCGTCAACTTCCTCCGTGAGAATCGGGATATTTTTGCTTGGTCTACACAGGACTTGCAAGGTGTTCCGAGGGAGTTGGTCGAGCACTCTTTGAACGTAAGACCCGGAGCAAGGCCGGTGAAGCAACCTCTCCGCCGCTTCGCCGAGGATAGGAGAAAAGTCATTGGAGACGAGATAGCTCGGTTACTGGCAGCAGGATTCATCATGGAGGTACTATATCCGGATTGGCTCTCTAATCCGGTTCTAGTGGAAAAGAAGAAGGACGATTCAAATATGGCGGTGGTCTGGCGTATGTGTATCGATTACACGAACCTGAACAAGGCGTGTCCAAAAGATCCATTTCCACTGCCGAGGATAGATCAGGTCAAAGACTCAACTGTAGGATGCGGACTGTTGTCATTCATTGATGCATATTCTGGCTTCCACCAGATACCTCTGAATCCGGATGATCAAATAAAAACGGTGTTTATTACCCCGTACGGGGCTTACTGCTATCGCACTATGCCGTTTGGTTTATGTAACGCAGGCGCAACATACCAAAGATGTATGCAAAAGTGTTTGCACGACCAAATAGGTCAAAACGTACAAGTATACATGGATGATGTGGTTATCAAGACCAAGGGAAGCACAACTCTCCTTGACGACATAAGACAAACATTCGCGAACTTGAGAAGGTTCCGGATGAAGCTTAACCCGAAAAAATGTACCTTCGGTGTCCCGGCTGGAAAGTTACTCGGATTTCTCGTCTCCAGCCGAGATATCGAGGTTAATCCAACTAAGATCCGAGCCATCAAACGAATGGAGCTGCCGAAGTGTCTTAACGATGTACAGAAGTTCACTGGATGCCTGGCGTCGTTGAGTCGGTTTGTATGTCGGTTAGGAGAAAAGGCACTGCCTCTCTACCAACTCATGAAAAAGTCAGATAAATTCGTTTGGACGCCACAGGCCGATGAAGCTTTTGCCCACTTGAAAAAGATGTTGGCCACTACGCCGGTGTTAGCCTCTCCACTATCAAAGGAACCAATGTTGCTCTACGTAGCCGCAACCAACCGAGTTGTAAGTGCAGTGATCGTAGTGGAATGCAATGAAGAGGGTAAGTCGGTGCAGAGGCCAGTGTATTACCTGAGCGAGGTATTATCTTCCTCAAAACAGAACTACCCGCACTTTCAAAAGGTGGCATACGGTGTTATATGGCGGCGAAGAAGTTAAAGCATTACTTTGAGGAGCACCCCATCAAAGTAATATGTGAAGCTCCCATATCCGAGATAATGGGTAACAAGGATGCGAGCGGCAGAATCGCAAAATGGGCAATTGAGCTAGCCCCTTATGCGCCTCTAACACGACGTAAGAGAAGCGATCAAATCTCAGGCTATGGCGGACTTTTTCGTGGATTGGGCCGAGGTACAATACGAACCACCGCCACCAGATCCGAATTACTGGAGGATGCACTTTGACGGGTCGAAAACCAAAACCGGATTAGGTGTCGGGGTTGTGCTTACCTCACCGAAGAAGGATCAGCTCAAGTACGTATTGCAGATCCATTTCGCGGCATCCAACAATGTCGCTGAGTATGAGGCTCTTGTGCATGGGCTCAAAGTGGCAAAGGATATTGGCATACGTCGGATAATATGCTTTGGCGACTCGGATCTGGTGGTGCAGCAGGTGTCCGGAGTGTGGGACGCCCTGGATCCAAACATGGCACTATACAAATTTCACGTGCGTAAGATATCCGTTATCGAGGGGTGTGAATTTCACCATGTACCCCGACTGGAAAACGAGGCTGCCGACATGTTGTCAAAGCTTGGATCGACCAGACAGGCAATTCCACTGGGTGTAGCATTGGAACACCTCAGAAAACCATCTATCAGGCCATCCCCAGGAACCGACTCAGTCTATGTCCCAGAAAATACGGAATCCGGAGCTGAGCCTATGGACATTGACACGGGAGGTAGCACGCAAGACCCGGGGACTGCATCAGCAAACCTGGGGACTGCCTCGGCAAACCCGGGGACTACCTCGCTAGACTCGGGGACTGCTCAGCATGATCCGGTTGAAGTTATGCCGGTGGATCAGATGGAAATTGATGAGGAGATATTCCCTCCACGAGCCATACCAGATTGGGCACTGCCTATATTCCAATTCCTGAAAGACGGAACGTTACCCGCTGAGGAGGTGTTAGCCAGGAAAACTCAGAGGAGAGCAAAAGCATACACGATCATCAATTCCGAGTTGTACAAATGGAGTGTAACTAATGTCCTCCAACGATGTGTTGACCCGGAAGAAGGGCTTGACATCCTCCGAGATATACACCAAGGAGAATGCGGGCATCATGCTTCATCCCGAGCCTTGGTGGCAAAAGCGTTCCGGCATGGATTCTACTGGCCAAATGCCTTGGAACAAGCGTAAGATCTGAGAAAATGCAATGGTTGTCAAAGGTACGCCACCAAGACACATATGCCTATGTGAACTCAAGACCATACCAATTACGTGGTCATTTGCAGATGGTGCTTGGATATGGTCTGCTCAAACCAGCGAGAGGAAACATGACACACATTCTAGTCATGGTGGACAAGTTTACAAAATGGATTGAAGTTAAACCTATAAGAAAATGTGATGGAGCTACAGCCGTGACATTTCTCAAAGACATCATCTTGAGATACGGTTGTCCACACAGTATTATAACCGATAATGGAACAAATTTTGCGGAAGGAGCATTTGCGCGCTTCTGCCGAGATAAGAAGATCCGACTCGATGTCGCCTCGGTAGCCCACCCCGCATCAAACGAACAGGTGGAAAGATCCAACGGATTAGTGTTATCCGGGATAAAACCCCGGCTCATTGAGCCGCTGCAAAGATCACGGGGTGCTGGATAGAAGAACTACCAGCGGTACTGTGGAGCTTAAGAACAACTCCGAATAGATCAACAGGCTATACGCCATTTTTTCTGGTATATGGGGCAGAAGTTGTATTACCAGCCGACATAGAGCATGATTACCTAGGGTCACCCAATACACAGAAGCCGAAGTGCAAGAAGCCCGGCAAAATGATGTTGATCTGCTGGAAGAAGCGAGAGAACTGGCACTGTCCAGATCCGCCATATATCAGCAAAATCTCCGACGCTATCATAGCCGGAAAATGTGCCCCCGAGTCTTCCGGGAAGGCGACCTGGTGCTTCGGTTGGTACAACGTACTACTGGTATGCATAAATTATCCCCCTCATGGGAAGGGTCGTTCATTGTGAGCAAAGCATCGCACAATGATTCTTACTATCTCATAGATGCAAAGCCACAGGAAAAGAACAAGGCAGACAGGTCCGGAGAGGAATCTAAGCGACCGTGGAATGTAGCGCTACTTCGTCCTTTCTACACTTAGCTAAGAAGTGTATGTATCCGAGTCTTCTCATATGTCGGTATGTATGTCGGCAATGAGCTTATCAATGAAATAGCAGCGCCTCGAGCAGTAACTCGGGGACTGCCTTAATAATATTTGTCTTAATTTCTTATGCGGTAGCTGGAATGAGTCATTTTACTTAACCCGGATTAGTAATGTGTGAGCACCAAAAACTCAACCCTTAGACTTGCTGCTGTCCAACAAGAATTGGCTTCATGGCAAGCAAGGGAACAAGTTTGGAATTGCGTAGCACGTGAAAAACCACTAAGGAAACGACCTTATTCGAGCTAACATTTGTTTTTTCGGACTAACCCTGTATTTCTTTTCAAGTTATTATGCTGAATTATTTTGAGCCAAGCCCCAAAGTTTCTAAGTATTGTTAAGATAATTTTTGAAGCTCGGATTCGTAAGTCGTAAACCGAATCAAGGTAGACACGGGTCGAGCCAGAGAATTGGACGAACAAGAAAATGAAACTCGGGGACTACGCCCAAGTTAATCCGGCATACAAACCTAGTAGCAAAATATCGCATATCAAGCATACAATTGCACCCGGCATACCGGGGATCTGATAAAATTTTCAAGTTTTTTCAACTAAGAAGCAGGAGGAGGAGGAAGTTCGGTGTCGTCATCACTGTCTTCGATATCCGAAGCAGCATCTTCTCCATCCTCACCCGACCCATCCTCCACGTTCTCAATATGCTCATCCCCACCGGACTCTAGAAAGCTCGGTCCCTCAACCTAGTCATGGATCGGAGAATATTCGACGAGGCTATAGGCGCAAGCCTGGCGCCGAGCTACCCACTCCGGATCGTCGGTCCATTTGGATCCGGTGCGCCGGCGTGTGAGGAGGCTCAGGTCGATCTTCTCGTACCATGTAAGAATATGATGAAGGAGGGTATCTGCAGCACGCCCGTGGACTCTCCAGAGGTCAAGCTGGGTCTCAATTTCCAACAGCTTTTCGGCAAGGAGTGTGATCCTCTTCGGAGCGCTCTCGCTTGGCCAGAAGGTGTTGTAGATCCAGATCGCAACATCGAGGAGATCTTTCCCATAGTTCTTAATGGTTTCCACACGAGCTGACACGCTGACCAAAAGGTCCTCCATGTCTAAGGGGATGCTCTCACCATCAGGAGCGATGGGAGTACCCCTTTCTCGGCGGAATTTGGCAATAGCAAGACCGCAATGGGAGTACCTCGGAAAGTGGTCCGAAACAAGGAAAAGGAAGATGCTGACGCAAACACATATGGGCTGAGCCAGAAAATTATGTCGGATAAGGGAAAGAAACTTACGTGAGATATGGCGGTGAATCCGGGTCAACTCCTTGATGCAATTGTCGCGTTTCTGGCGAAGTTGTTCAAGCTCAGCGATCGTCGACCCAAGCTGGACCTCAGATTCTTTAAGCAGGTCCTGGTCCATGGAGATCTGGAGAGTAAGGCGCCCACGCTCTTCGGTGAAGTTCTGGCCAACTTTTTGGAGCTCGGTTTTGTGTTGGGCCTTCATCTTCTCCATCTCGGCCTTGAGCTTGGCTATCTCGTCGTCCTTGGTCCAGAGGAGGGCAAGCTCATCATTCTTCTTCTTCAGCTCAGCTTGATGCTGTCCTGCTTGTTCGAGAAAATGCAGCATCATATCAGGCACGGGCACACTATCCTCAAGCGATGCTGAAATAGTATGTTGACCCGGCAAAGCCGAGGAGTGAATGTTTGCCGAGCCAAGGCGAAGAAGAAATGGAAAACACAACAAGGTCGGGCAAAAGAGGACATACCTCGGATTTCCTCCAAGTTCTTCCGCATAATTTTTTTCTAGCCTCCACCCCAGCTGCAAAAAACCGAATGAGGAGGTTAGTCCGTCGGAAACAAGTGAAACGGAGAGATGCTGAGGGAGAAAATTACGCCTCTTTTCATGCTCTGCGCCAAGTGCAACATGTTTTGCACGCAGGATCTTGTGGGTATCAAGCAGGCGTTGAAATTCGGCGCTCCGGCGATTGGTAGTTACTTGACAAAAGTACAGAAGTGTAAAATTAGTTTGGTGCATATTCAAAGTGTACAAAATCCGGGCCAAGTGGAACTTAACCCGGCTCTAGGTGTGTGCATATTCGAAGTGTACAAGATCCGGGCCAAGTGGAACTTAACCCGGCTCTAGGTGTGTGCATATTCGAAATGTACAAGATCCAGGCCAAGTGGAACTTAACCCGGCTCTAGGTGTGCGCATATTCGAAGTGTACAAGATCTGGGCCAAGTGGAACTTAACCCGGCTCTAGGTGTGTGAATATTCGAAGTGTACAAGATCTGGGCCAAGCGGAACTTAACCCGGCTCTAGGTGTGTGCATATTCGAAGTGTACAAGATCCGGGCCAAGCGGAACTTAACCCGGCTCTAGGTGTGTGCATATTCGAAGTGTACAAGATCTGGGCCAAGTGGAACTTAACCCGGCTCTTGGTGTGTGCATATTTGAGGTTTACATGCAGCTACGTTGATTTTCTAATGAGCATCCGGCCAAGTAACAAGCTACTCCACCGGAGGCTCGGGGACTAATGGTTATTATCTTCAGCATGTAAAGGAGAAACGACATACCTCCATCATTCGCCCCACGAGGTTAATTGCCTTGGCGGCAGTGTTCATCTGGGCAGAAAATTCTGCGGGGCCGAACTTTTCCGGGAGATCGTCATTGTAGATGAACTCCGCCTTATTCCAGTTCATGACGAACTCGATAAGGCTCGGAGGGTACCGTTCGCCAGTGGGCATGTGGGGTGCCACCAAGCCCTTCACATGAGCTTCCTTCCTCTCAATTAGGGCAAGAGCTGGGCTGGTGTGAAGAACCATCTGCTGCGCATCGGTTGGCTCGGCAGGAGGATCCGTCGCTGCTGGTGATTTCTTCGGAAGCATTGACGACAAGGTTCGCTGCCCGGCCTCGACGGATGTAGACTTGGCAGCATCCAGAGCCTTCTTGCCTTTAGCTTGCTGGGAAGAAGTAACCACGACGGATTTCCCTTTGGAAGCTACTGGAATGGTTCCTCGCCGGGGCTGAGATGACTCGGAAGAGGCAAAGGAACTTGGTACTGGAGCTGCTGTGGGTTTCCTGGCTGCCGGGACAGGTGCTAGTTCGGAAGCTGGTACTAGAGTTGCTGCTGGTGCTGGGGTTGCGGTAGACTTGGTGGTTGCTGGTTGCAGCAATGCCGAAGTGGCGGACGCCGTTGCCTCGGCCGAACCGACCCCTCCCGATCCGAGGTCGCGTTCCTCCTGATGAGGTACTGCGGAACCCGGAGCAGCTGCAGAGCCCTCCGGAATAGGGCTCAGCGGGCGTGACTCGTCGTCACGAGGAGGGGAAGGACCGGACCGAAGGGGAGAAGAGATGCTCGATCCGCTCTGAGGGACCTCCACAGGAGGCCTGCAAAAGAAAATGATGTCAGGAGTGAAATTACCCCGATGCAAGGAGAAGTGTGTTGCGCAGTGAAAAATGACTTACGCATCCGAGGTCTCGGCTTCCTTGGGTTTCTGGGCCCTCCGTGCTAGGGCTTTGCCTGCCCGCTTGGAGGCAGTCTTGTCTCCGGCCTTCTTTTGCCTTTTGGTGGGCTGAGAAGGTTCGGAAGAAGAAGTTGACGCGGATCCGCACTTCTTCTTTGACGCCACCAGAACCGGCTCGCCCGTGGCAACTAGAGGATCCTCGTGGATATGCCCACCGGGGTTAGCTGATGCCGAAAAGGCAAAAGAAAGAGGTACAGCCTCAACGGGTTCAATCACGTCGATATCAGTGTCATCCTCATCATCGGGCCAATCTCTAAGAGAAGAGAATTTACCGCTGGGACGTTTGGTGGCGTCGGTCATAGGGAGGAACATCTCCTGGTCCGGCTCCTCCTCATCCGAGATCTCTCGGTCCGGCGCCCACTTAAGGGTCGGATCCGTGCCATCCTCGAGAGTTTGCTGGAGAAACAGCTGAGAAAAATCACAAAGAGCTGAGTCAAAAATATGACAAAAACCGACACATAATTGATCCGAAATAAGTTTACCCCGTGAAGCTTACTCAAGGAGGGAGCTCCACGGCAGTAATGCTCGATTCCCCACGTCCATTCGGCGGAGAAATCCTTGTGAGTGGTGAACAGAGCCTTGACCCGGCTGAAGATCTCGGTGTTGCTCAATTGGAAGGAGGAGGTTCGGTTGGGGTAGCGACCGAAGCTCATGTGGCACAACTTGTGGGTGCGCTTCTGGAGGGGAGAGATTCGGTTGCGCATGAACGTGATCATAGCATCCTCGTTGCGCAATCCGAGCTTCTTCAGCTCCACGAACCTTTTGTTGACTTGGTTGGCCAGAGCTGTAGGTTTCTTGGCGACCTCCTCCCAGAAATCCGTGTCAGGGGGACCCGGAGCGTAGGGCAGCAGCCGAATCAAGTCTTCGGTACCCTCGTTCCAGACGTAGAAGAAGGTCCGGGCCCATCCTTTGCAGGAGTCAAGCCCGGTGACCCGGGGAAAGATCGAAAATCTCCGGGGCGAGATCAAGGCAGCTCCGAACTGGGTGAGCTGCTTGTCCTCCGACTCGACGTGGATGTTGGGGACGACGTTGCGATGAAGACCAAAGAACCGGATCCACAGCTCCTTCGTGGGCCATAGTCTGGTATAACCTTCGATCGTAGAAACAAAGGCAGAAAGAGAGGTGATTGCGTTCGCTGGGAGATGGTGCGGCTGCAAGTGGTACGTCCTGACCCAGTCCCGGAAGAAGTCGCTCACCGGGAGACCAAATCACCGTTGGAAATGGGATAGGAATACGACGAACTCACCCGGATTGGGTGAGGGGGCCAGTTCCGAGGAGGGGAGACGAGCGGCGACACCGGCGGGAATACGCCTGGTCCGGTAGAGCCAGTCGATGTTGTCTTGGCAGACCCACGAACCGGCCCACGTGCCACGGTCCGCCACGCCGGCGTCCTCCTCCATCTCCTGCTCGGCGACGACGAGCTCCTCCTCAGTCATCTCGTATCCGCTGTCCTCACTGGAGCAAGCGGCGGCGGGGGTCTGTGGTCTAGATTGACGAGGACCCGTGGCTAAGCAGTTGCGCAGCGGTGGCTGTGGTGCGGAGGCACGGGGAGGTGCGGCGGCGGCATTGCTGATGGAAAGCACCGGTGGCGTGGTCGCAGGGAAGACGAAGGTGAAAATCGCAACGGGCAAAGGGGCGCGGAGATGGAAAAATGCTAAGGGACGCGCCCCTCCCCTATTTAACCGCCCCCAGTGATCGATGAGTGAGATCGCGCTGCGCCGGTGAGCCACGCGGTGTGGCCGTGTATCACCGGCATCAGCCAATCAGAGAAAAGCCACAAAGGGGGCCATAGAGTAGATGAGATCCCATGACACGACGTGTTGTTGCGGTAAACGAGGAGACAGGCATGACGTAACCCGCGCATAGTAAAACTGACAATTACTGCGGCGGTTACTGTGCAGGCCCTTAAAATAAGACAAGGTAATGATTAGCCTCCACGTGGGTTGGCGTATGAGAGAAGGAAACGGGGCCCGGATCAAACCATGATAACCTTGGGATCCGAGCCAAAGTGGTGACCCGGACGGCAAGTGAAAACTTGGAACGTGCGAAGGGAACGTAAATCCATGTAATCCGAGATAAGGAGCTAGCCCGGAATTAAACGCCTGAGACTCGGATATAAATGAACCTGATGTGGCCTTAGCGGCCGAGGCAGCTAAGACCGCACCAGCTTCAGGGACTAATGTTGGGGGGATACCCCCGGGTAGGGTCACTCCGGGGTATAAGGGCCGAGTTAGCCGAGGTTCGGCAAGGTCAAAGCGGATGCTGGCCGAGTCACCTCAAGGAAGGCCGGATCACGGAGTAACCCGGACCAGGGGGGTCGCCTAACATTATCTCATCCGACCTAAGGAGTAAGTCGGAAATGCTTGTCTAACTTATATGCAGGAACAGGTGTGGCCGGATCTACTGTGATCCGGATCCTCTCTTAGCTTCTAGGAGAAGGAAGGAATCTCTCTGGTCAAAAAAAGAAGGTCCGGTACGTACTGGATGAGCGAATAAAGCCAGGGCAGGATCACCGGATCGTGGCCGACAAGGGTGACGACGCTCACGTCGGCTGACGTCGCGAAAGCATGTGTGACGCGGGGGAAAAGCACCCCGGTCGGGTTACCACTTTGGGAGGGGGCATATTCTTAGGAATATACCTCCACGTATGCCCTAGACCAGGACCGAACCTCTTCTATATAAGGGGGATTAGGGTTCTGGTAGAGGGGGTTGGCAGAATTCTAGTTGGTTGAGCACTAGTAGATCTAGGGTTCTTGGGCTAGATAGAAGGCTAGAGTAAGAGACCTTCTTCTTCCTCCTCTCGCCAATACAGCTCAAGGAGCACTTGTAATCTTGAAGAGATAGCAATACAAACTTCTGTGTGGAGAATCACTCTACCATCCCTCCTTGGATTCCCCTAGCGCATATTAGTCCCCACATTTAGCCTATCCATGGCATCTGTCGTGACACCACCACGACAAATATCAACATATTGTGAGCCGAACGAACTAAAGGTCTCACCAAAGGACCAAATCTATACAATGCCATCTCATTTGAGAATGAGTGATGCGTAGAGACGTAGAGACATGCAAATACACACGGACATGAAACTGTCAGATCTAGAGATTATGTTAACCATTAGCAATAGCGTATATGCAACACCAGAAAGCCATAGGTGTTCAATACGCAAAGTTTTTCAAACTAGATTATTGACTCTAGTGCAAGTGGGAGACTGAAGGGAATATGCCCGAGAGGCAATAATAAAGTGGTTATTATCTTATTCCATGTTTATGATAAATGTTTATTTTACATGCTAGAATTGTATTGATCGGAAACATCAATACATGTGTGTTTAATAAACAAAAAGGGTTCCTAGTTATGCCTCTCTTATAAACTAGCTTGTTGATTAACAAGATGATCAAGGTTTCCTGATCATGGACATTGGATGTTGTTAATAACAAGGTCACACCATTGGTGGAATGATGTGATGAACATTCATCCGAAGTATAGCATTACGATCAAAGTCATTATGTTTATATTGCTATAACATCATACGAAATAATCTTTATCCTTAGACCATGAGATTATGTTAATTGCTAACACCGGAAGAGTATCTTGATAACATCAAACGTCACACCGTAACAGGGTGACTATAAAGATGGGTTCAGTGCTACGAAGGTGTTATATCGAGGCTCATGGATCAAGAGCGGAATTTGTCAATCCCGATGACGGATAGATATACTCTGGGTCCTCTCGGTGATATCACATTGAAATAGCTTACAAGCAAGTGATGTGATCACTAGAATGTTATATCACGGGAACGAGAAAAGAGTGCATGTCGGTAACGAGATCAAACTAGGTATGGAGATACCGATGATCGAATCTCGGACATGTAATATATCGCGGGACAAAGGGATTTAGTTACTAGCGTTAAAGGTTCTCACGACGAAGTCATCGTTGAATGTGTAGGAGTCAAGATGGATCTCTGTGTCCCGCTGATTATTGATCAGAGAGGGGTCTCGATCATGTCTGCATTATTCGCGAACCGTAGGGTGACACACTTAAGGGATACCGACACCATTGGGAGCAAATATGTTTCAGATAAAGCGCTGGAATTATTTCAATAGACACCGAAACTGTTTCGGGTGAAAATGCTGAAATTGGTTCTGCATGTAATATTGAAATGTTGCAGGGGGTTTTATGTGAATGTTTGTTAATTAAAGTAATTAACAAAATTCTGAATAAAAATAATAAAAGAGTTTTATTAAATGAGAGAGAATTAAATTTGGAGAAATTTAATGCATTTAAAGTGGAGACTTTAAAAGAGAATGTGAAGGGGCATTTTAATGTGGAGGGGTTACCACCACATGAATGGAGGAGGTGAAGGGTCACCCCCTCCATGAGCCGGCCATGAAGGAGGGGCACCCCCCTCCTCCTATAAAATGCCACCCCCTCCTCACTTCTCACACACACCTCCTTGTGAAGGATCTCTCTCCCCCTCTAGTATTATTTCCCCATGGTCTCGGATTAGCGAGATACATGTTCCCGGTGGCTTTATCTGGAAAGGAGTTGCTGCTTCCGCTGCTTTGCTGGAGCGAGGGACGGAGGTTGTCGGGGTACCGGACGTGTGTGCGATCATGGATGCACCGCTGCTTTGCGGTGCTGGACTTGGTGCTGCTGGAGCCGGACCTGCTGGACTTCCTCACGATCTTGAGATCGGCAAGTGTACGACTACATCAACCATGAGTTCCTACTCGTTAACAAAGCTCGTTGTCTACGAGGGTAAGTTCTCGTTGGATGTATGTCCACCCGTTGCTTTGTACCTAGTAGATAGATCTTGGCGTGTAGTTCACATCGTAGGAAATTTTTTGTTTTCTATGCTGCGGACCCAACACAAGTTATTTAGACCCCTGCAATTTAAATGTTGTATTAACAAGGCAAGACATGGCATCGGTTCGCTACACCCATTTAAATGGAGTCCGGAATAAGACTAGAATAGCCCACATATAGACTCCATATTTAATTATGAGATGAATCGGCATAATGCCCCAAAACCACAGACATGTATGCATGTAAGAACAATTTATATGCAACAGTTTTATATATAGCATTTTTAAAATAGGGGCTCAGGAAAAGGTTCACACATGGGGTTCGGAAGATCTTGGTTCCGAGGGTTCGACGGGGTTCGGGTTCGGTCTTAGGGTTCGACGGGGATCGATCTCGCATCCGGGAAGAAGGACTTGGTGCTCCGAGATGAAGCGCTTGTCGTTCCGTGTGGCTATCTTGGCGGTCATCGGGTCTGAGAAGATCTTGTCGCATCCGATGGATCGGTCCTCAGGGTCGAAGAACTTGGCGCGCCAGGGTCTCGGCGATCTTGGCGTCCGGGTTCTCAGGCATCGCCTCCGGGAAGGAGGTCTTGTCGTCCCGGGGTCTCGGCCATCGGACCTAGGAAGGCGATCTAGGGGCACCATGTCTTCGGTTCCATGAAGACGGCATTGCGTGTCTACTCGGAATCCTCCGGGTACATCTTCGTTCAGTGGTTCAAACTTCCGCGGGGCAACGGCCCTAGAGGTCGTTTCCTCTCGGCGATCTTCAGGTCATAGAATTCATGAAGAAGATCTTGACCTCTATCTCTTCGTTGGTGTCTTCCGGTGGCACCACATCACTGCACCCACCAATTTCGTTTAGGTATCACCGAGTCAACACCTCACATCAAACACAAGCCAACACAACACAAAATGAGTGCTGGCTCAACACAGTACCATGTCGCTCCCAGGGACGGAAACAGAGCGGGAGGATGATGCACCAGCGAGTGGTGATGCTCGACCAAACCTATGCCAGGGCGGAGAACAGGCGAGCTGGGGACGTGGTGGCGGCACCTAGGAACAGGGGCCCGACGAGGATGGCAGGGGCACAGGCAGAGGCGACGCGGCGCAGCACGGGTCGCACGGATGGCGGCGACGTGGGACCCGAGTGGCGGGGCAATCTTGAGGTGGAGGGAGCCGGAGATGGCGAGGTCGCTGGCGGCACGGGACGGGGGCCGAGGCGCCGGAGACGAGGCGTGCTTGTCGGCAGGTGCAGCGAGGGTAGCGCAGCGACGACGGCGGCGCTCGGGGGAGTACGAGGGCGGAGGCGGAGGTGCTCGCTGTAAACACGCAGTGTGCTATCAACAAGCGGGCGACGATGGAGACCGAGGCGGCAAGGCCACGCGCGGGAGGAGCGACGCGCGAGGAGAGGGGCTGGGAGGTCACGACGGTGGAGGGGATCGCAGGCAGAGGCGGGGCGACGCCGGGGACGGTCCCACCGGGGAGGTCGACGGCGGCGACCGTGGCTCGACGAGGCGGGCGGCCGAGCTCTTGCTCCTTGGGGCGTGCGATCCCGCAGGGAGCACCGGAAGGTGGCCATGGCAGGGCTGCGAGATCGAGGCAGGGGAAGGTGCTCAAGACGAGACGGTCGGAGACGAGGCAAAGGGGATCGCGTGCGGTTGTTGGAGGCAACCGCGACGAGGGTGGGGGCGCGCGGGGAGGGCCCGAGGGAGAGGCATGCGAACTCGTCGCCGGTGCAGTGGACCAGGCCCGATGGAATCTGGGCGGTTGGTGCATGCGCGGGTGCTAGCGTGGTAGGTGGGGTGGTTTGCGTGCTTGCTGGCCGCGTGGCTGTGGCGTGCGCGCGCGGGGAGTGCGGCAGGAGGCGACCCGGATGGTGGGGAGTTGTGCAGGTGGCGGCAGGTGGAAGTGTGCGTGTTGGGTGCAGCGGGTGGCGGCGGCAGGTGTGGGTGGGGATTAAGGGTAGCCGGGTCGGTCGGTGTGGTGCGGTTGGTTTGGTGGTGGGTAGAATTAGGGTTTGGTTAGATGGTTTAGACAGATAGGGCTTATTTTGGAGGTGGTCGTCTAGGCTTTTGGCCCTGGCTGGCTGCCTCCTAAAAAAATAATTTAAATATTTTATTATTTAAAACGGCGCTTTTGCAAACCGTATTTAGACAAACCAAAATATTCCGGAGGCCCGGGTTTGTATTTGAATAAAGGCTAGGTATTTAAAAAACAGAAATAGGGTTTTTTCTAAAATAGTTTCAGACAACAGATGCATGATGATGACGATGCTGAAATGCAATGTGGCATGATGACATGAGCATGCGGTCATGATGATGCAATGCAAAAAACACAACGATTTTCTAGTAGTGGTTTTTGCGGGATACCACACATATGGAGGCGCCAGCAGGCTGAGCAGTTGAGCTCCGCGCCAGTCCTGGTCTCGACATTTTCAGCGACGGGAAAGATACGAGCTATCTGTGTTCCGCCGGCCATGGGGTGGAGCAGAGATCCATCGCTATGACGTGGGTTGAGTCCGGTAACAATACCCGACCGAAACCTAACACCACGCCACCACGCCGGGTCATAAAAGCCTGCTTCGTTGCTTGGCGTGACGCAATCGATCGCGTCGGCTTCGCGTCAGGAAAAGATGAAGCAAGTCGATCGTGCCGGCGCGGAGATGACGCCGTTCAAGAGCACCAACCCGGAAACGGCGCGGAGAGCGACGAACCCTGTTCCCCTTTGTCTAGCGACCACCAGATCCACACAATCGCACGCCGCCAGCAGCCTCCAAGATGGCGATGCACAGGCGTCTACGAAGACCTGGGCGTTCGAAGATCAATTCAAACTCGAATATCCCTACTTTCTCCAGTCGTCTTCTTGCCTGCTTTGATCTTTTAAGTATGAGATCGATCTCATCGCACGCTACCGGTGAAGGAACCAGCTCCACCCTGACCACCCCGTACGTCCGGCAGGGTTGGAAGTAGCGTTCCGGGAGGACCTCTGTACCTCACGCAGTACATGGAGATCAGACATCACCAACGATTGGCCACCACCAACGAAGTATGGCAGGGGCAGTACTAACTGCAACATGAATTGTGTTGATCTTGGACTCCTGGCGTGGCTACTCCGTGACCCAATTGGCTAATTGGAACGCACGCATGAATCAGATTGTCTAACTAGCTCCGCCGATACGATCGAGAATTCCCGTATTACATGATTCAGTTCAAGTTTTACTGAACCAGCAGATCGGCATCGCGAACATCTCCCCATTTGGCTCCATCGAACCCTTCGTCGGGCAGGTAAACTAGCAGTATGATTCAGTTCAAGTTTTGCTGAACCAGCAGATCGGCATCGCGAACATCTCCCCATTTGGCTCCATCGAACCCTTCGTGGGGCAGGTAAACTGGCATTACAGTACTATACTGCTCTGCCTCCCTGCCTTTTCCCATCTTTGTTGGTATTGGCTATTGGTTTAATTCCTACAAAATAAACTACTTTTTAACCTGTAGAGATTGTATGCTCTATTGTTAAGCTATGTTATGTGTTCTATCTAACAGACAATGATGCTTGGTTTCAGGCCACAATGTACCCTCAGTGTATGATAATATTTGAAAATATGTTAAATGGAAGGTTAGTAACTATCTTAAGAAGAGAGACAAGTGAAGGACAGATTACGATCCAGATGCCTTTGCATGGTGGCGAACTCCAGAGATGCTTGTGCTATTGAATAAAGCAAATGTTCGTAAAAATGGCCTTATATATTGTATGATGCTTCCAGCTATCTTGATGTGAAACAAAATATGAAAGCTGCACAAGTTATACGTATCTTGCTAAAAAAACAAAAGATAAGGATGACATACATCCAAAAAAATCCTTACATATCATTTATTCATTACGCAGCTATGAGAGAAATTCACTTCATCTTTGCAGCTATATAATTGTTGTGCAACATGATCTTGGTATTTCTTGACTACTAATCAGATTACATATGTTGTCTTTATGGAATTCAGCTTACATGCGTTGAATCGAAACCAACTGCCATATACCAGTTTTAGAATTTGAATTATCTAGGAACCGATTTACCTTCAGCATCAACAGAAATGAGGTCAGCTCCTCTTCTCCTGCTCCAGTGACTCTGGCATGAGTCCAACACAGGGCCTGAAATCCAATTAAAACGAGACCCCGCCACCGTCTTCCAAGTGCAGTAGTAGTCAATCTATCATCAACGGTATGTACAAATATTCACTCAATTTACCTTATGTTTCCAATAAAGCATACTGGGTTCTGAATTATCTCTCTCGGTAAATATTGTAGTTGCAGAAAAAAATCAGACCATGTTCACTCATAAATTAATTTGATGTAGAATTCCATTACCCATGGGTTGTCGTATTTCAGAACTTCGGATCCTACATTGTAAGCCACGTACTATAATGCAAGCTTTGATTTGCTTTCCATCCTGAAAAAAATGACATTGTGTAGGTGTTCAAAGTATTATATAGATGCTCTAATATTCACTCAATTTAACTTATTTTTTGTCTTGCAAATAAAGCATGTTATGTTCTAAATTAGTTTTCGGTCCTGAAAACAGAAACAAACATTGTTATTGGTGTCCAAACCGTTGTACCTGAATTGCATGGACTGTTCCAAATTAGTTTCTGACTAAATTTCCTAATCATGGATGGTAATTATCAATAATTTATTACCTTTTCTGTCTTAATATTCACTTTTCATTTTCAGGGCTAAATGTCTTGTGTGGTCTCGAAATTATCACTACCTGTTTCGGAATCAGAGAAGCCGGTTAGTTAAGCCTTCTCATTCCCATGATGGGTGCAAACACTGGCGGAGCTACACACAGTTCAGCAGGGGCCACCGCCCCCCAGCCTTGAAAGATTAGTGAAGGAATTTTTTTTGTACAAGCTTAAGAACAGAAAAAGTAGAGCATTTTGCCCCCCTAGACAGTCATATTTAATGTTTTGCCCCCCCAAATATTCTTGGCAAGCTCCGCCACTGGGTGCAAAGATAACTAGCCACCCGTCGAGACATATCCTGATACAGGACAAGCTCCTTTGGTATATCTTGTCAGATATTTGTTCAAATATTATCCACTTGATACTACAGGTTTAATAAATTTTACATCACGTTTTTGCATAACGTCCTTTATCTAGAGCTCTATTTAAGTGTTCTCTAAGCTCTGAGAATAGATTTCGAAAAAATTGATTCTTGCACATTAGAGGTTGTTACATATTTAGTCATTTTGCATAGAGTATATCAAACGGGCTTCGATGTTTCCTTCTATGCATTTAGCTTTTGAGAGCATCTTGGACTCGCTGTGTCATTAGCATGCCTTTGGCACCATTAAGTAAGCAGATCGGACAGGGAGTGTCCCGTAGCAACGCACGGACAAATTTGCTAGTGTACATATATATATATATATATATATATATATATATATATATATATAAGAAAAATCCTTCTTACTTTCGGGTGTAACTACACCCACGTCTCATATACTACCTTACGAAAGTATTTGTAATACTTTATCTATTTGAGTATGTTCATATAGTATATCTAAGATACTTACAAACAAGTTAGGTGAAAAAATTGCAAGTGCACTCATAGTTTGTACTATATATAAAATACCGTCATATTTATATGTATAAAAGGAGTATGTGAATACAAATTACATACTACCAAAAAAATAGTATATATACTGCCCAAATATTCTTATATATTTCATACTACGCGTATATACCTTGTACATACCTTTCGGTATGGTAGATACTGTCTATATAGTGTGAAACACGTGTGGGTGTAACTACACCCGGGTGTAGTATGAATATGTCATATATATATACTTCATACTACACCCAAAAAATAGTATATATATACTACCCAAATATTCTTATATACTTCATACTACCTATATATAGTCTCCGGTATGATAGATACTGTCTAAATTACGTAAAACACACGTGAGTGTAACTACACCCGGGTGTAGTATGAATATGTCCTATATATATATATATATATATATATATATATATATATATATATATATATATATATACTAATAATAAAGGACGGATTGTTTCTTCCGGTCCAACACTTTTTTAGATCCTTTTATCCCAGATTTCTAACGTAATTACGGGAACTGCCACCACCAAGTCAGAAATAACGATTAGTTTTTTGTTTTGCATGCCCCTTTCGTCGGCCAAACTAGGTCTCTGCCGGGAGGCTAGGCTTTTTATGCATTTGTTACTGGGCCACAGCGCGCAGGTGGCCGCTACTCTCCATGGCCACTCCCTCCCGTAGACCAAAAACCGTGACTCCGCATTGTATATCGACGAGAGTATAGTCCCACATCGCTCGTTTACAGTGCATCCCACCGGTTTATATACATTCTCAAGGTGCCTGGAGTCAGCAAGCCGATGGGAAATCAAATAAGCAGCACCAACCTTTGATTGATCTCTGAATCAAACGATAGAAAGGAATTACGGGGAGCGAGGTCAAATCTCCTGTACGGAACGGCGGGGGACGAGCCTTGGCGAGAGCGAGAGTTTGGACGGGGGAACGACGGAGGGGGCCAAGAGACGGCAGACCACGAGTGGTAGTTTCGACTTGCGAGCACCTCGACAGGGGGTCACAGACAACCGCGCTGGGTGAAGTTTACCTGCATCCCTGTAGGGGAGGAGAAGCGGTGCACACTCCAGGACTGGCCGGCTGGTGCCTCAGCGGCTGCCGCAGAACTTCGCAACCTACAGGCGTGGCCGAATCTAGAACAGGTGACCCGAACCCGAAGAGCAAAGCCCCTTTGTCAAAAAATAAAAAGAAGAGCAAACAGAGAGAGGAGAAGAGGCGCTGCTGACAATTAATTTGGAATTTTTTGGACTGGTCTTAAGCCCCGTGTCGTTGTTCCTGATGAGAGCGCGCCGCCCAACTGAGAGTGCGTGGCTGCAAATGCATGCCTCACAGCTAGATGTGTTTGCTGCCACCTGCCAGCTAACTGCTTGATGTGTTTGCAATTAGACTTGATTGCTTCTGCCAGAAAAAAAACTAGACTTGCTTGCTAGATGTGTTCGAATAAAAAGTTTCTCCAGCACCAATTGATGATGTTTGTTGCTACCTACATGCATGCAATTTTCTTTTTTGTTGAGCAAAGTTAACTGGTGTTTAGTTTGTTCTAAAAGTTGAAATGTATTTGCAATGTCTAAATACAAGCATTTTTTCCTATAAACTCTTTCTTTTCTTTTTCTCGGTCACCCGTTGGAGGAGGCCGGCTGGTCACATATATATTAGAATTTGAAAAGTTTTGCACTATATTTAAAGTAGGTAACCGTAATCCATACCTAATACTTATGTATATATATCGAGATAGTTACTTGCTTTTTTTGACGACTGCAAGTGCATTTGCTTATACCGACTAAATATTTTGTTAATTAAGCAATATTTCTACATTTGAACTATTTCGTTGCAACATATGCGTTAGATTTGTTAATTCAAAAGTTGTTTTCTCTTCCGGTGCAACGCACGGATATGTTTTCTAGTCTAGTCTAGTCTAGTCTATATCTATAATAAAAGACGGATTGTTTCTTCCGGTCCAACATTTTTTCGGACGGTTTTACACTCCCACCTAGATAAGAATTACCCTTGCTGCCACCTGTCAGTAAACCTCGATTACCCATTAATAGCACCGGTAAGTGGGAAAACCCGTTCAATTTTTTTTGCCCCTATCGCTCGATCCAAGGTAGACGTTCCCCAACGATCAATAGAACAACCGACCAGCAGCTCGCCATGGCCAGCAACACAGAGAGTGCTTCCGGCAGGTCGTGGTTGTTCTTTTAAACCTGTTCAAAGACGTGATTTGGAGAAGCCGATACTCAAGGAAACTTTACTCTTCATCTTCAGCAGACTGAAGGTGGCCTATAGCAGTCGTGCATCATGGAGCGGTGAGGCCACCACCGTCCACGTGAGGCCGCAACCATACGTCATATCAATGAGAAGGGCAAGGGCCCGGACTGACTGACCCCTCCCTGTGTTCTCTGATCCGGACTTCACGACAGGTGGCTGCCTACGCACCCCCTCAGCCCGCCCACCTCCGACGGAAACGACGAGCGCCCGGATGCGAGCCGAGGCGCGTTGGATTAGTGGAAGGCATCGGTGGGAGGGTAGAGGAAAGCGGACGGAATCAGAGAGTGGAGATTGCGTGGTCGACCATGGGCCTCTCCTCGAGTCATTGCCCTCTTCTCTACTCTCTCACGGATCTTCCCCTTCCTCCTCCATATCGCGTCGCCAGCCGCAGCAGGTGGACCACTAAGGTGGCCGTGTCGCACTGCCGGCCGGCCGCAGGGCATGGATCAGGAGCGGGGGCATGGAGGCGCGGGGGGATGCAGGCCGCTGGGAGGCGTCGGCCTGCTTTCTTGGCGCTGGGTGAGAGCTAGACAAGAGAGGTATGGGAGGAGAGAGGGGAGAGGCGGAGCACTGCGTGCGGCATAGGCGGTTAGCGAGAAAGAAGCGAGATGTGGTCTCGTGGATGGCCTCTCTGATAGATAATGCGGTTGCTATGGTTGGGCATCTTGGGCTGGTATAGCTGGGCCGATCAGAGTTAATTTGCAGTCAACCATCGATCCAATTCTCGCTGCTGTCCTGACTATTGAATAGTCCCACCTTGATTCTTTACACAAATTCCCACCGATTTATATACTTTCGAAGATTGACTGTCAACAAGCCAATCAACAAGAGCTCGATGAGATAAATTGGTGAGCAGAGAGGAAACAAAGAAGGAATCACGCGGTGAGAGGGAAAAGTGTGCTCAGCATGGAGCTCGATGGGCGCTCCCTACGGAGGAGTCGGCGAGCACAGAGAAGAAGAGGGGTGACCAAATCCGGGCTCTCGTGCAAGGAGAGATCAGAGGGACATAATACCAAAGCTTTTGGCGGTGCAAGCCGAGAAGAAAGGAGTCGTCGAGCGAGAATGTCCCTGACCCTGACCGAGACGTGGAACTGGACTTACCCTGACCCTGACCGAGACGTTGGCACAGCTCGTGGTCCTCTCACGGGAAAAGATCAGCTGGGTTACATTTAAAAAACGAAAAAGATGGGTTAGACCCAATATGATACGGAAGAAGATCTGTGTGAGTAAAAACGACTATGATGAAACGTAGACGCATGTGCTTACTTTTTTTCCCCAGCTAATTTGGACAAAACATGATAGAGCAACTCTAACTGATCCTCTTTATTTTAGAGGACTTTTGGCCGGAGAAAAAGGCGGACTTAAATTTTAAGTCCTCTAAACGGTGACCGCCAGATTCGATCCCCTTTAGTTTAGAGGACTATAATAGATTTCAAATTGAATTTGCACCGAATTCGACATTTTTTAAACGATTTCATACTAATTCAAACTGTTTTCATCACGACTTCGAACGATTTCATACATAGTTCATAGATAAAACTAAAATATTACATAAATTTAACTAAACATGGACTAATTTGAACCCCGGCCGTCGGGGAGGTCGCCGTTGAGCTCACCGCCGCGGCTTCAACCGCAGTTGGGCCTGAGCCAACGCTCGATCTCCTCGTCGGTGTCCTCGTCGCTGTCCTCATCGCTATCCAGCGAGATGACCACGGCTTCACCCGCATCTGGGACCAGAGCCGAGGGCGAAGCGGCTTCGGGGTGCCGAGAGGGAAGTTCAGCAGGCCGCACTGGTCACCGTGGAGGCCGACATTCTCAATGTCATGCCTCCACGCCACCTGCGCCGCGCTCTGGAAGGTCCCGAGGCAGATGCGTCGACCGGTGTTCCGGTCGGTGATCTCGGCCACCCACGTCCCCCACTCATACTATCGGACACCGTGGTAGCGGGGATGCGGCGAAGGAGGCAGCGAGAGGTCGCCGAAACGGCCCCGCGAGCCGCCGCGACCTCGTCTAGCGTTGCGGATGGGAGGTGGGGAGCAACGGCGGGAAGGTCTGGCTGTTGGAGATATGCCCTAGAGGCAATAATAAATGTAGTTATTATTGTATATCTTTGTGTTTATGATAAATGTTTACATTCATGCTATAATAGTATTAACAAGGAAACATTAATACTTGTGTGATTTGTAAACTTAATTTGAAGTCCCTAGTATAGCCTCTATACTTCACTAGCTTGTTGGTTGATTGATGATGGTGGTTTCCCTATCATGAACATTGAGATGTTATCAACAACAAGATCATATCGTTAGGAGAATGATATGGTGGACATACTCCTATAGACAAGCGTAGCATAAAGATCAAGTCATTTCAATAGTTCAATTGCTATATGCTTTCTGATACATAGTAACCTAATTCCTTCGACCATGAGATCATGCATATCACCTTTACTGGATGGATGCTTTGATGTCATCAAACACCACACCGTAACAGGGTGGTTATAAAGGTGGCATTGAGTGTTCGGAAAGTATTGGTTGAAACACATGGATCAAGAGTGGGATTTGTCCATCCATATGACGGATAGATATTCTCTGGGCCCTCTCGGTGAAATGTCATCCAATTAGCTTGCAAGCATGTGACTGCTCACAAGGGATCACATATCACGGAACGAGAAAAGAGTACTTATCAACGAGGTTGAACTAGGTATGCGAGATACCGACGATCATAACCTCGGATAAGTAACATATCGTGAGACAAAGGGTAATTGGTATCGTATGTAAGTGGTTCATTCGATCGCAATGTAATCGAGAAATATGTGGAGCCATATGAATTTCCAGATTCCTCTATTGGTTATTGTTCTAGAAGTGTCTCGATCATGTCCGCATAATTCACGAACCGTAGGGAGACACACTTAAGGATTCGACGTTGTTTGAGTAGTTATGGTATTATGAGAAAGAGACCGAATGTTGTTCGGAGTCTCGGATGGGATCCGGGATATCACGAGGTGATCCGGAATGGTCTGGAGAATAAGATTCATATAAGGAAAGTCTCGTTTGAGTTCGGAATGGTTCCGTGTTTTCATCGGAACATTCTAGAAGGTCCCGAATGTCCCACTCAGGAGGGAAGGGTACATGAATGTGTCATTGTAAGTTGGAATGATTGCATCATGTACTAAGTGTTCTCGCTGTCCAAAATAAAGGGTTTATTTAAATCCTAAATTAAAAAGTCAAACGGCTAGTTTGAAAGTCAAACAAGTTTTGGAAAGTGGAAAGAGGAGGAGAAGTGGAAACCGAGTTGGGGAGGATTCCTCCTCCCCAAGCCGGGCGCCCCACCAAGGCCGAGTTGGGGAGGGACTCCACTCCCCTTGGCCGCCCTCCCACCTATAAAGGCAGGGCTCCCCTCCTAGGACACACAAGTTCCTATCCTCTAAACTAAACCCTAGACCTAAACCCCGGTTTAGAGCTATTTCGGTTTAGAGCCTTCTAATTGGTTTAGAGCCTTCTAATTGGTGTGTCTAATTACTAGACCACTAATAGCCTCTCTCATAAGCTCCACCATACTGCACCGGCTTAAGGCGAAGCCTCGGGATTTCCCTCTACTGCAGGTACCACAGCCGGAATCGCGAGGAGAGTGCTACAACCTCCTGCCTTTGGAACAAGGGAGAGGAAGGTCTTAGTCAGTACCGATGTGACTGATCAAGGAGCGCTGGCTTAACGTGATGGAAGGATCGCTCACGCGATCTTGAGATCGGAAAGAGTACGACTACATCACCCACGAGAATCTGCTCGTTAAACACTTTGGAATCTTCGAGGGTGAGTTATTCCATCGACTCGCTACAATCTAGTAGATAGATCTTGGCTTGTTTGTTTGTATGCGATAGAAAATTTTGTTTTCCATGCTACGAACCCCTACAAAGGGTATCGAGCCGTGTCTATATGTAGATCTTGCACGAGTAGAACACAATGGTCATTGGGCGTTGATGCTTTTATTGTAGATTGCTTTTGTGTACTTTGCATCTTGCGGTATGTTGGGATGAAGCGGCCCGGGCTAACCTTACATGACATCGTTCATGAGACTTGCTCCACGCTAGACATGCAACTCGTATTGCATAAGTGGCTTTGCGGGTGCCTGTTTCTCCTAGCATAGTAAAGATCCAATTTACAACGGGTAATCAACAATGCTAGTATCAATGTTGTGGTTCTTGTTCGTAAGTTACAACGACACTTATTGAAAGCCCCAAACCACGTAAAATATGCAAAGAAAGTAGAAGCGTCTAACTTTGTTTTGCGGGGTGCGATGATGTGATATGGCCATGAGTGTGATTATATTGGATGGATGCAATGTTCCTTATTGTAAGTTGGCAACCGGCAGGAGCCATATGGTTGTCTTTAATTTCTGTTAAGACCTGCGTGTCTATTCAAAATAGTTGTAATAGTTGAAGCTGGTGGACGACAACCATGAAGAAGCATCATTGACCTTGATGCTATGCCGGTGATGATGGAGATCATGTTCGTGCTTGAAGATGGAGATCGGAAGCATGAAGAAGAAAGGCCATATCATATCACATATTATGAATTGCATGTGATGTTAATCCTTTATGCATCTTGTATTGCTTAGTAGACGACGGTAGCATTATAAGATGATCCCTCATGCACATAAATTTCAAGTTCTAAAGTGTTCACCCTTAGTATGCACCGCTGCAAAGCTTGCTGCTCAAGCGCCACGTGATGATCGGGTGTCTTTGATTCCGCGGGTGAATACAACGTAAGCAAGCCAGATTTGCTTATGCGGTAGCTAAGGTTTGATCTTGACGAGCCTAGCATGTACAGACATGGCCTCAGGAACACGGATCGCCGAAAGGTAAAGCATGAATCATATAGTAGATATGATGAACATGATGATTGTTCGCCATTGAAACTATATCAACTCTCGTGATGATCGGTGTTGATGTAGTGGATTTGGTTCGTGTGATCACTAAAACAATGTGAGGGATGTTGTTTTGAGTGGGAGTTCACCTAGTTTAATTTCATTAATTAATTTGAACTCAATTTGTCATAAACTTAGTCTAAACTATTGCAAATATGTTGTAGATCAATGGCAGCCCCTACCATCAATTTTAATGCTCCTAGAGAAAGAAAAGTTGAAAACAATGGAAGCAACTTCATGGATTGGTTCCGCAATTTGAGGATTGTCCTCACACTGGTAATTTGACCTATGTCTTTGGATGCACCGCTAGGTGACCCACTCACTGATGCTACCGATGAAGTAAAGAATGTTTACCTCGCTTCAAGAATCGATCTCCATAGTTCAGTGCTATCTTGTATGGTTTAGAATCGAGCTTGTAAAAGGTTTGAAGAGTCGACCCATATGATATTGTCGAGGATCTCAAATTAATTTTTGAGACTCATGCGGCAATTGAAAGTTATGAAGCTTCAAAAGTTCTTTAACCGCAAGATGGAAGAGGGCAGCTCACAAGTGAGCATGTGCTTAAGATGTCCAGGCACGCAAATAAACTTCAAAGTTTGGGTATAGTGATTCCTAATACTTTGGGGTTTACCGCATCCTCCAATCACTACCACCAAGTTACAAGAACTTTGTGATGAACTACAACATGCGTAACATGAACAAAGAGTTGCTAGAACTGTTTGCTATGTTAAAATCTGCAAGTGGAGATCAAGAAAGAGCACCAAGTGTTGATGGTCAATAAGACCACCAAATTCAAGAAAGGCAAGTCTAAGCGTAAGGGACACTTCAAGAAGGGTGGTAAGAAAGTTACCACGCCACGAAGAAGACCAAGGCTGGACCTAAGCCCAAACCGAGTGTTTTACCGCAAGGGAGAAGGTCACCGAAGCGGAATTGCCCAAAGTACTTGGCGGATTTGAAGAACGGCAACATCAAGAAGAAAGGTATATCCGATATACATGTTATTGATGTGTATCTCACTAGTATTCGTAGTAGTGCACAGGTATTTGATAATCGGTTCGGTTGCTCATATTTGTAACTCAAACAGAGCTGCGAATAAACGGAAGCTGGTGAAGAACGAGGTGACGATGCGCGAGGAAACGGATCAAAGGTTGATGTGATCGCGGTCGGCACGCTACCTCTTCATCTACCATCGGGATTAGTTTTATACTTAAATAATTGTTATTTGGTGCCTGCTGAGCATGAACATTATATCGTGATCTTGTTTATTAAGTAGACGGTTACTTATTTAAATCCGAGAATAATGGTTGTTCGATTTATATGAGTAATATGTTTTATGCACATGCACCTTTGATAGATGGTCTATTCTTGTTGAATCTCGATAGTAGAAATACACATATTAATAACATTGAAGCTAAACGATTGAAATCAGCGATAATTCGACCTATATGTGGCAATCGCTGCCTTGGTCACATTGGAGTGAAGCGTATGAAGAAACTCCATTCGATGGACTTCTTGAATCACTTGATTTTGAATCACTTGAAAGATGCGAAGCATGTCTGATGGGTAAAATGACTAAGACTCCATTTTCTGGTATGATGGAGCGAGCTACGGACTTATTGGAAATCATACATACCGATGTGTGTGGTCCAATGAGTGTAGCATCGCGCGGTGGTTATCGTTATGTTCTTACCTTCACGGATGACTTGAGTAGATATGGGTATATCTATTTCATGAAACATAAGTCCGAAACTTTCGAGAAGTTTAAGGAGTTTCAAAGTGAGGTAGAGAATCAACGTAACAAGAAGATTAAATTTCTACGTTCGATCGTGGAGGTGAATATCTAAGTTACGAGTTTGGCGAGCATTTGAAGAAATGTGGAATACTTTCAGCTTGACACCGCCGAACACCACAACAGTAATGGTGTGTCCGAACGTCGTAATCGAACTCTCTTAGATATGGTTCGCTCTATGATGTCACTTACAGATTTACGCTATCATTTTGGGGTTATGCATTAGAAACAGCCGCATTCACTTTAAATAGGGCACCGCTAAATCCGTTGAAACGACACGTATGAATTATGGTTTGGGAAGAAACCTAAATTGTCGCTCCTTAAAGTTTGGGGATGCGAAGTCTATGTAAAGAAGTTGCAGCGGACAAGCTTGAACCCAAAGCGGAAAAATGCGTCTTCATAGGATACCAAGGAAACTATTGGGTATACCTTCTATCATAGATCCGAAGGCAAAATCTTCGTTAAGAATGGATCCTTTCTAGAGAAGGAATTTCTCTCGAAAGAAGTGACTGGAAGGAAAGTAGAACTTGACGAGGTTGTCGAACCTTCTCTCGAATTGCAGTAGCGCAGACCGAAGAAGTTCTGTGGTGCCGCACCAATAAGAGAGGAAGCTAATGATGGTGATCATGAAACTTCGTTGAAGTTGCTACAGAGCCTCGGAGGTCAACGAGAACTCGTACCACCTGCATTGGTATGATTCCGTTATGAATGTCATGTTGGTGGACAACACCGATGACCCCGAGACATATGAGGAAGATGATGAGCCCAGATTCCAATAAATGGCAAGAAGCCATGAACCGAGATTGGATCCATGTACGAAAACCAAGTATGGACTTTGGTGGACTTACCTGATGGCCGGAAGGTCACGAGAACAAATGGATTTTCAAGAAGAAACAGATGATGGTAATGTTATCAATAAAGCTCGACTTGTCGCAAAAGGGTTTCGACAAATTCAAGGAGTTGACTACGATGAGACTTTCTCACCGATGCGAAGCTAAAGTCCGTGAGGATTATGTTAGCAATCGCTGCATATTACGATTATGAGATATGGCGATGGATGTCAAAACAGCATTCCTCAATGGAGACATTGATGAAGAGTTGTATATGATGCAACCCAAAGGTTTTGTCGATCCTAAAGATGCTAACAAGGTATGCAAACTTCAACGGTCCATCTATGGATTGAAGCAAGCATCCCGGTTGGAATCAACGTTTTGATAAGGTAATCAAAAGTTTTGGTTTTATACAAACTTATGGAGAAGCTTGTATTTACAAGAAAGTGAGTGGAGCTCAGAGCATTCTTAATACTGTATGTAGATGACATATTGTTGATTGGGAATGATGTAGACCTTCTTAATAGTGTCAAGGAATATTTGAATAATAGTTTTTCAATGAAGGATCTTACGGCGACTTACATATTAGGCATAAAGATTTATAGAGATAGATCGAACGCCAAATATCATTGTCACAAAGTACATATTTGGACAAAGTTCTAAAGAGGTTTGGAATGGAAGATAGCAAGAAAGGGTTCTTGCCCATGTTGCTCAATACGACCTTGAGTAAAACTCAAAGTCCGACATCGGCGTAAGATAGAGAAAGGATGAGTAAAGACTCTATGCATCAGCCATAGGATCTCTAATGTATGCCATGCTATGTACTAGACCCGACATTGCATATGTGTTAGTTTAACTAGCAGATATCAAAGTGATCCGAGTGGATCATTGACAATCAAAACATCCTTAAGTACTTGAGAAGAACTAAGGATATGGTTCTTTCTTATGGAGGTGATGAACAGCTCGTTGTTAATGGTTACACCGATGCTAGTTGGAACACCGATCCGATGATTCTAAATCACAACTGGATAATGATTTATTTTGAATGGTGCAGCGATTAATGGAGGAGTGCAAAGCAAAGCGTTGTGGCGAGATCTTCAACTGAATCGGAATACATGGCTGCTTCGGAGGCTTCACAAGAAGCAATATGGATGAAAGAGTTCATTACAGAGCTGGGTGTGGTTCCTAGTGCGCTGGACCCAATGTCTATCTACTGTGATAACATGGGCGCCATAGCCAATGCGCAAGAACCAAGGTCACACAAGAAGTGAAGATATCAAGTCATGCTTCCACGCTATTCGAGAACATATCCGGGATGGGGATATAAAGATTTGCAAAGTACACAGATCTGAATGTGGCGGATCCGTTGACTAAACATCTCCCGAGGGCAAAACATGACCAACACCAAACTGCCATGGGTGTTCGGTATATTACCATGTAATCTAGATTAGATGACTCTAGTGCAAGTGGGAGACTGTTGGAGATATGCCCTAGAGGCAATAATAAATGTAGTTATTATTGTATATCTTTGTGTTTATGATAAATATTTACATTCATGCTATAATAGTATTAACAAGGAAACATTAATACTTGTGTGATTTGTAAACTTAATTTGAAGTCCCTAGTATAGCCTCTATACTTCACTAGCTTGTTGGTTGATTGATGATGGTGGTTTCCCTATCATGAACATTGAGATGTTATCAACAACAAGATCATATCGTTAGGAGAATGATATGGTGGACATACTCCTATAGACAAGCGTAGCATAAAGATCAAGTCATTTCAATAGTTCAATTGCTATATGCTTTCTGATACATAGTAACCTAATTCCTTCGACCATGAGATCATGCATATCACCTTTACTGGATGGATGCTTTGATGTCATCAAACACCACACCGTAACAGGGTGGTTATAAAGGTGGCATTGAGTGTTCGGAAAGTATTGGTTGAAACACATGGATCAAGAGTGGGATTTGTCCATCCATATGACGGATAGATATTCTCTGGCCCTCTCGGTGAAATGTCATCCAATTAGCTTGCAAGCATGTGGTAGCTCACAAGGGATCACATATCACGGGAACGAGAAAAGAGTACTTATCAGTAACGAGGTTGAACTAGGTATGTAGAGATACCGACGATCATAACCTCGGATAAGTAACATATCGTGAGACAAAGGGTAATTGGTATCGTATGTAAGTGGTTCATTCGATCGCAATGTAATCGTAGAAATATGTGGGAGCCATATGAATTTCCAGATTCCTCTATTGGTTATTGTTCGGAGAAGTGTCTCGATCATGTCCGCATAATTCACGAACCGTAGGGAGACACACTTAAGGATTCGACGTTGTTTGAGTAGTTATGGTATTATGAGAAAGAGACCGAATGTTATTCGGAGTCTCGGATGGGATCCGGGATATCACGAGGTGATCCGGAATGGTCCGGAGAATAAGATTCATATAAGGAAAGTCTCGTTTCGGAGTTCGGGAATGGTTCCGGTGTTTTCATCGGGAACATTCTAGAAGGTCCCGGAATGTCCGGCACTCCGAAGGGGGAAGGGTACATGAATGTGTCATTGTAAGTTGGAATGATTGCATCATGTACTAAGTGTTCTCGCTGTCCAAAATAAAGGGTTTATTTAAATCCTAAATTAAAAAGTCAAACGGCTAGTTTGAAAGTCAAACGGCAAGTTTTGGAAAGTGGAAAGAGGAGGAGAAGTGGAAACCGAGTTGGGGAGGATTCCTCCTCCCCAAGCAGCGCCCACCTCAAGGCCGAGTTGGGGAGGGACTCCACCTCCCTTGGCCGCCCCTCCCACCTATAAAGGAGGGGCAGGCGCCTCCTAGGACACACACAAGTTCCTATCCTCTAAACTAAACCCTAGACCTAAACCGGTTTAGAGCTATTTTTTAGAGCCTTCTAATTGGTTTAGAGCCTTCTAATTGGTGTGTCTAATTACTAGACCACTAATAGCCTCTCTCATAAGCTCCACCATACTCGCACCGGCTTAAGGCGAAGCCCTGCGGGATTTCCTTTCTACTTCCCACACGCCAGGTCTTTAGGAATCGCGAGGAGAGTGCTACAACCTCCGCTGCCTTTGGAACAAGGGAGAGGAAGGTCTTCAACGAGTACCAGTGACCGATTGCAGGGGAGCGCCAGTTTAACGTGGCGCTGGAAGGATCGCTCACGCGATCTTGAGATCGAAAGAGTATACTACATCACCCACGAGAATCTGCTCTCGTTAAACACTTTGGAATCTTCGAGGGTGAGTTATTCCATCGACTCGTTGCTACAATCTAGTAGATAGATCTTGGCTTGTTTGTTTGTATGCGATAGAAATTTTTTGTTTTCCATGCTACGAACCCCTACACTGGCCATATCCGGCGCAAAAGCGGTGGTGACGGTGGATTTTGCGCCGGCTGGAGCGGAAGAGGTGGGCGGTGGGGATTTTAGTCCTCGGCTCGGCGCTCGCTATATTTGATATGGGAGGGTGAGGTTTTAGTCCGCCGAATCCCATTTATAGTCCTCTAACGGATTTTAGGGTTTCGGTTAGGTGCGGCTTCAGTCGTTAACTGCCAAAATAAAGTCCTCTAAGCCGTTAAAGGGGATCGGTTAGAGTTGTTCTTAGGTGCCCTAAAAATTTCCACAATTATCTACTCCCGGGTCTCGGGTCCCAAATGAGGCAAACGCCTTCAAGGAGTAGGGTGTTACCTGTACCGGGTGGTCTGGACAAACCGGCACGCTGCCAATATTTCTCTCATGCCTTTCGTCGTTCATGGTTCGATATTCTGGTAACCACGAACGGTGTTATGGAATCTAACTTGTTTATTTTTTACACACCACTACTATATTAATGAGAAGTTACTTTCTATAACTAAACGATCTAGATTTTCTCTCCCGTTGCAACATATAGTTATATTTTTCCCATCTATGCCATCATGTCTTGCGTACACCTCTCGCGTGGTCATCACATACACCTCTCTATGCCGTCCGAGCCCATAGACACCTCTCTCGGTTTGTCTCGCTGTTAGCACAAATTAGTAGCAAAGGACTAGGAAACACACAGATCGACCGAACGGAGCGAGCACGACGACCACATCCTTGATGATCTTCCCCTACACCTGGCTCCTCTGAGGTTTGGTAGAAAAAAGGTTTTCCCGGTGCAACGCACGAGCACTTTTGCTAGTCTATACCTAATAATAAAGGACGGATTGTTTCTTCCGGTCCAACACTTTTTAGGACCGTTTTACCCTTCCACAAAAATACATATTACGCACCAATGCCACCATACCGATTCGCACCGACCAAACGAACTCAGCGCTACTTCACGTAAAAAAACTCAAAAGGAGCGAGGCTGGGGTTTCCTCGCTCGCATGTGTGCGTTGCGTCTAGGATTGGGGCTAGCTTAGGTGGGCCTTGGACCGGACGGGGGAGCAGGCTGAATTTAGTCTAACGCGATCTGAGCAGTGCCTCCGTTTATGGTCGTGCATCATATTTAGTGGTGTCATGTAGACTGTAGTGTACTTATGCTTATCTAAATCTACAAATCAACACCAACCAGCTAGCCAGGTCACTTTGGTGAGAGTATTGAGAGAAGAAGTTACTTTGCTAATCTCGAGAGAGACTGTGCTCGGTTATCGAGAGTGGAGAGACTATCTTGCTTGCATGTATGCTGCGGGCAGAGAGTTTGACTGAAACCACGCGCGATTTATATGTGTCATTATTTATGTCTGGTTGTGTGTGCTGCACGGGAGGGATCAACAGATTGTTTTTCCAGTGTGTGCTGCCGAGTGCCGAGAGTAGAGGTTTGAGAGAGGATAGGGATTTCTTTTTTTTTCTGATGATTTTGTAGCTTTTTCAACACACTGGACCATGGACCTGGTGCCTTTATGCAAACATACATCCGACCGTTACAAAGTTTTCTTCGGGAACTTTTCCGGTGGCCAGTTCTAGATACCTAGACTGGGATCATTACAAATTACCCTGTATGTTTGTTTGCAAAGAATTGTGTTAATAGAATGAAAAGAACTGGCTATTAGTTATTATATACTTGAAATATATTTTGTGATAACTGTTACTTAATGCTAGACTTTTGAAACATTAGAGAAATATGATCAATTTATTTGAATAAAATGATTTTCTTTACATATGTATCTATATCTATCTATACCTAATAATAAATGACGGATTGTTTCTTCCGGTCCAACACTTTTTTGGACCCTTCTACCCTTCCACCAACATAGTAATTCCCCTCATCGCCATCGGTAATGGATCCAAATAAGAAAAGGATAGCTTTTTTCGTCCTCGTCTCGGTCCCCAGCTGCGCCTATAAACGATGCGGTCGTCCCTCTGCTCGCTACGTTTGCCTTTCTGCTCTGCATTGTGGTTTTGCTAGGGTTTTTTCTAGCGGGCCGGCGGCGCATCTGAGATCGCGTTTGTTCCGTCGTAGGGCGCCGCTCCTTCTTTCGTCGGTTAGATCGTGCATCGATCTTATCCTCGGCTACCCGCAGGATCCCTCGTGTCGCCATAAGAAGGAACACGCGAACCGGGCCCTGGCTCTCCCGCGCGCCGTCGTCGGTAGGAACACGTGCGTTAGACCCTGGATGCCGCCACCAGCCACCCCTTGATCTTCAGCCACCGGACAGCTCCACCTCCTACGGCCGGTAAAAAGCAACCGTGAAGGACACAAATCTTCCCGTCACCGAGCGCCAGGACTTGGCCCTCTCTAGATCCCCTGCCCCGCTCGGGATCCCCCACTCCCCACGCCAGTCTCCTCCAATTCTATCGGCGCCACCGTGGCTCACCAGATACCCGGCCGTCTCATGGTCTCATGCCGCCCGCTTCCCGGCGGCTCAGGGACCAGGCTGCCTCCACCGCATGATCTTCCCCAATCGACCACGGTAACCACGCGTTGCTCCTACGGCGCGGTGGCCGCAACCGTGGTCGTGGCCCCATGAGAGATGCGATGGGGATATTCTGCATCAGAAGCAGCCTTCACGTGATGGCGTCCGGAAGGCAGGGTGCTAAAGAGGACAGCGTGGAGGAACTGTATGACATATGAACCGCGTGGTGTGCCTGGTAGCTGCTACTAAGTATATGTATGCCATGTATATTTATGTAAATTCTTGCAAGGCAGCTTTAGGAAATTTGCCCAGCTCATGCTTGATTTTGTTGTTAATGCACTGACGCCATCCCTCATAGGATGCAGATCGGTGGAGGACAACCAAGGTAAGGGATGTGGAAAATCTGAATTCATAAACTACGTTCCTTGAAATTTCTAGAGAGTTCAGACCCTAAACAACCTTTTCTCTCTGCTTTGCAGTTTGACCAAAATTTCATCTTACCGTTGACATCAGCTGACTTCTCATTTGCCTGATGTGTCTAATTGAGATTTTCATTGCAGCACACCGAGAGATGGACTTCTCAATGGCGAATATAGTTTGAAATTGGTTGGACAAAATGCAATCTGGAATATGTTGGATGGAGTTTCTACTCAGGGCTTTCAATGGGTGTCGCAAGCCACCGAGAAAATAAGATGCAGCTAGCATAACGATGGGTCAATGGGAAAGAGAGAGCAATGCCTCGACGCATATCTGTGGCGCGGCAGTCTGTCGATGTTCTGTGGATGGAGGGGCACGCCGGAGTAATACTGTGTCCCGGTCCCGCCTCAAAGGATTACTCGGGATGTTGATGCCCCATGCTAATATGCTTTACACGATTTGGAGAAAGGGATGTTGATGCCACGATTTGGAGAAACCGAGAAAGGAAGCGGAGAGAGCAGGGATCTGTGTGGGAGCCGAGTGAATATATGATGCCTAATTAAACAAGAGATTGTGGGCTAATTAATCACGGCCGCTAACATGTCAGCGTGTTGCTGCGAAGGGATGGAGCACAGGGAAATGTAGGAGCAGAGGGAAATGCAGAGTCAGATGACGAGGGGGAACTCTCGCGAGGGGGAACTCTCGAGGTGGTGGTTTGAGCAGAGAGAGAGATAGAATCGTGGCCGATAGCAACAATAGGCTCGAGTTCTTATCAGCACAAACAAAGGAAAATGGATTGCTAATACACCTCTTCTCGGGCAAAACAAATGTTATACCTTTTTCTTCTATATTTCATCAACATCAGGTATAGACGTATCATTCATCGTTAAATTAAAAAAAATCAGTGAACTATAAAAATAAATAAAAATTAAGGCGAAAAGATGAACTGACACTAGGGTTACAAGCCGACCGACTTTGGGCAATATTTATTCATACCGATATTTTTCAATCTATTTTTTCTCACCTCGGTGCAACGCACGGGTATGTGTGCTAGTAATAATAAATGACGGATTGTTTCTTCAGGTCCAACACTTTTTTGATAGGTTTATCCTTACACCGGACACCAAATTGCCCACCAATGCCACCGGTTACACCAAAATACAACAGTACCGATTCACACGTCGTGCCTTTTCATTTTCTTATATATTCCCTATTGGATAAAGCTAGCCTGCGGCGCCTCGAGATATCGAACGTGCACAAGAACAACTCCTTCTGCCCTTCACGGAACGAATCTCTCCCCGCCGCCTCCAGTTCCATCATCATCGTCCTCCATCGGTCGTCAACGTGCTGTCTACATGTTGTGTCCGGCCGGCCGGCCGGCCGGCCGGCTTGTCAAGGTTCCACCATCACTAAAGCTATTGGTTCATGGACACACGTTTGTTCTCCATTCACTTCCATGAGCAGAAGCAACCGTGGTTTGGATCTAGCTTCTGAGCCAAAAAGGTTGCACGTTGATCAGGAGGATTGGTAGCAGTAGGTGCAGCTGGTGCTAACTTATCCAGCATCCAAAACTTTTATCTGTATTAGCGATCCTGTCGCTGCCGTTCTAGCCAAGAATCCCAGATCAAGATGCTGCAGCTGCCTGAAGTCCCCTTCCGTGGGGCTTCAAGAAGGCACATCCGTGTTTTTTTAGCAGTGCAAGATCATCCTACTTATCAGTTTCATCAATCGCTGTTGGTTCTTGAAAGTCAGGTATTTTCCTAATTGATTGTTTTCCATATAAATTGTGGTTGTATGGCTTCAAATTCTGGATGACATTATATCTTGTGGCCTCATGGTGTTACATCTAATTTTTAAGTATGCATAGGTGCATCTAATCTCCGGAGATGAGATCCCCGTTTCATGCTACAGAGGATAATGTTTTCTTAGGCTACCCGTCTCTTAGGTGCAAGTTGAGAACAGGGGTGAATTTCGCTCCAATGGGGAAGATCTGGTTCAACGTGACTTTATTTTCAGAAGGGATTTACAACTTTCTGACGCGTGGGGACACCTAGATCTTTAGAGGATACCTGTTGTTGGTGACCTCAGAGACCCTGCTGAATTCTTTGCCGATCTGGGTGCAGGTTTATGAACTTCCTTGGGGTAGAGAGAAGAAGAATACGGCTGTTCTTATTTGCAATAAGCTAGGTAAGTTTATTGAGGCTGATCTGGATGTGGACGAGAACAAACCTTATAATTTCCTACGTGTCTGTGTGGAGATGTTGATGGGTCGGTGATTAAAGATGAGAATTACAACGCAGGTTAAAGGACAGGCTGACTGACAACTTTGTGTTGAGATATGAGAGTGCCTTTATTTTGTTTTTGTTGTTGTTTCATAAGCCAGGATGATACACAATGTGAGAAGAAAAGAATAGAAATCCCTTCACTTGAGTATGATACAAGGCTCAGGTGTTCTCCGGTTCGTAAATTTGAACGGCGACAGGCGTATATGCTCCCCGCAAAACCATCCGAATGTGAGAAAAGAATTACATATTTATGCACCTAGAGAAGTTGCAAGGTCAAGCCCGCAGTCATGCTTAGCGCCTGCGTAACAATGGTGGAAATTTCTCAGGCGTGGTCAAGACCAAGTATCGGCAATGTGCCCTATGTCGTTCGCCCGCGCTCTAGCGAGTGCATAATTCACATGCTGGATGGTGGGTTTCTAGGCAGCCCACTAACACATATGTGAATCTTTTATGTCGTTTAACGTTGTCTCGAATTTTTTCTTGGTAATTGTAACTCCAAACAACGGCAAGATGGCGAGTCTCTGTTCCTTGCGTCCCGTCGTTCAGCTCGATTACAACCATGGTCTCTGGCGTCCAGATCATGGTCTCCACATGGACAGATGAGTGGGAATAAAAGATTTCAATGTTCGGTTTGTTGTTTTGGGGATCTGCTTATTTTCTAAACAGTTGTGGAAACAAAAAAAATGTCTATTGTTTGGTTGAGTTAAGCAAACTAAGTGTGGATAAGTCTTGTTATCTTACGGCTTTCTTATTGATGCGTGTAACGAGCCAACATACAAAAAAACAAAGGTATATCCACTAGCTGACTTCATTACTCCATGAAGCCGACTGCAAGGTCCTCATCTGTGTATGCATGAAAGTCTATGAGACTCAAAATCTCGACTCTCTGCTGCTTCTGCTAGCTATGGTATGTCTTAAAACTTTGCCTCAATATCTCTGATTCAAAATCTGAGTACTCGACTCTCTACTGCTTCTGCTAGCTATGGTATGTCTTGAAACTTTGCCTCGACATCTCCGATTCAAAATATGAGTACTCAACTCTCTACTTCTTGTGCTAGCTATGGTATGACTTAAAACTTTGCCTCGACATCTCCGATTCAAAATCGGAGTACTCGACTCTCTACCGCTTCTGCTAGCTATGTATGTTTGAACTTTTCCTCGACATCTCCGATTGTGGTTCTGCTCATGTAATGCAAGTGTGTTGAACTTCTGTACGTTGTGTGTTTCTGTTAATACCTGAATACAAAATGATTAAATTTTATTATTTACTTATGTACAAAAAGTACATACTAAGAATAAAAATCGGGGTTGTTGACTCAGTGCAAGAATACGTAATGGTATCATATTCATATCTATTAGGGTCGCTTGACATTAAATCTGGTATGTGGTGAAGTGGAGGTGATTTAGCGGCGGTGGCGTTAGTGGAGGTAGATCAAATGAAAAAATATGAAGAAGAAAGGACGATCTGCACGAATGATGATGCAGGTTGATCGATTTTGCTAGAAAATTTGGGTTGCACCAATGTTTTTTAAGATAATTTTTGCCAGTTACAACGAACAAGGGCATGTTTATCATTTGATTCCATATTTTTTCTAGCAACGCACGAGCTTTGTGCTAGTAAAAATAAAAGGACGAATTATTTCTTCCGGTCCAACACTTTTTTAGACCGTTTTGCCTCCCACCAAATCAGGTATTACCACCAACGCCACCACGTCCACCTTATCCATGTGGGTAGGTGCGTTTCTTGATCGCTAAGTGTTGGGGATATACTTTCCGGGTATCCTCACAGTTTCTTACTGACCAGGGTGGCCCACTTCGGGTTAGAGCTTTGCTTCACGGGCGGCCCAGTCAGAGAGAAAAGATGGAGTCCAATCCGGCTACGGGAAGGCCTAGGAGATTTACCGACTTAGGCCCATAGTGTTACTTGTAGTTCAAGATGTACTCTGTAACCGACTCTTAGTCGTAGCCGGATAGATCTTTCCTGTAAACCCTAGGCAGGATATCTATATAAGGCGTCCTAGGGAGAGCCTTTAGGGCACACATCAATAGTCTACAACCTCAACTCGCGCAGGCAAAACCCTTGTAACCAATATTCCGGATCTGCCGTATTACTGGATTGCTAGCAGGAGTAGGATCCGTCCAAAGCCGGCGGATTCGAACCTGGGTAAACTTGTGTGCTCACCGTCCCGGAACACCGTACGCCTCACACCCCTCTCTTCCGCACGCCTCGAGGACCCCCTCATGGCGTACTTGTCATCAATCCGACGATAGTTGGCGCCCACCGTGGGGCAAGTGAGCTTCAGATCTGCGTTCCGAGCGGAATCTGCAAGAATCGGAATCGGCGAGACTATCGCCGTCGGTCGCATCCTCTATGCCAGCGACGTCCCTCTCATCGTTCTCGACGAGACTTGGATTCCGGCTGGGGAGGCCGTGACTGCCTACACAATCATGTCTTTTGGCGAGATCGATGTTTACATCGGTTTTGCTGAACCTGCCCCACCCACCGCAGTGGTGATAATAGAGGCAGAAGAATCTTCTGGGTCCCCTTTGTCCGCGGAGGCGGCAGAGTTCCGGATCTCAGAAAACCCTAATTCCACCCAGCCCGCACCAGTTGTGGAGATAGTGGAGAAATCCGAGCCTGGGGAAGACCTAGCGGTCAAAGTCGAATCTGGAGTGGATCTCCTTGGAGAAGCCGGATCCCAGATCGACCCACCCGCAGAAGTCAAAATCCAGGAGGAGCTCATCAACGACACAGATTCCGGCTCTGATGACGCCGAGACAGATAGGCCTTTTCTAAGGTACACACTACGACGTATGATAATGCAAGATGCAAGCACAGATTCAATTCTCGAGACCATCAAAAGTTTCGACATAGCTGATCGTGAAAGCCACAGGTACCTCAGGAAGCACGCGCCGCACTTCGTCGGATATGTGGGATCCGAATCCGGCTCGGCCGATGCTGGAGAAAACACCGACTCTGTGCTGGAGGCAATTGGAACAAACGCCGACGTACCCGCATTCTCGGATGAATCGATGACATCAGCGGATTTCCGAAAGTTCTCCATGGAATATGAAGAGGAGTATAACTCCAACGCTGCAAAATAAAGAGAAGCCATGGATGAAGGATCCAGAGAACACTCTCCCAAAGCGCAGGATGACATGGAAGTCAGAGATAATCCTGAAGTTCAGATGTCCGAAAGTACCGATCAGAGCCTGACTCCGGGAAACGAACCCAAAGCCGTCTTTGCTACCGGCGCTGCCAAGAGGGCAAAGGAGAAGAACAAGAAGAATAAGACCCCGGCAAAAGACCCTCTGACAGAGGAGGTGATTGCCGAGGAATATGAATAAGACTCAGATGGAGCACTTATCCCAGAAGAGCCAAAAAAAAGAAGAATCGGTGGATGGACACGTGATCACTGAAGGTGCGCGTAAACTCATCGATGCTGCATTAACCACACCTATCCCTACAGCTGCAGAACTTACTGCTGAAGAGCTGGACGAAAGGGCCCATGCCCTAGAAGCGCGTCGTCAACAACTCCTGGATGAAGCTAAAAACATCGAGGGGGAAAAGAAACGCATGGCAACTAACGATTACATGTCTCGGTTGCATCGAGACCCGAAACGTTACGGTGTGACGGTAAATTTTCAGAAGTGAACAGGGTCCTCTTTGAAGGAGATCCAGGGATGCCTCGGCTCGACAGCAAAGGAGATCTAGTGTACCCAACACCGGTACAGAACACTGTCGTAGCTCGAGATATTCTATCAAATAACCCAGGCCCAGAACAGGTTCGATTGGGCATCAAGCTACTCACCAAGGGTCTGAAGCAACAGATGGCTGCGAAATCCGAAAATGGAAAACTGGTCTCGAAATCCGACCAATGTCACACGGACTCAGCCTGGAATGATATAAGGCCCCAGTGTGTTCCGGAACAGCGTCACTGTTCCGACCGACGGAAAGATAACTACTCCAGAACCGGATCATCAGGACAGCATCACAGAACCGCACGTGACTGGAGCAACGTTGTTCCAGCAGCCGAGCAAGATGCCATTGCTGCACTGTATCCGAGGAACCCTCCCCGACGAGAGTCGAACGATCGAAGGGGAGAAGATAAAGAGAAACGTCGGGAGGAGGATCATCAAAAAATGCCACCTCCCAGACATGCAAGCCGTCCGGCTGAGCCTCACCATGGTGGGAACGACGGACGAAGGAACGACGGAAACCATGCAGGTACAAGTCGGCAGGGGGGCTCATCGTAGTGAAGACCCTCCCCGGAACCGGAATAATGACGCTCTGGACAGAGGCCGGCGAACAGCCGGAAACAATCCAGCTGCCCCACCCTCTCCACCAAGTAGTCATCACAACGGCTCTCAAGGGGGACAAGGAGGACGACGTGGCGGAGGAGGTGGTGGAAGAAGCCGCAGTCCGGCTCCAAGGCACCACAGCCATAGCCGACATTCGGGACGATCTCTATCCCCGAACGACACAAGGCACAGGATCAATTCCAACATAGAGGCGCGGCGCTAAGAAAACAATGATATCTACGTGGGCCCAAAGTGCTTCGGACCACGTATCAGAGCTACAAGATTCCCGGAAGGATTTGGTATCTCAAGACATATCCAAGCCTACGACGGCATTGCTCGCCGATACAGCTCAGGATTTTTTCCAAGCTTGCTGCATCGCCAAAGGTGGAAACAGCCTGGTCGCAACCCGATATCTCCCACTTATGTTGCGAAAGACGGCACGATCATGGCTTAATGAACTTCTGGAGAACACCATCCACAACTGGTATGACATGCAGAGTGCGTTCTTTCGGAATTTTGAAGGCACATACTGGAGGCGCTGTACGGTCGGAGACCTACAGCGTTGCACCCAGAAGGCCGGAGAAACTTGCCGGGATTACCTCGGACGATGGATCGACACTAAGAACTCCTGTGAAGGAGTAAATGATCAAACTGCGATTGAAGCTTTCATCGCAGGTCTCCCAATTGGTCTACTGCGCCATCGCTTGAAGTGTGACAAGGTCACTGATTTGGGAGAGATGATAGAAATAGCGAGCAAATATGCAGATGCTGACGATGATGCAGAGGGATTACTCAATGCCCTAGATGTACCATAGTCGGCAAAACAACCAAAGAAACAAGATCAGAAGCGCAAAAATACCTCAGAAGAAAAACCCAACGCGGAAACGGCAGTGGTCACTGCTACTTTCGGGTCTGGAGGACGAGGAGGACGCGGCGGAGGCCGCGGGCATGGGCGTGGAACTTCAAGTGTCCAAGGTAGAGGAGACCAACAACCGGGCAAAACCTACTCTTGGGCCGACATTGCCAATAACCCATGTGTGCATCACCTAGACGCCAATGGGGGCTCGTCCCACACCAACGCCGAATGTAGTTTCAATGACGACATCAAAAGAGATGACACCGCGGGCTACAAAGCTAAGCGGAAGAAGGGAAAGAAGAATCCCGAAAAAGAAAAAGAGACCAAGGAAGATTCCGACATGGAGGAAGCTGATGCTTCAAATCCCAAGCCGGAAGGGAAGAAAAATTTTCCGACCAAGAAAGACACTTATGTCACCTTCCTCGGATCTCAACCAGCAAAGGTCAAGAAAGCAGTTCTACATGAGCTCAACGCAACAGTTCTGGCTGTCCCCCAATTCTTGGATTGGTCGGAAGTGGCAATCACATTTGACCGCGCTGATCATCTGCCTAAGCTGCACAGGCGAGGAAAATACGCCTTAATCGTCAATCCACTTATTTACGGTTATGGTTTATCCAAGACCCTCATGGACGGCGGCAGTAGTATCAATATTCTCTATGTTGAAACGCTACGCCGGATGAAAATCTCGGAGACCCAGCTAAACCATAGCTCTGTGATCTTTCACGGAGTTGTCCCAGGAAGACAAGCCAATTCCCTGGGAGAGATCACCTTGGATGTTACCTTTGGAACTCCAAAGAATTATAGGACGGAGGCACTTTCCTTCGAAGTGGTCTCGTTCAAGAGCGCATACCACGCTATATTCGGACGTCTGGCTTACTGGGCTTTTATGGCTCGTCCGTGTTACATTTACAATATGATGAAAATTCCAGGTCCCAACGGCGTGATCACCATCAGGGGAGACCCGAAGAAAGCGCGAGAGTGCGAGGATGGAAATGCCGCCTTTGCCGAAGTCGTGCTACACGCCCAGGAGTACCAGGAGATCAAGAAGAGCATAGATCCGTCCGAGATGCCCGCAACGAAGAAGGAGGTGACAAATCCAAATCCGGAGTTCAAGGCATCAGAAGAGACGAAGAAGACGCTGTTGAAGGATGATGACCCCTCCAAGGTGACCCAGATAGGCGTAGGCTGAGATAGCGCATAGGAAAGCGCGCTCGTCAAGTTCCTCCAAGCAAATCAAGATATCTTTGCATGGCATCCATTTGACATGACCGGAGTACCAAGGAACTTGCCGAGCACTCTTTAAATATAAACCCGAACGCTAAACCCATGAAACAGCCCTTACGACGTTTCGGCTATGAAAAGCGTAAGGCAATAGCTAAGGAACTAGCACGGATCGAGTTAACCGGATTCATAGAAGAGGTCATCCACACTAAGTGGTCGGCCAATCCTATAATGGTCCCTAAAAAGGACACCACTGATTTAAGGATGTGTGTTGATTATACTGCCTTGAACAAGGCTTCTCCAAAAGATCCGTTCGCTCTGCCTAGAATTGATCAAGTTATCGATTCTACGGCAGGCTCGGAACTCCTCTGTTTTCTCAACGCATATTCCGGTTGTCACCAAATCCGGATGAAGGAATCTGACAAAGTCAAAACTTCATTCATAACCCCCTTCGGAACCTTCTGTTTTGTTACAATGCCCTTTGGGTTGAAGAACGCAAGAGCTACGTACCAGCGCACGATGCAGCGTTGCCTCTATGACCAACTCGAACGCAATGTACATGCATACGTGGATGATATGGCGGTGATGTCCAAAAAGAAGGAAACGCTGATTTCCGACTTGGAGGAAACATTCGCCAATCTACGAAAGTACAACATCATGCTTAACCCGAAGAAATGTTTCTTCAGAATACCAGCCGGAAAATTGTTAGGTTTCATCGTCTCTCAAAGAGGCATAGAGGTGAACCGGGACAAAATCAAGGCTATACTCAATATTTTCAGGCCAACTCACCTAAAGGACATACAAAGACTAACTGGTTGCATTGCTGCAGTCAGTCGGTTTGTAAGCCGGCTTGGAGAGAGAGCCGCACCATTATATAAACTCCTAAAAAAGACCAAGGATTTTGTTTGGACTGACGAAGCTGAAGCCGCACTACAAGACCTGAAGAAAGTACTCTCATCTGCTCCTATCCTTGCTACGCCGGAACCACAGGAACCGATGTTGCTCTATCTTGCTGCGACAAACAAGGTCGTTAGTATCGTCATGGTGGTGGAGAGACCAGAGGAAAACTAGGAAACACCTGGTGCAGCGTCCGACTTACTTTGTCAGCGAGGTCCTGACAGAATCAAAACAGCGATATCCACACTATCAAAAGTTGGCTTACGGTGTTTTTCTAGCATCTTGTAAGTTACGTCATTATTTTCAGGAGCATCCAATTACCGTGGTGAGCACAGCTCCCATGAGAGATATAATCAATAACAGTGACACCACAGGACGCGTCGCCAAATGGGGCATAGAGCTTTCAGCTTTTGATATTGAGTATAAACCTCGGACAACAATCAAATCCCAGATCCTTGCTGACTTTGTTGCTGATTGGACAGAGACGAAGGAGAACATGATTCTCCCTGAGTTGGAATACTTGACCCTCTATTTTGATGGGTCTAAGGCTTGAGGGGGCTCGAGGGCTGGCGTGGTGCTCAAATCACCCCAAGGAGATAAACTTCTATACGTGTTGCAGATCCACTTCACAGTGACAAATAATATTGCCGAGTATGAAGCACTGCTGCATGGAATCCGGATTGCTAAGGATATTGGCATCCGACGTTTGATGTGTTACGGAGATTCGGATCTTGTTTCTCAACAAGTGTCGGATATTTTTAATGCAAATAAACACATGGCAGCTTATAAAGCTGTCGTGGATGATTTATCTAAATCGTTCGAAGGATTTGAAGTTCAACACATCCCTCGAGCAGAAAATGAGGAAGCAGATGCACTATCTCGGATAGGTTCTACATGGAAAGAGGTCCCGGATGGCGCTTTTTTAGAGCACCTCAAAGTTCCATCAATAAAGGGAGTAGATGAGGAATATCTGACCAAATCCGACTCACCTTTGATAACAGTTCTTGCTATAATTCTCAGCTGAACTCAACCCTACCTTGATTATTTGGTAGATGGCAAATTACCCGAAGACGAGGTTCTGAGCCGGCAGATTATCCGACGAGCGAAAGCCTAACTGTAGTTTAAGGTGAGCTCTATAAGCGGAGTGTTTCTGGGGTTTTTCAGCGTTGCGTGTCTCCAGAAGAAGGAGTGGAAATCTTAAGAGAAATCCACGAAGGAGAGTGTGGTCACCACGCTGCAGCCAAATCTTTAGTGGCAAAACCTTTTAGACATGGATTTTTCTGGCTTACAGCTCAGGCAGATGTCAAACGATTAGTCAAGACGTGCAAAGGCTGCCAAAAGTACGCCAAACAAGCTCATGTTCCGGCTGATCAGCTGCGAACAATACCTATTATGGGGGCTTGATATGGTAGGACCATTTAAACGAGCTACAAGTGGATTTACTCACCTCTTAGTGATGGTGGATAAATTCACCAAATGGATTGAGGCTAAACCTGTCACTAGTTGTGATGGAGCAATAGCCAAAAGATTTGTCGAGGATGTTATAATCCGGTATGGTTATCCGCATAGCATTACCACGGACAACGGGAGTAACTTCTCTATGGGAGAATTGGCTGAATTCTGCAACAAGCAAAATATCTGGCTTGACATTGCGTCAGTCGCACATCCACAAGCTAACGGACAAGTCGAAAGAGCAAATGGTTTAATCCTACAAGGCCTAAAACCGAGACTCGAAGCACCACTACGACGTGCTACGGGGGCTTAGGCAGAGGAATTACCCTTTGTAATATGGAGTTTACGAATGACTCCGAACAGGTCAACCGGATACACACATTTCTTCTTGGTCTATGGTGCAGAAGCAATTCTTACTAGTGATTTGATTCACACTTCTCCTAGAGTGACCGCGTTAAAGAGGATGCTGAGATTTCTCGACAAAACGATCTCGACTTAGTCGAAGAAGTTCGCGTCGTTGCTGAAATGAGATCAACAGTCTATCAGCAGAAGTTATGCAAGTATCATAGCCAGAGAGTCAGAAACATATCCTTCAATAAAGGCGATTTGGTTCTCCGGCTTGTGCAACAAAGAAAGCACAAACTTTCCCCAGTATGGGAAGGGCCCTTTTTAGTTAGTCGAGTATTGCACAATGGTTCGTACTACTTAACTGACATGAGGCCAGTCAAAGAAAGACCTGCTACTAAGAAGAGAAAGAGAGATGGAGGCAGTACAAATCCAGATGAGTTAGACAGACCGTGGAATATTGCTCAGCTATGTCCCTTTTATTCTTAGTTTATCCTTCTTCCTAATCATATATATGTACATGTTCTATGAGAAATAAAAGTTTTGGTTGCCTCAAGTTTTTCTGAGAAGTTCTTACCATCTTATTTCTGAATGATCATGTCATAGTCGAAAATCCCAGAATGCTTGAAAGTACTTTGTGCTCATGTTCATTCTGGTTTAGATTTCCGATTCTAAAATTGCTACCCTTGGGTATAACTCTAAAGTATCTAGTCTTTACTTTAGTTATTTGTCTAATTGCCGGATGCGGGTATTTTCTGAGTAGTGAATTGTTGGTACTGGAAGCTGGCTTTGTTTCCGAGTTTAAACTGGTTTAGAAATTGAGCTCCATTGCTCGGCAAAGTTTCCGGGCAGAAGGTTTAGCCGGCTCACGAAAGGGACGAGGCAGAAAGCCAGATAAACGATAAGTATAGGCAAAAAAGCTCAAGTGCTTAAGTAAACATTTCAGGCACACAAAAATTTAAAGCCAAAAGTGCTGAATAGACCAAAAGCTTAGCACTAGCAAAATTATAGTACTTCATATTTACAGATCCATCATGTTTTTTCAGGATAATACAAATGTTTCTGGAAATCTATGATGCAGGAGGAGAAGAAGGAGCTGCCGGCTCGCTGGATACATTGCCTTGATATCGTTCCGAGATGTCCACATCCGAGGTGGTGCGTTCATCGTCGGAAACTTCTGTTGCTTCTTCCGGAGGTGGAGGCGGAGTGTCTACGCGGGTGAAGAAAGGAGTGTCGTAGCTGGTCAAGTCAGCCACGTGACATCCATATCCGGCACAGGAGTCCATAATAGCCTTGATGTCCTGCTCCTAGCCGTCTTCATCTACTGTAGAATACCCTCTGGTCAGTTGCCATATCTCCATGCTTCCATGGTGGCTCATGACCATGGTGAGAGCATTCTGCGCTACGGATCGCGCGTAGGACATATTCCAATCCTGGATAAGCTATGGCATTTCCTTCGCCTTGTCCCGCACCTGAAAATCTGACATGCTATGCATATCCGGAATCTTGAGAGCTTCGCCAATATCCTCAAGGGATTGGCGGAAATCATGAAGCAGGTCACCGACTTGGGTAAGTCGGTGGGTGCGGGGCTCGGCAGAGGTGGAGTCCGTCAAGTTCAGAGGACCTATACACAAAACAAGTTAAGAAAATCTGACATTGAAAGAAGTCGAAGAAAATAGAAAAGTCAGACAGATGGAACATACCGAAGATGACATCGTCAATCTTGGTCTTCTCTTCCCGAAGACTCCGGAGTTCAGCCCAGAGCGCCTCGGAAAGATCCCTCTCTCTGCACAATTTGTTATTGAGGTCCGAGATTTTCTGATCTTGAGCGGCAATCTTGCGATCGCGCTCGTCAGTAGCCATGGAGGAGGACTCGAGAACTTGAGTTATGCTCTTCTCATGATCTGCTTTAAGCTTATCCAGCTCTTGGCGAAGTTCCTTGTTCTCCACCACTAAAGTTTTGAGGTTCTCGGCCTCTTCAATCATGGTGCAGGATTGCTTTATCAGCGTTGTAAGTCAAAAAGAACAACAGTTCAGAAAAAAATTCGACTATGAAAACATGAAAGACAAGGTTTGAGTCTCAAAATGTTTACCTTGGGCCTCATCCTTGGAGACCTTAAGTTCAGCATTTTTAAGTCGGAGAGCCTTGATCTCTCTCCGCTTGTCACAAACATTTTTCAACAAATCCTGGTTATAGGAACATACTTTTTGTAAGTCAGAATACCCAAAGTCAGAAGTCTACTAAAGACTCGGGCTAATATTTTACTAATATCAGCACGAGCCTTGGGGGCTACACTAGTTCATTCTTTGGCATCCTAAGGAAGCATAAACCCGGATTATAAATCCTACTCCATGCTTGGGGGCTAGAGGATATGATATGAAATGAGGGAAAAACAAGAGTTAGAATTCCGACTTACATATTGCTCGCGAGTAAGTTTATCCAAACTCGCATTTACTTCAACAGCGACCTTCTCGGCGAGAGTTAGAGGGACCACTGGCACTGTTGGAAGCTCACCGGTCCTTATCCTCTCATCGCAAAGACACACTTGGGCAAGAAGGTCAGAGTATTTGATATCCTCTGCCTCTTGTGCTTCTTCTTCGGCAGATAAGTTTCTTTTCTCCAGGCATTGCCTGGCCAGCCGCTGGATCTCTTCCATAGATTTCCGGGACAAGCCAAACTTGGCAAGACCCGGATTGTTGAGAAGGTTTTCGGCGAAGATCTCTGCCGAGGGATCATTACCCAAAGAGGGTTCACCCTTATATATACCTCACTCACTCACGGTGACGTCAGTTTGTGATTCAAGGATCACAGGCTCTGTTGAAGGAGCCGGATCTTCTGCGACATCCGAATAAGGAATGATCACCGGCGTTGCGGAAGGTTGGGGGTCAGGAGTCAGAGGAGCCACGGCAGGAGAAGCCATGGAAAGCTTTGCCTGTCGCAGGGGCTTCGAAGAAGTTCCCTTCCCCTTACCCTTGATGAGCTGCTTAGCTCTGAGAATGTAATAAAGTCGAAAACATTACATCTCGGAAGAAAATTCGAGTAAGGTAAAAAGGCGGAAATTGTGTTGAAAGTTACCTCTTCACGATGGGCACCTCCTTTGTGCCGATAACCATTGTCGGAGCCTTGTGTTTCTTAAGCGCAATGTCCGGCAATGGGACCAGTTCCGCCTCCTAAGAAAACTCCGGAGGATATCCCTCGAGAGGAGCAAGTTCCGACTCGGGGAGGTCGGCAAGATGAAAAGAAGAAAACATATCAGTATTGCGATTTAACTTAAAGATTGAAACACATAAAAAGGTTTATTGTTAAAAGCTTACCGGCACTACGGGGTTTTCTGCCGTATGCATATCCAGAGAAACCTCCAGGATCCTCCTCTCGACCCGCTCCCTTATCAGCCATTTAATTTGGCTTATGTAACCTTGCGTGGTATAGGCTCTGGGGCTGATGCGGAGGGAGTCTTTCTTGGACGACGTGATGGAGTGCATTAGTCGGTCTCCGTGGTACTGAAGGGGCTGGATCCGGCGTGACACCCAGCATTGGACCAAGTCGGATCCCTTCAGTCCTTTGTGTTTGATTAGATATTCGACCCGCCTCTTAGCGAAGATCAGATTGTCACTGAGAGCCGGAGCGGCCTCGTCCCAAGACGGTTGGGCCGTGGCAGCTCTGTCGACAAAAGCCGGCAAAGCAGTAGCTTTGTCGGGAGCCGGAATATCCTTGTGATAAAAGAAGGTGGTTGGCCACTGTTTGATCGAGTCACTAGCTGAGATCTTGGGATATGCACGCTCGCGTTTAAGCGAAAAACTAATGGTACCGGTGATATAAGGAACATCGGCAGTGATAAAATTTCTCCGGACATGAAAGTAATACCGGAATAAGGTCAAACTCGGCCTAATGCCGAGAAATCCCTCGCACAAAGCCGCGTAGGCGCTCATCTCTAGGAGAGAGTTGGGAGGAATATGGTGGAGTTGAACACTATAATGGTCAATCACCTCGGAAAAGAATTCCGAGGGAGGAAATGACAAACCTCTATCGAGGTGGGTGCCGAAGTGGACCCGCTCGCCGGTGCACGGGTTGGGGACGGTCTCCCCGAAGCCACTCCGCTAGTCGCCGGCGCGGAGGAGCCCTTCTGTCTCCACGCCGCGGAACTTCTCATCATCTAGCACGCAGGGGATCCAGACCCCGTGGAAGCTTTCCTTCTCCGCCGCCGCTTCCGTCGCTATTGTCGCCGCCGCTGCCGCCAAGCCGGAAGAGGATGAAGAAGCCATTTCTCTGGTGAGCAGATGACCTAAGATGGGCGGCGCTGGGAGTTTTGGGGGGAAAGCAGAGGAGCTCTGTGCGTGCGGAGGAGATTTGGAGGAGAGGAAAAGGCAAAGGAACAGGTGAAGGAAGGAGGAGGATAATCCTCACCTCTTATATCCACCTAACCGTGCCAAGATTCGTGCAAATGCTACAGTGTAACCGCCACGCGTCGTGGAAGGAACTGGGAAGGACCCACGCGATGATTACGTCGCCTCGATCTCCACGCATGCATTAAAACGGCGCCTCGGTTCCGCGAACCGCGGACCCACCAATGGTCGTGCTGATAGGATGTCTGTCAGATGACGTGACTTGACCATGACTTGTGTCAGGTGGCGTTAGAGGCCAAATTCCAGCTTAGTTTAAAATCAAGCTGGAGAATCCGAGTAACCTGTTGATAGGTCCGACTTATTTTTAAGACCCGGATCGTATTTTTTGTTGTGAAGTTTCAGGAACCCTTCAAGATTCTGCAAGCCGAAGATCAAGCTAGACGATGATAAACTCCGACTTTGGATCTTGGAGACTTCCAGGGGCTGTTGTTGAGGATATACTTTCCGGGTATCCTCACAGTTCCTCACTGACCAGGGTGGCCCACTTCGGGTTAGAGCTTTGCTTCACGGGCGGACTAGTCAGGGAGAAAAGATGGAGTCCAATCCGGCTACGGGAAGGCCCAGGAGATTTAACGACTTAGGCTCATAGTGTTACTTGTAGTTCAATATGTACGCTGTAACCGACTCTTAGTCGTAGACGGATAGATCTCTTCTGTAAACCCTAGGCCGGATACTATATAAGCCGTCCTAGGGAGAGCCTTTAGGGCACACATCAATAGTCTACAATCTGAACTCGCGCGGGCGAAACCCTTGTAACCCATATTCCGGCTCTGCCGTACTACTGGATTGCTAGTAGGAGTAGGATCCGTCCAAAGCCGGCGGATTCGAACCTGGGTAAACTTGTGTGCTCACCGTCCCGGAACACCGTACGTCTCACACCCCTCTCTTCCGCACGCCTCGAGGACCCCCTCATGGCGTACTTGTCATCAATCCGACGACACTAAGGTTTTCTACGACCAAAGTATCGTGTACGAAGAGGACTATTCCACCGGGCATCCATAGGAATCCATACCAGGCACGTCTTATTCATGTTTGTGCGCCCTACCATAGGCTAACAAATATAATCGCTGATTTCGTGGAGGCTCTCTAGATCGGGAGAACCACGATCGATCAGGACAATACTTCTCGGGAGAAATTAGTTGAGTTGCCGCTGTTCCGCCCCAATCTTTGCTGCTCCGGCCAAATCTCTTCCAGACGTTCTTGGCGTCAAGTCTCGCAAGGAGACACTACTCCCGCTCGCCACCACGTCCAAGGTTCATGGCCGGCTAGAGCGAGGATTAGGGCTGGCAGAAAAAAGGTGACGTCCAACATCGAGGTGGAGCACTGCGTCGGCAGCTAATGCTCGTGGATGGGCTAGGCTGAGATCGCTAGGCTGTTGGCTCCTGCTCATGGATTTCTTAGGTAGATTGGTACTTTCTACTTTCCCTTACCAGCGTCATTTGATGAACATCAATTTAGTTTCAGGTGTTGACCAGGGAAATATTCTTAGTGCACAATTGATCAATTTATGTGATTTCAGATGCATGGTTCAGTGATGTAGCAGTTTTGGGTATTTTGAAGGGAGCCTACGCCGTGGAGGCATCGGCCAAATATCGTGGGATGAGTCTCCAAGGAGAAGAAGCGATCGATTGGTATCATCAGCTGCAAAGTTTGTGCTCACGATATGCCCAGCTAGAAGAGTATTTTATTCATGAGATCTGTACAATTAGAGACAAAACAATTTTTGATCACAAAGCTCCCACGGTAAAATTAGCATGGCAACTCCCCTATTTGCATATCTTTGAGCCTTTTTTGTAGGGTTAGTTTTTCCTTCGAATTTTCTACGATACTGTGAGGATTTTACATGCTTTAGTTATAAGTACACCGAATACGAGTTCTAGGAGTACATCATCGACATGTACAGCTTTCCTGCCTACAAGACGAGCTCTTGAAGATACATCATCATCACCTCAACGTCATTAGATAGTAGTCTGTGGGCTTGTAGGAACCAAGAAATCGTTGCTACTGTGTGCGGTCCTGGGCGAGAAACTGGGAATGTGTGGATTAGTACGACGCAAGATTTTATCAAAGGAGGACCGGCCCTGGGCGAGAAACTCAGAATGTGTGGATCACTACGACGCAAGATTTTACTAGAGGACTGATCACGGCCACGATGAAACTGCTTCTCTGTCATTCCGTGTTGGAAGCGGAGGTTAAACAAGAACTCAGCTTAGGTCACGATAGCATAGATATATACAATTCCATGTATATATCCGAGAGATTCTCTCCTTGCATGAGCAGCTTTAGTTAGAGACATGAGGCCTCGCCACAGTTTCCCACGCAACAAGAAGGTATTCTATCGTCTGGTCGGCGGCAACATGACATCTCGCCGCCTGTAGAAGCAGATCTCGAGCATCAACATGACATCATGTATATATGATATGTACTCATAGGTTTTTCTAGAAACATAGCAATCAAATAGTTGGTAATAATGAAAACTACTCTTCCATTTGTTATCTCCATTCTGATACAGTTTCATCATCAAAGCTTGTGGAGGTCATGCAAAATCATGACCGATATTCTGGTAGTTAGCATGCAAACGAACTACCAGAGTAAAGGCAACATTAACAAGAATGTATTATGTATACAATAATTTTAGGTAATGGGGTCATTTAGGAATCCGCTTATGTAATAGAGCCGATCCACTGAGGGATTAAGCAGTGGTATAGTATATCCTAAAGATAGTAAGTTTTTTTATTATGTAAAAAAGCCTTTTTCAAGGATTCTATAGATATTTCACATATGAAACCGGGATATTTACCTTTTAGAAGACACGGTCGCGGAGGATTCGCTTGTACCTGATGCGACGAGAGAAAGCGCGTGGTGCGCGTGGTGCATGGCAGGGGAAATCGCTGTCCTGGGGTCAGGCGAATGTCGTGGAGCCACATAGGAGGAATCGTCCGTGTCTACACCAGAAGAGGACCCGGAGCCAGATCCCGAGACAGATCATCCTGAATTTATATGGCGAACTGACGAACCAGCAGAATCTTCAGGGAGATTGATCTTGTGGACATAAAAAGTGACATATTTCCACACCCCATGCTACGGAGAAAATTAAAAAAAAAGAGGACAAAGTAACTAGCGTTACGGTACTCCCTAGATTGTTGGGCAAATTTTGAGTTGTATTATGTTTTAAACACTAAATTTAGAAAATTTTAGCAAATATTATGTCTCTATTGTATCTAAATTCCTTTTAACTCACGTCTTAAATAAATAAGGATGACGAGCAGTCAATGCAGCGAGAGTCAATGCAGCGAGGGGCTTGCAATCTAATATTCTTGAATATGCTTATGTTTGTCATGAATAGGAGAAAGACCAACACAAAGAGGAGAAGTGCCGTAGAGGATGGTTTGCTATAGTGATTGATTATTTGTTTCTCCCGGTGCAACGCACGGGAACTTTAGCTAGTAAATTAAAAGAAAGCTAACCAGTGCTAGTGCAATGTTGGGTTCATTTTAGTGAACGAGCATCGCTATGTTGGTAGGGAATTTGAACAGAAATAATCCAAAGAAATAACAAATTCACGAAATAAACTCGGCACACAACAAATTCATGGAACTAACCCTTTTTGCAGCGCCGTGAACGACGGCGCCGCACTCTGAAACGCAACGCCACGACTCGTGGCGCCGCACGGCTGCCAGTGTGGCGTCGTGGTGCCCGGCTTCGTAAGTGCGACGCCACACACGATGGCACCGCACTGCTATATGCAACGCCACGGCTGGTGGCGCCGCACTTTAGGTATTTTACCAGCGCGCGCGGCCTCCCCAGTCCGACCCTCACTCAGTTCCTTACCCAGCCCACGAATAGAGAAGACAGCGGCATCGGCGGTATTCGGCTCCTCCCTCAAATCCCTCCCTCCAAGTGGCTAAATTGGAAACTTCTCTCCGAAGATTTTGATCCCCCCAAGTGCCTAGAGGTATTCTTCTCCTTTTTCTTTGTTTTCACCCATTAAATTCTTGGTTTGACCCTAATACGTTGCAAACGTATCCATAATTTTTGATGTTCCATGCTTGGTTTTATCTACTTTCTTATGTTTTGTTCCAACTTTGGAGTACTTTTCATACACTTTCTTGGACTAACCTATTAACAAGAGCCATAGTGCCAGCTGCCTGTTTTCTGCTGTTTTTGGTTCCAGGAAGTCAAAAAATGAATATTCTCGGAATTGGACGGGACAAAAGTCAAAGTCAGTTTTTCACCGAGGGACACAAGGAGCCAGAATACGAGACGGAGAGGGGCCAGGGGGCCGCCACACCACCTGGCCGCGCGGCCTAGCCTGGCCCGCGCCAGGGGGTGGTCTGGCCACCTCTGGCACCCCCTCGGCCTCCCCTTCCAACTATAAGATGCTCCCGATGCAAAAAAAAACCCTAAATAGTCAAGCCTCCATCCACGAAAAGTTCCGTAGCACCGCCACCACCGAAGGGAAGATTCGGGGGATAGAAAGTCTCTGTTCCGGCACCCTGCCGAGACGGGGAAGTGCCCCCGGAGCCATCTCCATCGATCTCCACCACCATCTCCATCGCCGTTGCTAATTCCCATGATGAGGAGGGAGTAGTTATTCCTCAAGGCTAAAGGTTCTACCGGTAGCTATGTGTTCATCTCTCTCTCTCTCTATGCATGATCATATTGTGATCATGAGCTTGTAATCTATAGATCTACCTTGCTACTCAAGTGCTTTAATAGATCTCTGCTCTCCCCATGTGTGTGAAGTTGATAGTGTGCACACCATGGTGGCACTTAAGCTAGAGATTACAAATACTTGTTATGAGTTATATTTGGAGTTGGATGTCTTTATGAAATTGTGGTGTTTTTTTGAACCATCTAGACTCACGGTGATAGTGTGGGGTTATCTAAATGTGGAAAGCAAACTTTGAGGTGTGCTCTTATAGCCCTACCAATGATTAGGGTATCCAACCAGAGAGTAGTTCAGAGTAGTATCATAAAGAGAAGATATTTATATGAGAGTGTTCACTAGTGAAAGTATGATCCCTAGGCCTTGTTTCTAAGCATTGATACACCGTTTGCAATTAGATATGTTACATGTTTGTTTGCTTCCATCTTTATTTTAGTTTTCCTTTAGTCCTTTCCCACGTCAACCACACGCCAGCAAGCTATTTTCTGGCACCGTTACCACGTATAATTATCTATACCACTTGTATTTCACTATCTCTTCGCCGAACTAGTGCACCTATACACCTGACAAGTGTATTGAGTGTGTTGGGGACACAAAAGACTTCTTGTATCTTGATTGCAGGATTGCTTGAGAGGGAATACCTTTGACCACTTCCTCCCTGAGTTCGATAAACCTTGGGTGATCCAATTAAGGGAAAACTTGCTCCTTATCCTTTTTATTTGCTTTTTGTGTCAAGAGTAACCTCTAATGAGAGAGAAGTAATGATTGGGAAAGTTGCTGTCCCGAAACAGATTTCTGTGCTTCACCGTAAAAATTCGTGTAAAATCTCTGTACGTCCTTTTGAGGCTTGAATTTTTGGGCTTATGCCCCAGGTTTTTATCTAACTTTCATTAGTTCAACACTTTCTGATTTGATCAACAAAAGGTCTTTGAAAAAAATCGCCTTTACTTGATGGTCTGTTTCAACAGATTTCTGCCATTTTCTGCATTTGCTTCTTGTTGGTTCCTTTTTGAGTTCTTTTGGGGAATTGAGCTTTTTGAGGGAAGAGCTACAGTTGCTTGTGTTCTAATGGAAGTTTTATTGGTGTTGGAACTGAACCTAAAGACCTATTATCTTGAGTGCACTAATGTTGCTAATAAAGATTGTGTGAAGTTTTGTATGAAGGAAAAATTTTAGGTGTATGGAAGGAATGAGTAATGAGATGAAAGATGGACTAAAGCTCAAGCTTGGGGATGCCACGCGAGTCACCCCAAGAAATATCCAAGAAGTACAAGCGTCAAAGCTTGGGGATGCCCAAGGCATCCCCCTCTTCATCAATAAAAATCCCAGGTTTCTTCCAAACGCTTCATTTTTATTTTTTTATGCACAGTTGTGTTGTTCTTGGAGCGTCTTCTTTTTCGTTTTCGTTTTGGTTTTCGTTTGCTTGGTATGCTTAGTTTTCTGAATAAATTGGTTGGACCCCCCTCTTTCATGCATTGGTTTTCAAATAGTTTGGTTTGGATTGGAAAAGAGTAGGAAAGTTCATGCTTAAGTGGTAAAGAGAGCGTGTTTTTGACTCTGGCCCATGCTTTGTAATGCCATGCTTGATATTGTTTTGGCTTTATGCTTAGTATTCTTTGCTGTAGCATGACTTGTTATAAACAATTGAGATTGCTTAATGTGCCTTGGAAGGATCATGCATTGTTTTAGCATATTAAAGCATAGTATTGTGGTATTCTCCTTTGATGCTTTATTTGGGTTGACTTGGCGCATTCTCACACCATGTTATGACTATCTCAAGTCACCATAATCCTTTATGATCCTTTAGTTTTCAACTTATAGTATCACTTTATGCTTTGATTAATGATGTTTTGTCGCTTTGCATGATTATGGCCATTATTGCTCTCTTAGTTTGTCGCTCCCAGTCTTTTGCTAGCCTCCACAACAAAGTATGAGTTCCACTCATGCATCCAACTCCCTAAACCAAGTTATTCCAAAGAGTCCACCATACCTACCTATTAGCACTTGCTATTCCAAGTATATTCATGCTTTTGTTTACCTTCCAAATTCAACTTGTTATGTGAAAATTAGTGATTAAAGCTCTCACGAACTTGATGGCACACTTTACTTTTCTTGCATTTAATAAACTTGAACCATTGCGTCCATCTTTGTTGCGTATATGCTTGCGCTTTATAAGTTGAAGTTAGCAGAACCATGTATCATGGGGAACGCTTTCAACATTGCACTTGTACTTTGTACCCCGTTGATATCATGTTCTTTTGCTTATGGATCCCGGCGGTGTGAAATAAAAGTGGAACTTGTAAGATCATGGAGTTTGTATGTGTGTTATAGAAACGCCTGGACTGCTAGCCTAAGCCATGCCTAATCATGGTGGAAACTTACAGCATAACCATAATGAGCACTCTATGAAGCATCTCAATCAAAACATATGCAAATAGCAAATAAAAAGATCGATGGGATGCTCATTGTCTGCTTGCCTTGTCATTTTGATTATGGGATAGCTCCTGTATCATGTGCAAGGGGTACCCCATTGGCGGTTCTTTATGATACATATGTACTTACAATGACAAGAGCTTACTTGTGACTAAAGTTGAGTAGCATGAGGTTCGGTCTTCGTAAGTAAGGGGCATCAGATTTTGGCTTATAACTTGTCAAGCATATCTTCTTAGTTGTGTCACTTTAACCTTAATCACTTCAAGATGCATATGATACGGCAATGAGAGCTGAAAGCTAACAAGTACCATAATTTTTGGAAGCTATTTATGAAACTTGAATCCCTACTTCCTTCTATGAAGTCCTTTCTTTTACTTTTATGTTTAGTCTCCACCTTCCATCTTTATGCACCTAATTTAAGAGCATAGTGGCCATTCTTAGTTCTATGTGCATTGTCCCAAGACTTGTTGATTGATGCATAGCTTTGATATTGCTTATTTTAAACTATTTGTATCTAGTCACTCTTATGAACTTTGAAGGTGTCCTATGCATTTATGTTTGCTACTCTATGAGGGACAAGCTGCATGCCACTATGCTATGTTTTCTTTATGTAAAACAAACAAACGTCTTGCAAAGCATTGTTATTCATGAATCTTTTGTTTGTACTTTTTCATGTTGCAACATAGTTGCTTTGTCTTATTGCTAGAAATTTATCTTTCATGCTATGTTAAAGTACTATGATCCTAGCTATCTATGTTATAAATGCTTTGATCAAGTTTATGATGGTGTGATACATTGCAAATGTATCTATAATTTTTGATGTTCCATGCTTGGTTTTATCTACTTTCTTGTGTTTTGTTCCAACTTTGGAGTACTTTTCATATGATTTCTTGGACTAACCTATTAACAAGATGCCACAGTGCCAGTTGCCTGTTTTCTGCTATTTTTGGTTCCAGGAAGTCAGAAAATGAATATTCTCGGAATTGGACGAGACAAAAACCAAAGTTACTATTTTCCCGGAAGACTCACGGAGCCAGAAGGAGAGTCGGAGAGGGGCCACAGGGTGGCCACACCCCCCTTGGCGCGGGCCAGCCCAGGCCACGCCAGGGCATGGTGTGGGCCCCCTGGCTGGCCACCGACCTTGCCTCCTTCGCCTATAAGAGCCTCCCGATACCAAAACCCTAGATCGTCAATCAGAAGTCCACGAAAAGTTCCGCAGCGCCGCCACCACCGAAGGGGAGATTCGGGGGACATAAAGTCTCTGTTCCGGCACCCTGTCGGGACGGGGAAGTGCCCCCGGAGCCATCTCCATCGATCTCCACCGCCATCTTCATCACCATTGCTGATTCCCATGATGAGGAGGGAGTAGTTCTCTCTCAAGGCTAAGGGTTCTACCGGTAGCTATGTGTTCATCTCTCTCTATGCATGATCTTATTGAGATCATGAGCTTGTAATCTATAGATCTACCTTGCTACTCAAGTGCTTTAATAGATCTCTGCTCTCCCCATGTGTGTGAAGTTGACATTGTGCAGACCATGGTGGCACTTAGGCTAGAGATTACAAATACTTGTTATGAGTTATATTTGGAGTTGGATGTCTTTATGAAATTGTGGTGTTTGTTGGACTCATCTAGTACTCAAGGTGACAGTGTGGGGTTTCTAGATGGGAAAGATGAACTTTAAGGTGTGATGTTATAGCCCTACCATCGATTAGAGTGTTCAACCGGAGAGTAGTTAAGAGTAGTATCATAAAGATAAGATATTTATATGAGAGTGTTCACTAGTGAAAGTATGATCCCTAGGCCTTGTTTCTAAGCATTGATACACCGTTTGCAATTAGATCTGTTACATGTTTGCGTGCTTCCTTCTTTATTTCAGTTTGCCTTTAGTATTTTCCACACCATCAAGCTATTTTCTATCACCGTTGCCACTTATAATTATCCATACCACTTGTATTTCACTATCTCTTCGCCGAACTAGTGCACCTATACACATGACAAGTGTATTGGGTGTGTTGGCGACACAAGAGACTTCTTGTATCTTGATTGCAGGGTTGCTTGAGAGGGGATACCTTTGACCACTTCCTCCCTGAGTTCGATAAACCTTGGGTAATCCACTTAAGGGAAAACTTGCTGCTATTCTACAAACCTATGCACTTGGAGGCCCAACAACTGTCTACAAGAATAGAAGTGCGTAGACATCAAGCTATTTTCTGGGCTGTTGCCGGGGAGGTAAGGTAAAAGTTATTCACACTGGAGGATTAAAGAATAAGAACCTCCCGCGGCAAACGCCTATTTTCTGGCGCCGTTGCCGGGGAGGTAAGGTAAAAGGTACTCACATCCTCCGGTGTGAGTGCTCGAAGTTATTTCCTTTAGATTCTGCAATTTTGTCTTTTTATTTCTTGTTTTCACTAGTTAGGCTTAATGAAAAACAACAACAAAATTAGCGAGCTTTATAGTATCTATCTTGAGTTAGGACATGAAGTGTTTGAAGAGAAAATTAAAAAACCTATGGAACTTTATTTGCATGCTAATAGCAATGTTCTTAGTATGAATTCTTTGGACACCATTATTGCTAATGCTATGGAAAAGTCTAAGCTTAGGGAAGCTAGTTTTTATGAAAATGATCTTTTTAGTTCCCCAGCTTTGGAAGATAGCTATTCTATTGCTTATGATGATACCAAACCTCCAATATATGATGATTACAATGATGAATATGATATTTTTAGTCCACCTACTATTGAGGAGGAAATTAATTATGATTACAATATGCCTCCTATATTTGACGATTATGGTGATGAAAATATTAATGATAGCTATTTTGTTGAATTTGCTCCCACTACAATTAATAAGAATGACTATGTTTATGTGGGGAGTATTAATTCTTTTATGCATGTGGCTCATGATAAGAATGTTTTATGTGATAGTTATATTGTTAATTTTATTCATGATGCTACTGAAAGTTATTATGAGAGAGGGAAACATGGTTTTATGTGTCTCAATAATATTAAGTTTTCCCTCTTTATGTTGAAAATTTTGAAGTTGCACTTGTTTTGCTTTACTATGCTTATTGCTTTGTTCTCTCCTGACTTGCTTCTTTACAAGATTCCTATGCATAGGAAGTGGGTTAGACTTAAATGTGCTTTGAATTTGCTTCTTGATGCTCTCTTTTACTTCAATTCATATTTCTTATGTGAGCATCTTCTCAAATTATTATGCCTAACTTAAAGGCGTTAAAGAAAAGTACTTATTGGGGGATAACCCAAAAGTTTTAGATGAGTCTTGGAGGTTATTACTTACTTCAGTAATAACCGCTCCTTATCCTTTTTATTTGCTTTTTGTGCCAAGAGTAACCTCTAATGAGAGAGAAGTAATGATTGGGAAAGTTGCTGTCCCGAAACAGATTTCTGTGCTTCACCATAAAAATTCGTGTAAAATCTCTGAACGTCTTTTTGAGGCATGAATTTTCGTGCTTCTTACCCAGGTTGTTATATAACTTTCGTTAGTTCAACACTTTTTGATTTGAGCAACAGAAGGTCTTCGAAAAAAATCGTCTTTACCCGCTGGTCTGTTTTGACAGATTTCTGCCATTATTTGCATTTGCTTCTTGTTGGTTCCTTTTTTGAGTTATTTTGGGGATTTGAGCTTTTTGAGGGAAGTGCTACAGTAGCTTGTGTTTTAATGGAAGTTTTATTTGCGTTAGAACTGAACCTAAAGACTTATTATCTTGAGTGCACTAATGTTGCTAATAAAGATTGTGTGAAGTTTTGTATGAAGGAAATATTTCAGGTGTATGGAAAGAATGAGTAATGAGATGAAGGATGGACTAAAGCTCAATCTTGGGGATGCCACGCGTGTCACCCCAATAAATATCCAAGAAGTACAAGCGTCAAAGCTTGGGGATGCCCAAGGCATCCCCCTCTTCATCAATAAAAATCTCAGGTTTCTTCCAAACGCTTCATTTTTATTGTTTCATGCACAGTTGTGTTGTTCTTGGAGCGTCTTCTTTTTCGTTTTCGTTTTGGTTTTTCGTTTATTTTGTTTGCTTAGTTTGCTGAATAAATTGGTTGGACCCCCTCTTTCATACATTCGTTTTCAAATAATTTGGTTTGGATTGGAAAAGAGTAGGAAAGTTCATGCTTAAGTGGTAAAGAGAGCTTGTTTTTGACTGTGGCCTATGCTTTGTCATGCCATGCTTGATATTGTTTTAGCTTTATGCTTAGTATTCTTTGTTGTATCATGACTTGTTATAGACAATTGAGATTGCTTAATGTGCCTCGGATGAATCATGCGTTGTTTTAGCATATTAAAGCATAGTATTGTGGTATTCTCCTCTGATGCTTTATTTGGGTTGACTTGGCGCATTCTCACACCATGTTATGACTATCTCAAGTCACCATAATCCTTTATGATCCTTTAGTTTTCAACTTATAGTATCACTTTATGCTTTGATTAATGATGTTTTGTCGCTTTGCATGATTATGGCCATTATTGCTCTCTTAGTTTGTCGCTCCCAGTCTTTTGCTAGCCTCCGCAACCAAGTATGAGTTCCCCTCATGCATCCAACTCCCTAAACCAAGTTATTCCAAAGAGTCCACCATACCTACCTACTAGCTTATGCTATTCCAAGTATATTCATGCTTTTGTTTACCTGCCAAATTAAACTTGTTATGAGAAAACTAGTGATTAAAGCTCTCACGAACTTGATGGCACACTTTACTTTTCTTGCCCTTAATAAACTTGAACCATTGTTGTCATGGGGAACGCTTTTAACATTGCACTTTATACTTTGTACCTAGTTGATATCATGCTCTTTTGTCTATGGATGTCGTCGGTGTGAAATGAAAGGGGAGCTTGTAAGTCCATGGAGTTATGTATATGTGTTAGAGAAATGCAGGGCTGGTCTAACCCATGCTGACATGGTGGAAACCTGCAGCGTAACCATAATGAGCTGTCTATGAAGCATTCTTCTTATAAAAAAAAGTCAGATATTGAGAAAAAAGAGAAAGAAAGAAAAAGAGATTATGAAAAGAGGAAAGAGAAAAAGCACCATATTCCCATGGTAAATAAGAAGATTGCTGAGATGCTCGTTGTCCGCTTGCCTTGTCATTTTGATATGGGGATTCTTTCAGATCATCGGGCAAGGGTACCCGTTGGCGGTTCTCTATGATACACATGTACTTACGATGACAAGAACTTACGGTGACTAAACTTGAGTAGCATGAGGAGCCCTCGTATTCAAGGGACATGAGATTTCTAACTTATACTTCGTCAAGCATGTACACCATAGTTTGTTCACTTTAACCTTAATCACTTCAAGATGCTTATGATAGGGGCAATGAGAGCTGAAAGCTATAAGTACCATAATTTTTGGAAGCTCTTTATGAGACTTGAATCCCTACTTCCTTCTATGAAGGCCTTTCTTTTACTTTTATGTTGAGTCTCCACCTTCTACCTTTATGCACCTACTTTGAGAGCATAGTGACCATTCTTAGTTCTATGTGCATTGTCCCAAGACTAGTTGATTGATGCATAACTTGATATTGCTTGTTTTAAACTATTTGTATCTAGTCACTCTTATGAACTTTGAAGGTGTACTATGCATTTATGTTTTCTACTCTATGAGGGACAAGCTGAATGCCATTATGCTATGTTTTATTTATGTGAAACAAACAAACGTCTTGCAAAGCATTGTTATTCATGAATCTTTTGTTTGTGCCTTTTCATGTTGCATCATACTTTCTTTGCTTATTCCTAGAACTTTGTCTTTCATGTTATGATTGAAGTACTATGATCCTAGCTATCAATGTTTTACAAATACTTTGATCAAGTTTATGATGGTGAATGTCACCTCAAAAATTATTCTTTCTTTTTATCGCTTACCTACTCGAGGACGAGCAGGAGTTAAGCTTGGGGATGTTGATACATCACAAATGTATCTATAATTTTTGATGTTCCATGCTTGGTTTTATCTACTTTCTTGTGTTTTGTTCCAACTTTGGAGTACTTTTCATATGATTTCTTGGACTAACCTATTAACAAGATGCCACAGTGCCAGTTGCCTGTTTTCTGCTGTTCTTGGTTCCAGGAAGTCAGAAAATGAATATTATCGGAATTGGACGGGACAAAAGCCAAAGTTACTATTTTCCCGGAAGACTCACGGAGCCAGAAGGAGAGTCGGAGAGGGGCCACAGGGTGGCCACACCCTCCTTGGCGCGGACTAGCCCAGGCCGCACCAGGGCATGGTGTGGACCCCCTGGCTGGCCACCGACCTTAACTCCTTCGCCTATAAGAGCCTCCCGATACCAAAATCCTAGACGTCAATCAGAAGTCCATGAAAAGTTCCATAGCACTGCCGCCACCGAAGGGGAGATTCGGGGGACAAAAAGTCTCTATTCCGGCACCCTACCGGGACGGGGAAGTGCCCCCGGAGCCATCTCCATCGATCTCCACCGCCATCTTCATCACCATTGCTGATTCCCATGATAAGGAGGGAGTAGTTCTCTCTCGAGGCTAAGGGTTCTACCGGTAGCTATGTGTTCATCTCTCTCTCTATGCATGATCTTATTGAGATCATGAGCTTGTAATCTATAGATCTACCTTGCTACTCAAGTGCTTTAATAGATCTCTGCTCTCCCCATGTGTGTGAAGTTGATAGTGTGCACACCATGGTGGCACTTAGGCTAGAGATTACAAATACTTGTTATGAGTTATATTTGTAGTTGGATGTCTTTATGAAATTGTGGTGTTTGTTGGACTCATCTAGTACTCAAGGTGACAGTGTGGGGTTTCTAGATGGGAAAGATGAACTTTGAGGTGTGCTGTTATAGCCCTACCATCGATTAGAGTGTTCAACCGGAGAGTAGTTAAGAGTAGTATCATAAAGAGAAGATATTTATATGAGAGTGTTCACTAATGAAAGTATGATCCCTAGGCCTTGTTTCTAAGCATTGATACACCGTTTGCAATTAGATTTGTTACATGTTTGCGTGCTTCCTTCTTTATTTCAGTTTGCCTTTAGTCTTTTCCATGCCATCAAGCTATTTTCTATCACTGTTGCCACTTATAATTATCCATACCACTTGTATTTCACTATCTCTTCACCTAACTAGTGCACCTATGCACCTGACAAGTGTATTGGGTGTGTTGGCGACACAAGAGACTTCTTGTATCTTGATTGCAGGGTTGCTTGAGAGGGGATACCTTTGACCACTTCTTCCCTGAGTTCGATAAACCTTGGTTAATCCACCTAAGGGAAAACTTGCTGCTATTCTACAAACCTCTGCACTTGGAGGCCCAACAACTGTCTACAAGAATAGAAGTGCGTAGACATCATGGTGCATGTCACCTCAAAAATTATTCTTTCTTTTTATCACTTACCTACTTGAGGACGAGCAGGAGTTAAGCTTGGGGATGTTGATACGTTGCAAACGTATCCATAATTTTTTATGTTCCATGCTTGGTTTTATCTACTTTCTTATGTTTTGTTCCAACATTGGAGTACTTTTCATACACTTTCTTGGACTAACTATTAATAAGAGCCACAGTGCCAGCTGCCTGTTTTCTGCTGTTTTTGGTTCCAGGAAGTCAGAAAATGAATATTCTCGGAATTGGACGGGACAAAAGGTAAAGTCAGTTTTTCATCGAGGGACACAAGGAGCCAGAATACGAGACGAAGAGGGGACAGGGGGCCGCCACACCACCTGGCCGCGCGGCCTAGCCTGGCCCACGCCAAGGGGTGGTCTGGCCGCCTCCGGCACCCCCTCGGTCTCCCCTTCCGACTATAAGATGCTCCCAATGCAAAAACCCTAAATAGTCAAGCCTCTAGCCACGAAAAGTTTTGCAGCGCCGCCGCCACCGAAGGGGAGATTCGGGGGATAGAAAGTATCTCTTCCGGCACCCTGCCGGGATGGGGAAGTGCCCCCGGAGCCATCTCCATCGATCTCCACCACCATCTCCATCGCCGTTGCTGATTCCCATGATGAGGAGGGAGTAGTTCTTCCTCAAGGATAAGGGTTCTACCGGTAGCTATGTGTTCATCTCTCTCTATGCACGATCATATTGTGATCATGAGCTTGTAATCTATAGATCTACCTTGCTACTCAAGTGCTTTAATAGATCTCTGCTCTCCCCATGTGTGTGAAGTTGACAGTGTGCACACCAGGTGGCACTTAGGCTAGAGATTACAAATACTTGTTATGAGTTATATTTGGAGTTGGATGTCTTTATGAAATTGTGGTGTTTGTTTGAACCATCTAGTACTTAAGGTGACAGTGTGGGCTTATCTAGATGTGGAAAGCAAACTTTGAGGTGTGCTGTTATAGCCCTACCAATGATTAGAGTATCCAACCGGAGAGTAGTTCAGAAGAGTATCATAAAGAGAAGATATTTATATGAGAGTGTTCACTAGTGAAAGTATGATCCCTAGGCCTTGTTTCTAAGCATTGATACACTGTTTGCAATTAGATATGTTACATGTTTGCTTGCTTTCATCTTTATTTCGGTTTGCCTTTAGTCCTTTCCCACGTCAACCACACGCCAGCAAGCTATTTTCTGGCACCGTTACCACTTATAATAATCTATACCACTTGTATTTCACTATCTCTTTGCCGAACTAGTGCACCTATACACCTGATGAGTGTATTGGGTGTGTTGGGGACACAAGAGACTTCTTGTATCTTGATTGAAGGATTGCTTGAGAGGGAATACCTTTGACCACTTCCTCCCTGAGTTCGATAAACCTTGGGCGATCCACTTAAGGGAAAACTTGCTGCTGTTCTACAAACCTCTGCACTTGGAGGCCCAACAACTGTCTACAAGAATAGAAGTGCGTAGACATCAGACCCATATCTTGGAAACCCTAGGTTGTTATGCAAGATATATGGTAGATTTTGGTATAGGGTATTGTTGAATTGGCATAGGGATTGAGTATTGTGTTAATGTTACCAATGAGTATGTATTGAGTATGTTGACCATGGTATTGTTGTTGTGATTATTTTAGAAATGTCAAGAATTGTTCATGTTCACCATGTAGACAAGGATGCCTTTTTGAGAGGTAATATAGAACAGGACCCGGATGAGCTTGACTTGGTGTTTGAGCGTAGTCCCACCTATGCCGAGGTCTTGGAGCAAGTTAGGATTTAATTGAAATGGATGGACCCAAATGATGTTGTTGAGATGGAGGGAAGGCATAATGTGGCTTTTGGAATGCATACCCGTTGGAAGACCATGCGTATCTTCTCCGAGCCCTGTTGGGATGCATACAAGGAGGTGGTGGCGGAATCGCTAGACAAAGCTCTTGAACTATTTGCCACCAAGAAGTTTGATAATAACTTGCACTTGGATTTGAACCATCCTGCCTCCCCGTTGGGTTCTAGGAGTCCTCCACCATTAAACCAAGAGGTATTGATTGAACCTCCATTTACCCAATCATTGAGCCCGATTTCGAAGAACCAAGATGAAGTGTTGGAAGAGCAAAATGATGATTATTGGCATGATGATAATGAGGTTGAGCTCCATGACAACAATGTTGGAGATTTGGACAAATATATTACGCAAGAGAACATGGACCGTGACATCCCATATACTCAATGCTATGCATCGGACTCGGATGATGATGGTCCCGAAGAAGAACTTGACGCGGAGGGGTTCACGGCTAGAGAGGCCGAAATCCATGATACCATATTGTGGCGGGGCCATCTAGTATCTTTCTTTCGTGTTGTTAGTCTCGTGGATGAAACCATGGTTGATGACGGCAAGGGCGTAGTGCTTGGACCAAGGTCAAGTTCTTACCGGGATGGTAATCAAGAGAATAATGGCTTTACTCGCGGATCGAGGTTCAAGACTTTGTTGGAATTTAAGCAATGGATAAAGGACTTCTCGGTTACGCATCATCGCCCTTACACGGTGGTGCACTCAGACGTGAAGAAGCGTTACACGGTTAAATGCGAGGAGGATGGATGTCCTTGGATTGTGCATGCAAGACCATTTAAGGGAGGTCCAAGTTGGCACATATCTAGTTGTGTATCAACTCACATGTGCCGAGGCCCGACGGTGGATGGCAAGGATGTTAAGCACAAGCATCGATAACTCACCTCCGAGTTTATTGCTTATAGGCTTTCCAATAACATCAAGTCATTTCCAATAATGACCATCAAGATGGTCCAAGAGCTTGTGAAAGCCCTCTTTCACTACGAGGTGAAGTACGGGAAGGCATGGAAGGTGAAGCAAGCCGCATTCAAGATGTTGTACGGTGATTGGGAGGAATCTTATAACCGAATCCCTCGGTTGTTGTTAGCGATGGCCAATGTTATCCCGGGCATGATTCATGTGATTGAACCTTATGGGAACAAGACAAGGATAATGAATGGAAGAACCATTCGAGTATTTGGATGTGCATTTTGGGGTTTCGAGCAATGTGCTCGAGCTTTTGAACATTGTAGGCCTGTTATATCCGTTGATGGCACCTTCTTGACCAGACAATACAAGGGCACTATCTTGATTGCAATAGCTAGCGATGCCAACAACTGGTTGGTTCCTTTGGGTTTTGTTTTGGTTGAGGTGGAAAACAATGACAATTGGGAGTGGTTCTTCCATATTTTGAGAATCAAGGTCTTACCCGCTCAAAGGGAATTATGTGTCATCTCGGATCGTCATCAAGGAATTCTCAATGCGGTGATGCTTGACATTCCCGGGCATGTCCCATTGCACCATCGATGGTGCATGAGACATTTTGTTTCAAACTTCTATAGGGCATGCAAGAGCAAGGACTTGTCTGATGATCTACAAGATTGTTGTCTCGCTTTCACGGAGCGTCATTTCTCAAACTTGTACAGCAAATTGTTCCATAACAAAGAACTCAATGCGGGGGGCAAAGAGTTTCTCATTATGAACATTGGAGATATGGGAAAGTGGGCACGAGCTTTCGATGATGGTGGCCGGAGGTACGCTCAAATGACAAGAAATATGGCTGAATGCTTCAACAAGTTGCTCAAAGGTGTTCGCGTATTGCCCGTCACGGCAATAGTCCAATACACATTCGACAAGATGAATGAGTATTTTCTAAAGTACTCAGCTGAAACGGATAGGCAGATTGCGGGAGACTACAAGGACAAGCATAAATACAAGTTCCCACCAAAGGTTGATGATTGGATGCAATTTTAGTCAAAGAAAGCGGACTCCCAAGTTATCATGGAATTTGATAATGACGAGCTAATTTACCAAGTTATGGAGCCATGAGGAACCACGACTGATGGTGTCCAACACGGAGGTCGAGCGTTCAAGGTCTCGCTCAAAATTTGCGAGTGCACTTGTGGCAGGACATTGTTGCTTCATCTTGCTTTCTCACACTTGCTAATGGCAGCTCGAAGGTGACATGTTGATTGGAATAATCCTCTCACGGTGAGAGAGTCCGAATTCTCAATCGAGACTACTAAGAAGACATGGGCTCCTAGATTTCACCCATACCTGGACCAATCTCAATGGCTAGAGTACCATGGAATTCAAGTATGGCCCGATCTAGAATGGAAGGTCGTTAAATGTGGAAGACGCAAGACAAAGAGCTTTAGGAGTGACATGGACGGATGGGGAAGTGGTGGTGGCCGAGAAACATGCAACAACCAATTCCAAGAGCCTCATGAGAGAGGGCGGTGTGGAACGTGCAATGCTGAAGGGCATAATGCACGAAAGTGTACCCAAAGGAAGAGAGCAAAAGGAAATGAAGAAATCACAAGCCAACCAAGTGGTAGCCAACCAAGTGGTAGCCAACAAGTCCCTATCCAACCGAGTGGTAGCCAACACGTCCGTAGCTATAGCCAACAAGCGCCAACCCGAAGGAGAAATAGCCAACAAGCACCAAGTGAAAGGAGAAATAGGCAACAAGCGCCAAGTCAAAGGAGAAATAGCCAACAAGTCCCTAGCCAACCAAGTGGTAGCCAACATTTTCCTAGCCAACCAAGTGGTAGCCAACATGTTCCTAGGCAATAAGCTCCTAGGCAACAAAGAGGTCGATCACTTGGGCTTAGAAGAGGAAGAGGGCGTGGACCAAATCCGGCTAGTATGATAGGTTACTTGGCAGGACCAAATCCGTATGCTCATAGGTATAGCTAGTATGATAGGTTACTTGGCATTTCGTATGTTTCTCCATTATATGCTACTATTGCTTACTTGTTATTACTAACTTTTTCTTATAGGTATGGCTACGCAACCCAACAAGGGGAAGGGGGTGTGGGGGGGCTAATGATGATGAGACTCGTATGTTTCGCCATTATATGCTTGCTTGTTATTAATATTTCTTACTTGTTATTACTATTGCTTACTTGCGAATTTTCTTATAGGTATGGCTACTCAATCCAATGATGATGAGACACGTAGAGTGTGGGAGGAGGCTATTAGGAGGGTGAAGGAAAAGGAGAGAGACGAATGTGAGAAGAAGGAGAAAGAGGTGTAAGAGGCGAGGATGGAGGACAAGTTGCGCATGAGTCTTGAGTGGGTCACGATGCAAAGGCGCGAGAGGAGAAAGCTTAAAGAGGCCGAAGAGGAACGGCTAAGGATATTTAAGGCCAAATGGATGAAGAAATTTGAATTGTCTGCCATAAGGAAAGAGAGGGAAAATAAGCTTCATTTTGAGATGTTGGAAAATGAGGCTCGTCTCATAAGGGAAGAAAGAGCGCAAGAAGAAGAGAATAAGAAGACATTGGAGAGTAGAGCATACTTTGAGTCGGTGGTTCAATTGGCCCGTGACCTAAGGGAAAAGGAGGAAGCAAAGGAAGAAGAGAGGAAGAGGAAGGCAAATGGGAAAGGACTTTGTTCGACACAATAGAGGAAGGTCTATCATGGTTGTGAGAAGGAGAAACGAGGCTTCTATGTATGAACTATGACTATGTGTAAGATTGAGTATGTCGTGAGCTGTGACTATGTGTAAGATTGAGTATGTCGTGAACTATGACTATGTGTAAGATTGAGTATGTTGTGAACTATGACTATGTGTAAGATTGAGTATGTCGTGAACTATGACTATGTGTAAGATTGAGTATGTCATGAACTATGACTATGTGTAAGATTGAGTATGTCGTGAACTATGACTATGTGTTGTCCGTATCTATCAATAAATTTCCCGCGAAACGACATGAAAAATATACATCTGAAGTGTCACAGGAATGTGCGGCGCCACAACTCATGGCGTTTCCCATGTGCGGCGCCACAAACTCTGGCATTGCAAGTGTGGCGCCACGGCACCTAGCGCCGCACTTCGGGAGAATAATAGACAGAAGGTTCTGTCTACTTCGCATCCGAAGTGCGATGCCACCGTTCTATGTGTTGCATGTGTGGCGCCACCGCCCATGGCGCCGCACTTTAGGAGAAAAGTAGACAGAAGGTTCTGTCTATTTTTCTCCCAACATGCAGCGCCACGGTAGACGGCGTTGCACAATGTGCGGCGCCACCGATCTGTGTGTTGCATGTGTGGCGCTGGTGCCCATGGTGCCGCACTTTAGGAGAAAAGTAGACAGAAGGTTTTGTCTATTTTCTCCCAACATGCGGCGCCACGGTAGACGGTGTTGCACTGTACGGCGCCATGGCAGAAGGCGCTACGGGTGCGGCACCAGACCGTATGGATCCGCAGTTTCTTGGAGGTAGCCCAGCCCTTCCCTGTGTGCATGTGCAACGCCAGACACTACGGCACCGCAGTTTCCTAGAGGTAGCCCACCCTTCCTTGCGTGCATGTGCGGCACCAGGGACGAAGGCGTTGCACATGTGCGGCACCGTCTGCCGTGGCGCCGCACATTCCTGGTGGCTAAGGGGATCACCAACTCCCAGACGCTAGTGCATCTCAGGATGGTCACCCATCCATCTACCGTGGTTACATCTCTGGACAAGTTCCAGTTCCGGGACAAATCTACCTATCTAAGTTGGCACAAATCCTCGACGCTTCTTGCTTGATGAGGAAGTAGATAGTCTTTTGTGTACCACAAGTTCACACGAGAAAGCTAATTCAAAAGCTTGCAAGTTCACATATCATGTCTAGAGGATAACATGTTCACAACAAGGTCACGACAAGTTCATAAAGTAACAAGACCACATGATTACACGACCACAACTACTTCCCATGGGTCGTCCTCTTCCCTCGGCCCCTTCTCGTAGGAAGCTTCCTCGTGACTGGTTCCTCGTCATCATCTTCCAACCTGTAGGTCTTATTGGCCTTCTTTGCCTTTGTTTCCTTGGCCGTGGAAGGGTTGAGTGTGTAAGGCTTCTTGGGTTGCCTTGGCTTGAGCACGTAGTCAGACTACTCATGGACCTTATATCGAGTGGTCCTAGGGTTGTCAACAAAAGAACAATGGTAAGGACATATAGTAATGCAAGGGTTCATCGTACTACAATGCTTTGCTACCTCAGGTGTGTCCGCCCCATCCTCGGATGGGGAGTCATGATCGCCAGAAGGGTCAGGGGGCATGTTGGACCATGACGCAGACGGTGTTGCCACCTCGGGGTCACGACAACCTAGCAAGTTCGAAAGCCACCTTAACCGTAGGGCTTGCTTCTTAACGAAACCTCTAAACAGACTCTCTCCCTTCTCTCTACGTGGGTATGTCTCGAAAGCATCCTCACATGCATCGGCCGACTTTCTTACCTTTGCCCGCTATCATAGACAAGAGTAAACAAGTAAAGCATCCTTGCGAGGTGCGGTAAGGGGCAAGAAGGAAAACAAACATTCGACACAAATTACCACAAAGTTGACCAATGGAGCATACTCGGCTTGTCGCCCTTCTCTGACTATCCTATTGTATTGTTCAGTTGCAAGCTCATCGAATAGCAATGGCTCCTCCAAGATTTCTAAGCGGAATGTTCGTGGGTATATCTCCACCCACGTGTTGTCAAGAAACCAGGTGATGTAGTTGTTGAAAGCATCCTGATTGAACTCCCTTTCATGTGTTCCTTTTGTTTTCTTAGCCTCAATCACACACCTCTTGAATTTTTCAATGTACTTCCTATGAAGCTTGTCCCAATCCTTCTCCTTCATCTGCTTCTTCCTGTCCAAGCTGCACAACAAGAAGTGATTAAGCGTTATTTGTCGAAAGATATTACATCACAGGTGAAGGCAATTGATATGTTACCTATGGAGCCCTATGTACATGTCCTTCCACTCGGGCGGGTTCACCTGAAATAACCCAAACTGGGTCATGACACGCTGTGGCTGGTGATGCTCAACCGCCTGATACGTTGCTAACGTATCTATCATTTTTTATGTTCCATGCTTGGTTATTATCTACTTTCTTATGTTTTGCCCACACTTTGGAGTATTTCTATACACTTTCTTGGACTAACCTATTAACAAGATGCCACAGTGCTAGTTGCCTGTTTTCTGCTGTTTTTGGTTCCAAGAAAGTCAGAAAATCAATATTCTCGGAATTGGACCGGACAAAAGCCAAAGTTGATATTTTACCGGAGGACTCACGGAGCCGAAGGCAGAGGCGGAGGGGCCAGGCGGCCACACCATGTGGTGGCGCAGGCTAGCCCTGGCCGCGCCACTAGGTGGTGTGGGCCCCCTGGCCGCCTACCAACCTTGCCTCGTCGCCTATAAGATGCCTCCCGATGCAAAAACCCTAAATAGTCCAGCCTCCAGCCACGAAAAGTTCCACAGCGCCGCCGCCACCGAAGGGGAGATTCGGGGGACATAAAATCTCTGTTCCGGCACCCTACCAGGATGGGGAAGTGCCCCCAGAGCCATCTCCATCGACTCCACCAACATCTCCATCGCCATTGCTGATTCCCATGATGATGAGGGAGTAGTTCTTCCTCGAGGCTAAGGGTTCTACTGGTAGCTATGTGTTCATCTCCCTCTATGCATGATCATATTGTGATCATGAGCTATGTAATAAAGTAGATCTACCTTGCTACTCAAGTGCTTTAATAGATCTCTGCTCTCCCCATGTGTGTGAAGTTGACAGTGTGCACACCATGGTGGCACTTAGGCTAGAGATTACAAATACTTGTTATGAGTTATATTTGGAGTTGGATGTCTCTATGAAATTGTGGTGTTTGTCAGAACCATCTAGTGCTCAAGGTGACAGTGTGGGGTTATCTAGATGCGGAAAGCGAACTTTGAGGTGTGATGTTATAGCCCTACCATCGATTGGAGTATTCAACCGGAGAGTAGTTTAGAGTAGTATCATAAAGAGATGATATTTATATGAGATTGTTCACTAGCGAAAGTATGATCCCTAGGCCTTGTTTCTAAGCATTGAATCTTCGTTTGCAACTAGATTTGTTACATGTTTGCTTGCTTCCATCTTTATTTCAGTTTGCCTTTAGTCTCTTCCACGCCATCAAGCTATTTTTTAGCACCGTTGTCTTATATCCATACCACTTGTATTTTACTATCTCTTCGCCGAACTAGTGCACCTATACACTTGACAAGTGTATTGGGTCTGTTGGGGACACAAGAGACTTCTTGTATCTTGATTGTAGGGTTGCTTGAAAGGGGATACCTTTGACCACTTCCTCCCTGAGTTCGATAAACCTTGGGTGATCCACTTAAGGGAAAACTTGCTGCTATTCTATAAACCTCTACACTTGGAGGCCCAACAACTGTCTACAAGAATAGAAGTGCGTAGACATCAAGCTATTTTCTGGAGCCGTTGCCGAGGACTGAAGAAGAAGAAGCTCCCACATCAACCACGCGCTAGCAAGTATTTTCTGGCACCATTGCCGGGGAGGTAAGGTAAAAGGTACTCACATCCTCCGGTGTGAGTGCTCGAAGTTATTTCCTTTAGATTCTGCATTTTTTTCTTTTTGTTTCTTGTTTTCACTAGTTAGGCTTAATGGAAAACAACAACAAAATTTGAGAGCTTTATAGTATATATCTTGAGTTAGGACATGAAGTGTTTGAAGACAAAATTAAAAAACCTATGGAACTTTATTTGCATGCTAATAGAAATGTTGTTAGTATGAATTCTTTGGACATCATTATTGCTAATGCTATGGAGAAGTCTAAGCTTGGGGAAGCTAGTTTTATGAAAATGATCTTTTTAGTTCCCCAGCTTTGGAAGATAGTTATTCTATTGCTTATGATGATACCAAACCTCCAATATATAATGATTACAATGATGAATATGACATTCTCATTCCACCTACTATTGAGGAGAAAATTAATTATGATTACAATATGCCTCCTATATTTGATGATTATGGTGATGAGAATAATAATGATAGCTATTTTGTTGAATTTGCTCCCACTACAATTAATAAGAATGACTATGTTTATGTGGAGAGTATTAATTCTTTTATGCATGTGTCTCATGATAAGAATGTTTTATGTGATAGTTATATTGTTAATTTTATTCATGATGCTACTAAAAGTTATTATGAGAGAGGTAAACATGGTTTTATGCATCTCAATAATATTAAGTTTCCCCTCTTTATGTTGAAAGTCTTGGAATTGCACTTGTTTTACTTTACTATGCTTGTTGCTTTGTGCTTTCATGACTTGTTTCTTTACAAGATTCCTATGCATAGGAAGTGGGTTAGACTTCAATGTGCTTTGAATTTGCTTCTTGATGCTCTTTTTTATTTCAATTCATATTTCTTATGTGAGCATCTTCTCAAACTATCATGACTAACTTAAAGGCGTTAAAGAAAAGTACTTATTGGGAGATAACCCAAAAGTTTTAGATACATCTTGGAAGTTATTACCTCTGTAATAACCGCTTCTTATCCTTTTTATTTGCTTTTTGTGCCAAGATTAACCTCTAATGAGAGAGAAGTAATGCTTGGGGAAGTTGTTGTCTCGAAACAGATTTTTGTGCTTCGCTATAAAAATTTGTGTAAAATCTCTGTATGTTGTTTTGAGGCGTGAATTTTTGTGCTTCTGACCTAGGTTGTTATCTAACTTCCGTTAGTTCAAAACTTTTCGATTTGAGCAACAGAAGGTCTTCAAAAAAATGGTTTTTACCTGCTGGTCTGTTTTGACAGATTTCTGTCATTATTTGCATTTGCTTCTTGTTGATTTCTTTTTGAGTTCTTTTTGGGGAATTGAGCTTTTTGAGGAAAGTGCTACAGTTGCTTGTGTTTTAATGGAAGTTTTATTGGTGTTGAAACTGAATCCAAAGACTTATTATCTTGAGTATACTAATGTTGCTAATGAAGATTGTGTGAAGTTTTGTATGAAGGAAAAAATTCAGGTGTATGGAAGGAATGATGTAATGAGATGAAGAATGGACTAATGCTCAAGCTTGGGGATGCCACGTGTTTCACCCTAAGAAATATCCAAGAAGTACAAGCATCAAAGCTTGGGGATGCCCAAGACATCCCCTTCTTCATCAATAAAAATCTCAGGTTTCTTCCAAACACTACATTTTTATTGTTTCATGCACAGTTGTGTTGTTCTTGGAGCGTCTTCTTTTTCGGTTTTTGTTTTGATTTTTCATTTGCTTGGTTTTCTTAGTTTGCTGAATAAATTGGTTGGACCCCCTCTTTCATGCATTGGTTTTAAAATAGTTTGGTTTGGATTGGAAAGAGAGTAGGAAACTTCGTGCTTAAGTGGTAAAGAGAGCTTGTTTTTGACTGTGGCCTATGCTTTATCATGCCATGCTTGATATTGTTTTGGCTTTATGCTTAGTATTCTTTGTTGTAGCATGACTTGTTATAAACAATTGAGATTGATTAATGTGCCTTGGAAGAATCATGCGTTGTTTTAGCATATTAAAGCATACTATTGTGGTATTCTCCTTTGATGCTTTATTTGGGTTGACTTGGCACATGCTCACACCATGTATGACTATCCCAAGTCACCATAGCCTTTATGATCCTTTAGTTTTCGACTTGTAATATCACTTTATGCTTTGATTAATGATGTTTTGTTGCTCTACATGATTATGTCCATTATTGCTCTCTTAGTTGGTCGCTCCCATTCTTGTTTCTAAGCATTGAAACTTCGTTTGCAACTAGATTAGAGTGTTCAACCGGAGAGTAGTTTAGAGTAGTATCATAAAGAGAAGATATTTATATGAGAGTGTTCACTAGCGGAAGTATGATCCCTAGGCCTTGTTTCTAAGCATTGAAACTTCGTTTGCAACTAGATCTGTTACATGTTTTCTTGCTTCTATCTTTATTTCAGTTTGCCTTTAGTCTCTTCCACGCCATCAAGCTATTTTTTAGCACCGTTGTCTTATATCCATACCACTTGTATTTTACTATCTCTTCGCCGAACTAGTGAACCTATACACATGACAAGTGTATTGGGTGTGTTGGGGACACAAGAGACTTCTTGTATCTTGATTGCAGGGTTGCTTGAGAGGGGATACCTTTGACCACTTCCTCCCTGAGTTCGATAAACCTTGGGCGATCCACTTAAGGGAAAATTTGCTGCTGTTCTACAAACCTCTGCACTTGGGGGCCCAACAACTGTCTACAAGAATAGAAGTGCGTAGACATCACCGCCCACATGCATACCATGGGGCAACGCATTAGCCACATATGGGCTTCTTCCGTGCACTTCGGGTTAAGCACATAGTCGTCTGGGACACCAAAGTTCCCCCTTGGACCGTATGGCTCCCAGGTCACCTGCAACATACCACACTCATGTCAAGTGCAAAGATTACACATTAATAACATAATATTGACCGCACGCTAGGAAATTACCTGATCCATGGTTATCGTGTCAAACTCGTTGGTGTACCTCCTGTACGCCGCCACAAGATCGATTGGGGGATCGGAGACCACATCCCACTTGTAAGCCCATGTGGGGAGCGGGAGGTTGTTGCCATCATCAACATAAGGGTTGTAGCTCAACAATCTCGGCCGTCCAACTAGGAAGCGTTCCTAGCTCCACACCGAAAGAAGGAGCAAACAACCACCGATGCATCCTCGATTGCGCTCCTAAGACAGACATCATCCAGCTGCATATGAAGTGATACACCGTTTAGTAAGAACAGTATTTTTTGAGGCCATGGAAACATAGACAACTTCGTAAACAAGCGATTACCTGACGGTACAACCAAGCCAATGCCGCCGAACCCCAACTGAAATCTGAGTTAAAAACTATGAGCACCTTAAGCCAATGCCACTGAGCATGATCCCCACTTCTGTCAGGAAAGAGAGTCCTCGTGATGATGTAACACATACACGGCGTGCGTCATATTTGTGTCCTCGACATCCTCGGGGCAGGTCTTGAAATTCTGTCTGATCCAACTGAAAGTGGCCCCTGCAGTGACCCTCAGTGTTTCCCCTTCATATTTATAACCTCGGGTGGATCCTTCCCTATAAGGCTGACCATCTGCTCACGCCACCCCTTTGAATCTGTGCTTATGCACACAGGGTTTCCCTAGATTGGGAGTGCTAGGATCATGCTCATGTCCTGCAAGGTCACCGTAGTCTCACCGGTCCTAAGGTGAAATGTGTGTGTCTCCGGTCTCCACCGGTCGACAAGCGCGGTGATAGCAGCGGGGTTGAACTTCGGTGTCGACCGAGTGACCATGTGGATAAAGGGGAGGACTCCTAGCTTCTCAATGTACGGAGTGTACCGCTCATCGTAAGTCAAGTTCTTGGCCGACGAGACCTCGTGATACCTAAGTCGAAGAGGTACAAGCTCCTACAAACATACAATAACCAAGGTAAGATTTACATCTCAACAAATCGGAACAATAGGAACTACCGTGTGGTTTTTTCTAGTACCTGTCTCTTCTCCGATAACTTGTAGGAACGGTGTTGAACATCGTAGTGAGGATTGAGAAGATCCATCCTACATTTCAAATAGATACCATAAGAACAATTATTCTCACATAAACATATATTCCACTTTAGCAAAAGTATGCTTGCAATATTACAAATATCCCACCATAATCTATCTATAGTTGTACATTGAATAATTATTATAGCATTTATGAGGATTGCAAAATATCATCTATCATCTAACATAATTAAAGAGAAATTGCTACTATGAACCACATATACGTATATATTGGGTTTGTATGCTAAAATAACCAACTAAAGTTCTACCATTGAATACTAAGCTATTGTTATAACTAAAGGTCAAATAAACATAAGAATGCTTCATACCAATCTCTAAATCCAATTGAAACTAGGGTTTCACCGAAATTTCAAGAAAAGGGGACAAATACAAAGAAAAATTCAGATAGAACTGAGAGGATTGAGAGAAAATACCTGGGGAAGGGATTAGGAGCAAGATTCTTGGAGGAATACTCAGATCTGGCAGTTTTTGGAGAGGGGGATCACATGGAGTCGCCACCACAGCCGCCGCCACCTCTCTATTCGTGGATGGGGAAACTGGCCTCTGGGCCGGGCTGGGGCGGCCGCGCGCGCTGGTACAAGACCTAAAGTGCGGCGCCACCGGCTATGGCGTTGCATATAGCAGTGCGGTGCCGTCGTGTGTGGCGCCGCATTTACGAAGTCGGGCCCCACGACGCCACGCTAGCAGCCGTGCGACACCACGAGTCATGGCGTTGCGCTTCAGAGTGCGGCGGCGTCGTTCACGGAGCTGTAAAAAGGGTTAGTTCCGTAAATTTGTTGTGGTCCGAGTTTATTTCGTGAATTTGTTATTTATTTAGGCTATTTTTGTTCAAATTCCCCTGTTGGTAAGCGAGTGCGTAAGCCTGCCAGCCGGCGAGTCCTGGGACTCTTGCTGTGCACTCATGGAGTTCTTCTTCTATTAAAAAAAAGGCAACGGGTTGGTCTCATAGTCATCCCGTTCATTATAGTCGATTTTTTTTCATACCGTTCATCTGGATCCCCTCCTCGTCCGAATTTCCACCATAAGTTGTACATAACAATATGAATTTCCACCATAAGCTGGACAGAACAAGAAACAGAGGTTATGCCGATGGCCAAACGATGGGACAATCAGCATGTGCCCTAAATGCTACGGCTGGGAAAAACCATAGACACAGTACCGATGGTCACCATCGACTTAACGAAGCCGTCAGCAAAGGTCGCAGCCACGTAGCTGTCGTCTGACGGCGTTAGGCATACGCCGACGGCCCTGACAGAGAGCCGTCGGCATATCCCATGTTTTCTATGCCGACAACAATGCCATCTACATAATTCTTTTCCCTTTTTCCATTTAGGCCCTATTTGGAACAAAGGAAAAGTGTAAAAGATTTATAGGATATGATTTCTATAGGAAAATTTCCTATAGTACCATTTGGATCAAAGGAATAGAACTCCTAGATTCCTTTGAAATTCCTACGGAATTGGCTATTTCATCGGAATTTTGAAGGAAAACTTTTCGTCTCCTTGTGTCCACACTTCCTACGTGACATCCAAATGATTTCCTTTGATTTAGTTACCTTTGCCATTGATTTTTTTTCTGCATGGTACTTGTACTTTGTGGTGACATGTCACATACTTTGGAGGTTCACCGGATTCTATGGTAAACCTAGATGGGTTGATAAGCATCTATCATGGGATCGGATCAGAGAGTTGAAGGAATTAACTAGTATGCCCTGGGTGATCATGGGAAACATCAATGAGATTTTATATCTATTTGAGAAAGAAGGAGGTAATCCTCGGCCAAGTCATTTCATGAATGCTTTCCATAATGTACTGATTGATTGTGGCTTGTGTGATCTTGGTCATGTGAGAGACAAGTTTACTTGGCATAGAGCAGGAATCAGTGAACGATTGGATCGTGGGTTAGCAAATGATACATGGTGATTAAAGTTTGTTGATGCAATTTTAACTAACTTTGATTATAGCAGGTCAAACCAGTGACCTATTTTTGCTAAGTTTTTGGGAGGAACAAGCTGAAGCAATGTAAGGCCCATCTATTTTACGTTTTGAGGCCTGCTGGTTAAAGGAGAAGAATTTTCATGAGATTGGGAGGCCTCGACCCATTAGGTTTTTTTCTTCATTTGCTTTTATTCCTTTTATTTTCTGATATTTTTTATATCTTTTCATTTAAGACTCTAAATTGATTCAAATAAATATTGTATTCAGGACATTGTGGAACACCTTTTCCAGCCCAACAAAATACAAACTTGATTTTCCATTAAAATCCTTAATAGATGTAAATAGAGAATTTCAAATAGAATTTTGATAAATGTTTTGGATGATGCAATGCACATGATCTCTATAAAAAAGTTCCCATTCTAAAAATTAGGATGCTACAGAAACCGTCAAAACGATAGAGCAAATAAAACAAAACAAAATGAACATAGAAAACAAACAGGCGAAATAGTCTTAGGCGTTTCATAATTTATTTCTGGTGTGTTTGCATTCGACAGAGAATCAAATATCTGTCAGCCACTTCACAAGGCCAAGACCACGAAAGTACCTGCCTTTTGTCTTTCTCTTTTCGCGAGTCATTCCCGGACGACACGAAGTAGTCTACTACTAGCTGTCACGATCGATATGGCTATCAGAAAGAAGCCAAGGAAAGACAATGCAACCTGTGGGGCACGTCACACGCGTACCGCGAAGATCGGCGCACTTTTGCTTCTTCTATCTCCACGCCGGTCGGTCGGTACGCGCTGCAAGACCACCCAAGTGTGCATGGGTAACATGACAGTGATAGCGTGACACGGACAAGACGAGGTTCGGTAACAAACGTTTGCAAGTACTGTTCCAGTATCTTCCTCTATCACGAGTTGCAATTGTGAAAACAGATGTCTCATCGGCGTCACGGGACTTTTCGTTGTTAAATATTTTCTAGAAGTAAAATTATTCGTTTGTTCGGGCTAGACAGGCCATGCGTTTTCGCAGCAAAATTGTAGAGCGGCCACCCACGATTTGTCTAGCCAAATAAGTGATGTTACCCGGGCTCTCACGCGACGCGAGATCGGAAGCTAGCACTGTACGAGATAAGGAAAGAATCACAGAAATGAAGTGTGGATTGCACAATAATTTCATGATCCAAACACAGGAGAGAGCATGTGCAGATGCAGCCTGCCTGGACCATCACATGCGTGCATGGCTATACCATTCCATATTTCCCCCTATGCAGCACCGAATTTCGGATGGCCCCGCCCCCCCCCCCACACACACACACACACAGCTGTAGCACATCGCAGTTGCAATGTATTTATGGAGAACACCAGCTTCACACGCTTTGCGAAAGTGCGAAGAATTGTATTGGGCGACAAATTTCCGTCCTGAGGGCACGCACACAGAAAACTGAAATCTAAAACAACTAACGAATTGAGAATATGTATGTACTAGTAGGCGGCTAACCGTTGGAAAAACAAAAAATAAGAAAGTCAAGGAATCTTACGGTCCCATTGTCAAGGAACAGAGAGAAGACATTTGATCTACCGGCGGCACAGAGAATTTACAAGAATATATAACGCCGCATTCTCTACGGAAATAATCTCACCGAAGAATGTTTTTATGTTTGTTTATACTGCACAAGTTCGGGGCTCGGCAGGAAATGGCACTGCACAAGTGCACTGAATTGGTAAACCTTAGCTTCTTGCCAACTGATACTTCCTCCGTCCCAAAGCTTAAGGCATATAACTTTTTTTAAAAGTTAAGCCATATAAAGTTTGATCAAACTTTTAGAAAAAACTATCAAGAATTATTATATTATATAGATACCATGTGAAAATATGTTTTAGGATGTATGAAAGGGTATAGATTACATAGTGTAAATATTAATATTTTTCTCTAAAAACTTGGTCAAATTTTAGTTGGTTTCACTTTTAAAAAAAGTTATATGCCTTAAGCCTTTGAATTGAGGTAGTAATAAGTACAATATAATCTCTTAATATAGACAAGTGTGTGTGGTTATCATTTTTTTAAACTAGGCAAGAGGCTTGCCATTTATTGATAAAGTAGAAGAGAGATGATCGGTTTATGAGGCAAAAACCGATACAACACAACACTACACGTCGGCCCCGAGGCCGTGCACCACACGAGTCGACGGCCTAGACACCCAAGTGGCCAAGGCCGACACCCAAAATACCTTCAACGCTATAAGGCGGATGCAAAACACGAAGCCGCCGCTCCGACAACCACGCCGACCCCCAGGGGCGCGCACCACCTACTCGCAGACGAAGATCGCCGCCGCCAACCACCAAACTCACTCCATTGTTCCCTCCAGCCAGCGGAACATCCAAGACGAGGCCTCAAGAGGCAAAACGACGCAAGAGCGCCACCCTCGCCCGATCCCGCGTGGGATCAGGGTTTCCCCAGGAGAACCCGGGTGGAGAAGCGGCACCACCGCCACAATGATGCCTTCAAGAAGGATACGGCGCCCGAGGGCATCGCTGTCGTCGGTCCCCGGCAGACAGCCGAGACAAGTGCGTGGGGTTATCATGAAACTTCTATTGCTAAGAAATAGAAGTTCTAAAACCCATCACGGTTGCTTTCCTCCCTGGCGACACCACCAGTCCATCCCATCTCCGACGGTCTTAGGGTCACGGAGACGTGGCGGGCCATGGCCCCTCGCCGACAGGATGTTTCGTGTTTTGTTCAGACTGTTCTTAGTGTCTTTTTTAAAATGTTGAGGTGACAGCTACATCCCGGAATCAGAATAAGATCCTCCCCGTCCTATTCTCGCTCTCGTGGTGCGACTAGCATTCGCGGAGGGTACGTGGAGTCGTCTGCCCGACAAATCTTCTGGGATCCGTCGTTTTTTATATCCGTTGGTGTGGTCTGAGGTCAAGCTCTTGCGATTTACATTTTTCATCTTCGATGATGGTGGATGCACTGGTGCGTTGTTCCTTTGGGGTCTTAGCATAACAACTTTTTAATTGTCTACTACAACAAGCTTTATTAGGACAAGTTTTACCCGGCTCCGGTTATAGAGGAGCGAGGAGGGTGACACGCCTTCAGCTTGTGCCAGTGTATGTAGTCGTGGTTAGGTGGTTCAATAATCTCTTATTTGTACTCCCTCCGATCCATATTAGTTGACTCGAATTTGTCTAGATTCGGATGTATCTAGACATGTTTTAGTACTAGATATATTCGAATCTAAATAAATCCAAATCAACTAATATGTGTCGGAGGGAGTAATAGATAGGTGGAATTTTGAAAAAAATAGAAGTTTTTTTAGCTGGGGAATCAGCACTTGATGAAATGGTGCAGGTCGTCCTGGTTCAATTCCCAACGGGCCCCACTCGCACGGTCGCACCGCACCAACAACCACCGAGCACTCACCTCATCTTCCCTGGCTTAACTGCAATCCCTGTGGGAACGGCGCGCTGGCAGGTAACGATAGCCACCACCCCTACAATACCGCGCCGTCCTCGCTGGCCGCGGCGAGAAGCCGCCCGCGCCACCTTTAAAGCCGCCCAAGCCCACCAGTCCACTACCATTCCCCCCTCTCTCTTTCTCCCTCCTCCATCCACGCCGCTCTCTCGCCCGCCGCCACACAACACCAGGCTCCTCTCCTTCGACCATGGCGTCGCGCTCCGCCCCCGCCTTCGTCGTCCTGGCCCTCCTCGCGCTGGCGTCCGGCGCGGCGTCGCAGGCGCCGGCGGCGGGACCGGCTGGGCCGGACTGCAGCGCGGCGCTGACGGGCCTCGCCGGCTGCCTCACCTACATCACGCCGGGGAGCACGCAGAGCAAGCCGCCCAAGGAGTGCTGCACCGGCGTCAAGGCCGCGGTCGCCAGCCCGGCCAGCGTCTCCTGCCTCTGCGACGCCTTCCGCACCAACTACGGCATCCCCTTGAACCTCACCCGCGCCGGCGGCCTCCCCGCCGCCTGCGGCAGCAACCCGGACGCCTTCAGCAAGTGCAACAGTGAGCCATCTTCTCCTTCTGATTTGTTCTTTTTCCTTCGTATTGTTCTCTTTGTTTGTGTAATGTTCCTCTGATTTTAATTTTGTATATTTCCTGCAGTTCAATTGCCCAGCGCCCCTCATGCCGCACCTACTCAAGGTAACTCTCCTCTTTTTTCTTCTTATTTACAGTCAGTAAATTGTGAATCACTCTCTTTATTCCTGTAGATCCGTGTAAACGTGCGTTATTTCGATCGAGACATGTTCTAATCTGAACGGATAAAAAATAAGATCCAGAGCCGAGTTATCTCTATCCGCATTTTCCACCGAGTTTAAGGGGAAAAAAACATGTAAATTTCCCCGGCCATACAGAATTTTACTGGGCACCTCTACCATCTGCTTACTAGTACTAGTGTTATCTTGGCAGTGATCTGCACGCCAGAAGACAATTATTTTTTGAGAACTTCAGGAGGGCATGATGTTCTTTGAGATTCGTATAATGAGATTGGTCCATAGAAAACCTTCAAAATAATAATTTGTATAAACCATCACTATATTCTATTCCTATATATGAAGCTCTACTGTCATAGTCGTGGCGCTATCAATTTCAACCAGATGTTGCAATTAATCAGGCACACAACAGAATTGACAAACCACTAAAAAAATATATAATGATGGATGGCATCCACTAAACGTTTGAAAGCGACAAGAATGTGTCAGATGCTAAAAGATGTGACTTGTGTAGGTGAGTCAATTTTTATTAAATCATGCAGTGCTCACCTCTGAGAATATTTCACCTGTGTGATCTGAAAGCTGAGTCCAGCGCCTGTAGATAAATTATCCGATCTGACAGAGAAAATAGGGTTTTACTACTTTACTGCCTGAAGTTCTGAACTGAACAAATGCTTGTTTCTGTTTTTATATCCTCTGAATCTTACTTTCATCTCACTAGTCTGAAATCTTAATCTACCTTGCAGCGCCTTCAGCAACTTCCGGATCAACACCAGGAACCGTCAGCCCAGGTCCAGCAAAGTCGGGAGCCACCCGATCTCCGGTTTCGGTGGCAACCCTCGTCCTAGCTGCCTTGGCGGCGCCTCTTCTGTCCTACTACCACCTCTGAAGATTAGATTCGTTGCACGATTTGTTCCATGGATGGTTGGATTACTGTGATGTGTATGGGCATTGCTCCCTGATTTAGTGACTACTTTGTGGAGAGACCCTTTTTCTGCTACTAGCTTGTTCATTTTAGTTTACTATTGCCTGAACTATGAACCCTTCTTGGCACCAAGTAGTTGTACTATATTTGTGTGGTGTCTTTGGAATAAATTTGAAAAAAGTTGTGCCGATTGATTGTGAATTTGTGATGCATTGCTCTGTTTCTTTGGGTATCACAAAATGTACTAATTGGAGGCCAGTTATAGATACCCACGATTACAAGTGAGACTGCACATACAGGATACAACGCTGGAAACTCATGAAACAAGAGAACTCAAATGAATCCTGCTTCAGAAGTAATGTACTACTAACACGGATACCACTCAAGACAAGGCCAACGCAGATGCTGAACAATGCAGAACAAATGTACGAATACAATACTTTTTTTTTAGAATATATGAATACAATACTGTAAAAGCACGAGTGTGGGGATTGTTTTGGCCAAACAGAACACTTCAACATCAATGGTATTCATGTTTTAAAACGAAATGGATGAAATCTCTTGCAGTATTTGAGTTGCAATAACAGAGGCGAAACATCAACAATGACACTAGTACTAGCTGCAATTGGATATTCATTTCATGCAAGAATTAGCAGTTCAAGAGACCCATAGAAGCACACATCCGATTCTAATCATGTTTGACAGGATGAGGAAAAAAAAGCTAACGAGTGGACTCGGACTGAATCTGAATTGTTCCATGAAGATTTGTTGCATTGATTACTGTAATTTGTATGGGCATTGCTTTGTGATTTACTGATTACTTTCTGGAGAGACCTTCTTCTGCTAGTTTGCTTATTTTAGCTTACTGTTGTCTGAAGTATGAAACCATGAATCCTTCTTGGCACCAAGTAGTTGTAGTAGTACTATATTTGCATGGTGTCTTCAGAATAAAGTTGATATAACGCCACAGCTAGGGTTGTGTCGATTGGTTGACATGCAGTGCCATGTTCCTGATAACACTTACTTGGCGTTAGTGGGTTGTAATACACAGCGCTAATTGGAGGTTAGTCGTATTTAAGCACCCACAAGTGAGAATACACTTACCGGCATACATGATTCAGCACCAAGAAACTCAGGAAACAAGAGAAAACTCGAAGAATTATGCTTCACAAGAAACGATACCACCCACAAAGAAGACCAAATCATACGCTGCTGAAGAATGTATGGAGTAGAACAAATACATGTACTCTCTCCGTTTTAAAATATAAGATGTTTTAGTTTTGTAAAGCAAATGTACCTAGACTTCTTTTAGTATGTAGGTTCACTCAGTTTTAGAGTGAATCTACACACTAAAAGAAGTATAGATACATTTTCTTAACAAATCTAAAACATCTTATATTTTGAAACGGAGGGGATAGCTGTGGACAAAATAGCGCATGCACCAGGAGATGAATACTGCTCAAGAACGCAGAACAAATATAGGATGTTGTTTTAACCAAACACCACACTGTTAAGATCAAATCCATTCAAGTTCTAACCGAAATGTTGCTAGTGAAATCTGTAATGACTCAACCATGTACTGAGAAATCGATCAACAGCCAAACATCAACAATGATACATGCTAGATACGGAGTAATCATGTAGCTGCAAACTGGAGTAAAATATCCACTTCATGCAAAAAAATAGCAGTTCAAGATCCATAAACCCGGTTCTGATCATCTCTAACCCGTGCAGAAAAATCAAGCTAAGCAGTGAATCTACGTTGACCACTAAATTCTACTAAAGAGGAACATGCATATATATCCTACTCGATAAGTTCATCGTGATAGACATGAGGACGACGCACGGAAGTTGATTAGTGAGCAGATTCGAACTGATTCTACCGGATACAACTAGCAGACAGATCAACCATCAATAGACTAGTAATAAGGATTTCAGAGGACACGGCATTCGATCGACAGATCTCGGACAGGAAAGCTCAGGAACGTACGGCGTGGGGGTCTGGGGAGGCCGGCCTCCTAGTCCCCGAAGGCCCAGGCATGCTCCGCAGCCATCTCCGCCTCCTCCTCCGGGGTGAAGTCGTTTTCGATTCCAAGAGTCGCGCGGATCTGCTCAGTGGTCCTGCCCTCTATCAGGTCGGCGACCGCCTTGCAGATGAGGTCGAGGAGCCCCTCGTAGTCGAGGTAGTTGGCGGCCAGAATCACGTCGAAGAGGTCGTTGACGTCGAGCTTGCTGACGAACTCCTTGTCCCAGCGGCGGACATCGGGCTCCGAGTCCATCCGCAGGTGGTTGTCGCAGTACTCGATGACCTTGGCGAGGGTGCTCGAGTGGACGTTGGGGAGCGGGACGGTCTCGTCGGCGTCGCCCTTGTCGACCACGTCGGCGATGGCCTTGAACAGCTTCGCCACCTCCGCTGGCACCTCGAAGATCTGCTCGTCGCTGGACTTCAGCTTGACGGTCCTGCCGTCGTCCGCCGCCGTGGGCCTCCCTCCCTTCCCCTTCCCCTTCCCCTTCTCAGCCGCCGCCGCCACCGGTCCCTTCCCCTTCACGGCCGCCGGCCCGCCGCCGCCGCCGCCGGTCCCTTCCCCTTCTCGATCGCCATCTCTGCGACTCTGCCGGTCCCTTCTCCCTCGCTATCTCTCTCGCTCACTTGCCAATGCCGGCCCGACGAGATCAGTGTGGCGTTCAGCGTTCACGGTGGAAACGGGGGGGAGACGAGATGAGCCGACCCGGAATGATCAGTGTTGTGCTCACGGAGTTGGTGCGGACGTGTGGGTGCGGAGAGGACATAGACATATACACGCGCTTCACGGCCATCACGGATTTGGGTCGGGTCCCATGCCCCGCTATCGTTAACTGCCGCGCCCGGTTCACAGGGATGTTGGCTTACCAAGCAAGACTCGTAGCCTGCCAAGTGGGGTCCAGATTCTAGCCTCTAGCCTGGGTAGTTACTTCTCTTTCTTGTTCCGCACGAATGGTTAGTTTAACTTCACGAATGGTTAGTTGCTCGTCAATTCTGTTTTAATGGCTCGTCATACTATTTTTTTTATTTTTTGAGACAGCTTAGTAGATTTTATTGATCATATAAGATGTTCACATGAGTACTTCAAAGTAGAGAGGGTCCATGTGGCGACCAACCCCTTGAAAAACCAAATATCTAGTTAGATTGTGGGCTTCGAAATTAGAGGCTCGACCATGGAACACAAACTTGCACCTCTCGAACTAGAGACAACACGCCCTCTGATCTTGCTAATGATAGCAGATATCTTCCCAAGTTTCTTTCAACAATATCAGAGGCCACCGACTTGTCATCGGAAGCAAGGTGGACTTCCATTATCCCTAGATATCGTGAGCCAGTGCCAAGGCTTATCGACACGCTAGGGATTCTAGGATTGTCGGATCAGTAATCCCTTGAAAATAATTACCGACACTCTAAGGTAGATTCATTGCTGTTTCGACAAGCCCGCCACAACCACTCTTTATCTTGGAGGGAGGCATCTGCTCTAGGGGAAAGATGTAAGCAAATAAGATGAAATTTTCCCTCTACCATATCCTCAGTGGATTCATAAATGGGTATATCATACCACAGTTTGGAAATGAAAAAGACATGGACTTGGGACGGAAACAAAACTAATCGGATAGTTACGCACCTAATTCCGAATAACCATACAGCCAAAACTATCGATGAATTAAACAAAAATCTCATAGAATAAACAATGATAATACGATAAAAATGAATAATATAGCATGAACACATGCACAATAATGTAAATACATGACCTAAGGTACACCCACCCATGTTTCAATAGCTTAGTAGCCTAATAATTTGTAACCTATAGGGTAAAATAACTATCGTCTTTTGTGATGCATTGTGTATTTTGCCTACAATCTCTCCCCTCCGGCTAATGTAACAAATATGTTTGAGAATTGGTTAAATGAAGTTGATAGGGCATCTAAGGGTATAATGTTTGGGAATTGGTTAAATGAAGTTGATAGGGCATCTAAGGGTATAATTCGCATCGGTATTTCGGCCTTATGTTGGTTTATTTAGAAATACAAGAATGACATAATTTTTAACAACACAAAAACTTTTAATCTTATGCAGGTTATTCATATGGTGGCACATTACATGTAGTTATGAGCTTTTTTACAGCTCCATGACCATTGGGATGCTCGGGATTTTTTCAGCCAGGATGGCTGGTGACAGCATTTTAGTTGACTATAGGATGCTTAGTCACCGAATGATTTATATTTTCCGTTGTCTAATTCTCGTATCAACTCTCAGCGATATTTGAGTTTGCTTTAACTTTGTAATAATTCTGGATGTTGAATCTTCAATAAAAGGCTATGTGCATCTACTGATGCAGAGGCCGGGGTCTTACTCTCCTTTTCGAGAGAGAAAATGAAAGTGAGTTCAGTGATTACCAAACAAACTCGAAAACTTATTATCTTTGTTTTTCTTAGTAAACAAGTCGGATTATTGGGTTAAAAAACCATTAGATAATTCTAATTAATTTCTAAGTAACATATTATGCTATTTTACATACCACATCCTACACCAGGTGCTCAGTTTGGAATCATATATTCCTATCAGTCGGATGCCTATAAAATTGATATGAATTCATTCAACAACACATTTGATTTATCCTATCCGTTTACTTTCTCCTCTAGGGCTATCTTGACATCCTCGCTCATGTCAAGATGTCCGTGTTTCCCTCAAGCACGCGATCACCGTATGGACCACTAGACAGCTGCATCAAAGCACTAATGGTTGCTATGAGCCTATGAGTTCGTGATGTACCGGGGAACGTGCTCTCCCCACGAAAATGACGGGAAAATGGTAAGAAAACTAGCCACCCACGCTGGGAAAGATGGCAAGGGAAAGGAAATGGTTACCAACAACATGTAGCCAACACGGCGAGAAGATCATACTCAAGTGTAAGAAAGTTAGTTTCTAGTGGATTTTTGTGCCTATCTATGGAGCAGCCCAATACGCACATAAAGCGAAGTTTCCTTCTGAAATTGTTCGAATATGTGACTCGAAACCTCTACTTATGTTGTTAGATGAAGATTTCAACATCGTATGCTCTATGGATGAGAAGAGTAACTGCAAATTTAATGTGTACTAATCTTTTATGTTTAATGCTATCATTGAGAGTCTGTACATTAGAGAAATTGTTCTCTCAAGAAGGCAATTTGTTTGGGCTAATCGTATAGATCTACCCACTTATGAAAAACTTGTCCGTATTATGGCTAGTGTAGAATGGGAGCAAAAATTTCCCCTTGCATATGTGTGTACACTTACTCACACTAGGTCAGATCATACCCCGCTTCTTATTGACTTGAAAGTTAGATCACACTTAGGGAACAAACCTCATTTTTCCTTTAAGTTGTATTGGCTACGACAAGAAGATTTTTATGAGATGGTAGCTGCCAAATAGGTTGTAGCTACAAATGGATGAACTCCTATGAAGCGTTGAAAAAATAATATACATCATTTGCGTTGTTCTCTAATAGGATGGGTAAAAAAATTAAGTGGGAAATATAAGATAGAAAAAGATAAACTTCTAAGCTATTATTGATGCACTTGATACGAAGGCGCTGAAAGTAACCCTCTAAGTCTAATGGAGAGTGAGGCTTTGAGAGATGCCAATGATCGTATGACTACTCTTAGGAGAGAAGAGAAGACTAAGTGGTCTCAATGAGCTAAAGTTAAGCATATACAAGGGGGAATAATATATACTATACTTCCATTTGATTTAGAAAGATCTTTTTTTCCAGCTAGAACAAGATGAAGGAACCATTGTGGGTGAAGAAAATTTAAAAGCGTACATTACCGAATTTTTAAAAAACTATTTGGGATGCCATTCCCAACAAATGTCACATTAATGGAGGGGGTAACTCAAGGGAGACCACAAATTTCTCTAGAGGAGAACAATATTATTACGACTCCTTTTTCTGAAAAGTAAGTGTACGAAGCTATCTCCTAGATGGAGCATAATAAGCACCCGGTCTAGATGGTTTTCCTGGGTTCTATTAGAAGTTTTGGAAAGTAATTAAATGAAACCCGATGGCACTATTCAATCAACTAAATAAAGGGGACTTGCGTTTGTTTGAATTGAATTTTGGTGTCATTACTCTACTCCCCCAAAGAAAAATGTGATACAAATTCAACAATACAGACTGATATATTTGTTATTAGTTTTAAAATCTTCACTAAGGTGGGTACTAATCGCATTACAGGGGTTTCCCCTAAGGTAATTAGACCCACCCAATCTGTTTTCATGCATGGACGACACATCCTAAAGGGAGTGGTTGTCCTTCATGAGATCATCCATGAACTTCATCGTAAGAAAATGGACGGGGTTTTGTAATAGACTTTGAAAAATCTTGTGACAAAGTTAAATGGTATGTCCTACAATAAACACTGTGCACACGAATGGATTTGCACCAGGGTGGTGCAAATTGATTGAGTAGTTTGTACAAGGAGGTAGTATCAGTATTCGTGTCAATGATGATATTAGACATTACTTTTAAACTAGGAAAGGCCTGAAACAAGAAGATCCAATATCCCCGATGATGATTAAAATTGCTGTAGATATGCTAGTTATCCTCATTGCATGGGGAAAGGAAGATGGACAAGTTGGAGGACTCATTTTACATCTTGTTGATGAAGGGGTTTCAATTCTACAATACGAGGATGATACTATATTGTTTATGGAGCATGACCTACTTAAGGCCGTGAACATGAAACTAATACTATGTATATTTGAACAACTTTCGGGGTGTAAATATTAAGTTCCATAAAAGAGATATTTTCTATTTTAGCAAAGCAAAAGACAAGGAACAACAATACAAGGATTTTTTTAGTTGTGAGGCTGGGTCCTTACCTTTTAGGTACTTGGGAGTATCCATCTTTTATAGAAACTTGAAAATTCGGATTGGTATCCAATGGAAGGGGCAAGTTATTATCTTACAGCGACCGCTTGGTTCTAATCAATTCTATCTTAACAAGTTTACCTATATTCATGTCGTCTTTCCTAGAAATACCTAGGGGATTAAGTAATCGACTTGATTTTTTATAGGTCTTGCTTTTTCTTGGTAAAGTGATGAGCACAAAAGGAAATATAGATTAACGAAGAAACATAATTTGTATACCAAAGGATCAAGGTGGCCTTGGTATTGAGGTTCTGGAAATCAAAAATATACATTTACTGAGTAAATGACTTTTAAAACTAATTAATGAAGGAAGGGTGTGGCAAGAACTGCTGCATAATAAATATCTAAGTTAAAAATGTTATATGAAGTCCAAGTGAAACCAACAGGTTCTCTATTTTGGAAAGGACTTATGTGGATAAACAATAAGTTCTTTGCTAGAGGTCATTTCAAAATTTGTGGCGGTTCTAGAACTAGATTTTGAGAGGGTACATGGCTAGGAAACAGTGGCGGAGCTGGAATATGTCCAAGTATGGTGCTAATATAGTATCAGTGGTGCTAATTACCTAGTTTTCATATTTTTAGGCTTGAAAATTACTAGATAATCGTTGGAGTGCAGCTGCTAGACCGGTGCTACAGCACCGGCAGCACCGGGCCTAGATCCGCCCCTGCTAGGAAACACACCTTTAACACAACAATATCCATCATTATCAATATTGTACAACGAAAAAATGTTACTATACGAAAATTTTAGAGCAAGTATCGCTAAACATTGGTTTTAGGAGAGTACTTAGTGGTAATAAGTGGACTGACTGAGCAACAGCGGATCCAGAATTTTGACATAGGGTGGTGCAATTTGCATAATTTTCGGTTAAATTTACCTTCGTGTCTTGGGGAACCGATGCTCTGAAAGTTTGAATGTATGAAGGGGGTGCATCTACAGTGCTACTACGTGCTGGCATTCTCCAATCACTAGGACCGCATCAAAACAATAGGAGAAGTGGGGCACCCGCTGTTGTTGGCCTCCCTACTCTAGGCCTAGTGTTAGGCAAGCAGGGAATAGGGAAGGGGAATGGAGTGTGGGAGCCTGGGGGAGCACCGGAGGCTGGACTACGGGAGGAAGGAGCAATGGGGAGGAGGTGCGTCGGCCGCCGGGAGTCGGTGAAGCGTCGAGCTCGGGTGATGGGCAGCGGTCTGTATCGAACAGGAACATATGAAGGCAAGAACACACGACTGGACGAGGAGTCGTACTCATATTTCTTCTTAGATCGCGTCCTATGAAAATGGGCTTTTTCCATTTTATCTGGTATAGGTAGGGCCGGACCAAAATTCCAGGGTGGTCACGACCTGACATGTGTATGATTACTCGGGTTCTTATAATTGGTTATCCTATCTACATAAAGGCTCATAGTCCATGAAGCCCACAAGGAAGGCCCAGGAAGCATCCGATGGAAGATATAGTTTGGTAGATAAGGAAATAGAAGCTGACATTGTACCATTGTTGTAATCATAGTCTGTAACCTATCCGCATATGGCTTTGGGATCCAACCTTTTATATATAAGCTGGGAGGAGCCAATGGAGAGGTACCGAAAAAACCTTGAGCCATCTGTAATCGATTTGACCATAAGCAATCAGACGACTTTGACTCCCTTGTTTGTCTGATCAGCCGACGAAATCCCTAGCGTTCTCTTTTCCTCGAAGCCCTAAGTCCATAACCATGGGCATTGTCAAGGTTACCTGATGTCTACGCACTTCTATTCTTATAGACAGTTGTTGGGCCTCCAAGTGCAGATGTTTGTAGAACAACAGCAAGTTTTCCCTTAAGTGGATCACCCAAGGTTTATCGAACTCAGGGAGGAAGTGGTCAAAGGTATCCCCTCTCAAGCAATCCTGCAATCAAGATACAAGAAGTCTCTTGTGTCCCCAACACATTTAATACACTTGTCAGGTGTATAGGTGCACTAGTTCGGCGAAGAGATAGTGAAATACAAGTGGTATGGATAATTATAAGTGGTAATGGTGATAGAAAATAGCTTGATGGCGTGTTGTTGACGTGGGAAAAGACTAAAGGCAAACTGAAATAAAGATGGAAATAAGCAAACATGTAATAGATCTAATAGCAAACGGTGTTTAAGTGCCTAGAAACAAGGCCTAGGGATCATACTTTCACTAGTGAACACTCTCATATAAATATATTCTTCTTTATGATACTACTCTTAACTACTCTCCGGTTGAACACTCTAATCGATGGTAGGGCTATAACAGCACACCTCAAAGTTCATCTTTCCCATCTAAAAATCCCACACTGTCACCTTGAGTACTATATGAGTCCAACAAACACCACAATTTCATAAATACATCCAACTCCAAATATAACTCAAAACAAGTATTTGTAATCTCTAGCCTAAGTGCCACCATGGTGTGCACGCTGTTACTTTCACACACATGGGGAGAGCAGAGATCTATTAAAGCACTTGAGTAGCAAGGTAGATCTATAGATTACAAGCTCATGATCTCAATAAGATCATGCATAGAGAGAGAGATGAACACATAGCTACCGGTAGAACCCTTAGCCTCGAGAGAGAACTACTCCCTCCTCATCATGGGAATCAGCAATGGTGATGGAGATGGCGGTGGAGATCGATGGAGATGGCTCAAGGCACTTCCCGTCCGACAGGTGCCGAACAGAGACTTCTGTCCCCGAATCTCCGCTTGGTGGCGCTGTGGAACTTTTCGTGGATTTCTGATTGACTATCTAGGGTTTTTGCATCGGGAGGAATATATAGGCGAAGGAGGCAAGATCGATGAGCGGCCAGGGGGCCCACACCATGCCCTGGCGCGGCCTGGGCTGGACCGCGCCAAGGGGTGGTGTGGCCACCCTGTGGCCCCTCTCCGACTCTCCTTCTGGCTCCATGAGTCTTCTGGGAAAATAGTAATTTTGGCTTTTGTCCCGTCCAATTCCGAGAATATTCATTTTCTGACTTCCTGGAACCAAAAACAGCGTAAAAGCAGCAATCGGCACTGTGGCATATTGTTAATAGGTTAGTCCAAGAAATCATATGAAAAGTACTCCAAAGTTGGAAAAAAACACAAGAAAGTAGAAAAAACCAAGCATGGAACATCAAAAATTATAGATACATTTGCAATGTATCATTACCCCTCGTCAATCGGCACCGTCTGTGGGAAAACTGAACACTAGAGTCATGGATTCAGCGGATCCCTTTTCATCAAGCAACAATCTGACAGAAGTGGCACCACGCCCGCCCACCCCTGTCTCGATTCCTGTCGACTTCAACGGTGGATCGGATCTCATCATCGGAAGTTTCCACTTTTGCATAGAGGAACTCGAAGAATCACACCTATCGGCCCCGATCTTGTCGGGACTGTCGGTCGGAAAAGTTGCGCCTACAGTGATGCCTGCATCTTCTATTGGATCATCCGCAGAATCTGCACCGCATCCGGCAAATGGCAAAGAAAACTCTGAAGAATCAGTAGATCTAGGGGATCTTGACGGTCTCTATGATGGCCTCTCCCTCGCATCAGACTCCCAGCTAACGCCACCACGTGGATCAATCCCAGTAAACACTGAACCCGAAGAAAGCAGCAAAAGTATCGACTTCATAATTAGGATGGCAAAAATCTACCTAGAACAGAAACTGTTGGACTTCACTGTTCCTCCAAACAGTGTCTCCCTCGGATCCAAAGACGGTGTCACCAGTTCATACCAAGTGTGTGTTATCATCGGGGATGCCTCAACTCAGTGTGACTCCAACGGTAACCCCATCCTTCATTCCAATGATATTTTGTCGAATGACAATGCAGGAGATCACAGAAATGAAGGAGACTCGACAAACAATCGCATAATCCAAGGAAGAGGAGAACCACGTGGAGGCAAGCGGCAAACTCTCTGGCTTTCAACCGAAGCATGGAAAAAAGCAAGGGATGCAGTATCGGGTGCGATCTCAATGACAGCTGAAGCCACACACGAAGAATTAATGGCCTACCAATACATGCTCCATCACAAGAATATGGATCTACTAAGGATGCAGAGACAGCTCGACAAAAGAAAAAGGCTAGCCGACGAATACAGTGTTCGGCGGGCTCAGCTAAGTTATACCCGAGGATTAGGAAGTATAACTGGAGGAGCACAACCAATGGGAGGATCCTCATGACTGCAGAACATCCCCAAAGCCGAAAGAAACAAACTGACCCGATATCTCGATGTATCGTTTATGTCAATGGATCCAACAAGACACATCAAGGCAAAATCGCACAAGCCGCAATTTTAGCTGCGCAAACATACCTGATTACAACTCAACCCACACCTGACGATCCTCGTGCGGCTCTCCATCGCTCCGCTCTCATGAACCTCGGCATGGTGGGTGCGTCTCTTGCGCAAGCGGAACAAGGAAACACATGACAGCACAATAGATCCCCATGCCGTCACAGCAGCCCTCGGCAGGTAGGGCACACCCGACGATCACGGTCGCCACATCGGGTCCACTTTTCGAACCCTATGCCACGAAACAATGCAAGATACTATGACAGTACACAGCACAAGATCGACATATCCAGGAAAGGGTGCGGCAGCCTAAGATACTACAACGGTGATAGCGAGGATGATTATGAATTATGTGGAGCCAGTTTCTTTACCCGGCGGGTTCGCAAGACTCCAGTACCTAGAGACTTCAAACTCCCTCATGACCGCCAAAAATATGACGGCCTCTAGGAACCCGAAGCTTGGTTGGAAAATTATCTGGCAACCGTCAAACTATAGGGTGGCTCCAAGGCCACCACAATGCAAAGCCTACAGCTACACCTAAGCGGTGCCACTAGATCCTGGCTAAGGCAGTTACCCGAAGAATCCATCAGCAGCTAGAACGATCTTGAAGACATGTTCATACGAAACTTCCACTCCATGTTCAAGAAACCTGCATCCCTAGAGGAATTACGAGCGTGCAAGTAGAAATCCAGGGAATCGATACGAGCCTTCATCCAGCAATGGAACATCATCAAAAACTCGGCCAAAGCTATATCCAATGAAAGAGCAATTGACGCCTTCAATGACGGCCTTCTCCGACGAGAGTTCATAGAAGAGATGGGCGGGTTAAGCCCAAAACAATCTCACAACTAATGGATATGGAAAATCGTTGGGTTGACGGAGAAGATGCATTATACAACAAGCGAACACGCTCACCCAAAGAATATAGGGACACACGAGGTAATGATAAAAATGTTGAAATGACGATGGGCACAGTGGACTAAGCTAAGCCGCAACCAGTTTTTCAGGAGGGGACAACCGAAGAAACAATGACCACAGTAGCAGATACCGAAGAGATGATGTCGGAGGAAGCCAATCAACACAGAGATACCAACCAAGGGCTCGGGATCCCCCAATGTCCCCAATACAAATGCTGGAAGGACCCTGCAACATGCACTTCTATGTTGACTCAATAGGCAGAAGGCGATCAAATAACCTCATGAAGGATTGTCGAACGTATCTAAAGATGTAGGAAGTGTGCAATGCAAAGGCAACCAAAGCATCATGCTGAGGATACGCCACCGCACCTGGAGTCCTAGCAATTGGCGTACCATCACCTCCATCAATGCAGCTATCAGCAGGACAAGGACAGCCCACTACAAACAAAACAAAGAGGATGAATACCCCAGCTCCAAAGGAGCAATGTCAATGATCCAAAAAGGGTGCCCATCCAATAGGATTTAGAAACTGATTACACGACAAGTTAACATGATAGAAATAGCACCACTAGCCGCACCCGAGTATCTCCATTGGTTAGAACAAGAAATTACATTCAATAGAGCTGATCATCCACTTCGAGTCACACGACCAGGCCACTCGGCTCTAATAGTAGAGGCGCAAGCTGGTGGATTTGATATGAGTAAATTTTTTATGGATGCATGGAGTAGCATCAACCTAATTTACGCCAAGACACTCAAGGCAATGAATTGCTCTTTAGCAAATTTAGCACCAACAGAAACATCTTTCCACAGCATAGTACTAGGTAAAGCTAAAATCCCCTTAGGTAAAATATCTCTTGACATTGTTTTTGGAGCCAAAGAAAATTTCATGCGTGAAAAGCTCGAGTTCGAAGTCATGGACTGGTTGTCACAGTATCATGCGATCCTGGGTCGCCCAGCCTTCGCATAGTTCAGGGTAGTACCACATTATGTGTACTTGGTTATGAAAATGACAGCCCCCAAAGGGGTCATAATAGTGAAGGGAAGTTTTACATGTTATGACAGTTGTGATCGAGAATTTAACAAAATCTCAGAATCCTTCGGGATGGATACCAAGTTTAAGCAGCTAAAAATGTTAGCAAATCCAGAACCTCTGGCAGTAGAACGTGTCAATCCCGATCAGGCTTTTGACACCACAAAAGACACAAAGGAAGTCCAGATTCAACCTACCGACCCAAAGAAGACGAACTTTGTGGCCTCCAATCTTGGTCCCGCATAGGAAAGCATGCTCATCGAGTTCCTCCATGAGCTTTGGGAGATTTTCCCATGGTTACCATCCGACATGCCGGGAATTCCAAGGGAACTCACGGAGCATGCACTAAACTTGGATCCTAAGGTAAAACCAGTAAAACAGACACTTCGCCGCGTTGTAGAACCAAAACGAAAGGCCATTGAAAAGGAGCTCCATCGCCTAACCGATGCCAAATTTATCAAAGAATTGAAGAAAACAGAGTGGGTCGCAAACCTAGTATGTGTCCCAAAGAAAAATAGAAAGGAGATACGAATGTGCATTGACTTCATTCCATTGAACAAACATTATCTAAAGGATCACTTCCCACTACCATAAATCGATCAAATAATCGATGTGACTGCACGGTGCGAACGTCTTTCCTTTCTAGACGCATACTCAGGATACCATCAGATTCGGATGAAGGAGGAAGACCGGGATAAACAACATTTATCACACCCTACGGTGTATTCTACTACACAGCAATGCCCTTTGGACTCAAAGATGCGGGTGCAATGTATCACCGGATGATGCAAAACTGCTTAGGAAGCCAAATTGAAACAAATGTATAAGTTTACATCAACGACGTCATAGTTACAACAAAATAAGGGCCGAGCCTTATCAATGAACTCCGAGAGACGTTTGAGAACCTCGACAAATATTGCATCAAACTCAACCCAACAAAGTGTTCCTTTGGAGTCCCTGCAGGGCAACTCCTCGGATACCTTGTATCAGTAAGGGGAATAGAGGCCAATCCCAAAAAAAATACAGGCAATCCTCACAATGAAAAAGCCAACAAATCTTCGGGGCGTGCAGCAACTGGCTGGGCGAGTTGCAACACTCAGCCATTTTATCGCTCGTCTAGGCGAAAAAAGCATTACCATTCTATTCCCTTATGAAGAAATCAGATAAATTTGAATGGACGTACGAGGCTCAGCACGCTTTCGAAGACCTCAAGAAAACACTTTCAACATCTCCTGTCGTCGTGCCTCCACGTGAAAAATAACCCCTACTTCTCTATATTGTCGCTACTAATCAGGTGGTCAGCGCAATTTTGGTCATCGAGCGACCCGAAGAAGGGAAACCCACGGTGTTCAGAGACCAGTCTATTTTCTAAGTGAGGCCCTCTCTCCATCCAAGAAAAGATATCTGCACTATTAGAAGCTAGCATATGGAGTCTTCATGACAGCATGAAAGTTGTGTCATTATTTTTCGGAACACCCGATCGTAGTGGTCAATGAAGCACCTCTCTCCAATATTCTCAATAATCTAGAAGCTACTACACGCGTATCTCTATGGGGCATTGAACTATCCCCTCGAGATATCACGTACGAGGAACGCAAAATAATTAAATCACAGGTTTTGCCTGACTTTATTACTGAATGGATAGAACTACAGTGCACGGGCCCGCTGGACCTCTCTAGTGCATGGACAATGTATTTCGATGGGTCAAAAAGGATGGAAGGAGCAGGAGCAGGAGTCATATTGGTGTCGCCTCTAGGCGATAAAATGTGATACATACTTCAGATGAGTTTTGCAAATGCGTCAAATAATGAAGTTGAATAGGAAGTCTTGTTGCACGGTATGCGTATGGCTAACCTTGCGGTGCAACTCGCTTGAAAATATTTGGCGATTTCAACCTTGTGGCACAATAAGCAATGAATAAGTGCGACATTATAAGCAACAACATGATCGCTTAATGCGATCTGTACAACATCATGTAAGCTCAATTCGATGGGTGTGAAGTTTCACACATAGGAAGGGCAAGCAATGAAAAGGCCGACAATTGGAAAAACTCGGATCCTTATGTCTGCCAGTTCCACTGGAGTTTTCTAGGAGGAAATAACGGAGTGCTCCATCAAAATCAAAAGGGTCTCTGAAGTTATAGTGCCAAAAGCACAAAAAATATCAAACCGCAAAAAGACTCGGGGGTTGCGCCAACACATGAAAACGTAGAAGAAGTCCTTGAGGAGGAGCCAGAAGTCGATAAAGTTATGATATTGGAGCCTACATGGATGCAACCGTACATAGTATACATGCTGAGGGGAGAACTCCCTGGGGACATGATAGAAGCACGACGAATCACTCGTCGATCCAAAGCCTTCAAGATCATCAAGGGAGAATTTTATAAAAGAAGTATTTCGGATGTGTTACAGCGATGTGTTACACCCGAAGAAGGAAAGATTATACTCAAAGACATACATGAAGGAGTATGTGGACATCACGTACGCCAGCAGCCGAGAAATTTCTTCCAAAGCATTCATGGCAGGATTCTACTCGCTCATAGTAGTACATGATGCAAAGGATATCATACGAACATGTGAAGCATGTCAGCGATTTGCAACAAAACCAGGTGCACCTGCCACTGAATTAAACCCAATACCTCTTGCTTGGCCTTTCACTGAATGGGGACTTGATATGGTGGGTAAACTTCACAAGTCATCACCAGGAGGACACATCTTTCTACTAGTAGCAGTCAAAAAATTTGCCAAATGGATTGAAGCAATGCCTGTTATCAGCTAGGATGGAACTCCGACTGTAAATTTCATTAAATCAATAGTGTTCCAATTTGGCGTACCAAACAACATCATCACCGATAACATAACTAACTTCACCTCCAATGAGTTTAACAAGTACTGCAAAGAGATGGGCATAAAAGTAAGTTATGCCTCAGTTGTCCACCCACAAACCAATGGGCAAGTGGAAAAAGTCAATGGTCTCGTAACCGATGGTATTAAGAAAATACTGCTATCACCACTCGACAGAGCAAAAGGATCATGGGTTGATGAGTTTCCCTTTGTCTTGTGGAGCCTACATACCACTCCAAATAATTCAACGCAAGAAACACCCTTCTTTCTGATCCACGGCGCTGAAGTTGTCCTTCCAGTCGAAGTAACTCACGAATCTCCAGGGGTTACTGAATATGATAAGGAAGCATCCAGGGAAGCACCTTTACTCCAACTAATGCACATGTTCCCCCCATACGCTCCCATATACAAGTTTGATCAAAACAAGTAAACAAGAAATGGGTACATGATATGCATCTATTTATATACTTCCAATACTGAATAATTGCTATCTCAAATATCAACTATATAAAGATCCACCACATAGGTAATACAAATATGACCGTAATCATGTTATGCAGCTCATATGGTTCTAATATAATTGAGATCATGAGATAGAGATACAACAGCTACTTCTACAAACCCATAGTCCAGGGATGGACTACTCCCCCTTCATCATGGTGAAGGTGTTGGAGTCGTTGGAGGAGGTGGAGATCACACCGGCAGTGCCCCGTCGGAGTTTTCTCCCTCCAATCTTCTTCCTTCTACTCTATGTTTCGTGTTTCTGTCTTCTACGGTGCTCCTTTTTGAGAATCGTCGGGATACCTTTTTTATACGTGGTTTTAGGTTAGAACCTTCGCCTGGGAGAAAGAATCGATGGCATCGGAGACTCGAGGGGCAAACGAACACACCAGCCGCGGCTAGCCACCCTAGTCGCGTGTGCTGGGCTTGTTTCCTCCTCGGTCTTCTTTTCTCACGGATCGTTGGCCCAATATTCTTCGTTCTGATAAATACTGGGTCCCGTAAAGTTTCAGGTCAATTGGACATCGTTTGGGTACTTGAAAGTCAAAAACATTGAAATAGGGGTTTTCTGCCTTGGCAGGGTTAATTCCAAAACAATATGGAAAATGTGAATTATTACTAGGTATCATTATAAAATATGAATATACCCCATATATGATGCAAATATGCTGAAATATCAAGTAATAAAGTGCAAGTTCATGGATGCATTTCACATGCATCAAACTTACGCAACTACCACAACCGACGATTGCGTCCTAGGTCCTTCGTCGTAGGGACCTAGTCCTTCGTCTGAAGCAAGATGGTCACTGTAAACCGAGGAGAAAATTCCTTATTTGACACTATCTCCCAATATGTTTTCTTATTTGACACTAAAAAAAATTCACTTTCTTATATAACACTGCCATCAGTTCCATTAAAAAAATTCGTTAGTTTTTTCCTAGCCGGACACAAATGCCCCTGGTTCAATTGTTTGACTATTCCTGTATAACACGCACGAAAAAATTCTTCCTGCGTGTTCGACCACGCAGCATGGTCACATGTGTGTTGAGTGTTAGGTATAACCCACGTTGGCGTAGGCCAGCGCATGCGTGCATGTGTGTCAGGCCGTTGGGGTAGGCACGTAGGTAGTGGGAGCAGTAGTCATGGCCATTGGACGCCGGCCGCATAGTGCGTGTATGAGCGCGTCGTGCACACCGGTCTGGGCGAACGGATCGTGAGCTAGGTGAGCAATCGTGTGTGCGCGTGCATGTGCTTAGCCTGGGTATAAATGTCGCCCATGTTCTGATCGTTCAGGTGTGGTCTTTGAGCCAGCTGAGTTGAAGAAAGGAAGAGGCGTTCCTGCGCTGAAAAAGTGTCCTTCTTCTACCTTCGAACGTGCAAGCGTGAGAGTCGTGAGGAAGAACAGGGACTGCACATTGCTTTTTTTAACGGAGCAACGCGTTTGCTAATCAGCATGTGACGTACTAATCACGTTTTGTCCCGGCTGCTGGTCTGGTCGTGATGTGTAGTTATCCTTTCTGGCACTCCGGCAATAGGCAACTAGCGATGTACAAGGAGGGCGTGATTAGGGAGAGACCAGAGATCAATAGGAGACCACAACCACAACTAGAAAGAATTTGGGTTCTCATCCGCCATTGCGCGGTGTCTCGCCAACACTAGAAGACTTCGGATTGTCATCAGCTGTAATCCTCTTTTTCTTAAATAGATGGCAGGATGTTTCTAAATATTATGGGATTTTCTAGTTAATTATCTAATTTCTAGTAATCCTGTAATACTCTTTTAATATATAATTGATTACATATATGAAATATGTGCAGGGATATGGCATCAAATTAAGGTGTAGGTTCCATCACATGTGTTGAATTGTTGGTTCCATCACCGTGCAACAACATTTCTTGTAATTTTGTCATATTATGTACCAGGGCAAAAATGTCTTTGTAGGTTCCTAGTTAACCCCGTTAGCTCTCAAAATACACTAAAGTATCATATCAAAGAAATTACAGAAGTGGTCAAATAAGGAAGTGAAAAAAATTCATTGTCAAATAAGGAATCATATTGGGAAGTAGTGTCAAATAAGGAATTTTCTCCAACTGGAGTCACCTTGGGAAGGGCCTTACATCGTCACATAAGTAATCCCTGGTGGAGCATACCGGCTTTAAGATAAGAAAAAATAAATTAAATACTCCAATCCATGGAACGTCGCACAACTACGGTGTTTTTACACTTAGAATTTATTTTTTCTTGCAATTTAAATTAAATGCAGCCTACGATCCGGCTTCTTAAGGCACAATATTCTTCAAAACGGCTAATGGCCAGGCGAGTACGTAAAAACATGTATCTTCGTCTTCAGGCTTTAAATTAAAGATAAGTTCTCCTTCCAAACTCAGATTTATTTTTTCTACATTATTTCTTCGCCCATGGTTGGGGGGTTTATCATTAAAAGTTTATTGTCACAAGCAAAGTATTCAAAAAAATTGTGTATGTTGCTCTGGTTAAACTACCAAAAAATTATGAGCCTATGCCCCGATATATGTATCCGAACATAGCATCGGGGGCTACTCCCATTGGGAGTGTTGTCGCGCACCCGATAGAAAATTATATTATACATATAAGGTAAAAAATATGACCTGAAAAAATATTATCATCGTGTGTTCAGAACACACCCGATAAAAAACCCTATGAGTATTACATCAGTGTATCAAAACGGTTACTCCTATCGGGAGTGTCTACAAAACATCATGTGAGAAAATAAAAAACTGATAAACTTCAGCAATTCTAGCAGCTAAACAAGGTAGTCGATAAAATTATAAAAAAATCTCGGATTGCGCCTGGCACGAGAAAATTCCAAATGACGTGTCCATGTGAAAGTAAGACCCCAGAACTTATACTGTGTGGCCTAGGGATAAAAAATCTGTAAATTATCCATATCGACGATAGGATGAAAAATTCTGATGGACGCGTTGGGTACCCGACATAATAGAATTGGGTTTCAGTATTCGATAAGACCTCAATGGCTCGAACTGAATCACGCTAGTAAAATTTCGGAGTTCATGCCTGGGGACTTGAATTTGATTTAGGTCTGCAGTGTTTTTTGTCAGGAGCAATTAACTGATTTCCGATCCATCTGATACATCAGGCATGTTGTATCCAAATCCCTACAAATTAATATAAATATCTCGTGAAGAAAAATTCGGATCATAAATAATAAAATTGTCTTTGAGACTCAACCCGAATCTATGATTCAGATAAATTCTCGGAGGCTACTCACATGGGTATGATTATTCGGGTTCTTATATTTGGTTATCCTAGCTTCATAAAGGCTCACAGCCCATGAAGCCCACAAGGAAGGCCCATGAAGCATCCGGCGGAAGATATAGTTTGAGAGATAAGGAAATAGAAGCCGACATTGTACCATTGTTGTAATCATAGTGTTGGGTTCGCAACATAGAAAACAAAAAAATTCCTACGATGGGAACTATATGCCAAGATCTATCTACTAGATACAAGCAACATGTGGATATACATCCATAGAGAACATACCCTCGAAGACAACAAAGCTTTGTTAACGAGATGGAACTCGTGGATGATGTAGTCGTACACTTGCCGATCTCAAGATCGTGATGAAGTCCAGCAAGTCCAGCAGGTCCAGCTCCAGCTTGTCCATCAGATCCAGCTCTAGTAAGTCCAGCACCACCAAGTCCAGCACCGCAAAGAAGCGGTGCATCCGTGATCGCACACACGTCCGGTACCCTGACAACCTCCGTCCCTCGCTCCAGCAAAGTAGTGAAAGCAGCAACTCCTTTCCAGATAAAGCCACCAGGAACATGTATCTCGCTAATCCGGGACCATGGGGAATAACTAAAGGGGGAGAGAGATCTTTCACGAGGAGGTATGTGTTGTGAGGAGGAGAGGGGACCTTTTATAGGGAATAGGGGGGCAGCCAAGGGCCATGGCATGGCAGCCATGGTGGTGCCCCCACCCCTTCCATCATTTATGTGGTGGATGCTCCACTCACATAAATATGCCTCCACTCACACTTCCACCCACATGCATTAAATTTCCACCAAATTTAATGCAAGCTCTCATTAAATAAAACTATTTTATTTATTTTATTTAGAATTTTGTCAATTACTTTAATTAACAAACATTCATATAAAACCCCTGCAACATTTCAATATCACATGCAGAACCAGTTTTTGCAATTTCACCCGAAACAATTCCGGTTTCACCATCGAAATGATTCCAGCGCTTTCTTAAATCTTTATCTGAAACATATTTGCTCCAAATGGTGTCGGTGTCCCTTAAGTGTGTCACCCTACGGTTCCCAAATAACGCATACATGACCGAGACCCCTCTCCGATCAATAATCAGCAGCGGGACCTAGAGATCCGTACTGACTCCCACATTCAACGATGACTCTTGTGATCGTGTGAACCTTTAACGTCATAACTAAATCTCCTTGTCTCGCGATATATTACATGTCCGAGATTCGATCATCGGCATCCAAATACCTAGTTTAATCTCGTTACCGACATGCACTCTTTTCTCGTTCCCGTGATATAACATTCTAGTGATCATATCACTTGCTTGCAAGCTATCTTAATGTGATATCACCGAGAGGGTCCAGAGTATATCTATCCGTCATCGGGATTGACAAATTCCACTCTTGATCCATGAGCCTCAACATAACACCTTCAGAGTATCTGAACCCACCTTTATAATCACCCTTTTACGGTGTGACGTTTGATGTTATCAAGTTACTCTTCCGATGTTAGCAATTAACATGATCTCATGGTCTAAGGACTAAGATTACTTCGTATGATGTTATAGCAATATAAATATAATGACTTTGATCGTAATGCTATACTTCAGATGAATGTTCATCACATCATTCCACCAATGTTGTGACCTCGTTATTAACAACATCCAATGTCCATGATCAGGAAACCTTGATCATCTTGTTAATCAACGAGCTAGTTTATATGAGAGGCATTACTAGGAACTTTGTATTTTGTTTATTAAACACACATGTATTAATGTTTCCAATTAATACAATTATAGCATGCAAAGTAAACATTTATCATAAACATGGAATAAGATAATGACCACTTTATTATTGCCTCTCGGGTATATTCCCTTCACATAGTCTGTAACCTATCCGCATATGGCATTGGGACCCAGCCTATATAGGCTGGGAGGAGCCAACGGAGAGGTACCAAAAAAGCCTTGAGCAATCTGCAATCGATTTGACCATAAGCAATTAGATGACTTCGACTCCCTTGTTTGTCTGATCGGCCAACAAAATCCCTAGCGTTCTCGTTTCCTTGAAACCCTAAGTCCATAACCATGGGCATTGCCGAGGTTACCCCTCATCACCACCCTATGGATCTGCCTATGTGATTGAGTACACTTATGTCAACTACTTATGATGGTGCAGCTATCAGACGATCAAGATAACTCTGTGTGGAACTTAACATCATCCGAGGACTTCTTAATGAAGTCGATGTATGAAGACCTTATGAATAATCATACGGTCTTTTTTCAAAATATCTTTGAAAATTAAATTTTCCACTTAAGATAATTTTTATGTGGTTTCTAAATAACAAAGTACTTTTCACAAAGGATAACCTAGTCATGATGAATTGGGTTGGGTTTACCAAGTGTTGTTTTTGTGGGGTCGCGGGTGATACCTTCGATCCGGATTACGGATGTAGTATAGCTTCCTTTTCCCTAGTAGACCTAGGTTATCGAATCCTCGGGAAGCAGATGCGTAGTGAGGTTACTTTAACGGACCTTCAGGAGTTTTAGAATTCCTTTTGTGTTTTTACCGGACCAAGAGTTTGCGTCTTTTTGTTGTTGTCGATGATGGAGAGAGAGGGCCTAGGGCGTTCGGTTTCACCTGTAGCTGTGCAAAACATCTGATGGGAATAAAAGATAAAGATAAAGTATGCATGTAATTGTTAGAGCAAGATAAATTATATGTGAGCAGTGCATCCAACCTACTAGTCTCAACCATAGAAGAAATAGAACTAATGATATGCATAGTGATTTCACCGTTAATCCCAAGTAAATCCCTCACATACAGCCATACTACCCCTTCTGTCACTGGGGTTCCCAACCTGCAGATCAGTCATTACTCATACAAGTGAAAACACATATAAAGATAAAGTCTTGGGTAATTGAAAAGTCCTTAGATTGAGACAAGAGAGGATACAATAATTATCATGTCATACAAACTAATACATGATTCCATCTATGATATATAACATGCACAAACACTACATGGCTAGGCCAAAGCCCTTAGCCCAAGGAGAATTACTGACGCATAGAGATGAGATCAATAATCATAAACATTTTAATGAAAATCATAAGATTGATAGCAATAGTCTTACAATGTCGCCAATCGAAGAAGAGATCTACTATTACAAGTGGTGGAATATGGCTATGGAGATGGAGAAGGGTTTTGAGATCTGGAGGCGGCTGGTGATCTGGGGTAGAGACTTTTGGGCGAGGCTGGCTTGTTTTCTCGTCGCCCGAGGCTTCTTTATATAGGAATACCTACACGAAAGTTGTTCTGTTTAACCTAACGGTGGCGGCGCCAACTTTACGACCGGAACTATATGGCCGAAATTTTGCTTTGGTCGTATAGTTGGTCGTTAAAGCGTCTGCCTCCGCTTCACGGCTCCTGGTTTCTTATGGTTGTTGGAAATCTCGTATCTTTGACTTTAATGTAGTGATTCCCATCTTAAAACGACATTATCTGTGTAGGAAAAATATAAAAAGAAAGGATTGCATACCCCTTTGAATATTAGGCATTAGTGGCAGGGTTTAGAGAGATATTTCATCAAAAATATGAACAATATCCAGTTTAAATGTAGACATGGATGGCTATATTTCAGATCCATCAACCTTCCCAAGCTTAAACTTGATTGTCCCTGAGCAAGAAAACCAAAATCAAAAAGGAACTCAACATTTAAACTGAAATAACGAGATGGTGATCTTACTCATGATTGGTAGTCTCATGTTTCCTCCACTTCATAAATCTGAAAAACTTCAGCATAGATAGAGTAATGGCAAGCATATCATACAGGTTTTATGAATCCTTATAGTGCAGCAAAATTATTGTTAACATGGATGATTCAAATGAGTAAACTTTATTCCATGTCATGTAATCAACTCATAGGCTTGCCTTTGAATAATAATGTATAATCGTGTAAATTGAGAGTGTGAGAGTTGTCATGAAAAGCATATACACTAGAGTATCTCAATTCTCCCACATCAATAAATCAAGACTTTTCAAGCACTACTTTTCTATTCATTGTCCTTCAAGAATTTCAGTTCTTGAGTAATTGAGAGCATGCCAAAGATTTTTATTAGTTTATCGGTCTGTAATGGACACTTGTGGCATCACTAAGGTTTTTGTTCCTTCTGCATAATGATTACTCATAATAGCTAGAGGAGTGATTCCATTATGATTACAGCTACCCGGGAGTGCCAAGAATCTTACCCACTATAGGATTGTTGCTACATGTGTTCAATCAACTCATAGCCAAAATCTAGGAGTTTCCTCCATGAAGATCGTTCGTAGGCCAGCGGAGTTGTTGGCATCCCATGAAGTTTAACACGCATAAAGCAATATCATTCTTATGATTAACAAGTCAAACTTTGGCATGCTCACAAAAACAGCTAAATATTGATTCAATCGAACACATCTTTTTAAAGAGAGCTATCAAGTCAATCAACATTTTTAGTGGTGTTGAGTGTCTCTAGAAATAAGCCTTCAATACTAAGCACTACAATACCCAAGCCTTCAATTGTGAGACTTTTTCTTATTACAATTGTTTAGCAATTTTTAGGCAAGACTTGGTTAATTACGAGAGCTGGAACAAAACGTACCCAACTAAATACCCATGTAAACGAAAATCTTACTACCATACAAAGACTCACTCCACCAATATAACATCTCAACATCTACTACTAACTAGCATAGGTTTCTCAAACTTCAAAAGTGGGGAGTCATAAGGCATACCTCTCATGTTTGGTTCCACTTCTCTCTTCCTTTTTTATTTGCTTCTTGGAAACTCGAAGTCGATCACTCTCCTACAAATACATGAAAACCTCGACGTGGAAAGAAAAGAAAGAGGGAAAATAAGGAAAAATGTTTTTGTGGTTTTTAAGAGAGGGAGTTTAAAGAATAGAAAATTGGCGGCAAAGCTCGGCTAGAAAATCTCGAAAGTAAATAGAAAGAACTAAAAATAAAGTGTTGGGGATACCAACACGAGTGCTTATAAACTCAAATTAAAAACACAACCTCGAAATAAATAAAAGCAAATGAATGCCAAATAAAGATACATGAGGAAACTTCCCCAAGCTTAGGCTTTTGCAAGCCCTTCAAATCATTGTGGTGGCGGGAAAAAGTTGTTACTCCAGTTTGCAAATTGAGTTGAGAGGTTACTAGTTGTTTCTCGGAGGTTCAAAGAGAGGCTATGCATCCTCTCCATAGTCCCTCCAAGTTCTTGGAAGTCTTGGTATGTAGCAAACCGGGTTTGTGGCTGCTCCTCTTGATAAGGAACTTCTTGCTCCTCCTCTTGGTCCTCATCCTCCTCCAGACTACTCCTCGGGTTGGTGTTGCTCAACCTTCAAGTCATATAGATAACGTCCTTCCTTGATAGAGAAAATACCATTAGGCATAGGAGCGGGGTAAAGACGCCCAGCTCTAGCAATATGCAGGTAATAAACACCACCTCTTCTAGTGAGCATTCCACAAGCTTTTAAAATAGAGAAGCCAACACGTCGCTCACCTAGCAAGGGTTGTAACTCACCTAAGTTGATTCCTAGGGCACTGGCAAGCACGGTGATGACACCTCCACCTATGTGATTAGTCCTTGGCTTTGGGAAGCTTGGTGCTCCAGGTAGCGCACAAGGATGGTGCCCAAGTTGAGTGACAAGCCACAGTTGATGTAAGCATCCTTTGCAAGGACTAAGATGTCCTCCTCGTTGAGTCTCGTGAACTCATTACATGCCTGCAGTGTGTTAGGAATAACATAGAACAAATAGCGAATTGCAGGATGTTGAATATTCTTCCCCTTGTTTACTCTAGTAGTAAAACTCATTCCATTATAATATTGTTCAGGGGAAGGGTCTAAGCCAGTAAAGGATGCGCGTAAGGCATTAACATTATTGTTTGGCAAATTAAAGCATGTGCACCATTCATATAATGTTAAAGTATAATTGTTGTTCATAAGTCGGAAAGAAATCTTGTCCTCTCCTTGCCATTGTCTAACGGTGCTTTGCAACGAACTTAGGAATTCAATAGTTAAGCAGCAATAGGTAGGTACATCATTGTACACAAAGTTTTGCAGGCCAACTCTATTGCAAAGTAAATTGAAGTCATTAGAAATACCGAGTTGGTTCAATATAATGGGGCAAGCCCACTTGGTGGCCTTCACTTCGCGGTTCTTGATCCTATCGAAGCGATCATGTTGGAGCTCATTCCGGAACCGTATCCCCATGCATTCTTGAGCGACAGCCCGAGAAGCGCTAGAGGTGGCACGATCACGAGTTTGGCTCCTTGTGTTCATCATCTAAAACATTGAAGCAAGACAAAAATAAAACCTTTTGATCCAACAACAGTAAGTACAACATATTCCTCATCATAGCACACTAAAGAATTGATGAGTGCATATTTGCATCATGTTTTACATTATTATTTTGCATTGTAGATGTAGGATCTTGGTATTTTACTATGCTCGCGCGCACATTTTATGTCAGTTTTCTCCAGGATCAGGACAGATGATGGATCCAATGGATATAATTCTTGGAGCAGTTGTACTAAGGAGAAAAGGAGTCAAAAACAACGTAAATCACTTATTTGGGAAATATTAATAATACCAGAAGAAAACCAGAAGTGAACAAAGGAGACAGAGGGTTCAACGACCAACTATACGACTGGAATAAAATTTCTGGCCGTATAGTTGGCGTCGCCTCTGCCTCCTCAAATAGTTTCACCCCGTGCAACTAGATCAGGGAGATGACATACAGAACGCCTAGAAATCATAGAAACCTCACCTCTGGAAGGCATCTAGAGGGGGAACTCATCCATCGGGGATCCATCTTCGTCCTGCACAGATCCGGGGGGTTAAGGCATCGATCTTCAGCATCCATCACTGCATCACTACCATCTCCATCCATCTCATCTACATCTTGTCTAGATCTTGTTGTAATTTCCATACTCGTTGTGGATTTATACAAGTACCATTCATCTATGATAGATTCTATTGTTATTGCCATGATGTTGATTGCCTCCATGTCTGAGTAGATCATTAGTTCTTGGGGAGATGGAGAAACACTAGTATGAGATTGAAATAAGATAAAGTCTATTATGATATTCATCGCTGTGACCATGTGTTAGATTTTCTACATCTTGATGTTGAGAGAAGTCGACCTCTCAATATTTGCCTCTCATGGGAACTTGATGGAGGGAACTACTTGTTGGTAGATGGAGGTGTGCGAGCACTTACAGTGACTATAAAGCTATTGGCACCCCTTACATATCAACTTGGGAAACCGAGGGAACTCACGGAACACTATCCATGTAATGGGATACGTCCTACGGGATTACGTCCCTTAATAGTGCAGTAACTTGATTGATGTCGATTGCTGACTTCTGTGGTTATGAGGATGATGTGAGCAGCGGTTCCTGCCTATTCGTCCAAATATGGAGTTCCTCCCACACATACATAGTTGAGAATGTTCATGATGATAATATTTATCTTAGATCCTTATAATGCTAGTGTTGTATCCGCTACTCCCTGAGAACGCTTTTCCCTATTGCAGTTCCAATCTCTCTTACATATGCGATACTTACTTTCTGTATTCCATTGTTTTACTTTACTTTATTGTTGTTCTTATACCTAAAACCCCAAAACACCCTTTTACACAATACTCGCATTTTATCTTGTTATTTAGAATTTTATTTAGCATTTCTATCGTAATATTTATTTCAAGAGTTATTAGACTTCAGACTCCTGCTCCCTGTGGGATCGATATCTTTATTTTGAAACTAGCTATAGATGATCTGTGCACTTGCAGTCATCAAGCTATTTTCTGGCGCTGTTGCTGGGGAGCTAAGCGATGTAGGTCTTTTAGTTATTGCTTATTTATTTTTGTATTTCTAAATTTTGTTTTGAGTTACAGGTTTCCACCAACATGATGGAGTTTGAGCATATGACTAGTGCTAACCCACTCAACTACTTTGGGAAGCCCTATGATATTTATAAAAGAGACAACTCCAATGAGAAGCAATTTACTGGAGATGAAGAAGATCTTGATCCATATGAGCATATTGCATGTTTTAAAGATATATGTGGCACTTTTCTGTTGATGGGATATACCACTGATGAGGTAAGGGTTAAACTTTTTAGTCAGACTTTGACTAGTTCATCTCTCTCATGGTATAGATCTCTACCCCCTGAAGCCACTACTACTTGAGATAATCTAGCCTGTTGCTGGTGCGGTGTTGGCATGGGAGTTTCTTCTTCTTTGTTCCCCGGCAACGACGGCAGAAAAATACTTTGATGGCTTGTGATTGATGAGATCGTTGGGGAACCCCAAGAGAAAGGTATGATGAGCACAGAAGTAAGTTTCCCCCAGTTATGAAACCAAGGTTTAATCGAACCAGTAAAAGCAAGGAAACACCCCAAAGGTGTTGCTAGCTGAGCTTTGGCAGGGCGCACTACCGGTGCCAACAACAACGTGGAGACCTACACAACACAACCATAGAACTCTGTCCCCAACTTGCGATGAGGTTGTCAATCTCACCGGTTTTGCTGAAAACAAAGGATTAAACGTGGAAGGAAGTAATAGTTTGCAGAAAGTAAACACAAAATAGTAAACAGTTTGTAGATTGTATGTAAAAGAAAGGAACGGGATCCATAGTTCACTAGAGGTGGCTCTCCTTAAGATAAATAACATGCTGGGTGAACAAATTACAACAAGGCAATTGACAAACATCGAGAAAGCATACAAACATATACTAATCATCTTGACTCCTTTGAGACTTGATTGGGCATTACAACATTATACATAGACCGCCATCCAACTGCATCTATGACTAATAATCCACCTTTAGGTTATCATCTGAACCCCTCCAAGATTAAGTTGCAAGCAACAGATTATTGCTTACAATTGCGTGTAATGTAAACAATAGGATTGTTCTATGAACAAAGGATTGTTGTTTTCCATAGTAGCAACAACACATCTAGTACCTTAGAGATTTCATCACTTCCCAGTTACGAGGCATGAACCCACTATCGAGCATAAATACTAACTCTTGGAGTTGCTAGCATCTACTTGGCCAAGATAGCTACTAACAACGGAAAGCATGCAAGATCACAAATAACAAAGACATGATAGAAGCAATAATTGATCTGAAATAGCATCTCAATATCCATCGGATCCCCGCAAACACAACATTATGGATTACAAATAGATGATCTTGATCATGAACGGAGCTCACAAGATCTAAACATGAAAGCACAAAGGAGGAGAACCAGCTATCTAGTACATAGACCCGTAGTCTAGAGATGAACTACTCACGCATCACACTGGAGGCTTGCATGATGATGAAGAAGGCCTCCAGGGTGAATTCCCCTCTCCGGTAGGGTGCCGTGCCGGGAAGAGCTTGAGATCCCTCCCGATCTAGGGATGGAGATGACAGCTGACTCTGAGACTCTTTCGTGGATTTTGATCGGTACTTAGGGTTTTGGTCCCGAAGGCAATATATAGGCGGAAGGAAAGGACGAGGGGGTGCTGGGGTTGGCGGACCACCTGGCGCTGAGGCTAGCCTAGCCAGTGTGGTGTGTGGCAGGCCCCAGACCTTCTCCGTCTCGTATTTTGGCTCTAGATGACTTCCGATAAAATAGCGACTTTGGCTTTTGTCCCGTCCAATTCCGAGAATATTCATTTTCTGACTTTCCTGGAACCAAAAACAGCAGAAAATAGGCAGTTGGCACTGTGGCTCTTGTTAATAGGTTAGTCCAAGAAATCATATGAAAAGTACTCCAAAGTGTGGACAAAACATAAGAAAGTAGATAAAACTAAGCATGGAACATCAAAAATTATAGATACATTTGCAATGTATCAACATCCCCAAGCTTAACTCCTGCTCGTCCTCGAGTAGGTAAGTGATAAAAAGAAAGAGTAATTTTTGAGGTGACATGCACCATCATAAACTTGGTCAAAGTACTTGTAAAACATTCAAAGCTGGGATCATAGTACTTCAATCATAACATGAAAGACAAAGTTCTAGCAATAAGACAAACAAACTATGTTGCAACATGAAAAGGCACAAACAAAAGATTCATGAATAACAATGCTTTGCAAGACGTTTGTTTGTTTCACATAAAGAAAACATAGCATAATAGTATTCAGCTTGTCCCTCATAGAGTAGCAAGTATAAATGCATAGGACACCATCAAAGTTCATAAGAGTGACTAGATACAAATAGTTTAAAGCAAGCAATATCAAGTTATGTATCAATCAACTAGTCTTGGGACAATGCACATAGAACTAAGAATGGCTACTATGCTCTCGAATTAGGTGCATAAAGGTAGAAGGTGGAGACTCAATATAATGGTGGAAGAAAGGCCTTCATAGAAGGAAGTAGGGATTCAAGTCTCATAAAGAGCTTCCAAAAATTATGGTACTTATAGCTTTCAGCTCTCATTGCCCCTATCATAAGCATCTTGAGGTGATTAAGGTTAAAGTGAACAAACTATGGTGTACATGCTTGACGAAGTATAAGTTAGGAATCTCATGTCCCTTGAATATGAGGGGTGCTCCTCATGCTACTCAAGTTTAGTCACCGGTAAGTTCTTGTCATTGTAAGTACATGTGCATCATAGAGAACCGCCAACGGGGTACCCTTGCCCGATGATACGGAAGAATCCCCATATCAAAATGACAAGGCAAGCAGACAACAAGCATCTCAGCAATCTTATTATTTACCATGGGAATATGGTGCTTTTTTCTCTCTTTCCTCTTTTCATAATCTCTTTTTTTTCTCTTTCTCTTTTTTTCTCAATATACGACTCTTTTTTATAAGAAGAATGCTTCATAGACAGCTCATTATGGTTACACTGCAGGTTTCCACCATGTCAGCATGGATTAGACCAGCGGCCTAGGCGTTTATCTAACACATATACATAACTCCATGGACTTACAAGCTTCCCTTTCATTTCACACCGACGATATCCATAGACAAAAGAGCATGATATCAACTAGGTACAAGTACCCGTGCAATGTTGAAAGCGTTCCCCATGACAACATGGTTCTGATAATCCCCAACAAATAAATGCAAGCATGTACAATATAGACGACACAATGGTTCAAGTTTATTAAGGGCAAGAAAAGTAAAGTGTGCCATCAAGTTCGTGAGAGCTTTAATCACTAGTTTTCTCATAACAAGTTTAGTTTGGAAGGTAAACAAAAACATGAATATACTTGGAATAGCATAAGCTAGTAGGTAGGTATGGTGGACTCTTTGGAATAACTTGGTTTAAGGAGTTGGATGCATGAGTGGAACTCATACTTGGTTGTGGAGGCTAGCAAAAGACTGGGAGCGACAAACTAAGAGAGCAATAATGGCCATAATCATGCAGAGCGACAAAACATCATTGATCAAAGCATAAAGTGATACTACAAGTTGAAAACTAAAGGATCATAAAGGCTTATGGTGACTTGAGATAGTCATAACATGGTGTGAGCATGCGCCAAGTCAACCCAAATAAAGCATCAAAGGAGAATACCACTATACTATGCTTTAATATGCTAAAACAACGCAGGATTCATCCAAGGCACATTAAGCAATCTGAATTGTTTATAACAAGTCATGCTACAACAAAGAATACTAATCATAAAGCCAAAAAAATATCAAGCATGGCATGACAAAGCATAGGCCACAGTCAAAAACAAGCTCTCTTTACCACTTAAGCATGAGCTTTTCTACTCTTTTCCAAACCAAACCAAACTATTTGAAAAACAATGTATGAAAGAGGGGGTCCACCCAATTTATACAGAAAACTAAGCAAACCAAGCAAACGAAAAACCAAAACGAAAACGAAAAAGAAGACGCTCCAAGAACAACACAACTGTGCAAGAAACAATAAAAATGAAGTGTTTGGAAGAAACCTGGGATTTTTATTGATGAAGAAGGGGATGCCTTGGGCATCCCCAAGATTTGACGCTTGTACTTATTGGATATTTCTTGGGGTGACACGCGTGGCATCCCCAAGCTTGAGCTTTAGTCCATCCTTCATCTCATTACTCATTCCTTCCATACACCTGAAATTTTTCCTTCATACAAAACTTCACACAATCTTTATTAGCAACATTATTGCACTCAAGATAATAGGTCTTTAAGGTTAAGTTATAACACCAAGAAAACTTCCATTAAAACACTAGCTACTGTATCACTTCCCTCAAAATTCTCAATTCACCAAAAGAACTCAAAAAGGAACCAACAAGAAGCAAATGCATAAAATGGTAGAAATCTGTCAAAACAGACCAGCAGGTAAAGACGAATTTTTTCGAAGACCTTATGTTGCTGAAATAAAAAAGTGTTGAACTAAAGGAAGTTAGATAACAACCTGGGGCAGAAGCAAAAAAATTCACGCCTCAAAAATACGTTCAGAGATTTTACACGAATTTTTACGGTGAACCACAAAAATCTGTTTCGGGACAGCAACTTTCCCAATCATTACTTCTCTCTCATTAGAGGTTACTATTGACACAAAAAGCAAATAAAAATGATAAGGAGCGGTTATTACTAACTTCCATGACTCGTCTAAAACTTTTGGGTTATCTCCCAATAAGTACGTTTCTTTAACGCCTTTAAGTTAGGCATAAGAAGTAAAAAGAATCAAGTGTTCCTAAATGAAGAAGCATTAAGATCAATACCAGAAATATCTTCAACAAGGCAAGGTATATCATCCAAATAGGTTCTAGAGGATCCTCTCTCAATGCTCTTAGGTTCAATATTTTCATCAAAAGGGTTTTCAGGAACAATCCAATCAAGATTCTTTTCTATAGCCTCATGTATTGCTACCAGTTTAAAGGGGATTGGTATCTTCGTTTCCTCCCCATTAGGTTCAGTTTTGTACATCTTTTCTCATGTACCAACAACATCTACACATGAGCCTAGCATATTGAAACGCTCAAACACTTTTCTAGCTTCCTTGGCAACATCATAGAATTCCTTAAGCAAAGTTTCAAGAATAAAATCCCTCTTTTCAGGGTCCTCAATTTCTTTAAGCTTAAGAAACATTACTTGTATTAAGGGGTTGAGGTTAACAAACCTAGCTTCCAACATGTGAACTAAAGAAGCTGCAGCAATTTCATAGTTTGGAGCAAGTTCTGCAAGGGATCTATCCTCAACATCCTCATGTTTGCTAACATGATTAAAGAATTCTTCAATATTATCTTTTCCAATTATAGAACCACTACCTATTGAAAGGTCTTTCAGGGTGAATTTAGGGATCAACATGGTGTGCTAAGGAAGGGGTAACCACTATAGAAGACTTAATTTTTTTCTGTTTTTTAATAAAGAAAGCAAACTTGTAAAACTAATTTTTTTGTGTTTTTGATAAAAAAACAAGCAAACAAAGCAAAAGGAAACTAAGCAAAACAAAAATAACAAAGTAAAGAGATTGGTTATGAGGGACTCCCCTTGTGAAGATGTCCTTGACTCCTCGGCAACGGCGCCAGAAAAATACTTGCTGGTGCGGTGTTGGCGTGGGAGTTTCTTCTTCTTCGTTCCCCAGCAACGGCGCCAGAAAAATACTTTAATGGCTCGTGATTGATGAGCTTGTTGGGGAACCCCAAGAGGAAGGTATGATGAGCACAAAAGTAAGTTTCCCTCAGTTATGAAACCAAGGTTTAATCGAACCAGTAGGAGCAAAGAAACACCCCAAAGGTGTTGCTAGTGCTTGGCGATAAAGAACGTGGAGACCTGCACAACACAACCACAGAACTCTGTCCCCAACTTGCGATGAGGTTGTCAATCTCACCGGTTTTGCTGAAAACAAAGGATTAAACGTATCGAATGGAAGGAAGTAATAGTTTGAAGAAAGTAAACACAAAATAGTAAACCGTTTGTAGATTGTATGTAAAAGAAAGGACCGGGATCCATAGTTCACTAGAGGTGGCTCTCCTTAAGATAGATAACATGCTGGGTGAACAAATTACAGCGGGGCAATTGACAAACATCGAGAAAGCATACCAGCATATACTAATCATCTTGACTCCTTTGAGACTTGATTGGGCATTACAACATTATACATAGACCGCCATCCAACTACATCTATGACTAATAATCCACCTTCAGGTTATCATCCGAACCCCCTCTAGTATTAAGTTGCAAGCAACAGATTATTACTTTACGAATTGTGTGTAATGTAAACAATACGATTGTTCTATGAACAAAGGATTGTTGTTTTCTCCCTAGTAGCAACAACACATCTAGTACCTTAGAGATTTCTGTCACTTCCCCAGATTACCCGAGGCATGAACGCACTATCGAGCATAAATACTAACTCTTGGAGTTGCTAGCATCTACTTGGCTAACATAGCTACTAACAACGGAAAGCATGCAAGATCACAAATAACAAAGACATGATAGAATCAATAATCAATCTGAAGTAGCATCCCAATATCCATCGGATCCCCGCAAATACAACATACAGAATTACAAATAGATGATCTTGATCATGAACGGAGCTCACAAGATCTAGACATGAAAGCACAAAGGAGGAGAACCAGCCATCTAGCTACTACATGGACCCGTAGTCCAGAGGTGAACTACTAACGCATCACACCGGAGGCTTGCATGATGATGAAGAAGGCCTGCTGGGTGAATTCCCCTCTCCGACAGGGTGCCTGGAAGAGCTTCAGATCCCTCCTGATCTAGGGATGGAGATGACGGCGGCTGCAGACTCTTTCGTGGATTTTTGATCGGGTACTTAGGGTTTTGGTCCCGGAGGCAATATAAAGGCGGAAGGAGAGGCTGAGGGGGTGCTGGGGTCGGCCAGACCACCCCTGGCGCGGGCCAGGCCTGGCCACACGGCCAGGTGGTGTGGCCGGGCCCCAGCCCTTCTCCGTCTCGTATTCTAGCTCCAGATGACTTCCGGTAAAATAGCGACTTTGGCTTTTGTCCCGTCCAATTCCAAGAATATTCATTTTCTGACTTTCCTGGAACCAAAAACAGCAGAAAACAGGCAGCTGACACTGTGGCTATTGTTAATAGGTTAGTCCGAGAAATCATATGAAAAGTACTCCAAAGTGTGGACAAAACATAAGAAAGTAGATAAAACCAAGCATGCAACATCAAAAATTATAGATACATTTGCAATGTATCACCTGTGAATTTCTAGCAAAATATTATCCATTATCAAAATATTTTGGAATCAGGCGTCTTATAATGACTTGGAGGAATCGCTCTAATGAAGGACTGGTAAGAGCTTATATCAGATTTAAAGATTTACTATGTTTATGTTCTGATCATGATTTACCTGAATGGTATTTATTGCATATATTTTATGGCGGTTTAATTGAACCTAATAAAATTGAACTGGACTCTTTCGCGGAAGGAGCCTTTATGAATCTTCCTATACCTAAAGCTTGGGCTTTACTTAATAGAATTCGTGATATATAGTTTCATGGAATTTTTGTCTAGGAAGTGAAGGAGGCGTAGAAATAGAACATGATTGTATTCATGACTATAATAAAACAGGTCATGTTAAAGAATTATCTAAAGAACTTTATTTGGACTCAGATCCTATGTTGCAAGTTGTTAAAGCTTTACAGAACATATAAAAGATCCAAAAGAGGGTCCAGTCAAGTATGATCCACCACCCGAACCTGAGAAGAAAAGAGAAGATAAAGCAACACTAGCCTCCCTGGAACCAATACATGAGATGCCTTTCCCTAACACTGCACAAAAGCATATTCTTGAATATGAACAGGTCAAAGCGGTATAGGAAAAGAAGGAAGAAGAAAGTATGCTAGAAGTCGTGGAACATCTAGAAGAAACCAAAGATGAAGAGGTAACCAAGGAAGCAATTATGGCTATGTACACACATTGTAACATAGTTGAACTTGATGAAGAGACTTCCGTATTGGTTGAAGGTAAAACAAAGGTAAAAGATGTGGGTAAGCCTATTCTTCCCTGCATATTTAAATAAACCTCGCATTATGGTTTATGCGATCTTGGCACCGAAGTTAATGTTGTATCTTATGATTTCTACTTAGAAATAAAAGAAGAAATAAACCAGCTACAATTGAAAATACTGATATGACAATTATGTTAGCCAATAAAAATCTTAGAATTCCAATGGGAGTAGTTGAAGATGCAACTATCACAATTGGCAATAAAAACTTTCCTATCGAATTTGTAGTTGTTGATATGATAGCTGACACTCTTTGCCCAATTATATTTCGAAGGAACTTTTTGGGTGATATAGGTGCCTATGTTAATTTCAAGAAGGAGATTGTGTCTCTTAATCTTGGGGGAGCAGAAAATGAATTCCACCTTTCCAAATTTAAAGACAGGCCTCAAAATACAAGAAGAAGAGGAAGAGATAACTATTGAGGAAATGACGGCTCTTTTCTTTAGTAATCAAGAAGAAGAAATAAATGAAGATCCAAATTATGAAGAGATAGTTATGGAGGACAAGTCCCTAGGAGAACTAGAAGACAAATTTGATTCACTTCCTATTATGGGACCTCCAACTGATGAGGATTTTAAAGATCCAAAAAAGAGAGGAGACGATGAACTACCACCCCCAGAGTTGAAGACTTTAGCAGATAATCTTAAATATAGGTTTCTAGATGATACAAATAAATTTCCTGTTATTATTAGTGCTCAACTTTCAGGAGAAGAAGAAGAACTCATGGATATACTTAAGGAGCATCGCAAGGCCTTTGGGTACTCAATGGATGACTTGAAAGGCATCAGTCCCATGATAGCCGTCCATCGAATATTCATGGAAGAATGTGCTAAACCAGTTGCAGAATTTAATAGAAGATTGAAGCCTGAAATGAAGGAAGTGGTAAGAAAAGAAATTGTACGCCTCCTGGACACAGGTATAATCTATCCTTTTAAATAAAGTGAATGGGTAAGTCTTGTTCATTGTGTCCCTAAGAAGGGCGGTTTTACTGTTGTTCCTAATGAAAATAATGAATTGATACCTACTAGAACTATTGTTGGGCATAGGATGTGCATAGACTTCAGGAAATTAAATAAAGAAACTAGGAAAGATCACTATCCTTTACCGTTCATAGATCAAACTTTAGAAATGTTAGCAAACCATACTCATTTTTGCTACTTGGATGGATACTCTGGTTTTTCTCAAATAGCTGTTCATCCGGATGACCAACTTAAAACAACTTTCATTAGTCCTTATGGTTTACATGCTTACCGACGTATGCATTTTGGTTTATGTAATGCTCCAGCTACTTTTTAAAGATGCATGACTACTATTTTTGCAGATTTTATAGAAGTTATAATGGAAGTATTTATGGATGACTTTTCTGTCTATGGAACTTCGTTTACTAGTTGCTTGGATAATCTCAAAAGAGTCTTGCAGCATTGTGAAGAAATTAATCTTGTTCTAAACTGGGAAAAGTGCCATTTTATGGTCAAAGAAGGTATAGTCCTTAGACACAAGGTATCACGTAAGGGAATTGAAGTGGACAGAGCTAAGGTTGAGGCAATAGAGAGAATGGCACAACCTAGGGATATTAAAGGTATAAGAAGTTTCCTTGGTCATGTGGGTTTTTATAAAAGGTTCATTAGAAATTTCTCTAGAATATCTAAACCTTTGACTAACCTCCTACAAAAGGAAGTAAGATTTAATTTTGATGATAAGTGTCTTGAAGCCTTTGACAAACTCACAAATGCTTTATCCCGTGGTCCTATTATTAAACCACCTACCTGGGATACAACCCTTGACTTCATATGTGAAGCTAGTGATGATGTTGTAGGAGTAACTCTGGGACAACACATTGGTCGCAAATTTAATATTATACATCATGCTAGTAGAAATCTAAATGGTGCTCAAAAGAATTACCTTAAGGAAGAAAGGGAACCTTTTGCTATATTTTTCTCTTGTGATAAATTTCGTTCTTACATAGTTGATGCAAAGGTAAGAGTTCATACAGATCATGATGGTTTAAAAGAAATCCTTGAGAGGAAAGATCATAAGCCAATACTAATCTATTGGATGCTTTCACTTCAAGAATTTGAGTTGCAGATTATGCAGAGGCAAGAAATAAAGATGTTAGATACAGTGTCCATGTTTGCCCAGCAAGACACCAATATTGTTGAGAGGAACTTTAGTCTTGGTAATTTTCATTTACAAGAATTACTTAATGAACTAAGGTTAATTCCTCCAAGAGAGAAGAAGTCTTTGTTGTTGCAGGAACTTTTCATCCCCGAATAAGCAAATGGTAAGTGCAAGGTAAGTGTTCTTACCCAAATAATTGATTTGTTTTCACAATTTTTACTTTTGAAAATTCTGCTTTTGAATTCCTTGTGTTTTTCTGAAGCTTTAGAGGGTTTTTACCAACTATACAGGCGGAACTATATGACCGGAGAGGAAGCTCCCACCGTATAGTTGGTCGTTAAACTCTATATCATCTTTGTGAAATTGTTTTCGATATCTGAGCCTATTCGGTCGCAACTATACGACCGGAGCCAAAATTCCGGCCATATAGTTGGTCGTTAAACTCTCAAACACTTCTGATTTTTGGTGTCTGTATCTATACGGTCACAACTATACGACCGAAGCCAAAATACCGGCCGTATAGTTGGTCATTAAACTCTCAGACACTTTTCGTTTATCTTTTCGATTGACATAAAAAATGTTATTATCGGTTCCGAGTCGTGATTTAATCGACCTGGACTCGAGATATTTGGAAATATCTGGTCGGAAACCAACTATACGGCTAGAGCTATACGGGTCGCGCCCGTATAGTTGGTCGTTACGCGACAGGACTTCTCCAAATCCACGATTTCTTTCCCTGTTTTGTTAAGATTCTTTTCTTGGGCGACAATTTGGTGTTTCTCGTGAGTTTTACCAACCTATGACCCCCCTTATATACTGCCATTGTCTCTCTCTAATCATAATCTACAGGAATCAATCTAGCAATGCGCTAACCCGTCCCAGGCCATGGGAAACCCATGGGGCTCATTGCTCCTTCCAGGGACCGCTCTAGCAGCCCATCCATGGAGGACAATGACGAGGACGTGGAAAGGTTTAGCCCAAGGTACAAGGAGTACGTCGATCCAAGCTACTTCAACAACGATTCTGATGATGACGTGGTTGACGTCTACATCCGCCGTGAAGTCTGATAGATTGCTAACGTATCCATAATTTTTGATGTTCCATGCTTGGTTTTTATCTACTTTCTTATGTTTTGTCCACACTTTGAGATATTTTTATACACTTTCTGGAACTAACCTATTGACAAGATGCCATAGTGCCAGTTGCCTGTTTTCTGCTGTTTTTGGTTCTAGAAAGTCAGAAAATGAATATTCTCGGAATTGGACGGGACAAAAGCTAATACGCCTATTTTTCCTGGAGCAACACGGAAACACGAAGCAGAGACGAAGTAGGGAACCAGGGTGGGCACACCATATGGTGGCGCGGGCTAGCCCTGGCTGCGCCACCAGGTGGTATGGGCCCTGTAACATCCCAAAACTTTAATCCAAGTGATCAAGATCCAAATCACCCAATTTAGGGTTAACCAAAACCTTTTTCCATTAAAAATCTTTAAGCATGCATATGAGTGTTGCATTAAATAGGAGTTGTTTTGAAATGCCATGATTGTTTGTTCTAATGGTTGCAAAATTATTCTAAGATGAATGCCACATCATCTAGATCATTCCCAAGCAAAAAACCAAAGAAAAAGAAATCAAATACAATTAATAAAGGGAATGGTCACTTTTTCCATTTTAATCAACTAGCCCACTTTGGGTATTCCTAGCACTCAATTTCAAACAGAAACAATTGTGGATCTTTGTACCCCTTTCTAGTGCAAGTTAATATGTACCAAGGCCCACTTTGTGATCTTACAAAAACTTTTAAACTCTAAATTTAAATGACATTTGAAAATGGAATCTAGTTCATATGTATAGATCACCCTTTTTCAAAAACCTCTCAAATGAACTCAATTTGAAAATCCTAAGCAACCAAAGATTCTTAAGCATGTGACAAACCACTCCACCAAAAATCTCTGAAAAATTCAAAAGTTTTCTTCATGCGGACATTTGATCGAACACTTGGCATGCACTGATCACCCTCTAGTCTAGCTTCACTATTTCTACATGGTTTTGCCACCCATTTGACCCCAAATCACTCCCTCTGCCCCTCTTTGATCAAACCAAGCCTTAAACAATCCACCCCTAGTCCCTAGCAGCAGTGCACCGCCACCCCGAGGCCATGCTCGTCGGTCGATCATGTGCAGCTCGCAGCAGACCGCCAGCCCCTCTCCGCCGCTCCAAGAAGGCAGGCGCCACCTCACCACCATCCACGGTCCACCCCACGACCACAGATAGCCCCTGGACCACCGAAGCCGGGCCCCACACCGAGCCTCTGCGCCGCGCCATCACACGCTAGAGCGCCATCACCGACAGCACGCCACACGCCACGCCTCGACTCCAAACCGCGCACGCCGCTCCGCCTTGACCACCTCAACCCGCCAGACATGCCCTTGAACCGCCGCTCGACCCATAGTCGCCGGGAACCACGTCGAGCACCGCCCTATCTCTTAGAGCGCGCGACGGTCCCGACCACTATCCACCATCCCTAGCACCGCCATTACGCCCTAGCTGACCACCAGGGAACCGCCCACCGTCTACCTACCTCGCCCACGCTGCTAGCCCCCTGTGCCGTTGTCACCGACGAGCTCCGCCAATGCCTCACTGCCGCCGTGCCTATATAAGGAGGCCTCCCCAGCATGAATTCCTCGCACCCTCACACTCCCCTCTCTCCAATGATCCTTCCCCACCTCTCGCCAGAGCCGCTCGAGCAGCCAGCCGCCAGAATTTCGCCGAAGTTAGCCGCAGTAGAGGAGGAGACGCTGCCGTCGATTTCGTCCACCCCCGGAGCTTCCGCAACTTCACATGAGATCGCCGTCGTCTCCTCGTTCGTTTGCCTGCCTCGCTGCACTCGTTGGAGCCCTGGTACGCCCTCACCGCACCCCCACCGAGCCGCTAGGGTTCAGCCTCGCCAGCGACGAGTCTGTCATCGACGATAAGCCCCAACCGTAGATTTTGTTCTAATCCTACGGTCCATCTCGCACCATACCGCTTCCCGTTTAATGAGCCACTAACAGGCGGGACCCCCTGTTAGCAGTCCTCAGCACCGCGGAGTGAATTTGGGCCGGCCCGTTAGTGTTCCCGCGTGACCTAGTAAATTCAAATCTAGATTTTTCTTTTTAGACTTAGACTTAGTTATGTCCCTTAGTTTAAAAAACAATTGAGAGAGTTTTACAAATCCAAATGAAGTGATTCCAATTTTTTTGGAAAGGTAATAAAAATCTCTATCCAATTCCGTTGGATTTATATAATTTAGAGTTAGAGATCTCTCCTAGCTAAAATAACAAGACAGAAGTGTTTGCACATTCAAACATTTTTATAAAATCAACCATAATAGCTTTTGAGTTGATTCCAACTCTCAAAAATCACATTTAACCATACCTATCTGAATATGTTATAATATTAAGGTTTTCATGCAGTGCCTTTGGACTAGTACCAAAATAATGCTATATAGGCATTTCTAGTCACTTTAAATCATTAAATATTAATCTTAAACTTTATAAAATGTGATCCAACATTTAAATCACATTCCCATGCATTAGAATATGTTGTGATGACATGTGTCCATATGATCCCATATTTTAATTGGAGAATATTAAATCTTAGTTAATTTCAATGTGTAGAAATTACTTTTCTCAAATAAAATAAATGAAACTAGTTCATTAAACCTTGTGATGTTTGTGATGATAATAGATCATCAAATGTGTGCCTTAGTGTGCTAAGTAGACTAGTTAAGTATTGTTTGGTGATTGTGTATTCTGTATGTATTTATAGACGATAGTACCGACCAAGTCTACGAGGAGGAGTTCTACCAAGAGGAGGAGGAAGAGAATTTCAACCACTGCACCAACCAAGGCAAGCCATCATTAACAATGCAAGATAACCCTTGCATGCTAGATAACCTAAGCAAATGCATTACGCATGCTTTGGTTATACCATTTTGACTTATACCTACTCCAAGTTTTATTTACAAGCTTTACTTTCTTTACTTTACCAAAGTTCTTTACCTTGTTTATAGGTAGCATAAAGAGTATAAAACTTGGCCTATATAGTTAGTCTTAGATGTCATTCTATGGCATGAGATTGATATTTAGCATCCCACCTTAGTGAACACTCTTAACTTAGTAGTTTAGATCTAAACCAAAACTTGATCACTCTAGATGAGAATACTTGGTGAAAATGACTTGTGAAAACCTTGGAATGATCAGTCATTCTATTGAGATGTTTTGACATGTGTTGAGAAACACAAATGGTTTATGATAATGAAAATGTTGAGGCATGAGCCTTAGCCCTTTTATAAAAATTGATGGTTGGGTTCGGATGCGATACCATTCCAATTTTACCGTACAACCACAATACCTGAATTGGGTAAGGCTTAGCCGGAATTTTATATGCATTAGTATTAGTTCCCTCACGGGAGAGGTTTGAGCTGAGGCTACCTCTCAATGTTGTCCACCTATGCAAAGGCTGTGATGATGATGGTCATGGCTGGGAGGCCAAGCTCATAGGAGAGGTGCTTATACTAGAGTGTGTAAAGGAAAGGTTATGTTTGATTATCTGCATACTAAGTATGATGATTCAGGGTTATCCCTGACAGATGTATCGAATTTTGTGGTGAAAGTGTACCACCTCTGCAGAGTGTCAAACTATTCGAATAGCCGTGTCCGTGGTTATGGACAGTTGGAGTGGCCATACTGTTCCGTTGTCAGATGTTTTCAAAATGACTTATGAAATGAGTTGTGACTTGACTTGACCACAATAGAGTTGTGACTATGACAACTAAGTTCCCACTTAGGTGATTTAGAACTTTATTTTATCTTTCTTTGTTTCTGAACTCAGCTTAGGTTTCAAACTTAACTTTACCAATAAACTTAGAGTTAGCATTCCTACTATCTTACTTGTTAGTGGTAGTTTGCGAGTACTTAAAGAGTACTCATGGCTTTTGTCCCTGGCTATTCCTATGGCCAAACTATGAGGAGGACTACCCTGAAGGAGGACAGCAGGACGACTACGACAACTAGGATCATCTCCCTTCTCAGCATTGCATGTGACACTAAAGATGGAGCCCACCGCTACGCTATTTATTCCGCTACTTGATTGTACTAAGACTGGATCATGAGATCCTTTTTATTTGTGTAAGACCTTATTATGGTTTGTAATGGATGATGTACTGTGATATCCAATCTGTTATGTCTCGCAAAAATGGTAATCCTGGGATTGCGATGTATGGCATAACAGGAATCTGGGATTAAAAATCTGGGTGTTGACAAGTTGGTATCAGAGCCATCCTGACCAAAGGAGACCCTAGTTAGAATGGACATCCGAACAAAAACTTAGTTTCAAAACCAAAGTGAGTATTTGTGAAAACTATTTCCTCTCTTACCCTTGGGATTCTTTCTCTCAAAAAAAAATCATGTTCCTCCAAATTCTTACATTACAACATAAAACTTTGACACACTTGATCACTTCACTAACTTTCTCATCCTAAATTCTTATAGATGGAAGTTCAGTACTGCAAGTTCTACCAGTTGGGCAACGGAGGCCAACTGATCTTCGAGAGGGGTCTAGATTCACTGTCTGAGTACTTGGAGCGTCCTCATCCGGAATTTCTTGGAGCTCAACTCCCTGGTCCACCAGTAGGAGATTTACAATGGCTAGTAGTTGCTGATCTTCGAGGCAAGTTAGAAGCACCAATGTCCGAGAGGATTCAGTTCTTCGTGAGAGAGAACAACTGGCTAGATGGATTAGCCAGGTCAATGCATGAAGCTCTCGCACGTCTTTGCGCCTAGAGTGTCAACCTAATCCAAGGAACCCACTTTGTTCACTATGCAAGGCATGATTCTATGGGAATGCCGCTAGAGATGCCAAGTCACCCAATATTGAAGCGTCAAGTGGAGAACCTCGACTTCCTGTTGTACGACTGACAGAAGGAATTGGACAATGCTAGAGAGTTCACCAACCACAATCTCGCCATTGCCGCACATAAGGCCCAGACTTTCTCACTGCTCGTCAAGGATCGTCGGTCTCTTTGCCGTCAATGCGCAAAGAAGGATCGCACCATCGACCGTCTCTGCAAGAAGGTGGCCGAACTCGAGAAGACCATCAAGGAGCAAGAAACTCAGCTTGCAGCAAAAGAAGAAGAAGAAGAGGAAGGTGAAGATATCCAAGGGGATATTGACTCCTACCTCAGCAATGATGATGATTATCTGGAGGATGATGCCATGGACTTCTACACCGACGATGATGACTCCGACTTCATTGATGATGAGTAGATGCACTAGGGCACTATCGTAGGAGTGATGAGTATCGGTCCCATTGTATCGTAGCTTATAGAATGGTTCTTAAAACCATCTATTTTCCTTATGTTGTGGTGTGTGTGTGTTTGTATCGTGTGCTTTGCTTGAATGAATGAAAAGAAGTTAGTTGCAAAACCTGAGTCAAACTCAAAGTTTAGCCTTGAAACCAAAACCATAAACCTTAGAACTTTCCCTCTTACCCCTTTATCTATCTCAATATTCAGATGACTCGCGGAAACCAAGGAGGGAGCAGCTCATCGCAAGACCCAATGCTACAGATTCTTGTTGGGTCCGCAGCATAGAAAACAAAAAAATCCTACGATGAGAACTATACGCCAAGATCTATCTACTAGATACAGAGCAACGGGTGGACATACATCCATGGAGAACTTACCCTCGAAGACAACGAGTTTTGTTAATGAGTAGGAACTCGTGGTTGATGTAGTCGTACGCTTGCCGATCTCAAGATCGTGTGGAAGTCCGAGCGCCGCAAATCAGCAGCGCATCCGTCCTCGCACACACGTTCAAGCCACCGGACAACCTCCACTTCCTCGCTCCAGCGAAACAGCGGAAGCAACAACTCCTTCCATACGCAAGGCCACCGGGAACATGTATCTCGCTAATCCGAGACCATGGGGGAATATCTAGAGGGGGAGAGAGATCATTCACGAGGAGGTGTGCTTTGTGAGGGAGGAGAGGGGGGCCTTTTATAGGATAGGGGGGATCCTCCCCTCCCATGGCCAACGGCCAAAAGGGGGGTGCCCCCACCTCTTCCTCATTCATGTGGTGAAGCTCCACTCACATAAATTTTGACTCCACCCAAAATTCCACTCACATGCATTAAATTTCCACCAAATTTAATGCAACTTTTAATTAATAAAACTCTATTATTTATTTTATTCAGAATTTTGTTAATTACTTTAATTAACAAACATTCACATAAAACCCCTTGCAACATTTCAATATCACATGCAGAACCTCTTTCTGCAATTTCACCCGAAACAATTCCGGTTTCTATCGAAACAATTCCTGTTTCTATCGAAACATTTCCTGCGCTTTGCAAACCTTTTGTCTGAAACATATGTGCTCCTAAATGGTGTCCGGCAACCCTTAAGTGTGTCACCCTATGGTTCGTGAATAATGCAGACATGATTGAGACTCCTCTCAGATCGATAATCAGAAGCGGGACCTAGAGATCCATACCGACTCCTGCACATTCAACGATGACTTCTGTGATCGTGAGAACCTTTAACGCTAGTAATTTAATCCCTTTGTCTCATGATATAATACATGTCCGAGATTCGATCATCGGTATCCAAATACCTAGTTTGATCTCGCATCGACATGCACTCTTTTCTCGTTCCCGTGATATAACATTCTAGTGATCACATCACTTGCTTGCAAGCTATCTTAATGTGATATCACCGAGAGGGCCTAGAGTATATCTATCTGTCATCAGGATTGAAAAATTCCATTCTTGATCCATGAGCCTCAACATAACACCTTCGTAGCACTGAACCCACCTTTATAGTCACCCTGTTACGGTTTGACGTTTGATGTTATTAAGATACTCTTCCGGTGTTAGCAATTAACATGATCTCATGGTCTAAGGACTAAGATTACTTCGTATGATGTTATAGCAATATAAACATAATGACTTTGATCATAATGCTATACTTCGGATGAATGTTCATCACAACATTTCACAAGTGCTGTGACCTCGTTATTAACAACATCCAATGTCTATGATCAGGAAACTTTGATCATCTTGTTAATCAACGAGCTAGTCTATAAGAGAGGCATAACTAGGAACCCTTTTTGTTTATTAAACACACATGTATTGACGTTTCCTATCAATACAATTATAGCATGCAAAATAAACATCTATCATATACAAGGAATACATAATAACAACTTTAGTATTGCCTCTCAGGGCATATTTCCTTCAATTCTGCAGACTCTCATCGCAGACCGTGAAGCTAGTAGGGCGGAGCGCCAAGCAAATCGAGCCACCCTATAGCAGATCGCCCAAATGGCTCACAATAACCAGAACCATGGAAATCAGGATCATCATGGATCCAAACTCAAAAACTTCTAGAATACCAATCCCCCAATCTTTAGCAAGTCTGAAGACCCACTGGATGCTGATGATTGGTTGCAGACATTGGAAAACAACTTAGAAGTCGCCGGAGTGGATGCCAACGAGAAAGTTCTTTTTGCCACCCAATACTTGGTCGGAGATGCAAGAGCATGGTGGAACAGCACCCGCACGATGAACCATGGTCAAGTGATGACATGGGAAGCCTTCAAAGTCAAGTTCAGCCGCACCCATGTGCTGCAGGGTCTAGTCACCAGAATGAGGGATGAATTTAGAGAGCTAAAGCAAGGCAGAATGAATGTGGTGGAGTACCGTGACAGATTCTTGTCCCTCGGCAGGTATGCACCTAATGACATCAACACGGAGGCCAAGAAGAAGGAGAGATTCCTGAACAGACTGCATGATGAGATGTAGACTGTTCTCGTCAACATCCGTTTCGAGGATCTCGAAGAGCTAGTCGACTCTGCCATTCAGATGGAATGGAAGATTAACCAAGCAAACAACAACCGCAAACGTCGGATGATGCACCAAGCTGGATCCAGCAGCCACCAGAAGTACCATCCCAACCCGTCTGCCGGATATGCCCCGCGGAACAATTGACCCCCAATGTCTCGCCCAAGCTACCCCAACCGTAGCAGAGGAAATGTGAAGTCTGGAGGAACAATCACCCCGGCAACTCCAGCAATTTCAACCGTGCCCCTCCCAAGCACAACAACAACAACAACACTGCACCCAGAACTGGAAGCAATGTTGTGCCCGTGGCAGAAAAAGACAAGTCTCAGTTTACGTGTTTCGAGTGTGGAGTGAAGGGTCACTACTCAAATGAGTGTCCCAAGAAGATTGCCGCCACTGCCAATGTGAATGCCCCAGCTCAACAGCAGCGTCGTGTTCAACCAGGAAGAAGATTCTCCCCAGGGAACCCTCACAACCGCAACGGTTGTCTCTTCCACATGAACACCGAGGAAGCCCAAGAAGCGCCAGATGTAGTGCTGGGTATGTTTTCTATCAACTCAGTTTTAGCATGAGTGTTGTTTGATTCTGGAGCATCGCACTCATTTGTCACCGAAGAATTTGCATGCACTAGTAAGATTCACCCAACCAACTTGAAGCATGTCATGATAGTTCAAATCCCAGGTTCAACTACAAAAGCTAGAAAAATTGGCAAAGCTGTGCCTATCAGAATACATGGAATAGATTTTTATGCCAACCTAATAGTACTTGGAACCAAAGGTTTGGAAGTAGTACTAGGGATGGATTGGATGTCAAAGCATAAAGGATTGATAGACTGTGCCAAGAAAGCCATCACCATGACCAGTAGCTCTGGAATATCAGTAGAGCATATATCTGAAACCTTGCCCCGTCAATTCAAGTGCAACAAGAACCCAGCCCTACCCACCATAGACCAAGTCAGAGTATTCTGTGAATACCCCGACGTATTCCCAGATGAATTGCCTGGTATGCCCCCAGATAAGGATATTGAGTTCATTATTGAACTAATCCCCGGAACCGGTCCCATAGCTCAGAGACCCTATAGTATGAACCCCTCAGAGTTAGTGGAATTGAAGAAGCAGTTGGATGCTATGCTGGAGAAAGGCTTGATTCAACCAAGCGCATCGCCATGGAGATCGCCTGTTTTGTTCGTTAACAAGAAAGATGGAGGCAATCGTTTGTGCACATATTACATGAAGCTGAATGACGTCACAATCAAAAATAAGTACCCCTTGCCAAAAATAGAGGATCTATTTGATCAGTTGACTGGTGCCAGTGTGTTCTCTAAGATCGATCTTAGGACTGGTTATCACCAACTTAAGATCTGTGCAACGGATATTCCAAAGACCGCCTTTACTACTCGTTATGGATTATACGAGTATACGGTCATGTCTTTTGGATTAACCAATGCCCCTGCTTATTTCATGAACCTCATGAATAAGATCTTTATGAATTTTCTAGATAAGTTTGTCGTTGTGTTTATCGACGATATCCTTATCTACTCCAAGTCAGAGGAAGACCATGAGCAACATCTGAGAATCATTCTTGAAACCCTTAGAGAGCATCGGTTGTACGCCAAGTTCAGCAAATGTGAGTTTTGGCTGAAAGAAGTAGGATTCCTAGGACATATTGTGTCTGCCGGAGGAGTCGCTGTTGATCCCGCCAAGATCAAAGATGTAGAAGAATGGGAAGCCCCAACCACTCAAACCCAAGTCCGTGCATTTCTCGGATTAGCGAGATATTAACGCAAGTTCGTAGAAGGATTTTCGAGCTCGCAAGACCCATGACCCAATTGTTGAAGAAGGACAAGAAGTTTGAATGGACTGACAAATGCGAAGCAAGTTTCCAAGAGTTGAAGAAGAGATTGATTTCAGCCCCATTATTGATCATGCTAGATATCAAGAAGCCGTTTGATGTGTATTGTGATGCATCCAAGATTGGTCTCGGATGTGTATTGATGCAAGAAGGCAAAGTCATCGCATATCTGTCTCGACAACTGAAGCAGCATGAGCAGAACTACCCTACCCATGATCTTGAGTTAGCAGCCGTATTGTTGGCACTGAAAACATGGCGTTATTACCTTATGGGTAATCGCTGTGAGATTTATTCAGATCACAAAATCTTGAAGTATATTTTTTCACTTAGAAGGAGCTGAATATGAGGCAAAGGAGATTGATACGTTGCTAACATATCCATAATTTTTGATGTTCCATGCTTGGTTTTGTCTACTTTCTTGTGTTTTGTTCCAACTTTGGAGTACTTTCCATATGATTTCTTGGACTAACCTATTAACAAGATGCCACAGTGCCAGTTGCCTGTTTTCTGCTGTTTTTGGTTCCCGGAAGTCAGAAAATGAATATTC